>JAZHEH010000110.1:0-2400000 GCA_036589455.1 Ateles fusciceps
TCTTTTTGAGATGGAGTCTCATATCATCACAGAATTGGCATCGGCTCCTGGACTGGGAGCGTGGGAGGCCTGTGCTCAGGACCGCCGGATGGTATGGGCTGGCTTAGTGCGTGAACCCCCCTAGAGCTGCACTGTCGGAGCCTCTGCTCTCAGGGAGGTGGTAGACAGGCACAGCAAAGGTGGGGTGAGTGACTTAGGCCTTAAATACTTTAGGTCCTGGGGCAGGGACAAGAAGTGGGGAGAAAATGATCCTAGGTTTCCGCTTTGCAGCCTGTAGGGTGCTGCTGCCCTCACTGAGCCTGCACACTGGGAGTTTCTCAGGTGTGCACCCAAGACCAAACGCACCCAGGATGGCTGGGATCCCATGGCCCTGAGGCTGGGGTGGGGGTGATCGTGAGCGGATGCCCAGCATGCACTGCTGGCTCGTGCCCCTCCCACCTCTCCTGAGACTCAGGAGGAAACCAGACCTTTACTCAGGTCTTCTGGACCTAGCCAAGGAGCTTGTAGCCCCGATTCAATGTCCTGGCTGTCAGGTTCGGAACCCCACCTCTTACCCTGAGGATTGGGCTGTTCCTGCAGGCCCGTTGCCAGCCTCCAGGCCTGATTAGAGGGCTTTGGTGGCCCTGGACAGAGGGCAGCCCAGGAACCGGCCGTGGCGGGCAGTTTTTTACCAGCTGCTTGCCGGTTGGGGAAGGGGGCAGCTGCTCAGCAGCGGATGCTCCCTTAGCTCCTGCCGTAGCCAAGCTGTCCCTGGGCCAGAGCAAAGCAGCACAAGCCTGGGACCCAGGGAACCCCTGTTGGTCGAGTGAGGGCGAGCAGAGCGGAATCCAATAGGGTTCTGCAGACCTCGGATCCCGCGTCACCCCGCGCCCAACCTCTCTCCGTCTCTGGGGGCGGTTGTGAGGGCGTGCCTACCGTGTCCCATGGGGCGATAGGAGCCTAGCGCCAGGGGAATCCATCGGCATGGAATCCCCACCCTTACCCCACTCCTCCTGCATCTGCAGGGGCGTTTTTTTCATTTTTATTTTCGTCTATTTTTCATTTTCGGTTAATGAGAAGCCTATAAGCGAAACAGCTGGTAAGATCTGCATGTGTTGAAGGTTAACTCCTGGTTTATCAGGGTGGGGTTGGATTTAGTGGCTGTGCCAGGCTTTCTCTTGGAATTCTCCAACCTAGGAATAAGAAGCTGGGCTGCCCCCTCACCCTGAAACTTAAATGCAAGGCTTGAGGGTAGGAAAAGGCCTGCTGTGTGGTAGGGAACGACCTACAAAGTCACCACCAAAAGGTAGAATGCTGTGCCCAGGCGGAGATGCGCATGTGAGCTCCTTCATCCAGGCATTGGGCACCGGGGACGAGGCATGTGGAGGACCCAGCAGGGGCTATGTGTCAGGGGCTGTCCTGCCTTGGTTAGGGGACGCCAGCATTCACGGCTGCCCTGGCTGGACCCTGAAGGAGCCAGGGAAGCCCGGCAGTGCATCAGGCTCAGTGCTTCCTGCTCTGGGAGAAACATGGCCTGCAGCCACTATGAGCAGGCAGAGCAGGAGCCAGTCGGCTCTGCTTGGACAGGTCCAGGAGGGCTTCATGGAGGAGGGCGCCAGGACAGAGGAAGCCTGAAGGGCCAGGAGGAGACAGGAGCCCTTTCACAGCCAGGAGCCTCTGTGACATATGAGGAGCTCTTGCTAAAGTAAACATAATTCAATACACTTGTTGAAGAACAGCACGGCAGGCTTTATTCAAGGGAGGCCATATTCGTAGGCGCAGGACCATTGCAACGGGGTCTTGCAGTGGGGAAGAAAGATTGAACTCAACTCCGTATACAACAAGAGAAAGGGATGTATAGCCAAGGAGCCGCAAGAGGGGTTAGCGGGTGAGAAGTAATGAAGAGGAAACATCACAGTAAGGTGGCTTCTGAGACAGGCTAGGGTGATCACCGACGTCACCTAAGGGCTGGTGGAAGGCGAGGAACCCCATCAGATACGGAGGCTGATCAGACATGGAGGCTGGATAATCTGGCTTCACAGGATTCTCGAAAAAGAACAGTGCAGAGATGAATGAGGAAACGTAAAACTTGAGGCCTCGTTGAAAAAGAGCTCAGGGAGTCTGATAGAGTTTGGTCGAGGGAGAATCTTTGCTATGTTGCCAAGTTGGTGGATGCCCTTTGGATGATGTTCTGAGCATGCTGTCACTTTCTGCCCGCCTGAGACAGATCACCCTGGGAGGGGAGGGGCTAAGCAGAGCACGTCTTGGCCCCTCTCACTCACCTCCCACTACCCAGGGTGGGCCCTCTCCGAACTGTCTGTCTGCTGCCCCATCACTTTCCTTCCCTGCTCTTTGCTGTCTGAATCTGGTATTCAAAGGATGGAGAGCGGAAGGGTCCACGTCCACCCTCCTACCTTCTCCCCCACAGCCACACAGACCTGGCCTTGCTGCAGCCCCCAAGCCACTGGAAGAGGTCATATGCACTACACCCCACACCCACATACACAGGCACACACAACACACAGCACACTGTGCACGAACGCACACACATGTGTCATGGTTCATGCTGAGATGAGCACGGGGGGTCAGACGTGACAGGTGTGTGCAGGGGCTGGGCTTACAGAGGCAGGGCTGAGAGTTGAGTCCATTCAGCCCCATGGGACGGCTCCATGGACAGCTGGGTGGGCACAGGTCTGGGAGTCTGTCTTGGAGACAGTGATGGTACTGGCTGCCAGCAGCCCTGGGCCCTCCCCACATCTGGCCTCCAGGGCCATCTTATCTCCACACCTGGCCGGACTGACAGGAGGGCAGGAGCGGGGTACCAGCACTACTGGGAGCATTGAGCGGCAGCTAGATCCAGAATCTGTGTCCCCCCGGGGAGTCCAGCCCTGGTGTCTGTGGTTGGTGTCTCCCGGAGGAGGCTGCCTTTCAGAATGCTTCTTGGCTTTGTTCAGAACAACGCTCATCTGTCTCGGCCTCGTCTGAAAAATCCCAGGCTCGCTCCTCTGCAGAGGAAACTGCTGTAGCCCTAAGATCAGGAAGCAGAGTCTGTCCTCTCCCGTCTTTCTGGGCCTTTCAATTCCCAGCAGTCCTGGCATTTCAGCACTGCCCATGTGGCACGGCCAGAACACCAGCCTCAGCCTTTCAGCCTGGCCAAGGCACCTCCTCCCCTGCCTCTTGCCTTCCTTATGGAGAGAGTACTCAGCTCAGAGGACAGAGGCAAGCATTCCAGGGACGATGGATGTGAAGAGCCCAGTGCGGAGCCAGGAAGGTGGTAAAGTACTCTAGTGAGCGGCAGTCACTACTCCCTGCCCCCTCCGGCTTTGCCTTCCCTTCCCCAGGGGACCGAGTTCAGAAGCCCCCTGCCCAACCAGATTCAGGCTCCAGCTCTGCCACTCCCTGTGCAGCCTGGGCAAGTTGCTAACTTCTCTGAACCTCGATTTCCTCATCTCTGAAATGGGGACAGCCATAGCTTCTAATTCAGAGGGCTGTGGGTGGAGCTGGGGCAGCACCTGGCCCACTCACCAGTTGCCATCAACACCTCTGCCACTGCTCATGCTGAGGCCGGACCAGAAGAGAACAGAGGCACCTCTCACCCATGTGTCATCTTGGGTTCAATGTCAGGGAGGCCAGGGCTGCCCCTGCCTTTCCACAGCCTCTGTCTGGCTCCATGGATGCTTGGGTATGGTCTGCTGAGTCAGAAACCCAACTCAGCCTCACCACCTGGGACTTAGAGCGATTTCTTTAACTCACTTGGCTGATCTGTGGCATAACCTGGTGTGACTACTTCTCTGCCACTTCCCCCCCACACGGAAGCCAGGAAGGCCTCCTCAGCCTGCCCAGCCACCTTCCCCCAACACAGTGCTCTCTTGCCCCTGCCTTCCCAGCACAGGTCCTCCTGCCCTGGCACCACCCTCCTTCAGGGAGCCTGGCAGGCGCTCAGTAAACGTTTCTTCAGCCAACTCGCACAAGGTGCTTCCCTTGCACCCCATTTCCCTCCCTGTGTCTGCGTCCCCATCCCCGCCCAGCCTCCCACTTAGGCAAAGGGTGCCGGGCCTCACCTCTGCATCGGCCTCACCTTCTAGCGGGGGATATTCCTGGTCTGACTAGGATGAGGGCTAGGACCTTGACGGCATCAATATGTGAGCTGAGCTCAGCTTTTGTTTCTTTCCTTTATCTGCAAGATGGACAATATGAAACCTCCATCACAAAGTAAGAAATGTAAAGCATGTGACATGGGCACGCTCAGTGTGAGTCCCATTCCTCACAGGTGGTCTCCTCCACACGCACAGCTGTCCCCACACCCCACATCAGCCTGACATTCACTCTGGCCCCAGCCAGCAAGTCCAGCGATGGGCATCTCCAGCCGTCCCCACGCTGAGGGGTGACGTTGGCATCCCAGGCCCGAGCGCTTGGCCTCCTCTTGGTCACGGGATTCCTTTCCAAGTGGAAGAAGACAAAGACTAATTTGTTTTTAATTCGTCTTCTAATTGCTTTCTTCTCTAAAGAAGGCCTCCACAAGACCCAGGCTCAATCCCTGGGACCATGGTTGTTTAAAATAAAAAATGAGGCTGCTCGGCAGGGCCACGTTTTTAATCACTGGAAAAATCCTCCTGGCATCAGGGCATGCAGCCTCCTGGCACATGGCTCCCTGGTGAAAGCCCAGCAGAAAGCGTCCTTGCTGTGGGTTGAGGGATCCCCCCTTGGATAGGGAGAGCCACGCTGACTGCACACCTACTAAGCTTGAGAGACTGCAGGCAGTGCAGGGGCTGCAGAAGCGTCCCGGTCCTCTCTGTGCTCAGCCCCAAGATACCAGGCCTCAGGAACGAGACACGCCTGGCCAGTGGCGTCAGTAGTGGATGATGGCTGGGCTGGGGGACCTCCCTCTAAATGGTACTGACAGCCACTGCCAGAGCGGTCATGGGGCCCACCACACACCCCACTTCCAGGGCCCCTGCAACACACCATCCTAATACCCACATGCCCTGGCTCTGCCTGCGACATGCTGCCCCTAATACCCAAACCCTGGCTGTCTCCTCCACAGTCTGTCCTATGTGTTCCTAGGTTCACTGATTCACACAGCACAAGTTACCCGAGGACCTGGAGGGTGCCAACCCAGCCGCGGGGTGAGGCGCTGTGCCAGCACTGAGCCAGCAGCGGGGAGCTGGGGCAGACACAGGCTCAGAGCTTACGGCTCCCCCCAATTATAGTGACCTCTCAGGTCACCTCAAGGCTGGCCAAGGGCATCACCCCTGTCCTGTTGGCCCCAGACAGCCAAGACCGATGGCCATGGCCGGTCCTTCACAGGACCCCCGGCAGTGACAGCTCCATGCGCCACACAGCTCCTGGGGTTCCCCTGGTTCGTCATTGTAGCCACGCCCTGTGTTCTTAATACATTTTGCCCATTTGACAGATGAGGAAGTGGAAACTCAGAAAGTCAGTCAGCAGGTGATGGGGCCAAGGTTAAGTCTCTGATGGGAAATTGAATGTGGCTTTGCACCAGCAGGAGGCCTGTCTTCAGCAGGGGAGGAAGGCATGCTGTTCAGCTCTGCGTCACAGGCAGGGGTCTCTGGAAAACAGAGGCTGGCACTCGGCGCCCTCAGGTCAGCAAGGTGGGGAAGGAGAGGAGGAAGCAGATGGACCGAGAGAGAAGCCGGGGTGGGCCCAGGTGAGATTTGAGCTGACCCACGGGATTTGGGATGGCTCCTTGGTGTTACCCCGAGTTCGGGTGAGGTGAGGGCCCAGCCTTGATACCCTGTGTGAATCAGTCACTGGATGTGGGCCACCCCAGGAAGGGGCTGTGACCTCGGTCAAGGCAGCACTCCCAGATCAAGGCAGTCTTGGAAGGGGCTGTCTGCAGGCAGCACCCAGGGTGCCTGTGGACTGCGGCTCCAGCCTTGATTCCTGAGGGGCACCTCCTCAGACCATCTGCACTCCTAGGGCAGATGTGGGAGCCCCAGGTGATGCAGACTGACCAGTTCTTGGTGGCATCTGCTGTTAATTGTGCAGCTGAGACCAGGCAGTGGAAGGGCAAAGAGCTTTGGGGGGTCACTCATTAGATGGCCTCATTTCCGGGGGAAGGAAAGCAGGGTCTGGAGAGGGCCAGGTTCCTCGGGGGTCAGGAGCAGGCACGGAGCAGCAGCAGCAGGCTGGGGGCTTCGGCTGCTTCAGGCTGAGGGAGGCTGCCACATGGCTACAGCTTTCCCCGCAGAGCCAGCCCTAGCTAAGAGCACACTGGACGGTCTCTCTTCTTGCACTTCTCAGTTCAAGGTTGAGACGTACTGAGATGAAGTCAGTTTGAGTCAGCGAATATTTATGGAATACCTGCTCTGTGCCAAGAAGCAGGGTTGGGATACACAAACAACCATGCCATCATGGCGCTCCAGCCGAGGAGACAGACACGCAGACGCCTCGCCGTCCCGTGGCCACGACGCAGGTGAGGAGAGGGGGCGTGGCATTGCCCAGCAGCGTCGTGTGCCGAGGTGGCAGCGCTGCTCATGGAAGTCCTTTCATCCTCGCAGTCACCTTTAGTCCATGCTCCAAATGAGGATTCCGGGGACTTGCAAAACGAGTGGCTGGCTAGAGGGCCACAGCTAATAATGGCAGACGTAAGGCTTAATGGGACTCATCTGACTCAGGCAAACAAGGAGAGGTATGATCAAGGACTCCGGGAAGCATAGAGAAATCTAGAAGGAGTGCAGAAGGTTGCAGCAATGACTTAGTGCATCCAGGGCTTAAAGGATACATGAGCATTCAGCAGGCACTGGGAGTATTCCCCCTGAGGGAAGGGCAGAACACAGCAGTAAAACGGTAAAATGCATGAAAGGCTATTGGGAAATCTGATGGAAAGTGAATGAAGAGAGGGAGAAAGGAAGGAGGGATCGATGGATAGATGAAGGATGGGTGGATGGATGGATGGGTAGATGTTGGATGAATGAGTGGTAGATGGGTGGATGCTGGATGGATAGTGGATAGATGGATAGTGGATGGAAGGTATATGGATGGATAGTGGATGGATGGTAGATGGAACAGGTGGTGGTAGATGGATGGATGAATGGATGAATGGTAGATGGATGGGTGGTGGACAGATGGATGTTTGGATGGATGAATGGTGGATTTTAGATGAATGGATAGATGGATGAATGGATGAATGAATGGTAGATGGACACATAGTAGATAGAAGTGTGAACGGTGGATGGGTGGATGCTGGATGGATGGTGGATGGTTGGTTGGTGGGTAGATGGTAGATGGATGGATAGATGAACAGATAGATGGTAGGTGGATGAATGAATAGTAGATGGATGATAAATGGATGGTGGATGGGGAGACCCAGCCAATAAATGCAAAGGGACAGCAGCCTGAGGGCGCCTCTTGTCTGCTGGAGGATGGATGGATGGTAGATGGGTGGATGCTGGATGGATGGATGCTGGATAGGATAGGATAGGCAGATGACATGTAGTGTAGTGTTGATTGAGTTTGTGGAGGCAGAAGAGGTTGTGTCCAGGTCTTTGTTCTAGGGTTGGGGCACGGGAGTCCAGATTCCTACACAGATAGAGCTGTATGGGTCGCCATAACTGAGAACCTCACAAAGCTGAGGTCAGTAACTTTAGAAGTGAAACAGGGGAGCCCCCATCCTGTTGCTAGTGGCCACGAGCTGGTATTGGAAGCAAGTGGGCAGTGGGAAGAATCAGAAATGAGCAAGGTCAGGACATGGCCCTGGGACCAGCAGCAGGGATATGCAGGGGCGATCTGGTGTCTGGAAGGGCCAGGCTTAGTACCTTGGTACCTAAGTACCATGGCTGGGGCCCATCCCGGGTGCCATGGCCCATCCCAGGTGCCGTGGCCCTGGCCGCTGGGCATCCCTGGCCTCTAGACCCCTGCAAAGATGCATTCTGTTTAGTTCTGGCTGCTGATCATTGCAGAGCTGAGAAATCCACTGTGATTTCCAGACTAACACCTAACAGAGTTGGGCCAGAGGTTTCAGACGCGTGGCTACGTGGGCTATGTTGACCTCCCATAACCTTTCTCCCAGGCAGGGCTGTGCTCATTTTAAATGGTGTATCGATGAGCGCCAGCCATTCCCCAAGATCACCCCATAGCCCTGCTGGCTTGTCCTGGCGCAGCCCATGAGGAAGTCTCCTCCCCTTGTGCCTGGCTGTCTGCAGCCCTCGGGACGGGCCACAGGCTCCACGGCACTGCCTGGCAGAGGGCGGGGGCTATTGGCTCTAGCGCTGGAGTCCATTTGGTTTCCCTGTGTTCAGCAGTGAAGAAGACCCACCTGCTGATGTCACCTGCTGCTGCTGCAGAGAACAAATGGACTCCTGGGAGATGGTAAGCAATTGAGAGTGGTAGTGAGCTCTGCAGGTCGAATCCCAGCTTAGGCAGGGACCTGGTGGACAGGTGCAGTTTGAATGTCCCATGGGACTCATCCCAGGCAGGCCCAAGGCGTTCCTGCCCCTCTCAGTGCTGGAAGGCTCATTTAGACAAGCCGTATGGTCTTTGGAGAGAGGCCAGAGGCCTACCCCCCAGGAGCAGGGGGCCACAAGCCAGCTTTGGGGCTCCCAGCAAATCCCTCTCCTCTGGTTCAGGGCTTCCTGGAGAGCCCCTCAGCCTGTGCCCAGCACAGCTCCACAGGCCTTTTCATGCTGGGGTGCAATGCAGGGTTGCTGCCTGGCCCTAATCTCCTCCTCTGCACACTGAGGAGACCCAACAAATAAATACAAAGGGGAGGCAGCCTGAGGGCGCCTCTCCGTCTGCTGAAGGTGGCTAGGGTAGAAGAGGTCGAGAGGCGTGGGGAGCGTGTTTTGCCTCCAGGGTCTGCTAAGTTAGCACTCATTCTCAGGGTGGCTGCCATCACGAGAGCGGGAATACTATGCATAGCTGGCACCCTGGATTTAATGAATACTTGCAGCTTCTGGTGGTGCTCAAGCCCCATCAGAGAAACCTGAGGAGCGGGGGAGGTTGGGCAACCCCTGGTGGGTGCCTCAGGACTGAGCCGAGGTCTGTACCACACTTGAACAGCCAGGGCTCCTATGGACCTCCCGTGTCCAGCCTCTGCCACTCCCAGCTGGGGTCGGATGGGTAGGGGACATTCCTCATCCAGTCTTGGAGTGTGCGGGCCTCAGTCTCCCCTGCAGGCTGTGAGCTCCTGGTGGTCTCTGTGTTGCCAGCCCAAGCCTAGGGCAGAGGGGAGCATCTGGCCCCATCTCCCTTGACTGAGTTCTCAGGAACCTCCAGGCTGCCTGTGGCCCTGCTTCTAAAAGCCCCTTGCCCAGAGTCTCAGCAGGGAGGCGCTGTCCGCTGGGCAGCCCTGCCCGCCAAGTCCAGCACAGAGGCAGCCGCTCACCACCACCCACTTACCCAGCTCCCGGCTCTGGCAGTTGAAGCAGATGGGCCACTGGAAGGTCCTGTTGCACCTTCCTGACTGTTTGCGCTCTAGGACTTTGCAGTTCTATGTGAAGCTTAGCCTGTCACCACATCAAAGTCTGTTTAACCTCGAAAGTGTTGACCCAGCACCAGGCAAGGGTCAGCCCTGGGCTGTGTGAAGACAGTCTCACGGTGCGGGGTGTGAGGGGCTCCTGGCATGCTTCATGGACAAGCATGGCACCTTTTCACAGTGGAAGGAAGGTCTGGACATGGTGCCCAGGGATGCGAACGTGAAATAGTGGGCCTGTTTGAAACCATCCAGCCCATTCCTCTCGTGACAGTGGGGAAGCTGAGGCTCAGAGAGGTTAAGTAATTTACCTAAGGTCACACAGTAAGCCACTGAAGGGCCAGGGTCATCTCTCATCTATCCATTAGTACAGCAAAGCTCCAGGAGCTCAAGGGGAGAGCGCACCTCAGCAGCAGATTCCCTTGTGGACCACGCAGGCCACGGCAGGGGGCTGGGGGCTTGATGTGCCTCAGAAGCCTTCCTGGAGCAGGTGCTGCAGGATCAGAGCTTGGAAAGGCCACCAGGAGTTGGCAGGAGGGAGGGACAGATGGAGCAGGGGGAAGTCACAGGGCACTGGGGGTGAGAGACCACAGGAAAGGCGATCAGACAGCCTTGAACTTGTCCTTGAATACTTTGGAGGAGCAATTCAAGTTGCCACTTCTACATCCATGATGACTTTATGTCTTCTCTCTGGAAACTCTTCCTCCCACTGTCTCCCTGCTGGACACACCAGGACTCCAGAACCTGGTTTCCAAGCCTGTCCCCTACTGCCAGAGTTCAAGGTCTAGAAATCCTGGTGGAGGCCTCATACACATAGGCCCCGCTGGGCACTAGGGCAAGGGGGAGGACATGCCAACCTGTTAGTGGGGGTGGATCCGTGCCCCCAAAGGAAATGCCCTTCTAGGTGGCACACACGGGCACACAGGTGCAGAATGCTGAGGGCAGCAACCGAGGCCCCCGGGGAGGGGGAGGCTTCCAGGGAGGAGAGGCTGCGCTGGACAGACCGATGGCAGATGCCCAGGCAGAGCCAGCGAGCAGCCTGTGCAAGGCCCGGCTCTCGAAAACCAGCTGCAGCCCCTCAGTACTCCTGCATGCCCCCCCACGCCAGCTCTGATCCCTGCAAATCTCCACACGCCCACTCTGACCCCTGCACACCCCCCATGCCACCTCTGACCCCTGTGCACCCCCAACGTCAAGCTCTGACCCCTGCACACCCCCTGACCTGCTCTGACTTCCGCACACCTCCACACTTGCTCTGACCCCTGGCTGCTCCACACCCACTCTGACCCATGCACACCCTCACACCTGCTCTGATCCTCCCGTGCTCCTTCCCGGCCTCAGCTCTCCTCCTCGAGGACAGGGTCTCATGATTCCTCCAAACCCCCTGGGTGCCAACAGTGCCCACGCTTATGATCTGATTGGCAGAGAAGGTCTGAGGCTGGGATGGCATTGTGTGGTGAGGACACACACAGCGGTGGGGGCTGGGGGCCTGCCTGGGTGGTGAGAGTCTTTGCTTTATTTAGACAGGCTTGAGAGAAGATGAAAAATGAGAGATTGAAAAGGTAGAGACATTGCTTGGGGACAGAGGAGTCATTTTAAATTCTCTGGTTCTCAGAAAGCTGTCTTTGCATAATGCTGCCAGCCAGCAGCGCATTTCCCATTTCTTTCCTCCTTTCTCTTTCTTCTGGTTTATCTTCACTTGTCTGAGTGTGTGTCCGAAAAGAGAAGGTGGAAGGGGAAGGACTTAATACAGTCATTGTTTCCGTGAGTCCCACAACACGGCCTGCTGCTTGTGGGAGAGAGGGACCAGAGGCCCAGTGTTTGCCTGCCGTGGATGCCCAGTGTGGCCGTGGTCACAGCAGCACACAAGGGCCCTGGTGCTTCCTCCTGAAAAGGAGGACTTCGTTAAATGAGCTCTGGTGGCCTGTAAATGTCACAGCTAAATGCTGTAACAAGCAGCCCCAAATTCCAGGGACCTGAAGCACCAACGCCGTTTTGTTTATGTCTCATGGTGTTCTTGGTGCAGGCAGCTTTCTGGAGCTCACCTGGGGACCCAGGCGCCATGATGCCCTAGCTCTGACCACCTCGTGTCTTCAGCCCTGTATGTCCCTGCCTACCCTGAGCCTCTGCCAACCTGGGGTCCTACCCCTAGGGGTCCCCTAGCCCGCCTGTCTGTAGCTCCTCTTTCCTCCAGCCCTCAGTTCCTTCAGTTCACCTCTCAGCCTGGAGATGGGGGACTGTGGGACAGATGTGTTTACAGTCCAGGCTTGTCATTTCCCTCTAAGTCCCCTTAGACTGGACTTGCTCTTGTGTTTCCAGCTCACTCCCTGGGGAGAGAGGCTGCAGCCTGTGCCCAGGAGGAAAGGTGATGGCTTCCCGACAGCCTCTGCAGCCAGAACCTTCTCAAGGTCGAGTGTTTCATGAGAGATCAGGGAATCCCCCTCACGGAGGGGGCGCGTGTGCAGGGCCTTGAGACACAGAGCTGGGGTGCTGCCAGCAGCGATTGCAGGAGCCCAGCACAGAGGGCAAGGGGTGCAGATGGCAGCAGATGCCACCCTGAGCACAGAGCCCTGGGGTGAAGCTGCGCACTGGCCTTGGTGCCAGGGAGACCTGGCTTCAAGTGCTGGCTCTGTCTGTTTAAACCAAAATAGCCTTGTCCATCAGGTGAGCAGGACGGTGCCTCTTGGAACGTCGCTGAGAACGTTCAGTGAAGCAGTGCCAGTGTGCTCGCCATGGGCACTTGGAGGCATGCTGCTGTCCACTGACTCAGTTTACGCCTGTGCTATAGGTTTGTACATTTGAGCTCCGAGAGGTAAAGTCTTGGCCAGAAGGCACACAGCAGCAAGGCGGCGAGCCCAGCTCCTGGCTCCCCCAACTGCCCACTCCGTCTAGAGGCCCTGGCTTCCCTTTGCCCCCCCTGCCCTCCTCTCTGTCCCCAGAGAGGCTCCAGCCAGGGCAGCAAATCCCAGAGCCTCCTGGGCCTGGAGGAGGATTGGTTTCCTTCAGCAGCCCCAGTGTCCTGCCCCTGCTAGGATGCCCCGGCCCATGGGCAGGCTCAGCTCTCTGTGCACGGCCCGCCCTGCCTCATCCACTGTCCTGCCAATTGCTTTGAGTGTGCTGAGGGCAGTGCTGGACCCAAGCTGCTGCAAGTGCATGGCCTGGATTAATTCCCAGAGCCTTCCTCAGCTCTCCTGGGTCTGGGAGCCAGGCACCAGTGATTCACGCCCCTCTGTTCATTGGGCATTTCTCTCTGGCCAGGCTCAGAGCTCAGCCCTCTCCTAACATATCTGCTTCATTCCACGCACCACCCTTCCCTTTTTAGACAAGGAAGCAGAATCTCTGGCTTCCAAAGGGGCTCACCCAGGACCCTGACTCGGCACCTAAGCTCCAACCATCATCTCACGTCCAAGCCATAAAGCCTTCGAACCCAAGCATCCTGGCCTGGCATCCGTGGAGGGTGTCTGTGGGCTGGGAGACCCTGGCCTCACTGTGTTGTGCTGGTGACAGTGTTTCTACCCAACCTCAAGGCGGCCACAGCCACTATCCCCAGCAGGCCCTGGCCACACGAGGTGTAATCAGGAGGCCTGCCTGGAGGGCAGCCCTTCTCTCCGGAGCCCACCTCCCGCAGGTCCCTGGGCCCTCCCATGCACAGAGGCCCTGGTGCCCCTGGGTAGAGGATGGGTGAGCTGGGGAAGCGGAGAGCCTCCCACGAGAGAACTCCGAGCTGTACAGGTCTCTCAACTTCATTTCGCCCTAGTTTTAATTTAATTCCCTTTAATCTTTAATGAAAAGTTGTAAAAGTAAATTATTTACCCAAGAGAACCCAACGGCTCCTCAGGAGCTGTTCTCGACTTGAGGGTAATTACACATGCGGGGCTGGCACCACTGCCCTCCCAGGATGCCGGGGGAAGAGGCGTCCTGCTTTATGAACTAATTAGCTCCCTCAGTAACTGTTAAAAATGCATGCCATTTGGTGGATCGAGAGCGGAGCTCCAGCTACAGAGAGTGCATGCTCTGATAGTCCTTGATGGGGGGAAAAGAGCCTGTGTTCTGTGCCCATGGGGTGAGCGGCAGTGTGGCCGGCTGGAGCACGCCGAGCTGGGCCTGCCTCGGCTCCCGGGGCAGCAGCACTCTGGGACAGGGAGATGAAGCAACCCTTCTTCCCATCTCTCTCTGCTGCCTCTGTCTCCCTGTCTGAGCCTGCCTTGGGCTCCAGCACCCCGACAGAAGGCCCCTTCCCAGCAGTCAGGCCCCTTTCAGCAGACAGAAGGCCCCTTCCCAGAGGCTCTGGAGGTGGGGCAGGGGTGGGGAGGGGTGGGGACTGTGTGATTTGACACAACCTCCCAGGCTGTGCACTGCCTCTTAGACCCTCGGTCACAGCACCGTCACCCCCATTTCCTGGCCATTATCCATGTTTCTCACCTCTTTTCCAAACTATTTCACCACTTTATTGTATATATAGAAAATGTAGAAGGCCTGGACCAAGGGAAACCATATTGGCATAGTTGGTCAAGACTTGGCAGAGCAGTCGTGCAGGAGAGGCTGTGCATGTGCGTTGAGCGTACCTGTGAGTGAATGTGTGTGGTGGTGACTGCATTTGTGTGTACCTGTGAGTGAATGTGTCTGAAGGCTGTGTATGTGTGCATTTGTGTGTACCTGTGAGTGAATGTGTGTGGTGGCTGTGTATGTGTGATTTGTGTGTACCTTGAGTGTAGTGATGACTGTGTGTGTGTGTGTACCTGTGAGTGAATGTGTGTGATGGTGACTGTGTGTGTGCATTTGTGTGTACCTGTTAGTATATGTGTGTAGTGGTGACTGTGGGAGGCAGAGATACAGTTACTGAAGGCCAACATGGTGCTTTAGGTGGATTCATATTTAGTTCTGAGCTTCCTAACAGCCAAAGTGAAAAGGTCAGTTACTTGGCTCTCATCAATAAAGAGGGAAAACATGCCGGGCTGAGGGGATTGTGTACCTAGCAACCAGCTACGTTGGCGGTAGAGAAACACCAGCTACGCTAGCAGTAGAGAAAGTTACCGGTTGTATTAGATAATTGGAAGTTAGAGTGTTTCATATGGGACATGCCTGCCTGCTCCCCCACCCCCACAGCATAGCCAGCCCGGTGTGGTGAGAGCAGGAAGGCTTGGCTTGCACTCCTCTCTCATCTCAGCTCTTGGCTATTTCATTTCCCCATAGAACTCCTTTTGCTTCATCTGAAGAGTGACAGAACTCCTTGATTAATTCTGAAGCCAAACCTTGCCTGAATCAAATTTGGCTCTAAAATTTAGGACCACCCAAGATTGATGTCCACTAGAAAAATGTGTGTCTCCTGAAATTGAAAAGTTAAGCGTACTTTAGCTGAGGCAGGTGTGATAGAGCCTTAAAGCCTTGACTCACTTTGACCGTTCCTGGGTCTTCAGCTCACCGATTTCCACTGCATTATTCTTGTCTTTACACTTTTTAAATCCAAAATTAGATATTTGCATCTGAAGTCAACTTAGTCCCCCTGTTTCTCATCAGCATAAAAGGTTGGAGAGTAGAGTCGTGGTGGGTGGGTGGGGGAGGCCCCCTCGCTGGGAGTTTGAACTCTGGAGGAAAAAATAAACCTTCAGCCAGCCTTGGGGGGGCGTGCCCTGAAGGACAAGTGAACAGATTGTTAGATGAGCCAGTTGGACAAGAAATCCACAGATCATTCCTCTGTCACTGGAAAGCAATTTGCCTTGCAGATATTTTCGCTGTTTCCTTCGACCACCCCAGAAGCCCACGGTAGTCCCACCCCACTGCCTTCCACACCTTCTCCTCCCCTGCCTCCTCGGACCCACTGTGAGCGAGACAGACATGGCTTGTGCATTGGGCCTGCAACCTGGACACATGCGCGTCGAGAAACTCGTGCTCAGCACCACCTCACACAGAGGAGACCCGCCTCTCTGGGGTGCAGTCAGGCAGGTCTCTGGAAAAGTCCATGTGGTTTGAAATCTCTGCTGTAGACTGAACCTGAGCCCCTGCCCATAGGTGGGGCTGTTCTTCTCCCACAGATGCAGCATTTCAGTAAAGGTCTCCTGGGTGCCAGGCCCCTACCCCACCCCCACCCACCCTGCAGATCAGGCTTGAAAGCGACCAGACACGCTGCTGGGCCCATCTGACCTGCTGGTCCTCAGCTCCTCAAGGTCTGGTCTCCATCTGACCCCACCTCTTGGCTCCCTAACCCCTGCATCCATCCTGCCTCTGCCCATGACCATGCTCTGGGTCCATAGTTTGCCCAGAGTTTGGTCCTGACCCTCCTCTGGTGGTCCCTCACTTGCCTGTTCCCTGAGGTATGTGCGACCATAGTCAGGTTTCAAACGGCTGCACAGGGGGGCCATTCCCAACAGCTGTCCCAGGCTGGTGGGGTGCAGTGGGGCTGTCAGCGCAGGTAGCAGTGAGCGCAGGCGGCACGGCCGGGTGGGGGTGGATCGGGGGAAATGCATGTGAGAACCAAGGCAAGATGCTACGTCACTCCACCAGAATGGGCGGAACCAGAGACAGGCAACCAGAGCGCCTAGAATGCGTGCAGCAGTCAGGCCTCTCCCGCACCACCGCTGGGAATGGTGGTGCAGCCGCCTTGGAGAACAGTCTGGTGGTTCCTGAAACAGAGACAGAGTTGCCGTTTGACCCAGCAAGTTTGCTCCTGCGTGTACACCCAGGAGAAATGATAACCCGTGTCCACGCAAAATATTCTCCGTGAATGTTCACAGCAGCACCACTCGTAACAGCCCAAGGTGGAACCAGCCCACGTGTCCCACGGTGGATGCGTGGTGAACAAAATGTACCCCATCCAGACATGGAAGATTATTCTGTCATGAGAAAGAGCGCAGCGCTGACCCATGTGGCAACACAGTGAGCCTTAAAGACATCCTGCTCCTCGAGGGAAGCCAGGCACAGGAGCTCACTGCCCTCTGCTTCTATTTACATGCAGGTCAGAGTAGGGAAGTGTATGGCGTGGCACAGGGAAGGAGATTCATGGTTGCCTGGGGCTGGGGGTGGAGAGGGTCGGTGGTGGCTGAAAGGATTTAGGGTTTCTTTGAAGGTGATGGAAATGTTTGAAACCTGACTGTGGTCGCACATACCTGAGTATACTAACAGCCACTGAACTGTACACTTTCAATGGGTGAATTGTGTGGCATGTGACTTTTATCTCGTTAAAGCTATTGGAAGACAACAGTAACAAAAACAACAAAATCAGACCAAACCCAGGGCCCAGGAATCCTGCGAGGGCTTAGCACCTGCTGCGGCTCACCGGGAACCAGCTCCTGAGCCACCCACCGCCTTGGGGTTTTATCTGTAAAATGGGACAAGGGCCACGCCCTCCCAATGGCGCTGCTTTGGGGACTGAATGAGGGGGTACCTACAAAGCCCTGAGATCCGGGCCTTGAAGACAGCGAGTGCTCCAGAAGTCAGGCATTGTGCTGACAACTGGAGGAGTCCCAAGGAGGAGCACCACACCCAGGGGGAGCGTCACGCTCAGGGGGAGTGCCGTGCTGGGGCTGGCTGGAGGTGGGGAAGTGCCGTGCTGGGGCTGGCTGGACGTAGGGGGAGGCCGTGGGTGCAGGTGGGGCAGGCCCCTTCCCCAAGTCCTCCACCCTCCTCCTGGGGCTCATTCGGGTCACATAAACCTCTGGCTGGAGTCCTGAGCTGTGGAATGAAATGGGAATGGCAGCTGCCCAGGGCTGGGCCTCGGCATCTCCCTGGACTCAGCCCCCTCCTGGCGCTGCTCCTGACACAGCAGAGCCCAGGCTGGAAGGCCTACACCAGCCCCACATCTGCCCTCCAGGAGCCTGAGTCCTGAGTGGGTCACGACAGCCAGAGGTAGAAAGGCCGAAGGATGGGTCTGCCCCAGGACGGTCCAGTCAGGGCCCCTGTCCCCAGGGAGTGTCTGAGCTCACTGCGTGTGCTGGCCTTATCCTGTTGAACATTCCCACTGGCACTGCCTCCCGGTCCACTGTTCTCTAGGACGGGGCTCCCCCCTCCCAGGCCTGCTTCCACAGCGCCCACACGGGACCCAGGTAGTGCCTGTCACCTCTCTACACCTCAGTGTGCTTCTGCAAACACAGTAAAGCTATACCTGCTCTCTGTTCTCCTAGGAGGACGTGGGGGGCCGAGTGAGGCACACCTTACCTCCCGGGAGCCTGGGTCAGCTGCCTCCCCCCTGCCCAGGGTGCACGCATTGCCTCATCTCAGCCCCACAGCGGTCCCATGGCCCGTGTGCAGGCTGGCCAGTGGCTTCATTTCTCTATGCCCTGCCAAGCCCCTCCCCCGGCAGGCACAGCCTTCATTTATAGCCAGTGTTTCTGCCAGAGCCTGGACGTGCTATAGCATGAATGTGGCAGGGACTTCAGGAGGAATTCTGGGCCAGACGTGACCTTGGCTGGTATTAAATCTGAAGCAGAAGCAGGGCCAGGGCAGGATGGAAGAGGGGGCTGGTGCTGATGTAATGCCTTAGGGAAGGAGGCTGATTGGCTCCCAGGAGATTCCTTACAACACGAGCTTCTCCTGCAGAAGTCATCTCCAGAAGCGCACCATGGAGGATGGGCCCAGAGCGGAGCATGGGAGCTTGTCCTAGAGTCCTCATTTGGGATGCGCTTCTGGGACGTAGCCCTGGTCCCTCATGTGCCAAATGGTGCTCCAGGAGCTTGAATGGGGCAGGGCACAGCCAGTCAGTGGTGGGACTGGCGTTCAAACCCGGGCACCTAACCCCAAAGCCCAGTATTCACTCACTGTCTCACTCATCCATCTGTTTGTTCAGCAGATATGAAATGGAATTTGTGTCTGCCATTTGCCTGCCTGTGCTGAGTATTGGGAACACCACGGTGAATAAGACGGCTAAGTGCCAATGTTCCTGGAGCTTCCTGATGAGGAGGAACATGGGTAGTTAATAATGAAACAAATGGATAAACAAGGTCGCTTCAGATCAGATGCTAGGGCCATGAGAAAAGACAGAATGTGACTGAGTGGCTGGCGGGGACAGGAGGCCCTTTACTGTGTGTTCAGGGACAGCCTTTCTGGCAGGGCCAAGGCCTGCCCATCAGGACAAGCTGCTGGGTGGCGAGGACAGCAGGTGCAGAGGCTCTGGGACAGGAAGGGTGTGCTGGAGGTTTGGGACAGCCCAGGAGCAGTGGCGGGGGAGGACGCAGCCATGGGGACGGGCTCTGGGAGGAAACTGGCCGCAGCCTGCAGGGCCGAGGAGACCAGGGCTGGGGTGAGAATTTCATCAAGACTTTTTTTCATTCTGAACATAGACAGAAGCTATGGGCCAGGCAGGGGAGGAGCGTGCAAGTGACATGACCTACCAGTGTCTCACACCAGTGCTGTGGCCGTGCAGAAAGTAGAGGGAGTGGCTAGCCAGGGCAGGGCGGGTAGAGGCCAAGCAGAGGTCCAGCTCCACAGACCACTGGACATGTCCCAGGCTGGGGCAGAGCGTCTGGGAGGAGAGGACCCAGCCTGAGCCGCTGCCTGTGGTGGAGCCACTCCACTGGGGAAGGAATGGGGAAGAGGGGCTGGAGGAGAAAGTGGAGTGTGAGGCCCCATCAGATGCCCGGGCGAGATGTCAGGGTGGCCCAGAGGAGCACGGGCCCATGGCTCAGGGCCTCTCTTGTGTCTGTTAAATAAGTGACTGATGTGATCTTGGCCTGGGGCACACTGGGTTTCAGAAGCCGGGGGTGGGCAGAGCTGACATTCCTGGAGCACCTCGCTCTGTCTGGCACTTCTCACAGAGCATTTGACACTCACTCCACAGCCCTGAGAGGGGAGGCGCGACCATTCCAAATGAGGAGAGCTTGAAGAGCTGCACACCCTGCCCAGCACCACCTGCCCCAGGCCCAGCCCTGCACCCAGGCTGGGTCTCCCCAGCGGCCTGGGAATTGGTGGCCTGAGGCTCTGTGTGGGTCCTCACACCCCCACTGTGTTGGGCTTGCCACTGCTCCCACAGGTCACCACCACAGGGTTAGTGACTTAAACAGCGTCACGTCCCCACCAGGAGGTTCTGGAGGCTGGAGTCGTCTGATCGGTGTTACACTTCCTTCCTCCCGGAGGCTCCAGGGAGAAGCCCTGGGCTGGCGTTCTCCGGCTCCTGGGGTGCCTGCACCTCTTTTGCCTTCCCCCGTCTTCATAGCCAGCAGCGAAGCATCCCCCTCTCCCACCTCCTTTCTTGCCTTGTAAGGACTCTTATGATGCTCTTGGGCCCACGCCAATGACCCAGGGCACTCTCCCCATCTCCGGGACCTTCAGTCCATCACATCTGCTAAGCTCCTTTGGCCATGGGAGGGTCATAGTCACAGGCTCTCAGGGTTGGGACATGTGCAAGTGGAGGGCGCATTACTCTGTAGTAATGGGAAGGCGGATGACCCCCACCTGAAGGCTGTGGGAACGTGCTTTTGGGGGTGGTGAGGAGTGCTAACCAGGGCAGGGCGGGTAGAGGCCAAGCAGAGGTTCTCTCAGACCAGCTGGGAGGACACGTGCGCTGGCATCCCTGCTCACCTCCTGGGGGCTAGCCGGTCAGGCTGCTGTGGTCACAGAGCTGTCCACTTCCTCACAGGGGTCCCGAGTCTAGGGCTCACTTTGTCGTGATGGAGCAGTGGGCCCCACAGGAGGCACCCACTCTTCCCAGCTGAAGCTGGTAGGCTGTGTGGCCCCTGGGCTGCCCAATCTGTCCCCCCAGGGCCTGCCTGGGGAGCACAGATGGAAGCCGGGTGCAGGGGAAGCCAGGAGTAGAGCCAGCCCCTGTGCGGGCCACAGGCCGGGCTGAGCTCCCAGCAGCACCCATGCTTTCACATGTGGTTCCTTCCCGTCCCTCAACGGCAGTTTAGAAACCGCTTCAAAACAGCTTGTCTTTGAGAAATGTTTCCCATTATTTATCCCAGCTCCTTCCTGTTTAGAGTTGGGGGAAGCCATTTTGTGATGGACAGAAGCCCCAGCTTCTCTTCTCTGGTCTTAGCTGCTCTGTGCAGCCCTGCTCAGCAGGGTGTCTGCGGAGACGGGGGGCCCTGCAGAAATGAGCCCACTTCCTCTGATTCCCCAGGATGGGACATAGCTCGTTAGGCTTGGAGTCAGAGAAGTGAATTGACAGCAATGGATGAGGTAGGGAGTTGCCACTGGCATGGTCCCTAATCCTGCCCAGGCACAGCCCTGCTGTGTGGTCGAACCTTCCGAATGCAGGGCAGCTGCAAGCATGGCCGCCACCATCATCCACGGTCATTAGATCCTTTCCCTCGCATTTCCGAAGCTGTACCCTGGGGTCCCAGGAGAGACCAGGGGATCCTGTTGAATTCAGGAAGCTTAAAGCTCTCGGACAAAAACAGACCCCTGCTCTGCCCCGTCATGGGAAGGTTTGCCTTTCCTCTCTGTCATGGGAAGGAGCCTGCGTAGGGGATTTGGTGCTGTATGATTGGATCTCAGATGCTGGAGCTGTAGGGACTGGCCAGGCTATGGAGCAAGGAAGGAAATGGCTGCTTTTGAGCACAGAAATGCATTAATTTGGTAGGCAGTCACTGTGGGTGCCAGGCATTGGGGTAGCATGACCCACCATTCCAGTTTACCTGGCACTGAGGATTTCCTGCAATGCAGGCTAAAGCCAGGCTGGCCCTGGTCAAACTGGGATAGTTGGTCACCCTAGGAGCGGGGACAGAGCAGCAAGCAGGACAGGTGCTGCCTGCCATTCCAAAGCGCTGCCCTCCTTCTGTGATGATGGCCACACAGGAAAGCCTGTGGTGGGAGTGCCCTCTCTGGCTGGGTCCTCTCTATTCTTCACCCCCTGTCCCCAGCCTGGGAGGTCAAGATCATTATCCCAGTTTTGCAGATGAGATGGAAGGGGCACCAGTTGGCAAAGGTCCTTTCACAGGGTGAAGGGCAGTCAGAGGCAAAGCTAGGGCTGCAGCCTGGCCTCCTGCTCCGACAGGGCTTGGCTCTGGCCGAAACCCCTGCCAACCCCTGCTGCCCTGGCCTCACACCTAAGTGCCACACATTCCTTCTCCGCTTCCTGGAGAGAAAGTAGCAAAGAAATATTCCACCAGCAACGTTCACAGGGAGAGCTGGCTCCAAGCCTTCATCAGCTTTCTCTTGCCCAGGGGTTGTACAGAGCCAGGGCTAGGAAGGGTTAACAGGCGGGCTAGGGTGGCTCCGCCCTGGAGCCTACAGACCAGTCCTCTCCTGCTCCAGCAGCCCACACAGTTCTCTGCAAAAGAAAAAAAAAAAAAGGAGGAGGGTGGTAATGAACCAGGCACCCTTCACTGATTTGCACATAATCGTATCTTTCCCTTAATGGAACCAGCAAGGAGGCCACGCTGACATCTGCTCGCTCCTCTACCCCATTTTATTCAAGAGGCTCAGACCACGCCTGGTTCCGTTCACTGTTCAAGAAACATTTACCGAGGCCTGGCCTGGGTGGCACAGAGGTAGAGGAGGGAGAAGGGCTGGGGATTGACGGGAGCCTCTCTGTGCTGGGCTATGTGGCACAGACAGATAGCCAAGGCTCCAGACGAAAGCCACTGCCCCAATGGCACTGGGCCTCAAGACAAAGTCCCTCAAATGCTTACGTGTACTGGGACATGCTGTGACTGAGCTCCTCACAGCAGGGACATGAGCTCGTCACAACTGCCAATGCATTAGCATCGGCTCCATGTTACAGAAGAGGAAACTGAGACTCAGGAGGTGTAGTGACATGTCCCGGACCCCATAGATGGAAGCGCTCAAGCTCGGGTCCCTCTGGTCTTACCTTCTGGGCTCAGCAGAACAGACCAGCTGGGAGAACAAAGAGCCTGTCTTCATGCTGTCTGCTGTATGTCAGGCACTGGTGGAAGTACTCAAGGACACTACACATAGCCCAGTGGGCGGGGCCTCAGGAACCCCAGGCTTATCGAAGCCTGGTCAGACTCAGTGCAGGTAGCCCTGCACATCCAAAAGCATAGGATGCAGCACAGGTCGGGATTTGAGGGCAAATCATAGCCTTGAAAAGCACCAGAATAGAGAAAGATATCCTTTCCTCCAGGAAGCCTCCCCTGAAGCCATCTCCACAGTTGCAGAGTGAAGGGCCACTTCCCTGGGCCCTCTGGTGGGCACCTGTTGAGGGCTCTATCACGCAGTGTTGGCGTGGCCCACCTCTTGGCTGAGCGTTCCTTCTCCCACTAGATCGTGAGCTTGCTCAACACCAGAATGTGCTCATCACATTGGGTGCAAGAACTAGCAGCGGGCTAGTAAACCTTAGAATGAATGAATGGGACTGAGTGGTTTCTACAGCCCCTTTCAGCTCCAGCCCTGAGGATGGGGAGATGGACAGAAGTTCCTGGAGGTGAGTCTGACCTCTCAGCCTCTCTTAGAAATGTTTCTTTCCCTTGCTCCAATCATTTCACCTACCTCGCTGTTCCAGGAACATAAACTCAGAATTCAGACAGACCTCAATAGAAAAAGTTGTGCATCAGTCACTTACACTGGAAAACAGTGGACACGAGCCACACGTGGGTGGTCGACATTGCAGTGTGACGGAATCCTCTGTAGCCTTTGAAAAGGTGCTCACAAAACCTCCACAGCGTGGGGACGTGTTTCCATTCTCATGGTCCCAGAGAGCAGGGTGAAGGGTTGTTTGTCAACTACAGTCACCATGTCCACAACCAAGACAGGAGGCGACAGGAGGGGGAACCGTGCCGCACTCCGAGAGTGGCTATCAAGGAAGGGACTGGAATTACGTGGGATTTTTAAAGTTATTTGTACTTCTAGGACCTTTCCAAGTTTTTGATAACATTTTGTAAAAGTTTATGACTTCAAAGAAACAAAACACCAGGGGAGGCGTGATGAGGGAGAGCCCAAGTGGAGAAGCTGTCTTGTTGCGTGGAACAGCTGACACATGCGGGACGTGCCCCAGCTCCTGTGAGCACCCCATCCCGAGATCCCACATGCCACCTCTGGCCTAATAGTCTCTGCATCTCTGTGTGTGTATCTCTCTTTCTGTGTCCCTCCCTTCCGGGAAGACCCCCTGCGACCCTGGCTGTGCCTCCAGGAAGTTGGCAGAGGAGACACTCTGAGGGGGAGGGCACCACCCGCTGGTCCCCCCACTGGACCCTGGGTCCGGCTCTTCTGTTCCTCCTAAGCTATGCCTTCCAGGCCACACGTGAGGAGGAAGGGGCTCCTCTGTGCCCCTTTACACCCCTTGAAGCCTCTCCCTGCAAGCCACCCATCCCCTGCCCCCTGCTCTGCCATTCTCTTTGGGAGCCAGAAGGGTGACTTGGGGTCTTAGAAGGTGCTTTCCTCCTCACCTGCATGTGGGGCCAGTGGAACCCAGGCAGGACAGCAGGAGGCCTGACCGTGCCTGAAGTCGCCTGCTCTGACCATTCCAGCCAGGCAGCCAGTCTTCAGAGGACCTTCCTCTCGGGGCTGCAGGGAGGACGCCCAACAAGTCCCACCTTGCAGCCACGGAACAGAGGTCCAGGGCAGAGCGTTGCAGACCAGGGCATTTCCAGGGTCCTCAGCTGCAGGGTGCTGGCAGCAAGGACCGGCCCAGCCCTGGGCAGGTGTGTGAAGGGGCAGAAGGGGCGGGAGTGCTCTCATGGCCCACATGCTTTCCCTATGCATGTCACTGTCGAATCACCCTTACTCCACGGGACGTGATGGCCCACAGAGGAACATCAGCCATGGCAGACCACGGGGCTCACGCTGACTCCCAGAGCCACACAGTTTGTACTCAGATGACGTGAAGTCGAATTTCAGGCTGCAGGACCCCCACTTCCGTGATCTCCACAACGGGATCACAGCAGGTAGCCTTCCCCCAGCAGGAAGGGCCCTCCCTGTCTTAGCCTGCTAGGGCTGCCGCAGCCAAATGACCACAGACTGGGTGCTTGAACAACAGACGTGTGTTCTCAGTTCTGGAGGCAGGACGGCTGAGGCCAGGGTGCCACAGGACCGTGGGAGGTTGTGGGGGCTTCTTCCTCCCTCCTCCAGCTCCTGGGGGCTCTAGGGGCTCCTTCATTCCCAGCCGTATCCTCCAATCTCAACCTCTGTCTCTGTCTGTGCTTTCTCCTCTTCCATCCTGGATGAGGACATTTGTCAGTCACTGCAGGGCTTACTCTAATCCAGAATGAGCTCCTATCAGGATCTTTTGCTTGATTACATCTTCAAAGAGTCCCCCCTTCCCAAATATGGTCACATGCTCACATGTCTTTTGGGGGTCACCATCAAACCTGCCACTCTGACCACTGGCTCGCTTCCCTGAGAGGGGGGCACACCCTCCCCACCCCCACCCCACCCCAGCCTTGGGCTCCTTCCCTGCTGCTGCCCAGTTAGGTGGCCACACCCTTGTCTGCAAGCTCTTGGGGGCTGTGAGCAAGGAAGGGGAGAGGGGTTGGTTCCGTGCTCTCCCCCCAAGCCCAACTCCCTACGCCTGGAGGGTCCACGGGTCCCAGGCCTGTACAGCTCCCTTGAACACCTGTTCTTTGCTGGGCTGTGTGTCAGGCACCCTGGACAGGCTGACAGGATGAGGAAAACACAGTGCAGCCAGTTCGCGGGGGAGTGCTGGAGTCCATTTGCGTTCCTCCTGGGGAATGAGATCAAGACACCACCTTCAGGGGTGTGTGGTTTGCATTCCCCTGAGGTGAGGGACCCGGGGCCTGGCCTGTACTCCAAAGCTCACCTGACCTGGGCACTCGCCTCCACGGTGTCAGACTCTCACCTGGGTGGGAGCCCCTGACTCACTAGAGAGGTCCTCCCCTTCCAGGTGGGCTGTGGCAGGAGCCTCTGGCAGGCCCTCCCAACTGCCCCTCCAGCAGGGCGCAGACCCCCTGAGTTATAGCTCTAGCTGCCACACCTGCCTTTGCAAGGTTCCTTTTCTGGAGACCAGGAACTGGACACACATCTGTGTTCCCAGTGCCCAGCCTGCCAGGGAGTGGGTGGCCACCTTGAAGGGGGAAGGAGGGAAGAAATGAATGAATCAGTGAGTGGGTGGGGGAGGCGGGCTGGACCATGCAGGCCAGCCCAGCCCCTAACAGTCTCGTGTCCTTTGCAGATGTGCTGGTAGATGGACAGCCATGTGATTGCGAGGCCGCGGCAGCCTGCCAGGTGGGCGACCCCGTGCGCCTGGAGGTGCGGCTGACCAACCGGAGCCCACGCAGCGTCGGGCCCTTCGCCCTCACCGTGGTACCCTTCCAGGACCACCAGAACGGCGTGCACAACTACGACCTGCATGACACCGTCTCCTTCGTGGGCTCCAGCACCTTCTACCTCGACGCTGTGCGTGGTGGTGTGCAGGGCTGGCTGGGGGCCTCCGGGCATGCACCCAGGCCCTCGTGGTCATTGTTCCCCTTCACTGTGTGGGGGGCTTTGGGGTCAGCATACATCCAGCCCACAACAGTAGCAGCGGTTCTGTGATCACGTGTGTGCACACTGGGGCTGCCCCATTCACTGCAGGAACTTAAGAGGAGCTCACCTCTGTCTCTGAGTCCTGGACAGTGAGGCCCTAAGGGTTGGTGAATGAGGAAAATGTGCAGGGAACGGGGAGCTGGGCCCAAGACAGGGCGCCACTCATGATTTGACCCTCTGTGGTATCACTGTGGTGTCACTGTCACCGTCCGGGGCCTGCCGCTCCTCCCATGCAGAGGCTGCAGCCCACGCCCTCGGCCCCCACCTCCCAAGCCACCTCTTAGCACTTCCTCACTGTCAGGCTGCAGTGCAGGCTGGCATTCCATTCCCCTTCACCCCCAACCTCTCCCTCCCACACTACTGACCCCCTGAACCCCCAAACAATTCAAGAATGGGAATGTTGGCGACTCCTTTCAAAGATAAAAACGGGCTCAGAGAGGCATAGTGACCTGCTGGAGGGGGCGCTGGAACCAGGCCTGGGGGTTCCTCACTTCCCCCGTAGCACCAATGTCCAGGCAGGTTCCGGGAGCTCCTGGTGGCTTTGGGTGGCTCATGCTGCTGACCAGACTGACGCATGTTTCTCCTCACCCTCAGGTGCAGCCATCGGGCCAGTCGGCCTGCCTCGGGGCCCTCCTGTTCCTCTACACGGGTGACTTCTTCCTCCACATCCGGTTCCACGAAGACAGCACCAGCAAGGAGCTGCCGCCCTCGTGGTTCTGCCTGCCCAGCGTGCACGTGCGCGCTGGAGGTGCAAGCCTGAGCCCGCCCACATCAGTCCCTCTTTCTTCGGGCCCAGAGGTGACCCTGTCCGGCCTCCCACACCCCCTGCGATGAGCAAAGCCTTCACTGCAGCCCCGTCTGCTCCTCCTGCCCCCACCCCCACCCAGCCCTCTCCTCACATTTTTCTGTAGCACCTTTGCTGGGCCACGCAGAAGCCCCCGGACATGGCACCCCACCCCGTGTCAGACCCCTTCCCACACTTTTCCTGGACCATGCCCAGGCTGGAGCAGAGTAAACCCCAGAGCGGGAGCCCATCCAGCCCAGGTCCCAGGATCCCTGCACCCGTTCCTGTGACCTGGGGCCCCAGCCGTGCTGTGCTGCTCTCACCCCGGCAGAGGGACCTCCCTCGTCCAGCCACCTCCCTTTGGCCATAGAAAGAAACGGTGAGCATGAGGCTGGGCACGGCCTGAGGGTGTGGGCAGCTTCTCTCCCTCCCTGGGCCTTGGAATCCCTCACGGCGGGTTCTTTTCCTGGAGACCCCCCATGGCAGCTTGGCAGGAGAGATGGTGCCGTAGGTGGTCATGAATGGTTGACACCAAGAGGGGCCCTCCACCGTGGTGGACGAATGTCCAGGCCTGGGCTGGCTGCTCCAAAGCCCAGGGCTGTTTCTGGGTGCCCCCTGGCCCCAGGGTGGGCTCTGGGTACGGTGGCTGTGTGTGTCCATGTCTGTGAGCAGTTCTTCAATAAATGGCCTGCCTCCTCCTCCCTGCCTTCCTGCATCTGCTGGCCCAGTGCGGTTAGGGCCCCCACCCAGCCGCTCAGCCCCTAACTCAGGTGGCTGGCTTCCCAGCAGAGGTTGGACCCAGGAAGGGACGGGGTCTGAGTTAGAGTTCCCACATAAGCAAACCCCGAGACAGGAATCTGGGCACCAGCAGCTTGTGTGGGAGGTGGAGGGGAGCACCACAGGGGAGGGAGATCACTAGTGGCAGAGTGTGACTGAGCCCGAGCCAGCGACACAGTGGGCACCTGGCCCTGTGTTCCTCAGGGAGAACGGGAGAGGGGAAGCACGTGGCTTAGCACGTGGCTTATATCTCCCTCAAGAGCCAGAGCTGGGGTGTGTCTACACCACCCCTGAGAGTCCTGGCCTGGGGGCAGTCTCCTGGCTGTGTTCACCCTTGACTCCTCTGTTCCCAGGGAGGATAAACAGCCCTTGGTCCCCAGCAGATTCCAGGCTTGTCAGGCACCCCTTGGGCACTGAAGGCCTCAGGGAGTATTGGGGGACAGAGAACAGGGCTGGGGCCTCCGCAAGGCCACTCTTCCAAACAGGCAGAGCCAGGAAGGAGCTGTCCTGGCCTCCCATGGGGGAGAGTCATGTTGGCATCAGGAGGCCTGTGGGACTGAGGGAGCTTCCTGAGGACCTGAAACTCCAGGCCTAAACCTCCCTTGCTGCAAGCAAGGTCACCCCGTGGCCTCTGGCCTGAGGAATAGGTTTCTTGCTCCATCTGTGACCTCCTGTTGTCACTCAGTGAAGGATGGGTGCAAGCTGTGATGTGATGTGGGCTGGAGGCATGTGGGGGCAGGTGCCCAGTGGCCCTCGGCCCCTGGAGCTCATTCAGCGTTGCTCAAAGCTCCAGGGAAGGCAGCCCCAGAAGGTCTGGCTGCAGTAGTGGGTGGAGACCCTGGGGTGGTCTCTCCAGCCCTTTCCTTCAGGACGCGGCAGCGCAGCCAGGGGGCCTGGCTACTTGGGCTGTTTCTGGATGGAACAAACAACGTCCATGTGTGTCAACCTCAATAGAGCCCAAAAATATGTTACTGAATGAAGCGCGTTCCAGGATGATGGGCGCAGCCCACCCACTCTTGTGTAGACAGTGTCCCCCCCAAATTATACATTGTCCATGCCTCAGAACGCATCTGTAACAACATGTTTAAAAGATAGAAAGGATGCACATCCCCTGTGGAATAGTGACCTCATCTCGGGTTGCATCTGATATCTCATCTGATCTCAGAATGGGGGTGGTGGTCACGGGGACTTTAGGAACGTGCTTTCTTTTCAAAAGCACAATAGATGCAAGATACAGGTACACACAGAGCTACAGATACAGATGTAGCTGCAGATCCAGATTCGATATAGATGTGCACAGAAGCCTAGAAAAGCCAATGTGGAAAACTGGCAGTATTTGATTCTGAGTGCCAAGCATATTGGTGACTGTAATTCTTTTTGGCAGTTTTCTATATTTTTTAATTTCCCAAAATACAAAAAATACCCACAACAGTTACCAGAGAAAATGTGGATGCCACCGGAAGGAAGACTCTCAAGAGGCAGGAGTCAAAGTTGTCTTCTTGGAGGAGGGGGTGTTAGACATAACCCAGGCCTCTTGGAAAACGACCCAAATACAGCCTGGCGCTGCCAGCCTCAGCCCGTTCCCCACCCCCAGGGCACCCTTTCTGTCCTAGTAGAGAAGGCGACCTGGAGTCAGGCCCTGTGTGTGCTCCAGGCGTTGGAACTTCACTGTGGGACGTGGGCAGCCAGGGGTGTTGTTTGCTGGCATTTCTGTGGCTGGGTCGTTCTGGCCATGGAGCTGTGTTCGTGGACAGTGGCTGAGATGGAGGACCTGGGGCAGGTGTCTCAGGGGCAGTGCGGCATCCTCCAGGCTCTTCCAGGGCCCTGTGCTGCTGGTTACCTGGCAATACAATCTGGCAGTTGCTGCTTTTCTAGGCCCCTGGTGCATTCAGAAACCTCCTGAAGGCCAGTGGAGGGTAAGCCAGGAATAGACCATGTCCACTTCACTTCACTAGCTGAGCGTGTTGGCTTTGCCCTTCTGATCCTTGGTCCCTCAGGGCAGGACAGGCCTGCAGTGACCCCATAATCATGCAGCCGTCATGCTCTGTCATCTGATATTCACAAGGAAGGCAAGCATTCAGAGGAAGATGTCTGAGAAGCTGAATTCCAGCTCAGCCACTTGTCAACTCCTTGACCTTGGATGAGTTACTTAAATTAAGCCTTGATTTTTTTTTTAATCTGAGTAAATAGAGATAAAAAATACTTATTTCATGGGCACTTTTATACTAGTTTGTTTGATTTAATCTCCTAGATTTTCTTAGCACATGATAGCAAGTTCTCAATAAATACTGGGTCCCTTCTCCTAGCCCTCCCTTAATTCCATCCATTTCAGGGCTATGCCTGAAATATGCTGTGCCATGTGCCTGAAATTCCATTCTTCTCCTGCGACCTTTAACAGGACACATGCTATTCTCCATTCGTCCCCTACATGGCTTAATGTATTAGGTAACATGAAGCATATAAGGCAGAACTTTCTAACGCAAGTGCTCAAATGGGACAGGGAGTGCCAGCAGAGTGAGCACTTCGTCAATAGAAGTATTCAAGCAAAGTCTGGACCTGCAGATGTTTTAAAAAAATGTGAGCATCATTTGACGCCTCTGAGCCTGCCAGCCAAGAAACTGTCCATGATGACTTGGTAAGAGGTATTTCTGATCCCAGTAAGCAGGGAAGAGAGAGTGAGAGGTATGTGACCACATGGCTCCTGGGTCCTCAAGTAGTGTCTTACGACACAATAAATATTGATCAAAGAAGGATTTCCACATGAGGGACTAGAGACCTAGACTCAGGGTCTAGGCTAAGCCTCTTACTGAAAACAACTAAAAACATATTTGTAAGTATATCTATGAGCTGACAGGAGAGTCAGAAATACTCACCCCAGTACCTGTGTGTAGGCAAAGTCCTGAGAGGTGAGCTGTGCACTGATGCCAACTTCCACTTTCAGAGCTTTTGCCAAAGCAGGAGTATCAGTTTCTTCAGCCTTCTAAAACTGAAGGGAAGATGACAATCTCAGGCCCACTGGCTGGGGAGTCTAACAGGTGAGAGCCCAGAGATTACACCTTTAGTAAAGGATGAACTAAAAACAATCCTCTTCCCACCCTACTAGGAGAGTAGAAATAACGCTTCCCTGTCTTGACCCTTTGATTCCAAATTGACCCTCTCATGAATTCACAGTCCCAAATTACACTCCCTAGATGCCTCTTCAAAACCTTAAGTTTTAATTAATTTCATAGTGATCCTAGACAGACAGGACCCCATTATACACACAGGTACCACACATAGACATAAACCCATCCTTTCTGGAGGAATTCATTTTTATCCAAAAACCTGGAAGAAGTTCTACAAGGAAAATGATTAATTCAGAGTTTAAAAACAAAGAAAGTCATGGAATACACAAGGAAGCAATGCATGATGAGTGAGGGCTAGGAGAGACAAAATCGGCAAAGGCGGGCTTGAAAACCAATCCGATACTGGACTTATCAGATGTAGACTATAAAATGACTGTGCTTAACGTGTTATAAGAAATGAATGAAAAAGAAGATGAAAATGGGTGAAGAGCTAGAATATCATAAAAAAATCAAGCAGAACTTCTGCAACTGAAAATATAATTGAAGTGAAATATTTAATGAATAGCTTGAAGAGCAGATTAAACTCAGTTTAAGAGAGAACTAGTGAATGAAAGATAGAATTGAAGGTGTTATTAAAAGTAGAGACCAAAAAGACCAGAAAATAGGAAAGAAACTTACAGAAACATGGAGGACAAAGTGAGAAACTCAAATATATCTAATTGGAGTTCCTGGAGGAGAAGATAAAGAAAATGGAGAAAATGCAGTATTGAAGAAATAATGACTGAGAATGCCTCAAAACTCGTAAGGATAAAAATCCATAGATTCAAGAAGCCCAAGAAATTCCAAGTAGCATGATATTTAAAATACACAGTTGACACATCATAATACAATTTAGGAGACCACATGCAAAGGGATGATTTTTAAAAGAGAAAGACCAGACAAATTACTTTCCAAAAAGTGGCAATTGATTGACAGCTGACTTCTCACCACCAACAGTGGAGTCCAAGAGTTAGTGAAATAATATCAAGAATGTGCTGAGCAACAAAAATACTTTTCAATGAGTAAAATAATGACATTTTATTATAAACAAAAGCGGGGTTTTCCACCACCAAAACCTCATTAAAGGGAATTTGAAAGAATTAACCACAAATAGAAGGAAATTGATACCAGATGGAGTGTCAGATGCAAGAAGGAAGGAAGAACAATTCAGTGATACATATGTGGGTAAATCTAAATAAACATTTACAGTACACATAATCATAATTGTGAATTATTGAGTTATAGCATAATAGAATTAACATACATAGCAAAATAACACATAAATGTTGGTGAGGAGATTATTGGAATTAAAGTGTGATAAGGTCCTTTAATTTCAATTCCCAAAGTTTAGGAGAAGGGTAAAGATACTGACTGACTTAGACTTGGGCTTTGGTGCTTTATTTATGAAAGTTTTAGCCAGGCATGATGCTTCATGCCTGCAATTACAGCACTTTGGGAGTCTGAGGTGGGAAGATCGCTTGAGCCCAGGAGTTCAAGACCAGCCTGGTCAACATAGCAAGGCCCCATCTCTACAAAAACGTTAAAAATTAGGAGTGGTGGCTCATGCCTGTAGTACCAGTTACTCAGAGGGCTAAGATGGGAGGGTCACTTGAAGCTGGAAGGTCAAGGCTGCAGTGAGCCATGATTGTACTGCTGAACTCCAGCCTGAGGGACAGAATGAGAACCTGTCTCAAAAAAAAGGTTTTCCAGTTTCCATTTCTGGGGTAACTATCAAGAAGATGAATAGTATGAACAACTTCTAAATTTGTGAACCCCAAAACAGGAATAAGGAAAATGAATCAGTCTGAAAGAAGTCAAGAAAGGAAAGAAGAAAAACTATAGAAAGAAATAGAAATGGTAGAACAAATAAAACCATAACCCTAATGGCATTAGTAATACTAATAATGATGCCCACACTTAATATGGCCATGTGTGTTAGGCATTCTTCTAAAATTATATATATGTAATCTTCATATGTGTGCTACCAAATACAAGTATGCTTATAAGGAAGTCTCTGTTCCTTCCTTAGGAGATATGTAGATTTAGATAAGCTTACTTTTTTTTTTTTCTTTCTTTCTTTTTTTATTTTTGAGATGGAGTCTTCTTACTCTGTTGCCCAGGCTGGAGTGCAATGGCACGATCTCGACTCACTGCAATCTCTGCCTTCCAGATCCAAGAGATTTTCCTGCCTTATCCTCCCAAATAGCTGGGATTACAGGTGCCCGCCACCATACCCAGCTAATTTTTTTTATATTTATTTATTATTTTTTGGTAGAGACGGGGTTCCATGTTGTCCAGGCTGGTCTTGAACTACGAACTCAGGTGATCCATCTGCCTTGGCCTCCCAAAGTCCTGGGCTCATAGGCGTGAGCCACTGCTCCCAGCCAAGAGTCTTTAAAGTAGCTGTCATTATTATCCCTGTATTACAGTGGAGAAAAATGAGGCACAGAGAAGTTAGGTAACAGCTTAAAGGTGATTATAAGTTGTGGAAATAAATTAAGTACCTATGATAAATGAAAGTATACTAAATCTGTTAGATGAAAGATGACAAAACCCACAGAGTCAGGTTTATGATGTTTACAATATACATTAAAACATAATGATACAGAAGGTTGAAATAAAATGGCAAGAAAATATGTACCAGGAAAGTCCTAATGAAAAGAAATTATAAGGCACAAAACCCAAATTACTTCTAGAAATGAAGACAATAATATCGTGATGATAAGAGTAGTAGTTCACCAGGAAGCTATAATAACTCCAAATTTGTATGCTACTAATAATACAGTGTCAAATACGTAAAGCAAAACCTGACAGAACTATAAGGAGAAATAGACAAACCAACAATTATAGTAGAATATTTTAACACAGCTCTCTCAGAAAATGAAAGATCAAGAAGATAAAAATTATTAAGCGCATAGAAGATTTGAAAAGTCTAATAAATAAATTTGACTTAGGGGACATATAGAGAATATTTCACTCAACAGCTGTACAGAGACATTTTTATCAAGCACATATGTTATTATTTTATGGCCCCATATGTAGTGGAAGGACTGTTGTATAGATCACATTATCTGAACCCAATATGATTCGATTAGGAATTGATCACTTTTTGTTTAATTATCTTAATTTTTTATAATTATAAAAGTCTCAGGTATTTGGAAATTAGATAACGCTTACAGGTAACTCACAGTTCAAATAAGAAACCACCATGGAAAGTAGGAAATATTGAAAATGGACAGTAATAAAAGTAATGTCAAAACATACGTGATTCAGGTAAGTCAGTATTTAGAGGTAGAATTTATAAACTCAAATGCTTGTAATTAAAAGAGGAAAGAGTGAAAGTTAATGAGCTAAGCACCATCCCCAGGACCTGAAAATGATGGCAGTAGAGATCAAAGAAAAGAAGATATAATAAAGATGAGATCATAAATTAATAAAATAGAAAAGAAACATACAATAGCAAAAAGCCAAAGGTTATTTACTGAAAAAGCTGATAAAATAGAGAAACCTCTGACTAGATTAATAAGGAAAAGAAAAGACACAAATAATCACATTACAAGTAAAGGGGACATCAGATAACTGCAGACAATGATACAAGGATATTATAAATGTAAGAGGAAATTATGAAGAACTTTATGTCAATAAACTTGAAAACTTAAATTTTCTAGAATAATAAAATTTATAATAATAGGCTGCATAATCCTAAAGCCAGTAAACAAATCAAATCAAGGTAAAAATCTCCAAGAAGAAAACTGTAGGCCCAGATAGTTTTTAGTCTAATAAACATTTAAGGAACAAAAAATTGTAATGATCCACAAAATATTTCTAAATGCAGAAAAAAGAGTAAACACTCAAATATTTGTATGAGGTTAGCATAAATCTTAATACCAAAATCTGACGAAGCAACATGAGAAAAGAAATTTCAGGCTAAATCAAGCATCATTTAAATGCAAAACTCCTCGATGTTAACAGATTAAATGATGTGTGAAAAAAGAGTGCATCATGATCAAGATGCCTTCATTCAGAGAATGCAAGGTTGGTTTCACATTTAAAAAGCTATTAATGAACTCACTCCACTAGCAAATTAGAAAAATCATATGATCATCATATCAAAAGCTTTTCATAAAAATCAACATTCTTTCATGATTAAAAACTACCCAAAACCAAAAAGAATTCTAAGTAAGCTAGGTCTAGAAGATAATTTCCTTAACCTGATAGAAGACTGTCTATAAAAACTGTATACAGCAAGCCTTATTCTCATTGTCGAGGCAGGAATAAGACAAGGATGCTCATTATCTTCACTTTAGTCAGCATCGTATAAGGGGTCCATACTAGTACAGAAAGGCAAGGAAAATCTACAAACCAAGAAAGAAAACTCACGTGTACATTGTATCAATAACAAAAAACTAAAGAATCATTAGATTTATTAGAATTTTAAAGTATTCAGCAAGGTTGTTGTATACAAAATCAATATACAAAAATCTACAAAACTACTGCACCATAGCAACAAACATCTAGAAAATAAAATTATAAAAGTTATTATTCTTAGAACTACAAAAATGTAAAGAACCTGTGGTAGGAAGAATAACAGCATCTGAAAAATGTCTACATCCAATTCCCAGAACCTATGAATATATTGAGTTACATGACAAAGAGGAGTAATGAATGCAGATAAAATTAAGGTTGCCAATCATCTGGTCTTAGGATAGGGAGATTATCAAGATAGATGTAATGTAATCATGAGAATTCTTAAAAGGGAAAGAGGGAGGCAAAGGAGAGTCAGAGAGATGGCAGCAAGAGAACTTAGCTCAATGTTGTTGGTTTTGAAGATCGAGTAAGGGGTCAAGAGCTAAGGAATGCCTCAAACTTCAGAAGCTGGAAAAGGCAGAGAAACGTGTTCTCCTCTAGAAACTCCGTATGGAATGCAGCCCTGCTGACACCTTTATTTCTGCCCAGTGAGACTCATTTCAGACTTCATCCTTCCAGGACTGTAAGATAATGAATTTGTGTTGTTTTAAGCCACTAAGTTTGTGGTAATTTGTTACAACCTCAATAAGAAACTAATACAGAAACCAAAATAAATCTTTCCTTTAATATCCAAGACCTTTATGGAGAAAGTTATAAAAATTTATTTGCAGGACATTAAAGAAGATCTAAATAAATGGGTTGGAAGACTCCTTCTCATAAAGATGTAAATTCTTGCTAAATTGATCTACAGATTCAATGCAACACCAATAAAAATCTTGACTTTTTTTGTTGTTGGAACTTGGCAAGCTGATTCTAAAATGTATATAGAAATGCAAAGGTCCAACAATAGCTAACATACTCTTGAAGAATAAATCAAAATGTATTGTTATGCTAAAGCAATTAGTGTGGAATAGACAAGTGGACCAATGTGGAGCCCAGAAATGGACCATGCGTATATGAAGACTCGACGCGTGACATATCGCTATCACACGCCCGTGGAGAAAGGACGCGCAATTCCTTAAATAGTGCTGGGAAAATGAGTAATCATAGGGAAAAGGGATGTTGGCCCCTACTGCACACCATATGAAAAAATGTACATATTCTAGGTAAATATGTAAACATGAAAGCCAAAGTTTAAAGCATCTAGAAGACGTACAGATATCTTTCTTATCTTGGCATAGGGAATGGATATGCTAAAGAAGACACAAAAAGCAAGCACTAGCCATAAAAAATGATAAATACAACTGTATGAAAGTTAAGAAGGTTTGTTCATCAAAATTTACCATAAAGAGAATGGAGCGACAAGTCACAAATAGAGGAATATGAGGAGGGTCTGACACTTAGAATATTCAACCTGGCAAGGATATGCCACTTATCTTCAGAATCCATGGGGCAGAGCAAGTTACATGACTCCAACCGACTGCAAATGGGTCATATCTCCCATAGGAGGAGGAGAGAATGTGATATAGTGAACACTGTAAATCTCTACCACTTCTAGTAAAGTTGAACTAGTCATAGGCTATAACACAGCAATTCCACTACGACGTACATACCTTAATGAAACCCAAAGTCTTGTGCAACTTATGTTCCAGAATGTTTATAGCATAATTACTAATAATAGAAAAAAATGACAAAGTCCATATGTCATATTACAACTGGAATGGATAGACTATGGCATATTCTATAGAATAATACTACACAATGTTGAATATGCAGCAACATGAATGCATCTCAAACACATAATGTTGAAGGAACAAAGCAGGGAGTAGAAGAATACATGCAGTATGACTCCAATTAAATGCAGTTCTAAAAGCAAATCAATGTATTTATTAAGAATATATACACAAGTGGAAACACACAAGCAAATAATAAAGACCAAAAGTAAGTAAGTAACACAAAATTTAGCATACTGATTCCCTCTGGGGGAAAGAGACAGTGAGATTTGTGAGGAGCAAAGAAAGGGCTTTAGAAATTAGGAAACACTCCATTTCTTCACCTGTATGGTGGAAACTTAATGCTAGGTCTCTGTCCAAAAAGTGAGATATTCAATTCAGGTGATGAGAATTGTCAAAGACATGGCTTTTGGTTAAGAAAAAAGGAGAAAGAATTTTAAGATCCTTTGGCACTAAGCCAGCAAACCAATAAAGAATTCTTCCTTCCTTCCACCTTTAGAATTTAGTTTGCCATTTCAAACCTGCTGATTAATCACAGTGTGCTCCTGGCAGCTGCCCAAGCCAGCTCCTCTGTGAGTGAAACTGGAGCCCTCAGGCAGGAGCACCATTAGCACCACGGACAGCGACCTGCTAGCACTAGGGGAGAAAAGCCTTATAAGGAACTCAGAGAGTTGCAGAAGGGCAGAAGTCTTTAAAGTCTTGGCCCAGGCCCCCAACAAACTGGTGGCAGAGCATGAAACAGAATCAAGGTCTCCTGATACCTAATTCAGTGCTTGTTGTGTTTCGCCTGGCTTTGAATAAATGGACTGGAACTCTTCCATAACCAGGAAGTCACCAGAGGACATGGGAGGCTTCCCTGTCTGCCATTGAAAGGTTGGGCTTCGCCTCCAGTCTCATTTGGGTTTAGATCTAGACTATGCCCTTTAGCTCTGGACTCTGCCCTTGCCATTTGAATGTCCTGGGAAGTCACTGCACCTCTCCAAGCCTCAGTGTTGATACCATCACCTCCCTACAGAGTTTCTCCCTAAGAAGGGTATTCGGTGATGTTATAATATATATATATATATATATCCTCATGCTCAGGATAGGGACTTGTGCACTGCTGCTCACTTCAAAAACAGGAAAATTCCCTTAGCCTTTCCCACAGTGTATTTCAAATCAGAAGGGAAAGGAATTGGCTTTATGGGATGTATAAAAGATGCTGAAACAGTATTATGGTTTAGAGTCTGCTTTGGAAATAAACCCAGTAAAATTTCCATATAAAATCTTGGTATTTCCTAAAAGCCTCCATTGGATGTCTTAGATCTCTCCAGTCTTGTTAATTTGAGCTCATCAATGCACCAGTGACCATTGCCTAATATCTACTTACTTCTGTCATGCCAGGAGATGCCGGAACAGGAGGGGTGGCGATATCCTACAAAATGTCCCCAGGGCCAAGGGTCCTCAACCACACAGTGCATTTGCAGAATAAACCTAATAGGGTAATGTATTATGTTTTCGAGATGTTACTGGATTCTATTAATGTTTGGTAGCATTTTATTTAGAAACTTTTAAGGTATAGTCACAAGTGCCATTCATGTGTGGTTTCTACTATCTCGTATTACCTGTACTAAAGTTATTCAAGATGCATGGACTAAATAAGGGACTCTCTCTTCTATCTTTTTCTATGGCTCAAAATAGCTTAAACAGCATTGAAATGATTAGTTCTTTAGAAATTAGGTAAAATTCAGCCGTAAGCCTGTCTGATTCTGCTGCCTTTCACTGATAGCTCTCCAGTCACCTTCTCCAAATGGTAATTGGTCTGTTAGAATTTTCTTTTTTTTTTCTTGAATTGATTTTGGTAATTTACTTTTACTAGAAAACATCCATTTCCTTGAGGTTTCAATTTGTTATCGCAGAGTTGCATATAATATTCTCTCATAATTATTTTTTATCTCCCCTGTATCTGTAGTTATATTGGTTATGTCTGCCTTCTCATTCCTATTCTTGTCTAATTTCAGTCTCTCTCTTTCTTCATTCTCCATAATTGGACTCACGAGAGTTTTTCTATTTTATCAGCCATTTCAAAGAACCAGCTTTTGCATTTGCTTATTCTTTACACTATTTTTTAATTTTCTATTTCATCAATTTCAGTTCTTTGTGAATTCTCTCTGTCTTGTTTCTTTTATTGTTTCTTTTCCTTTCTTGAGACAAGTAGTAAAATCATGTTATGTTTAGTCTTTTTTCCTCTTCTAATAAAGGCATTTAAGGCTGGATGTTTCTAAACAGTCTTAACTTCACTCCCTATCTTTTAATAGGAAACATTCTCTTTTCTTTGTTTTCCAAATAGGATTTATTTGCTTTTCTCTCCCATCCAAGGATTATATAGAGATACTTTACATTTTTAAGTAAAGCATTTTTCTTGTTTTGTTCCCTTTTAATTATTTAATTCTACTCCTATGGGATATGGCCAGAGCATGTGGCCTGTGCAAAACTTTGTTCTTGTATCCTTGAATTTGGTAAAATGTTCTTTAGCTTCTATTATATACTGATTTGTAGCCAGGTGTAGTGTGGCATGCACTTGTAGTCCCAACTACGCAGGAGGCTGAGGCAGGAGAATCGCTTGAGTGGTTTGGAAGAGTTTGAGACCAGCCTACCTACACGGTGAGACACCATCTCTAAACAAACAAACAAAAGCATTCTCTCTATTATATATGATGTGGATATTCACATCTATTTGTTGCATTTTTCAATTCTGATGCCATTCTTTGAAGCTAGTTGTTTTGCAAAATTTTAAATGTATAGAAAAGCAGAGAAGCAAGTATAATGAATACCATATACATTGCAAAGATCCAATAACTGTGCATATGTTGCTGTATTGTTTTTCACTGAGGTATTAAAAGTAAATGATAGGCTTCATGGACCTTCACTCCTAGATGCTTAAGTATCCGTCTTTAATAACAAAGGGCACTTCCCCACATAACCATATTATTATTGCACAGGAGAAAAGAACAACAATGTCCTCTGGCCTTCGGAAACTCTGCTCATGTTTGAATTTCCCTAATTGTTCCTAAAATGGCCTTTTAAATCTGATTTGTTCAAACTAGGATTCAATCAACAGGCATGTGATACAGCACACTGCTGCTTCCCTGTCTAGTATTTTTTGTCCGTTTCTGATAGAAGTGTGCAGTTATGGGCATATATTGCTTCATTACATAACGCTTTTTTTGTTTTTGTTTTTGAGACAGAGCCTCACTCTTGCCACCCAGGATGGAGTGCGGTGGTGCAATCTTGGCTCACTGCAACCTCTACCTTCGAGGTTCAAGCGATTCTCCCTGAACCTCAGCCTTCCGAGTAGGTGGAACTACAGGTGCCCACCACCACACCTGGCTAATTTTTGTATTTTTAGTGGAGACAGGGTTTCACCCTGTTGGCCAGGCTGGTCTCAAACTCCTGACCACATGAGTGCTGGTCACTCCTGGGCCTCCCAAAGTGCTGCATGCTTCATTATACAATGTTCTAATTAATCACATTTAAATATTTTTAATGCTTTTGAGCTATTGGTCAGTCTTACTTTATTTTCATTTACTTTATTCCTGTAAAAATGTCCTAGCCATTTATTTTAAATATTTAAAAATGATTTTGTTTTCAGTGTATTTCAAATGTATGGCTTATTATGATGTTTTTTTTTTTTTTTGATATTTTGCTTGTTGAACCCAATATGACAGTGTTTGTCTTGTAATGGGAGAATTCACTTCTTTTTCATTTGTAGTTATTAATTGATTGATAAATGTAATTCCTACAATATTCCTCTGTTGATTTTTGCCATTTTTTGTCCTTTCTCTTTCTCTCATTTTCTGTGGTCTAAGTTGTTCTTCCTTCCATTTCTTCTCCTGTGTTAATTTGGAAGTCCCTACCATATCCTCCCATTGCTCTCAGGGGGCACCTGCTTTTCCGGCTGATATAACCAGGCACAGATTTCTCTCCTATTAGCTGAAAACGACATGCTACCTCTCACACAACGAGATGTTCTATTTCTTCCATGATTATTCTTTTTTGGTCTGAAAAGGTGACACTTCTAGAGTTCTTTTATTTTCTTCCTCTCCTCTTCCCCTCAAGGATGAGACTCTGGAAAACGTCTAACTTCCCTCCCCTCGGCTCCTAGAGGTTGCTGAGCTATAGCTTTTATGAAGAGCCTATCATTAGAATTTCCCCTTCCAGTCTGGACCTCCTATTTCAGCAGCCCTTACTCAGCACTTCCGCTGTGCAGTCTGAGATAGGTCTATCCTTATTCATTCTGATTTAATTTATTAACATATCAGGGTCTGCTGCTCACCACTGTGTCTTTCCCCTTTCATCTCTCTTCATTTCGTGGCCTCTCCTGTCTCATTTGTTCTTGGGTTTGAGTCTTCTCCCGAGTCATTTCCTCAGCTGGAAGATGTGGGTGATTCAGGTGGCACACTGTCTCGTTTGCCTTCCCAGGTGAGGGGGAGCTTGCCTGGGCACAGGATTCTCGGGTCAAAGTCTTTGCTAGGTGGGAAGCCAAACTGCACTCCCTAGGCATGACCATTGTGACATGTTGCAGCCAGGAAACGAGATTGGGAGTGATGTAGGACATTTCTGGGCAGAAGCTTCCAAAACCCTTGCAGCATTTGTCACATTCCCTTTCCCTGGCAGGGATCGTGAGGCTGTCATCAGGGGAACCTGGCCTGCCTGGGAGGAACCCCAGGGAACAGAGTCACCTGCAAACCCACCTGTTGACTCACATGAGCAGGAAATAAGCCTTTGCTGTATTAAGCCATTGATTTTTAATTTTCTGAAATCTTTTGTTACTGTTGCCTAATCTATCTCATCCCGATTGATTGAGAAACCAGTAGGATATGGGTGCCCTTTCTCTAGGTGTAACTGTTCTTCTCCTGTCTGGCTGTCAGCCCCTTAGATGCTATAATTCTTCTTTGTCAGCTCTTGACAGCTCAGGTCTGTTTGCCAAATGCCTCTGGGTAAAGATGCTGAGATGCAGTTGAACCCAGCAGAGAGAAATTGATTAGGGAGGAGGCCTGTAGAGAGAAACGGAGAGGGGCTGGGAGAGACTGGAGAACTATCACATCAGGGTGTAGGCCTGGCCTCGGGTGATGACAGAGGGAAAGACGAAGGAAGCCGTGGTCCCCAGCACCTGGCCTTGAATCTTCTTCCTGCATACTTTCCATGATGCCAGAGGAGATGGCAAAGCCATAGCAGAGAGGAGTGCTGGGTTGGCTGTAAGGATGGCCAAGGACACAAGGGGGTGGGGGAAGAGGATGTGTTTGGAGCTGACCTGGGGGCCTTGTTGCCGATAAGGAACCATGAACATGGTGATGCCAACATGAACATATGCTGTTGGCAACGTGAGCTCCTGGGGCGCAGGGACTGTGCCCATCTCACCTTTATGCCATCAGTACCTGGACCAGGAATTGGCCAAATAGATGCTTAACAGATGTTTGTGTCAAGAAAGAATGAACATGTGTATCTCTCCTCTGGTCCTGAGGCTGTTGGACTCTAAGGTCTAGTCTGGGAGAGGTAGGACTCTGGAGTGGAAGCATCAAGGAGGTGTCTGCCTGGACCAGAATCAGAGAACCTCACTGAAGGCGAAGCCTCCACTGCCATTTCTCCCATCTGTCTGACCACCTGCTCACTTTGCCTTCTACTGGGGGAGTTCCCCTGCTTCTCCTCACCTCCCCCTCTTCCTCTCTGATGCCTTGACTCTCCTGCTACCACCTCTGCCTGGCTGGGTTTGGAGTCCCCAGGACTGCTAGTATGTGGGAGTCACTGGTACCTGTGCGTCAGGAGAAGCAACAGTGGCTTGCTACAGAGTGATGTTCAAGGCTAAGGACAGAGGCAGACGTGATCAGCTCACATCCAATCAGTGCCTGTGCCAGGCTCTCTGCCAAGAGGAAAACATGCACCCATCCCCGCTTCAGGACAGGAAAAGCAACACTCAGATGGGCAAAGTGACCAGCCCACAGCCAAACAGCAGGTACACGGTGGAGTCAGATTCCAACCCAGGACCATCTGACTCAAGGCCCACTCTTTTGTGCTCTCCTGAGTCAAGGTCAGAGATAGCGAGTGAAGCATATGGCCCACATTATAGATTTCCATCCACACCCACCCCGCCTGATTAGAAAGGAGACTTCATTACATCCATTCTGCAAGGGGAAAACCTGAAGCTCTGAGTTCAGGGCCCTCACCCAGGACATCTTGGTACTCGGGCCAAGATCTGAATCCGGTCTGCCCAAGGGCACAGCCTGAGTTCTTGACCAGTATCGCCTCCCTCCTTGAAAAAGGTGTTGTTTCCAGCCACCTCCCCCCTCAAGCATGGCGGTCCTGAAGTGCTCATGCTGACGTTGGGTTTGATGTGGGAATATTCACCAGTGCTGCCTCGGGGCTACTGAGTTGTCACTACCCAGGAGAGACCAGCCTGATCCTTCCTGACATTCCAGGAGGTGACACCTTCTCTGACCTTATGCTCAGGCAGTTCTCCTGGCCCCCTCTAGGTACCTCTGGAGCCGTGTCAGAGCCAGCCAGGATCAGATAGAATGTGGCTTGCCCAGGGAGGCTGACATGTTGGGGACAGGTGGAGCCTGGGCTGGCTGTGTGGGCTTCTGCTCTCTTACACATCCCAACCCAGCTCTGTTGCCTCTGGCAGAGCCCTGTGCTCAATGGAGTCAGGAATCTCTGCCTGGTCCCATCCTGGGCTGCACTGTGGGAACATGGGAAATGTCCAAACGCAGGAGGACCCCTCGAGATGAGCTTGCTGGGGAGGATAATGGTTCAACAGAGTCTCTCAGTTGGGCTGGTGGGAGCCACCAGTGCTTCTTGTTTCTCTCAGGGGCCTCCTCGGACCTCTTCCCTGGAACACTCCGTTGCCTTTGCATTGCCATGGCTTCCTTGAACTCAACTCTTGACTTGGGGGTGTGAAGTCAGTGTTTCCTGAAGCTGGTTCCCCCCACCTGCTGAAATGGTGCTGCCAGACTTCCCCAGAAGCAAAATCCTTAGGCATTGGAGTTGTTTTTAAATGTATACTTTAGTTTTTAAAATTTTTTTGGCAAAAATGATTTTGTGATCAAAAATAGAAAGGGTAGGACCAGGTATGGGGGCTCACGGTCTGTAATCTCAGCACTTTGGGAGGCCAAGGCAGGTAGATCACCTGAGGTCAGGAGTTTGAGACCAGCCTGGCCAACATGGTGAAACCCCATCTCTGCTAAAAATACAAAAATTTGCCAGGTGTGGTGGCAGGTGCCTGTAATCCCAGCTACTCGGGAGGCTGAGGCAGGAGAATCGCTTGAACCTGGGAGGAGGAGGTTGCAGTGAGCCAAGATCACGCCATTGCACTCCAGCCTGGGCGACAAGAGGGGAACGCCATCTCAAAAAAAAAAAAAAAAAGGAAGGGTAACATGATTTTTTAAAAAGCGTCCATGAGTCAACCTGCCACCCACCATTAAAGAGATTTTCAAGCATTGGAGTGGCAATGGGAGAGATCTGGAGAAATGGGGACACTTCCTGGTGCTAAAAGATCACATTGTGTCTGCCAGGCTTGTCCCAAGGCCCTGGGAGCTGGTTGGTGTCAGAAGAAGCTGTGGGAGCTTCACCAAACTCACCCCAGCAGCCTCTGGTCCCTGTGAGTGGACCTTGACACCGTGGGAGGTGGTCAGAGTGGCAACGGAGGCTCAGCTGTGGCCTCTGGGAGACATGACCTGAAGCATGCATGCCATAACCTATACATGTTTACAGTCATCAGTGATTCCTTCAATTGGCCACCCATTTCTCGGGGGTCTTTCCCCCTCCAGAATCAGAAGTACTATCAGAGAGCTCCCTAGGTCCGAGGTCCCTGTGCTCTAGATGCCAGCAGGGATGTGGGTGCTGAGACCCCACACCCATCCCACAAGGCGTTCCATGCCTCAGCTCCCTCCTTTGCACAAAGCAGAGTGCATTTCTGTGAATGCACAAGGGAAGTCCAGTCCTGCCTGTGCCTTCAGGGACCATTGCGGCCTGGCCCTGCCTCCTGTCCTCCTTGGGGCCAAGGAGGGCTGACCTCTGATCTTATCTTGTGCCTCTTTTCCTGGCTGCCCACACCCTAGCCACGTCAGCCACCTTACTCTTCCACGAACATGCCAAGCTCTTCTGCCCTCAGGGTCTTTACATCCACTGTCCCCCTCTGTCTGGATGCCCTCCCTCTGGGTCCACAAATGTCATTCAGGCCTCAGCTCAAATACTGTCTCCTTGGGGACTCTTTCCTGACCGATGCATCCTGAAGCGCTCCCCCTACACCACACACTGCCTCCTAATCATTGCCTTCTGTTTGATCATTTCCCTGCAATCATCCTCTCAGCTTATCCTGCTGGTTCACTGGCTTGTTGCCCATCTATGCCACTAGAATATCTGCTCCATGTGAGAAGGGGCCTTGCCGGTTTTGCTGCCTGGTCCCAGTACTCCTCGTAGATACCAGTGGGAAGAACCGGGTTGCTGAGCTGCATCAGGCTCCCTGGGGAACTCAGGACGGCCTGGGCCTGGGCTCGGGGGACCCAGGAGGTGTGTAGTGTTCCCTTATACAGACAGTTAGCTCCGTGACCCTGGACACATCCCTAGACTTCTGTGTGCCAGAGTCTCCTCATTTGTCAAATGTGGAAGAGGCCTAATTGCCAACCTGCCTCCTTGCCCTATGGGAAGGGACTTAAACCTGGATGAGCACCTTCTGTGAGCCAGACACATCCCAGAGGCATCACTTGCATTGGCTCAATGCTCACAGCAACTGTATGAGCCACCTGGGGACCAGTGCCAGACTGAAGTACCCTCTACCGGGAAGCCTGCTGGGACTGCCCCACCCCAGCCTGAGCTAATTGGGGCTCCTGCAGCCCCCACATGATCCCATGGGCCTCCATTTCCCAAACCTGCCATGTCCCATTGACCTCATGTTGCCAGCAAGTGACAGGAGCAGAGAGCAGCGCAGAGGCAGAAAGACTCTCTGAAGCCCATGTACTTTCAGAGGCCACCAGAAGGTAATTCAATGTGGTAAATGTTACCCAGCCCCGACTCTGTGCTGGGCGCTGTGCTGGATGCCAGGGACGCAGATGGATCGGACACAGGCCCTGTCCTTAGGAAGCTCCAGGGGACAGTCACAAGTGCTGAGGGCAGATGCTATCGCAGTGGCGAGCTCTCAAGGCCATGGCTCAGAACAGCCTGGGGTCCAGGAAGGCCTCCAGGGCCAGCACCAGTGCCCGGGGGGTCCTTTGGAGGCGTCTGGAAGCACCCAGTCCTCTCTTCCCTTTCTTTGGGAGTTGACAGCACCCGTAATGATACAAACTATACACCTGTGCGTCCCCGAAATAGCAGTGGCGTGTGCAGGGACGCCGCGTCATGCTGCGAAGTTGCTGCCACCTCGGCTGCGTTAGCAGAAATACCTTCTGCCACACAAAGGTGAAAATGGCAGAGGCGAGAACCAGGCTTCTGAAAAGGAAAAATATTTAAACACCTTCCACAGGGATCTGTAAACTCTAGGCACAGGCACAACTAATGCTACATGTGACTGGGCTAAAGTTAGCTCCCGCAGGGAGGGAGCTGGCTGTGTAGTAGCGTCTCCACCGTCGGCGTGTGGCGGCTGGCACCACTCCCTGGCTGGCGGGCAGTTAGGTGGAGAGAGGAGGGCAGTGTGCCCTTTACACTCGGAAGAGAATCAACATTGGCTGAGCGTACACTGGGGGCCCGGGGCCTCTGTCAGAGCCATGAGGCCTCGTAGCGTGACTTCACCCCAGAGAGGACCGCCTCTTCTCGTCAAAAAGGAAAGAGGCAAAGAAAGGGTCCCTCAGTTGCCCAAGGTCACACAGGGCACAAGTGACCACATCAGGTTTGGAACTGGGCCTGACTGGGAAGCCACACTCATCCCACAGCCTGAGGGTGCTTCAGAGATCGTCTGGGGAAACCCGAGGATTCCAGTGATGGAGAAGCTGGGGATGCTGGGCGTGCACTTCAGGGACAGGCTTGTGCCGTGGAGGGAGAGTCCTCAGACCCAGGGGCCAGGACTTGCTTTGCCCCTTGACCTGTGCTGACACTTTACAGGTGTTCTAGCCCAGTAACCTCAGCTGCCCTGCAGGCGAGTCCCATCTCATCTCCAAGTGCAAGACAAGGAGACCTCTCTGGGTGGCTTTCCTGGTCTCACAGCTAGTGAGTTCTCAACACACTGTGATCTTTGTTTTTAAGAGCACATATTTTATTTTTATCTTTATTTTTAAGAAGACAGAAGAGCTGGGTCCAACAAATGTCCCTTGTCTGTGAATGTCCAATTTTTCTGAGCACTGGGTGGGGATAGGTGACCAATGCCATTTCCTGGCCACCAGTCACTATGCTGTCTCCACATCCATTTTATTAATCAGGGCAACAAATGCCCAGCAGCCTCTGCTTTATGCCAAGGCCCAGGGCACCCAGAATTGAGAGCTGGGGACAGAGACGTGTTCCCTGCAGCCCGAGAGGGCCAGCTCTTCAGCCCAGCCCTGGATCGCAGTGATAGGCTGTGGGCAGAGACACACACTGTCCTCCCATGCCACCCCCCACCCCTGCTTGCTTTGGAACAGCAAGGTATCCCTGGAGTATCAACCCTGCCTCACCCACCTCGGTTAATGAGACCCTCATGGCAGACATAGGGTTCACACCTGCCACAGCCCCTCTTGGGATGTATCGGCCAGAGGAGCCTCTGCAGATTGTCTGATTGATCCTGGCAGCCACTTGTGCTCTGTGGGGAATGCAATGCAGCTATTTATGGATCAGGCCTGGAGACGGGCAGTGGTTCAGGCCGAATTAAGGAGCCTGAAATCCACTAATCAGATTTCCTCTAATAAAGCAAGAGCACATGCATGTGTGCAGCTTGGTGGGGGGGCGTCCTTGGCTTAAGCAGAGAGGGCCTTAAGGGAGGGGGCTTTGGCCTGGCTTTTCCCTCCTTTGCTATACGATCTCCAGTCTAAGAATGACCTGCTCATCATCTATTAAAATGAAATTCCTGCTCTTAAAAGCCCCCTAGTTCTGGAGCCAACTGATTCTGCCTCCCATCCTGTTCCTGCACAGTGTGGGTATCAGCCATGCTGGCGCCTTGCCCACGTGGCCACAAGGACACCTCATGGCACATAAGAAGTTTCAAGTTTGAAAATGAAAAGACCACCAGGACTTGGCATCTAAGGGATAGACCCCTTCCAGTTTGGGCTCATGTCCCCAGGTCACCCACTTGCTTCCTGGGCAGCTGGAGGTCTAACAACTCAAAGGTCACCTGAGCTCAGCCAGGCCTGGCCTCAGTTCCCCCTCTTCCATCCCTGGCTCTGCCCCTGTCTCTCAGAAGTTCTGAGCCAGGTTCTTGCCTCCCTTCCTCCTGGTGCTCACCTCATTGCTAACAGCCCTGGGGACTCCTCTCGGCATCTTTGGATTTATCAGAGAGCCAATGAAACAACTTCTGAGCGCCTACTGTGTACCGGGGTCTGGGTTGCCCCTCTCTATTCCATCTCAGTCTTCTGGCTGCTGCACTGGCCCAAGCCCTTGTGGCCTGTGCCTGGTGAAGAAGGACAAGCTTTCCCCAACTCCTGGCCTTGCAGAGGCAGTGCCTTTCCTAGGACTCCTCCCACAGCGACTGTCGTAAGCTCAGAGAGCCTTGGCTCTGTCACTGGCCAATGGGAATTATAATGATAGTCCCACAGAGTTACCCTGAGGACTCAAGCTGTAGCAGGGACACTCCAGCTCAGGCTCCATATCCAGCAGGTGACTGAGACCGTGGGCACTCACCTGCATCAGCACACAGGGACCTCCTTCCTCCGTGCCACATATACCATCACTGTGCCACTCCCTCCTGGCTCCTCTCCTCTCTCACATTGGGTTTAAAATCTTCTTTGCCTTCTCAACTGGGGCCTTGAAAGGAAGCAGGTCAGTGCTGAGTCCAGGAATGGCCTTATGTGTACCCCTGTGTTCAAGATTCTCGGGCCATAACAGACCCCAGCCAGACACAGTGCTGGGATCGATTAGCAATGTCTGCTCTGGGCAGAGGTGGAGGGGAAGGACAGGATGTATGCCAGGATCAGTGAGCCCCCCCATGGCTCTACTCCCCTCTCTAGGCTCATTTCCCTCTCTTTCCACCATTTGAGCCTCTTTCTCTTTGCTTTATTATTTCTCTTCACATCTGTCTTTCTTGTTGCTTTTCCTCCCTCTTTGCTATATTGGACACCCACAGACATTAGAGCCAAGGCCTAAACCTTGGGGGCTCTGTCAGTCATGGCCTGGACCATCTCTGCCCTCTGCACAGCCTTCTGTTCCCCGACTCTCCTGCATCTGCTTCTGCCTTCCTGTGAGAGCACTCACAGGGGGCGGTGACTAGTGATCGAACCCAACTATTTTATTTTCATCAAACATTCATTGTGTGCCTACTGTGTGGCAGGCCCTTTGTGGCCAGGTTGGGTCAGATGTGGCCCTCCCCTTAAGAAGCTGACAGTCTCTTGGGGGAGAGTGGCAGTCCCCCAGATGAGTCATTGTGATAGAATTATTCTGGCAGGAATATATGCACGGACACAGGAGTCTAGTCCAGCCCACAGGGGCAGGGAAACTTCTGGAGGAGACACCATCAGAGCTGAATCCTAAAAGATGAGGAGCAGGGACCAGGTGAGAGAGGCCATTGGAGACCAGCTGTCAGGATGGGAATGCCAGGCTGAGCTTAGCCTTGACCCACAGAATCCTAGACAGTTTTCACCATGGATGTGCAAGAGTCAGCCTGTTCAGAAGGTGGCCCTGGTGGCAGGTGGCGAAGGGAAGGAGATGCCTGCTGCCGGCAGCATAGCCAGTGAGGTGGCTGAAGGACGTGAACTGGTGCAGGGCTTGTCTATGCAGAGCCAGAAGCGGAACCAAGACCTCCTGCCTCCCTGTATCCAGGTATCTGGGCTGGGCCAGTAGTTCCCAAAGCACGGTCCCCCGGGACCTGGGTGCTGCAGCTGAATGAGTCTGGGAGACACTGCTCACAGTATGCCCATCTGGGGGTCATGATGCCTCTTAGCAGAACAAAGGCTCTGAGGAGTCTTGCATCTGCCTGTTTAACCCAATGTTTCTCAAACTGTGTAACTACAGAACATACTTGTTCACATCCTAAAGAGGAGGCTGGGAAGCCCTGGATGAGCCTGGCTGCTATTTTGGGAGTGCTTTTCTCTGGAATCTCACACTGCTGGAGGTCTAAAGTGAAGACAGTAACTGTGCCATCAACTGCGCAAATGTCACTGGCCTTGCAGCTAGGAGCAGAGTGAGGAACCTCTAGTTCTGGCAGGGAGGCTGCTGAGGAAGGGGGAGGCTCATCACAGCTCCTCTCGTGATTTGGGGACACTGGACTCCTTGGTGCCTCACCTTCCTTGAAAGGAAACAGGTCAGTGGAAACAGTCCAGGAATGGCCTTATGTGTATCCCTGTGTTCAAGATTCTCAGGCTGTAATAGACCCCAGCCAAAGACAGTGCTGGTATGAGCAATGTCTGCCCTGGGCAGAGGTGGAGGAAAGGGGCAGGCTGTATGTAGGGTCAGTGAGCCCACTTGTGGCCCCACTCCCCTCTCTAGACTTCCCCATCTGTAAAATGGGTATGATCAGAGTGCACCCCTGCCTGTTTTCAAAGATGTGGGGATTAATGTGACAAAGCATTGAACATACCCAAGGAGTCAGGATATTGTGGGGAAGCAGACGGCCTGTCCTGGCCCAGACACACTGCGGTGATGCACAAGAAGTACTGGCCTGCGATTAGGGTCTTCCCTTACTGACTGTGGAACCAGGATAAACTGCTGGGCCTCCCTAGGTAAGTACAGGGGGCTGCAGGCACACCCACCGTGTGTAAAGCATGAAGCAAACAAGTAGCGGCAAGCAGACAGAGTTACAAAACCATGATGTTCTTTATTAGCTAATGAGGTACATCTGTTTTTACAGAAACAGGTCCAAGGGAGGCCCAGGGTGGGGCTGCTGGAGGGCGCAAACAGCTGTGAACACAGCACGTGGACACCAGCAGCACCGGGCAGGCTTGGGACCAGCTGACTGTGGCTTAAACCCACGAGAGAATGCACTCGCTTACCCTTGCGTGTGTGCCACGTGCCTGCCTCCAGGTTCTCAAAGTCAGGAAGAACCCGCCTCCCTCCTCAGGTCACCTATCTGCTGACAGCCCTACCCAGAGGAGGGCTCTGACTGGTTGAGGTGGACCTTCACACGTCCAAGTCCAGCCAATCACTGTGGCCCTGGGGAATTCTGGACTCTGATTGGCCACACCTCAGTTCCGAATCCTCCTTCAGGTGAGGCTGGAGTTGGGATTGTGGATCTGGGGGATCCACAGGGGCTTGGAGGGAGGCAGACACCCAGAGGCACTGCCCCCCAGCGAACTCTCTGGGCTGCCATGTGGCATACACCATCGAGATGGATGCTGGGGGATGCAGGAAAGATGTTTGAGCCCCAGGCTCTGCTCCAAGGAGCTTCCATTCCACCCCACAGGTCCGGCACCTTGGAAGGTGGCACATGGGGGGAGTGGACGGGCAGACGAGGAACCCTCCACTTCCACGGCTCAGACACTGCCTGGGCGGGCCTGAGTCCACGGGTCTATTTCTGAGGGTGGAGGAGAGGAAGAACCAGCGCCTGGGGGCTGGTAGGTGGTCAGTCAAGGCATTCTAAGCTTGGGGCCAGAAAGCTGCAGGGGTCCTCGAAGGAGCGCTAGACAGAAGCCAGGGGAGAGGCTTCCAGGGCTGGCTCCGCATCGGAAACACTGTGGGATCCTGGGTACGTGATCCTGTCTTGCTGGAAATTTTCCCATCTGTAAAACAAGGGGTTTGGAGTAATTCATCTCCGAGGTCCTTCCAGTACGCACACAGCGGTTGCGCTTTCCTGAAAGGCTGTATGCAAATGGAGTTCCGTAAACCAAATCGAAGTGGCTCTGCAGAGCGAGGCGTCTGCCGGCGCGCCCCTCCCCCGCCCGCTCTGCCGCGGGGACAGCCTGGACTTCCCCGCAGCGAGACCGGCTGCGCGGCCGCCCCGTGGGTCGGAGTCCAGTGCCCCCTGGTGGCGCCGAGGCGGGCAGGCGGCTTCCGGACCGCGCGGAGGCCCGACGGCTGTGACTCAGGGGTGGCGCGGCTGCCAGGGCGGCGGGAGGCCTGACTGGGGTTCCGTCGTGGGCTGAGCCACGGCGCAATTAATTACCAGCTGCTGGGAATCCTTGTCGCCCGCTCACGGTGACTCACCCGGCAGCCAGGCTCACTCGCCGAGCGCGGGGGACTTGGTTTCCAAAATGATTTCTGGGGGAGAGTGCCTGCTCCGGGTGGAGCTCCCCGCTCCCGCGCCCCAGGGCGCCCGCAGACCCAGCGGGGACCTCAGGGCTCAGACGTAGCCCACAGCGCGGGCTCCCCTTCCCCTGGTGGACACCCGCGAGCCCTGGAAGTGGGGGTGCAGAGTGTCCCAGCTGGGGGAGCCTCGTCGAAGCACTGGGGTCCCAGACCTTCTGGGCCCGGAGTCCCTGAGGCCTGGGAGGCCGAGTACGGCTCCCGGGGGCGACCCACAGAGGGGACTGGTCTCCTGGAGCCCGCGAGCTGCGCGAGAGTTTGGTCTGATTCCCCCGCCATCCCTTAGCCAGCTGCTATCCCGCCGCCAGGCGACCCCTTTCCCATCTCCATCTCTTCCTTGGCTGGAGTCAGGAGAGAAGGGGAGCCCCGGGGTCTCTGAGGCTTGGGTCTGTCCGTTTGGAACTCCACTGCTCCAGGGCGACCTTTTCCCATCTCCATCTCTTCCTTGGCTGGAGTCAGGAGAGAAGGGGAGCCCCCGGGGTCTCTGAGGCTTGAGTCTGTCCGTTTGGAACTCCACTGCTCCAGGCGGGACTGAGGAAGCTGGTGGTCAAGGGAAAGCCCCCTCGAAAGCCTAAAGGGAGAGGGCGGGGAGCGGGAGGAGGCCGAAATGGGAAGGAGATAAAGCCTGGAGATGCCTCATCTGGCTGCAAGGAACAGGTGCGCCCCGGCCCTAGCCTCGCGTTTCTACCCCAGGTGGTCCCGAGAAGGGCTACCGCGTGGCTCAGGGCTGCATCCGGGACGCACCTTGTGCTCAGCTGTGGGGAACCAGGGTGTTTTTTTTCTTTTCTTTCTTTTTTTTTTCAGTAAAGCAACAGAGAGGGTATTGGGGTCGGGGGATTGCGATGTCTTCCCCGCTGTCCTGACTCCAAAAGTGGCGGCCCATGCTATCCTTAGCGCTCTCCAGGGGGAAACGTCTCAGGTCTGCAGGTGCTGGGCAAAGCGGGCTGTGCCGCTGGGAGGCGAGGGGGCCGAGTCAGCCATCGGGACCCCACCACTCCACGAGGCCATGTCCCTGGCCAACGACAGGCTCCCGCCTCGGGTGGCTGGGCGGAGGGTGGGGAGACTTCGTGCACCGCTGCCGCCGCGCTCTGGTGTGCCACGGCCCCCTCCCCTTCTGCTCCCCCACTCTCCACCCGATCTGCCTGAAGCTGCCAGTCTGCCATCTCCGGCTCAATCCCGTTTCCCTCCCCCAACCCCGAGTCCCTCAAACTCTCCACCAGCCAGTGCTGCATGCGCTCTTGGGGGAGCCGGGCTAGAAGCACCCAAGAGGCCTCATTTATCCTCCCATCCCCCGCCAAAACCGGCCGGCGGCTCCGCCCCCGTCCCCTCCCTTGCGGCTCAGGCCGCCCCTCCCGGGCTCCCTCCGCGTGCGCCCTGCGCCGCGCTCGGTCTGCAGCGGGAGCTGCCACAGCAGCCTCGCCAGCTGGCTGGGGACCAGGCGGGAGGTGGCGCGCCCTGGAGGCTGAGGGAGGGAAGAGGGAGGGAGGCCCGGCCTCGGCGTAGCCCGGCCCCCGCTCCCCGAGGCCCTCCCGCAGGAGCGGGGCTGCCAAGCGCACACACACACACGCACACTCACATACACACGCGACACACACACTCGGGCTCCCAACGGCGCGCACGCACGTAGCGCCCGGGGCAGACCAGCGCCGCGGCCGCCTCCCGGGACGCCTGGACGCCGGAGGGCCCCGACCCCCGCGCGGCTCATGCGCCCGCGTCCGCTCGGCTGCTCCGCGAGGCCCGCGGGACCCCTCCCGCCGCCGCCGCCGCGCCCGCCGCCCCCGGAGGAGCGGGCTGGCCGACCGCCACCGCGCCGTCCCCAGGCCGCCCCCGAAGCCGCTCCATCGCGGTCCCTGCCGTCCTGGGGCCGCGCCGGCTCCCGCGCCTTGGGGGTTGAGCCGAGCAAACTTCGCGCACCGGCCGACGCCTGGCAGGGACCCCGCTGCGCCCCCGCGCGCCCGGGTGGGCGCTGGGCTCTCGGACCTTTGGGGAGCGGGCTACCCCGCCCGCTGCACCTGCTCGGCCCCCTCCCAGCTTGCAGGGGACTCCAGAGACACCGCCACTTCGCAAACTTTTCCTCCCCCACCACCGAGAGGGGGCGAGGAGGGGTAAAGGGGAAGCAGGTCCCGCGGGGCGCGCGGACCTGCAGGCTTCTTCTTGGGCGCCGCCACCCGCGAGCTGGACCCACAGGGGTGCGGAGCCCCGCGGCCGCCCTCCGGCCGCTTTCTGGCTCCGGTTCCCGTCCCTGCTTTTCCCGCGGGGAGCGGGGGGCGGGGTGCGGAGGGCAGCGAGGCCCGCGCGGTACCCAGCGGGGCCGCCCTGCATGGCCCTGCGCAGTGGGGCGGGCTGCTTCGGCCGGGTCTGGCGCAGAGTGTCGGGGTTCCCGGACGCCTGGCCCCGGCGCTCGAGCAGCCTCCTGTGCCTGTCCGCCTTCTCGGCTGAGCCCGGGCCCGCGCCGCCCCTGCCCCGCCAGCAGCCTCGCGGTGGCGGTGGCTGTGGCGGCCCCAGCGGAGGGGGCCCCCCCCAGCCTCCCCCGCCCCCCGCCTCCCCGCTGCTGCTGCTGCTGCTGCCGCCGCCGCTTACAACTTGGAGGCGGCGGCGGCGGCGGCGGAGGAGGAGGCGGCGGCGGCCGCCGAGCGCTGCAGTGGGACGCGCGCGGCTGTGAGCCTGCGGGACATGCCCCCCGCGCCGGCTCCTTGCTGGCGGCCATGAAGAGGCAGAACGTGCGGACTCTGTCCCTCATCGTCTGCACCTTCACCTACCTGCTGGTGGGCGCCGCCGTGTTCGACGCCCTGGAGTCGGACCACGAGATGCGCGAGGAGGAGAAACTCAAAGCCGAGGAGATCCGGATCAAGGGGAAGTACAACATCAGCAGCGAGGACTACCGGCAGCTGGAGCTGGTGATCCTGCAGTCGGAGCCGCACCGCGCCGGCGTCCAGTGGAAATTCGCCGGCTCCTTCTACTTTGCCATCACGGTCATCACCACCATAGGTAAGGGCTGGGCGCGCCGCCGGGCTCCCGCGCCCCCGGGAGGAGTCCGGGAAGGCGGCAGAGCGCGCGGCGCAGGGCTGGGTACAGGGCGTCGCGGGTTAAACGCAGCCTCTCTCGGGGTCCTTCCCGCAGCGCCCCCTCCTATCTAGGGAGCCCCCACCTCTGCGGCACCTCCGAGCCTCACCCTTCGGGGACCCCACCCGGTGCTCTCCAACGCGCTAGTGTCTGGGCCGGGCGTGTGAGCCCCGAGCGAGTGTGCCTGAGCCGGGAGGGCGGAGGCGCCACTTTTGCGAAGAGAGTGGAGCGCTAAGAATAATCCCATAGCAGACACCCACCCACCCACCGCCCCGGCGCGGGCTGGGCTGCGCGGGGCTCTGAGCCTTACACTTACTACCTCTCTGGGAGTTGGAGAGGGCTGGCCTGGCACCCATGGCTCCTAGAGGGACTCAGGTGGCAGGGGAGTGAGCCTGGGGGGTGGGGAGGCACTGACCCTCCATAACCCCTAGGCCCCCCTCCACGCTTCTCTGAGCTCAGATTTCATCTCTCTTCCTCCAGCTCCTTTCCCCCCTGAGTTCCAGTTCTGGAGCTTGGACTTCCCAGGCCCCTGGGAGGAGAGAGTTTGCTCTCTAGTGCTTGGGGTGGGGGTGGCAGCCCCTCAATTGCTCTCAGTAGAGGTGGAGAGTGGGGGGCAGGGCGGAGCTTGCCCACTCCCTAGGCTGTGACAGTGGGAAAGGCCGGTCTAGATATTGCCCAGAAAACCAGGGAACTTGAGCCCCAGTCCCGAGATGGGGGTCCAGCTGGTAGACCACAGGGATACCCAAGGACACTATTCACAGAGCAGGGTCTCTGGTGAGTCCTGAGGGCAGTGTTCCCTCTAAGGCTGGGGGCTGGGAGGTCTCTCAGACGTTATACTTGGAGACCTGTGGGAGCGGGGGCAGGTCCCTCCATCCGGGTAGAGAGGTGGGTAACCTGCGTGGCCAGAGGCAGGGTGGTGTCTCTGGTTCACTTGTCCCAGTGAGGCAGGCTGTCTCTCTAGGGCCATCTCCTTAGACCTGTCAATGCCAATGTGTTAGCTCAGGGGTGGTCTGTTTCCTGCACCCCTCAGGGCTTGATACCCCTGTGCTGTGGGCAGGGGTCTCCTCCTTTCCCCGACTTCTCCCCAGCTTCTCCTGTCTCACTTCTCTGGACCTCCTCCTCTAATTTCCCCCCTTGATATTTTTCTTTGTCTGAAAATCTCTGCATGCTGAAAAAACAGGATTTCTCAGTGCCATATGCAACAGGAAACGCCAGCACAGGACGGCCTGTCTTTCCTTCTTGGTTGAAAATACTTTTTAGAGAGTCATCTTGTTTTAAATGTTTAATTCATTGGTGCAGGTTTTTCTGTTTGTGAAGGAACTTGTCCTTCTGTTATCTACATAATCAGCCTGGCTCCTGCTTGCCCCACGCCCTTTGCCCAGCACCCCAAACACAGATGACTCCTTCCCTTCCCACGCTGTGTTTCCAGCATCTGAGAAGGCCAGTCAGTCATTGCCATCATCTCTGGCTTTAAACTGTGGCAGAGGCATGCAGATGCAGGGCAGTGATTCTAGGGGACAGGGGCCTGTTTGCTGGAGAGCTGGAGAGTAAGAAATATGCCTCTGAAACTGAACAGCCCTGGGGGAGGGAGAAAGCCCCAAGCCCCTTAAACATGCCTTTAGGGATGAAGACGGAAGACAGGTGAAATTGGCTAGCATGCTGGCTTTCAGTAGTAAAACAGGCACATAATAAAATGCTTGGCTGATCCTGAGAGTTGAGCTTGCAACATCGAGGAGAGGATTGGTGTTAAACGCAAACCCTGAAATGTGCCAGTTTTCCTTAAGACATACATTGTTGAGACTGATGAAGTTCATGCTGAGGTGTGTTTCCATGATTGATTCTGATTGGTAGTTCTGGGTGTATGCCTCTAGTGGTTAGAACTCCAAAGAGAAGCTGTCAAGGGAAGTGCAGCCAAATGGAGGGTGTCGGCTTCGCCTAGGGGCTGTGGGACTTGTATGAATAAGGGACAGAGGCTGTCTGAGGGAATCGCTGATTTTCCTTGCTTCCTTCTTTGGGTTTTCCACTGATTTTCTGGAGAGAAAGGTTGGGGAGAAAAATGTGTGTGTGTGTGTGTGTGTGTGTGTATGTATGTGTGTGAATAAAAGACAGTTCTAATGCTAACACAGCTGACCTGTTGCGGAAAGACATTCAACTTGGAACCCGCAGACCTGGCTTGGAATCTGAATTCTGCCATAGTGTAAGACCATAGGGAGGTCATTTCCCCCACTCCTGATCTCAGTTTCCTCACCTGTAGAAGGGACATCTCACAGTAACCACCTGACAGGCTGACTTTTCGGGTCCAGGTGAGATCCCGTGGGCTGCAGCTGCCAGGCACAGTGTGGCCGACACTTAGTAGGAACGGAATCCACACTCTTGGACAAAGCCTGATGGAGCCTCTGCTCTCTGCCCTAAGAAGCTATGTAGCAGAAGAGCTCAAATTTACAGGTAATAAAGCACCTTTCCAGTTAATTCTGTTTTTCCCCCCCTTTTTAAAATATAAATGCAGATTAAGTTTCTCCTAGGCCTAGAACAAAACCCAGCCCCAAGCCTTGCCTTCCAAGGAATTGTCTCCTATTGGGCAGTGATATTAATGAGTCAGGTTAATCTTCATGGGCGTTCTGATTTTTAATCTAACCTTGAGCTATTTCTTGAGTGTGCTTCAACTTTTTGCCCAAGTCTCCAAGGCTGGGACAGGAGCCGCTGGTGCTGGGTGGCCACGAATGAAGGCTTCTTCTCAGATGCAGTTATTAGCTTGCTCTGTGAAATGGATTTTTAAAACATATATAATTACCACTTTGAGTTGGATCTGCGGCTGAGCATTCCTAAAAGGCTTTGGAGGGATATTACCCCGAATCCCGCTCCAGCTCTCTGGGGATCCCAGGGCACGGTGACCATCATCATAACTTGGGAAGAGCAGGAGTCCAGCCGGGCCCTGCAAAGGGCAATTTCAGTTACATCATTCATCAAGCTCTGTTTCCATTCCTCCCCATTTGCTTCCTTTGATGTCTGTGCCACTTGTAGCTATTTCTGCGGAGATTATGTTTAGTTCTAAACTTGTGAAGCGCTAGACCTTTGGATGGGAAACCCTTGTATGTACCCTGTAGTTCCCTTTTGATTAGGGGTTCAGTCTGAGCTGCCCCTCAACCCCTGCCCCCGACCACCTGCTGGGGGAAGTGGTGGAAGTCAGAAGCGCTGGGGCCAGGATCTGAACAGGGGTGGAGGAGTTTTATTTGGATTTGGCCTGCTTGGGGCTAAAGCTCAGGTGTGTAAGGGGCCCCTGGCACACACATGTGACCTTCCTACAGTAGGCGTTTGAGCCTCTCCCCCATGATCTCACAGAGCTGGAGTCTCCATGACACTTCTTTTTCCACTCTAACATCTGTGACCCAAGTTGTTATTACCTTCAGGATCATTAAAAAAAAAGAAACCATGCTTAGAAATCAGATCTCATCTGCAGAGTGCAAAGGACAATTTAAAATCGGGTTTTCATGGGGAAAGAGGGTAGGAGAGGGTGGGTTTTTCCTTTTTTTTTTTTTTTACTACAGTTTGCAGGAGGGAGAGCCATACATAGGGGCAGTATTTCCCTAGAACCTGGGGGCCCATCTGAAGCTAGGAGTGGTTGCTGCAGGAATTGAGGCAGCTGGCTTGGGGCAGGGTACATTCTGAGAAAAAGCTTTGAGGTTTCTGGAGGTGCCTGGCTCCCAGGCCTGTACCTGCTGGAAAACAGAGTGCCTTGGGAAATCTTCCTTTTCCCCTTCATTAACAGCACCTTAAACAGACTTTTTGTGAAACAGACAGCATTTTCTATTTTTTTCCTGGCACTCCTGGTGCAGTTTTTGGTACATGGTTCACACTCTGAGCAAGCACCTGGTCCCCCTGGCCTGTGCTGCTCCTAGGCTCCGAGGCTCTGGCGACCGTCTAGATGACAAGATAAGGCCTGGCCTTGAGAGGGGGAGAAGGAGGGAGCTGAAAATCCAAACAACTGGTTGTCGTCCAGGGTGCAGTACAGTGGCAGCTAAGCCCAGCAGCTCCCTGCTACCCTGCTCAACACACACAGAGGGTGTGCTCCTTGGTTGGCTCATTGAACCCATCTTACACGTGCTTGTCCTCTGAAGTCTTCCCAGCCTCCCCTTGCACTGGCTTCCTCCATCCCAGCCTTGTTGTTTAATGAATACCGTGCTTTCTGCTCCAGGCCGTAACCGTGTATGTTTTCCCTGCACCTGCAGGACCAAGACAGTGCCTGGCCCACAGTGGGCTTCCCGGAAGGCTGCAGAATACAGGCAGCACCAAGCAGACCCCACAGGCTGGTGCTGGAGGAGCATGAGAGCTCCACATGCATGCACTCACTTCCCCCTACTTTACAGATGAGGAAACTGAGGCAGATGAGGCTACACACACCGAGGCAGAGGGTCTGGAACTCCGTGATGCAGTTGGGAATCTCCTTACCAAAGGTTCTGACTGTGGTGTTTTCCTGGGGCCAGGGCTGGGCTTGTGGAGTAGTCCATCTTGTGTTTCCTTCTCCCTTTAGCTCCACCCCTCAGTGAAACTGCTCAGCAGACCCAGATGAAGGGCCTGCCAGTGTGGCATGGGGTCAGCCCAGAGGAGTGGGGGCTGCCTTGGTAGTGTCCAGTAGGGTAGCTGGCCATGCCGGGGAGCCAGGAGATGCCTGTGGGCAGCTCCTCTTCTCCTGCCCCTTCTCGGACCTGGGCTGGCTTAGCCCCAGGCCCTCTAGGAAACACTGCCTCTTTACAGATGTCATGGATGGGGCAAAGAAATAGGGGCAGATGTGGGATTTCTTCTGATTCTGGGGTACGTCAAAGAGACACAAAGGTATGCAGAGACACCCAGCATGTCTGAGGAGGGGATGGGAATGAGGTGAGACCCAGGAGTTGGAAATACCCACTGCCTTCACCTACTCTTTCCTGGGTCACTTTCATTTGTGGAGTCTAATGAGGTCAGAGCAGTCGGTGAACCAGGCATCAGTGTACACCTCTTCCTCCATGCAGTGGTTAGCCACACCTCCATCTCTCCATTCAATATGTACTCACTTGGCCCTCCATGCACCTGCTTATTCACACATCCATCCTTCTACCCACCTATCCACCATACATCTGCCACCCATCAATCCACCCATCTACATATCTATCCATCCCCATCCGTCCTCCCAGTCACTCACCCATCTACCCACTTATCCATCCATCCATCTATCCATCCTTCCATCCATCCATCCATTCACCTACCCATCCATTATTTATCCATCCACCACCCATCCCTCTACCCATCTACCCATCCACCATTCATTCATCCACCCATCCACCCACCCTCTCACTTAGCCATCTGTACATGCATCTACCCACTCATCCACCCATCCACCATCCATCTACCTACCAATCTACCCATCCATTCATCTACCACCCATCCACCATTTATCCATCTACCTACCCACCCATCCACCATCTATCTGTTCACGCACCCATCCACCCATCCATCTCTTCATGTACCATGCATCCCTCTACCCATATACCTATCTACCATCCATCCATCTACCCATTCATCCACCTACCCATCCACCCACCCATCCATCCATCCATCCATCCACTTACCCATCTATTCATCCATCCACCCACCCACCCACTCCTTCATCCATCCATCCATCCACCCACACATCCATTCATCTACCATCCATCCACCCACTCCCACCCATCTATTCATCCACCCACTCATCCATCTATCATCCACCTACCCACCCACCAACTCACTCACCCACTTACATCTATTTACCCACTCATCCATCCATCCATCCATCCACCCATCTTCTCATCCACCCATCACTCATCCATCCATCTATCCACCATCCATCCATCTACCCATCCACCATTCATCTACTCACTATTCATTCATCCACCCATCCATCTGTCCCCCCATTCACCCATCTACCCACCCACTCACTTACCCATCTATACATGCATCTACCCACTCATCCACCCATCCACCATCTGTCTACCCATCCATTCATTTACCACCCATCCACCATTTATCCATCCTCCTACCCACCCATCCACCATCCAGCTGTTCAACCACCCATCCACCCATCCATCAATCTCTTCATGTACCATGCATCCCTCCACCCATTTACCTATCTGCCATCCATCCATCCACCTACCCATCCACCCATCCATCCATCCATTTGTCCACTTACCCATCTATTCATTCATCCACCCACCCACTCCTTTATCCATCCATCTATTCACCTACTCATCCATCCACCCATCCATCCATCCATCCATCTACCCATCCATTCATCTACCATCCATCCACCCACCCACTGCCATCCATCTATTCATCCACCCACTCATCAATCTTATCTATCCACCTACCCACCCACCCACCTACCCACTCATCCATCCATCCACCCACCCATCCACCTACCAACTCACTCACTCATTTACATCCATTTGTCCACTCATCCATCCATCCATCCATCCACCCACCCATCCACTCATCCACCCATCACTCATCTATCCATCCATCCATCCATTTATCTAACCATCCATCCTTCTGTGTACCCCCTTCCTTCTTCTCTCTCTCCTTCCCTCCCTCCTCTGTGTACTCAGTGGGTCCTCAACTCACTTGCTTATTAGATGAACTCTGCCCCTCTCTCTTTCCGTGTGCTGGTGGGGAGGCACACAGTGGTGAACAGGCACCGTACCTCAGCTAGAGCCTCAGTGTTAATGCCTCAATGGCTCCATGAAGGAAGGATCTCCAAGTGCCCCAGCCCCATCTCCTTCCTGCAGATGGTGAGCCAATTCAATCACTTTTGATTTTTAAGCATTTTTATTTAAGTATAATGTTCTTATAGAAAAGTGTACATTTCACAAGTGTATTGCTCAGTGAATTCTCATAAGGAAATCATGTCCATGTAATTAGCACTCTGAACAAGAGATAAAACATTACTAGCACCCCAGAACCCCCCCACACTAGTCATTTTCTTCTTGAATGCCTCTAGTGATAAAGAGCTCATTATGTAATACACAGTGAAGTGGTGGTGGATGTATTTAGATGAATGTTGAGATTATCTCATGTGGGGTTCTGATCTGGTGAAGAGATGTGTGTGGGGGGGGGGGGTTGGGGTGGGAGGGTCTTCTCTTCAAGGACTGCTTGTCTCTATTGTGGTCACCGGAGGAGGAACCAGCAAATGCACATTTAGAAACTGGAACATGGGGGGCTTAGACCTGGAAGATGAGAGGGATTTCAGTACACGGAGGCGGGGATTGAGTCCAGAGTGGGGACCGCATGCTATGGTGGCCCAGGGGAGCTGGCCCCAGAAGGCTGGCCCCTCTGACTCAGACTGCAGCAAGCAGCTCTGGGCTGTGTGTACACCAGCCTCCCAGAGGATGAGAAAACATGGAGAAAGAGTTGCAATGCTTGTTCTCAGCAGAGCCCCGGGAACTAGGAGGCAACTAGCCCAGGCAGGCTGGGCTGACAAAGGAAAGGCAGTGGGCACTCTTGAGAGAGTCCCCCAGGCAGAGGAATTCTGGGGCCTGAGAATTGCAGGAGGATCCTTCCCACCTCCAAGTGGAGCACCCTCCCATGGCCAGCCTGAAGGAGCCGGAAGCCTGGGGTCCCTTTTCTCAAGGGATGTTGTCTTGAGGGTCTCTTGTCCTGCCCACCCCCACCTGGGGACCTCCACCTGTAGAAAGCTCTCCCCTTTTTAGCTCAGGGTACCCATTGTGTACCTTATGATCTTCCAAAGGGAGGGCTGAGTGGAGCTTGGCCTTCCTCCTGTTCTGTAATGGCCTGTAGGGATTTGGGGGTAGCCCTGGACTCCAGAGTTTCTTCCAATAATGCCCTTTGTAGCTGGTTCCTCTCCTCTAAGCCTGTGTGTTCCTCTCCTTTTAGCCTGTGTGTGCTCTCGCAGTTCAGCCTGAGCATGCAGGGAGAGCTGATCATCACCTCCCTTTGCCTACACAATATACTTCTGTTAATGTTCTCAATTGGTACACTAGCTTTTCTGGGTAGCCCCTTCCTGCATTAACTTGTTTTGAGCACATGTACTTCCATTTTGTGCTACTAAGCAAAAGAGTCCCTGACCTGCACTGGTATGGACCCGAATACAAATCCTGGCATTGATACCTGAGCACAAAGCAGAATTATATGCTAGGGACCAAAAAAGGAAGGGGTGGTCAATGGAAGAATTCATAGCGAGGAAGATGAGAAATTTCAGGTGCATCTGTGAGTCTGTTGGCCTGGCTTGCTGGTACACTGTGGGCAGATGTCAGCTGCTGGGCCTGAAAGTCCCTCCAGCTCACGGTTTGCTGGCCTCAGCCCAACCATGCCCCTGCCTAGGGTCTTGGGGTCAACAAGCCCTGAGTGATGGCAGAGCCTGGCCGGGGGAGCAGCTGCTCCAAGGTGGTGCTAGGTGAGTGCAGTGGACCTGCCTTGAGCCGTCCTCATCCTTATCACACCTCAAGCCCTGGGACGGACCAGCAGGTGGCAGTGGGGTGGAGGGAGGGGGCTGGAGTAGAGGAGGGTGGGCTGGGGCTTGGGGTGGCAGGTGGTGAATGGAATGTTGGTGTGGCAAGAGGGACGCTGGGCTGGGTATCTGGAGAGTGGGGGGGCAGGTCCCTACCCTACCCCTGGCCAGCCATCCAATGAATGGGTCATGATGCCACCTGTCTCCTGTGCAGGGTTTCAGGGGCTCCTCTGTGGCGTCTCTTGCGAAGGCACATGATGCTGGGAAGCGGGCAGGCCTGGGGTGCCAATGCCCTGCAGGGTGGCTCACATCTGGCTGGAAGCCCATCCTGGAGGCCCAACCCCAGGCATATCCCTTAAGCCTGGACCTCTTTATCTGTGAAATGGGGACTTAGAGCTCAGAATTTGTGTCCTTGTAAGAATGGGAGGAAATGTGTGTGAGAGGCTTTCTCCCTCCTCCACCCAGGAGGCAGCTGATGAGTGACACAGTTTTGTTGTGATGGTGGTCATTTGGGGCATGCTCGTTAGGGGACCGTCATTCAGGCCTGGTTGTGCTCTGTCTACTCTTGGCAAATTCACTTTCAGCTTCCCCCTCGCCACTTCCCCACCACCTGCTTTCTGCTGCTGCCCAACCCCTATATCTCTCTTCTGGCCCTAATCCTAGCAAGGGGCTGCCTGAGGCTCACTCTGACTGAGAGATGCTCCTCAGAGACAGAAAAGCTGCTACCATCCGATGGAAGGGGGCTGGGATGGCGGGTGTCAGGCCGGGAGCTTTGGGGGCTGCAAGTCGCATTCAGGGTGTCTCTGTTGGACGGATATGGACTGGAATAGAAGCTCTGGCTCCATTCAAGGAATGAGAGTTCCCCAACTCAGTTCTGTTGGGATACTATGGCTTCCTGGGACGCCACCTTCCGCCTCGCCACTGCAGTGACCTTTAAAACTCCTGCCCCAGACCCTGGTGGCTCCCCCATCCCCCTGCAGAGTCAGACCTGGGTCCTCAGCTCACAGCCCTGTTCCTCCAGCCCTGCCCAGGCCTGTGCCCACACCTTCTGCCCTGAGTCTGGCTCCACCTTTCTCTTTCCCCAGTTGTCCTTTATCCTCTAGGGCAAAGGACTTGTTTCTCTGCTCCCCAGCTAACTGTGCCTCAGTCTCCCAGTAGATATCCAGATTCCCCAGGGGCCTGCTGGTCTTAGGCTCCCCTGCCCCCAGCCAGGCCCACAGCAGGCGCTCAGGCTGGCTGGATGCTGGCATGTACTCCTGGCTCCCCGAGAGCAGGCACAGCTGAGAACTGAGCAATTTGGGTGACATCTTTCTGCTCGGTTGTGCCTCAGGACCACTGGGCAGGTGTGGAATGGGCTGCAGCCTTTAGAACTCGAGTTGTTGCTTTTAATGGGAGATGACAGGTTAGGGATCCGTTCTGCTGAATGGGGAGCTGCTCACTCCTGAGGCTTAGATGTGCGATCTTGGTCCCCAAGGCCACCTGCAGGTGCCAGGCCTCTATGAGTCTGCTGGGCATCTGGCAGGAGAGATGCCCACTTGTGAAATGGCCTTTGGCTGTCACTGGCCCTGCCAGACATGTGAGGAGCAGCCCACATAGGAAAGTGAGAGACCTATACCTGCGGCCGATGGGCACATAGCACACTTGGTGTTTGTCAGAGGTGGGGAAGGTGGGCACACATCTGGCGTAAGCCTCTCAGGTGGGGCTGAGGTGAACTTAGGTGGGGCTGGGGAGGGCCCCTCAGGTGGAGCTGGGGTGAGCCTCTTAGGAGGGGCTGGAGTGAGCCTCTCAGGTGAGCTGGGTGAGGCTTAGAGCTGGGGCCCAGGTGAGCCTCTCAGGTGGGTCTGGAGTGAGCCTCTCAGGTGGGCTGGGGTGAACTCAGGAGGGGCTGGGGTGAGCCTCTTGGGTGAGCCTCTCTGGTGGGGCTAGGGTGATCTGCTCAGGTGGGCAGGGTGAGCTGGACGGTACTGAGAACTGTGGGGTGCATACTTTGTTTCCACATTTGAAGCAGAAGCTGTAGGCAGCATTTTGTGTCAGGGCAGCTTGGGGTGCAAGGCCCCATGTGGTCTGGAAACAGGCAGTGCCAGGCTCCTCGTGGGTGCCAGGGTGTGGGCATTCAGTTGGATGTGGGTAGGAGCCGACTGCTGCTGATGCCGGATGGGCCTAGTCTGAGCTTATCTGGGCCACAGGGAAGGGCCCAGCACAGAGATGCCACGAGATGTAGGAGAACGTTCCCCAGTGAGTCTGGTCATGATGAGAGGCTCTCCCTGTGCCGTTTCCCAGAGATGACTTCTTTGACAGCATCCAAGTGCTGAGGAGCTCTGGCAATTGGGGAAATTGGTCCAGTGTCTGTTTGGGACAATGTTCAGGCCACAGGTATCCAAACACCAGTGAGGGGGAAGCCGGTGTGTGTTGATTCCCCCAGATTGCTCTCATACTATGGGAAGGGAAAGTTGGCAAGCAACTGCAGAGTGTTTCGTGAGAGGGAGGAAATTCCCCACAATTCTTCTGTGACCCCGTGATCACATCCAAGAATGGCTTCAGCATTCTGTGTTCACCTTCTTGTCATTGCCCAAATGTGCTTGCTGTTTTTATCATTTCATCAGAGTGGATCTTTTAGGGATGGTGTTCGGGTGCCTGTCACAGAAAACCCATTTAACAAGGACTTGAGCAAACAGCAGTTTTCTGTTTCTTGGTTTCAAAGCGCGGGGCAGGCAGACGGGCTGACAGGTGGCTCCACAATGCCTTGAGAGAACAGGCTCTTTCCAGCTTTCTGCTTTCAGTCATCTTAGCTTGGTTTTTGTCCTCTGGCTGGTGTCTCATGGTTCCATGGTGGCTGTTCCACCTCCAATATTCTCTCCAGCGTCCCTCCCGGCAGGAAGAAGAGGAAAAACACAAGCCAAAGGTATGTGTCAGCTGAGTCTGCTTCTTTCTAAAGAGCTTTCCTGTACGACCCACCCAACAGCCTCTATTTATATCTCATCAGCCAGGACTATGCCTTATGACCAACTCTAGCTGCAAGGGAACCTGGAAAGTGGGGCGTGCTGTTTCTCAAAGAAAGCTGGGGTGTGGCTGGTGAGGAGGGGGTGGAGTCAGGTATCAGGAGGTGCTCACTGTGTCTGTGGCAATATGCACAGCATTTCAGAGCCCCTTTTCTCTTTAAGTCTACAGCACACATTACCTTGTGTTTCCACAGTCTGGAGGGAAATGGTTTTAATGGCTATATATCCACTGAATGAGTGGACACTCAACTGTTGAACTGTGCCTCTATTGATAACGATTTAATGTATTTTTTTCTTTTTTTAGGCTAACTGTAGATCATGCTTTGTTGGACATCTCTGTGGGTGTGGATTCTGTGAGGTCTTCCTTTAAGGGTTTGCTGGCTGTAGTGGGATTAGCAGGTCAGAGGGCACAGCACTCGGTTGTTCCCATCAATAGCTGTACAAGCAGGGCTGGGTCTTCTGGCTTCACTGCAACCTCAGCAGCCCTCAGCAGTGTTGACAATGCTTTTGATGTTCTTACTATTCCAGAATGTTTTCTTAGTGATCTTCAGGTGGCCTTGGAAAGGCAGCTGGGACGAGCTCATGTGGAGTTGGAAAGCTGGTGTCCACAGTGAAGTCCTTGCTCACCCCAGATAGAGCCAGTCCAGGGAGATTGCAGTGTACTTGTGGACACATGAAATGAGGAGGGGGAGGGGAGGTGAGCCTGTGGATTCAGTTTAGCTCCAGGGACCGGGAGGGTTTGCCTTGACAGTCTGGCCCAGCCGACTGGCTCTGGTCACTGCAACTCTGTACCAAGAAGCAGCCTCAGTGGGGCAGGGTGCCGTGTGTGATTGATTAGTCATGTCTGACATGGATATGGGTCAGGCAGTGGTAGCGTGCTTGCCACATATGCCCACCCTGGGCTGGTGGAAGAGAGAATTTCGGAGGTGGATGCCTTTCCATCAGTACGCTAGGAGTGATGTCATTATGGATAATTGCTTGACCTGGGTGTGATCTAGTTTACAAGACAGGTTCCCATCCACAACCGTCTTTCATCCATTAACAAGACTATGGAATAGGGACCGTGGTTACCTGGTTATGCTGACGAGTCTCTGAGAGATCTGGTGACTTACCCAAGGTCATGAAGTGGAGCTTAGGACTTCAGCCCAAATCTCTCTTGAGGCTTGATGTGGTCTCCATTACACCCACAGCCTGTCCAGGGTGCAGTCCCAGACGCTGTCGCTTTGCCTGGAATTAAGAACTTGGATATAGGAAGGATCAATCTCAAGGACTATTACCTGACAGTCAGGAGAACTCAGAATTCATGTGGTTCCATCCTCTCAGGATGGCAACATCACTGAACCCTCCAGGGACAGGGAGTTCATGGCCTCACACATAGAGAAAGGCAGATGTGGCATCAGTTTTAAAATAAAAGGACAAACAACAAAATGACTCTCATTGGTTTGTCTTAGTTCTCCTGACCAGAGCTCCCCAGGATAAGTGTGACCTCATATTCTCTTACCAAAGAGCTATTATTTACGGCATGGCCTTGGGATTCTGGTTTTTTTTTTCTTTTCCCAGCCACTCTCTCAATTAATTCCATCCTCTCAACAACCCTGAGATAGATATTTTCATGTATCCCCCATTTTACAGATGAGGATGTAGAAGATCAGAGAGACTAAGCAACTTGTCCAGGTTCATGTAGCTAATAAGTGGCAGAAAGGAGTTATGCCCAGAAGTCTGACTTCAGACTCTGTGTTATGTTGCTCCATACAGCGTCTTTTCACCTGTATCAGTTAGCTAGTGATGTGTAACAAATCATCCACAAACCCAGAGGCTGAAAACGACCACCATCTATTGTTCACAGTCTGAGGCTCAGCTGGGCACCTTTTTCTCACTGCTGGTCTGCAGGCTGATGGGGGAAGCTCTGCTTCAAGTAATTGCATGCTTTTTGCTTGATGATGGCAAAGGCACAGGAGAGCAGCAAAAGTCACTGATGCCTCTTATGCCAAGACACTGCCATGAAGCTCTCACTTCTTCCACATACCATTGGCCAAAGCAAGTCATGTAACCAAGGCCAAAGGCAAAAGGTGGGAAATACATCCTGCCCTCAACAAGCCCAAAGCAATGGTATAGCATCTCAGCCTGCCATCTGACCATGCCTCTTGCCAAGTCCCTCCTGCCACCCCCTCCTCGCCATGATTTGCTGCCTGGTGCAGTGGAGAGCATAGCTTTGGTTTCCAGCTGGGTTCAAATCCTGCCCATTGCATGGCTCTCAGATGATGTGCTCTTTTCTCATCTGTAAAACAGACAGTCCACAGTCTACCTTTGGGTTAGTTATAGTTTGTTGGGGCTGCCATTACAAAGTAAGACGGGGGTGACTTAAGCAGCAGAAAATAATTTTTTTCTCACAGTTCTTGAGGCCTGAAGTCCAAGATCAAGGTATCGGCAAGGTTGATTTCTTCTGAATCCTTTCTTTTTGGCTTATGGATGATCATCTCCCTGTGTCTTCACATGGCTGTCCCTCTGTACATGTCCCTCTCTGTGGTCCTAATCCCCTCTCCTTACAAGGACACCAGTTAGTTTGGATTAGGGCTCACACAAAGGGCCTCATTTTACCTTAATTTTTTCCCCCCAAAACAGTTACATCCAGAGGTCCTGGGGGCTAGGATTTCAACATATAAGCTTGGGGTGAGGGGACATTTTTCAGCACACAGTAACCTCCTAGGACTGCTGTGAGGATTAAGCAAGATCAGGGAGATGAAAGCACGTAGTTCAGGGCCTGTCCCATAGAAGTCACTCAATGCATGTTGCTTCTCTGCCATGTCCCATGTATGAATCTGAGTTTATCTTACTATGGTCAAGAAGACTTTGTTGTCCAAATATGTTAATTAATCTATTGTTACTTACCAAAATCTGACCATTTGCTAGACTGAAAGCCTACCTTGGTGGAGTGGACCCAACCCAGGATAGGTCGTTGATATGGTTTGGCTCTGCGTCCCCACCCAAATCTCATCTCAAATTGTAATCCCCATGTGTCAAGGGAGAGAAGTGATCAGACTGTGTGGGCAGTCCCATGCTGATGATGAATGAGTTCTCACTAGAGCTGATTGTTTTAAAGTGTGGCACTTCCTTGTTCTTGCACTTACTCTTTTCTGCCGCCTTGTGAAGAAGGTGACTACTTTCCTTTCCACCACTATTGTAATTTAACTGAGACCTCTCCAGCAATGTGGAACTGTGAGTCAATTAAATCTCTTTCCTTTAAATTACCCAGTCTCGGGTATTTCTTTATAGCAGTGTGAGAATGGACTAATACAGTCATGAGGGACCTGGGCTCAAATCCCTCCTCCACCTTTTATTAGCTGGGGGATGGCAGGTACACGACTTTCTTTCTTGCTCTCGTCCTCAGCATCCTTATTTGTAGGGTATGGGTGATCCTATCTCCTTTAGCATGTTTTGAGGTATATGAAGTCTACTGTGCTTTTAAACCTTTTCTTAATTGGATTTAAAAACTGATAACATGTAATACCTCTGTAATTTAAACATACACATACATTAATGTTAGGTTTTTGGTGTGATTATTATTATGACTATATATAATAAACGAGTACTTATCTTTAAGAGATAATGATGCATGTATAAGTGAAATGTCTGAAATTTTGCTTTAACATAACCTGAATCACACAGGGAAGTGGATAGGGGTTTAGATAAAACAGGATTGGCCTTGAGTTGTTCATTGCTGAAACTTGAGTATTCCTATCTGGGGACTAATTACATTTTTCTCTACCTTGGTGTATGTGTATGTGTGTATATATACATACACACACACACACATACACACACACACAGATATACATGTATATATACATCTATATGCTATATATGAAAATCTACATAGTGAAAACTTAAGAAAAATCAAACAAAACATAACAGAAGTAGAAGCCTCCTGTCACAGTCCAGCCTCTTAGCCCCACATCTAAGAGGTAACAGTCAGCAGCAGGTTGCCACATAGAAGAGGATGAAATACTTGGCTCTATTGCAGGCTCTAGTGTGCACATGTGTTTTCTTTGGCTCTTACATTTTTTGAAAATATTTGGAATTAGTTGACAACATTTATTAATCTTTTAAATGAACCAGCTCCTGGTTTTATTATAGGGGGTTATCTATTTTATTGATTTTTTTTGCTTTTATTTATTTATTTTATATTTATTTATTTATTTATTTATTTTGAGATGGAGTCTTCCTCTGTTGCTCAGGCTGGAGTGCAGTGGCATGATCTTGGCTCACTGCAACCTCCGCCTCCCGGGTTCAAGCGATTCTCCTGCCTCAGCCTCCTGAGTAGCTGGGATTACAGGCGCCCACCACTGCACCTTGCCAATTTTTGTATTTTTAGTAGAGATGGGGTTTCACCATCGGCCAGCCTGGTCTCAAACTCCTGACTTTGTGATCTACCTGCCTCAGTCTCCCAAAGTGCTGGGATCACAGGCGTGAGCGACTGTGCCCAGCCACTTTTATTTTTATTAAACACTTAATTTACATTCTTTAGGTTTATTTATTTTTTCTTCCCTTCATGCACTGACAGTTACTAGGCTTTCTCTTTTTATAAATAAAATCAGTAAAGGCTATACATTGTCCTTTGTATGTCCCTTTGGCTGCATCCCATAGGTTTCTCATTATCGTTTGTTTGTAAGTAATTTGCAAATAAGTTTATTTTTTTCTTTAATCCAAGGGCTATTTGAAATGTGTGCATTTTAAAGTTATACACAAAACACACATGCATACACATGCACTTTTGTGAACATAATGATTAGGTAGGAGAATGAGTTTTGGAGCCAGACTGCTTGTGTATTATTCTGTCTTGGTCATTCACTAATTGTAATGTAATTACATGGACATGTATTTCAGCCTCTCTGTGCCTTGGCTTTTGCCATCTATGAAATGAGGATGATAACAATAACAATAATAGACCTCCAGGTTGTTGAGAAGATTAAGTTATTTATTGAATTTTCTACATTTAAAATAGCTAATATGTTTTGAGTGTTTACTATCTGTAAGTCATATTTATAATGCATAATTTCTGTATTTTAAAATTTACAGGACATTTTCTTTGTAGTGCAATTATTAATTTTTGTAGAGTTCCATGAATATTTGAAAAGACCATGTATTTCTTTGTTGTGTATAAACTTATACACAAATCTATTAAATCAAACTTATTTGTTATGTTGCTCAAATCCTTTTCAAAGTTTGAAAACTAGTGATTCCTGGCTCAATCAGCTTGCACACATGTTGGGTTTAGCACATATAGTGTTTAAATTATCATTATTTTATTAACATTTATGCCTTAAATGGAGGATGTGCTCTTTCCAGTTCACCATAGTCCCTAACATCATCATATCAAGTCATCTTACTCATTGGCTTCAGCTGCCTCTCTTTATAGGCATTTTGATGTGTGTCTTTTGCTTTATAATCTGCCTATAATTATGAGTAGGTCTACTTAATTTCTAAGGGAGATCCCTTAGTGTCTCTACCAATGGTTGGTCACTGTAGCTTGTCAGTTTCTCCTTGTGTTTCTGACAATTTTAGTTTTATGTTTTTTGAAGCTATGTGGTTAGATGCATAAAGGTTTGTTGTTATTTCTTCTTGGTAGAGATAAGCTTGCCTATGTAAAACAAGCTTTTTTATTATCGTTGATGCTTTTGCCTTCTTTTCCCCTGATATTATTTCTGTGCCTGCTATTTTAAAATTAGCATTTGTTATATATATGTTCATATTTTTAGCTTATGTTCACCCTTTTTCTTCTAGGAAAGTTTTTGATCTGGCTTATAACCAAAGATATAAAAATAAGGTATAAAGTTAGTCCCATAATATGGGATGTTTGATTTGTGTATATGAACTTTCATATTGGCTGTGATACAGGTTTAAATTTACTTGTGGCTTCCAAGAAGAAAAGACAAAAAGAAAACATGTCAAATGTTATAACTGCTATCATTAGAAACGTGTGGTGCTAAATGCACAAAAGAATGTGTTCTTGGCTGGGCATGGTGGCTCATGCCTGTAATCCCAGCACTTTGGGAGGCTGAAGTGGGTGGATCATGAGATTGGGAGTTCAAGACCAACCTGGCCAACATGGCGAAACCCCATCTCTACTAAAGATACAAAAAATTAGCCGGCCATGGTGGCACACACCTGTAATCCCAACTACTCTGGAGGCTGTGGCAGGAGAATCGCTTGAACCCAGGAGGTAGAGGTTGCAGTCAGCTAAGATCATACCATGGTATTCCAGCCTGGGTGACAGAGCGAGACTCAATCTCAAAAAAAAAAAAAAAAAAAAAAAGGCTATGCTTTCATACCTTCATTGAGGGTTCACCAAGTAATGTTCTATTAGTGTGAGGAAAATCAGAGGACTATGAAATGTGGCTGACTTGGAAATAACCAGGGCCATGGAGTTCTCAGGGCATGTCTGGGTGGGATGTTCAGTGAGTGATGATGCTGGTCTCTGGGGTACACTGTCCAGGACCACCTGGGGCCTGGGATTCTATAATTTTTTGGCTTCGTCTTCCTTAGTGTGTTGGCATTTGTACTTGGGTTTATCATGTCTCTGTTCCAGGCAGGAAAAAGGAGGAGGCAAAGGTTAAAAGGGTTATGACAGTGGGGGATTGTCCTTTTAACAGACTTTCCTGGAAGCCCCACTCAGCATTTTCTGCCTCTGCCCCATTGGCCAAGGGTGGGCCACATGGCCACACTTAGAGCCATCATTGGAAAGTGACTGGGAGGAGGAGGTGTGGCTGCATTTCCCATCTCATGCCTGCCTTGATACTTAAGGGACATCCAGTCTGGACTCCTGGAGAGAAAGGGACCTTCTGGTGGCCTGTTCAGTTGCCCCTCACACTCTGCTCACACACCTCCTGTTACAGGGACAGCCCTCTGAGCCCTCAGCCGTGGTCAGCTACCACATGTCCTGGATGTGACCTGGTAACACATGGTCAACTCCAACCCTTCGTGCAGACCTGGCTTCCCTGTCTGGGCTTTAGTCTGCCCATGCATGAGTGAGCCCACGGACAAGGTTGGCTTTGAAGTCTAGTGGATGGTGATGGAAACTCTCAGACCTGCTGCTGAAGACAGAGGCCACCAGCTGCTTCATTTGGCATCTGGGGATGTCCCAAGAGTCCCCTATAAAAGAATCAGAAGTGGAGTTGGAGCTGAAATAGGGAATGCTTTTGGCAGGAGAGCACCTCAGAGTGAGAACAGCAGAGGGGAGGAGGGAGGGAGCAGGAGGAAACTGCGGGCAGGGGCGGGCGGGTGCTTTTCTCTCTGGCTGCTTTCTTCTCCGCCTGGCTCCCAGGCACCTGCTCTTCACCCTGTCTGGCAGGGGAGAAATCTGGAGCTGGTGGGTCATTGCTCTTATCTCCTTGAGCCTTTTGTCCTGGGACCAGAATCTCCCCACACAGGCAGGGTGTCAGTGCTGTGACCCTTTTCCTTCCTCCTATCAGGTAGACGTTTGCTGTAAGCTGGGATCTTGCTTTTAAAGTTTAGAGGGGAATTGCAGATGTCCCCTTCCCTGGCCCCTGCTGCCTCTAGTTGCAGTCCCTCCCCAAACCAGTCCCAGGAGGCCTGGCCACTGGAAATGCTCTGGTTTTTTTCCTTTGGGTTTTGTTTTCCAGCTCAGCCTAGATCCATTCTGGGCACACAGAGGAGCCCTCTCTAATTTTTGGCTTCCTCTGGGGATGACCTAAGCATTTGTTTTTAAAGGGCGGGTATGGGGGGGTCACCAGGCATTATGCAACACTGCACTATGGCAACGTCACCCACTCGGCCTTCTCCAAGCTGCTTGCATTTCTGAGATGGCCCAGGGCCTGTGCTGATGTGCATCAAGCTAGCCCCAGGAGATCGAGTCACTGCCCTGCTCACAAACCATCCATGGCTCCCAGTGGCCCACAGCCTGCAATGAATTACTTACCTTGGCCCTTGAAGTCTAAGCTCTTGCTTGTCTCTAGGCCTATCCCTCTCTCCACCCCTGTCCCATGCACACCGAGTCACAGGCTGGAGTGGGACATCCCTAGCCACTGAAGATGCCTCCTCTCTGCAGCCTTCCCAGGCAGGTAAGAGGTCTCTCCTCTGTGTCCCTGCAGCTCCAGGGCTCCTGCCAGCTCAGCACCTGCCACCCTGTATTGTGTTCAGCTCTTTCTAAGCCAGTCTTCATTCTCTGTTCCTGGCACCCCTCAGCAGGGACCCTCTTCATCTCCCAGGGACTGAGGCCCCACCCGCCTGTGACTGGCACTAAGCAACCCCTCCGAGAATATTTGTTGAATGAATATAGGCATGGAAATGGGACAGCTTTCACGAGAGCTATATTTAACTGTTCTAGAATATTCTCTAGGTCTTTCAGAAAAGCAAATCCTTGAAAAACAGCAGCCCACGAATCCGAATGGCAGGTGTTTGTGAGAAGAGGTGGGTGGTCCCATTGGGAAGGGCTTCCCATGGAGCCGGGCTTCTCCCTGCTCCCCCTCATGCTCCCCCGCTCAGCCCAGGCACCTGCCGACTTTGCTAGTCTTCCTCCAAATCCCAGGTCATCTGCAGGGACTGGCCTGGTTCCCGTGGTGCCACCAGAAGCTCCCATGGGGTGAGCCACAGGAAGGGGAGCTCTTCTTGCCCCACCTGGGGTTGGGCCATCTTTCCTGGTGTCTCCCTTCCTGAGCTCCAGGCGTGGCTGTGACTGTCCAGGCCGCATAAGCTGCCAGTTAGTTAAATAGCAGTGTTCGTGCACTGACATCTTCTTTCCAAGTAGGATGCTGAGGCCAGGGGTCCCCTACAGGTTACCTGGAGCCCCACACCATGATGTGGGATTGGCCACTGCTGGCCTTCCCAGGGAGCTAGCCCCAGCGGCCTCGGAGACTCTTGTGCCTTATGGCAGAGGGAGCAGCCAGCCTGCTGCCCGCTGCGCTGCCTGCACAGCACGGGGTGAGCTCCTAAAGCCAGCCACCCCTTGTCCCAGCTCCCAAGCAGTCTGGGACACCAGGAATTTTGCCGGGTCAAATTCAAACTAACAAGATGTGCGGACCTTACCCACGTGACTCCACCCTGCTCTCCCCAGCTTCTTGCTCCTTCCCCCTGGAGCTCTGGGCATGGGGCTCTGGGCACCAGCTGCTGGTGCCTTCGACATGGTCTCTGCCTCCTGCCTCACACCTTGGCCCAGGTTACTCCATCTGGCGGCGTCTTTCAGGGCCACTCTGCTGTTTCTTCATTTGGTGAACTTCAGTGGTGGTGTGCTAGGGAGAGGAGCAGAGCCCGATGGTTAGCGCCAGTGATGGGTGCCCTCCTTGTCTCTTTCTCATTGTGTGACCTTAAATGGACATAGCTTGGAGTCTAGTGTTTCCATACACAGAATGGGTAGAATGATGACTGCCTTCTGGAGATTTTGTGGAGCTTGAATGAGATCACGTGGGGGAAGGCGCTTGGCCACATGGCACAGGATGAATGCACAGAAGACGATATGATTAGTGTTAGCATCTGCCTGTTCTGTGCCATGCTAGATGCTGTTGGCTCCAAGGCAAAGAGAGCAGACACGAAAGCTGCATGCGTGCTTGGGGAGACAGTTACAAAGCTGGAGCTCTAAGCTGTGGGAGGAGAGGGGCTGAAAGGAAGCTGGTGTGAGGCTGGAGAGAGCCCCAGGCTGCTGGGCAGGACCTTGGAGATTGTGAGGAGGAGTTTGGATTTTGCACCCTAGACCTTGGGGTCAGAGAGAGATAGCCTGGCTCTGCAGTTGGAGAATGAGACTGCCTGGGTTCAATCCTAGTGTGGCCTTTAATAGTAGGTGGCCCCAGAGAAGCTAACCACCCTCTCTGGGCTCCAGTTCCCTCTCCTGCCAAGTGGGGGATCCTGAGAGTGCCAGCCGCAGGGGGCTGAGCATGGATCAAGGATTAGCAGCACACGGGGAAGTGCCTGACACACTGTGAGCACTCACTGGGCCGTGCAGGTGGAGGCTTTGCCTGGGGCAGGGGCTGATCTGAGACGGTAAAGCCACAGAAGGGTAGGGCAGCCTCCTCCTCTGATCTCCTCCATGCATAACAATCTGTCTTCCTGTCCTTCCTCCAGCCTGGGACTGTCCCTGAGGAGGCCCTCCTGTTGTCCAGGATCACAGATCCTCCAGAAGTGTGCAGGACCCAGCTGGCCCCTAAGCTGCTACTTGCAGGCCCGGGACAATGGCCGGTTTCTGGGGGAAGGGGAAGGGGCAGATCCAGGTTGGGGAGGTGGAAAGTGAACCTCTGTAGCCCTGGGGGAAGTTTCCTTCCTGAAGCTGGGCCCCGCCTGCCCCCCTCTGCCACCCCCAGAAGACCCAGGCACTGGAACTTGTGGTCCCTGCGCCTGCCGCTGCTGGCCAAGGCTGAGCCTGGAGCCTGCACTTGGCTGGCTCTGGGCGGAGGCGCTGCCAGCCGGAAGAGACGTTGCCAGCCCTTGCTGGCCTCGAGCACCACTCCTGATTCCCTGCAGGGAAGAGGTGGGAGCAGGTGGTGCAGGGGGATAGACCTGGTGAAGGTGGGAGCCATGGCCCCCAGACCATGCACCCAGGAAGGCCTCCTGTGCCTGGCACACAGAGTGTGCTCACCTCACCCAGGATGCCCTGTCTCTCCTGAGCGACACAGCTGTGACATATGGCAAGGTGCATTTGAGAAAGGCACCCAGGCTGAGGGAAGCGTGGGCTGCTGGGCAGAGTGGAGGTGAGGGTTGGGGACACCACAGCCTCGGGTCACAGAAATGGTGGGTGACATACACCGTTTCTTATTGCTGAGTGAATTGGCTTAGACCCCTGCGCTTCCCCAGGTTTCCCTCTTAGCTCCTCCTTCCGTGAAGGCAGAACCTGGGCTTCTTTGAAAAGACTTGGGTTTGAATCCTGACCCTCTCACACAGGCTGTGTGACCTGGGGTCAGGCCTGCAGCCTCTCTGTGCAGTATTCCCATCCGTCCAGCAGACAATCTGAGGAGATGCTGGCACGTGCTAAGCTCTCGGTGACTTCGGCAGGTTCCTGCTAAGCTCCCCTCAGCTTTATCCAAGGACGCACACACCCAGAGGCCCTGGGCTGCATGATCGCTAGACTGTGTTGACGTCTTGTAAGAAAATCTGACCACTCGGGGTTTCCCTTGTAACAAGAAGTGGGTGTCAGCAGCAGGCCGGGCTGGTAGGACTCCTTGGGGGAGTCACCACGGACATGGGCCTTTGCAGTCCCCGCATCCCTGAGCTCAGGTAGTGCCTTTCACCTGCCATTCCACATCCTGCCTTCTAGGCAAGAGGAGGGGAGAGCAGAGGCAGGTGCCAGCTGGGCCTGCACCTGCCCGTCAGGGATGCAGGCGTTCTCCGGGAACCTACCTGGCATGACTCCTACTGGCTGTCATTGGCTGGAACTGGGTCACATGGCCACTCCTGGTATTTTTAGCTGGGGCCATTGTTGTTTTGAATAAAACTGGGGGTTCTCTTAGTAAGAAAGAAGGGAAGGGGCTGAGGGGACAGCCCAGCCTGACTCTGATGCCTACAGGCTTTTAAAAAACAAAGCAAACTCTAACACCCCAAAATCAGACCCGCAAATGCATCTTTTCAGCCAATGTTCTTTCATTCGGGGCAGACCCAAGTCTCTTCATAGCTGCCTAGTCTTGCCACTGTGTAGACATAAAAGCTGGATTTAGCTGTGCCTCATGGATGAAGGTTGCATTTTTCTTACCCATTTAAAATCTGGGGAGGGCTGGGCATGGTGGCTCACGCCTGTAATCCCAGCACTTCTGGGAGGCCGAGGCAGGCGGATCACGAGGTCAGGAGGTCGAGACCATTCTGGCTAACACAGTGAAACCCCATTTCTACAAAAAATACAAAAAAAATTTAGGTGGGCATGGTGGCACATGCCTGTAATCCCAGCTATTAGGGAGGCTGAGGCAGGAGAATCGCTTGAACTCAGGAGGTGGAGGTTGTAGTGAGCCGAGATTGCGATCACACCACTGCATTCCAGCCTGGGCGACAGAGCGAGACTCCATCTCAAAAAACAAAACAAAACCAAACAAAAACCTGGGAGAGAGGCCATTTGCTGCTGTGTTGTCTGTAGAGCTGAGACCTTGGTCTGAGAACGGGAGCCCACGTGGCATCAGGGGCCCAGTGATGGACTTCAGCCCTGGCCAGGTGAGGTCTGAGGCCAGCACAGCACACCCAACCCCACAGGCCTTGACCCCCAAAGAGGAAAGTACTTGTGGACCTTGGAACTGGCCGTGGAGTTTCTATCAGTGCCAGGAAGCAGCATCAGGGACTTTCTCCAGGGGATGGCCCTGAGACCCTCGGGATTGTTGAGAGAATGTTCAAGCTAGGGAGGACCTGGCTTTCTAAACCTCATCCTGGAAGAGCAGACTGGCCCTGTGAAGGTCCTGGAGCTCAGAGCATGAGTGGAGAGGGCCCCAGCTGGCTGCCAACCAGAGAGCCAGACACACCTTGCCCTGAGCAGGAGTGGGGCTTCCTAAGAGCCCAGGGTGGGCATGGGGCTGCCATCCTAGAGGGACAGTTAAACCTCAGGGCTCTCAGCCAGAGTAGAAATGGGTTCTTGTCTCAGATTTGAGAATGGAGCCACCAGCAAGGCATACATATCAGGAAAGATGCTTCCATGACACCCTGGAATCCCTTCACCTCTGAGAGAAGGCGGCCTGCACCTTGGGCAGAATCTTGATTCTAGTGGCTTCCAAGGAGTTCTTGTGACCCTGAGAAAGCTGAGGGATTATGTGGAACGAGTCCAGTCATCTCCAGGTCCAAGCAGGGGTCGGCATTTTGTGCCAGTGGGTGTAGAAGTCTGTCAGCTGCAGTTGAGTGGGCCTGGATGGACTGGGTCAGGCTGTGGGGCTGAGCCTTTGGGGCTGGAATGCAAGGTATTATTGTGCAGCTGTGGGGGACCCATCAGGCTGGGATGTGAGGTATTACTCTGCAGCCGGGGGGACCCATTGGACTGTGGTGCAAAGTATTACTCCACAGCCGTGAGGATGCGTTGGGCTGGGTTGTAAGGTATTACTCTACAGCCATGGGGATCCATTGGGCTGAGATGTGAGGTATTACTCTACAGCCAGGGGGACCCATTGGACTGGGACTTGAGGTATTACTCCACAGCTTTGGGGACCCGTTGGGCTAGGATGCCAGGTATTACTCTGCACCTGCAGGGACTCATTGGGCTGGAATGTGGGGTATTACTTGTAGTCCTGGGGACTCGCCAGGCTAGGATGCGGGGCCCTGTGGGGCTCGGATGCATGGTACTACTCTGCAGCTGTGGGGGAGAAGGGAACCTCCTTTATTTTTCTTCCTCCTTGTAAGAGTGTCTGATCCACTTTTTCACCCTCAGTCAAATGCTCGGCATTTAAAGGATTGTGTTCTCTCTTGGCCCTGAGCTGCTTCTTGGCGTTAAACAAACCAGCAGTCCAGGCAAGCTGGGTGATGAATACTTCTTGACATTTGGGGTCAGACTAGCCTCTGGGACAAGTGTTATGGAAAGAGTCCTAGGCCCTGGGGTTGGATGAGCCCACACAGAAGTCCAGCACTGTCCATTTCTCCTGGTGTGACTCAGTGCCTCTGCCTCAGTTTCCTCATCTGTGACCCAGGGGTGCACACACCCACAGGTGATAGCAGAAGCATCTAACACTAGCACAGGCACAGGTGCAGCTGCTGCACCACCTGCTGTGCCCAGCATCAACCTTTAGTTGGTGGCCACAGTGGGGAGGGTCCCCTGCAGCCACCAACTAAAGGAAGGTCCAGAAACACGATGTGGGACTGCCTTTTGGGAAGGTGCATACATTCTGGAGCCTACTGGCCACCTGGGTTTTCATCCTGTCTTTGCAACCTCCCAGCCATGAGGCTGTGGACAAGTGATTCACCATCTCTCTCTTTTTTTTTTTTTTTTTTTTTGAGACAGAGTCTCACTCTGTCACCCAGGGTGGAGGGCAGGGGCACAATCTCGGCCCACTGCAACTTCCACCTCCTGGGTTCACATGATTCTCATGCCTAGCCTCTCAAATAGCTGGGATTACAGGCATGCACCACCACACTCAGCTAATTTTTTTTTTATTTTTAATAGAGATGGGGTTTCTATAAAAAATAGGCCCATGAGGCCCTGCAGAGGCATCAGGGCAGAGCTGGAGGCAGTGCCATGGGGTCCGGGGTTGGAGTCCTGGCTCCTCCCTTTAACTGTGTGCCCTGGGCATGAGGGAGCCCCAGGCTCCTGAGCTGTGAAATTGGAGGGCCGGGTCCCTGCCCCTCACAAAGGGCTGGTCTTGAGCTCCTGGCCTCATGTGATCCACCTGCCTTGACCTCCCAAAGTGCTGGGATTACAGGCATGAGCCACTGTGCTCGGCCATGATTCACTTTTTTTGTGCCTCCATGTCATGAAGGTCAAAGTGAGCACATCGTTGGGAAGAGCTTAGGAAGAGCCTGGCGTATAGCTCACACACAGGGAATGCCTTCTCTCAAAATCAGGGGGCAGGCTGGGTCTAGAAGGCCCTTTGAGGACAAACTTCTCATTTTCCAGGTAGCCCTATTCTGAGAAATCCTGGTATGTTCATCAGGCAACATTTATGAGTGCCTGCACTGTACCAGCCCCAGCTGGGAACAGAAATGAGTAATCACAGGTGGTAGTTCTGTCCTCAAAGAGCCCACAGACCAGAGCAGCAGGCGACAAGTACCCAGCTAATGATGGCCGAGAAGGCCAAGGGCTAGAAGTGAGTTGGGCGATCCGCCCCTGGACACTTTGTTGTTGGGAGAAGAGGGAAGGATGTGTAGATTTGTAGTAGTAGTCAGCACGGGCTAACTACTGCAACAAACTGCCCTCACTTCTCAGTGGCTTTACACAATACAAATTTATTTGGCTTTCACATTAATGTAGGTCAGAGTTGAGGCTGTGCTCCACTTGGTCATTCAGGGCCCCAGGCTCCTTCCATCTTGTGGCCCTGCCTTTCTTTAGGGCCTTGACATTCTTTCATTCAACTAGCCAATAGAAAAAGAGAGCCTGTGGGCTGATGTGGGGACATTTCTCATGCCTCAGGCCTGGGAAAGGAGTGTATTATTTCTGCCCACATTCCACTGGTCAGCACTTGGTCACATGATCCTACCTAAGTGCAAAGGAGTCTGGGAAATGTAGTTTAGCCCTGGAGGAAATTGCACCAGGTTTATGAGGTTTGGTGAATACCAACAGGTTCTGTCACAGGAGGCTTCTAGGAGACGTTAAGATTGACTTGGGTTGTAAAAAATGAATGAGAAGTGAGGCTGGGGGACACTTAAGTGCTCCAGGCAGGGGGCATCTTGGGCAAAGCAAGGACTGAGAATGTCTTATTTTGGGCTGCTATAACAAGATGTCACAGTCTGGGGAGCTCAGAAACAACAGCATTTGATTTCTTATGGTTCTGGAGGCTGGAAATCTGGGATCAGGGTAGCAGCTTAGCTGGGTGCTGGTGAGGGCCTTCTTTTGGTTGCAGATGGCCCACTTCTCCTGTGTCCTCAAGTGGTGGAGAGACAGTGAGCCGGCTCTCTGGGGCTTATCCTTATAAGGGCACTAATCCTATTCATGAGGGCTTCACCATCAGGACCTAATGCCTCCCACAGGCCCCACCTAATGCTGTCACATTGGGATTAAGGTTTCAACATATGGATTTTGGGTGCTACATTGAGTCCATTGCAGAGCATGGAATACATTTTGGGAAGGACAGGATACCCATCCAGTGGGGCAGGTGGAAGGGTGAGCAAGGAGGTGCTGGGACATCTCCCCCTCCTCCCCTCCCATCCTCTTCAAACGGCCCCATATCCCGAATGTTGCTGGGTCAGGCACTGCCTGGAGTAGGGCCTGCCACGGACCTTATTACCTCATTTGCTCCTCCCCCGATGCTTTTGGGGTTGGTGGATAACGGAGACTCAGAGAGGTGAAGTAATTTTCCTGTAGCTCACTCAGCCAAAAAGTAGACAGCCAGGATGGCATCCATCGTGGCTGACTTGTAAGGCCGATGCTATTTCCCCAGGGGGGTGACAGCAGACACTCAGAATCGTGTCTCTTGTCAGTGAGGCTGAGAAGGGTAGGGAGAGGGGATTCAGGGTGGGGAAGGCTTCAGGGTGAGGAAGAGCCATGTCCCTGGGTGCCAGGCTTTCGGGGAGGTGTGGCTTTTGGGGAAGTACTTGCTGGGCGTGGGCCTCACAGGCTCCACCCAGGGCTGAGTCCTTGTCTTGCTGCTAAACCTTAGGGTCACCGGGGTGCTTGGCTTTAGTGACTGACAGCCTGGGCTCTGTCACAGCACCAGTGACTCTCACAAACATGTGGGCAACACGGAATAGGGGAGGGGAGAGGCCGTCTGGCCCCGTGAGGCCCTGCAAAGGCATCAGGGCAGAGCTGGAGGCAGTGCCATGGGGTCCGGGGTTGGAGTCCTGGCTCCTCCCTTTAGCTGTGTGCCCTGGGCATGAGGGAGTCCCAGGCTCTTGAGCTGTGAAATTGGAGGGCCAGGTCCCTACCCTTCACAGAGGGCTGCAGGAGACACTGGAGCCCGCCCACCTGGCCCTGACCCCCATCCTCATCAGCTCATGCTGCCCTCACAAAATACCATAGACAGGGCCACCTGGATGATAGATGTTGACTTCTCACAGGGTAGAGGCCGGAAGCCTGAAAGCAGGGTGCTGACAGAGCCAGGTCCTGGGAGGCCTGCTTCCCACCTGTCCACAGGGCCCTCCTGCTGTATCCTCGAATGGCAGAGGGTAGAAGAGGAGAGGTTGTCCCCTTCTTCTTCTAGGCAGGCCCTCAGCGCACCACAGGCCCCCACTCTCATGACCTCATCTAAACCTGATCACCCCCAAAGGCCCCACCTCCAAGTACCATCCTTTTAGGGGTTAGAACTTTAACACATGAACTTTGGGGGGGGATGCAAGCCTTCATTCCACAACACACCCCACATGGTTGGCTGTTGGAAACAAGCTTGGGGTTCTAGTCACCCTGGCATCCTGCAGGGGCTTAGAGCCAGAAGGAAGGGAAGGGCTCAGGCAGAAGGGAGCAACACCAGGCCAGGACGATGGGGCAGGGGGTGGGGCTGCCACCATCAGCTCTGGCTCCAGGAGGAAGGGCCCCGAAGCTGGCCTTGGAGGCACCCAGGAGCAGGTGGGATGCTGGCTCAGCAGGATCATGGGATGAGAACTTTCCTCTCTGCAGGGGTTGGGAGGGGCTGGTATCAAAGAGCACTCCAAGAGGCCCCATCCCGCTCCTGGTTGCAGCAGAAGAAGGCCTGTTCTCTCTTTGGTGGCATTTTTGCAAACTGCAAAGAGGCGTAACCCACTGTCCCAAATGTGTAGAGCTGACATTTTGCTCACATTTTCTTTCTCTTTCTGGTCTGTTTGCCAGCTGTGAAGCCCTGGCAAGCCCTTGAAGCTCTCCTAACCCTGCCGTCCCTGTCTGTAGAATGGGCCAAGTGGTGTTTCACCAGTCACACTGTCAGGGATGCTAAGTGAGGTGATACATGTCAAGGGGACGGGTGGGCTGCACGCGTCCCTGCCCACTGGCTCCCATCCGGTGCCGCTAAGCTGCCCCTCACAATGCCTGACATAGGCCTGGTGAGGCTTTCATTGTTTCATTTTTGTAGCAGCTTTATTGAGATTTAGTTCACGTAGCATACAATCCCCTAATTTAAAGTCTGCTACCCAATGGTTTTGAGCATTTTCACAGATACGTGCAACCATCTCCATAGTCGATTTTAGAACCTTTCCTTCACCTGAAAAAGAAACCCTGTAGCCACCACCTCTACCCCCTCCATTACCCTCAGGCCTACGCAACCACGCACCTGCTTTCTGTCCCTATCACGCAAGGTTTTGAGCTCAGTTCTGCTGGGCACTCATTTGTCAACTAAGGGGGCAATTAGCTCCCCAGATCCAAGGATTGAGGACTTGCTTGCCTCTTGTTCTCCCTGCCTGATTCCCATTCTGCACATGGTAGGTGGGTTGAGCCTGTGGTTATTCATGTATTTTTTCCTCCTGCCTTCTAGTCCTTCCCCACCGACTGGCTGCTCCCCACTATGCACCCACCCTCTCCCACCTGATGCAGTGCCTTCTGCACTGTGATGCTGGGGAAGATCCAGGCAGGGGAGGAACTGCACACAGGTACCCCCGAGGCTTGGGACCTGTTGGAAATAAATCCTCGGTGCTGCAAAGAAAAATTAGCACCGAGACAAAGGATCTTTCAGTAATGCAATTTTTACTTCCTGGGCTGCAAGAGGGTACTCTCACTAGCCATCTTGCCACAAGAGTACAACAAACAAAGGAAAGCAGACACATTTATTCCTTACGCATCTGGGGTCGTCCTTACTGCTGTGTCTGATCTCAGTTGGCTGGAGCCACACCTCACAATCTAAACTAAAACCCGATTGGCTAACAACTTAAAACTTTTCTAAACGGGTAAAAGCAATGGAGAGCTGGGACAGGCCTGTGAGCATGCCCAGCACAGATATCTTGGTTAAAGTACAAGGACATAGAATGTACTATGTGCCTGTAAGCATTGCATGTCTAATAGCTACATAGGATAGGGCTTAACAAAGTTATTAGCACACTTATTCTTTAACAAGAAAGGAAACTTTAAAAAGGAACTTTTCTGTTTCCCACAGGATCCCTTCTGCCTGTGGCCCTTCCCAGCCCGCACACCCTAGGATGTAGGTGACCCCCAAATACTGCACTTCCCAAGCTCCTTCTCACACGGCTCCTCTCTCTGGAGAGGAAACAGGACTGGAGACCCAGCTCTTCACCCCAGGCCTGCTGAAGACAGGGAGACTCCCCCATGGGGGCTGTGTCCGGACAGGCTGGGGTGATGCCTCATATCCACATCCCTCTGCTCCCCCACTCCCCTGGGGGCAGCCTCAGGTGGGGGCCCGTTGCCATGGGAATTGTGTATTAGAGTCTATTCTGAGACCATCTTGTAGGGTGATTTTTAATATGGCCTGGTGTTATCTGTTGGGTTTTCTATGTTTGCCCAAGTGAATGGATTTTGACTGGTCGGAAGGCTTAGGCTGATTTTGTCTTCAGATGTGGCGTTGCCCAGAACATTGTCTGAGCAATTAATTACAAGTGACAGGGGCCCCAGCGTAGCCTCTTAAAGGCTGGGCTTAGCCTGCCACCACAGAGTGTGGAAGGGAGGTGACTCAGACACAGTCCCAGGAAGGAATGGTTGTGCCAGCCCTGAGGACCTCCCCTTGCCCTGCTGCTGCCTCTGGGCAGCTGGGTAAAGTCAGGTGGGTGGTATGTGTCCTCTCCTACAGAGGAGGAACCCAGAAAGCCACCTCCAAGCTGTAGGGAGTTCAGCGAGGGATTGGGGTGAGGAACCTAGTCTCAAGCCCTGGTGAGCACCTGCCGTGAGTGGCTGCCGGGGTCAGCCCCACCTGCCCGGCCTGAGGAAGGATCTCATCCCTGCCCTTGCTCTCCCAGCCTCAACCCCTGCTTCGTCACATACATCAGAGCAGGAACTGTGAGCGTGTTAATATTTTAACATCTACCTCCTCACTGGACTGCGGGTCCCATGAGAATGGGTGGGGGCAGTGGTGCTCCTGCCATGCTCAAGGGAGCCTCGAATAAATACTTTTGAATAGAAGAATTGGTCAGGCAAGCTGGCTCATGCCTGTAATCCCAGCACTTTGGGAGGCCGAGGTAGGCAGATCACTTGAGGTCAGGAGTTCAAGACCAGTGTGGCCAACGTGGTGAAACCTGTTTCTACTGAAAATACAAAAAAATTAGCCTGGTGTGGTGACACATGCCTATAATCCCAGCTGCTTGGAAGGCTGAGGCAGGATAATAGGTTAATCACTTATCACTTGAACCCAGGAAGGCACAGGTTGCACGAGCTGAGATTGTGCTACTGCACTCTAGCCTAAGTAACAGAGCAAGACCCCATCTAAAAAAAAAAAATGGGCCAGGTTCGGGGGCTCACACTGGTAATCCCAGCACTTTGGGAGGCCAAGGTGGGTGGATCACAAGGTCAGGAGTTTGAGACCAGCCTGACCAACATGGTGAAACCCCATCTGTACTAAAAATACAAAAATTAGCCGGGCATGGTGGTGCGCACCTGAAGTCCCAGGTACTCGGGAGGCTGAGGCAGGAGAATTGCTTGAACCTGGGAGGTAGAGGTTGCAGTGAGTTGAGATCGCCACTGCACTGCAGCCTGGGCAACAAGAGCAAAACTCTGTCTCAAAAAAAAAAAAAAGAAGACATCAGCAAGTGGCCTTGGGCATGGGCTCAATGCTCACCACATGGGAACTAATCCTCCCGCCTCTTGCTGGCGGGGGGCTCATGGCTTAGGCACCTCTCACCTCCTCCCGACAGGCTTTGGGTTCCTTCCATTGTGAGCACAGCATAAAGAAGTGAGGATGTTGGCCCAAGGATTTCAGAAGGGTGTCCTCTATAAGGGAGCATCAGTGAGTGATGGGGGCTGAGTCAGGCAAGAGAGGGGGGTGTGAAGGGAAGAGAGCCCTGCTGCCGAAGAAGCCCTGCCCTTCAGGTCGGGCAGCCTGGAGCCCGGGTCTCCTCTGCATGTGGGCTTCTAGGAGCACAAGGGCCGGTGACACCGAACAGTCCTGTGGTTGCTATTGTGGTTCCGCTTCCTTCCAGTTACTGATATTGTTATCAGAATAGAGGTGGTTCCAGGAAGGAGCAAGGGAAGGAAGCCCATGGGAGAAGTAGGATATAGAACAGAGTGGGGCTGTCCGCATGGCTCGGGGATGGCAACGGTGGAGGGGGATGCAGTTGCAGGTGCATGTCCCAGGCCAGCTTGGGGCCCTGTCCCTGTGCTGTGATGAGAATGTCTCCAGGTTGGTCATCAAATCCTGGAGCTGTAGAAGATGCTGGTAGGGAGGCAGACCACCCACTTTTGACCTACCACTTTTTTTTTTTTTTTTTTTTTTTGAGACAAAGTCTTGCATTGTCTCCCAGGCTGGAGTGCAATGGCACGATTTCGGCTCACTGCAATCTCTGCCTCCTGGGTTCAAGAGATTCTCCTGCCTCAGCTTCCTGAGTAGCTGGGATTATAAGCACCCACCACCACACTGGCAATTTTTAAATATTTTTAGTACAGACAGGGTTTCACCCTATTGGCCAGGCTGCTCTCGAACTCCTGACCTCATGATCCGCCCGCCTCTGCCTCCCAAAGTGCTGGGATTACAGGTGTGAGCCAGTGCGCTTGGCTGCCCTTTTTTTTTAAATGTTAAAAAAAAATTATTTAATCACATCAATAATGTATAATTATTGTAGGAAATATAAGAAGATATGGATGATTTAAAAAGATCCGATCTCCTGTCCTCTGAAATCAATGGCCCTGAGACTCAGCATGTTATTGGCAAATTCTTCCTATTCAAATATATTTGTCTTTTGGTATCTGGGGGGAGAATGGATCCTTTCAGAAACCCAAATTGATGGATGCTCAAGTTCCTGTATACTTTAAATCATCTCCAGATTACTTCCAATACCTCACACAATGTACAGACAGGTCTTATTTTATTGCCTTTCACTTTATTGTAATTTACAGGTATTGCTTTTTTTTTTTTTCTAAGAGGGGGGATAGGGAAAAATAGACATTCATGCCTTTTTGGCTCAGTGAATCTGCATATTTTACATAAGATGACATAAACAAATGGGGCCAAGGAAAAAAATGCAGGGAATCTGCATTTTTTTTTTGAAAAAGAGAAAAAGAGAAAGAAGGAAGAAAAGAAAGAATGAAATAAAGAGAAAAAGAAGAAGAAAAAAAAAAGGGGAGAGAGAACGGGGAATCTTGCTCTATTGCCCAGGCTAGAATGCAGTCTACAAATGGATATTAAAAGCTTTTTTTATACTAATTTGTGTTATACAATGGAGACAGGAAGGAATAAGGGACGAAAATAACAAACAAACAGCCAACCAATATTTCATTTAAACCTATGAAATGCTATGCAATTGCTAGGGAGTGATTTACTGCCAACCATGTGGTCACTTTTAGAATAAATGTGATGTGTTACTGAAAAAAAAATGTATATTTTGTGGATTTGGAATAGAGAGTTCTGTAAATGTTTATTAAGTTTACTTGTTTGAGGTTTAATTTCAAGTCCCGGGTATCCTTCTTAACCTTCTGTGTCATTAATTTGTCCAATATTGACAATGTAATGTTAAAGTCTCCCACTATTATTGTGTGGGAGTCCAAGTCTCTTTGTAAGTCACCAAGAAGTTGCCCTATGTATCCGGGTGCTCCTATATTGGGTGCGCATAAACTTAGGGTCGTTAGCTCTTCCCGTTACATTGATCCCTCTACCATTATACAATGTCCTTCTTATCTCTTTTGGTTTCTATTACTTTAAAGTCTATTTTATCAGAGATGAGAATTGCAACTACTGCTTTTTTTTTTTTTTTTTGCTCTCCATTTGGTTGGCAAATCTTCCTCCATCCCTTTGTTTTGAGTCTCTGTATATCCTTGCATGTAAGATGGATCTGGATGCAGCTTACTGACGGGTCCTTTGAAGTGGCTGATACTGGTTGCTCCCCCTCTATACATAGTGCCTCCTTCAGAAGCTCTTGTAAAGCAGGCCTGGTGGTAATGAAATCTCTGAGTACTTGCTTGTTTGCAAAAAATTTTATTTTTCCTTCACTTATGAAACTTAGTTTGGCTGGATATGAAATTCTGGGTTGAAAGTTCTTTTCTTTAAGGATGTTGAATATTGGCCCCCACTCTCTTCTGGCTTGTAGGGTTTCTGCTGAGAGATCAGCTGTGAGTCTGATAGGCTTCCCCTTGTGGGTAACCTGATCTTCTCTCTGGCCGCCCGTAGTATTTTCTCCTTCGTTTCAACCCTGATGAATCTAATGATTATGTGTCTTGGGGTTGCTCTTTTGAGGAATATCTTTGTGGTGTTCTCTGTATTACCTGGAGTTGGGTATTGTCTTGCCTTGCTAGGTTAGGAAAGTTTTCCTGGATAATATCCTGAAAAATATTTTCCAGCTTGGATTCATTCTCTTTGTCACATTCAGGTACACCTATCAAACGTAGATTAGGTCTTTTCACATAGTCCCATATTTCTTGGAGACTTTGCTCATTCCTTTTTACCCTTTTTTCTCTAATCTTGTCTTCTCATTTTATTTCGTTAAGTTGGTCTTCGACCTCTGAAATCCTTTCTTCTGCTTGATCAATTCGACTGTTAAAACTTGTGCATACTTCTTGAAGTTCTCGTATTGTGTTTTTCAGCTCCATTAATTCACTTATATTCCTCTTTAAATTGTCCATTCTCATGAATATTTCGTGAAGCCTTTTTTCAAGGTTCTTAGTTTCCTTGCATTGGGCTAGAACATGTTCTTTTAGCTCACAGAAGTTTCTCATTATCCACCTTCTGAAGCCTGATTCTGTTGATTCCTCACATTCATTTTCTATCAGGCCTTGTTCTATTGGTGATGAGGCACTGCAATCCTCTGTAGGAGGAGAGGCATTCTGATTTCGGGTGTTTTCAGCCTTTCTGCGCTGGTTTCTTCCCATCTTTGTGGATTTATCCACCTGTCGTCTGTGTAATTGCTGACCTTCAGACTAGGTCTCTGAGTGGACGTCCAGCTTGCTGGTAATAAAGTTTCCTCTATTTCTTAATTTTCCTTCAGCGGATGCCCCTCCCCCCACAGAGCTGGACCTTCCCCGGGTTCAGCTGCACTTGCTGTGAAACTCTCAATCTTCAGCAGTTCCAACTGCTGTTTTTATTTTATTTTTTTGTGGAGGGGGGTACCAGCCTTCCCCTGCGGCGACCCACTACGCCAGCTGAAACAGCGGCGTTAAGATTCGTGGCGCTTTTCTGCCCGGGAATCTCCCGGTCTGGTTCCCCACTTCAGTCCGCTTTTTAATCAGCTGAATGGGAGACTCTGCTTTCCCGGAGCTCCAACGCCAACCAAAAGGGCACTCAGTCCCGTATACTCCGGACTGAGAACCACCGCGTCGGGGCGCCTGCAAGACGGCCGCGCCCTCCAAAAGGGTCGCGCTGGCGACCCGTGGGGCTCCTCCGCCAAGAATCTCTTGGTCTGTGGGCTATGAAAATTCGTCTGAAAATGTGGCGTCCACTCACTCTCTGCACTTTCAGTGGGAGCTACAATCCTGAGCTGCTGCTAATCGGCCATCTTGGATCTCTCTCCGAATCTGCCGCTTTTTTTTTTTTTTTTTTAAACAAATGGAAGGTTTGTGGCACCCCGTGTCATCAAGGCTGTCAGTGTAATTTCTTTCCAAGAGCATGCGCTCACTTTGGGTCTCTGTGTCCCATTTTGGTAATGCTCACAATATTTCAAACTTTTTCATGATTATTAAATCTGTTATTGTGGTCAGTGACGTTACTATTTGACATTACTATTGTAATTGTTTAGGGGCACCATGAACCACATCTATACAAGAGGGAATGCTTAATCGACAAATGTGTATCTTCTGACTGCTCCACCCACTGGCCATTCCCCCATCTCTCTCCCTCTTTTCCTTGGCCCTCCCTATTCCCTGAGATACAATATTGAAATTAGGCCCATGAGTAACCCTACAATGGCCTCTAAGTTCATATGAAAGGAAGAGTCCAGCATCTCTCACTTTAAACCCAAAGCTAGACATGATTGCACTTAGTGAGGAAGGCAGGTCGAAAACCAAGAAAGGCCAAAAGCTAGGCCTCTTGCACCAAATTGTTAGTTAAGTTGTGAATGCAAAGGAAAAGTCCTTGAAGGATATTGAAAGTGCCTCTCCAGTGAAAACATGAGAGATAAGGAAGCAAAACAGCCTTATTGTTGATGTGGAGGAAGTTTGAGGGGTCTGGACAGAAGCAGCCAGCCACAACATTTCCTTAAGCCAAAGCTAAAGCACATCTTCTCTACAATGAGAAGAAATGGTCCCATTAGATTCACATAACTGTCATTTCTCCTTCCTAATGAGCACAGACTTTGTCCAAAGGAAAAGGTTGGTGATCTTGGCACTAAGATAGCATCCCCTGTATACCAAAGAAGACATTATTTCCATATGCTCAATACAGCTTGTATTGATATTCCTTACTGCTGTTACTTACCTTTCCACAATATTCCACTAAGCCAAAATCTAATCCAGAGAAAGGCCCTAACTGTCCTCAATTCTGTGAAGGCTGAGAGTGGTGGGGGAAGCTGCCGAAGAAAAGTTTGAAGTAAGCAGAGGTTGGTTCATGAGGTTTAAGGAAAGAAGTTATTTCCATAAAAGTGCAAGATGGAGCAGCAAGTGCTGGTGGAGAAGCTGCACCAAGTTATCCAGAAGATCTAGGTAAAGTCATTGAGGAAGGTGGCTACACTAAATAACACATTTTTAAAGTAGGAAAAACAACCTTCTGTTGGAAGACAACACCTTCTAGGACTTTCATAGCTAGAGTGGTGAACTCAGTGCCTGGCTTCAAAGCTTCATAGGACAGGCTGTCTTGTTAGGGGCTAATGTGGCTGGTGACTTTAAGTTGAAGCCAACACTCATTTCCCATTCTGAAAATCCCAGGACCCTTAAGAATGATGCTAATTCTATTTTGCCTGTGGTCTACAAATGGTACAACAAAGCCTGGTTGACAGCCTCTCTGTTGAGAGTATGGCTTATTGAATATTTTAAGCCCAACATTGAGACCTACTGCTCAGAAAAAGATTCCTTTCAAAATATTATTGCTCATTGACAATGCACTTGTCACCAAAGAGCTCTGATGGAAATGTACAAGGAGATTAATGAGATTTTCATGGCTGCTAACACAACATCCTTTCTGCAGCCCATGGATCAAGGAGTCATTTAGACTTTCAAGTCTTGTTATTTTAGAAATACATTTTGTAATGGCATAGTTACCATAGATAGATTTCTTTAATAGATCTCAGCAAAGTAAACAGAAAACCATTTAGAAGGAATATACCATTCTATATGCCATTAAAAACATTTATGATTCATGGAAGGAGGTCAACATATCAACGTACTGATATTGTAAGAAGTTTGTAAGAAGTTGATTCCAATCCTTTGAGGGGTTCAAGACTTCGGTTGAGGAAGTAACCGCAGATGTGGTGGAAATAGCAAGAGAACTAGAATTAGAAGTGGAGCTTGAAGATGTGACTGAATTGCTGCCATCTCACGATCAAACTATTGGATGAGGAGTTCCTTCTTATGGATGAGTGAAGAAAGTGGTTTCCTGAGATGAAATCCACTCCTAGCGAAGATGCTGTGCACATTGTTGAAATGACAACAAAGGATTTGGAATATTCCAGACACTTAGTAAAGCAGCAGCAGGGTTTGAGAGGATTGACTCCAGTTTTGAAAGTCCTACTCTGTGTAAAATGCTATCAAACAGCATCGCATACTCCAGAGAAACCTTCGTGAAAGGAATAGTCAATCTGTGCAGCAAACTTGACTGTGGTTCCATTTTAAGAAACTGACAGCCACCCCAGCCTTTAGCAGCCACCGCCCTGATCAATCAGCAGCCATTCACATGAAGAAGACAGCTCTTCAACAGCAAAAGAATTATAACTTGCTCAAGGCTCAGATGATCATTAACTTTTTTTTTAGCAATACTTTTTAATTGGGGTATGTTTATTGTTTCATTTTAGACACAATGCCATTATACACTCAGTAGACAACTATAGTATAAACAGAACTTTTATATGCACCGAGAAACCAAAAAATGTGAGACCGAACCTGCATGGTCTCTGAGGTCTGGAGAGTAGTTGTGAGCTAGAAATCAGCTGAATGTGACAAGGTTGAGCCTCAGATTAAACAGAAATGACACGTGCAGGCCTTCCTCAGAGATACTCAGGCTCAGTTCAAGACCACCACGAGAAAGTAAAGGTTGCAATAAAGGGAGTCACACAAATGTGTTGGTTTCCCAGTGTGTATAAGAGTTCCATTTACACTGCCGGGCGCGGTGGTGCACACCTGTAATCCCAGCACTTTGGGAGGCCAAGGTGGGTGGACCACCTGAGATCGGGAGTTTGAGACAAGCCTGGCCACCATGGTGAAACCCTACCTCTACTAAAAATACAAAAATTCGCAGGGCATGGTGGCACACACCTGTAATCTGGAGGCTGAGGCAGGAGAATTGCTTGAACTTGGGCGGTGGAGGTTGCAGTAAGCTGAGATCGTACCATTGCACTCCAGCTTGGGTGACAGAGTAAGACTCTGTCTCAAAAAAGAAAAATAAAAAAGAGTTTTATTTACACTATACTATAGTCTGTTAAGTGTGCAGCACCATCGTGTCTAAAAAAACAGTGTACATACCTTAATTTAAAAAAATTTTTATGTTCAAGGGTATATTTCCAGGTTCAAGGGTATATTTCCAGGTTTGTTACATAGGTAAACCTATGTCATGGGGGTTTGTTGTACAGATTATTTCATCATCCAGGTATTAAGCCATGAGTTAATTTTTCTGCTCCTCTCCCCTCCTCTCACCCTCCACCCTCCAGAACACTCCTCAGCAAATGCAAAAGCACTGAACTCAACCACATACCTTAATTGAAAAATACTTTATTGCTAAAAATGCTGACACAGAGACACGAAGAATATTCTGCAGAGCACATGATGTTGGAAATACGGTGCCAATAGACTTGCTTGATGCAGGGTTGCCACAGACTTTCAATTTCAACAGTGTCTGCCAGGTGTAGTCAAGCATGGAACGGTAAAGGGGGTGTGCCTGTAAAGAGAGCCATGTCAGAGTGCAGCACTGTGCGTGGCCTGTCTGTGCAATGCAATCTCAGTCAGCCATCAGGAATTGTTCTCCTGTGTTGGAGGTGTAGGTTCTTTCATTTTTTGCCGTTATAAGGAATGTCGTGAGGACCTGAGATGGAGTCTCGCTCTGTCGCCCAGGCAGAGTGCTGTGGTACGATCTCGGCTCACTGCAACCTCTGCTTCCCGGGTTCAAGCGATTCTGTTGCCTCAGCCTCCCAAGTAGCTGGGATTACAGGCACGTGTCACCATGCCCGGCTAATTTTTGTATTTTTAGCAGAGATGAGGTTTCACTATGTTGGCCAGGCTGGTCTCGAACTCCTGACCTTGTGATCCGCCCACCTCAGTCTTTTAAAGTGCTGGGATGACAGGCGTGAGCTGCCGTACCCAGCCATGAGGACCGTTTTTATTCACATTCCCTTGCACACTTGTCCAATTTTCTCCTGAGGATAAATTCCTAGCAGTGCAATGGCAGGGTCACAGACATCTTCTACAAGCCCATTCAGTTCCATCTTGATGGAAGAGGCCTTTAGGGACTGAGTCGCCTGGGCGGCCAGGGTGGAACCAAGGCCAGCAGGCATCCTGCAGTGCATCCTCTGTGGAACAGAGTCCCAGCCCACTCGGGCGCTTCTGACGTGGTCTGCCCTGGGCCGCTTTGCGTCCTGGGCATGCGGGGTCTGCATCCTATCAGTGTTCCCCTTGGACCATCTGGTCTGCACCAAGCCCTGTGGGAACCCCGGGAGAGCCGGGCAGGGTAGATGGGCAGGCCTCAACTGGGCAGGGCCTCAGATGCAGCTGTGGCAATGCTGCTGTAGGGGAAACAGGCATTGGAGGAGGGATGGCACCTTTGCTGAAGGGTGAAAGTCAGCCCTCTGGGCCAGAGCAAGGCCAAGGGCATCAGTGCCCAGCTTGGTTCTTATCTTGAAGGGGGCAGGTGCCTTAACGTTGAAAAACGGATGAGGACAATGTTAAGCAGAAAGCAATGAAAAAAATCAGGTCAGATGTTGGTGAAGAGCTGGTGACGTGCCAGCTAGTGGATACAGCTGGACATGGATCTAGAGCTTTCCATGCAGCCGAGCACCTTCTCCATTCAGTCAGCAGGGATTTCAGCACCTGCTGTATGCACAGTGCTGGGCTGTGCAGCCTGGCCTTAGCAATGGTGGAGTGGCTGCGAGCGCAGACGTGGGCCTGGCTTCGAGTCCTGACCATGCTGCTCAGTGGCCTGTGAGCTTTTGGTGACTGATGGATCCTCTTTGCCTCAGTTTCCTCATCTGTAAAAATGGGGGATGGTCACAGTGTCCTGAGCACTTACAGAGAGTGCCACCAGATGGCTGGCTCATTTAAACCCAAGAGGTTGCTGCTAGGTATTTATATTAATTTAGCGCTTAATAGACAGAAAATGCTTCACGCAGCATTGCCCTAGCAACGTGCTTAGTACCTGCTAACCAGATTGCATATTGTGTTAACCTCCCTACACAACAGGCATGACTTCCATTTTACAGATGGGGAAACTAAGGCTCAGGAGGTAGGAACTGGCCTCTTGTCATCTGGCCAGTGCACTGGAAAGCCAGGTTTTGCAGCTGTCTCTGTAGTAGGTATTACTGTAACTCCCCCTCTCAGTCCCCTCCTGCTTAGAACAGGGACCTAACTGCCACAGGGCCCATGGCCGGTGACCAGGTGGCTAGAATCAAATCCCAGATGGGACTCAAGTACTCGCCTCTCAGGACACAGCTCTGGGGGTGCTTGGCTTGCATTAGGAGCACTCACGGCTTCCCGGGTGCTGTGTGACAGAGTTGTGCTGTATCGTGGGCATTGACACATTTAGCTTCCTCGAGGTGCGTTTAGGGCTGAGCTGCTCAGGCTCGGCCACCCTTATGCTGTTTGTGGGCCAGAAGTGCCAGCTTCACCTGGCAGCAGTAGACGGTGGAGGCTCAGCCCCACCAGACCTGCCATGTCGGGAGCTGCAGTCTGACAAGACCCTAGGGCCTGTGTCCACTGTGTGCACATTCAAGTTTGAGAAGGGCTGGTTTGGAAGCAAGCTGTGGGATGATCTGATGCCAGCCCTCCGTGCACGGTCACCTCATTTACAGAGGAGTTGGCTATCAGGAGCAGGGTGGGTGGTGAAGGAGCTAAGGTCCACAGAACACCTGTGAAGCTCCTTAGGCAGGTGGGCACAGAGCCAGGGCAGGGCAGGCACCTCACAGTTGGTGGAATAATGTCTTCTCCTTCGCCCCCACAAAGATGTCTGCAAATCTGTACTATGTTGCCTTCCATGGCAAGGGAGAAAGAAGGTTGCAGATGGACTTCAGGCGGCTGATCACCTGAGCTTAAGAAAGGGCGAGGTGCCTGCATCATCCAGGTGGGCCCAATGTGATATCAGGGTCTTTATAAGAGGCAGGCAGGAGGGTGGAGTCTAGAGAGCCCTGATGACTGAAGCGGAGGTGAGGGGGCTGTGGTGTGAGGAGGACCCCAGCCTTGCTGCCGGCTTTGAAGACAGGAAGAGTCTAACCGTGAGCCATGCAGTGCAGAAGCGTCTAGAACCTGGAGAAGCAGGGGAGGGGCCTTTCCTGGACGGCCCCCAGAAGGTATGCAGCCCTGCGACACCTTGATTTTAGCTTAGTGTGGCCCATTTCAACTTCTAACCTCTTGAACTGTAAGAGAAAATGTATCATGTTAAGCCACCGAGTTCGTGGCGATTTGTGACGGCAGCCTCAGAAAAGTAAAACGTGCGGTAGCCGTGGCTGTGTGGCTGCCTGGGCCCGGTTACCGTGTGTAGAATTATGGCGGTGCTGGGGCGTGCGGCACTTGTTGTAGAGAGGAGACATCCTCCCTGCATCCCTCAGGTTCCGTTTCTTTTTATTGCTGGGGGAGGGTCATCTTTCCCCTCCCTCTGCAACAGCCACGCTGCGGCCCCACCCAGTCCGTGCTCTAGGAATGAAGCCAGAGGGAGCCTCTGCAATGGCTGGAGGAGCTGGCTTACGGGAACCAGAAGTTCCCAGTGACTGGGGACTCGGACCAAGGAGAACTGGACAAGGCCCTGGAGGGCCATGACAGCAGGCTGGGATGTGGTCACACGCCCTCCGGCTCCCAGCCTGACCAGGCTGCACTTGCTGACTGTCAGGAAGTGCCTGTGGAGCGGAGGCCGAGGTCTGTGCCCGGTGCGTGGTGGTTTGTCAGACCTGACGAATCAAAGGTGATTGCAGTTCCTGGCTGCCAGTGCCCGGTGGTTAAGCCTCTTCTAGACTCAATTTGGTGAAACTAGTTTCTTTGGGGGGCTTGAATTTGGGGGAGCATATTCACTCCAAGGAGAATTTAGGTAGTAAAGGAAGCTGGACATAGCTTGAAACACAGGCACCTTGCAGGGATGTGTTCAGGTCTGAAGGCTGTGGAGACGAGCGGGGGAGGCGGACTCTGGAGGCCTCTGCCTGGCTGGGAAGGCTGGGTGGGCTAGGGCGGGAGACAGAACAGCTACCTGGACCAGCAGGTTTCATGCTGAAGAGCGGAACCAGCAGCCTTTACGCTCAAGGAGACTCAGGGAAGGGGAAGGACTGACGAGAAGTCTTTGAACACAACGTACTCATCTTGCAGGTGAGGAGATGAAGGCCCTGAAAGAGGGCAGAATTGACCAAAGTCATAAAATGTCAGATATCAGAGCCCCGGTTCCTGTCCCTCCTGCTCAGTCTGTCCCATCAGGGTTCAAATCTTACCTGTGGCTCCAGCTGGCTGTGTGACCTTGGGCAGGTGGCTTGATCTGTCCCTGCTTCCATTTCCTCCTCTGTAGGACAGCCGTAAGCCCTCGCAGTGTTCTCCAGAGCGTTAAAGGATTTGGCACAGGGTGTCAGGCCTTGATGTGTTATTTCTCAATTTCTTCTCATTTCCTTGACTGACTTCACTCTTCATCTGTAAGAGCCTGTTCCACTATCTGTGGCTGCATAACAAACATCTCCACCTCAGTGGTGCAAAGCGATAGCTGTTGTTTGCTAATGTTCTCTTTCATTTCTGGGGCCTGGCTGGGCTCAGGCCAGCAGTGCTTCCTCGAGGTGTCTCAGGTGGTTGCAGTGACACTGAGTTAAGGCTGGAATTGGCATGAAAGCTCCCCTCATGCTGTTGCGCTCCCCTCCCCCACCCCGTTTCTCAGGCTCACTCTCTTTCTCTCTCTCTCTCTCACACACACACACACACACACACACACATACACACACACGTCTGTTCCTGGAAACATGAACTCCTGGGGCTCCTCTGGTCTCTCTGCACAGTAGCTTCAGAGTAGCTGGACGCCTGCACAGGTGTGTCCTCAGGGGCGAACCAGCAGGTGAGAAGCATTGCTGTCATCACCAAGTACCCTCTCACCTCATTGTCTGTTGGAAGGATCAGATTACAGCCAGCCTCAACTCAAGGGGGGGGGAATTAGATGCTGTCTCTGGCGGAAGGACAGTCAAAGAATCTGCAAGGCTGTTTTAATACAACTGCTGGTGCTCAGGACAGCAGCTTAATGTCTGAGACTCAGTTTCCTCACAGGTGACTCCAGCTCAACCTTCCAGAACGGTTTGTTCATTGATTTATTCACCTGTTAGTTCATTCATGAATTCCTCCCAAAAGGCATGTCTTGAGTGCCTATGGGGTGCTAGTTACTGACTGGGATCTAGTTGTGAGCAAAGTAGCTCCTTGACCTGAAAATAGCAGGTGTCCGCCACCACCTGGAACAGTTCATGGTGGCAGGGCTGAGGATAAGGTGGTGGGGTGTGAGGGTCCAGGAGGGGGGCCCAGAGCAGGTGCTCTGCGTTGGGGGGGGGGGGGTGGGGGGGTGGGGACCCCAAGAGCATGTGACCACCAGCAGTCGCCCCAGAGTGGATGGGAGGACCACATTTGCTGTGTTGGCCTTGTGCTGACCTATCTTCCCCTTGTCCCCTGGTCCTGGCCCCTCCCAGGCTGTGATGCTGGCTAGTCTGGGAGGATTCACCAGGACACAGTGAGTGTGCATGTGTGTGTGCACATATGCACGTGTGTGTGCGGCATGTGCACGTGTGTGCATGAGGAAACTTCATCAGCCCATTTCAGCAGAGGCTCATGGCAGGTCTCTTCCTCTTCAGAGCCTTACGCATTCCCTCCGTTCCTCCCAGGGAGCATGTTGTGTCTGGGGAGGCGCCATAGACTACTGAAGGCCTGGGGCACTTTGTGGGGCTGGAGGGGTGCTGCCCTGGTATAAGAAGCTGGGGGTGAAGGTAAGGGTGCTCCCCTTACTAAGCCTCTGCACGCTAAGGGTACCTACCCACTGTAGGGTCAGGAAGCTTCCTAGCCTGAGATCTGTCCTCCAGCTCCCCTCCCCCTCTCTCCCTCTCTCCCCTCCGTCCCCTCCCCTCCTCCCCTCCCCCTCCGTCCCTCCCCCTCCGTCCCCTCCCCTCCGTCCCCTCCCCTCCCCTCCCCTCCCTCCCCTCCCCTCCCCTCCGTCCCCTCCCCTCCGTCCCCCTCCCCCCCGTCCCCTCCCCTCCGTCCCTCCCTCCGTCCCCTCCCCTCCCCTCCCCTCCCCTCAGTCCCTCCCCCTCCTCCCTCCGTCCCCTCCCCTCCTCCCCCCCCTCCCCTCCCCCTCCTCTCCCTCCGTCCCCTCCCCCTCCTCCCCTCCTCCCCTCCCCTCCTCCCCCTCCGTCCCCTCCCCTCCTCCCCTCCTCCCCTCCCCTCCTCCCTCCTCCCCTCCCCCTCCTCCCCTCCTCCCCCTCCTCCCCTCCTCCCCTCCTCCCCTCCCCTCCTCCCCTCCTACCCTCCTCCCCTCCTCCCCTCCCCCTCCTCCCCCCTCCCGTCCCCTCCCCCTCCCCTCCCTCCGTCCCCTCCCCCTCCTCCCCTCCGTCCCCTCCCCTACCTCCCCTCCCTCCCCTCCCCTCCTCCCCTCCGTCCCCTCCCCCTCCTCCCTCCCCTCCCTCCCTCCTTCTCTCCTCCCCTCCCGTGACCTGTGACGTCCATCATCTAGTAGGGTCCAACCGTCGTCCATGCAGTAAGTCTAGTAGGGTACAGCATCGTCCATAAGATTCATCTCGTAGGTAGGGTAACGTCGTAGGGTGGGACGTGATTCAGTCAGGTAGGATCATTAGGTAGGATTAGGAGTAGGACCGGTAGGACGCAACCGGTACAAGTAAGGCGACGATGGGTAGCAACATCGTCCAGCCGGATCATCAGCATCGTCAACCAGGTACGGTGACCTGAACGTAGGATTAGGATCAGGATCATGGCGGTAGGGTGCAACGTAATCAGGTAGGATTAAGATTATTGATCAGGTCCGGTGCAACGTAATTCATCCGGTAGGACGTGATCAAGTGGGACCAGACGATCAGTTCCGGTACAACGTGACCGGTGGGTAAGAACATAATAGGATTAAGAATGCAACCGGTAGGATCACAGTAACATCAGTAGGACGCAACGCGACGCGACAACTCATCAGGTAGGGTGGATTAGATTGGGAGCCGATGCGGTTGACATCAAGTGACACCAGTAGGGTAGGATTAAGTAACATAGGTAACATCATCACAAGTAGGTAGGATTGACACCTAGTAGGGTTAGACCAGTGACCTAGGTAGGGGTAGGATCATTATAGGTCCAGGTGACCTGTAGGTAAGGTGACCCTAGGTAGGGTGACCTGGGTAGGGGACCAGTGGTTGTAGGTGGTTGGGTGAACATGGTAGGATTAGGTGACCTAGGTAGGATAAGATTGGTCTAGGCAGGATACCATCATCATAGGTGGTTAGATCAAGTAGTGATCAGGTCAGTAGATAGTAGTAGGGTAAGATCATGGTAGGTCAGGTGAGTGGTGCAGTAGGTCGTGGTAGGATTAGGGTAGGACCTGTAGGTCAGGGTGAGCATCAGTAGGTAGACCTAGGTGGGTGACCTAGGTGGGTGGTTAGTAGGTCCATCATGGTAGGTAGGATCATGGTATGGGTAGGATCATGGTAGGTTAGGTGGTCGTAGGGTCCAGTAGTAGTAGGTATGCATAGGTAGTGGTAGGTATAGTAGTAGGTAGGTAGGTAGGTCTGTAGTAGGTCGTGGTAGGTATAGCGTGTAGTAGGTCTGAGTGAGTGGTGGGTCTAGTGGCGGGTCTAGTGGTAGGTGAGTGGTGACATTATACATAGTGGTAGCATTATCCGTGGTAGTATTGGTCCTTATAGTAGTCAGGTCGCCTAGTGAGTGGTGTGGTCTGACGTGGTCCTAGGTGTAGTGGTGGTCCCTATAGTATTGGTAGGTCTGCATAGTAGGTATAGTCTAGTAGGTCTGTTAGTAGTAGGTGTGGTGACGTGCATGTAGTAAGTGGTAGGTCCTATAATAGTCCCTGTAGTTAGTAGTCCACTGTCCATCATGGTAGGGTCTAGTGGTAGGATCTTCATATGTAAGTGGTAGGTCCAGTAGTAGGTCCATAACCCCTGCCTCATCCCTCCCTCCTTGCCTCGCCGTCATCGTAGTACGTCCCTGGTCCAGTCCTCATCACTGCCTGAGTCAGTCATCATCCCCCTCTAGTACTTACGTGACCATCATCAGTGGTAGGTCCATCATAGCCGTCAGGTCATCGTCCCCTGTCCTAATCAGTAGCCTCATCATCATGCTACGTAACCATCCTCCTCAGGTAACCCTCATCATCACCTAAGTAGCCTCAGCCTAATCATGCCGTAGGTCGCATAATAACCATCCGCATCCGTGAGTACACGCATCCTTCGGTCGTAAGTCCCTCATAGCGTGGGTCCTCATGGTGGTCAGGTTAGTAGTAGTAGGTCAGTATGGTTAGGGTATAATCGTAGTAGGTCTAGTGCATGGTAGGCGGTTAGGTCCAGTAGGTGGGTCAGACATAAGTTGGTGACAGGTCAGTAATGGTCCCTAGGTGGGTACAGTTGGTTGGGTGGGAAATGGAATGTGACTGGTAGGACCTGGTGTATCCAACTCAGGCCAGCAGCTGGTGGTGGCACTGAACGTGAGCCTCCTTTTTTGCATGTCCCTGTCTTACAAACACAGCAGCCACTGGGGGAGCAGGGTCGATGCCGTGCACAGCTCAGCCAAAGCGCTCATCCCAGTCCACCTTCTCCTCACACCATCATGGCCACCCACGTGTCCCCCTCATCCCCCACCCTGGCCACACGCAGCCCTAGCATGCCAGGCCTTTGGTCCATCTGAGGCCCTGCTGTAGTTTCACTTGCAGAGCCCTGGGCAGGGCAGGAAGGACCCCAGCCTCCCAGCTCACCCCACAGCCCGCTCCTGCCATGTCTGCCTGCAGTGGAGTGGGATGTGGGTCTTGGGCAGAGAGGGAGGCCCAGAGGCCTACAAGGAGTGTGGTGGCTACAGGATCCTCCCCAAGCAGTGAGAATGGGCAGGCCCCCCAGCTTTCAGGCCAGGCAGGCGCTGGGAAAGGACAGTGAAGGTCAGCCTGGCTTTGAGGCTGCCTCAGCCCCAGCAGCACCATCCTGACCTGAGCCCCTCTCGCCACACCTTGGTGCCCGAGCCATTGCTTGAGGACACCCTGTGGACTGTGGACCAGCAGCCTCCCTTGCCATAGGAACAGGAGGCCAGCCCTCACAGAGAAGGGAGTGAGCCTCTATTCACCCTGCTCTGGGGCCAGGTCTCACCACATCCCACCCAGGCAGGTCAAATGGTTCCATTTGCCGCCCAGAAATGGACATCCTCAGAGGTCCAGGAGCTTGGTCCCAAGGTGACACAGCCTACACTTCCTGTGCATCAGGTCCCAAAGCTAGGCCTCTCATGGGAATTGGCCCTGGAATTGTAGACACCAGTCCCTGTTGGCCTTTATTGGGACTTCCCTTGAAACTCCAAGTCCCCTGGAGCTGGGCCATTGCCCAGGCAGGTGCTGGGGGCTGGATGATGGGGCACTCAGGACACCTCACCCCAGGTGATTCTTATCATTGGGAAGCTAAGGCCCCAGAGGGGGAGGGCATGTCCTTCCTGTGGGCTCTGCCTGCTCCCAGGGCTGTGGCTCGAGGGCCAGCCTGGGAGGGGACACCCATGACCCTACCTTGTGTGCTTTGGGCCATTTCTAGACAGCCGGGATGGGAAGAACCCTGAGCCAGGGCCAGCATTGACCACTCGAAGGTGTTGGGGTCTGAGCCTGCAGCCCCTGCCTTGACTGCCTGGAAAATGGAAATGGCTCAAAGCATGGAGTTGGGGTGGGGGGATCCCCACACTGGGATTTAAGCTCTGTGTGGGTGGAGACTGGGATGTAGGGCATATGGTGTGTCACATAGCAAGAGGTACATGACCCAACTCGGCACCTTCAGTGTCTAAGACAGGGCCAGCATGGGGTGGAAGCTGTCTCCCTTGTCTGCATGATCGGACCCCACTGCAGCAGCTTGGGCCTGGGAGCAGCTGGAGAGTTGGTGCCCAGATGTCCAGACCCCTGGGTTTGAGGCCTGCCTTTGTCACTTTCTCAAGGCGGCTTTTGGAAAGTTATTTTGAGTTGGGGATTTACATTGCTTTTCTGTCAAAGATGTACAGAGGTGCTGGTGCCTGTCACAAGCTGGGTTGAGGATGCTTCCCTGGCCAGGGTACAGGGGGAAATAAGGGCTTTCAAAGTGGAAGGAGCTGGGCTCCTCTGCCAGCTAGCTCTTAGGTCTCCTGAGGCAGATGACTTGATCTCTCTGAGCTTTAGTTTTCCCATCTGGAAAATGGGAGTGGTTGCAAGACACATGTTCTCAAGACAACCTGTCTGGTGGGGGTGGGGACAGGGGCTGTCTCCTGGGCTAAGTCCTTTAATGACAGCCAGTATGCATTAATGTTAATAAATGCTTGATGACTCAATGAAAAATACATCTATGTGGTTTTATCCATATTTTATTATTTTTATTTTATTTATTTTTTGAGATACGGTCTTGCTCTGTCGCCCAGGTTGAAGTGCAGTGGCACAATCTCGGCTCACTGCAACCTCTGCCTCTCAGGTTCAAGCGATTCTCCTGCCTCAGCCTCCTGAGTAGCTGAGACTACAGGCATGTGCCATCACTGCCTGACTAATTTTTGTATTTTTTTTTTTTTTTTTTTTTTTTAGTAGAGACAGGGTTTCACCATATTGGTCAGGCTGGTCTTGAACTCCCAGCCTCAGGTGATCCGCCTGCCTCAGCCTCCCAAAGTGCTGGGATTACAGGCGTGAGCCACCACACTCAGCCTATCCAGATATTTTTAATACACTGTGTGGAGGAGTGGGGGGGCCCATCACCAGTCTTCATTGTGGGCTATTATTACAGGGGGTTTGCTACCTGTGGGAGAGTGCTCTCAGTGCTTTTAAGAGGCTCTTAGATTTAATAATCCAGAGAGGTTGAGGCTCAAAGTGTACTTTCTGAAACGTGTCCAGGTTCATAGAAAAATAAGCAAATAAATACAACAGTTCTGACCAGCTATGTTACTGAATAGGCCACACATTTACATAGTTCTTCTATGAAGACAGGATGCGAAGGTGTTCCTTAAGACTCCCAGCCCACTCTGTTCTTTCCATCCCATCTTTATCCCTCTCACTTTTTCCTGTTATCACAAATAGGGGGTTATTTTAAAAATTAATATATTGTTTCTGGTATACACATAAATATATATGATCCTATCCCCCATTACTTGCACAAAAGGCAGTATACTTGATAATTGTTCTGTCTCTTGCGTCTTCTTAGAAGAATAAATCCCAGAGATCTTTCCATACCAATACAGGGGGTAGGGTCCAAGCCAGAGGGAGGCCAAGGGTCTAACACCTGGCTGCTGGAGGGTAGGAGTAGGGGAGTATTCTCTATTTTTAATCAATGTGTCTGAGGCAAAGGACAAAGAGAAGAGGGAAACTCAGCCTGCACCCTCAATCCTAGGCATGATCTTTGTTTCAAATATTTGAAGGAGGCTGTTGTAGTGGATAGGGAAAGCCCTGGGTCAAGACTCCAGCCTGGAGCCACCCCTAGCAAGTAGGGGACCTTTAGCAAGTCCCTGACAGCAGCTGAGAGTCAGGGTTGCATCCATGCAGGTGTTTAGGTCCCAGAGCACTTTCTTGCCTGTGAATTCATTTGACACTCATAAGGCCCCAAAGACTTGGTGGCTTGATACAGGCTGTTTCTTCTTCCTAGAATGCCTTCCTGGCTAACTTGTCTTCCCCAAAACTTTAATTCATACTCATTTCTAATTGCAGACCCTCTGGGAGCTTTCCCAGGCTGCCCCCTCCATGACTGCCTCAGCAAACTTTAGTCCTCCCCGTGTACCCTGATCCGCAGCAGTAGTCAGCACCTCGGACAGCGCCCGAGGCAGGTGGACCTTAGAGTAGAGGCCAGGTCCAAGGTCAATGGCAGACTCAGGACATGGGCAGGGAATAGCCCGGAAGGAGAGCCATCTCACTTCCTGGACACTGGCCTTGCGCTTGGGGGCAGTGTGACCGTGGGGAAGTCCAGGCTTATCTGCAAAGCTGGGACTCTGGAGTCCCCCACTTTCACAGAACTGGTCCCTGAAAACACATCTGGTTTGTGAGAATCTCAGCCAGAACCCAGTTCTTGCTTCTTGACAGGTATGACTAAACCCCAGAAGGCAGGGGCTGGGCTGGGCTCTCCCCTCCCTGATATCTTTTGCACGGTGGAGGTAGTGAGGCTCGGATTGAGGGGGAGCTGCAGAAAAGAAAAGGGGTACCAGTGGCCAGGGGCTTGCTGGGCAGCAAGGGAGTCAGGTACGGCCTGTGTAGCCTGAGGCCCCCATCTGGCTTCCTTGTATTCAGCAACATTGTGGGGCACTCTGGAGGAAAGAGCTGGGGGCTGGCCTCCAGGTGGGTCCAGCCATAGGGCTTTGGGATGCGTGCACCTTCCCTGCTCAGCTTCTCCAGCAGTGCTCATCCCTCCATGACTGCAGCATCCACCAGGTGGTCCCTGCTCCCAGCTGCAGTGCTCACTGGGCTCCCCTCAGCTCTTTGAGCTGCTCCTGATAGCCCCTCGTGTCTCACTGCTCTACTTGGTGCCTTCAACCTCTCCTTGCCTCAGCAAACTCTCTCTTCACTGAAGACAAGAGTCTTCACCCTGATTTGATCCATCTGAGTGGACTTCTGTTTCATGCCATGACCTTGACCTGAGGCAGCTAAGGACTTGAGATTTTATTCTAAACCCAACAGGAAACCATAGCCCTGTGTCCACATATCTACCCACTCCATCACGGCATCTCCTCTGTCTGTCCTGGGGAGGAGACCTGCCATCGGACAGGGAGAATCCTGTGAGTAGGGGCCAGCCACGATCTCCACCTGGATGGAGCTGATGTAGGTGGGGCCTGCTGGGATAGAGGTGACTCCCGGAGATGCCTCCCCACCCACCAGGGTGATGTCCCTCCTCTGTGAGGAGACAGGGAGTTAATTCATGCAAAGTTAATTCTATGAATAAATAAAATGGGGCCTCGTTAGTAGTGCCCATGCGGTGCAGCTTAGCAATGACCTCCATTCTGCATGTGGGGGAAGGGTGTCCCAGTCAATGCCCTGTGCTCAGATCCGTGCGCCACCCTCACTTCTCCTGCAGTGTATGGTGGGAAACTGGTTTCCCAGGCTCTATTGCTCTCTGGCTCTGGGGGTTTTAACTAGGGAGCCAGTGGCGGAAGCTCATAGGGTAGAATGACGAGGAATCCACAGTGCACTCTCTCTGCCTGCGGCGTCCCTGGCAGCTGCCACGGGTCCTCCATGGCTCCTGCTCTGGCCGGGTGACCTGATCCTGACCTGCTTTCTCCCACTGCCTAAGGGTGGAGGCAGCTTCCATCACCTCCGTGACCAATATTCTGGATTGAATTCCCTCTTCTAAATTCTCTCAAGTGGTGGTTGTTTTCTGGCCATACCCCAGAGCTTAACTCGGTGTTAAGCTCAGAAAGTTTCAACAACCCACCCAAGGGCACACAGTTGTGGCCACTCAGGATTGAGTTCAGTCCTGGCTCAAGCTAGCACCTGCCTTCCCGCTGCTCTTCCCACCATGTGTTTTCTGGCCAGACCCCATGAGAAGTTAAGCTCAGAGAGGTTCAGTAACACACCCAAGTGCACACAGCTAGTTAGGGGCACCAGGAGCCAGGGGTTCAATTCTGGCTCAAGCTAGCATCTGCCTTCCTACCACTCTCACTTCCCCAGCAGAGACAAGGGGAGGCTTCCTAAGGGCAGCAAGGTTGGAGCTGAGCTTCCAAGGAAGAGTCGGATTCAGCCAGGTGGACCAGGCAGGAGATAGGGTGGTTCCTGTTGGAGGACATAGCACCTGCAAAGGTGTGGAGGGGGCAAGTGGTGGGTTTGAAATGGATACTGAGGACAAGGGGCTGCAGGGGATGGGGCTGCATTGGGGAGGGTTGAGCCCTGCAGGGGAGGGGCCCATCTTGGGAGGGTGAACAGGGCCAGGGCAGGATCTGATTTGTGTTGGAGAAGATGGTTCTTTTTGTGGATGGTGTGGCCTGTGGGGCCAAGAGTGGCCCCAGGGAGGCCCCGAGAAGCTGTGGTCTCTGTCCCAGGTGAGAGATCGCGGTAGCCTAGGCCAGGCTTCTGTGTGGAGACCAGAAGAAACTGCAGGCCTAGGAGATAATCATGATCATTGAGGAAGCATTTGTGGTATAGATACGGCACTGTGTGGGATTGAGCTCCTCCAAAATTTGGCGTAAAGAAAAAAATCATCAGTCATTTCCAGGGAAGCAGTTAGGGAAGGTTGGGGCAAATGGATGGCTTTCCAGGGCAGGTGTCATCTGACAAGCTTCAGCATTCCCAGCTGCTCACTCTTCGGTCTGCCGCTGGCCAGTCCTGTTTGCGGATTGTGGGGGAGAGGCGAGCGAGCCCAGGACAGTGGGGAAGGGCACTCCAGGCCCAAGGAGCAGCGTGAGGAAGAAGACCCAGAGGTGGCAAGAGAGCTTGCTGCGTCTGGACCTCAGGGGTGGTGGAGGGCACAGGACCTCAGGGGCTTGTGGGCTGGAGGGGCCAAAGAGTTGCAGCCCAGGCTGAGCCCCAGCTGGATGGGCTCTCTGCTCAAGCTATTCCTGGCTTTTGATACTTCTTTCTTCCTGATACTCCTGAGGGCGAAGCTGCTTGCAGGGAGGGTCTGACAGCTGCCACTCAGATCTGGGCACCAGGTGGGGTGTATTTACTGCACCTGGGGGTATTAGCCTGTACCCCAACCTTGCTCATGCGTACCTCCCTTCCTGTGCCCATGAGGAGAGGTGTTACAGAGGGAGTGCCAAATTGTTTGAATGTCACGGAGCTTTATGGCTGAGCACAGATTATAGGGCTGCCCTGCTTGCCCCTACCCACTGCCTGATTTGAACTTCACCTGACCACTGCCTCCCCGCAGGGCTCTTATCCCCGTTATGCAGAGGAGGAAGCTGAGGTTTGGGGGGGCCTCTGGGACATTCCCAGGACTCCACAGCATTGCTCCGCTCTCTCCCTTGCTGTAGGCAGAAATCCTCTCTTAAATCCTGTTTTCTCCCCTAGGAAGCGTTCCCTGATGATCTAGGGTACCCACCATGTCTACTTTCTTCCTCTGGCTCTGATTGGCAGAGCCCTGAGTGGGGGAAAGTCCAGGAGCTGTGGGAGGAGCCCAGTCTGGAGTCGGCCACATCTGCTTGGAGTCAGACTGTGTGACCTTAAGGGGTTACTGCCCCTCTCTGAACCTCAGTTGACTCAGCTGAGAAATGGGCATTTCTCACAGGGTGGCTGTGGGGACTCACCCCCCATCCAGGGCTGGGCACCGCTCAGCTTCCTGCCTCCCTCCTGGGGTGGCGCTGCCCTTGGGGTTCTGTCACCTGGACCTGAAGGGGGTCACAGCCTCCCATGCCCCTTCCTCCGCCAGCCCCAGCTCAGCGCTCCAGAAAATCTGCCTAGTCAGGTTTGAATGGGGGAGAGCCAGCCAGCCAGCATGTCTGGGTGGCGAGAAAGGCTATTTTGGGAACAAGCCGGGGGAAGGAGTGTTTTGTTTTGTTTGCTCCTCGTGATTACAAGAGGTGGCAGAGTCCTGCTCCTGCTCTTGGGCACCGAGTGAGGTCTGGGTGAGGTCTGGGGAGGGAAGGAGGGACGCGCTTCTCCTGAGATGGACTGTCAGGCTTCTTGACAACCCGAGGCTGCATGGGTCTGCAGCCTGACCCCCTTTCCTTGTCACTGTCAGCTTGGTCCCAAGCAGTATCTGAGGGAGGGGGAGTGGGGGCGAGGAGCCTGGAGAAACCAGGGCACTTGAATCTTGACACCAGACTTTTATCTCCAGTTCTGGCACCCCAGTGCCCGCCCCCCATCCATCTCTGTCCACTGGAACTGTCTCTTCAGCCGACCACCTATCCATCCATCACTCATCTCTCCATTCACTGCCCTCACCTGCCATCCTCTCCCCATTTAGCCACCCACTCTCAAGCCACCCACCCCTGTGCCCACCCAGCCATCCTCTGGCCCCAGCTGCCCACTGCCGCCGACGCCACAGGGGCTCCGTGCATCTGGAGCTAGGCCCCGGGGTAGCATGGTGAACAAGTCGCTGATCTGCCTCCCCCCACAGAGGCCATGAGTAAGCAACCAGTGTGGCATGTAATGCACATCTTTGTGGATCTTACGGTATCCTCAGGTGCCTGGAAAGATTAGCACAGGAAACTGCATAGAGGCCCACGTGAAAGAAGGTGACAGTTGACTGTAGCCTGGGGACTACCATGGAATCTGCCTGTTCCCTGCCTGAGGGAAGAGGCTGGCAGGGGGCTTTGAGGTGGGAAGGGGTCTGTTGTCTGGTTGGGGGTGATCAGCCAGGAAGCCAGAGGGTCTGGAGCTCAGGAAGCGGGTGGGGATGGGTCAGACAACACCAGAGCCTGAGCGGGCAGGGCATCTGCTCATTGGCTGTGGTCCTTGGGGAGGAAGTCTTGGCAGGGTCTGGCCATACTCCGGGACGGTGTCCCATTCAGCAGCTCTGCTCTTTGACCAGGCAGAGCCGTCCCCAGATGAAGGGGGCTGAACGCCGCAGGTCACTGGGGCACCCAGTGGTCTGACAGCTTGTGTTTTCCATGTAAATATTAAAAACGCTCCCTGGAGCCTTCGCTGGATATACGGGCAGAACATTCAGACAAACCTCAGCTATTCCTCAGTGACTGTCTTATTTACAGTTTTCTTTTCCTTAAATAACAGCGTCATCCTTTTCCTAACCAGAAAGCTCTGTTCCTGAGGCAACTGACTTGGTAAAGTCCTAGGCAGGGGATGGGGTCAGAGTCCAGGCCAAGCACCCACTTGCGTGGCCCCTGAGCCACGGACTTGCCCGTCCTGGGCCTCTACTTCCCCTGGGTGGAAGAAAAGAACATGGGTCTTAGCTCTGGCCCCTTCTGCTCTGAGGCTCTGGGGTTTGGGGACTTGGGACTGGAGAGGTCCTTGGCTGCCCGGAGCAAAATTCCCGGGAGGGTGTCGCCCGAGCTGAGCTGGCTGGTGGGGAGGAGTGAGCTCGGCGTGGGCCTCTGGACAGTGTGGAAGATGGATTTTTCTTGAGCTGATAATGCCGCCTCGTGTTTGTAGAGCGATTTATGGGTTTTGAAAGCACTTTCCCTTGTGTTGTGTGATTTGCATTTGAGTATCTATTAAACAAGTGTCTGCATTTAGTGGGCAGTGGGAGCCGGGTCCAGGCCCTTGGGGTAAGGGAGGGGGTGGGGCTGGACCCGCTTCCCTCCAGGGCTCAAATTCCCATGAACCATCTCAGCCACACCCCAGAGCTGTTGGAGAGAACAAGAGGAAGTTGGCGGGGGAGGTCTCTGCTGGGGGAGTCCTGAGTACAGACCATTGGAATGATGGACCCGGAAATTGGGCGGAGGCTCACTTGCAGGGGGTTGGGGGAGGGGCTAGATCAGGCAGGCACTCCAGGGTAGGGGTCCTCAATTTTGCTTAGGCTTAAGCAAATATGTCACAAAGAAATTTTAGGTACTGTTTTGATTATGTTATGATAAAGCCAAATGTGTGTAAATATAGTCATAACATTTTCTATTTCTGGCCATATATCTGTGGCATCTTATAATAAAATTCATTTAAAAAGAGGGCTCTTGGCCATTTGGAAACTCAGTCTGGAACCAGAGGCTCACAGGGCTGGTGGCATCCGTGATGCTTCTTCCTTCAGCCTCCCAGTAACCTTCTGAGCAGCTGCACTGGGCTGGGCGCTGCACCCCATCAAATCCACATTTGAGGAGTGCTGGGGTGCTGGCATGGTGCGGAAGGGGGGCCCTACATGGGGCATGATTGGGGACAGCAGCAAATTGCCAGCACTACACACAGTGCTTGTGTGTGCAGCTGGCTGCATCAGCCGCTGCCCTCAAGATGTTGATTTCTGACTTCAGGACAGAAGGTGGGGATGGAACTCTTGTGAGGAAGTTGAGACCATGGTCCTGCCCCTGTCTGACCTCTGCAGCTTCAGGCGCTGAGGGGCTCCCCCGAGTCCAGGCCCTAGGAGCTCCCAGAGTGTGCCACCTGCCAAGGGGTGCTCCCCTAGCCAGTAGCTGACAGCGTTTGGCTGCCTGGTGCTCTGTGTATTTATGGACCCATAAAATATTAAATAATCATCACACAGCACTTTTTCTCCTGAAAGGCCTTTAAGGTCCATATTTCCCCTCATTTGGAAGGCAGAACAAATAACCATTGAATCAACCTTCAGCTCCCGGCTGGAAAATCCTGCCCTTGGTGGAGCGCCAGGGAGGGCATTCTGCCCTCACCCCCAGAGCATGAGTGGAAGGCCCCTCTGCTTACAGGGGAGGGGGTGCAGGTGTGAGGCACAGAGGGAAGGCCCACACATGCATGTTTGCAGCCCCCCATATGTACCCCTGGATGCCCAGGTGTTGTTCCTTAGATAACTTGACAGAGAACAAGGACACAGAATCCCGGAGCCTCCATGGGCTCAGGAGCGAGCACTGGGCTTGGAGTCAGGAGACCTGGGAGAGAATCCACTTGGAACAGGGCCTTGGGGGAACCAGTTCCTAGTCGGCCCTTGTGTGGGATTCTGAGCTGTCGGGGTCACCTGTCTGCTGGGAGGGAGGGCTCACCGTCGGGGAAGCATTGGGGTGGGCGTTTCACTGTCCCTGCTCTGCTATCATCTCTATAATCTCTGCAAGCTGGGGATCATGTGCCCCAGCTCTTGGGAGCATTGAAAGGAGGACATTTGAGACTCAGGCTAGTAACACAAGGCATTCACAAGATGGGGAAGTTCAGGAGATCAGATTTCAGGTCCTTATGGCTCCAGGCGCACAAAGAATGTCAGACAGCTAAAGGCAGGAGGTCAGGTGCTTCTGTCTGCAGCTGGGAGGACATGGTGATGGGTGAGTCTCCCCGAGACTCGGACCACAGCATTTGGTACCCAGTCCAGATCTGGAGATAATGCCTCCAGAGCGAAGAGTCCCTTAGAGCAATAGCGGGGAAGGACTTGGGCCAGGGGGCAATACAGCAGTCCTGTATAATGGTGTCGGCCATATTGGCTTCATTTCAGCGAGAGCATGATTCCTCCTATTCTCCAACGCATGAGAATTTCAACAAATATTTCTTTTAAACCCCAACCCCAGTACTCTTCCGCTATTTAGTCTTCTCTGGCAGCAGCTGGGAAATCGGCCCAATTCGGCCTCCATCCTTGATTCCCATCCATCCGCTATGGAAGATCCAACTGCAGTCTCAGCCCTACTCTGTTCGAGCACAATCATGGCTGCAGGGTGTTTTCTACTCATCTGGTTCCACCATTTACTAGAAAACAACTATCCAAACCATCACATGGTGTCTAGGGGCGATCACCACTCTATTCTTAGCAGTCTGCACCTAGGTGTGACTGATGACTTCGTCCCCTCCTGTTACTACAGAGTGTGGAGCCACAGGTGGCCTGGTGTGGTTGCTGTGCCCATCTGTGGTCAGCGTGGGACTGTGATTAGCAGCCTCCACCAGGAATAAGAATAAGAGGATATGTGGGCGTCGGGGGGTCCCACTGGTGGAGGGGCAGTGCCGTGTGGGCTTCATGCTGGTGTTTCTGACTGTGCAGGTTGAATGGATCTTCAAGGTGCCTTTGCTCCAGCCCCACCTGGCATATTTGGGGAACTGCTCGAGGGAAGCTCCTAGGCTTGTAGCTAGGAAGAAGCAGAAGGGGATGGAAAGTGCACTTCCTGACCTGCAGCCCAGCCCTCTTCTGCATCCACCTTGATATCCTGGGGCTTTCAGAATTCATAGGAGCAAACATTCTCAGGGGTGGGAGGGGCTCTGAAGGCCACCCAGGCTCATCCAGAACCACAGCAACATCCCTTCCGAGGGTGTCGAGGGGCTGGTAGCCTCTGCTCCAGAATCCCTGAATGAAGATGGCCGGGCTCAGCTCCCCTGAAGGCCATGGGGCTTCCTTCCCCACCAGGGAGAGCACCTGCAGCCACATCTTGGGAAGACTTCTCATTTCCCAGGGATGTGTGATTGTCGAAGTTTACTCTGGTGCAGATGCAAACTTCTGCCTCTGTCCAAGTCAGTGCCAGCCACTGCCTGCACATGAGTCAGATGCTCAGGGACAATGGAGTGGAGAGGGGATATGGTCCCTGTGTGCACCCTCCTTCCCCCTCCTTGGGGTCTACTCCTCAGGTAGGGGAGAGGGGCAGGGGGATGAGGGAGTGGGGGAGAGGAGCAGCAGGCAGAGGCACCCAGGTGCACACAGGGGACCCAGTTCTGCTCAGCTTCTGCTCCCGTCCCGAGTGGGTGCCCACCCTCGGGCTCTTTGGTGCTCTGTTCGTAATCATAATAGTTGCTTAATAAACCCCTGTGTGTGCTGGGTCATTGCATGTTCAGGGTGAGATGTAATGGAGGCTTGCAGGGATGGGAATGTTGCCTGTAGCTCCCAGCTGCGCAGTAACATGAATGAGCTCAGGCTCTGCCCGGTTAGCAGGAGGTGCTCCCACCTTGCCCCTACGCTCTGTTCTTCAAACAGCGGCCAGCATGATTCCCTGAAAATCCACCTCAGATGCTCTGCTTTGGATCTTACTCTGGGGGAGATGAGAAGCCCCAGGGGAATTTTGAGCCAAGTTCTTCCCATAGCCATGGGCCCCATATGATCTTAACTTGCCTCGTGTTCCTGGGAGGCTGCTCTTGCCACAGGGCCTTTGCACCTGCCACTTCTTTTCCCCCAGGTAGATGCCTGGCTTGCTCCCCACCACCTTCAGGGACGCGACACAGAAGAGTCTTCCCTGGGTGTCCCTTCCACACCTACCTCTTTCCTCGGGGCATACAGAATTCCTGCTCCTCCTTGTCCAAGGAGCCGCTGCTCCAGCATTAATTCCCTTTCAAGCAGTATCACGTTGTTCTTGGCCGTATCCCCAGACCTAAGAACATGTTAGGTGCTCAGTAAATATTCTTCAAATGAATGACTGAGGCAGAGAAGTTAAGTGATTATTTTTTTCCCAGGGTTACACAGCTGAGAAGTGGTAGGCTGGGACTGGAAGCCAGGCACTGCTGTCCTGGAGCCAGACCCTCTTGTCTTGCAGGTACTGGGGAGCCATTGAAGCCTTTTGAGCAGGGGAATGCATCTATTGCACAGTGCAGGAAGAAGGTACCAGGGGTGGGAGTAGCCCAGGCAAGGAAAGATGGCATCCAGGTGTGTGGCTGCCCCAGGGGTGGGTGGTAAGGTCCATGGTAGGCAAGGCACAGGCAGGGACCCGGTGAGGGATGGCACGTGTGCAAGACACATCTGGGAGTGACTTTAACCCAACCTGAAGACACTCTGGTTTTGCTAAATCCTCCCTCTTTCTACACTCCCAGTGTCCACTTGCAGCCAGCCCCCAAATCAAAGGGCCCAAGCTCCCCCTCCGGAGCCTCCTGGTACCCCCAGGCTTCAGGGCTTACATAATTAAACACACACTTCTGATGTGACACTCCGGCCAATTTTCCAGATCTCATCTGCTTGAAAATCCTGTCATTTTCCACCAGCTGAGTTACAGTGAAAAAGGATAATTTAACTGGAGTACATCCATCTTCAGTGAAAGTGAGCAATTCTGGCCCATCTGTAGTTGAAGGTCCTGAAATACGGAGTAAATGGCGTGGGAGGGGGAGGCCACAGTGTCGGGGTTGGAGAGAAAGCTCCTTTATTAGCTCAGCATTCTTGGGTTTGGTTTGGTTTGGTTTTGAAAGAGTGTTCATGGAAGTGAATTCTGAAAATTAACAGAAGTAATTTCTTAGGCGTCCAGTGGCTTTCTTCCCCCTTTGTAAGCTAAGATGATTACCTGTCACAGGGAAAATGTAAGCTGCAGGTTAAAATCCAGGAAAGGCAGTGGAGGAGATGGGATCGACACCCCATCCAGCCCCGAGGCGGCACTCCAGCCATTATCTGCCCACAGTGCTTGTCATTGGCAGCTGGTGCCACCCAGTGCCAGCCGACTCTGCCCATCAGGGTCCAGGGGCCTGGTGGTGGGCACCTTAAGGGCAGGGGCCATGCCCTTACCCATCTGTCAGCTGGGGAAGCATTTGCTACTGGTGAATTCCACTTGCACAAGGCTCTAGGCCAAGACACAGCTGCTCAGTGACTGGTACTGTTGGGTTTTATGATCAATAGTCAGGGACCGACGAGTTCCTGAATTTGTGTGCTGGGCTAGTGGCCTGTCCTCAGTCCAGAGAGACAAGGGGCAGGCTGGAGGGCCACATCAGGGTGACATGGAAGTCATCACCATCTTGCAGGGATTGTTGTGGTAGCGTCCCCTCATTTTCATTGAGAGAATGCTTCAAAAAATTAATGATTTTAAAGTGTACAATTAGTGGCATTTCGGGCATTCCGTGCCTTGCAGACATCACCTCTGTCTTGCTCAAAAACAATATATTTTTTACTTCAAAATAACAGCCCGTCCCCACTAGCAGTCACTCCCATTCCCTCCTCCCCAGCCCCTGGCGACCTGTGATCCACTTTCTGTCTCTGTGGATCTGCCTGGTGTGGACCTTTCCTATCAGTGGAATCCTGTGCTAGGCAACCTCCCGTGTATGACTTTCTTCACTTCGCATTAGCTTTTCGAGGCTCACCCATGTGGCAGTGTGTCCACACCTCCTTCCTTTTTATGGCCGCATAATATTCCATTTTAGGGATCAGATTCCATGTCTTATTTGAAGGAGATGATTTTTCCACCTTTCGGCTAGAGTGTGGCTACGCACACTGATGGTCAAGTGTGTGACTCCTGCTCTCCGTTCCTTTGGGTATATTCCTAGGACTGGGATTGCTGGGTCACTTGGCAATTCTAGGTTTAACTTTTTGGAAAATCACCATACTGCCTTCCACAGTAGCTGCACCATCTTCAGTTCTGGGATTGCCTCCTGAGATGGGGTAAGGGCAGAACGGAGAGACCTGAGATCTTTTAAGGTGGAAGTTAAGACAAGTCCCTTTGGGGCTCAGAACTCTGCAAGCTCCTTGTCTCTCTGAGTAAAAGCCAAAGCCCTTACAATGGCCCTGAGACCCTGTGACCAGGTCCCTGTGACCTCCCTGCCATCATCACTGCCACCTTCTCTCCAGCTGCACTTGACTGTGCCGGCCTCTCTGCCCTCCTCCAACAGGCCGGCATGCAGGTGTCTCAGGGCCTTTGCACAGCTGTCCCTTAGCCACAGGGGTCACTGCGGGGGAACGTCCCATGTGCACATCCAGCCGTCTGTCCTTTCATATCATTCATTGTTCATTATGCTGAGTGTGCACTGCCTCCCGCCCTGCTGTCTCCCCCCACACGGGAATTTGAGCTGCACAAAGGCAAAGACCTTGTTTTCTTCACTAAGAATCCCATGTCTACAGCTGTGCCTGGCAAACAGCAGGTGCTCATGGGCTGTTTGTTGAATGGCGGAATGAAGATACCGATGGGGTAGCTTCCTCTGTAGACCTCTAAACAACCACCCCCAGGCTCCTAGTGATGGGGGAGCCTGGGACCTTCAGAGATTCTCCACCCCGGCTCCTCCATGGCTTCTTCCCAGGTGCCATCCTGGGGCCACTCCACCCTGTGGGTGCGCCCCTAAAAGCACAAGCTGTTGGAGCCCAGCCTGAGCCTCTCTGCTCCCGCCTTCCAGCCTCAGACCTGCAGAGCCTCCTGCCGCCAACAGAGGGCGGGAGAGGTCACTTGTGTAGTGTCTGGGAGCCCAGTGCGCAGATGGACCCAGCCCACCTTCGTGTGCACTGCACACCCCACCTTGTGCACACATTTGGGCTGGTGGCCAGCATTAGGACAGGGAGCCGGGGGCCCCATTAGAGATGATAGAGCTGCACACAGTCATTCCTTTTGGGAGCCACGGCTGGCTGCTTATTGTGTTAAACTAAGAGGTATTGGTTGGTGCTGTCTATGTTTCTGCTATGGCCATTTTGAGTCCATTTGTAGGAATTCACATTTGTTATGACTTATTTCGTCTTGCTAGATTGAGGATTTCAAAAGATTTCAAAAGTCTGGCCAGAACTGTCAGATAGCATGCATTCATTCATTCATTCAGTCAGTCAGTCAGCAAATAGTCCCTGGAATTCCTGTTTTCCCAGCGACTAAAACGTGGTACTGTCTTTAGGGCACTGTCCATTTACTGGTGGGCCGTACCTTGCTGCACTGTGTAAGAGGCTGCTTCTGGGTCATGATCTGAGTCACTGATGAAAAGTATTGCTCAGGTCAAGTCCAAGATAGAGCCCTGGGGCTTGCCCCTGGAGACCTCCTTCCATGCTGACCTTTGGCCACAAGAATCTCTGTTGCACTTATTTATCAACATTCAGAAGCCACGGAGCTGTCATCTGCCCATGATCACATGTCTTCTCTACGGGATGCTGGAAAAGACTCAGAAATGGGAGAATTTGGCAACGCGTCTGTTGCTGGCCTTGGGCTTTGCAAAACTGAACCAGCACAGGGCTGGCTGGAGAGGAAGGTGGTTCCATGTGCTCCAAAGTTAAGAAGGCTGCTGCCCACAGCATTTCCTGAGGGGTGCCACCCGGTGGCTCCTGCTTGCAGGCAGGGCTTTGGGGAGGTGACATCTAGCTGAGTCCCTGAACACTGGATCCAGTTCCAACTTGACAAGTAGAAGGGCGAGGAGCCTGTGGGAAAGCAAGCTGCTGGGCATGAGGTGAGGGAAGCTGTGAGCATCCCCAGGGAGTGTCTGAGCTTGCTGGGAAGGGGTAAGAACAGGACATGTGTGGGGCACCAGGCTAAGGAGTAGGGTGCCATCTCAGGAGTGTTGGGGGGCCTTCGGGGTAGGGTTTCTGGCACGGGCAGGGCAGTGTCTGGACGGAGGCTTGGGAAGCTCCCCTCTTGCTGCCCTGTGGGTGGAGGCCAGGGAGCAGGCAGGAGGAGGGGCCAGGCAATGGTGGATTCCTCCTGTGCACTGCTCGGGGCTAATTGGCTCCAGGTGCCTTGAGAGCCTTTGGCTGAAGCTGTCGGCAAAACAAGACTGTGCCAGGCTGCTGGGGCAGGTCCAGGGCTCTAGAGTGTATGGGTTGGGCAGGAGGGATGGGACTGTCACCCAGCACCTGGGGCCCTGCGTCGGGCTTGGGGTTTTCAAAAGCGCCTTGTCTTGTAGGCCTTTCTGCAGCCCTGTGGGGAAGTGCTACTGGCCTCGATGGACAGACAGGAAAGGCATGGGATGCGGAAAGTCCCAGTTCTTCCACTGCCTGGCTATGCCAATTTGGACACTGAAGGCCCCTCCCTGGGCTGTGCTGAGGGCAGGTGGGCATGGGTGGGCATAGGTGAGCATGGTTGAGAAGCCTCTGCTCTCTAGAACTGAATCCTTGAGTCCAGTGGTCCTTGGGCTGCCTGGGCCAGTCTGAGCCTTCAGAAGGTGAAGGGATCCTAACCCCTTCTTGCAGGTGGGGCTGCTGGGGCCCTGACATGATGAGGTGCCCCGGGTCTTCCTTGGGCCCACAGCACCTGGAGAATGCCTCCCTGGGCCCCTCTCTGGACTCTGGAGCACTTGGTGGGTGCCCCTGCTGGAAGGGGCTGTGGTCTGTGGCTTGCACTCTTTCTTAATTCCGGGACAACAAAAGCCTACATGGTGCAGGAGGGGAGCTACCCCGTGCATGGGTCTGATGCCAGCCTAAGGCTTCTGCAGGCACCTTGTGCCTGGCATTAACCTCCTGGGGAGCCTGGTTGGCCAGCCTGTGTCTGTCTGCACCGTGGGTGGGAGCGTCAGCGGAGGCACAAATAGATCAGAGATGGCAGCAGCCTCTGGAACAGGGTGGACAGCTCTGCGGGAGAGGCAGGGCTCTTAGCAGAGGTGCACTGGCAGTGCCGGGGCTCAGTGGAGGTGGCCCTGAAGCCGGGTCAGTGCCTGAGTGGGCACTACTGCAAGGCATGCTGGGATTGCGGCAGCCAGAGGGCGGTGGGAGGCTCTGGGGGAGGACAGGGTGGGAGCACCCCAGGAGGCAGGCTGGCTGGTCTGGTGCCATGGGCCTGAGTGGCCCTGGCTAGAAACCATCTGTGCTACCCAGGTCCACCGAGTGGGCTCCCAGAACCTCAGTTTCCTCATCTTTGAATTGGAGGGGAGTGACGCCCACCTGAGGCTCAGAACCCATGCAGTGTTCCAAACCCGTGCATGCCGGAGCCCACCCTGAGCCGCTTCTGGCTGAAAACCCTGCCCTGGAATATGGTCTCAGCCGTGGGCTGTGATCCATTAATGGGTCATGAAATCAAGTTAGTGGGTCACGGCTAGAATATTAAAAAATGAAACAGAACAGAATGGAATCAGATAATAGAAAAGGAAAAATGGGAGCCCACTGGAAAGAGAAACGTTCTGTGGGCATCGGCTGAATACCCATGGCTACTGAGACAGGAGTTAAGGACGTTTCTTGCTCTGGGTCAGGTTCAGTCTGTCTGGGTTTGGATGTCCACTCTGCCTCCTACAAGCTGTGGACACTGGTTCTTTCCACATCAGTTGAACAGGGACGATAGGGACAATAATGGCACCTGTATTCCATAGTGACCGGGGAAGCCCTTACTCTGCAATGCCTTGCTTGGGTCTGGCCCTTCCTAACCACAGTCATCAAACCAGAGTTAGAGTTATTTCAGCAATGCTACCGCTTCTTGAGCATGGGTATCGTGGCAGAGGTGGAGACCATAATCACTGCCCTCCTGGGGCCCAGGTCTAGGCAGACATCACCCCTGGTCCAGAGAGCTGTGGGAAGAGCCCCCCCCACCCCACTTCCATGGTGCAGAGGAAGTGGGCTTGGCTGATCCTGGAGGAGGTGGCCGTTGAACCAGGGCTTGTAGATGGGAGAGGCTTTGGCCAGGGGTCCTGGGGGAGGAATTTCAGGCACAGGCTGGAGGGGAGCAGCAGCCCCTGAGACCCCCATGCATCTCAGGGGGTGGGGTGGGGGCTGCCAGCAGCCTGGTTGGACTTGAGCCCTGGAAGGGGGAATCCATGGGCTTGTCCAGGTGACAGCTGCCAGGGGACACCTCCGCCCTGCTGAGGGCTGGCATCATGGCTGCGGCTGTTGACCCAGTGCCAAGCCCTGGGCTCGCCCCTTGGCCCACCCCTTGGCCCATGTATGGTGAGCTTGGCCCAGGAGGGGCATCTTGAGGATCCAGAAAGCTCCTGTGTCCCTCAGTCCCTGCAGTCCCTTCCCCAGTGAATCCTGGGACCCCTGGGGTTGGTCTTGCTGCAGCTAAGTCCTGAAGGGGGAATATTTTTGATATCATTTTCTCCAGGGAGCCACTGGAAGCCCCAGTCTGGGTGAAGATGTCGGGGAATAGAAATGGCTTGGAGACCCAGACAGAGGTGGGGGTCGTGGCCAGCAGAGGGTGGAGACCCATGGTGGAGGGCATTCAGAGGGGGACCTGCCTCGCTGACTATTTGGGTTTTAGGCTGTGACTGAGCCTGGTGCTGGCATGCAGCCCCCGCTTTATGGGGCAGTGATGGGAATAGAACGGGGGAATTCAGATCCCCCTTGTCCCATGAGGAAGCTCACGTGCTTTGCAGGCTGGTTCACTCCTTGCCTGGCCCAGGGGAGCGGGGCAGGGGGACCACAGGGCCTCATGGGTCTTAGGGCACTGGCTTATCAGATCCGGAGGCGGGGCCTCAGTGGAGGGAGGGGTTCTAAGGGTGACAGGGGGCAGGAGCTTGTCTGATCATAGGACATGAGTTCTGATCCTTGACCACCTACCCCAATCTTGTTCTGCCAACAGTGATGCTTTCCGGGGTCTCCTGAGCAGATGTAACAAAAACATCTCCCACTGCTCAGGCTCCCTGTGGGGGTCGCCACTCTCCCTAGCATCTCCTCTTCCTGAATTTGCTCTAGATGAAGCCACACAAACAGTACCGTCCTCCCTGCCTACAGCTCCCTCCTGCCCTGGCCTGAGCAGGCCCTGTTGGGGCTAGAGGGCCCATCCACGGCTCCTTCCCCAGGGCTGGGTGTGGGTCTCAGGAGAGGCAATGGCGGAAGTGGCTGCTCCCCCACTGAATATCTGCAGCTGTGCTCCTTGCCCAGGTGTGCCCAGCCAGGTGGGCAGGGAGGGGCAACACATCCTCCTGTGTTGACTCGGGGGTTTCAGGAGACTTCCTGCAAGCAGCTTCCGGGGACTGTCCCCTTGCCAGGCAGAAGCAGGATGTGTGGGAAGGCTTGACCTTTTTGTAAAGCATGCATTGATTGCTTTTGAGCTCACTAAAATTGTGCATTGTTTTTTATTGCAACAAATGAGTGAATTTCAGTTTTTAATTTTGTTGCTTTGGTGCCATTTCCCAGTTTTTCTGTGGGGGGTAGAATCGCCTTCATCCAATGACCTCTGGTCCCAGCCATGCTCTTCGCCTCTTCTGTCTCAGCAGTTGTCTTTGACGGAGCCACTGTATTTACACAGGCTGCTCTTGGTGGGGAATGAAATTCAGCTGCTTTTAATTTTAGATGGGGAAAGGACTGCCCCTGTGTCACTCATGTAACTGGGATTATAGGAGTGGAGGACACTTTAAAGTCCCTTCTCTGACAGAGGAATCTGTTCTGGACTATCTTGGATGAGTATGCCTCTGTCCCTAGCTTGCATACTTCCAGTCATGGGGGAGCTCCCTACCTCACCAGGCTACAGCTGGCTGGCCCCCATTCCTGAGCTGAGGTGGACATCTGTATGGCAGAGCCCGAGAGGAGGCCTGTGCATCGCAGAAGCTGAGCTCTGCCGGCGGGCAGCCCTTCCAGTGACTACCCCGAGTGCTTGCTCTGTCTCCCGCTGGACACCAGCATGGCCCAGTCCTCAGCCACACTGCAGCAGCATCAGGGCAGTGCACTGGACTCACCAGAAAAGGCCAGCTAGTCCTCCTCCAGGAGGGCAGCCATGTAGCGGGCACAGCAGGGACAAGGGCTCCTAGGGAGGGGGAGGCTCAGCGCAGCTGGTGAAGGTGCAGCAGTGAGATGTCCTGGAAATCGGGTGTGCAGCAGAGAGTGCGGGAGCAGGCCGGAGCACTGGGGCACAGCAGGGGGCTGCCAGCATCTGGAGAGGCCCTCCGTGTGCCATACCTGTGTTGGGCACATGGCAGCAGGCTCTGGTCATTGCAGCTGTTCACCCTGTTCCACCTCCAAAATGGCAATGGTCATGATGCCCATTTCAGGGGGCTCAGGACGGCTAAAGAGCTCCAGGACCCCGGGCCCCAGGTCACTCTGGTCACCTGGCCGGCTTGGTTATCTAGCCCGAGCCCTGTGTCCTGCCAGGGTGGGCTCTTGGCTGCAGGCGGGAGAGAGCTGGCATGATTTTAGGAGGGCAGGATGGGAGAGGGAGGTTCTCTGAGGAGACTGGGAGCCCCAGAGACAGCAGCCCCATGGTGTGAGGGCACCCTGAGTGAGCCGTTCCTGCAGGGTAGCCCAAGCCCAGGGTTCTCACCACAGCACTCACTGCTACCCCCAGCAGTGCAGGTCGCAGGGTGCCTTCACCCACCGGAAGGCACCCTGGTCACGGCCCCAGGGATGGAGAAGATAGAGTACCTACCTCACCTTCTCATGCCAGGCCCCTTCTTGGTGCCAGGCCCTGGGCAGGGCGATTCCCTGGTGATCTCATTTAGTCCTAAGAAACCAATAACAATGAAACACAGGTATGAAAACAATTCTTAAAAATCTGTGATTCAGCGATAAATATGCTTCCTGACTGAGGCATTCAATAACGAGAGCTACCAGTGGGCCTGGCAACTGCAGTGAGCTCCAAGTGACGGTGCACGTCTGCAGCGCCCGAGACGTCTGCACCCGCGGAGCGTGGCACAAAAATACAGCTTGTTTCTGGGGGATGACGCAGCAGCAAGAAATGCTAAATTTCAGCCAGAGGGTGGTGGAAATGAAGACGGTGGGTTTTTTCCCATCCTGATTCTTGGACCCCTCCTGAACTCTACTCAGAGCTGCCAAGGATTCAGGAGCCCTGTCCAGGGTTGGCCTTGGCCAACCAAGAGGGAGCGTGGTCACAGGATGCACAGGCCCTGGTGGCTTGGGGCACAGGTGTGTGACCGGGACACATCAAAGAAAGTGCAGTGCGTCATGCTAAGGGCTCTGATGCTGGTGAGCAAGGGGGCTGTGGAGCCCAGCAAGGATACCAACCCAATCTAGGATGGCTAGGGAGAGGACCCCAGGGCTGTTCTTCTTGGAGAAAGGGGTGAGGGGTGTTGGTGTCGCAGGCTGTGGGACTAGCACATCCACATCCCAGCAGCCTCGCTCAACTGGGCTCATCCTTGGAATGGGAGATGTACAGTGCACCAGGGGCTCGGGGGGTGTTTGGGGTAGGATGAGAGGCAGGTAGGTCTGGTGGCAGGCTAGGATTCCAGCCACAAGTCCCGCTGCCGATGTGCTGGAGCTGGGATGCTTTATAGATGGGAAAGTCGCTAAGCTCCCTCGGAACCTCACGGAGCTTAGCACAGCGCCTGGGGTACACAGACAGGGCTTGTTGGCTGGGGCTAGAGAGGGTCCTGAGCCCAGGAGGCCCGAGATCCATCTGCGTCTGGCCTGGGAGGTCAGGGATGAGCCAGGGTTGGGTGTGGCGTGAGGCAGGTATTGGCTCATGGGGCAGCCCGGCAGGAAGTGGGTAGAGGCTAGTATGGGAATCAGGCAGGCCCCCACTGTTGCTGGGCCCCAGCCTTCACAGTCACGCCCTCTTCTGATGCCATCTCCACGACGGGGCAGAGCTAGGGTCCTTAGCACGCCTTACAGAGGCAGACGCTGAACACAGAGCCAGCTGTGTAGCGGCGCTGGTCTTCCAGGGCTGGCTCGTGCCCTGCAGTTAGCAGGTGGGCAGGCTGGGGAGGTGGTTTTGGGACCTCAGCCTGGTCCCTGCCATGAAGTCTGAAACTTTAGGGAAGCTGGGGTCTTGTCACCCAGAGACTGGGCTTCAGGAGCATCGGGAGGCTGCAAGTCCTGACACGAATGTGCTTTTTGAGCCTTTTCTTGTGTCACGTGTGGTGCTGCCCCTTGTCACATGCCAGGCCTGGACTCCAGACCCCCAGCGCTGGGCTGGGAGTCGTGGCTACCGCAGGGCAAACAGCTTTGCGCCTCCGTCCTTGCCCTTCCTCGATTCCTTGGCACAGAGGATTTTCTCCGACCGTGGGCCTGGGGCTCCGTGGGTGCTTTGGGACAGAGCAGGGAGAGAGCTAGCCTGTGTTGGTCACTACTCCCTGCCAGACAGCGTGCCAGACACACTTGTGAAATGAGCAAATGCAGGCAGGCAGAGCACCCGGGCCACATCCTGGCGCCACTACTTCCTAGGGGTCTCTGCTTTCCATGCCTCCATTTCCACTTCTGCAAAACGGGGATGATGCTGGGACTGTCTTAGGGGATTCTGGTGAGAGTCATGGGCTGCTTTGCAGAGCGAGTGCTCAGTGAGTAACAGCTGATGCTTTAGGGATGAGGAAGGCGGCCCAGCTGGCTCCTAGGCACCTGAGCTCAGGTTGTATCTAGAACATGTCAGAGGTGGCAGAAACTGCAGGAAGGTGCAGGGCGGGAGTGACTGCGGCAGGTGGAAGCGAGGGGCACAGGGGTGGGCTGTGGCCTGGTGGTGTGGGCCTCGGGGGAGGGTAGGCTGAGGGACATGGGTAGGGGAAAGGCACGAGAGCGGGGATCTGTTGGATGCTGATGTGGGAGGCCCAGCAGGAGTTGGACTGGTGAATGGGGAAAGGGGCAGCTCACCAGAGAGACCGTCAGCAGGTGGACTCGCTCCAGGCCTCCTGCGCTCTCAGCTAATTAAACAGGCAGAGCAGATGATGCCTCTGTGCATCATGTGTTTGGGCCAGGGAACCTGGGGGACTCCCAGGGAAGCCACCCCCCAGTGGATGCTGAGCCAGCTGATGCGTAAGGAAAACTGCACTCTCAGCTGGGACTTTGCCCGACCTCAGAGACTGAGGTGGGTGCAGGTGCCCTAGACTAGAGGCACCCAGGGAGGCTGGTAGGGACTTCCCCAGACAAAGCAGCTGGCACTTGGCTCAGGGAAAGTCACTCAAAGGGACCCAGTGAAGCTCCCTGCTCCTGGTCCTGCAGTAGCTGGTGTGCCCCTCCCCACCAGCCTTGTGTCCTGTTCTGGTTTGAATTTAATTCAACCATAGAAGGTGTTGAATAGTGAAGGCATCGCCTAACTGTGGCCAAATATTCTGGAAGAACGGCTCCCCCCACCGTCTTCTGTGGCTCCTGTTCAGTCATGTAGCCACCTGTATTTGGCACCTGCTGGGTGCCAGATCCTCTGCTGGGCATTGGGGATTCTGATTCACATAGGCTCAGCAATTCATCACCTGTGTGGTCTCACCATCTGCAGCTGTTTGTTTTCATGTCTGTATCTAAGCTTGAAATTAACAGGGGGACATACAGGCGAGGAGCAATTCATTCATGTCACATCTTCCCAGGTTGCTGGAGATGGGGACATTTGGGTTGAGTTTTGAAGGATGAATAGGAGCTTGATGTCTTCCCTCTTTCTGCCTTGTCCACTTGTTAGAGAGATTCCAGGTAAAGGTATGGGGATGTGGTCTAACATACTTCCTGTTCCCATTCTGCATGTGAGGACACCTCCCCATGGAGGTCACAGCAGTGAGTGCTCAGTGAGGTCAGGGAATGTGTTTGACCTGCATATGTGATGGTATTAGCATAGCTTCCTCACATTCTCTGTCTGGCAGAGGCTGGGATGGGAAGAAGAGGGTGTGGAGAAGGCATCAGTGGCCCAGTGAAACGTGGGGGAGTGCCAGGGGACGAGGTCTGCTGCTGGACTCAGGCCTTAGACATCATCATCACCTCCCAAAGTTTCCTTCCACCCCCCCCTTAGTATTATCATGTGTGTGTGCGTGTGTGTGTGTAGTAGGAATATTTAAGATCTATCCTCTTAGAAAATTTTAGGTATACAATACAATATTGCTAGCTGTAAGTACTATGCTATATAACAGATCTCTAGAAGGTTTTTTGTGCAACTTAAACGTTGTATCATTTGACTGTGACCTCCCTGTTTCCCTGCCCCTTATCAACCACTATTCTCTGCTTCCATGAGTTTGACTGTTTTAGATGACATCACTTAGTATTTGTCTTTCTGTGTCTGGCTGATTGCACTTAGCGTAATTTTGTCCAGGTTTATTTACTTAGTCACAAAGAGCAAGATTCTCTTCTTCCTCTATTTTTAAAATTTCTGTTTACAAATACCCTTTGGTGAGCCATTGGTCTCATACTTTCCTTTAATTCTTCAGACATGGTTCTTCTAGTGCTTTGAGCATCCTTATGGCACTTGGTCAGCTTAGTTTTTGGCCGATGACTGGACAGATGTCCTTAAATGCCTTGCAGTCTCTGCTGAGGAAGCCTGTGTGTGTTGGGATATGTGGTCAGCACTCTGGCAGGCAGTTCATAATTCCATCTTCGACTTCCCTTCTTGCTTGTGCACAGCCTCAAGGTCAGCTGGAGTGAGATTCTGGGGTCATGTCAAGTGCACTGCCCTGTACATGCACACAGCCTTTTAGGCTCCCAGGAGTATGTCACAGCTTTCCAAAAACTCCTTTGAATCTCCTATTCCCATTGTTTCTTTTTGTCTTTGGTCAGCCTCTTGTTAGACCCGACTGGTCGTGGCACTTTGGACAGCTGCTCTGTTAAAACATTGCCTCTGATTGTTTGCAACAAATGCTACCCTCTGGGAACAGAGCTTCCAGACAGGTGCAGGAGTGGCAGTTTTCTGGGGATGGGGTTTTTGGGGAGCACCAGTGGCCCTTCTGTGGCCACCAGCATGCCATTTTCACAGCTATTGTGACTGCTGAGCTATGGGTGTTCCAGGTTACCATGGAGCTGAGGCAGGGAGACAGGACCAGGGCAGGTTCAAATGCCATAAAGCTTTCTTTTCTTCCTGAAATGTAGTCATTTTTCTTAAGTAAACACTTTTTCGGTTGTTACAAGACTTCAGCTAACTTCCAGAATTCAAAAAAGTTGATTTGATGGTTTTGCCAGTGTTCTCATTGCTTTTCTGGAAGAGTTGATTCCTTCTGGAAGTGGCTAAAATTCTGTGACCTCAGAAAGCACTTTCAGCATTGGGTCAGCAGCAGGAGCTGGGGTCCACCTCTGCTGAAGAGAGGGCCACAGGGAAGGGAAAAGAGGTTCTGCATCTGGCCAAAGGCTTAAGAAGTGACTCTACCCTTGGGGGAGGGAAGTGTGACAGATCCCATGCATCCCAGCCTGGCTGTGACCATCAGCACATCAGCATGAGGACAGCTGAGGCATTGGGGTCAGGGGAAGAGTGCAGGCATCTCAGTGTCACCACTCAAGAACTGTATGAACTACGACAGGATACTTACCCTCTCTGAGCCAGTTCCTTCATCGAGGAAAATGAGAGCCATCATCTCTAGCACCTGGGCATGCCGTGAGAAGAATCTCATTGGTGCTGGGATGGTGTCCTCAGGAAATGGGACAATAAAGGGTGGTCTTCATTTTTGAGTCTCTTGCAGTACCCAACCCAAATCCTGGCCACCATATTGGTTCTGGTCTTTGCACATGGAATGAACAGAATTCCAAGGGCCAGAAACAGTGTGCTTTTGGCTAAAACACAAATGGGGCTCCCAACAGATTTTCTATTTAGCCTATTTAGGTGAAGACATGCCCCATCTATTTGAAGCTTATGAGGAATTAAAAATGTTTATGGAGAATTTTTATTGGCAATATGATAGCATACACATTTTCTGATAAGTGGAAAAAAATCAGGCTCCATAATTGCTTCTATACAGCCTGCTCTCAGCCACAGAGGACACAGTCAGGAAAAGGACTAGCAGGGAACACAAGATGCTCTCAGGCTCCCTCCTGAGTGCTGGGCTTGCGGGTGATTTTTTTTTTTTCCTGCTTCTTCAGATTTCTTTTAACTTTGTGATTCTCTTCAGTGAGCAAGTATTATTCCTATGATCAGCAAATTACAAAATAGAAAAATCTAAAAAGTAGAAAATAAAGAGAAGTGGCTGGCAGTCCAGGAGATAAATTAATCAGGATTACAGCAGCAGGATTTTTCCATTTCTTTTCTGGTTTTGTGTTTAGGTCTCTCACTCTCTGCAAGGTTAGGTGACTGGCCCAAGGTCAAACAGCTGAGACCGAGGTGGGTTCACCAGGACCCAGGTCTTCCCTGTTATTACAGAGTAATTATGACTATAAAGTGTCCCTCCCGGCGGTGTCAGCCTTCCCCCGGTGATGGTGCTGCCCGGCGCTGGCCTTGATGGGAATCAGCAGCGACAGCTGCAGAAGAGTGTCCACCCAGCAGCTGTCACCCTTGGCTTTTTTGGGCAGGGTATCAAGGGCGAGGCGCCGACAGGGCATGGTTTTCTCCCTGCAGAGAGAGGGCAAAGCAGCTTGAATCTGTAGGGATTTGCCCATGGGGACCTCATAGGCTTCCTTCTCACCTGTGGGACCCATGGCTCTCCAACTTTCCCCTGCATGGGCCCAGAAATGGGTGTCAAATCCCAGTGCAAGTTACAGCTGTCACTCTCAAAACCCGGCTTATTCTGCGATGCGGAGTCATTGGCCTGCTCCTGTGGGTTAGGGTCTGGACTCTGCATTTTGACCAGCACCTGATGGATTCCTGTGAATGGTCTGCAGTCCTGCCTTGAGAAACGCTGTCCTGGGGAAGAGTGTGAGTGGTTGGGGCCTCAAAAGGAAGGGACGTGGGATGTTGCAGAAAGACACACAGGGCCACCGGGGACTGGCTTAGGAGAGAGGACACTCCCCACTGGGGCTGGCAGGGGCTCGGGCTGGGCTGTGTGTTGTATGTTGCCCCCACCTAGCTGTGCTTGGGGAAGATGCACGGGCTTCCTTCTCTTCGACAAATGAGAAAACAGAGGCTTGAAGAGGCAGGGCAGGGCTCCCTGAGCGTCCCCTTCCTCCTGTTTGAAAAAGATTAGAGAGACTTTCAGGCCATGCCACCACCCCGGCTTTTCCCACAGATCCTCCTAGGAGGAATGATGTTCTGGGGACAGGCTTTGATTGGAGGAGCCGTGGGGCCAGGTTCAGGGGCTCAGCTTCCATTAACATCTATGGACAGCTTCCTAGTGCTTGCTCTTGTGATTTCATTTCATACCCACCATGGCGCTTTCAGGAAGGTGGTCAACACTGATGGCTTTGTTTTGAGCATAGGGGCTGTGATGCCGGGTGCATCTCATCAGGGTTAAGTACTTTGCCAGCTGGCCCAGTGGGGCACCCTCACAGCCACAACAATCTGTGACAGAGGGGAAACTGAGTCCCCAGTGGAGACAGTGACCTTGCTGTAACCTGAACCTAGGGCTTGACTGAGTCCAGTGCTCTTCCCAGATAGTCCCTCAAAGGCCAACTTCCCTGGGGCAGTCTCCCTCAGGCCAGCATCTGGTGGCCACAGAGGAACACCATGTGGCTAGGCAGGGACCACCCCTGTAGGACTCCTGCTCCTCGCTTTCCTCCTGGGGCAGAGGCCTTGGCCAGGGGTGAGCAGCGCCTGTGGCCCTGAGAACAGCCACCTGCTCAGCCCTGTGGGACAGGGTGGCCCTCTCCCGCCAGCTCCCTTGACCCAGGCTGTCTCCCAGCCCTGCACAAGAAGCAGCTCCTGGACACCCAGCCACTAACAAGACAGATGCGGGGGCTGCTCTCGTGCCCTGAGGGCCATTCCTCAGCCTCAGACAGCCGGGCAGCCACTTTACTTAAAAGGGCTCCGTGGCTCTGGCAAGATGAATCGGGGCCAGCTCCTGTTTGTAAACGCATGCTGCAGTAGGGCCGGAGGTGCCTGGAAAGGTTCTCTACTTCCTCGGGGCTGGGCAGGCAGGACCCCTCCCCTTCTCTCTGGGTGCTGAGCCCGGGGCCACGTCCCCCATTTAGAGCCTGGAGCTGGTCGGGGGTTCATCCTGTGAGCCCCTGGGTGAGTGGCTGCCTCGCTGTGCCTGCTCCTCCTCTGCCAACTGAGGACACCAAAGAGCTTCCCCAGAGCTGTTCCCCAGCCCTGAGACACCCTCATGATCGCTGTGCCCTCTGCTGATGAGGCAGCCGATTTAAAGCCTGTCTTGGGCTCCCCTGAGCTGATGGCAATGCCTGACGTGTCCGCATCAAGTTGTCCCTGTTACCGTTTTAGTCATCGTGGTCCTGGCTCCCCCAGCACCTACCACTGTGCTTGTTCCCTGGCAGGTATGCAGTCATGGTCTGTTGAGTGGAGGACTGGGATAAGGTGCCATGTGTGCCAGGCTCTGGGAATGCCAGACGGGAGGAGCTGCCCCTGCCGCCCAGGCCTGTCACCCTTGTTCCTGTGGGGGCAGGTGTATACCCTGGGAGAGTCTCGAGTCCCAGGACCCTGGCGTCAGGGCCCCCAGCTGTGTTCTTGTCTACTTTGACACTCTCACTTGCCTCTTTGAAGGCTGCTGTCCTCCTTCCTGCCCTGGTCCCCTCCGCTGGCCCTTTGGGGTGGTCTAGGTTCTCCATAGGGGACAGTAAGCAGTGCTGCTGTGTCATGTAGAAAATCTGACCCTGCCCTAGTAACAAGGTGGCCTGGGTGATGGGGTTCTGGGTCTGCATCCACGAGATGCAATCACCGAGTTGCCAAGTCACCAGCTGGTGACGTAGTGCTGGTGGCTGACCCCCTGGCCTTGGTTTTCTGTTTTATGATACGGCAATGGTAACGGAAGCTTCTACAGTTACTCTGCAGTTCAGAAGAGTGCCTGGCACCCTAACATTTGTTGGACACTTTTGTTTGAACAATTTTTGATGAGGAGCTACTATGTACCAGGCAATAGACCTACACACGGCAGTGAATAAAACAGGTTCTAGCATGCTCTCAGACGGGACGGCCTGCTCCTGCCCTAGGCTGGCTGCTCACCTTACCCTTAGGGGCCCTCATGCAGCAGGGGAACGACCCGGATGGCAATCCGTGAGGAGCCACTGATGCTGGCCCTAGACGCCTTGCACCACAGCATGCTCTCAGACAGGACGGCCGCTCACCTTACCTTTCAGGGGCCCTCATGCAGCAGGGGAACGACCCAGATGGCAATCCGTGAGGAGCCACCGTTGCTGGCCCTAGACACCTTGCACCATGGCCATGGAGGTGGCTGCCCTCACCCACTGATCAATCTTTAGCCCCACACAACACCCCGCAGATGAAGCCCCAGAAGCTCTTTGCAAAACACCCAAGGAGGGGCCTTGTTCCCTCTCTGCAGCTCTCAGGGCAGGCTGCGGCTGTTGTCTTCCTCCTGCTCCCCTTCACCCAAGGATCCCCTTTTCCCTGCAGTTTCAATCAAGTGCGAATGATCCCAGGAGGAGATGCTGGTGTGAGCCTCCCCTGTCTGGCTGTTTGGGGGAACGGTTAGCTACTAAGTGCCAGGCCTGGGGGACCTGGAGACAAATTGGAGTCCGAGCCATTCTCAAGGCTCTCCTGCTGCTCTGGGCAGGATGGACAGTCCCAGCAGGGCAGAGCTGGCCCTGCCATCATGGAGAATCCAGGCAGCTTTCATAAAAGGGGCTCCTGAACAGAGAAGTGAATGGCTGGGGGCATCTCTCGATGGTGCTGTCCTACAGGGCCAGCGCTGGTGGACCAGCAGATTGAGGACAGTGGAGGCTCCAGGAAAGGTGGATCTGGAGGGCAGATAGGAGGCTAGGGAGGTTGTGGGGTACCATGGCCCATCCACAGGTGCATCTGATGCCTGCCTTTCCCGTGAGGGGTAGGCCAGGCCTCCCTGGGCCATATTCCCTCAAGCTAGTAACTGCAGCTACGTGTTGGTTGCCCCCTTAGGTGGGCACATGATCACCCCTTCATCAGGAAATCACCTTTCCCACAACTGGCACTTACCTGGTTCCTGAAGCCATTTAAACTTGAGACCAACAGCCTAAGGGAACCAAGAAGTTAGAGGCTCCTTGACTCACCCCATGAGTCCACCCTGCTATGCTGGCCCAACCCTGAGCAAGGGACAAGGGAGTGAACCAGCAGGCGACGTGTGACGTGCCAGGAGGACTGCTGCTACATACCAGGCCTATTGCAACACAGCAGGCACAAATGCCCTGGGGCAGAGAGCAGAAGGAACAAGAAGGGGATGCTTGTGACAAGCTTTGTTACAACAGTTACAGGGCTGCTGGGGAACCAAAGGGCAGATTCAAAGGCTGCAGGCTCCAGGGAGAGGCCCCTGCCTTTAGGGAGGCCGTGCCCCTTGCTTTATGTGTGTTTCACGCTCACAGCAGGCGTTGGGGGGAAGGCACTGTGTGTGTCGGTTGTCTGGGACGGGAGACCAGGACACGGTACTGAGGCTGCACAGATCGAGAACAGCTGGGCCGAGCTGGTGAGCCTCACAGTCTGGGTCTTTCCACTCTGCTCTGCAGACTTGGAGACACCTCAGGTTGCTGTTATGTAAGGGAGGGCCTGGGAGAGCCGGGGCTCCAAGCTGTGTGTGCGCGTGTCACCGAGTGTGCCTGTTGAGTGTATGTGTGCGTGTGAGTGTGTGCCTGTGTGCCTGCAGCATTTTTGGAAGCAGGTCAGCACACTGGAGTGGGGCAGCAATCCAAGATTGCCGCCTCTCAGGCATGTGTCCTTGGGCAAGGGACCGGGCTGAAATCATTTAATCCTTACAGTTCAGGAGGTTCTCACATTGTCATTGTTTGGCCAACAAGGAAACCGTGTGACTATGTGCCAGGGAACATTCTAGGCCTTTTAGAAGCATTCACATTTATTGCATATTTACAGTTTATCTTGCTTTTTTTTTTTTTTTTTAAGATGGAGCCTTGCTGTGTTGCCCAGGCTGGAGTGCAGTGGCGTGATCTTGGCTCACTGCAACCTCCACCTCCTCGGTTCAAGTGATTATCCTGCCTCAGCCTCCCGCATAGCTGGGATTACAGGCATGCACTACCATGCCCAGCAATTTTTTTTTTTGTATTTTGTTTTTAGTAGAGATGGGGTTTCATCATGTTGGCCAGGCTGGTCTTGAACTCCTGACCTCATGATCTACACGATCATGTTGAGATTACAGGCGTGAGTCACTGCGCCCGGCACTATCCTGCTTTCTTCTGTTATACCCCAGCTACATCCCTCAGGCCAGATGTGTGTGTGAGCATGTCCACGTGTATTTATGTTCACGTGTGTGTGTGTGTCCATGTATCTGTTTAATGAGTGCCTGTGTGTATGCGCCTGTGTCTCTGCATCTGTGTCACAGGTGTCCACATGGCCTGTCAGTGTCACATGGCAGGCTACACCCTGCCCGCATCGTCCCACTGCTACTCGTGTCCCTGAGTCCTGGTTCTCTCACCCGTTCCATGGACATGACTGCACCAAAGTGGGGGGGTTCTTTTCATGTTTTGTTGAACAGTTAAGTGGGGTGGGGCTGTCTGGACATCTTGGCTCTCCAAGTTCAACTTCTGTGCTGGTACAGAATCATCTGAAGTACATGTTATGAGCTAGGCGCATAGCAGCTGTACCCCCAAATGCCATTGGCTTCATACATCCCAGGTTCCTTTTTCTCTTGCATCACAGCGACTGTTTCTCAGCAGGGTCTGCTCCAGGTGGCCACTCAGAATGCAGGCTCCTAATGGCTGGAGGTGCCACCCCCACCTTAGGGTCCGAGTCTTCTATCTTTAGGGAGACATGAGGGGAGAGAGCAGCAGAGGAAGAGACAGAAACAAAGGGTCAGAGAAAATCATACAGCAGGTTTCAGTGGGCTGGCCCTGGAACCCTGCTGGCCAGCACTGAGTCATACGGCCATGTCTAGTTGCAAGGGACTCTATGGCCCAGCTGTGTGCCCAGGAAAAGGTCACATATGTGGATGGACACTGATGGTCTCTGCTAGAATCCACCTGCTTCTGTTGCTTCATGACAAAATGAGCATCCTTCAATGCGGGAGGCCCTGGTGGAAGCCAGTTTGCTGCCATCAGACTCCAGAGTGCACTGAGTTCAATGTTAACAGCGAAAACATGCTAGGAACAAGGCCTGGGGCACCCCACAGATCTTGCCTGCTCTGGCTTTGAGGACTCCCCCCTTTTATTTTTTTTTTTTACATGATATGGGGTACATGGTGACTCGTGTCTATGAGGCACTTGCTAGAAATGCAGAGGCCCAGGCCCCAGCACCCCCTCCCCTTGCAGAATGGGCACTGCAGCAAGTCTCAGGAGGCAATGCGTTAGAAGTCACTCATTCAACATGTCTTACCTTCATTTGCATCCTCAGACCTCCCAAGAGGCATCGGGTTTTATGGTTCTCACCTGGTCTGGTTTGATGAACCTTAGAGCTCCCAGTCACTCAGCATTCAAGGCTCTTGTTACTCCGACCTGTAGATCCTTCCAGGGTGAACTCTGCTGTTCCTTCTCAAAGCCTGCAAGGTGAATTAGCCCTAAATTAGAATCCAGCAGAAACAAAGCATGAGTTCAAGAAAGTTTGATTTGGTTTCACTTCTTTAAAACACAATGTATCAATTATTACTTATAGATGATATTAGGGCCTAGCTTGATTTTCAGCTCTTATTCTACTATAGACTCTTCAAAAGTCAGCCAAATTTTATATTATTTTTCTCTCTGTACTTTGTTTTTTAAATTTAGCCTTGTTCCCCCACATTTTCTTGTAGTATTTCTAAAAATTTTTTTTGGAGTGGGAGAGGAATTATTTAGTGGTGGGAAAGGAAGCAGAGTAGAACAGAAAGGAGCGAGGAGAATTTTGCTGGAAAGGGATGGAGGTGGCCAGTAGAAAAATGCAGGTTTCTCTGGAGTGCTTGACTAGCTGTGGGCACCAGGGTGAGTGCAAACGCTGACCATCACATCAGGCTGGCTCTGGGGCTTACGGAGGCCACATGCTTTGCGCAAGGCTAGGCGGCGTTTTCTCAGCCATGCCAGAGAGAATACGGCCGACTCTGCAAAGGGTATCCCCATCCCCCAGAACCAGTGGGTTGAGGAAAGGGAAATATTTCAGCGCGGTCCCTGGCCCAGCGCCAGCCCTCAATAGCTGGTGGTCGTTATTGTTGCTTATTTATCGTTATTTATCTTTTGTCAGTGCTAAAAGGCCACTGATTGAAGGCAGCTTTTGGAAAGATTCACCACATGACATCTCATCTATGAGAAAGATGAGTGACTTTCCCAGATGATTCCTGGGTTCTGGACGCCGTTGCGGGGGAAACGTGGGGTGGCCGACCTGTGTCCCCGCAGTCGCCCGAGCACCCGCCAGAGGGCGCCATTGCCTCTCCGGTGGCCGGTGCTGCGCGGGGCGCCTCCTGCAGGGAGCGGAGCCCGGGAGGCAGCGGCTCTCCGTCCTCGGCCCATTCGCCTCTTTCCTGGCAGCACTTCCTGGTAGTGTTTTTCAAAAGCAGACTTACTTGGGGGATGGATGACCTCCAGCCTCTTGCAACAGTGTGATTGCAGGCTTCTGCGTTCGCAGCCTTCGATATGTTGGGGGACTGAGAAGGGGCATGCCTTGACCTCAGCCTACTCCACCCACCCTGGTGTCGGCCTCCTGGATGTACTATGCATCTGTGTGGCCCTTTCACGGGGGAAGGCCTTCTAGGCACCCCTGTCTTCCCCTCTGTGTCCCTGGGCAGGCCCACGGCCCCGGACCCAGCTGCCACCCCAAAGCCACGCCAGGGGCCTTCCATTGGCAGATAGGTGCAGGCTTCGGCCAGTGTCTGCAGCGTGTGCCTGGAGGCTGGAGTGGGTGGGAGGGTGGGTGGCTAAGTGGGGCCAGCGAGCCTTGGGTGGAGCTGCCTCTAGGATTGGGGGCTGCCCAAGTCCTGCGTCCTCAGGGGGCAGGGGCGGCAGAGTCCAGGCTTCCGCAGAGCGTTTCCAGACCCACAGCAAGCCCCTGCCAGCCGACCCTTTCTTTCCAGCACCCACAAAGCCTCGCCTCCACCACTCACTCATCCTCAGGGGCTCAGCCTAAGTGCTTTTTTTTTAAAGCTTAGGAGAATTAACAATAATGCTTTTTCAAAAAGGAGGAAAAATTCATGTAGCAAAATTCCCTCTTAAGTGTATAGTTCAGTGTACAATTCAGTACTGAGTTCCAAGTCATTTTCATTACCCCCAAAGAAACCCCTTACCCTTTTAAGGCCCCTCCCCACCATATCACCCTCCCCCTGCAACCCGGAAAAGAAACCCCTTACCCTCTTGCAGCCCCGCCCCACCACACCCCTCCCCTGTAACCCCTAGGCAACCACTAACCTGGTTTCTGTCCCCATAGGTGTCCCTGTTCTGGGTATTTAGACTCCTACGATATTTGTTCGTTCATGACTGGCTTCTGTCATTCAATATTACGGACTGAACTGTGTCCCCCAACATTCATTGAAGCACTGACTTCCAATGTGACTATTTGGAGGTACAGCCTTTGGGAGAGGAGATGGGGGTCAGGTGAGTGAAGCCCTAACCCAGCAGCGCTTTAGAGTCCCCCTAAGAAGAGGAAGGGGTACGGGGACATTCTCTCTCCATGCACCGTCTGGGGACACAGCAGGAAGGTGGCTCCTCAAAGCCGGGGGGAGCCCCCGCAAGAAACCCCATCTGCCGCCCTTTCATGGTGGAGTTCTAGCCTCAGAACTGGGGGAAAAATCAGCGTCTCTTGCTGAAGCTTCCCGGGGCTGTGGTCGAGTATTTTGTTCTGGCAGCGCAGCCCCAGCTGACCAAGCTTTCGTCAGCACTGTAGCACGCCAGGCCTGCGTTTCTCTTTAAGGCAGAACCAGTCCATCAGGCCCATGGACCACGTTTGTTTAGGCGTCCATCCACAGACGGACGTTTGGGCTGTTGTGAATGCTGTGAACACGTGTGTACAAGTATTTGTTTAGGTTTTAGTGACACGCCTAGGCGTGAAGTTGCTAAAAATGCTTTAAGAATGTATTTCTTTGGTGTTTGGGTATGAGCCAGGAGTAGAGAACATCTTGGGGCACTCTGTGAAGGCCCTGCCCACCCCCCACGGTAGCAGTGTAAGCCTTCCTGCCCTCCTGGGGTGCCTCTCCATGCATCTAGACCCCAGCAGAGGGTGTTTACTGACACCACCTGGCCAGGTCACCGTGGGGATTAAAGGAGCAGCACATGCAACTGACAACTGACGTGCACGGAGGCTCAGCCTCCCCATCCATAGAATGGGGGATGAGGACTCTTCAGTTAATCTCGGCTGGGTCCTTATAATGAGAAGGGACTGGGGCCCCTGGGAGGTGAAGCCACAGAGCTGGAGAGTGGCCGACTGCGGTCAGAGCCAGGCTGTCCGAGGCTGCTGGGGGAGGTGCTTCGTCAGTGGTAACCACAGGCCGCTCAGGGACGAGATGTCCACCCAGTGCCACCCTGGCCTGGCACTGGGGCTCCCCCAGGTTGGCCTTAGGAAGGGGCTATAGGGCTCTCCCAGCGGGGCCTTCACCCAAGGCCCTACACGGAGCAGAAGAGGAGAAAGGCATTCATGAATGCTGTTGTAAACTTGTGCTTTGCAAGCCTGTATGTTTTAGAAATATATTTCATATATTTAGTCCATTTCCCCCCCTTCAGGCATCAAATGAAGGGAAACCAGAAGGGAACTGAGTTCTTTTTGGAAATTAATAATAAATCATATGAGGAAATTGCTTTCATTAAATCAAACACCAACTCTGCCAGATTTTCCTTCAGGGAGCACAGAGTGCCAAGCCTGAGAATTAGCCAGTTCCAGGCCTCCAGAGCTCCGAGGGCAGCTCAGGGCTGGGGATGTGGTAGACCAGAGGGCCATGCCCTGCCTGGGGTGGCGTGAGCAAGGGCCTCAGTGTTCCAATGTGTGGAAGGGGCCAGGGCTTGGGGGTCAAGTTCTCCATGGCGATTGTGGGAAGGGGCCTTTGATTACCCAGAACGACCATGTTTGCCAGGGTATGGGGCTCCTTGGTGCTCTGTGCAGGGCAGGGCTGACCTCGGCCCAGTGGGGGAGGTGCTTCTATGCCACCTTTATTTGTACATCTGTGAAACGGATGGAGCCAACTGATGATTCTTGCCCGGCGGCCTCACCGCGATGGAGGGGAAGGCAAAGAAGATGGGGGGCTGTGCATTTTGTGGGTCTCACTGACCTCCCACTTGCCTCCCTTTCCTGCTGCCCTCCTCCCCCACAACCCCAGGTCTCTTGTGCTGTTCTCGCTCTTCCTGCCTCACCATTTCTGGAGCACATGTGGCCTCCGTTTGAGACAGATGGTCTGTGTTGTTTTAGTTTGGCCTGTGCCATGTTTTCAAACGTTTAATTGGACACTAATTAGTTACCACATGTTAAAAACCCATGTTTTCAGCTTCTCTTTAAAACTCAGAATTGAGTCACCCTGGCCCACCATCCCGGGGCCGGGATGGGAGAGGCTGCTCTTTGAGAGGCCCTGGCCATTGCCTGCTCACGGCGCTGTCACCTTCTAGCCCCTCTCCCCAAGACATATCAGAGGCAGCTTCCAGGAGGAACTGCAGAGTGCTTTGTTAACAAAACTTGTTGGGTGTTTGTGGTCTTGCTGGGGTATTAGGATATGTACTCTGGGTTGGGTGTTAATCACTTGTGTTGAAACCCGGGCTAAAGCGAATACATTTACAGGGGGGACATACTGACATGTCTGTGAGCTAGGCTGACTCTGAGTAGGGCAGGCGTAGATGCAGGGTGAAACATTTCTGGTACACCTTTCCATCTCTGAGATTGGGGATGGGAATGTTATATTCTGTGGCTGAGTTCATCCTCCTCATAGTGAAATGACTGCAGGAGCTCCGGACCTCACACCTTGGCACCCTTCAGTCTGGCAGGAACAAGCAGAAGCCTTTGAGTCACCCGCCAAGCCCCAAACCCTGAGGCTTTTGCTGAAACAATCAGAGATCCTACAAAGCACCCTTCCCTTCTTCATTGAGCAGGAGACCAAGCCTGTGTGTAGCAGTGCCCAGTAGAAACTGAGGTTCTGTTCTATTGCAAGAGGAGGACTTAACACACCACCACTGATGTCCCTTATCTGTGAAAGGATGAGTTGGGAAGAGCGCTGTGAAGTGTGAAGTGCTGGAGGACTCTTCCATGGAGGAGGCTGCTTCATTCCATCTTCCCCTTGGCAGAAGGAACATGAAGGCTTAGAGAATCTCGGGTGGCTTGCTCAAGGGTCGTGGTTGGGAGGCAGGAGATGGAGCCAGGTGCAGACCTTGGGACCCACTGATTCCTACCCAAGGATCCCTCCTGCCCACCCTCCACGCGGCCCATGTATCACTTTGCCTTTGGTGTTTGCAGACGCCTGGGTTTTAATCATGCTGAGCTCATCTGGGGGCCTGAATGGGGCCGACTCTCATGGGAGGATGAGTGGGATGCTTGCCGCAGACTTCCGTGGGAGCCAGCCAGGAAGCCTAAGGCCCAAGGACAGCTCTATTCTCCAGCATGTTCCTCCTCCAGGCCACCCTGAGTCATTCTTTAATGGAATTTGTGGCTGTTTTAATTCCTACCAGCACAAACCTTTGCATGTCCTTTATAAATATTTTATTCTCTTCCAGCAGGAAATTTCTCAGGACCTCAATACTTGTATGGCCATTCTCCTTCCCTGTGCTGGGTAGGCTGTCCCAGGCAACTATGGGCTGAGGGGAGACAGCCATCGGCACCCCTCACCTGCACCTACATGACAGCTCCTCCAGCTCCTGCAACAGCCAGGCTCCCTGGGAGACTGGCATTGTAGTGACAGAAGAGAAAGAGGCCCATGCAGGGAGGTGACCACCCACAGTCTCTACGAGGGCATGGTCAGGGCTCAAACCTGGACTGGCCTGACACCAGGGGGCTGAGCTTCTCCACTCCCCCTGCTGCAGTGGGAGTTCAAAGCTCAGCTTGATGACTTCTGATCAACGGATCAGGGCAGGCCTTAGGGAGGGGCACTCTTGGGGCTGGCCTTGAACCTGAGTGGAATTTGCTCAAGTGTAAGTGGGTTAATGGCCTAGGCATTCCCAAGTGGGAGGAATGGGCGTAGCAATGCCACAGTGGCAGGAAGGTGAAGGCCCTGCTCTATCTACCTCTCTCTAGAAGAAGCGCCGTGGTGGAGGGCAGAGGTTACCCTGTAAGTCTGTGAAGGTCACTCATGGTCAGGTACAGATGGACCTAGATTGCCAAGGGGACATGGGGAGCCACAGCCAGCTCTTGAGAGCTGGAGTGCAGAAGTGAAGCTGGTCTGCAATCCATCCAGCCCAACCTGCCTATTTGACTGTTTTCAGTGGGGATTGCCTGCTGGATACTTAGTGTCTTTAGTTGAAATATGGTGCTCAGAACAGGTGCCTCGTATGGTCTAATCTACATGCATATAGCATGCATCTTGTGTTACTATGTTCCATGTGCTTAGAGAGTCTTTAAGTAAAAATATGCTGTTCAGAACAGGAGAAGCTGGGAAGCTTCTGGTATCTAGTGGCTGCCACAGCTTCTGGGAAATCTTGCAGGAGCCAGTGGGGGAGTGCCAGGCATCTTGCAAGTAAGTGCTGCCTTCCGGCCACAGCTGGTTCTTTGGGGGAGCCCCAGACCCAGTAGAAATGATTGGTTTTATTATCCTCCTCCTCTGCCTTTCCCCTCTCTGGGAAGATGGAGCCTGTTCATTTTTTTTTTTTCTATTTTGTTAGCCAGCTGCAGCAGAGAGATGAAGGCTGCGTCTCTGCAAAGCCTCTCCTAGGGCAGATCAAAGAGCCCCACTAAGTATATTAAAGGGGCCATGAAATCGGGCTGGGTGATGCCGTGTCTTGGGCAAAGCTGCCCCCAGCCGCTGTGGGCTCTGGGCTTAGGGATTGGCCGGGTCTTCCAGGCAGGCCTGGGAAGATGAAATCACTTGTACATCAAGGCATCTGGAGATACTAGGTGCTGCTGCCTCCTCCATGCTGGGCTCTGGGATCTGCACAGCTGAGTAGGAGTAGGCTCCGCTCTCCTCAGGAGCTCATGGTCCGATCCAAGGTGGTCCAGGCTGTGACTCCCCCAGCAGAGCCAGCCAGTGTCTGGATAGGTGAGGGGTGCTGCTGTGGAGCCCCCAGCCTTCCACTGGGGTCTGGGGCTGGAAGAGGCACCAGGTAACCAGCTGAGAAGGCCCTGTGGAAGCAGGCAGGCTGTCAGTTCCCTTAACCAGACATTGATGGCTGCAAATTCATATGGGCACTTGGGGGTTGGAAGGCCTGATGCCCAGGGCTGTATACCAGCCTGAGGTGGGGCTCAGCTCAGAGACTGCAGGGCCCAGCTCTCAGGGAGGGGCCCATGAATTTGGCCAATTCTGGGTGGGGCCTGATGAGGGGCTGATTCTCATTCCTCCCTGATCCACGTCCTGTGTCCCATTTCACAGATGAAGTGGTTCTTCCGGGTGCTCAGGAGTCACAGTGCACAGTGCAGAGTCAGCTTTTCCAGCTGGGCTTTGTCCTTCTTACAACGACTGTCCCCTTTCCAGATCTATAGGGCAGGAACCCAGTCACCGGCCCCCCCCCCAGTGTCAGTTGCCTCTGAGTGTGGAGGTGACCCTGGTGAACTGGAGGCTTCTCCAGGGCTGGCTTCATTTAGCAGGTGACCTAGGATGCTCCAGCCGCCTGGGTGGGGCTGCCACTCAAGGGCTTGGTTCCATGTGCTGGAACCTGGGGCTGGGCTGGGCTGGGCTGGGCTGGGTTGGGGTCTTCTTGGATGTCCTTCACCACCCACATCCACCCTCCCTGCCTGGTCCTAGGCACTGCCACCTGTTGGCAAGTCTGAGCAGGCCTGGGGGAGGGCAGGTGGGCAGAGCAGGACCCCGGAGCCCACAGCACTGAGTGATGCAGGGGCCAGCTGGGCTGAGGAAGCTGGGACAGGCACCCGACCGGAACCACCTGAGCTCCCTCCAGCATCCCTGAACTGCACTGGCGTCCTGGAATCTCAGGGAGGATGGTGTCAGGGCTGCTGCTGCTGTGTGAGCAGTGCTAAGGACAGGATTTCAGGCTGTCATTGCTGTCTCTGTCACCAACCCCCTTTATGGTCAACCTCACACCCAGAGGCCTGACTCCTTGTGACCCCCCCGGGCCAGTACCGGGTCCCGAAGGCAGGCGTCTCTAACTCAGCATGCCCCCCGGATGCCAGCAAAATAGGCAGTCAGGCTCTGGAGAGGAGCGGCATGGGCTGGCTGCAGCCCTTGGGTCCAGGAGCTTTGTACCCCATGTGTGGCCTTTGCGTTCCTCAGTTGGTGGTGCTCCAGCTTAGGGCCCTGCTGTTGGCTGCGTGCCTGGAGGGGGTTCCCAGGTATTGGGCTGGGTGCAGTTGATGTGGTGTCTTGCGGGGCGGCTGTGAGTTGGTCCAGTCTCCCTCTTGCAGCCTCATCTTCCACATCTATAAAGTAGTTCGAGTGACTGAGGCTGCTCAGCTGGACCTTACCTGCAGGCTGAGGCCCCCTTCTGGGAGTCCCAGTTTCGTTCTCTCTACCTTCTGTGCCCTGTGTGTGCTTCCAAAACCTTGTGTAGATCCGTTATTTCAGAAGTCTTTTAGCCAAAGGGATGACTGATCCCTTCATGATGAGGGGAAGGGTGGCCAGTGCTGAGTGGGACTGCTGAGATTCTGCCACCTGTGTGGTCCTTAGAGGAGGAGGTCAGCACCTTGTGGTGCCTGGTGGGGGTGGATAGTGAAGGAGCCTGGAGTCCTAGAGGGAAAATCCACATGGCCACGTGTGGCTCCTGCACTCACAGGTGGAGTGGGAGGTGACCAAGAACAGGCAGCCCAGGGGTCACCTGTGACCTTTCCACATCCATGCCCCAGCCTCTATCTGCACCTGCTCTTGTTGGACACTGGGCAGGGCTCTGGACACAGGCTGGCTAGAGCCCCATGGGAGATTTCCAGGAAAGAAGAAAAGTTTCTGTGGAATCCCCTGTGTCAAGAGCAGTTCCCAGGGTGCACAGTCAAGTCTCTGGAAATGTCTGAATGGGTGACATGTGAGTAGATGAATGAATACATCTTCTGACCCGGGGGGCGGGCGGGGGCACTTGGATAGGTTCATTTGCAGATGGGGAAAAAAATCTGTCTTTTTGGACTTGAGTTATCATACAGGTGCTGGGGAAATAGATTTATATCTCATTCTCTTGGGAAGAGCTTAGAGGCCCTCTTCTGTGTCACGTGTCCAGCATATATGTATTTTCTATGTTCTTTACTGTATCTTCTACATACAATCCGTAGACATGGTATGTGCTACTAAAACATGTATACAGTGTGCAGCATATACATAGGTGTGGCACATACATAGCCTTGTTTTGTGTTTTCTACAGGCACACTTCGTAGACAATATTTGCTGGCAAATATGGGTATGCTGTAGTTATATGCGCCTCTTGGTTTATTTGTATATAGTGTGCTACTATGTCCCATGTGCAGTGATTCTCCACATTAGGTTTCAAGTGTACACCATGTGTATTCCATGTGAAGTCTTCATCGATGCTGTGTATGAGTTCCATACAGGTATTGTGAACATCCAATTTGTGGACTTAATATTTGCAGACCTGTTTGCACACAGTACCACCTGTGGTGTTCTATCATAAGCAGACTCAGGGAACAACATATGGTGTGACAGCGCTCTCTCACACTGAATAATAAATGGGATATTTATTATTGAACATGGAGGCAGGATTGGGGAGAAGCAATGAGGGGTGTGTGGTACCCCAGCACAAGTGGAGAGCTATTAACAAGCCAAAGGTGCAGTTACGGGAACTTACAGAGAGTAGCTGCTGTGAGCCTGCTGGCAGTTGCAGCTAATTGCCACAGTCCTCCCCTTCTTCCCTTCCTCTGATCTACTGGGGCTGTCCATTGGATGGACCCAACTGGAAACCAGAGGGCAAAGGGGCACTTGATGTAGCTCCCAGGGTAGAGAGCAGGGTGCGGCTGGGAACAGCTAAATAGGACGGTTGAGGATACCCTGCACAGCCGCCTTTTTCCTGGAAGGCCTTGGGAGTTCTGAAACTTGTCTCTCACTTGAGAGGGAATGGTCCTGTTCCCTGGACTGCTGGGCCCCCCAGGAAATGTGTTCATGTGGAAGACCCTCGAACCTCAGTGCCATTGATCTCCCATCCTTCCTCATGCACGTGTCTTACTGAGGGATGGCATCAATGCAGTGGACCAGTGAGAAACACTGATCAAGTTCTTTCAATTCTGTCATAAGACAGCAGGAGCACTGACATAAGCCTGAGACAGGACATACCAGTGTACTGCTGTCCCAGTCCTGTGAAGGCAAACTACTGCTTATTTTTACCAGCAGGAACAGAAGTGGGGGATGGGGGACTCTGGCACCTGGCATGCAGTTTTGACCCAGAAAATACTGTGTTGACTTCAGTAAATATATTGCATCTGGAACATTGCCACTTACTAAGTTTCCAACAACCTCCTGTTGTTCTCCAACATTCCAGCTGGCTTTTTTTTTTTTTTTGGTATCAGCTCTACAGATGAGCTATATGAGATACAGTAGGATTCCCACCCTGCATCTTTTATATTACCCTATTTGTTTGCCAAGCATGTGCCTTCTTTTTCCTGAAGACCTAAGTTTCCATCTGGTGTCCTTTTCCCCCAGACAGAGCAGCCTTTAGTAATCTTGTTGTGCGGATCTGCTGTTAATGAACTTGTCTTTGTTTTGCCTTTGTTCTTGAAGGATAATTTCTCTGCATATAGAATTCTGAGTGAGCAGTGTTAGTTCTTTACAGCTGTGCTTCCACTGTTTCCTGGCCTCTGTTGCTTATGTTTAGAAGTGAGCAATATTATGTTGTTGTTCCCCTGGATGTGGTTTCTTGCTTTTCTCTGGCTGCTTTCATGATTTTCTGTTTGACTTTCAGGAGCTTAACTCTGGCGTGTGGTTTTCACTGACTTTCTTGAATCTATAAATTTGTGTCTTGCATCACATTTGGCTTTTTTTTTTTTTTTTGAGCTGTCATCCAGGTTGGAGTACAGTGTTGCAATCATGGCTCACTGCAACCTCCACTTCCTGGGTTCAAGTGATCCTCCTGCCTCAGCCTCCCGAGTAGCTGGGATTACAGCCATGCACCTGGCTAATTTTTGTATTTTTTGTAGAAATGGGGTTTCACCATGTTGGCCAGGCTGGTCTAAAACTCCTGACCTCAAGTGATCCACCTGCCGCGGCCTTCCATAGTGCTAGGATTGAAGGTGTGAGACTGCACCTGGTCTAAATTTAGCTACTTTTGGCCATTATTTCTTCTTTTTCCTGTCTCATTCTTTTCTCTGGGCTACCTTTTAATATTGCCCTACAGATCCTCTGAGGCTTTAAATTTTCAATCTTTATTCCTCTCTGCTCTTCAGATTGGATAATTTCAACTGATACATCTATTCTCTCTCTCTCTCTTTTTTTTTTTAGCTTTTCTGTTTCCTCTCTCTGTCCTTCCTGGCCTAACGTTGTCACTTCATCTCTTCTTTCATAAGGACTAAGGGGTTTCAGAGAGGTGTCAGAGCTCAATGGTATCTGGGATTGAGGGCCAGAGAGGAGGGGGGAGAAGGCCTTCTGGAGGCAAACATGTGATGTCATTTCTCCAGTGGGAGTTTGGCCCATGAGGGGTAGGTAGGTCATGGCACATATTCATACCACCAGAGACGGGCAGACAACTACAAGCCATAAAGCCCTGATGGAGAAATGTGAGCTAGAGCAGGCAGAGACAGCTTCCTGCAGGAGGGAATGGTAGAGAATCCTGGGGTCTGGTAGGTCCCTATTATGAATCAGGCTCTGAGCTAGGAGCTGTCTGATATTGGCAGATCCGTGTAACACCGCCACCAGAGAACAATTATCCCATGTCCTAGATGAAGAAACGTGGGTTGGAAACAGTTGATGGACGGAAGGTAAAGCAGCAAGCTGACTCAGTGACCATGAACATGTGACATGGTCACTTCAGGGAAGTCTATCTTGATGGGGCAGGATTTTAGATGTTGGAAGACCAGGTACATCCTTTAGAATTTCAGTCCAAACATTGTCCATGATCCAGGTTTTCTTTTGGGCCATATTAACCCCATAGTTTGAACCTACAGGGTCCCTTGTTCCTTCTGCCATAGTGGGAAGATCCCATCCTGGCTCTGACACTGTCACTGACCAGCTGGGTGACCCTACAACTGACTTCACCTATTCAATAGCATTGCCTGCATTTTGAATGTGAGGAAATAAAGGGTTGACTTGGATTCCCTGCAGCAACCGCACTACAAAGTGGCGTGCTGTGAAGTTGCATCAGGAGTTTCAAAAGTACTTACACACATAAGGCCTTTACGAACTGTTTCCTCATTTCTATCAGGGCTCCGTTCATATAGTAATTCAAATTTATTCATTCCTTTTTATTAAAGAAATATTTTACTTTCTAGGTATGGGGGAAGACAGCAGTGAACAAAACATTTAAAAAAAATGCCTTCGTGGCGTTTACATCTCACTCCACAATTGCCCCTTTTGGTTCAGAGTCTCTGCTTTTGAGCCTCACTCTTGGCAGCTGAAAACTCTGGGCTGAAATCCCAACTCTGAAGAAATCAAGCTACCCTGCTATTAAGTAACTTAGGGTTCTTGTCAGTGGGGTTGGAATCATTATGGGTTGTTTAGAGCCTAGAATGGGGTGATGTATGTAAGAGGATTCAGCACTGTCTGGCACGTGGCGGGTAGCATTCTTCCTGTCAATCCATAGTGGACAGAGGTTTCTCTCTCAGGCTTGGTATTTTTGGAGTTCTCTTAGTAGTGAATCTGCTTTTTCTTTTTAAAGCCTTTATGTCACTCTAAGATGGCATTGGAATGACCCTTAATCCCCCTCTTAGTGGCGTATCACAAGTGACATTGGTTCTTGTTTTTCTCTTCCCTTCCATCCCAGGTTACAGCACATCCCAAATCCCCTCGCTACTGAAATGCTCCTTCCCCCTGCCATCCCCCATCAGGTGGCTTCTAAGAAACTGGTTCTCCAAGAAACAGGTTCTCCTCCCTCCAAGATAGGGGCAGGCCCCTCTACCCTGCAGAGTGAATCCCCCCCATTCCATCCCAACTGAAATGTAGCAGGTCCCCCATAATTGCACTGCACCGAGTCTACCCCCCTTGCCCCAACCTGTAGACCCCTCCTAACTCTCCCTGTTCTTCTCCTCCCTTCCCTGCAGGTTATGGGCACGCCGCACCTGGCACCGACGCAGGCAAGGCCTTCTGCATGTTCTATGCCGTGCTGGGCATCCCGCTGACGCTGGTCATGTTCCAGAGCCTGGGGGAGCGCATGAACACCTTTGTGCGCTACCTGCTGAAGCGCATCAAGAAGTGCTGTGGCATGCGCAACACCGACGTGTCCATGGAGAACATGGTGACTGTAGGCTTCTTCTCCTGCATGGGGACGCTGTGCATCGGGGGCGGCCGCCTTCTCCCAGTGCGAGGAGTGGAGCTTCTTCCACGCCTACTACTACTGCTTCATCACGTTGACTACCATTGGGTTTGGGGACTATGTGGCCCTGCAGACCAAGGGCGCCCTGCAGAAGAAGCCGCTCTATGTGGCCTTTAGCTTTATGTATATCCTGGTGGGGCTGACGGTCATCGGGGCCTTCCTCAACCTGGTCGTCCTCAGGTTCTTGACCATGAACACTGAGGATGAGCGGCGGGATGCCGAGGAGAGGGCGTCCCTCGCCGGAAACCGAAACAGCATGGTCATTCACATCCCTGAGGAGCCGCGGCCCAGCCGGCCCAGGTACAAGGCGGACGTCGGGGACCTGCAGTCTGTGTGCTCCTGCACCTGCTACCGCTCGCAGGACTATGGCGGCCGCTCGGCGGCTCCGCAGAACTCCTTCAGCGCCAAGCTTGCCCCCCCACTACTTCCACTCCATCTCTTACAAGATTGAGGAGATCTCACCAAGCACATTAAAAAACAGCCTCTTCCCATCTCCTATTAGCTCCATCTCTCCTGGGTTACACAGCTTTACCGACCACCAGAGGCTGATGAGACGCCGGAAGTCCGTTTAGGTGTGGGGAGGGAAATGGAACAGAAAAGTCATTTGTCATAGTTGATGTTAATTTCCATTGGTCCAACTCGTCTTTTCTTATTTATTTATTATTCTTTATTATTATTGTCATCATTATTACTTTCTCTCCTTCCTCCTTTCTTGGTCTCTTGGTCTCATTTGCCCTCACCTTTCCAGCCAGACAGAGCAGGCCAAAGGGAAATACAGGCCCATCCTTCTCTGAAACTCGCATCTGAGCATGAAGCATGGATCTCCTCCTTCCTTCCCAGCAGACTATGCCTTACATTTCTCACCCCACCCGCCCCATCTCTGCAGTGGTTTTCCCGGGACAGAGGTGAGACCAAGACCACGGAGACAGAGCTGAGAGGACACCCACCCCAAAGCTGCACACCATGCTCAGAGCCTTCAATCGCCCACCTTAGCGGTGTCTCTGACCTAACTCCTTTCTCTTTCCTCCCTAATGACTGCGTGGCTGTGTGTGTGTGTTGTGTGTGTGCTTCTGTGTGCACGTGTGTCGTGACAACACGGGAAGTATTAGGTATTCCTTTTTCTTTCCCATCACACATCATAGCCTGCTTTTGGCTGCTTCCAAACAAAACAAAGACAAAACCCCCCAAGGTTTTTGATTTATCGTCTCTTGCCAAATCAAGCATGGTCCATAAGCAGTCTTTACCCCTGATGTGTCATGGTCCTACTTTCTAAATGCTAGGTTCTCAATTATATTAATGTTTTTTAGGGGGGCGGGTGGGCAAGAAGACCTGGATCATTTTAGCTTGCCAGTTCAAACATTTTTAAAAAGCATGCACTTTGTTAAACTGGTATGCGCTATCCACAAGAAAACTAGAAGTTGTATAATCAAAAGCCCATCATATTAATTTATAAGAGACATCTTTAGTTTTGTCACCTCCAGTTCCAACAATTTACCATGCAACTGGAATTGTCAGGGGACACAGGAAAATTGTTGGGACCACAGAGTACCTATTTTATTTCCCTCTTATTGACGATTTTGTGCAGCACCTTCCTGCGTAAGAATTATTGTGTTGGAATGCTTGGGCGAGAATGGGTATTAGTATGTGGCTGTGGTTCCTTTTTCTAATGAGAAGTGACAGGGCATTCCTCATTAAAAATACATATCTATTTCAAGAAATATCGTCTCTAATTGCATTTGATTTGTAAATAGGGGACAGTTCACATTGGTCTCAGGAAGAGTTTAGAGGCAAGGAGCTATGTCTTGGCCTACTGGGAAACTTGCCAATCTCAGGGGACAATTTTGTCTGAGTAGTGTAGAAATTCCTCCCTGCTCTCAATAGGGAATGAGCCCAAAGGGAAGACCTGCTGTCCTCTTGGTGGGGCGGGGCGGGGGGGGCAGGGGGTAGTTCAGGCCGTAGAGTATGGCACATTGGAGGCTCTTACAGTAGCAGGAATAAAGGACAGTTTGACCTCCAGATTCACTGAGGGGACTTTAATTTCCCTCATTACCATCCCTGCCATTTTCTAAAAATCACCCATTCATCCATCCTCCCATTCCTCTTTTGTAAACCGGAAGGTCATGGCTCTTGCATGGAAATGGACCTTGGCTGTTCTCAGAAGGAGCACGGTTACCGGCCTGTCTCAAGGCCCCAACGAGATCTCCCAGAAAGGAGGCTTTGCTCCCTAGAAAGAGTAGACCTACAGGATTTCTTAAAGGAGACAGACAACACCTGAATGCCACCAGTCCCAAGCATTTGGGCCAATGGGCTGAAACACAGGAGCATTCAAGACTCCTCTGAAAAGGCTGTGCATGTACTTTAATGCTACATCCCATGTTGAAATTTCCCCTTCGTCCAGGACACAGGGCCTTCGAAGGAGTCTGCGAACCTCAGATTCTCTAGGCCAAAGTTGACAGTTCTCAACCTTCAAGGTCTTTATCGATTCACTTGTTTTAAGATTTTGTGTTATGGGATGCCCTACTTGGGGCTCTAAAGTCTGTCCGGAGACTAGCAGTTCTTTTCAAATTTTTTCTCTCTCGGATGAGATTGTCGATTCTATGGGGTCAGAGGTGTAAAAGCCCTAATGCATTTGCAGAGTGCTTTATGCTTCGGAAGAGTGTGCCTGGAATAAATGTGGGGTTCTCATGAAAACTTTGTAAGATGTGCCTTCAGATGGGGAGGGGGTGATCTATAATGATACCAAGGCACTGAGAGGATGAGTGATTTGCTCAGTGTCACAGAGCTGGTTGTTGATAGAACTGAGACAGGTGTCTCAGTCTGGAGCCCAGGAGAGTCCAAGGAGCTGATTTCATACCACCATGTCCTAACTTAGCCCTCAGAGGAGGGTGCCTGCCTCTGTTTCCCCACTGGGGACATGCAGCAGGCCCTTGGAGCCAATTAAAGGGACACCGACTCCACCCTGCACACAGAGCTGGTTTCCCCCACTAAAATGTCTGTGTCAGGTTGGTCCTACAATAGCCATATTTCTGCTTTAATGCCTCAAGAAACAAAGAGCTCTTCTCTTCCCAGGGAATTATAGAAAACATTTTCTATAGGATTAAGGATTATAGGATGAACTCTTTTCTCCTCACCTTATGAGAGCCAAAATAAATTGCAAGTTGCCTCAATTTCCCTATGTCTTCTCTTTTCTACCAGTTTAGCCCTTTGAAGGATGATCACCGAGTCTTCTCTTTCAGAGTTAAACATCCTTGTTTATGCTCAAAGTTTTAGGGGATGGAGGCAAACCTTGGTTTGCTTGCTTGGTGATGTTCATCTTTTGCTGAGATGGTCCATCTCTTCCCTACTCTGGTCTCTGGCCAAGGAGTGACAGATCTAGGCACATCATGAAATGGTCTCAGGGTCCAGGGCAGGGGCCAAGTTAAGGGTTCAGGGTTTTTTCTTCTCTTGGAGAAACAGAAGTTGGGCATCTCTTTAGTGCTCTACCATTCAATCAGCATTAGAATCAGATTCTCAAAGTCTTGAGGAAGCTTTGTCCAAGACATCTCACTGAACAGCCTTTATTTTCAGAGGACGACATTGAGGTCCAGAGAAGGTGAACACTCATCTAAAGGTCTGAGAGGTAGAATCTAGGTCTTCCCACTGATTTCTTTACCATTTTCCTGGTACTTCTGTTGCTGTTCATAGCCTTCACAAGATCTCTTGTTGCTGGACGATTTTAGTTTTTAGCCCCACGTGTCTCTTCCTCCCTCTTGCACCTAGTGATTTCTTTCTTTCATCCAAGTGATTTTCATTCCCTTCTCCCAGTTAACAGTACCCATTCAGCAAGTATTATGAAATCACAGCAGGCCGTTTGGATGTAGGGTTCAACTTCTATTAGAATGAGCTCAGGAAGAGCCATGTCCTACCAGAATCGCCAAAGCTCAGCCCCACCAGCCAGTACCTAGAAATCAACATGCCTTGTAGGTATTTAAAAATATTACTCCCACTTGAACTCTTTTCAACTAAGAGCTCTCAGTCTTCATCTTTCCACCTCAAATATAGGAGGAAGGTGGACAGTGGTACTGATGATCCCTAGAACCCCTGGGCACACACTTTCTAGAGACCATCGTGCTATAATCTTCATGGCACCCATCCTGGGTGGAAAGTGCTGTGTTGGCTGTCAGCATGTTAGACTCTCTTACATAGGAATGAACCAAGCCCTCTGGGTTTTGAGATACTTGGTTATCCCTACAGCTAGCATCACATCCGTTCTTTCCACCTGCCCTGCTCATCTTGGAAACCCCACAGCAGCCCCTTAACCACAGCAAGCTGCCTGGCTCTAAATGTGAACCCTCTTGGAAGCATCGGTGTGCTCCCATTGTGTGCGGCCAATTGGGAGGGGGAGTGCCTGCATTCAGGCATGGTCACAGCAGCTCATTTGCAGCCCAGGATTCCCAGTGGGTCTATCATCCTCCCAGGAGAGGTAGCAAATAGACTTTGACCACTGCCCACAGAAGCCTCCTTGGCTCATTAAAACCCCACCCATCAAAAGGATGTTTTTGATGGAGATTAATTAATCTCTGCTCACCTGTTCCTTATCTGTGTACAGGGCCTTAATTAAGAGAACATCTGGACAGTATGAGAAGCTCGCAGATAAGCCTAGGCAGGTCGCTTTTCTCTGCCTCATCCTATCTGGAAGCTGATGGGTCCCGATTCTCAGTGACAATCACTTGCAGCTGGAAGCCACTTGCAGCTGGAAGCTGGAGGAAAGAACAGGGTTTCTCAGAGGCCTCCCTTGTCTGGGCACATTGGCTGGGGAGAGGGAGGTGAGCAAGGAGAAGATGACCAAAAAAAAAAAAAAAAAAAAAAAAATCAGAGGCTTATGGCTCCATTTCTTTTTGTAATATTCTTTTTTAAATGACAGGCCCCAAGATACCCTTTGAAACCCTCTGCAGAGGCACATGCCCCTCGTCCTATCAGTGTACTGGCCCCGGCATCAGTGAAGCACTCTGGCAAACTGTGGCTTTGTTCTGAAAGTGGTGTGACTTGGGGTCTGTCCCATGCAGGCCATGCTGCCTGGGGGGTGTAAGGTGGGTTTCCTCCAGAGTCGTGGCCTGCACTGGACCCTGGAAGCACCCTCAATGAGGACAGGGTGGCAGGCAGGGGACCTGTCATTGTGCCGTGCTCCACTGAGCTCCTGGAAGTCATTTTACTCCCTGGGCCTCTGAGGCTTCCCCATCAACACAATGGGTGAGATTTATGGGCACTTAGCACAAAACCAATTTGACCCACAAAAGCATTTGGCCTGGGTGTTCTGACCCCTGGGCACACTTGAAGCTTGAGCCGCCCAGAAGAAAGCCAGAAATCACTTGGTTTGGCAGGGGATGGGGAGCTGGGAAGATGAAGAGGGACAGGCAATGGCAGAGAGTTCCGTGGTTGTCACAAACCAAGGCCAAATGCATTCCGGGGTCCCCAAAGTGCTGAGCATAAATCTATTTGATGTTTTTTCTTGACCACACCTGATAGAGGCTGCTGATTTAGGAAAACAGAAGCTCTATGACCACAGTCATATGACACTGACCTTCTATGTTGAAAATCCCAGAATTACAGAGCGAAGAATAGTCTGATGAGCTTCTCTAGACCTCTCGCCTAGACTCCCCCCCGGCCTCAGTGCTTTGCCAGCCTCGGTACCCCAACTCTCAGATGTTTGGACAATGTTTTAGCATGCCTGCAGCTTTTCAGTGGTTCAGCCAAAGAAGAAATTGTCTGCCATGAACAAGAGCACTCTCCTAATGGTGCCATTGTCGTGCCTAAGAAACATAGCATTCATACATTATTGCCTGATACAATCTGTATGTAAAACCCCAGTTGTCCCAAAAATGTCCTCCAGAGCTTATTGAGTCTAAAACACAATCCAAGATCACATCCCACATTGCTTGTCCTGTTGTTCCAGACCTCTCCCGAATAGGATGTCCCCCGTCACCATTTCTGTCTTCACAATATTGGCCTTCTTGAGGAGTCCCGGCCAGGATCTTGTAGAATAATGCCCCGTGATCTGCTATGCTTGTTTCCTCTGGTTAGGACACTTTGGCAAGACAACGGAGTTCATGTCCTGCAGCCATGATTTATGCATTTGATGTTCAGCTCTCTGGGGACCTCTGTGGTTACTGCTTGCATTGTGGGTAAATAAGTCGTATTAAATGTTGTTTTCCTCTGTTAGGGGAACTAACTGCACATTCAAGAGAGGCGTCCGTGGATGCTGGGTCTCACTGCAAAAGCCGAACATGGCTTCAGGATTTCTACCTTCTCACGTGGACCTCTGCTGTGCTGGTTGAATGCCACTATTTGTTCCCCTAAACATCTGTGGGGATGGTCCAGCTACTCATAGACAGGAAACCCAGAGAAATGCTTGATGTGAGGGTCCCCCGCAAGCCAGTTGGGCTGTTTTGGCACCCGCCCCCCACCCATAGCTCCTCAATGAGGGGGTAGAGACTGCCAAGCCCGTCCACTCACTCATCATCATAAAAATGTCACTTGCTATGGCAGCCCCTTGGCCATTAAGGGCTATATTTTGTGACCTCTGTCCTTGAGATCCTTGCTCTGACAAGTTCTGTAGCCTTCTCAGTGCTGCTGTCGTGATACAGTCTCCCTGCCGTGGCTAAGTAACCTTTGGTTTTGATCGAGATTTGTCCATGCAGACTCCCACCTCTGCGCCTTTGCCCATGCCGGTCCCTCGACCTGGGAGGCCTCCCTGTTGCTCTCCAGCTTTGAGGTGGAGACAGAGCATCTCACACCTCCTTTTGCTGTCTTGTGACCCTTTTGCTCCCTGATGGACTTGATGATGTCCTCTTCTGGGGTCCCCCCAGTTCTTGTTTTGGTTGTGAGTGACCGCACCCGGGGAGCAAACCTTCTGTGGCCCCGGCCACAGGACAGCAGGCGATGGGCGGTGCCCCGGAGGGGAAGGACCATCGTGAGAATAAAGGCACTGAGATGTGTGGCCTCTTGCCCAAATGGCCACTCACCACCGTGACTGAGGCATGTCTTAACTTGCAGAAGTGGAAACAGGGTAACTCAATGCACGCCTCTGCTCCATCCCTAGAAATGGATCCAGATCTATGAGAAGAAAAGTGGACCTCATAGCATCGGCGATTCAACAGGACCTGCCCGGCAGGGTGGCATGTGCCCCATACAACAGGGCTGGAAGCTGCCACACCAGGCATCTTTCACAAGGCGGGTGACACAGATGGCACCAGGCTCCAGGAGTACCATGGCGATGTGTCACCCTGAAGAAGTTGGGCCCCGTGATGGGAACGTCATCAGGAAACTGGGTCTGCACAGTTTTCTTGCCGCAACGCTTCTGGTAGAGGCTGCGAGGGGATGGGGACATGCATCGTGAGTGACTCAGGATCCCCAGCCTCTCTGGCCTGGCACCTGCCCACCCCTAGAGCCCTGGGCCTTGAGAGAGGCAAGCGCATGCTCTTCTCACCTCCAGAGAGCAGCGTGGGGGTGTGGATGCTGCTCAGGCTCTGGCATCTCGCACGCCTGGGACCGGCCTCTGCCATTCACAGGTGGGTGGTGGTTTTGCCTCTCTGAGCTTCAGTTTCCCCACCTTTAAATTGGAGATGGTACATAGCCCCTACTGCAAAGGGTGTCTGTGAAGACTAGATGTGAGGTGATGGCATTTAATGTCACCTGCTCTGTGTCAAGCACCCTGCCTGTGTTCTCATACTTGTTTGCATTTCTCATAAAAGCAAGGCCCATGTCTCCTAGAGGAAGTGACTCCTGGGGCATCGGACTTGAAATCCAACTATGGGGAAAAAAAAAGTGATCAAGTCTGGTTGAGGAGCTCAGGCAGGGCTTCATGGAGGAAACAGCTTTGGAAATCATTGAGGCAAGCTTTAAAGGAGCAAGTGGGTACTATTTTAGGCACAGGCAAAGGCATGGGCCAAGGTGCAAAGGTGTGACGGTGCAGGGAGCAGATTCCATCCTACCATTGGTGGAATCCTGCCACACCTGGGAGACATGAGATACCATAAATCTCAAGGCCCTCTACAAGCTGGCCACATCTAAGTCATTCAAGCCATTCTTCTGCTCAAGAACCTTCCCTGGCTTCCTAGTGCCCACAAAGTAAGTTGATGGTAAAGTCCTGCACTCTAACCAACCATAGCCAGAGTCTCAGGCTTTCAGGGAGGCACTATCCATCTAGATGTCCCTTCTGGGTCCTCCTCCCATGAAATTCCAAAAATAGGTCCCGAGTCTCACCAAACTTGAATTCTATGGCATCCTCTTGTTTGGGCAGGGTTTTCTTTGACGGGTGGCAGACGTTAGCTCGAATTTGCACATGGGAATTTTTCTGGGTAAGATCTTGGTCTCATGGAAACATCCTGGGTCTTGTCCTGATGAAACCTTCTGCCAGCCTCACCAAAGACTAGCATATGAAACAAAAGGAAATGCTGTATAAAATAAGCTCTTAAGCTTACTTGGCATGAGGAACTTGTTTCCTGACTGATTTCATGATCAGCAGTGGTCGTGGCTCCCTGCATCTCTGGCCTCCGAGACTGAATCTGGCCAAGGTCTTGTGGGCAGTTGCTCCTCTCACCCCTAGGAGATGAGACCTCTCTGCAGGGCTTGTCACCCAGCACAGGTCCTCTGAGGGTGTCAGCAGAGATCCAGGAATGCCTACTGTCGTGGTGAGTGCTGGTGACCCCCCGGAGATAGCAGCTCCTGGTGAGAAGGTCTGGATGCAAAACTGTCCCCACCAGGACTTGGAAATATGAGCCTGATTTTGAGATGAGGCCTCCGGGTGGTGGAGGCTGAGGGAGGCAGAGGCTGGGGTGGGGGTGGGATGGTATACAGGAAAGAAGTCAAGTCTAGGGAAAATGGGTGGAATTAAGACTCAGACTTTGTCTTGATTTGCTGTGTGACCTAGGGAAAGTCATTTCACTCCTCTGGACCCGAGTTTTCTAACTTCCAGACTAAAGAGTCTGCCCAAGCTCCCAAGGCCCACTCCACCCCGCCCCAGTGTCTGCCATGGACAGGACACCAGTATGGGGAGGACTACCTGGGCTGACTTCAGCTGCATAGGAAAATCTTTCCCCAGACACCTTCTGTTGGAGTTGACTCTAAGATGCTTTATTTTTAATGACATATGGATCCTTAATTAACAGCCAGCCCCATGCAATCTTTGCTTAATTTCTTGGTAGGCTCTCCTCCCATCCTCACCACATGCGGTGCCCTGCTCTAAAGGAAGAAAGCCTTAGCCAATTGAGCTGTGAGTCATGAATATCTGCAGAGCAGCCAGCAGGCCTGGCCCCTGGAACTCGCCCTTCCTGGTGAAAGAGGGGCATGCCTCTGCCCAGCATTTACCTTCAGGCCCGGCTCAAAGCAGACGTTCCACCCCTGCCCTGTGTCTTCCTCTGGGTTGTCCTTGCTCCAGGGGTCTCTTTGCTTCCTGGGAGAATCTCCCCCCACCCCCTGAAGCCCCCTTGGCCCAACAAAGAGCCTTGCCTCGGGTCAGCTCAGCTGGGGCCCAAACCTCAATGGCAGCCTCTTGAACTTACATGTAATGCAGCACTGTACAAGTGAAGATGTTACTTCACACTGGCACACTTACTCTTCGTGCTGGGTGGGGGTGGCCAGAGCACTTTCATCTGGCATATGGGGTAACAGGGCTCAGAAAAGTGGCAAAGCTGGAACTCCAAGTCAGGTGTCCTGACTGCACACTTCGGGCACCTATCCTGAAGCTCACAGGGCAGGGCAGGTCTCTCAGATTGCCATAAGGAAAGGACATAGATAGCGGCATAGCTCAGGAGGAGGGGAGGTGGTGTCATCTCCGGGTCAAATCCATACACGGGGGTGGGGGAGTGGGCATTTCACAGGGGCAGGCATCAGAGGGGGAAGAAGCACAAGAAGAGCATGTGCTGAGTCTGCTGGTTCCTTCACCCAGTTCAAAAGCCCAGCCCTGTTCAGCACCACGGACAAATCCATAAGCTAAGAACCATGTTCACACGAAGCCTTTGGTTGTTATTAATCACACAGACCTTTGCGCGCCTTTTCTCCACAACAGTGGCCCCCCCAGAGGGCAGACCCGAGACCAGCAGTAGTGGGCTTTCTGGCCTGAAGGGTGGGCTAGTGGATCTCAGCTGGGTACAGTGTGCAGTGAATTGTGTAGAATGTGGCAGCCCCTGTGCAGGACAGAGGGCTCTGCGCGGGCGGTGGAAGAGCCTCTGCTGAACCCTCCCACACTGTGGGGTGACCCAGGCTGGGTGCCCCTCCTGGGAGGCAGATCTGAGGAGCTAGAGAAACACAGTGATGCTCAAACACGTCATCTGGCAAACGTGCCCCATCTGAGCCTTCGTTTCCCCATCTGTGAAGGAAGGATCTGGAAGACAGGACTGTCCTGGAAGGATTGGAGGTGGAAACCCTTGTTCTGCAGATGCTGGTGTGAGAAACCATCCACAACACTAGGCAGGAATCTGGCCCCAGGGCACACCTCAGTTTTGTCTGAAGCTTTGTGTGGGACTCGAAAGTTGGCAGGGAATCTGGAGTCGGTGGGGAGGCAGGGTGGCAGGGTTTGTCCTTGTCACCAGCATCTCCCTCATCGTGGTGATGGTTGGTCCTGGCAGTTAAAGAGTACAACTGGGAAGACAGAAGGGGGAGTCAGTTCCTCGGAGCCATCTTTGCATCCAGAGAACAGTACTTGATTTAGAGGAGGGAGGCCTTGTAAGCTTCAGTCATGAGTCTTGCCTCTTCTGGCCACCAGGCACTGGGTGGTGTAGACGTTGGGGGCCTCTCTAAGAACTCAGCCCTGGTTCCCTTCCCTCCTCATTTGTAATAGGACCACTGGCCTTGAGAAGTCACTTATCCCCCCCTCCTACAAAAGATGAAATGGCCAGGTGAGATGAGAGGCTGGTGTCTCCCAGGCAGAGACTGGTGAGGATGAAGTGACATAGTGTGGTCACATACTGGGCTCTGACATTTTAGTGGACGAATTTGGAGAGACAGGGCCCAGTCTTTCCAGCATTGGGCTGGGTTCCTACACAGGGTCCACATCCTCTCCCAGGGACATCACCTGTTTCAGGTAGATAGTTCTATAGACTTCCTCTCCTCTCACTGGAGACTCTCCCCCGACCCACGGAGCCCTTTTAATCCTTCTGATGGATTCTCCCATAAGATGGGGTCTCTTTGATGAAACAGCTCCCAATTCCCAGTAAACCAGATGTCTGGATAGTGGCGTGGGAGGGGGCATGTTCCAGGGAACCAAAGTCCACGTCTCCCAGATGACACCACTATGAGGCGTCAGTGGCCCAACCATGGGCCCCAGCAGCTTCCCCAGGCCGTTTCGTGCAACACGGGCTGTCGATTCAGTCATTTCTCCAGCCACTGTTGACTGAGTGAGCTGAGCATGTGCTTGCTGCCTGCTGGCCGCAATAGAGGCCGCTGTGGCCAGCTAGACCATCAAGTCCTTGGCTTCACAGGACTAAGATGCCAATGGACCACAGCTTCCTTGATGCACGGAGTCTGGAGGCAGGGTGGAGTAGCAGAAATGGGAACCAGAACAAGCCTCAGCAATGGTTTTACTTTCTCACGTGGAATTTTAGAAGTTGGGTAGAAAAATAAAAATATGATGAAAGGAAAAACACAATTAGTGGGAACCCAGTGAAGTAGAACCCACAATTATCAAGATTTCTCTATAATTTGATAGCTCCTCAGAGGAACACACTCCTGAAAAAGGCTAATTATATATTTGTTTGTTCAGCCCACAAATAGCATTTTGACAGCCATTTTTCAGGGCGGGGGGCTGGGAAGGACCTTATGAGATCATCTCAGTCCACCCTCTGCTCTATCAGAAATCTTCACTAAATAGACATTGCACTGGGTTAGGCGAAATTGTTTTCATTGATTCAAATTTAAATAAGGGAACAGATTAGCCCCACTTGGGAGATTTGAGGATATCAGGTATATCAAAAAAGGTTGATGAGGAGGTTTGCAGTTAGACGTAGAGACACGGGACAGAGACATCAAAGATGAGTAGAATTTCAAGCACTGAATTAAGGAGAAAAACCTTCTAGTCCATTCCCAGCAGGCAAGAAATTGCTGATAATCCCTCTTAGATGTACAGTATTTTTGACTTCAGCCAACTGTGTATCCTTGTGCTTTAAAACTTCAAAAAGAAAACTTGTCATTTGTGACTCCAGACATAGAAGAAATTAAACTTGAATTAGTTCCGAATTCACACCCATCAAAATGATTGGCATATACTCCTGGGGTGCCTCCCGGGGAGGGTGGGGTAGAGGGACATGGGCTCTCGTGAATCTATTTGGGGTATGTGTGTGCGTGTGCATTGACTGGATATCTGTGGGTCTTTGGATTTTTGTGTTCCTCCTCTCCATGCCCCCAGCATTGCTGGGCATTTTTGTGACCGTGCAGTAAGGAGACCTGGATTTGGTTCTTATGAGGATGGTACTGGAGGCCTGCCAGAGCACTCCCTGGGGAGGGAGACAGAAGTCAAGAAAGTTCTAGCAGAAATGGGCTTAGTGACCTTGGGACTGTTCGTTCACATTCAGGAGGATGGAATGTTTGGTTCCGGACCCTTAGCAGGGACCCAGTTTCCTACCTTGGTGAATGGGGTTTGAACAGGTCCTATTGTGGTCAAGGTATCAAGGCCTTTGGTGGGAAGCTGTATCAGATCTGGCAAAAATCAGCAGTTCAAACTCATGCACAGAGAACCAAATTCAAAAGGAGCCTACTGCTTCTGTTTGTTTTCTTTTGTTCATCTTCTCTGGCCTTCTCTGTCTGTGGAGATGGCACCTTCACAAATGGCCTTAGAATGCTGTTCTGAAGTTCAACAGAATGAGACAACCATCAAATGAATATCAGAGGTATCTATTTTCACAGCTTACCTGATTAGATATTTAAAAAAACTAGTCACCAATGTTTACAAGTCCAAGTAGACATCCAGCCCATGTAGAATATGTAACTCACACAAGGGTTTGCATCTTTCTTTTGTAACGAGTGTGGTACGCAGCCCTGTATATATTTTACAATGTCTTTACAGAAAAATCATTTAATGTGGTATTGTACAATAATGCACTTTTCTAATTTTTTTCCATTAAACTCTCTATGGCACGTTTACAAATGTATCTTGGTCTTTCTTCACTAGGAAAGGTGGGACAAGACCTTTCATCCCACCTCTTTCTGCCTGTAAACCACATTCGGAAAGCAGAAAGCATGGTGGACTGCCCTGGCTGTATGCTGTTTGCTCTTGATCTTCCTCTTTGTCGACAGGCCTGCTCAGAGGCCTTTCCCCTAACCACCTTGGTAAAGTAAGGAATTTGTCTTAGAACACAAAACTATCCTTCTTGAACTTTATGTGCTGACTCAGTTATTTTGTGCAGCTTGAATTGGATCCAGGAACCAGAAAGTAGATGAGCACCATTTCCAGGAGGCAATGAAACCAAACCAAACAGAGTTCAACCTCAACTGAACTGAGACCAGCTTTGTGATTTTTGTTTTTCTTTTGTGGCCAAGGAATCAGAGTGTAAAAAAATGTGACAAACCATGCTTCCTTTTTCACCAGTGTGTATATGGACACAAGAAGGGAAAACCAGGGCAGTTCACAGGTGCTCAGTTTTCTTTGTATGGAAGGCAAATCTGTTCCCCCAGCTCCGTAGTAGATGCCTGTGTTGGGGCTCCTGAGCTCCACCTGGAAGGCTCATGAAGACAGGTTTCTGGGGTGTGCCTTCAGTCTGGGTCTAGGATGGGGCCGAGAAGGTGCATTTCCAGGGAACACTGAGGTGATGCTGCTGCCACTGTTTCAGAGATTAATGGGAGATGCTGGCCCAAAGCAGACCATGGCCACAGGTCATGTTCCTGAACCTGGCCACACAAAGCCAGGCTGCTTTCGGCCTGTCTTGGAGCCCATGCCTCTTTTCCCTGCTAACCTGGCTCAGCTCTGTTTGGCTTCCCCCAGTGCCTACCCAGGGCTCATCCAGGAAAAAAGTGGACCTGAGCTCTGGTAAGAACTATAACTCTTAGTGATTAAGGCTTAATTTCCATACAGAAAAAACATATGCCTAGGTGTTCCATTCTCTGCATTATGACTTGGGGGTCTTAAATCCTCTTAAAATGTAAGTAAGGACAGATTGCTTTCTCTGCTCAACCTTTCTGTGGATGCCTTGGATAGAAGCCAAGCCCTTCCTACCGGTCAGCTTTGCTATCTGCCTGCCCAGCCTGTGCTCTCCATGGCATGCAGATGTGCCCACATGGCCCTCTCACCTGCTCTGCTGTTCCCTATACCAGCAGCTCTTTTTGACCCCACCTCCTCCCATCCCGCAGTGTCTCTGCTCAGATGTGACCTTCTTGGAGGGCACCTCTCCGGCCTGCTTTCTGCCCTAGCACTGATCACCATCTCCTGCCACAAAATATTTGACATGTCTATTGTGCCTCCCCCAGGGGAGCATGAGCCCCATGAGGGCAGAGGGCAGAGATTTTCACTTGCTTTATTCATTCATGGCTCTACCCAGAGCCACATCTGCAGGCAATAGTCCTTCAGCATTCCCTGAATGCCGAAATGATGGGATGAAGTCAGAGTCCGTGCCCTGCAAAGCCTGTGAGCCTCTTGCATCCTCCTCCTTCCTCTGCTCTCTCCTACCCCAAACATTAGTCTCTCGGCCTGTACTGGCCCTGAGGGAGAACCTCCTGGCTCAGAGATGGATCTAAGGTGCCCAGCACCCTGAGCTCAGAGAGGCTGTGGGACCGTCCAACTCATGAGGTAGAGCCCATTGCTAAACTGCATCCTGGGATTCCAGTGGCTCCAAGAATGTGGACTGGGGACCCAGAGCAGGGCTGGCTCTTGGTTTATGACCTAAGACAATTTCTATTTCTCTTGTCTTTGGAAGGCAGTGTGTGTCTTTGGTGAACCAGGTTAGTGCTTCCTAAGAACTCTGTGCTTTCCAGAATTTTCAAGGGATAATATGGTTGAGTTGCTTTCCTGTATTTTCTATTATTTTAGCCAAGGCCCACTCAGCTCAGAAGGACACTCAGGACAGTCGTGGACGAGGCAGTTTCGAGTCCCTGGCTAATCAGTGCAGGAGCCACAACTTCCTTTTGCTCCCTAATGAGAACTCTGTGCAATCAGAACACCCAAGATTCTACCCCCACATCAGCACTTTCCTCTCTCCCTGCCACCCCCCCACTGTTGGTTATTCAATCCAGACACAAAGGGGCTTGTGCCGCTGCCCAAATGAGGAATCAGAGGCAGGCATGAGACCTTAGCGCGTATTCCTGGGGATTTTCATCGCTGTCCTTGTTATCACCATGCACCTGTTACTGGAAATAATGACCACTTAAAATAGAATACTTTTCTGCATGTCTTGGTTTGTTCCTGCATCATGTGGTTAGATTTTCACTAAGTTCTGTGTAGGGTCCCTTTGGAATGATCTGACAAGACTACAGGAGCACACCACAGCAGGAATATACAACATACTTGTTGTGAGGTCCCTGAAGAGGACACTGAGGAAAAAGCCATTATGCTCTAGGGCAACTGAAACCATGGTAACAAAGAGGCCATGATTGGCAGCAATAGGCTACCATGTAAAGAATGTGAGGTTTCAAAGGTTTTATTCTCCCTTTCTGCAAGTGGAAAATCCTATCATTAAGAGCCGCAACAGGAGATGTTCCAGCTCGCAGGGCTGATTGTCAGTGGAGCTCCCTCCCATGTGAGCACCTCTGTGGTATACTCCAGAATGAGCAGTATCAGAACTTCTTTTAGGATTAATGATTCTCACAAGCAACCCAGAAGGGTGAGCCCTACCATTTACTGTCCCTTTGTTCTTGGTCACTTTACTCATCTGCAAATGGTCAAGTAGATGTTATTAAATAAGACACAGGAGAGCACCTGTCCTAAGCAGTTCCTGTCACTGTGTGGCAGGCATTGCGGGCTACATCTTTTCCCGTAATAACTCAGAGCGTTTCCTAAAATGCTTTCCATAGCAGGCTGGTCCTATAAAGCCCCCCCACCCCCCAAAAAAGGAACATGCATTGCTGCATTCTAAGTCCCTTTTTGTGCAGATTTACAACCCACACCACAAGACATCTCACAGCATTTACTATCCTAAAGGAAAAATGGAACTTTGCCAACCTAGGGGTTCCTGAGCAAATCTGATGAATCTGTTTCCCGCCTCCTCCCCCGAACACCAGTGGCATTCATCGCCACCCCCTCCCCGCATGCCTGTGATCAGCAAGGCTGTGCAGCAGCCCCTCCCATCTCTGCACCCTCCAGGTGTGGCAGGGTTGCACTTCCTGGTCCCCTGGGTGCGTGTGGTCATGTAATTAGTTCCGGCCAATGAATCACAGGTGAAGCAGCACAGATCACTTCCCGGCTGCAACCTAAACTGTGCGAGACCCTCCAGGACTTTCTTTCCTTCTGTTGCACGGACAGGCAAGTTTCAAGATAGTGGCCGCTGAGTCCAGGTCCTGAAGAGAGGAGGTAAGGTGAGGACTCCCCCAGCTGGCCCACGGTGGATGCACACGGTGAGAAAAAACCTTCAAGCCACTATGATGTAGGGATTGTTCAGCCTATCCTGACTGCTCCAGGTTTGTTCCTGGGGACACTTCCTCAGGTGGTTAGTGCCTGGTACATCAGGTTCATATATCTGAAAGATGTTGTCAGCCAGTCATTGACTCAAACAATAAGAGGGGTCTCTTTAAAGAGCCTCACATGCAATAAAATCTTACACCAGGAGCAGGGGGTCTTAATTATCTGAGTTAAATATTGCCCACTCCAGTTTCATCCTCATCCAGGGACTTAAATATTTTTTCCATAGAGCCTTTTCCATTTTAAATGTGATTTTCACTTTCAATTCTTTGTGTTTCCTCCTTAAAACAGGACTGTGCAGGCGGCCCCATCAGAGGATGGTGACAGCTGTCTCCTTCTGTAGGTGAGGAAGCCTCGTCCTTCTCTGGATCCTCAGCATCTTAAACAGCTGCGGCAGAGGTCGAATTAGAATGGCACCAGCTTTGGATAAAAATCCAGATCTTGTTTTTCAAAACGTGTCTAGAGCTGGTGGCTGTAAGGAACCAATCAAGCCTCAGCTGTGATTCTAATCGGGCCAAGTCCGCCTGAGAGCCCAACTCATTCATCCAAAGAGAACAGGGTTTGGATGGAGCTCAAAGTGCATGGCTGGGCTGGCATAGCCTGGACAACCTCTTGAAGGCCGGGCTACAGAGATAGAAGGTCTGTCACTCAAGTTGGGGAAATCACCTGAGAAGCTCAAGTCCACTGCGTCACAGCTCAATTGAGTCAGCCTTACCAACCAAGAATTGTGTTGATAAACAGACTCAGAGCCTGTGCTCGTGGGGTTGCCCATCTGCAAGTGTCTCACCTGGCCCTTCTGCAGGGCCTGGCGGGGACTGGGGGAGGGTCAGTGCTCCCTGGGGTGGGGACTGGGTCTGCTTCCAGGCTCAGCGCCTCTGAGTCATACAGATGCTAGGTGGTCCTGCTGCTTACCCTCGCTGAACCTCAGGCTTCTCGTGTAAACAGGGCGCTTTTGAGGAGTTATTAACACCTCCCCGTGAGTCAAGGCACCTGAGATCATGTATGTAATGCTTGTAATAAATGCAGCTATGTGCCAGGCACTCTGAGACACTGCCTTTGTGGTTATTATTTTTAGTTCAGCTGTATGCGTGCCGGAACATGTTCCTGTTGGCTGTGAGTCTACCATGGAAAGTGGCTTCTAGGGTGTTTATTTAACTGGCACCTGCCCCTTTTTGCTGGTCCTTGTAATAACCCAGATTTGAGCCAGGGTATAGACATAGAACCCCCTGGATGAAAGGGAGGCCTGGTGCCCTTGAGGAAGGACCCTGGTACACTGCTACACATTTATCCTTTGAATTTTTCTCATAGCCTTTCTCGAAGGCAGCTATGGCCATTTACCAGGGAGACAGTGTACCGAGAGGAAGGAGAAAGATCAGACTTTTGGGGATTGCCAGACCCTGGCTCTGAACTGACAGATTCCAGGAGACCTGGATGTTGCTGTTGTCTGTTGGTCAGAGTAGGTGATTATGGAGTGGGGCGATCCATGGAGTTGTTGCTCAGGTCCATCTCAAAGCGGGCACTGTGGGTCTCCCAGCCCATCTTGTGGCTGCTGGCCAAGTTCTGAAATGCATCATTGGAATAGACACTCAGCAATGGGCAGAACCTGTTAGCCAGCAGTAGACCTCACTCCCAGCCAGGGCTGAGGGGGGGACCTCCAGCCCTGTGGCACTGTGTCCCCTAGGCCAGAGGAGGCTCTGGACACAGACACGAGTCCCAAATTGGCCACTTGGAGCTCTCCTTATTCTTTATTCTTATTCTTTCCTAACAGGAACTGGAAGAGCTGTCTGCCCCTGAGGCAGGCTGCTGGAGGGGGATGAAGCCAGCATTCTGGCATCTTGCAAGGCCTAAGAGGGCTTAAGTCCTGGGTGAAATCACCCCTGTGGCCAGATCGGCTCCTGTCCCTTTCTACTGGGTGATAATACAAGCTCATCAGTTTTTAATAAGCCAGGTGAGCTTGGATGCAATGACACAGGCTCTAGTGGCCTGATTCACTGTGGGGGAATCTTCTGTTCTCCCCCTCCAAATTTCTCTTCACCTTTATTCACGCTGCCCTGTGTCCATGGAAACAAACCTGTGTGGCTTCCATGTAGGCTTGGTCAATACGGAGCTCTGGCAAGAAGTGAGGAGGTTGGGGGAAAGAGACAGGGAGGATTTACCCCCTTTCCCCCGTGGCAACTCTACAGTCTGGATGTTTTCTAAAGCAAGGATCTCAGCCTCTGCCAGGAGGCCCTCTCCACACTGCCTCTGGTTTCCAGGTTCTAAACTGCCCTTTCTTCCCGGCCTAAGGAGGCGCATCCTGGGTACTGCACTACCCTTTACGGTTTCCTTATACTCTGCTGAGCTTTGTGAAGATAGTCCTTTCATTAAAGCATCCACAAATCACCCAGCAGGACTTTCCCAACTGTCTCCTGGTGGACCCTGCCTGCTCTACACACTGCACCCAGACAGCCCGGACTAAATGGACAACATGTCATCATGATCATCACAAGAGCGTATTATCAGGAGAGTGACGTACAAGTCTTGGTCCAGGCAGAGATCTTAGGAAAGATACTGTAAGCAATCCAGGAAAGGAAAGTATGTGCTTAACTTTGGAGTAAGCATTGCTCTATTGCCACGCACTGTGCTGGGCACCTTCTGATGCCAGGTTTCCTGCTGGGACAATCCCCTCGCCCTCAGGAAGTGGTCTCCTCAACAAGTGAGGATGGCCCTACCATGAGGGAAGAAATCTAGAGATCAGCCCATATCCCATTTTTTTTTTATGGTTCATTCAACATTGACTCATCCTCTGCTGGAAGCAGTTCTAGAGCCAAGATTGTTTTTTTCAATTTAACTTTTATTGAAGCATGACATGCACTCTGGAAACATGCATCAATTTAAAGTGTGTAGCTTGATGAACTTTCAACACTGCAAGTTCTTCAAGTTCCATAGCACTGAAAGTTCCATGGTACTGAAACCCCAAGTCCAGAAATACAACGTGGTGGGCATCCCAGCGGCTACCCCCTTTCCTCCCAGACACTGCCCCTTCCATGGTAACTACTCTCCTACTTTCTAATCTGCTTTTGAATTTTAAGTCAATGGAACCCTAACTGTGCACTCTGGTAATCAGACTTATTTTCCTTCATGTGTTTGCAAGTTTCACTGTGGTGTGTTCCATTCTGTGACCACGTCAGCCCACTCTTGATGGGCCCTCGTTTCTCCAGATTTTGGCTATTAACAACAGTGAAGCTATGAGTGTTCTGGAACATGCCTTTTGAGTTATAAGAGCAGTGGGGTTGCTGCATTTCTGTAAGGGCCTAAGGATAAAAGTATGTATCCCTAGTCATTTCCCAGAGCCCTGCCCATGTCTGTAGGATCCAGTTTCCACCGTCGGCCTCTGGTTTCCATAACAGTGTTCTACCTCCCCAAAGCCTGGCGGATACAGTTATTGGTACTAGAAGTGGTCCCGGGTGGGTAGAATCCTAGGGACAAGATCCAGGAATTCATTTTTTTTGATCTGGCTGGATTTAAAGTCAGCAGCCAGCCTGTTGTCTAGCACCTAATCCTGTGGGTGGCTGAGTTACAGCACACACTGAATTCATAGATCTGGGTTCTCTCATGTTAAAATTAGGGCCGTCACCCAATGCAGGCTCAGTTCCTGTGATCAGTTTATCATGAAACTTCAGGCACCATTAGTTAACTGTCAGATGCCAAATTGCAGCAGAAAGAATCAGACAGGCAACCTTGCTTTGGGTTTGTACATCTGTGGCTACAATCATGGTGCCTGCTTCAGGGTAGCAATGGTGGCCTAGAGCAGAGAAACTTTCTGCTCAGGAAAAAAGTTATGGGTTTGCCAAGATTATAGATGAGGCATGGGTGAGTGTGGTGGACCGTCCTTCCCATCCCAGTTTTAAGAGTCCCCGCTCCGCCATTTCCCTCCATCAGGTTTTCTGCATCCTCTTATTCCCCCACTTGGCACCTAGTTTCTGTCCCTTTCCCTTCAGCCAAGACTTGCTGTTTCATGATGTGGTCAATCATCTATCTGTCCAGGATGTGGCTGTGTCTCCTTCAAAACAGCAATGATCATGCATTTTCTGTGCTCAAGACAGAAAGGCTGAGGATTGAGAAACGGCCCCAGGGTCTGTGAGGCCAGGAGTCAGAATGCATGCCCCATGCAGTGATCTCATTTGATTTCTTTCTTGCAGCGTTATGACTAACCATGGGGAGACAACAAGGTCCAGGGCTTTTGTGCAGACTTGGCATGCCTGCTCTGTGGGGTCAGGAAAGTGTGGCAAGGATGGCAAATGTGCAGTCCACGTGTCCCCTCCACTCCTCTTAGCCACCCCCCACATCCACGGCAGACTGGCCTGATCCACTGTCACATGCTGTAGTGCCTGGTGCAGATGTCCACTTACACCGACTAATAGGGATGATGCAGAGAAGGGCCAGAGCCTAGGGTGGCGATTACCGTTGACATGTGCAACCCTGGAGTGGAATGAGAATCCCCACCCCCAGCTGTCCCGTGATCCAACTCCCTAGTGTTATGGGATGTTTGGCTTCAGCATGGTTCTGCTGATGCAACCAGATGCAGCAGCTCTTAGCTGTCACCATTCCCCCCTTGGAAGCATCACCCACCCACTACTCACCTTGAAGGGATAACAGCTCCGATTATTTCTTGGGGAACCCCACTGTCTTCACTCTTGGCCCAAACTGCATAGAGGGTACTGAAGGCTTTGGCCCTAGGATCAGAACTTGGGATTCTCTGCAATTCTTCTCTGGCTCCTCCAGCCAGAGTCCTCAGCCTCCAGGGCCTGGATTTGGGGTAGAGAAAAGGAAGGGAGGGTCTTTGTTCACTGCTGCTCAGAGAGGATGAAACTGGCTGGCAGAGCCTTTGAGAGCAGTGAAGTCCCCGAAGAACCATCAAGAGAAGCACAGCAGGCCTGTTTGCTGGGCCTCCAGCTTTGCCCGTTGCCATGGCAACGCCCCAGTGCGGCACCAGGAATAGATGGTTTTTGAAGGAGGGTGGGGATGCGTGACATCTTATTTTAAAAAAAAGTTAGCATGTTGGGGGTAAGGATTTTCCCTGAAGGCATCCTCTGAACAGGCAGGTGCAGGGGCTTGGGCTACAGCCTGGGGGTTTGGTGCCCTTGAGGGCTGCTCCCTTTTTCCTGTCCTGGCAGCCAATGGCTCCGCCTTTTATTCTGGAATGCAGGTCACGGTGCTGGCCATGGTAGGGGAATGAGGTATGAAGTTCAGGAGCATTTGGGATAATGGCAGGGAGGTAATTAATGTTCGCTCCCCCATGAGCCCTGGAGATCAGCCTACCCACTGGCCACAAAGCCAGTCTTCTACAATTGATGGGAGAGAGCAGGGCTTGGGGTGAGGGGGGTCTGAATCCTAATTCCGGTTCTCCACCTCTTGAAGAACAAGCCCTGGCCAAGTTTCTTACACCCTCTTCTCAAGGGCTCAGAGGTTCAATCAGCCAGGTATCCACCAGAGAAGGAGAGTCATTAGGAAATACATATTAAGAGACTTATTGGAAGGAGTTGACTTACATGATTGTGAGGCCTAGGCAAGTATTAAGCCTGCAGGATTGGCCTCCAGAATGAGCAGACTGGGACTCGGGCATGGGCCAAAGGTAGTATCCCCAGGTGGAATGTCTTCTGTATCAGGGAAGCCTCAACTCTGCTCTTACGGCCTTTCAACTGACTGAACCAGGCCCACCCAGGTTACTTAGGACAATCTTTCACACTTGAAGTCAACTGATTATGACCTTTAATCACACCTATAAAGTACTTTCTCAGAAACATTTAGATTAGCCTCTGATTGAGTAAGTGGGACTGTAGCTAAGTTTAACACATAAGAAAGCTATACAAGTGCCTCTTCTGTAAAATGGAGCTAGTCTTTTCTTGGGAGGTTACTAAGTGACCTACATGAGGTATTTCATGTAAACCTAATACTAGCAATGACAACAAAAGTGATAGCCACAGCTGGCCTTTGTGTGATGCTTGGTATGTTCCAGCATGTTATAAATATCCCTTTAGTCATCAGTATGATCCTATCTTGGCAGATGCCATGTTGATCCTTGTCTTAGTCTGTTTACTGCTGCTATAAGAGACTACTACAGACTGGGTAATTTATACAGGATAGAATTTTATTTAGCTCATGATTCTGGAGGCTGGGAAGACCAAGAGCATGATGTGACCTGTTGAGGGTCATCCTATGACCAAAGGGTGGAAGGAGGAAACAAGAGTATGTGAGGGGGCAGCAGGAGCCAGGCTTGCTTTTAAAAGCCACTCTCAAGATAACCGACTCACTTTTGACTCCATCTCTTATTACACCCCACCTTCCAGTACCATTGCGTTGGGGATTAACACATGAATTTTGGAGGGAGAGGGGCAGATTTAAATAACAATCCTCATTTACCAAAGGGGAAATTGAGTCAAATTACTAAGTCTAAAATCTCACAAGAATCAGCAGGGTCCAGAAACCAAATAAGACATTTCACATTAGGTGCTATGCCAGGCACTTTACATGTAAGTGTTTTGAGGGGATCAAGTTCAATCTGATAAGGGTAGAAAAAGTCTACTCTGTGTGTTCACCCATTCTCCAAACAGGTGACAGACCACCCTCCCCACCACACATACCGGCATGCTGTACTTGCACTCTCATTTAGTCCTCAGTGCCTTAGGACACAGAGGAGTCTTGGCTATAGGCCAGGCAAGGAGTCAAACTAAGGTCTGGGGACCCCCAGGCCCCTGTGTTCTTGGATACTTTGCATCTTTGGAGAGAATGAGTGGTTGGCCCCGGTGCTCTTGAATTCAGGCTACAAGGATCAGTTCTGGGGTAACCTTACTGGTGTATGTACTGGCTTTTCTCTAGATTTGCTCTCTTCCCACCTCTTCCTGCTCTATACCTGGGAGGCTGATTCTAGGATGGCATCATCCAGGCCCCTTTTGGCTTCCATTTAGTGTTGGTCAATGGGAGACACTGGTAAAAGACGGGAGGGTGGAAAGATATCAGGATACCTATCAACCCTCAATCCCACCCCTGCCTTGTCCTGGAGTGGTCCATCTCTTTCTGGGGTCTAGCAAGACCCACACTCCCAGACCCAGACCCCCTGCAGCTTCCAGTGTGGAAAGAGGCTCCCCAAGGTTCCTAGACCCAGAGTGCCCCACTCTCCCTTCCTGGTTCCCTTAACTCTGCCTTCATCTCTATTAATAGTACCTTCACAAACTCTCTCCAAGGAAATCCTTGGGTGGTCCATTTGCTTCCTGTTAGAGCCCTGATCAATTGCTAGGCCTGGAGGACTGCCAGTTGGGGGGCCAACCTAGAGTGATGTGGGCTAGCTTACAATAATTAAGGCAGGGGTGAGCAGGGCCCCCTCCAGCCTTCGCAAAAAATAAAAATAAATAAAAAACCCATAAAAACTGACCATACTTCATGAGCCTTTGGAAGACTCAGCCAGGCCTGGCCCCATTGAATGCATAAGGGAGAAAGTAAGATGATAAAATCAAAGTTGCTAGGGATTATCCTGGTGTTAACATTGAAGACCCCACATTCTCAGTCCCCTAAGACCCAGGAAGACCAGGACAGGTGGCCACCCTAGAGTCAGTCACTGTGCTGTTGCCATGGGGGGTGCTCCATCCTTGGGAGATGCCTATAGTCCTCCCAGGAGCTCTGATCCTGGCCTCACAATGGAGGTAGGAGGGACTGACCCTGCAGAGACCAAATCCCAGAGGGAAAGGGACAATCAGGCAGTCCTCTGTTCCTGCCTCACCTGGAGGGCATTCTAGAAATGCTATTCCTGCCCCTCTCCAACAGATTAAGTAGGAAGGCCTGTCTGGGTGTAATTGCTTGGCAGATTGTATCCCCAGGGCCCAGCACAATTACTGAGTGTTTAAATCATTAAAATACAATAAGTGCTTCTCTTCCCTGCCTCTCACTGTACAGTCTGCATTCCCTAAGGCATGCTTAATTACTGTAATGACAATGTCAACTCACAGGCCACCTCCTCTTGAAGTCCTGATAGGGAAGAATGAGCAAATTTTGTGTTTAATCAATGATGTCAGACAGGGAATATCAGCTTACAGGAAACTGCCTTTGCCTATGTTGTTCCCTCTGCCTGGGTGTCCCTCCCCTTACTGGCTCAACAGCCCATTCCATGCTCACTCAGCACCAGGCATCCTCCAGGAGCTGGGCAGAGGGCACTGAACGAGACCAGCAATGCAGAGCAGTAGCTCCAGGGCTCCCTCTGCCCATCTCTCACCTGCTCTTCCCCTTGCACTTGCTCTTCCCCTTGCACCAGTTACAACAATATCATGTGATAAACCCTTCCCTTCAGGCCCACACCCTGGGGCTTTGAGGGGATTGGAGGTGCCAGTGAAACTCTGGGCATAAGGACCCAAACCTGTGCTATGAATCAAATCTGGAGCCTCTGCTTGGGTGACGACAACACTAGTTTCCACAGTCTCTTATCCACCATAGCTCTCACCACTACCAGGATACTGGCATCCTAAGCCAACTAGAAGCCATGAGTGAGTTTTGGGCAGAGGAAGGCTGTCTGAATCCTTTGCCATGGACTACAACATGCTGTGAGGCCTGGCCCAGCCACCTCTTTACCTTCCAACACACTCCTCCTAGCTCTCTGCTCCTTGGCCACAATCATCTTCTCTTGGCATCTTCAGGACACCAAGTAGCCTCCTGATTCAGGGTCTGGCCCTTGTTCCTTGGTCTGTTTGGAATGCCTTCTTCTTACTTATCCTTTGGATTTGGGAGAGGGATTTCTTGACCATCCCTCAATCCTGCCCCTTCCATGTAAATTCTATGTTCCTCTGGTTTCTCACAATGCCTTAAGCTTTTCCTTCATAGCATTTGTGAAAATATGTAAGACGTTAATAATTGGTTGACTATATATGCCTCTCCCCCACTCAGAGCAGAATGATCCATTATTTGTACAACTTCAGTGCCCAGCACCAGGGTGCCTACCACACAGCAGGCAAAAAGTATGACCTTCTCTTGGAAGAGAAAATAGATGTTTGGGGAATCATCCTCTGTGGAAAACAAGAATGCTCTATATGGCATCTGCTCCTGAACTTCTTATCTAGCAAGCGTGTATGGCACTTACTGTGTGCCAGGCATGGTTTAAGTGCTTTGCATACGTCATCTCATTTCATCATAGAAACTATGAGATAGAGAGGATTATTATCCACAGCAAAGGAGGAAATTGAGACCAAAGGTTTAGATAACTGAGGGCTGTGGAGATAGCCCAAGTGGGAGAAGACAGTAGGTAGTGTCTTCAGATCTTCAATTCTGTGCCCATAAGAGGGGTAAGAAGGGGTAGCTGTCGCACTCTGTAGGCAGAATTGAAAAATCCAAACCTTGTGCATCTGACTTCAGGAGTTCAGATGTCTTCGTAGACACCAAAGTATTAATGTTCTTTTGTAATTATTTATAGCCAATCACATGTTCTTGCTTTTGATAGAAATATAATTATAAGCCTTACATTTCTTTGATTTCACCTTAGAATTTGATAGAAACCATAGACTACAAGACTTATCTAAGAGTTAATGAGAATACCTTTTTAAATTAACTTTTACCATGAATCTGTTTTAAGTGCTTTGAGAGTACAAAGCCCTGGGTTAGCCAGGCATGAACTTTAGTTTGGAAAGTTTCAGAGCATATTTGCATAACAGTGATCATAACATTTTAAGTTAGAGCTACAGTCTCTCTGCATTTTATCCTATTTTTGAGACAGGGTCTCAACTCTCATTGCCCAGGCTGGAGTGCAGTGGTGTGACCTCAGCTCACTGCAGCCTCAACTTTCCAAGCTCACGTGATCCTCCCACCTCACCTTCCTGAGTAGCTGGGACTACAGGTGCATGCCACCATGCCTGGCTAATTTTTTGTATTTCTAGTAGAGATGGGTTTTTGTCATGTTGCCCAGACTGGTCTCAAACTTGGCTCAAGTGTTCTGCTTACCTCGGCTTATCATAACATTTTAAAGAAAAGAATTCACAACTTAGAATTCTATACCCAGCAAAATTATCATAAGTGACATCTGTATAAAAACAGACAAAAATCAGTCCTGGATTTTACTAACAGTAGCAGTAGGTCTCTTGGCAACAGCAGTCTTTAAAATGTTTGTTCCCAATTCACTCTTCTCTAACTCAGACTAATTGCTTGGTGCACAGCAGTCATCTTAGATCTTGCCTTAAGTTTCTTATGTGTTTCATTTATTCCATCTTCCACTTTCACTGTGTACTCCCCTACTTTGCTCTGTTGGATCATAGCCTCCAGCAGCTTTATGCAAAATGGTTGCACGGGAGATTAGGTTTCGGAGACTTGTTTAATAAAGTATTTTACTAATCATATTTGATTAGCAGTTTGAATAGGACTATAATTCCAAGTTAAATATTATTTGTCTTCAAATTCTTGAAGGAAGATATTGCTCTCGAATTCCCTCTTCTAGTGCTGCTATTGGGAAGTCTAAAAGGCATTCTGATTCCTGCTCCTGTGTATGGGAGTTTATTTTTCCTGTGGAAGTAATACAATCTTTTCATGCAGGCACTAGGTATGCCATTTCAGTCTAAGAAGTCATGTCCTTCACTTCTGGGAAAACATTTAAAAAACTGAAAGGTTTCTTCTTCTTTGGTTTCACTTTCTGGAATTCCTAGTATTCAGAACATGTTTATTTGGTTTCACTTTCTGGAATTCCTAGTATTCGGAACATGTTCTTCTGACATAGTCTTTTCATATTCTTATGTTTTATCTTTTTCTCCTTCTTGGAGAAGTCTTCGAGATGCTGTTTTTAAAGTTTCTATTGAATTTAATTCTATTGAGTTTTTCACATCTGTATTTGTTTACAAATCCTAAAATTTTTTATTCTTTAACATTTTTCTCCTAAAAAGTAGCATCCCGTTTAATCTCATGGATACAGTGTCTTTGAGATATCAGTGACTGACATTTCTTCCTTGTTTCAATTATTTTCAACTATTTTTTTCTTGTTTTCATGTTGAATGTTTTCCTCAGATTTCCTGGAAGTCTTTGCATGTCTGCTTATGTTTAAGAGTGGGGAACTGTGGAGCTGATGAGGTCCCTGAGCACAGGGTGGGACTTGATTTAGCTTCTATTTTAGGTTTGGGGATAGATGTGAAGGTTTGTTGTTACATAGATAAAGCCATGTCACGGGGGTTTGTTGTACAGGTTATTTCATCACCCAGGTATTAAGCCCAGTACCCAATAGTTATCTGCTCCTCTCCCTCCTGCCACCCTTCACCCTCAAGTAGAGGGTCTGTTATTCCCTTCTTTGTGTCCATGAGTTCTCATGATTTAGCTCCCATTTATAAGAACGTGTGGAATTTTGATTTCTATTCCTGCTTTAGTTTGCTAAGGATAATACTTGTTGATTTAACTTCAATGTAGGGTGATCTAGCAGAGCCTTCTTTAGAAGATTCCCTGGTGTTGGTCAGAGTCCCAGGAAAGTACCCTTCTCCACTCCTGTCTCAAGGCCCAAGGCTGAACTGCCCAGGTTGGAGCTAGGAAAGGAAAAGAGCTGGATGTCTCAGCAATCAGTGTGCCTGTGACCATGGAATACCAGTTTCAAATAGCACTCCTCCCCCTAAGTGTTCCCATGTTCTCTAGGCTGTGGCATCTGTTTCACTCACTCCAGTGAATCAACTTCCAGTCTTCTACAGTCCAGGGGAGGGGAAGCCATGCAAGTGTGGCATGAGGGTGAGTTTTTCCAACTGTAACTGTTTCTAAGATGTCTATCATAAAAGCTTATGTTTTAGCCTCCCCCCTCTAGAAGTGCCTGGCACCATCACTTGTAGACTTTTTTGAGGATTTCGTGGTACATGTCCTGTCAACTCCTGGATTTCCCCACTGCCTGTATAGTATTTGGCTTTCTCAGGGAGGCCAAGCTAAGTATTACTATCCCAGCTGCCTTCCAGTTACTGAAATGTGTTGCTGTCCACTGTTCTTCTTTGTCTAGACTTAAAGAGCTTAAACTCCCTTTTCTGTGGTTTTAGTGGGGAGTTAGGAAAGTGTGAAGTCACATGTTTGTGTAATATGCCATCTTTAGAAAGACAAAGTTTCAGGTAAAAGGTCCCCAGAACATACTTTTCTTGTCCTATGCTCTTCCCAGGGCTGGCTGTGTGACTTAGCCTAGTCCCTCCCCTTCTCTGGGCCTCAGTATCTTATTTCAAGCCCCCTTTTGTCCAGATAAGATTGGGGAGGTACTGGAGAACTGTGATTCTCTCACAAATCCATTCTCATATAGGATATGGACCTTAGATAGGAATGAAGACTATGAAGCCTTATGGAGTAGCAGAGCCACATAAGTGACTTTAAGAACCTGGAAAAGACAGAACAGCAGCAATTATCTGTGCCTGAGGGTTGAAGTCCTCCTAGGGTGCTAAAGCCAGTGATATGATGTCAGCATATGATGAATAAAGCTTTCTAAGCAAGGGTCCCAATAAGGCCGAGTTCGGTAATGGCCAAGTTGAAAGAGACCTAGTGCTCAGCAAGGCCAACCCCTCCATTCCCAGATTGGGAGACTGTTGGCCTACAGCAGGGAGGCATCTGCCTCAAACGAACCCAAGGCAGCACTGGCTAAGGGGCTGTATGCATGGAGGCCTCCAGGAATCTGACCATGAGACAGGATTGCAAGAGATTGATTGAGAGACAATGTCTGTGACAGAACAGGGAGGAAGCAGGATTGGCTAGAGAAAGACTTTAGGTCATGAGCACATCTGACAAAATCCAGGTCAACCCAGCAAAGAGATTTAGTGAAAAAACGGCTCCTTCAAGGACTCTGTGTTGGGCAGAAATGGCCAGGCCCTGGTTCCCTGCAGCACCTAGTCCACTGTCAGCTGCTCAGGAGGTATAGCTTCAGATCAAAAGCTGTGATGGATCCTGAAAGTGTGAACAGCCGGAAGTGATCAGTGAACAGCAGTGCTTGCAGACAAATGCCACGTTCTTTCTTGAAGGGAGAGTTGGGGGACACATCTCCATGGTTCACAGGGGTGGGGGTAGAAGAGACACCAGGAACTAGATTCACAGCCCTCTCTTTTCTGATTGCACATCTGAGGGAGAGGGCTCCCCAAAGCCCTCCATGGCCACATTCCCAGGACTGGGACGACACAATGCAAAGGCATGGGGGACCTTTTGATGAGGGGGGAATGAGATTCTCCTGGCTTGGCTGATTATCCTGCTTTATGTTGCTGGGTGTTCCTCTGAAGGCTGACCAATGCCCAAGGTCAATATTGCATTCACTGAGATTGTGGAAATATCTGAAAAGAGATTTTTCTTGTTATCCTGCCAAGGAAGCAAGGCATGACCTGAGATGTGAAGTACCTTAAGGGATCAATGGTTATTGTAAAAATTTCTGTTGGCAAAATGTACTGTGTGCCAGACATTTTATCATTTCCACTTTAAATATTTTATATGTGTGTATAAATGCATAAATATAAACATACATAAATATAATTGCCACAATTTTTACATTAACCATAATATCCTCTTTTCCCCTGCATTTTACAGAAAAAGCTGAGAGTCAACTAGAAGAATTGATATTTGCTGAACTGACACTCTCAGGATGAACAAGAAAGAGGCACATGAAGAGCAGGGGTCAGGCTGAGGCTGTCTGGGCAGAGGGCCCAGTGTGGGTGGAGATGTGGAAGCCAGGCTGGGATGGTACGTGCAGGTGTCATCAGCAAGTTGAGGATTGCTAGAGGGAAGAGGGGGAGGCAGGAAGAGGAATGGTCTGGAGAGTCATCAGGGCCTTGTCATGGGAATGTGACCAGGCCTCATGGTGCTCCACAGAGCATAACTGGGCTTGGTGACATCTCTAGCAGACATTCAGGACGCGGCTTGATTTCAGCACAGTGGTGCTGGACAGCTCCAGGCATAATTCCACACCAATCTCAGGTAAGAGTTTTGCTCTTTGCTTTTTCTGAGGCCAGAGAAAACTGCTGAGGACACAAGCTTGAAGACAAAGGAATTAGTGTCCCTGAGGGGTGATCTTGATTAGTGGAGATGGAGAAGCTGGGCCGGCATCCCAGCCCCCCACGTCCTCTTTGTGACTATTCTGAGGCACATTCTGCATGGTTTCTCTGTGGATCTGAGCCTCAGTTGCCCGCAGCATGAAGCAGCATCGAAGCACCTTTGGTTGGTTGGATTTTATCATTCTGCCTCACAATCCCCACTGCCTCACTGTTCTTCCTGGTATAACCAATCAGACAGCCTCTAGTCAAAATCCTTGGCCCAAGTTCTGATTTGGGGAAGGTGGGAGCCCAACTCTAAGCCAGTGTCATTGTTTAAAACTCAAGCCAGCCACCTCAAGTGGGAGGGACTGCTGTCTCAGGCAGGTAGACCCAAGAGCCATTGCTTGGGACCCCACTGCAGGTGTTGTAAGGCTGCCTGGGCATCTCCCAGGCAGGTCCAGCCTAGATGAGTCAGGACAGTTTTCATAAGAACATGCCAAGACAGAAACTGACAGCTGACTGGGCTCACACATGAGCCAATCACATTCTCTAGCTCTCTTTCCACCCTACTTTATTGGCTAAGGCTCCAATATTCTTGGGCGATTCCAAAATCACAAGTCAGCCCCTGGAGAGACAGTGAGCTTTCTGCAGCTCTGATGGTTTGTGCATGATGAACATTCTACATGATGTCATCCACATCACCTCTGAGTACAAACACAGAGGTGGGGCCGATTACCACTGAGCACAGAGAATGTCATTCAGTCACTGACTCCAAGCCCTCCTCTTCCACTAGTTATGAGGCTTACAAGCTGTATGTGTGCCTACCACTCACTGCCCTGGGAGGATTCAGTCTTTCTGGAGACACAGTGCCAGCCCTGTCTCTTTCTGGGATGGATTCTCCATTAGTGTCCACCCTCATCCTTTTGGGATATTTTTATGCACAGAGATTGAGAAGGGTATCTACTATCAGGACAAGGTTCCAGGGACTCAAGATTTGTCACAAAGGAGAAACTCACCTCTCACATCTACCTCTCAAGCCCTTTGCAGTTTTTAGAACGTCCTCATGGTCTCTGTTCTTCTAGGCAGAAGTACAGCCCCTTCTTTCAATGTCCAGGCAGTTCCTCCAGCCTGGAGAAAGGCAGGCAGGCACAGTGGCATGGGGAGCCCCTACGAGCCATGAAGAGATGAGGTAGCTTCCAATCTTGCACATCCCAAGCTCATCACTGTCCAAGGAAAATTCACTCCTTCCTCAAATTTCTCAGCCGCCAGGAAGTCAGGGTTGTGCTTATCCTGGACACCGGGTGGCCACTAGATGGCGAATGTGCAAATGCAGGTTGGTTTTTAATCGTTAATCTCTGTAAATGTAAGCAGAGAAGCAGTAGGAACCCTCATTCTAATCGGTCTTCTCAATATGTTCCCATAAAGCAATGGCAGGTGAGGTGGTGGTGTTCTGAGATAGTGCTGGCAATGGCAAGAGGATGGTCTTGGAAGACAGACCTAACTCCAATCCTAGTCCTCCTCATGGTCCTGGTACCTGGCATGAGTCACAGGAAAATGGAGAGAACTGACTCACAATAACCTTATGAGACAGGTGTAGAGGGAAAGCAATGAACTGTCCTGTGTGTGAGGACTGAACACTGGTCAACTTGAGAACCTTGCTGAACTCTGTAGATCTCTAGATCAGTGGTTTTCAACTGAGGCTGATATTGCCCTCCAGGGATATTTGGCTGAGTCTGAAGACATTTTGGGTTGTCATAGCTTTGTGGGGTGGGTTCCTGCTGGCATCTAGTGGGTAAAGGCCAGGGATGCTGCCAAGCACGCTACAGTGCACAGGAGAGTCTCCGCAAAAAAAATTTAGCTCATCTAAAATGTTAATAATGCCAAGTCCTGAAACCCTGCTCTAGAAGATACTGCATTGTTGAATGTAATCATAGCTACCATGTATTAAACATCTACTGCATATAAAGCACTTTACATACATCATCTCAATTCTAGACTTAGGGCTTGTTGATGTTAACTGCCTTCACTTTGGAAGTGAAATGGAACAGAGAGCTAAAGGCAAGTTCCTCATGATGCCCCATCACTAAAGGCCTGGGGACATGTACTCAAATCAAGACTGAATTGACTTCAAAGCCCAGGCCTTCAATGCTTAGACTTTTGGGTAAAGAAGACACACAAACCTGCGATAGAGTTTACTAAGCTATGAGGTGGGCCATGTTTACAATCTCATGGTTAACAAGCTTGTCTTAATCTGTTTTGTGCTGGTATAACAGACACACACTGGGTAATTTATAATGAAGACAAGTTCATTGGCTTACAGTTCCAGAAGCTGGGAAGTCCAATGTCAAGGTGCTAGCACTTGGCAAGAGCCTTCTTGCTGAATCACAAAGTGGCTGAAGGTGAGAGGGTGAAGAGAGCAAGCCTATGCCTCAAAGCCCCGTTAAGGCATTAAACGTGTGCGTGAAGGTGGAGCCTCATGGACCGATTACTGCTTCAAGATCCCACCTGTTAATTGTTACTATAATGGCAATTCAACCTTTACATGAGTTTTAGAGGGGGACACACATTCAAACCATAGCAGGGCTGACGCTGGAGGGATGTGAGAGGAGCAATTTGGTGCCAAAACACTGAGTCGGGGGAGGGAACTTCCATTGGGACAGGAGGAATCATATTTTAATAACTTATTGAACAGGTGATACATTTACAAGGTGCAAGATGCAAAAGGTATGAGTAATCAGCGAGAGCTTTCTCCATCACTCTTGCCTCCCATCTACTCAGTTCCCTGCCACAGAAACTGATTTAGCCGATCTTTAGGTATTCCACAGAGATTGCATTTTAAATTCTTGGAGAGTACATTTCTTTTATAATCTTTCTACAATGAACATATATTGCTTGTTTAATGTAGATAAGCAAACGGAAACTGAGAGAGAATAAAATCACCCATAATTCTACCCTCAGGGAAAAAAAAAGTCACCACAAATACATTGGCATAAAGTCCAGATCTGTTTTCTATTATTAAATCTCTAAAGAGCTTCATCCCCCACATGCGTAGATAGAAACATAATCACTTTGGAATGGTGTAGCCCTTTCTATAAAAGACAAACCCAGAAACCAAGGACAACTTTGGCTAAAATGTTTTAAATTTTGAACAATAAGCCCTGTAAAGTCAAAAGAAACAGCTTGAAGAAATGTTTGTCACTTTATTGCTAATTTAGTAGGTAGGAATCTTATGTAATCTGCAGGAAAGACAAAAGATAGCATCCTTAATATCCAGCAGTGACTTTCCCTGTCCCGCTTAGGAAGGCTTCCATCAGACCAAGCTTATTAAAATTTCTCCTGACTGTTCTAGTCGTTTTATTATTCACTTATTTTTACATTGAAGTCTGTACATTTTTAACATTTTTTAAAATCACTTTTACATTTAAGTCTTTCATCCACCTGGAGTTCATTTTTGTAGGTATCATTTAGGGGATCTAGTTTTTTCTCCCAGATGGGGGAGCCGATTATACCAGTGACATTCATAAATTAGACAGTCTTTCCCTGCTGAATTGAAATGCAGCCGTCATCCCACAGTAAGCTCTCCAAGGCATGCAAATCAGTTCAGAATAGCGTTAAGAGTTTTTTTTGAAAGGTAAAAGCATGACCCCCATACAGATCTAAAAATAAAACATTAAAGGTTTTATTTAATTATAACATGAACACAGTGAGGTGGTACAACCAATTCAAAGGAGATTCCAAACAACACATTTACAGATCAAAAATACTGAAAGGAAGGTGCAAATGGAACTGAAACGGGGTTCTTTTTGGAGGGAGGTGGAGGGTTCATTTGCATTTCTGTATATTAGAATTATTTTGCATCATTATCAGTTATCTACAACTGACAGTTGTAAAATAACTATTATAAAATCAAAATCAAACTCAGAAGGGTGTATAGACTTCCACTTTTTTCTATTGAAGCAGTTTTTCCCTTTTGTCTTCTCACTTTTGATGGAAGTTGATCTCAAAGATCATTCTTATCAGAGTAAAAAGCTGGTCTCAGTAGCTTCAGCTTGATTACATACACAGATGCACCAAGAGGGTTAATTTACTACACAGGCCTTAAGTTGGTGTTGCTAGAAGTTTTTGTGAGGAATATCAGATTGAACTTTTAATAAGCGAGTCCTTAACTTTGAAGCATGTAAAGGGGAGATATGGAGAAACGTCATCCTTTGCCTATTTTTAATTGGATTATCTTTTAATATTATAGTTCTTATATATTCTAGATATAAATATCCTATTGGACACCTGCCTTGCAAATATTTTCTCCCATTCTGCGAGTTGTCTTCATTTTGAGTTGGTTCTGTAGAAATATTTTTTCCATTTAGCACATTAAGATACTAAAATTCAACTTCCTTATTCTCCTGGAATATTTGGAGATATTCTATTAATAGTAGTGCTTATTTATCTGTATAAGCTAATTCGAAAAGAGCCCCTTTACTTTGCAAGATATTATAATTTAATTAAAACCACCTGGACATTAAAAACATTACCCACTTACATAAGAGGTAAAGGAGTTTCTGAATTACACACATACACAGATGCAGAGTTTATGGCCTCAATTCTACAATTCAGCCATGGGTCAAGGCTAAACATAGAAACCCAGTAGCTCATCAGGCCATATAGCAAAGAGATACCCTCCCTTCCTGGTGGGCACAGGATTACTAACCAAGTTCAAAATGTAGCGACTGGTTTGTTAGTTCTTTTTGGTCTCATTTTCACCCAGAGCATAGATCTCTATAAATCATTAATCAGTTTACAGAGATCACCAAATGGTAGTATCATAAACCAAATTCCCAGTCATTGTGCCACTAGTAACAAAATAAAGGCCATAAATAAACCCAAAAGCAAAACATAAAATTAGTGAAGAGGAAAATTGTAACTAGAAACAGCAAAACATTAGTGCTGCTTTGGAGTCACCTTTGTGAGCCAAGAAACAGGCACCTGGGCCGAAGAACCTCAGGGTGCAGTTCTCGAGTGATGCAGGTTACCTGGCTGTGTTAGAGGCACCCACGGCCTATCCCGGTGGAAGATTTCCAGAGCTGTTGTAACTTTCAAACAAAAGTTGAAAGCACGGCTCTCATACAGACATAAAAATGAACATGTGAGAAGATTTTCCCCAGTTTCATTGAGGTGTACTTTATAAACAAAAATTATGTTTAAGGTATACAACATGATGCTATTATAGACATTATAAAATGATAACCACAGTCAATTTAACGTACCCATCATTTCACCTAGCTTTTTTTGTGGTGAGATCAACGTAAGATCTACTTTCTGCACATTTCAAGTATCCAAATGCAACATTGTTAGAGTCGCCAGGCTGTGCATTACATCTCCAGCACTTACTCATACTGCATAACTGAAATTTTCTACCCTTTGGCCAACATCTCCCTGTTTTCCTTGCCTGCCCTCCCTCCCCCGATGACTACTCCAGACAACTGCTATTCTACTCTAATGAGTTTGTCTTTACCCAATTTTCTTGAGATGGAGTCTTGCTCTGTTGCCCAGGCTGAAGTGCATTGGCATGATCTCGCCTCACTATAACCTCTGCCCTTCTGGGTTCAAGCGATTCTTCTGCCTCAGACTCCTGAGTAGCTGGGACTACAGGCTTGCAACACCATACTCAGCTAATATTTTTGTATTTTTAATAGAGATAGGGTTTCACCATGTTGGCCAGGCTGGTCTCAAACCCCTGACCTCGGGTGATCTGCCCACCTCAGCCTCCCGAAGTGCTAGGATTCGGGAGGCATGAACCACCTCGCCTGGCTGGCTTTTTTCACATTCCATATGCAGCGTTGCCTTTTTATGTCTGGCTTATTTCACTGAGCTTCATTGTCCTCCAGGTTCCTCCATGTTGTTGCCAATGGCAGAATTTAAGGCTAAATAATATTCCAGAGTGTGTATACACCACGTTTTCTTTTTCCATTCATCTGCTGATAGACATTTAGCTTGCTTCCCTATCTTGGCCATTGTGAATAATGCCCACCATGAGCATGGGAGCACAGATCTCCAAGATACTGATTTCATTTTCTCAAAGTGAATGGGTATATACTCAAAGTGGGATCACTAGATTATACGGTAGATCTTTTTTTTTTTTTTTTTGAGGAACATCCATACTATTTTTCACAATGGCTGTGTCAATTTATACTCGCACCAGTGTACAAAGATTCCTTTTCCCCCCACATTGCTAGCTAACGCTTCTGTCTTTCTAACAGATGTGAGGCAATATTTCATTGTGGATTTTATCTGCTTTTCTCTGATAACTAGTGATGTTGAGCTTATTTTATACACCTGTTGGTCATTTGCATGTTATCTTTGAAAAATGTCTCTTCACGTCTTTTATTAATCTGGAAGGGTTTTTTATTTGCTATTGAATTCCTTATGTATTTTGGATATTAACTAATTATCAAATGTATGGTTTGCAAATATTTTACACCCGACACAGCCAAAAGGCTGAGAAGTGATTTTTGCAGGTATTTTAGATATTCTCTCCCAATTTGTGGTTTGTCTTTTCACTCTGTAAATTTGTTGCTGCACAGAAGTTTTTTTAGTTTGAGGCAATCCCGCTTGTCTACTTTTGCTTTTAATGCCTATGCTTTTGGAGCCATATTAAAAAAGATTGTTGCCTAGGTTAAAGGCAAGTTTTTTCCTACTTTTTTTTTTTTTTATCTAGTAGAATTTTACTGTTCATGGTCTTATGTTTAAGACTTTAATCCCTTTCGAGTTGATTTTTGTGTAAGGGTATGACAAAACAGCTCAATTTTCTTCTTCCATATGTGGATATCCAGTTTTCTCAATGCCATTTGTTGAGAAATGGTGTTCTTTTCCCCCATTGTGTGTTCCTGGTGCCCTTGTCAGAAATCAGTCTACCATATATAAATAGGTTTATTTCTGGACTCTGTATTCTGTTCCTCTGGTCTGTTTTTACGGCAGTCTCATACTGTTTGATTCACTGTAGCTTTGTCATATGCTTTGCAATCAGGAAGTGTGATACTTCCACAGCTTTGTTCTTGCTCAAGATTGTCTTTTGTGGTTCCATATGAACTTCAGCATTGTTTTTTCTATTTTTGTAAAAAATGCCATTGGAATTTTGATGAGAATTCCATTGAATACAACTGTAGATCACTTTGGGTAGTTGAATATTTTATTATTATTCTAATTCATGAGCATAGGATATCTTTCCATTTATATCTTTCACAATGTCTTTCAATGTTTAAAGTGTACAAATCTTTTGCCTCCTTAGCTAATTTTATGGATATTTTTATTGTTGATGCTATGGAATATGGGCTTTAACTTTTTGGATGGCATATTGTTAGCATATAGAAATGCAACTCAATTTTGAGTGTTGACTTTGCATTTTTATTGTATATGTTTAAGTATATATGTTTTGATATACATTTACATATACAGTAAAAGGGTTTCTACAATACATATGTCCTTTTTGTAAACATGGTAGCCTTTTTATAAAAATGGTAGGAATGCCTAAAAACCTACTCTTAGAAAATTTCCAGTATGCACTACAGTATTAACTGAAGTCCCCATGCAGTACATTAAATCTCTAGAGGTATTCATCCAACATGAACTGCAACTTTGTACTTTATTAATTCTAACAGTTTTTTTTGGTGAAGTCTTTAGGATTTTCTCTATATAAAACTGTGTCATTTGCAAAGAGAATTGTCTTTCTTCCTTTTTGCTTTGCATAGATTTTTCTTGCCCAATTACTCTGGCTAGAACTTTCAGTACAGAAAGCTTTTCCTTCAAGATCAGAAATAAGGATGCCCAATCTCATCACTTCTATCTCAACTTTTTACCTAATTAACGAGAAAGCTGAAGTGTTAAAACCAGTTCAAAGGAGAATCCAAAGAACAGACATGTTTATAGATCAGAAATGTTAAAATAAATGTGTAAATGAAAGCAGTATTTCCAAGGTTTTTTTTTGCATTGCTATGAGTTATCTACAACACAATCAGATAAAACATGTGCATAGTGCATAGATTTTCCCCTATAGTAGAGAGTTTAGATAGATCCATAGGTCTGTGATAATTTATGTTTTTATTATAGTGACTTTATATGTCTTATTTGGCAGGGTAAACCTTCCATGAGTCAGTTTTTATATTTTGAACATTTCTTCACACAGATCAAAATGATTTGACTGAAGATTATTGATTTGAATTCTGAATATATCATTTATATTTACATTGCACTCATTAACATTTTCCCCACCCAAGGACACAATGTGCCTTGTCATTTGTTCATGTATTGTTTTACCCTTCAATATAATTCTGTAATATCTCACACACAGATCCTGGGTGATTCTTGACAGATTTATTTCTACAAAACTTGTAGGTTTATTGCTGTTGTGAACGGGATTTTATTCCTTTTTATTTCTAGCTTTTTGTTAATATGGATAAAGCTATTTTTGAACATGCATCTGATTCTTCACCCTAAGACATTCGATTAAATTTAAAGTGGTTTTTTGTTTTGTTTCTTAACCTGAGTCTCTAGCGTTTTCTGAATTTAGTTATGTAATTATTGCATCTGTAATGAAATATTTGTCTCTTTAAAATATTTGTTCTGAGCATTTACTTTTCATACTGTGTTTATGAATCTCTCTGGGAATATTAATTATAGTTATTGGTAGGTTTTCTTTATAATGTATAATAGCAAATACCCTATATGAAAAGGACATTTTTATTAAAATCTAGAATGAGCAGTATGTAGTTTCTATTTAGTCTTATTTTACACAATTTTTATCAGGAATTGCCACGGAGTTGTATGAAATGGACTTTTGGTAATCGTTGATAGGCTGATCTGTTTGTCTCTGGTATATAGAGGGCCTAGATGAGCTCCTTTAGGAAGATGAATGTGATCAGAGAAGAGGACCAAGCAGCAAAGCCTGCAGCTCGCTAACCCTGAGAGGTGACCCTTTGTGTTTTAGCTCTTTACCATGCGATCCTTTACATAGACCAGGATTCCCAATACTGAATTATCTTTGTAATCTTGGATTAAAGCTGACTTGGCCATTGTCTATTGATGTTCCAAGTTGGGTTCCATGTATACATTATCAGATGGAAATTTATGAGCAGCACAGCTCTGGGGGAAATGGGAAAAAGCAGGGGTGGAGGGGAAGGAGTAATTGAACTGCTAATCCCGCAGGGAACTCCGGAACTGGGTGGCTCAGAGTTGTCTTGGACTGGGGCACAGTGGCTGGGCCCTTGCACCTCTGCATCTGCGAGGAAGGGGGTACACCCTTGGACCTTGGGTGAGGTGGCTCTCTCAGCCACGGTCAATGCCCAGAGAGGAACTCAGCTAACAGCTATCAGCCACCGGTACTCCCTTCTAGTAGTCACTTAATCAATAATAGCAGTGGGGGAGAGACCTTGTGGGACACTACAGTATACTACAATTGGTAATTTTTTTTTGAGACAAAGTCCTGCTCTGTCACCCAGGCTGGAGTGCAGTGGCACAATCTTGGCTCACTGCAACATCTGCCTCTCAGGTTCAAGCGATTCTCTTGGCGCAGCCTCTTGAGTAGCTGGGATTACAGGCACATGCCACCATGCAAATTAATCCAATTATAGCATTGCTTCCCTGGTTTACATACTGTCCATTTTCTGAAGAAAGCTCTCTGAAATAACTTTGAAGGCTACATGTAACTAAACTTCTTTTGCCTTCGTATATGAACCACTAGAATTAAAAGCACTACACAGTATTGTAAAAGAACCATCCTAGTAGAAAAGAAAGTACAAATGATTTAAACTCATTAAAAAACCAAAGCGCCTAACACTCAGGTTTAAATTCATCTATGTATTACCTACAAGAGATTCACAAACTTGTTTATCCTTTTATCTCTAACCTCGTTTTTATTCCAGGGCAATGCAAACCAACAAACCTGGGAGGGGATATGCCGATTTCAGACACAGTATGAAATAAAACGAAGTGCTAGTTTGTATTTGTAAGTGATCCAACTCACAGTGGACACAAGAGTTGATGTTAGTATACTCAGCACAGAGATTCACAAGTATGTTTCAAGCCCTAAGAATGACCAATTATGCTCATGTGACTGTCCCCAAATGCTGCTGTAATAACCAAACCAATGAAGAAATGTTTTCAGTGCTAGTATCCTTGTGAAAAGTCCCGTTTTGAACTTCTAATGGTTACATCAGGAATCGTTGCAGAATCAGGGTTGAAAGGGAATTTGCTCTTTGCCTTTCATCCTAATCGATTGAGATCCCTTACAGGTGTTTAGAGCATTTAGAAAGTCAAAAGAGAAAACTAGTCTGGGGGAAAACAAAGCAAATATTCTCCAATGAAGTGGAGTTACTAGAGGAACCTGGAGAGAACAAAATAAGCCTCAACTGTCAAGACCTCACAGCAAAAGTTAGGAGAGGGTGGACAGTATACTGTGAAGATGCTTTCAGTTATGAGCGAAGTAGCCCACTATATCCGTTCCCATGATCTCTCATTGCCTGGCAAGACTCACCACTTCCTAATAATTTATTTTTTATTGTTTGGGACAAACTTTCATCCTTGTTACCCAGGCTGGAGTGCAGTAGCATGATCTTGGCTCACTGCAACCTCCCCCTCCCGGGTTCAAGCGATTCTCCTGGCTCGGCCTCCCAAGTAGCTGGGATTCTCAGGTGTCTGCCACCATGCCCAGCTAATTTTTTGTACTTTTAGTAGAGATGGTGTTTCACCATGTTGGCCAGGATGATCTCCAACTCCTGACCTCAGGTGATCCATCCACCTTGGCCTCTCAAAGTGCTGGTATGATAGGGGTGAGCCACCGCACCCAGCCGCTAATAATTTAGAACTGCTCTTCGTGACTTCCTCATGGTTCTGAGCTATTCAGGCTCAGCTGGGTGGTTCTTACTTGTGTGATTGTGGTTGTGTTTGTGTATCTGCATTTATAGTTGTGATTATTGCAAGTGTATATATTGGTCAGGGTTCTCCAGAAAAACAGAACCAATATGATGTGTATGTGTGTGCATGTATGTATATACAGACACATAGATTGACTTATTTACTGATTAATGTGCGTACATACATACCTTAATGTGTTTATATATAGGGAGAGATTACCTTGTCTTAAGGAATTGGATCATGAAGTTAAGGAGGCTGGGAAATCCAGAATCTGCAGGGTGGGCCTGCAGGAAGGAGACTCAGAGAAGAGCTTATGTAGTTTAAGTTCAAAGGCCATCGGGCTGGAGACCCACAGAAAAGCCAGCACTGCGGTTCAAGTCAGGTGTGTCTGCTGACAGAATTCTCTCTTGCTCAAGAGGCAGTCTTTTGTTCTCTTCAGGCCTTCAACTGATCAGATGAGGCCCACCTATGTGATCAAGTTTAATCTGCTTTACTCAAAGTCTACTGATTTAAATGCCAATCATAGAATACATGCCTTTATAGCAACATCTGTAGTGGTGTTTGACCAAACAGTTGGGTCCTGTAGCCTAATTGAGTTGACCCAGAAGATTAACCATCACAGGTCTGGAGCCACCTGGAGGGTCCACTGGGCGGGAGACTACACTGGCTCACCCAAGTGGTTGGAAGTTGATGCTGGGTGCTCAGCTGTGGGCTGGGGTAAACACTAGTTGAGTTCACAAGGCCTCTTCCTGGAGCTTGGACTTCTCACAGCCTAGTTTCTGCATTCTCAGAGTGTCCTAAGAGTGAGCCATCCTAGAGCCCTATCTCTTTAATCAGAGGACAGAATCCCCCAGGTCAGCTCAGCCCATCTCTTTTAGTATTTGGTTTGTGTTAAGCTCTTGTTGATGAAGTTTTTGCTGTCCCCTCAGGTCTGGGTGCTGGAATCACTGAGGATACTCAGGTCAAAACAGAATAGCTCCTTTCAGAAAGGTTTCTTCATAGCTGGAGGGGGAGGCAAAAGAAAGATTAGAAGCAGAAAACATACAGCAGCCTCTTCCTTCTTACAATTGGCTAAATGCCCCAACTTTGGTGTTTCCTTCTTTCCTAGAACTCACTCATGAGCTTGTCCACTCTGTACACCAAACTGATCCTTGTAAATGGAGAAGGTCATGCCAGTCTTGGACCCAAGGACTCCAGTTAGCTTATCTTGTCACAGGAGTCTTGGTCTGATAGAAGCACCAGTATCTTTTCCTTATCTAGGCTTGTGCTTGTGATTCAGTCATTTAAGAAGCTATACAGTCAGTATGTTTTGTTATCCCTATGGAGGATTTACGTTTATTACAGAAACAAGGAAGCCAGAGTCAGCGTGCTAATGTTTGTGTTAATTTCTTGGGTGCCGGAGGAAAAGGAGATTCTGTAAGGGAGGTACATAGAAAGCTTTCCAAATACTAGGGAACGGCCTATAATTGAACCTGGACAGTAAATGTGTATTTAAAGATAAAGTACTTGTGTTATAAATACCCTTCTAGGTAGAAGACACGTTTCATTCTAAAGACCATATTCAAGCCAATTTATGAAACAAAACTTATACAAAATATTTCAAGAGAAATTCATAAACTCAGTGACTCAAAGGTTTTCTAGGTTGTGGGGTTGGTCAAATCACTTTGGCGAGTCATTCTTCTAAAAACATTTTACAAGAAAAACATCCGTTTCCACTAAAATTTCAAATCTGTTGCAAAGTTCTGTGTGTAATTTTGTCTAGATTTTCAAATTAACCATCATAGAGTTGCAAAGTAATTTAATACACTTCTTCAGGGTTGCAAATATAACCAGATACAGAAATACAAGAATATCTTCAAAAATCCATTTTCTTTATGCTCATATTTATATGTGCTTTTACATAGGTGCCTATGTAGGATGACACACATAATATGGAGTGTCTCTGGCAGAACAACTGTGTGAATTAGGGCCCCCGGATGGGAAGAGGTCATGGTAGGTAGACCATATGGCTGAGGCATAGTTGGTATAGGGAGTAACAGCATGAGATGAGGTTGGACAAGCAAGCAGGGGCCAGAGACACCTGCAGGTAAGGATTTGGGATTTTATCTTGAGGGCAACAGACACAAAGTAAATCGAGTATTTTATCAAATACAAACATGCCTTATGTGTGTGGCTGCATGATGGTTTTATGACATACAACTTTTAATAAGATTTTGATTAAAGAGTTGTATCAGCTTTGCATCTTAATGTGAGAAATATCTGTGTATATACAGTTTCGTAAATCTGTGTGAGCATTACCCTAAGATAATTTCCTTGAGTTGGGTTGGTGAGTTAATTGACATGCAGATTTCCAGTGGTCATGTTTTATCCCACTGGAAACCATGCCAGTAAGGATGAGTTTGCACTGCCTTTCTGGAGGGAACCAGTCTCATTGACTGAGTGCCCTCAGCATCTTGTAAGCAAGCTGTGATTGGCATAGTGTCATGTTTGTTCTGTTTAAGGTGCAACTTTGTCTGTTGCATTCAGCAGCTTTCCTTTCCCCCTCGACTCTATTCTTCCTATTTCACAGGGACTGCTACCTGGAAGCTACATTTTCTAGAATCCCTTTCCAGCACTGTGCTGGTTTAGAGCCCCTCACAAGCGCCTTCAGGCAGGATTCAGGAGCAGTCCGGGAAGCAATAGCTGTCTTCTGGAAGTAGGCAGAGGCAAAGCTCTGAAGGGCCCTTGATCTGGCATCTACCCTAAAGCATCTGCCTCCTTGCTGCTGGCTGTAAACCATTGACAGGGACTTCCCGATCCCTCTTGGCCTGGGTGGCAGTAGCAACTGTCTGACTGAGCAACGTCTGAGAGCTAGCAGTGGACCCTCCTTCTTCCAGCTTTCCCTAATGTTTTGTAAACACCTAGTTCCCCCCAACCCCCCATTTTTTTTTTTTTTTTTTTTTTTGAAATCGAGTCTCATTCTGTCACCCAGGCTGGAGTACAGTAGCATGTTCTTGGCTCACTGCAACCTCCTCCTGTTGGGTTCAAGCAATTCTCGTGCCTTAGCCTCCAGAGTAACTGTGATTACAGGTGCCACCATGCCCAGCTATCCTGTTTTAAGTCTCTGCCTACTTGAAATATGGAGGGGTTTCTGTTTGCCTAAGAATCCTGATGATACATTTACACTTCATTCATTACTAATGAGATATCTTCTTGCATATTTGTTGGCTGTGGTCTGATCTGCATGGGTCATTTTGCTTTCTATTTGGGGATTGTAACATGTTAATCTCTTACTGATTTACAAATACTCTTCAAAGTTAGGCATTTTGTTTGACCAGTACATAAAGTCTTACTGTTAGATTCATTTGAATTTTAAATGGAATGTTTTAATGTAAAAAGGAAGTGTAAACCGTGGAGACCATCATAATCAAAAGACTGGACAGGTACCTTGGGTTCTGATCCACTGGGCGATACTAGGCCTGATCGTTCTTGTTGTGGGGGACTGTCCTGTACATCATGGAATGTCTAGCAGCATCCGTGCCTCTATCCACTAGATACCAGGAGACCCCCTGCCCAGGTGTGACAACCTAAACTATCTCAGACACTGCCAGATGTTCCCTGTGCTCAAGATACTATGCAGGACAGTCCACCCTGTTGTGATCTGCCATCCCAGTTAACTGCAGGAAAGGCCTCGGTAACATGATCTCCAACATGCCAGGGGCTGTCACTATGTACTGTCAGTAATGGGTCCTAGTTGCAGTCTCGCCAGCAAGGGCCCCAAGTCTAGATCTCCCTTCTCATCATCTGCTTCCAGTAACAGCCATCTTAAAGTTTTCCTAGAAGCAGGTCTCAGGAATTCAAGTGCTAACTTTCTGCCTTTTCCTTTTTTTCCCCTATTCCTTTACTAGCATTTCCCAGTATTCTCTTCCAAATCAAGGGCACATTGTCAAACAAATTAACCCTGTGGGAGGACTCAGAACCAGAGGCTCGAGATTATCCCACCAGAGTGGCAATTGGGCTGGAGTATTTATATAGACTTTCCATCAGTCTCCAGATGGGCTGGATTTCAGGGGCACAGAGTCCTGGGTGCCCGAGGTCTGTGGTATGTGCAAGGACAGAAGGCTCTGGCTGGAGATAGTGCTCAATGAGGAGGGTGAGAGGGTGGTAATCACCACGTGCACTACAGGGGAAGGCAGAAAGGGGCCCTGATAATCTCTGCTGCAGTGAATAATTAGAGTTCTCATCACTGCTGAAAACTGGGGCTAAGCTTTTCTGGAACCTTTTGAGGAACCACGTAGAATGTGCTGTACAAGGCATGGGATAGAAGAGTTTAGTTCTGTGTTTCATTATCCTTTGGCCAGATGGTAGTAGCTAGCTTGCAGTTTCAGGTTTGTGCCTGAGCCAGAAATGAAGAGGGCTCCCACAGGTGTTCATATGGCAGCAAGAGAGAAGTCCTGGGCAGAAAACAAGGCAGATGTGGTGCTATTAAGATGGGGCATTGACTACCCTTACCTAATTACCACAGCAACTCTGGATAAGAAGGTAGGTCAAGGGCATGAGGGAAGGGGCATGAAAGATTAAGGCCATGCTCTGACATGTACATCTTTCTAAAACTTTGGATTTCTTCTTCGATATTTTACTGAATTAGTTCTGGCGTCTTAAGTCTGCTTTATGCAGGCCAACACTGAATTCATGTTTAAACCAAACAACCAATGCTAGCTGCTCAAGACAACACGTTAAGTCTAGACTTTCACAGTAAGTAAGTGCTCTGCTACGGATAATTTGAAACCAATACAATGTTCCCTTTCTTCTTCCCTGGACTAATACCTTTATAATTGTTTCCAGACAAACCCCTAGGTTTCTGCTGATCTAACTAAAAGCTGCAGTTCCGACAGTGTGTAAGCTACTGCTTTCTATGTGCAACTCTGTTCCCTGGGTGTGTATCTCTAACTCTATGTAGCTACTGGTCTAAAGGAAATGAGAGGTGGTAGAGTTATGCTTTGTGGATATTGAGTCCCCTTGCAAGGTAACTTCCTTGGGTAAAGTCAGTAGAGGGTCTTTAAGCAAAGCGAGGTTTGAATCCTCAGACAGGTAAGGCTTGGATGCTTCCGTAGCAATGGAGCTCAGTAGGATTTGGGAGTTTGTGACTGACTTGAGAATAGTATCTGGAGAATGGGGATGGTGAGAATGAATTGGAGTTTTACATGGATCCCTGATGTAGATATTAAGATAACTTTTGTGATTATTTTGTAACATGAAGGATCAAAATCTGGGTTTGGCTTTATGATACACCGACCCCCTAACTATGAGCACTGAGAAATTAGAGAAGTCTTAGACATTTCAATTCTCTGACAAGGCCTTGCAGTGAAAAATGAAGGCTGAGGAGGAACTTAACTCTGTAAATGCTCCAGGAGCTTCAGAAGTTGCCAGGCTGCCCTGTTTGGGGGCATCAAATATCATAAAATCCACCTCACAGGGAAAAAAAGTCACTGTGTATTTCAAGCAGAAATGATTTGATTTAGGGAATCACATACTTATAAACTGTCAGAAGTACTAGAGGAGTGAAAGTTAGAAGGGCCAAGTAACTTCCAGGTTCACTGCTACAGAGAGTCAGACAGCAGCTGTTACACAGGATTTAGGTGCTTAAGGAACTCACTGCAGGTTTTCAGCTCTTCCATAGGCCTGAGGCAGGATTACAAAGGAAACCAGAGACTGCTGAAGCTCCCATTTGGCAAGCACACATGTCGGAGAGGAAGAAACGGGATCAGTTTCAATTTCACTTTCCAGGCTTTCGTGTTTCTTGCTAGCAAAATGCAGATTGTATGTAGGACCCTAGAGGTAAGGGACTCTGCAGATACAGTTGCTAGACTTCTGGCCTCATGGTACAGGGGGAGAGCAGAATAAGTTGTGGTTTCTTCCTCACACAAACTTGAATAGCCAGTGCACACACAAAAATATGTTCCCATTTTTTGGCTTTGAAATGTGCAGGTTCTGAAATAGTGAAAAAGAATTTCCCAGTTTGGTAAGAGCATTTGATAGAAAAAAATTTACGAGAGAACTCTGGATCTTGGGCTTTGATTTGTTCAAATGCAGAGAGATAACTGGGTTAAAATTAGTGTTCAGCATTTGCAAAGTTGAGAATAATTGTTTGGAAAGATGCCTTCAAGAATCAATTATGATACTTAATTGGAGACATGAAATTTCTACTGCTAAATTTGTCAGATGCTTATTTTAGAATCTATTTATAATATGTTTGCATTTTGGCTAAGCCGAGTGTTTGATAAATCTGAGTTTCTTAATTACTCAGAAAAAATATTAATGATTTATGGCTTCCAAGTATTCTTGAGCAAAATACACTCTGAATAGTTGAGCACACTAAATATAAGATATGATTTAACTTTTATTCTAATTTAGTTTCCCATTTGAGAAAAAATTCTTTTATGGATCAGTCAGGCTTGGTGATTCCATGGGCTTAGAAAACAAGAGATTAAAATCTTTTAGGCTCAGTATGAAAGAAGGAAAAAAACAATGCCTTAAAACTCAGCTGAGGCTGTTGCGCAAGTGCAGAGTAGGAGTTGGCTAGTCTGGTTCTCTTTACTTTTTAGGTCCTATAATGAAGTGATTATGAACATATCCAATGTCACAAATTTAAACAAGTTAGAAATTAATATATAGTATGTAAGTGGGAAATTTAAGGTTTCACTTGGATGATTTCCTTATCAGAGTTTGCTAACTGCATTAGGGTAAACATTTGTTTTTGTAGTAAAGTGCTAGTGTGCTTTAATAATTTAACCATTATTACATGTTTTACCTCTATAATATGATTGACACTAAAACAAAGCTTTCTTTTTAAATCTTTCTTCTCATATTTTCTATTTTAACACTGTTTTAAGCAAAGAAAAGTTAGAAATTAATTACAGGTATATTCTATTATAAACTATGCGAAGCTTTAAGTGCGTGTACTAAAGGTGAAATAACTTCCTCTGGCTGCATATTTAAGAATGTTTGTGAGTTTTTTTTCTACAGAAGCTCAAGTTTATAGACATCGTTACTGGGCTTGTTATTAGGGTTAAACATAATATGCCTTTTCTGTGATGTTTTATATTAGTACTGCAAGTGCTCCTGGGATTGTAACATTTGACTTTTGGGGATGGTAACCGATACAGTAAATAGTAAATGGACATATTCTACATGAAGTCTGAGTAATTCCTTAAATGGCAAGACCTGCTTTTTTCCTGAAAACTCTTCATATTAAATATTTCTTGATCATTTTTTTAATCTCCCCTTCCTCCCTGTTCCAGAGAACATTGAGAAATTGTGGTTTAATATCAGAATTTCCTGTGGAAAATATGGGAACTAAAAAGTTCTGGATTTTGTTCATGTGATAATCTGAAGGGAATTGACTCAGACACTTGAAAATATATGGATATCATTTTTAAAACAATGGAAACATTTGACATCAAGAGACAAAAGAGAAGCACTTCTCCAAAGGCTGAAGAACCACCTCTGAAAATCCACTCTATGAAAACCAATACTAGAGGCAAGATTTGTTAAAAATAAACTTTTTAAAAACTCTGGAAATTAGTCTAAGGCTAACAGCAACAATTTGAGGAGTGTATGTTCAGGAAAAATGGATGGATTCCAAGTCATATCAGTGAACTTTGAGGCATCTTAACCTGCCCTATTCCAGTCCTCCTCTTCTCAGCTTCGTGGTAACCCTGAAAACTACAATAGCTTTGCAATTACAGTAGCTCTCAAGACTAGCAGCCTAGCAAGCCACTGGAAAAGGCAGAACAATTTGGAGCTCCCCAATAGCCCCATTTCCAGAATTTTCCACTATTTAATCTGAAAGCCTCTGATGAGAATATCCAGCCTCAGGGATTATCTTTATTTTACTTGTATAACCACCCCTATGCCAAGGTGTTTGCTGATAATCAGACAATTAATATCACAGATGTCTAAGGCAGCATTACCAGTTGGGGCTAATAAGAGGTCAACTCTACAGTTAAAAAAAAAAAAAAGGAGATGTCTATATGGTGATAATTCCAACATATTCCTGTCAATCTAAGATGGCCACATGGCCACATGCAAGTGCTAAGAGGTTGCATGGGCAGGAAAGACTTAAAGTCCTAATCTCTCACTTCTGATTTTGAAGTTCTTTGCAAACAGGAGGTAAAGGCAAAGGAAGAATGGTAAGTTACCTGCCAACACACACAGATTCCCTTGGCAAAGACTGGAAGGGTTATTGGATTAAGGCATTTAAGGAACTCTACCCAATCACCAAGTGATCACTACACTGAGCAGAGACTTTAGGGACTGCAAATGACCACTAAAGAGGTATACATCTTACCAAATTTAGGAAAGCTGTAAGAACAGCAGCAGCAGCAGGTGCAGCAGCTAAAACAAAACCTGGCAGGGGGTAGTGGAAGGGAGCTCTGATTGTTGAACTGTCCCATTTTCAAAAGAAAGTTACATGACCCACAAGAAATAGGGAAGTATGCCCATATAGCTTAATATAAAAAAAAAAGACAGCTGATAGAAACTGAGAGTAAAGGTGTTGGGTATTTTAATACTTTAGATCAGCTATTATATACTTAAAGAACAAAAGGAAACCACATTTAAAAGAGATAAAAATATAGCAATGTTTCACCAAATGGAGAATATTTATAAAGAGACAAAAGTTGTGGCATTTAGGAGAAAACAGAAATATGAAATTTGCTGAAGAAGTACAATGGAAGATTTGCGCTGGTAGAAGAAAAAAGTCAGCAAACTTGAAGACAGATCACTTGAGATTATCCAGTTAAAGAAAAAAAGGAGTTACAGAGAACTGTGGAACACTATCAATACTATCATACAGATAATGAGAGCAGCAGAATAGGAGAGAGAAGGACAGAAACAATCATTTGAAAACTTCCAAAATTTGATGAACATTCATCTGCACATCTACGTTAGCTTAACAAACTCCACATAGGATAAACTAGAAGACATTCATACCTAGATGCATCATAATTGTCAAAAGCCAAACAGAAAGCGCAAGTCTCAAAAGCAGTAAGAAACAATTCATCATGTCCAAGAGACCTTCAAATAAGATTAACAGCTAACTTCATCAGAAAGCATAGAGGCCAGAAGGCAATTGAATGGCACACATTCAAAGTGCTGAAAGATAAAGGCTGGTTAGTCAAGAATTTGATATTCCAAACACAAAAGAGAGATGAAGACTTTCAAAGTAAACAAAACCTGTAAGAACTGCCAGCATACCTGCCCTACAGGAAATACTAAGGGAGTCCTTCAGGGTAATATCAAAGACACTAGGCAGTAATTTGGATCCACATGAAGCAATAAAGAACACAGATTAAGACAACACATAGGTGAATATGAAGACAATAGGAATGTATGGTTTGGTTTTAATTCTTTTCTACCCGATTTAAAAGATCACTTTACGTACTGCCAACCATTTTATAGATATTGGCAGTGATTTTTGAAGTTTCTATGAAAAGACAGAATGCAAAATAGCCTACACAATACTGAAGAAAAATATTGGAGGTCTGACATCACCCACATTTAAGACTTACTATAAAAGCTACTGTGATTGAGACAGAGTGATATTTGTGAAAGAATAGACACATAGATGAATGGAACAACAGAAAGCCTGGAAATAGATTCACACAAATATGTTACTCATCTTTGGCAAAGGAAAAAAGTCTTTAACAAGTTATGCTAGAACAATTTGATGTCCATATGCAAAAAAATGGATCTAGCCAGATTTTATACCTTTCACAAAATTCAGAATAAATCATAGCCCTAAATACAAGATACAAAACTAAAGCTTCTAGAAGATAGTATTGAGGAAAATCTAGAGTCTAGGTGATCTTTGGCTTGGCAATGAGTGTTTAAGAAGACCAGAAGCACCATCATGACAAAAATTGGTAACTTAGACTTTATTAAGATTAAAAACTAATATGTGAAAGATAATAAAAATATAGATACAGACTGGGTAAGATATTTGCAAAGCATGTATCTGATAAAAGAGCTATGTTCAAAATATAAAAGGCCAGATGTGGTGGCTCACGCCTGTAATCCCAGCACTTTAGGAGGCTGAGGCAGGTGGATCACTTGAGGTCAGTAGTTTGAGACTAGAGCCTGACAAACATGGCAAGACCCTACCTTCTACTAAAAACACAAGAATTAGCTGAGTGTCATGGCATGCACCTGTAATCCCAGCTACTTGGGAGGCTGAGACGTGACAATCACTTGAACCCAGCAGGCAGAGGTTGCAGTGAGTGGAGATCGTGCCATCACACTCCACACTCCATCCTGGGTGACAGAGAAAGACCTCATCTCAAACACACCCCCCCCCCCCCCCACAAAAATGCAAGAACTTTTAAAAACCCAATAGGAAAACAAATCCAATTCAAAAATAGGTAAAGTCTTGAAAGATGCTTTAAGGAGATAAATGGAAAACAACAATATGAAAAGATAAACATATTTAGGGAATTGCAAATTTAAAAAACAATGAGATACTATTACCCATTAGAATGATTGAAATTTTAAGAAGTGACAGTGTCAAATGCTAACAAGGATAAAGGGCAGCAGGACCTCTTGTTGCAAGAGGTATAGCCACTTTGGCAGATGGTTTGGTAGTTTCTCAAGACGCATTGGGTAAAAATGCTTAAGATCGTATGCTAAGCCTTGTCTTAGCATGAGATCCAGCAGTTATAAGCAATTTTTACCCAATTAATTTGAAAACTTACATCCACACAGAGACCAGAATGTGAATGTTTTTAGCAACTTTGTTCGTAATTGCCAAAACTGGAAGCAACTATGGTATTGTCAAATGATAATTAACTGTGGTACATCTATACAATAGATGTTTCAGAAACAAAATGAGCTGTTAAGCCACAAAAAGACACAAGGCGACCTTAAATGCACATTGCTAAGGTCAAGAAGCTATACACTGTATGATCCCAATTATATCACATTCATTAAAGGACAAAACTATAGATATAGTAAAAAGATCAGCATTTTTTCAGGGAGTTAGGGGAGTCAGAAAGGGATGGATAGGTGGAATACAGGATTTTTAGGTGGTAAAATTGTTCTGTATGATATTGCAATGATGGATGTATGATATTATTCATCAAAGCCTATAGAACTTTTGTGCACAGGAGTAAATTCTAATGCTTGGAAGTAAAAGTCGTTCAGGTCAGAGAATCCCATGAAAGAATGCAGACTGACAGATTCTAATTGTAGTAAACATGTATGAAACAACTTCTCTAGAGAGGGAGAGGGAAAATGTGGTGATTTAAATACAATGGGAAATGGAGTTTGAAAGGATAAAATAAATATAAAAGAAAATATACACAAGCATGTTCTTGCCAATAATGTAGTTTCCCACGGGGGTGTAGATTCTAATACTTGCATGTGTATATACAGCAGTATTAGAAGTTGAATAATTAAGTAAATGGACAGGTGGTAGGACCCAGATGTCTTACATAGGAATGGAAATTTACAGCTAAGAGGAGGCTAGAATAATCTATGTGGTAATGGATTAGAGTTTTAGACATTAATGTGAACTCATGTTTAGCTTAACATGAATACAGAAACTTATAGATATGTGTACATATACACAGGTGAATGTCTACACATAGCCACACTTCTTTGCTTTGTTCACTGAGAGGGCTGTGTTAGTCTGTTTTCATGTTGCTGGTAAAGACATACCCAAGACAAGGTAATTTATAAAGAACATGCGATTTAATGGACTCACAGTTCCCGCGTGACTGGGGAGGCCTCACAATCATGGCAGAAGGTGAAAGGTATGTCTTACATGGCTGCAGACAAGAGAACTTGTGTAGGGGAACTCCCTTTATAAAATCCATCAGATCTCAGACTTACTCACTATCTTTTATTAATTATACTTTAAGTTCTGGGTACATGTGCAGATCATGCATGTTACATAGGTATACACATGCCATGGTAGTGGTTTGCTGCATCCATTGCTCTGTCATCTACATTAGGTAATTCTCCAAATGCTATCCCTACCCAGGCCCCAGTGTGTGATGTTCCCCTTCCTGTGTCCATGTGTTCTCATTGTTCAACACCCACTTATGAATGAGAACATGCGGTGTTTGGTTTTCTGTTCTTGTGTCAGTTTGCTGAGAATGATGGTTTCCAGGTTCATCTATGTCCCTGCAAAGGACATGACCTCATCCTTTTTTATGGCTGCATAGTATTCCCTGGTGTATATGTGCCACATTTTCTTTATTCAGTCTATCATTGATGGACATTTGGGTTGGTTCCAAGTCTTTGCTATTGTGAACAATGCCACAATAAACATATGTGTGCATGCGTCTTTATACTAGAATGATTTATAATCCTTTGGGTATAAGCCCAGTAATGGGATGGCTGGGTCAAACGGTATTTCTATTTCTAGATCCTTGAGGAATCACCACACTGTCTTCCACAATGGTTGAATTAATTTACACTCCCACCAACAGTGTAAAATCATTCCTAATGTCTCCACATCCTCTCCAGCATCTATTGTCTCCTGATTTAATGATTGCCATTCTAACTGGTGGTATCTTAATGTGGTTTTGATTTGCATTTCTCTAATGACCAGTGATGAGCTTTTTTTCATGTTTGTTGGCTGCATAAATGTCTTCTTTGAGAAGTGTCTGTTCATATCCTTTGCCCACTTTTTGATGGGGTTGTTTTTTTCTTGTAAATTTGTTTCAGTTCTCTGTAGATTCTGGATATTAGCCCTTTGTCTGATGGGTAGATTGCAAAAATTTTTTTCAATTCTGTTGGTTGCTGGTTCACTCTATTGATAGTTTATTTTGCTGTGCAGAAGCTCTTAAGTTTAATTAGATCCTGTCTGAAGTTGAGGCAGCAATTAGTAGCTTACCAACCAAAAAAAGTCCAGGACCAGACAGGTTCACAGCCAAATTCTACCAGAGGTATGAAGAGGAGCTGGTGCCATTCATTCTGAAAGTATTCCAAAAAGAGGGAATCTTCCCCAACTCATTTTATGAGACCAACATCATCCTGATACCAAAACCTGGCAGAGATGCAACTAAAAAAGAAAATTTCAAGCCAATATCCATGATAAACATCGATGCAAAAAATCTTCAATAAAATACTGGCAAACTGAACCCAATAGCACATCAAAAAGCTTATCCACCACGATCAAGTTGGCTTCATCCCAGGGATGCAAGCCTGGTTCAACATAAGCAAGTCTATAAACATAATCCACCATGTAAACAGAACCAAAGACAGAAACCACATGTTTATCTCAATAGATGCAGAGAAGGCCTTCCACAAAATTCAAAAGCCCTTTGTGCTGAAAACTCTCAATAAACTAGGTATCAATGGATTGTATCTCAAAATAGTAAGAGCTGTTTATGACAAACACACAGCCAGTATCATACTAAATGGGCAAAAGATGGAAGCATTTCCTTTGAAAAATGGCACAAGACAAGGCTGTCCTCTCTCGCCACTCCTATTCAACATAGTATTGGAAGTTCTGGCTAGGGCCATCAGGCAAGAAAAAGAAAGGGCATTTGAATAGGAAGAGAGGATGTCAAATGGTCCCTGTTTGCAGATGACATGATTGTATATTTAGAAAAGCCCCCGCCCCAGCCCAAACCCCCCCCAATAAGCAACTTCAGCAAAGTCTCTGAATAGAAAAATAAATGTGCAAAAATTGCAAACATTCCTATACAATAATAATAGCAAACAGAGCCAAATTGTGAGTGAACTCCCATTCACAATTGCTACAAAGAGAATAAAATATCTAGGAATACAACTAATATGGGAGATGAAGGACCTCTTCAAGGAGAACTACAAACCGCTGCTCAAGGAAATAAGAGAGGACACAACAGATGGAAAAACAGTCCATGCTCATGGTTAGGAAGAATAAATATCATGAAAATGGCCATAGTGCCCAAAGTAATTTATAGATTCAATGCTATCCTCATCAAGCTACCAATGACTTTCTTCACAGAATTGGAAAAAACCACCTTAAACTTCATATGGAACCAAAAAAGAGCCTGCATAGCCAAGCAAAAGGAACAAAGCTGGAGGCATCATGCTACCTGACTTCAAACTATATTACAAGGTTACTATAATCAAAATAGCATGGTACTGGTACCAAAACAGAGATATAGGCCAATGGAACAGAACAGAGGCCTTGGAAGGAATGCCACACAACTACAACCATCTGTTCTTTGACAAACCTGACAAAAACAATCAATGGGGAAAGGATTCCCTATTTGATAAATGGTGTTGGAAAAACTGGCTAGCCATATGCAGAAAGCTGAAACTGGATCCCTTCCTTACACCTTACACAAAAATTAGATGGATAAGATTTAAACATAAGAACTAACACCATAAAAACTCTAGAAGAAAACCTAGGCGAAACCATCCAGGACACAGTCGTGGGTGAGGACTTCATGACTAAAACACCAAAAGCAATGGCAATAAAATCCAAAATAGACAAGTGGAATCTAATTATTCACTATCATGAGAACAGCATGGGAAAGACCTGCCCCAATTATTCAATTACCTACAACTGGGTTCCTTCCATGACATGTGAGAATTGTGGGAGTTACAATTCAAGATGAGAATTGGGTGGGAACACAGCCAAAACATATCAAGGGCCTAAAAAGAAATGATACCCCAATAACAACAAGTGTACTTAGGACACAGATCTTGGTTTCTAAGACCATTCTGATAAACAGAGCTCCTTACAGAAATGAATGATTCACGCAGACAGGGGCAGGAAATCTACGAGGTGAGTCTGTGGCATCTTGTAATGCCAGAAAGTAAGGATGTGCTCAAACGAAACAAGACACGTTGATGGGGAGTGGGGGTAAGTCAAAAGGCAATAGGAACCAATTTCCTGGTCAATTCAATCACAAAATAAGTAGTATTGGATTGTAACTAAAGTATAAAATAAGTATCCATGAGTTCCTATGAGTATAAATGAATACATTCATGAACAGGGGAGGAGATACATCTTTCACGCAGAAAAATATTAATTGAGGTGCTTCATGAAAGAAGATGGAGTGTAACTTCCCACTCATTACGTGTGGGCTGTTCATTGTGACTTCCTTCCAAAGAGTACAGTTTAGAAAGGGAGTGAATGAAAGTAATGTTATGGTGCAGAAATCTGACCAATCTGTCCAGGTAAAAAGGCCAATATTAAAGTAATTATTCCCAGATGTGGTGGCTCATGCCTATAATCCCAGCACTTTGGAAGGCTGAGGCAGGAGGAGGCAGAGTCACTGAAGTCTGAGAAACATAGCCAAGAAGAGCCTAAGGAGACATGAAAACTCAGTGTAAGAAGGTATTCTGAAAGGGCTCCAGGAACAGTAAAAGGGTGTTAGGTAAAAATCTAAGAAAATCAGAAAAGCCTACAGATAATGAATGATATTGACACAATATTAACTAACAAATTACGCTAATCACACAAAGGTAATATGTTAATGAGAAAACACTGCACAGGAGTATATGAGAACTCTGTAGCAAGTTCAATATTTATATGCCTATAAAACTGGTCTAAATGTGACATCTAAAAGTATTTTTTAAAAAAATCCATAAGGTGATAACTGAAGATATTGCCATGCTTATAGTAGTATATAATTTGCCTGACAATAGAACAAAGGAAGAGTATAGAGTTACATTGAAGCAAAGGGTTTAATTCTATTAAGTTGGTACACTCTGAACCAATTAAATTGTTAATCATAACACCCAGGGCAACCACTAATAACACAGAACTATATGAATAAAAGAATCAAAATGGTATGAAAAATAAGCATTTAACACAAGAGAAGGCAGCAATGAAAGACTAGAGGAACAAAGACATTACATATAACCACAGCAAAATGGCAGATGCAAATCTTATCTTACAAATAAGTAAACACTTTTCTCCTAAGTTCAAGCGTGGCTATTCTTGCCACTTCTATTCAACATTGTACTGGATAATCCCAGCCTAGGAAATTTAGTGAGAAAGAAAGATACGACTAGAAATCAAGAGGCTAAACTATCTCTATTTGCAGATGACATGACCTTGGACACAGAATATCCTAAAAAATATGCACCCCCCCCATTAGAATTAAGCAAGTTAACAATGCCACGCAATACAAGATCAATGCCCCAAAATTGTATTTTCTTTTTTTTGAGACTGAGTCTCAAACTCACCTGGGCTGTAGTGCAATGGCATGATCTTGGCTTACTGCAACCTCTGCCTACTGGGTTCAAGTGATTCTCCTGCCTCAGTCTCCTGAGTAGCTGGAATTACAGGTGCCCATCACCACGCCCAGCTAATTTTTTGTATTTTTAGAGACAAGGTCTCACTATGGCCAGGCTGGTCTCGAACTCCTGACCTCATGATCTGCCTGCCTTGGCCTCCCAAAGTGCTGGGATTATAGGCATGAGCCACTGTGCCAGGCCAAAAATTATATTTCTGTACATTAGCAGCCAACAATCTGAAAGTGATTTGAGAAAGCAATTCCATTTATAATAGTCCCCCAATTGCTCCACATATTCAATGCAATCCATATCAAAATCCCAGCTGGTTTGAAATCTCAAGAATGGCTATAAATATAAATTCTAGCCCTGCCCTGGTGGGGCTCCTGAAGACTTGTTCAAGAATGTTTAATGCACAATCCAGTGTACCTTTGAGTGGGTACTGCTTTATCATGGTGGATGGTATAATCCTCAAGTGTCTGACCCATGTTCAGGTGGTTCCTCTCACAGGAAACTTGTTTATACTGGCAGAAGCCTTTGTGACTCTTGTTTGACCTGTGCCCAGTTTATTTCTACCACTATGGCCACTCATGGAAAGAAGGGAAGCCCCAGCTTAGGAAGAAGTTAGATTTGGTTGTGTCCATCAGGTGAGGCACAGAGGCAGCAGCTTGACAAAACATGAGATCACAAAGGTAATTTATTTACAGATCCAGAAAGAGGGCAGCGTGCCTCATAGGGCCAATGGGAGGAGCAGGAAAGCCATCCAAGACACAGATGCTCCGCTAGTTCTGGGGAATGAGAGGGTGGGGGTGCCTTGAGGACCAAAGCCTTTTTTGGGGTCCAGGTGGCACCTAGTTAGGTTTCCCATGGGGAGCCAACTGGTGGGTTTAGAGCAAGCAGGTGTGAGTTCCAGGGGGTTGTGCTGTGACTGAGAGGTAGTGGCTCCTGCAGCTTACCTGCAGTTCACTTGGGTCAGCAGGGTGAGCCAAGTGGGTTGTATCTGGCCATCCCATAGGGAGGTGCCATCACCAGGAGGCAGCTGCATAAGACAGATATCTGGATTGACTACCCTGAGGAACTGGGAGGAGGCAGGGGAACCAGAATCTGCATCAGAGTTGACCAATCCCTGCTTCTGGGCTAAGAAAGTCCCAACTTACATTCAAAATGGACACAGAAGCAACACAATTACAAGAATTCACCACCCTCTGGTATCTTGCCGGTAGGATTATAACAGTGCGACCTTCACTCAGTTAGTAAACATCATGTTACCATATGATCCAGAAACTCCATTCCTAGGTATAAGCCTAGGATTTTTACTTTGAAAATAAATCCCAAACAGTCAATCCCAGTGTGGTATGGCGAGTACATTCCTTAAGTAAGTGCCCCGTGCTCTCAAAATAGAAAAGGTAATAGATATATTTAAAAGTGACAGCACCATACAAAAAGCAAGGCATGCTGCTTTGCCCCAGCAGATGTTGAGCTTGGAAATAGCCAGAGGTGACCAGAACCTAAAACCTGTGAAGTAACAGGGCCCTAAACTCCACCTGTGTAGAATCACCTAAGCCAGGCTCCCTGCGTGAGGACAGGGCTTAGGAGATTCAGGTCTCTAAACATCACCACGGGGCCTTTTTAACCTTTGCATTGGGCCTTAAGACTATTAGGTCGGTGCAGAGCATTGTGGTTTTTGCTATTACTTTCAATGTCAAAAGCCACAATTACCTTTGTACCAACTTGATAGCTGGCTGACCCAGCCACACCTCAAGGGATTCCAGCCCTTATAGGTACCATTTATCCTGTTTCTCTCTCACATGCTAGAGATACTGCTCAAGCCAGTGCATACCCTTCTGTCTTATAGACTCCCCAGGGGTAGAGCCTCTACCTTTAGCATGCACTTCTGGGCCCCACCGGAGGTTGATTCAGCAGGTTTGGGTGGGGCCCGAATTTTCCTTTCTAACTAGTTCCTAAGAGATACTGCTGCTGGCCTGGGGACCACACTTGGAGAACCACACCCCTAGCTCTACCATTACGAGCAATAGCCCACCTATTGCCAGCAATGGGGTGCCTTGTCATCTGGCCAGTGAATAATCTACCTCCAAATATTCCATTCTGTAATTCTGCTTCCTAGGACCACTCTTGGTAGCAACTAGCTTAAATTGATTTTCCCCAGGAGCGTCGCAGGAGGATGTAGGTGAGTGATTTATTAAGGGGTGGGGGTGAGTGGGTTAAGGAAGGGAATGAAGAGAAGCAAGGCCATTCAGGGGTGCAGGGGGTGTGGCTGCTGCTCCTGCTCCCGCAACACACCCTATACAGGCCCAGCATCGGCTGCTAATGGCTGCTCTATTCTTTGTGAAGTTTCCCTCTGCCAAAGTACCTCAAGGTGGGAGGTCTTTTCCCACTCCCCTCCTTGGGAAAATCAATGACAAATGACCAACTTATTAGGTAGAAAAACCTGGGTCTTGATTCATGATGGGATCACCTCTACAGTACTGTGTTCAGGGGGCCTGAAATCCACTTTCAGGGTTAATGATTCCCTTAAAATACTCAGAAGAGCTGTTACAGTTATTACAGTGAAAGATTGTACATTAAGACCAGAAATGAAAAAAGGAGTATCAGGGGTAGAGTTCAGGAAAAACTAGGTACAAGCTTCCTGTTGTCCTCTCCTAGCAGAGCTGGCAAGCAGCACTTAGAGCTTCGGGTAACAACATGTGACAACACTGAGAGTGTATTGCCCAGTAGGGAAGTTCGACTAAGCCTTGCTGTCCAGGGATTTCAATGGGGGCTGACCTTAGTCTCCAGCCCCTATAGAGGTCAGGCTGTATGTGGCCCAAGACCCCCCAGTATAAGCCACATTGTTAGTATAGACTATCCGGTATAGACAAAGCCCCCGGTAAATGGAGACACTCTTATCTGGCAGGATATTCCAATATTCCAAGGTTTTTGAGGCTACCTCCTAGAAGCCAGGCAGGGGCCAAACTTTTCTTTGGAACATAGGTTCTAGACAACTCAGAGGTGCCAAGTAACTCCCTCTACTACACAATTCTTCCTTGGGAGCTGAAGCACCTGTTTGGGGGAAATACTTTGGGTGACAGTCTCCTGCTGCAGAACACTTCAAATCGGAGACTTTTCTATAGAGCCAAGTCATTGATACAAAGTGAATTTAAATGCGCAGGAAGTGGATTGTGGTCGACATTGCTGCAGGGCTGAGAACCAAGGGCTGAGGGTAGACATGGATTTCACTTGTCCCGACTCTCAGTGACCCATGTTTCGTTTCAGCCTCTTCTTGATCTCACAATTTGGGGTTTTTCAGACATAGAGGTACTGGTACCCAAGAGAGGCAATGGCAAGAGACCTACTATTTAACCATAAGCTCTGGTTGCTCCTAAGCCCCGTTGACTCCTTGAGTTAAGGAACCAGCAGACAAGAAGAATGGACACCAGGCCTGGCCGGGGTAATCGACTCTTGTCATCAGGAGGAGGTAGGTCGCTTCCACCCTGGCAAGCAGGAGTGAATACGCTTTAGTACCCAGATGATCTGCTTGAGAGCTTTTTGGCAATCTCTTGCTCCATTTTGATCATAGATGGGCAAGTACACAGCATTCATGGCCTCAGAAAAATGTGATGTCCAGGAGATTGGACCCACGAGGGATGAGAGTCTGCGTCGTGCTACTGGGGAAGCCCCCAAGGCTAGCAGAGGTGCTACACGAGGGCAGAGGAAGTCCACCTGTAGAGGAGGGCGATGCTGTCCATCAGGTGGCAGCCCCGACACGGGCTGCTTCATTGGATATAGCTTCTTTAACCTCCCTCTTCCATATTTCCTTCAGAAAGCAAGCTCCACTAAAATCTTATAAGTAACTTTTTGAACTTATACGAAGAGGTGGATCTGGGTGGTATGAGGATAGACTGGGATGGACACCATCATATACTGGTCAAATTCCCCTTGAAACAGTCTTCGCCCCTCAACCACCTAGGAAAGTGCTACCTGAAGAAAGCCCTAAGCTCTCACTACTCTGTGGGAGATTGTCTCAGATGAAGAGAGCTTGTCTGCCTAAGGTCAGGCATCATTCATTCCCATGGTGTTGACAGGCAGGGATATCAAAGCCTGGCCTTCTCCCCAGGTTTTGGGATAGCTAAGAATCATCCCACCTTCAAAATTTTCTACACGGTAAACTGTGGCCTCCACCCTCATCAAAGTTGAGGGTTGAGATCAATTCTATGTGTCATAACTCAGCTTCTCCGTCCAACCTTGCCTCCTTTCTTTCCACAGGCATTGATTCCAAAAGCACTCTACAATACCTTGTGCATTAGTCTCTCTCAGTCTGCTCCAGAGGAACTCAATCTGCAGCTGTATCAGTGCTTAAGAACTAGGGACAGACTCATTTGACTTCCTGAGCTCATTCTGTTAGTTTCAGACTGAGAATCTGTACAGTTCCATACTCTGCATTAAATGACAGATTTTTTTTTTTCCCAGAAATCCACGACAGAGCAGCTAGTAATGGCCATGGGGGCTTCCTCCTGGAGGACCTGGCATAAGAGGACAAACGGGAACTCCACTGCAGAGATTCAGGTGCGGCGTATCATGAGACCATTATTGCTAGGGAATAGACTGTCTTGGTAGAGGGCTGGTTTTGCTTTGATAGGAAGATCTAACATAGCTCCAAGACGAAGTAACTGACATACTGCAAGATAATCAACCCTTCATTCCTAAGTCCTAAAATTAATTAGATCTGAGAGATGGCACACAGAACATTGAACACATGGCTTTCAATGCCCAGGGATTTTCAGTCGTAGTCTCAGCCTGGGTCATGATGACACCCATTTAAATGGGATGATTCTTGAACTAAAACTTTAGTATTAGCTCACCAAGGTTGAGGGTTGAGATCAATTCTATCACAGTAATCCGTGCTGTGCATCTGTCTTGCCAGTCACATTATCCAATATTTTTGGCTGTTCCAAAGACGGTACAGCTGCAACCAATATGCCTTGGATGTGCTGACCTGAGATCCTTTAGGAGTATAATAGTTCTATCATGTGTCCTAAGTAATTCTTCAGTTTGCTGTGTGTATCCCAGGAGACTCCAGTTGACGGGACATTTTACCTGACAAAGTCATTTTAACCATTTTAAAGTACACAAGTCAATGGTATTTAGTGTATTCACAACGTTATGCAGCCATCACTCTTATTTAGTTCCAGAAAGTTATCACCACCCCGGAAGGAAACACCATAGTCATGATTGCTTCATATGGACTTAATATGGCCTCAAATAGCCTTCATATAGCCTCTGCTTCCTTGTACAGAGCCTGAAGCTCAGCCAGAGGTGAAAGCCTAGAGCCTCTTCAGGTATTTTGAGTAGGAGTCTAGTCCCAGACAGGTGTGCATGTGGGTGGCATTCTAGGTTTCTCAGTATACATAGGAGTTTTTTCAAAGCCTTTATTCTTCTAAATCTCTCCTTCCCCAGTCTCTTCCCCCACAGGCAATTGTAATGATTGTTTCCCTGACCACCGTTCCTTTCCTCAAGGCAGCTGTGGCTACACATTTGCCTTTAAATAATTTTAACCATTGCCACCCACTTCATCTCTGGGGAAACTGAGACAGTTGAAACCAGAACAAGCCCTTGAGCTGAAGCTACCAAGTAGGTCAAAATGCACAATCACAGTTCTGTGAATAAAGTCCGCATTGCTTCCTGTGGAGCCAGCAACCTCTCCCAGGAATGTGGGCTCTTTTTCACAGCTACCTCCCGGCTGGTAAGTAGAAAGGCAGTGAGCGGCTAAAATGCTACGTGCATTTTTAACCAAAATTCAGCATTTTCTTTCTTCATTAAGCATTCCCTTGCTAAGTTTTTAATTCGATCTAGTGTTCTTAAGTTGCCTCTGACCATTTTTGCCAGCTTATTAGTTGTTTTTGTGGAAGGATGAAGTGTTGGAGTTTCCCCATTCTATCATTTTCAGTAATTCCCCCAGGAGATTAATTGCTAATCAGACTCTAGTAAATAAAGGAACCAGCTACAAAATATATGTTTATAAACTTACAGACTAGAGCGATCATTATCCTTGTTTTAGGGCCATATGCACCAAGCATATGAAGGAAAACATGTAATAAAAGGGTCCATTTCTTTCCCCATGCAGAAGAGACTAATCTTGAGCCTTGATTACTTTCTCAGTCTGCATTCAGGTTGTTTTCACAGGTGCCCTAATGCCCCTCTAACCCTTGAGATAACTTATATCCTACCAGGACTAAGTCCCCATTTGCTTGCAAGTATTTCAGAAAATCTGCCTGTCACCACTGAAGAACATCTGAGATAACAGCCTGCTGGATATTGGACAAATAAGTGCTCAGGAACTACATGGTTAAAATAGCAGCACTGTAAGGCCTCCTGCAGGCCTGCAAAGGTCCTTGGGTGTCACTTTAACAAACTCATGACCACCAAGTCCCTGGCTAGTTGGTCACACTCATGTCCCTCAGGCACAACTTTACCTTATTCACCTTTCTAACTGAAAGCTGGAAGATCCTAAGCAGTACTGAGGAAGAGGAGTGTGGTACAGTCGTCTGGTTAGACAGAATCATTTCCTAGGCTTACCTACTCATTTTGAGCAGACACTGCCAGTGACCCGGCTTGAGGACTACCTGGATGTTTCCCATGGTTTCCACGGATCCAAGACTAAATTTAGGATATTAAGAGATTTCAACGAAGGGCTGGCTTGATCCAAGATAGAAGGAGGCCAATATCACTACTCTATCATCATAGAGGGAAAAACAAGTTCTCCACGGATGGTTTGCATTTAAGACATGAGATGAGAAAATATGAATTTATAATAGAAAAAAGTACTTATATATACTGTTCATATTTTTTAAAATACCATTTTAATTGCAAAGAAGATGGAAACTCTGCCTAAAACAGTACCGGTAAAGTTTAAGGCAAAGAGGCTTGCTCTCTCACCCCGACTGGAGTGCAGCGGTGTGATCTCTCAGCTCACTGTAACTTCCACCTCCGAGGTTCAAGTGATTCTTCTACCTCAGCCTCCTGAGTACCTGGGATTACAGGCACATACCACCACACCTGGCTAATTTTTGTATTTTTAGTAGAGACGGTTGGCCAGGTTGGTCTTGAACTCCTGGCCTCAGGTGATCTGCCAACCTCGGCCTCCCAAAGTGCTCGGATTACAGACATGAGCCACTGCATACCCAGCCCCATTTATTGTTATTGGTGCCTAGCCTGTATTCTAGACCTTAAAGGACAAATTAATCTTCGTCTTAGCACCTGATACTACAACCCTAGTAAAACACATTGTCAACCCTCCACCCATGTTCTTGGGTACCAGTACCACAATTTCTGTGCATACCAGACTGACTTCCCAGAGAAAATGGCTGCATCTTCTTGGAGGGCTGCCTGCAGGCTGCAGAACCACTTTGCACACACTGTGGGCTACAAGTGCCTTGGAATTCGCATCTCCCAGAGGCACCCTTTAAGTCAATGGCAGATACCTGTCTGGGGTACACAATAACATAGCTCTCAGTCCAGGACCACTCTGAAGTCTGTTGTATATGCGATTCCTAGAACTTTCCCAAAGGGTTCATCTCCAGTCCTTTACTGTGTGAACTGGCTTCTTAAGACATTTCTTCCTGGCTGCCTTCACTCTCTGTATCACCTCCCCACTCTGCCAGTCCTTCTGTGCTCAAAGTAAACCCTTGTCTCAGGGTCTGCCTTGGGTGGAATCCAGTGAAGACAATGGGACAAACTTAGTTTTTATTAAAACATAGCTAAAGATTGGACCCTGGACACCAGTGTAATTTGCTGTGTTACACTTATTACAGTGTAATTTTCTGTAATAAAGATTAGATACTACTTCCCTCCACCCACCACATCAAATGCCATGTGTGGTGGACTGGACAACTAGGTAGAAGGAACCGTAGGGAATTTGCTTCTGCTAAGGAATGTTACCAAAGTTCAGCTTGCAAGTGAATTGGAATCGTGTTGGCTACATCAAGGAAGTCAACTCAAAGGAAGGAGGAATAAGGAAGAGGCATGCCTCCGCCGAGATTGATTATCCAATTTACCAAATTTTATGTCTAGGGGAGGCAAAGGAGACCTGACGTTTGAGGGGGAAGGAAGTTGTTACAGCTGATGGAAGGCCACCCCACTCCATAGTTCCTTTTTCCCCTACTCCCCCACTAGAGCTGTCATTAGTATCTTCTACTAGAAGCTCCATGACAGCAGGGACCTCATCATTTTGTTCATAGACGTCCCTGTACACAGAACAGTGCCCGATACATAGCAGATGCCCACATTTGGTTAATGAATAGAGGACACTAGAGGTTAATAGTTGAGAAAAACCAGTTAATGAAAATGAAACTTCTCAGCTTGAAAAGAATGCTAGAATCAGAATGAAGGTCAAGAGGAATGGAGAGAGAATATTACCCCCTGTAGAAAAATGGAATAACTGATTTCAGAAAGGAGAAGTTTGTGGATAAGCAGGAAACTCCACTCACTTCAGCCAGTGGTATCTCACCTACCCAGGGGAGATAGAGTGCTTTCAGAGACTCGTCCCATTTCCTGGAAGGGGAGGAACACAGTATAAAATAAGCAAGTCATCAATGTGGTTTATGGTAACGGCTACATGGTTTGCCAATGATGAGGGCAGTTAATGAGGTTGGTGGGTGGGAGCCACCAGCATCATGCCTATCTTTGTTTTAATCATGCCCATTTCACACTCCACTCACCTACCTCTAGACATTGAGCAAATGATCAACCATTCTTAGTGTATCAGGTCATGTCTTACATTGTTATAAGTATCTTCAGACTGTGTAATTTATATAAATAAAGGAGATTTAATTGTCTCAATGTTCTGCAAACCATTCAGGAAGCAGGGTGCCAGCATCTGCTAGTCTCTGGGGAAGCCTCAGGAAGTTTTTACCTATGGCAGAAGGTGAAGTGGGAGCAGGAGTCTTACATGCAGAGCAGGACCAAGTAAGAGGTGGGAGATGCCACATGCTTTGAAGCAACCAGATCTCGTGAGAACTCATTCACTCACCATTGTGAGGACAGCACCAAGATATGAGGGGTCCACCTCCATAACCCAATCCACCTCCCACCATATCGGGGATTGCATTTCAACATGAGATTGAAGAACGAACATCCAAACCATGTAACTTAGCTATTAGTAGGGAGATCAAGTGTCTGCTTGAATAGCCAACTCATTCCACCTCTTGACAGCTGGTTAGAAAATCCTTGTTTTGAGCCATACCTGCCTTGCTGTTAATATAAACAGACTCTAGTCCCAACATGGTGATGACTAACACCAACCCTTCTTATACTAGATGTTCTTTCAATATATTAAGAAGTCTCATAGCCACTAAGCCTTCAGGGGCTAAAACAGTCCCGGTGTGAGCTGTTCTCCCCAGAAAATACATTCCAGAACATTGAAATATGTTCATGTCTGAAGCCAAATTGCTCATTCTTTATTAGATGCTTAAGTGACTAGGAAGTCAGTTGTCTGACATGTCCTGCCTTGTACACGATTCTCAGTCTGGTGGCCACATGTGATTTAATGCTATTTTACAACCTTGAGTATCCCTCGTACAAATCTTAGTATCACATCTTCACTCATTCTTTGGGGCCTCATTTCATAAGTGAACATATTTGGTGCTATCATGGTGGCAGAATCCAGCTGTAGGGGCCCAGCTACCCCTCTTCCTGGGATGACATTGATTCTGTATTCATCCATCCATCCCAGAGGTTAGTTAACTTCAGGGGTCACAGTGGGCACCCTCAACCCGCAGCACAGCATCGTAAGTACTGGACTCAGACCTTATGGGAAATATGGATGTTACCAGTAAATCTCAATCTTCAGAAACATAAGCTCTGTTAGTAAGTGGCCCTAGACATTTATATTTCAAAGGAAAAGTGCTGTGGGACTGAGTTATAGGCTTTATATTGTTAAGACTACCATCTAACTCAGCATTTTGGAAGCAATATCAAAAACAGAATATTTGTGTTTTATTACAACATTCATCCTATTTTGTGGAATGTGAGTGAAAAATCATTTTATGCTGGCAGAGGGTCGTATATTGTTTGAGAACCATCTCTCTGCCTGGCAAACATCTCACATCACCCTTGTACACACTGACAATCTGAACATGCGAGGGGCAGAGACGGAAGCCAGAACAGGAGTCAGGCTGTGAGCATCACAGGATGGGTTTCCAAAAGGTTCCCCAATTAACTCCTAAGATGGGGGTCTAACTGCAGTGTGTGAAGCATCATAAGAGGCCATTAGTATCATTTGTTATATAAGAACAAAACTAAGAAACACCACGTTAACTCAAAGATTTAGATTTTTGAGGCATTTTCTAGTGTTTATTTCTAGCATTTTCAACAAAGAACACCGAACCTCATCTACACTCTTTAGAGACAGTTGGCATGTGTTATGGTAAGTTTTATATATCCACTTGACTGGGCCATGGGTGCTCAGATATTTGCTCAAGCACACTATTTTGAGTGTTTCTGTGAGGGCACTTTTGGATGAGATTGTTTCAATCTGTAGGCTGAGTAAAGCAGAGTGTCCTCTGTAATGTGGGTGGGCTTCTTTCAATCACAATTGAAGACCTGAGTAGGAAAAAGGAAAGGTCAACCCTTTGCGAAGTGAAAAGATTCTTCCTGCCTGTGTTCAGACAGAGACATTGGCTTCTTTCCCCATGGTTGAACAATTAGAACACTGGTTCTCCACAGTCTAGAGCCTACTGGCCTTCAGACCAAAACCATAGCATTGGCTCTCCTGGGTCTCCAGGTTTTGTCTCCCCCTGCAGATCCTGAAACCTGGCCTCTGTAGTCATGTGAGCCAATTTCTTCTAAGTCTCCACATACACACACACCATTGGTTCATTTTCTCTGGAGAGCCCTAATGCAGCATGTTTGCTAGGGGGTGGCATTTTCAGCCAGTGTCACAAATAGTCCACTTCCAACAAAAAGCCCGGGACACGACCAAATCTCAGCTTCTTGCTCAACCTTCACTATGTCACGCATGGAGGCGAGATCTTTTAAAACCTTTGGAATGCATCCTCATTTGCAGATGCGAGAAACTCAGTACCACATCACTTAGGAGGACCGGCACAAGGTTACAGAATTCATGGTGAGTCCGGGGCTACAGCTCCATCCTGCCAGTTCCCGGCACCATGTGATGAAGGTCTTTCAACCTAACTGGAAGACCTGGGAGTCAGTTCCTTCACCACTGTTAACTGGCTGTGTTGCTTTGAGCAAGTTAAACAGCAAGCTCATTTCTCCCAATGCAGGGGCAATGGCTTTAGTGCACCTCAATAGAGAAAGCATGGTAGGCTTCCACCTTCCCCTCAACCATGGAACCCCCCCACACGGTTGTCAGACCATAGTCCTCATATCCCCCACACTTGTAGTGACAGAACATGGAAACAGTAGGAGTTACAAAAGGAAGACCTTCTGTAAGAGAAGAGCTTAACTAGAACTTGTATCAAACTGAGCCATAATGGACCACTAAATACATCCCATGAACAAGTCCTCAAATTCTGTTGCTACTGTTTAATTTTACAGCAGTACTGTAATGTTGCTGCCCAGTCAGTACTTTGAATTGAAGTTGAGTTTCAAGTTTCCTGGGGCAGTGAAGGTTCCTAATGGCCTCCTGTGTTCTTGCTGAGGCCCCATCATCAACTCACATCCCAGGAATAGCTGACCTGGTTTTATTGCTAAAGGGGATACCTAGAGGCAACAGTGTCACTTTTACTCATTTACTTCTCAGATTAAAAGCCAGCATTAGAGAATTTCAGGCCAGATTTTATGGCAAGAATTCTGCTCGTCACAATCTTATAGGACATCTGCTATAACATGGGTTTTTTTTTTTTTTTTTGAATTGAGCAAGTTACATGCTGAGGCTTTACATAGTTATCTACCGATAGGTAGAGTGAGTATACCCATTGCCATTAGTCATCAGAAACCAACAGAGCTACTGAATTAAATAAGAACACCCAGAAGGCAGGGCTTGACTCTCCTTGGGCAACGCCATGGTAGCCATTTTCTTTATTATGCACAGAAAGTGGAATGTCCACCAGTGACTATTGTGTACCTTCCAATGTAGAAATTGACATGAAAGCTTATATTCAATAGAGAACCACACAAGGCATGGCTATCTCTAACAATTACCAGGTCAAAAATGGAAATTAATGGGGAGAAATTCAGTTAAGGGCATCAGGAAAGGCTTCTCTGGCTGGCTCTCCCACTTGGGCTCCAGGCTCCATGCTTCTAGGACTTAGCTACTCTCCCCACTGCACTTGCATGAAGACCCTGCCTGCTGCTGGTTTCCGTGATGGGGGAGGCTCTAGGTCGTGAGGCCAGTCCAGGGCACAGCCGTCTCTGCCCTGATGTACGATTTTGAATCAATAACCCAAGCCTCACTGTGGCTTCCAGAGCTGGGGATATTCAGTTCAAGACTCTTAGAGGACAGCCAGAGACTTCACAGGAGAGAAGAGCTCTTATGTCTGAAGGGGCCTCTGGTAGGACTATCCTGTGGCCTTTTTCTGGATCTCATCGGTCAAAGGCTGTCATGCTTGCAGACCCCTTAAGGCAAAGGAGACCGAGGACAGGAGATCTAGTTAGGGATTGAAGGAGGCAGCCAGGGAGCTAGGTTTCCTGACAAAGCGGAAACTAGCAGCCCTAATCACCAACAGTCTAGAGGCATTTCTAGAACCCCTGAGAACCTGGACTCACAGGATTCATGGACCGGTCCTCTCCTTTTCTGAGGAAGAGGTAAGCATCTGTTTATATTAGGTCTTGATGTCAATGTTACAGAAATCCCTAGCATAACTAAGGTTTGACCTTAGAGTTTGGAGGGGAAAATAAAGTAAAAATTAACCTGAAGAAGAAAGGAGGTGACTGGAACTTAGAGTATGTAAGATAACTAGAAAGTACATAATATGATGTTAGAGTTAATTATCAATTGTGAATACAGTTCATGTCCAGTTGAAAGTAGGTTGTTCAAGTTTTGTTTTGAGACAGAGTCTTGCTCTGTTGCCCAGGCTGGAGTACAGTGTCGCAATTTCGGCTCACTGCAGCCTCAGCCTCCTGGGTTCAAGTGATTCTCCCACCTCTGCCTCCCAAATAGCTGGGATTATAAGTGTGTGCTGCCACACCTGGCTAATTTTATTTTTGTGTAGTTTTAGTACAGATGGGGTTTCACCATGTTGGCCAGGGGTGGGTTCTGGTCTCAAACTCCTGTCCACCTGCCTCAGCCTCCTAGAGTGCTAGGATTATAGGTGTAAGCCACTGTGCCCAGCCTGAGTTTTGCTTGTTTTTTAAAGGGCCCATAGATGGCACCCTCCACTGGCTCTTGTTGCCCAGTCTCCGTGTGTCCCCCTCCCTCCCTACTGTCTGCTCAGGGGCTGACCTACCTGGTACCTGTGCCCTCTGCTGTCTAGCTTAAGGGAGTCCCAGCAGGATATCAGAGAAAGGAACAGGAAAGATGTCTCTGTGTTTAAAACCTGGTTTCTTCTCGTGATGTTGCCTTGGGCTGGCCAAGTTTCTACAAAAACAGATTCTGATATAAGTACTTGGATGTTATAGTTTCTCTCAGATAAGCCTAATGAAGCAGTGGTGACGGGGGAAAAGGGGGAATACGAAGAGTCACAGTAAGGCAACATCATGGCAGTCACCACTGCCAGCAACAGAAACTCAGTCCTTCAGATGCCTGGGATCAGTAAGTGAATTAATAAGTCAGGAGCCTACCTGTTCCACTTCTCATTATCTGAGTGCTGCCCTCAAACATTAAGGCCCCCACTTTCTAACCTGGAAGGCCCAGTGTTCTCTGGGCACTGGAGAAAGCCTTGAGGCAAAACTATGAAACCTGCAAGCCTGAAGGGGGAGGAGCTGTCCAGCACAGCTGTGGTTGGAGTCAGTCGTGCTGAGGGTGCGACTGCCCCAGCGAGGGCGCTGGGTAGCAAAAAAACAAACTCCTTGTTTCCATGGTTTCTTCTGCAAGCTTGTGACCTGGCCTGATGCAAGTGGAAGAGAGAGTGGGTAATTGAGCATGTCATGAGTGGAGAGAAGAAGCTGAAAGAACTCAAAGGAGAAAACAGACCCCAGGGGACTTAAAGGGCTTGACTGAGGGTCAGGAAGACTCCTCTACACCTGAAATGTAGAAAACAACATGCCTGATTGTAAGAGATGGAAGAGGTATGGGCAAAGAATCATACTGGGGGAAAAAAAAGCACAAGCAGAATGTCAATTTAAAAAAAAAAATCTTAAAATTGTAACTTGATAAGTTATATTTATATGGTACAAAGTGATGTCATGATTTACAAATACAGTCAGAATAATTAAATCAAGCTTATTAACATATCACCTCAAATACTTTGAGAACATTTGTAATTTAACAGTTTTGAAATGTACTCTATTCACCACGTTGTGCAATATATCCCAAAGAAAAACTTAATTCTCTTGCTAATAGAGATTTGTAGTACCCTTTGACCATCATCTTCCCATTTCCACCCCTACCCCCCAAAATATTTTAGATGACTCCAACCCACTTTGTCCCTACACGATTCCTCAGCTGGCAGGAGCAACACTAAAAGTTATTTTACCTCCCCCACCCACAGCAATGTATGAGTGATCAAAGTTCCTCTACATTGTTACCAGCATTTTCTGTCATCACTATTTTTTATTTGAGCCATTCTCATAGGTATATAGTGATCTCATTGTGGTTTCAGTTTCCATTTATTTTCCTAAGGACTAATTGGTCTTGGAAATTGTGTACTTGTCATCTGTTTCATATCTTTTGCCTACTTTTGTTCCAGCTTTGAAATATAATTGCCAAATTAAAACTGCTTATATTTAAAGGTGTACACATGTGATGTTTTGATATGTGCATACATTGTGAGATGATTAACTTAAGCTAACACACCCATCACTATACATGGTACTTTTCCTGCATTAACATATAAGATACACTGTTAGCAAACGCAACAACCTGATACATCCCCAGAGATTTATGCTTACTCAAAAAAGCCAATCTCAAAATGTTACATAAGTGGAATCATAAGATGTGTGACAATTTTGCAATTAAAACATAGAAATGTAGAACAGATGAGGGGTTGCCAGGGATTGAGGGAGTAGGTGTAGGGTGGAAGTGGGTATGGCTGTAAAGGGGTTAAGTGTGGGGTCTTGTGGTGATGAGAATGTTTTATAGCTGGACTGAATTGGTCAATATCTGGGTTGTGGTATTGCACTCTAGTTTCACAAGTTACTACCATTGGGGGAAACGAGGTAAAGAAGAAACCAAAAAGTGATCTTTGCTTAAAAATTGGCAGGGGGAGGGAGCAGGAGAAATACAAAGTCATCTGTCAAACTTCCAGAAAGCTCAACTTAGGGAATTTCTATCCACTTTCATGGAAGTTTTTTTTTTTTTTTTTTTTGGTCTAGTCGTATTTTGCACATTTCTAAAGCAGCAGCATATGAAGCTAACAGAGTTATGTGTAAATGAATTGACTTCCTAGGGTTTTTGTTGTGAGGGTTTATCCATTTTAAGATAAAGCAGATACAGAAGCACTAACCACCTGTCCAAAGTCTTGGTAAGGCAGAGGTAAGATTCAAACTCAGGCAATTAAAAATGTTATGTTCCTCCCTGCACTTTGAAAGGATCAGAAACAGGGCAGGTAGGTATAGGGCAAACTGGAATGGAACACACCTATGACCAGAACCCATACAGGGGGAATCAAGAGTTAGAGGGAGGTAAGCCTACAAGGTGGGAATTAAGTTACTGCTGTAGTGAACAGGGAGAAGGGGTGAAGTTGGTTTGAACCTGAATTTAAGCAGTAGAGCTAAATGAATGGAGATAAATTCAAGAGGTTTATAATTAGAATAATCCAGACTTGGTGATGAATGGGTTAGATTTCTGAAGGATGGGGTTAGTGAGGAGTCAAGTAGATTATTTCTGGCTTGATCATCTGGGTGCAGGGCACCATTGGAGAGAGAGAAAAGGATAAGGTTTTTGGGGAGGAAGAACATGCAATTCATTTAGGGTAAACTGAGTTGGAAGGAACTGGAGACATTCAAATATGCAGATGCATACATGAGTCTGGAACTCGGTTCACATTTGGGCTAGGGTTATACACATTGGAAAAGGGTGGGATAGATGTTATACCCATGCATCCTGGCCTAGAATCCCGTGGAACATGACCATTTAAAAAGAACACGGTGGAAAGTCAGCAAAGGAGATAAAGCAGCAGCACCCAGAGAAGAAATCCAGGGAAAAGTACCTAAGGAAGAGTAGAAAATGCCTGGGGGAGGAAGAATAAGAAGCACCAGTGTTAGACCCCAGCTGGAGAAGTCACAGGAAAACATGCAGAAATACCATCTGGGGTTGAAGACATCCCGGCCCTTGGTGGAGAAGCCCACTGTGATGTGGTATGAATTTGGACATTAAGCAACCCTTCAAAAGGTACTCCTTGAAGCCCTGGAGTACTATGTGGCCTCGTAACTTTGGAGAAAATAAAGCAGGAGAAGAACCACCTAGAGTCAAGAACTGAAGAGTACCAAGCCAGTATTTGTCAATAAAACTAACAGCAGTCAAAAACAAAACAAAAAACAAAACCAAAAACCGGAGAAGTGAAGAGACCAAGAAAGTTTGTTCCCCCAAAATATCCAGAGATAACAAGATAAGAACAGCATCTTGGAAGAGTTTTCTAGGATGCTTCAATAGTAACAAGAATCAATACATTTGATGTAACGAAACTCATCTGGGCTCTGTATTCTCATAGACAACTTCCAGGAGATCTGCTGTAGGTTGCCAATCACCCCATGATAATTCCACTTATGCACTTGATCTAGGATCCATCCTCTTTCACCTCCAGATACCAAGTAACTCCATATGGGCTTTGTCTGCATTACCCAGCTTGGAACCAAGACACAGGGATTTACATTCATTTCCTAGCCAGAGCTAAGAACCTTCCCCCGATCTTGAACTAGATTCCTCAGCAAGTAACCAAGACACCAATTGTTTCCTTCAATACTCTCCAGCAGAGCACTGAGAAAACAGGTCTTAAGCCCTTCTAGATTCTCCAGGTTTCTGGAGCACCACTGAGACTGGGCCCCAACCAGATGAGCACCATAGCAAGAATGAATGGTGAACTGGGCCACCACTGTGGCTCAGGCCAGCTCCACTGCTGGAATGCTAGGAGTCAGACTTCCACAGCACCCTACCCTCTATTGCCCTACTGCCCTCCAGTTCAGCGCCTTAAGGGCTGGGAAAGAATCAGTGGCATTCCATATAGAAGATGCCCCTGTCTAACTTCCTATGGAGGAGCTCATAGTATTCCATCTTCCTAGGATCTAATGAAGGCTAAGAGATATCTTCCCACGAGGATCTGGATTCCCTCTTCCTGGGAGGGGAGTAACCGGGACTGAGGTTGGTCTGCAGTGGGCACATCTTACCCCCTTATCCTTCAAGTGTCGCTGGAGGCTGGGGACACAAGGGGATGAAGGACACAGATGTAGAAGCAGGACATGTATGCTGTAGCTGGGAGCTGGTGCTTCTAGCACCTTCCAAATCATGGCTCCTATTCTACTGGGGGCTCAAGGAAAGGTCAGGACACTGGGGACATTTTAATAGCTTTACATTATGTTTCTATTGATAGAGTAATTATGTATATGAAATAAATAATACTTACAATGTATGATACAATAGTTATAGGCTATAACCTCAGACCCACTTAAAGGAAAACACGTTTACTTGATTTCAAGTAAATGACATATCATTTCATCTCTTACGTTACAAAGGATACATTTGTTCCCCACACCCACATCTGTACAAAGGAACCCATCAGAAACTGAAAGCAAGTGGGATTGGATTGAAGAAAAATTGCCAGTACATCTGTCTGTGACTTTCTCTTAAAACATCCATCATGGATGATTAGAGTCACCATATCCAAGGCCATACAGGAAAACACAACCAGGCTAAAGGATCAGACCACCAGACCAGATGCCCTCCCTACCTCTTAAGTACCTAAGACATGTGCAAGGCAGGCAAAAAGAGAAGGTGCCAATGCAGAGGGTCAAGTCGATGTGAACTCAGGGAATCTTAACCTCTTAAAGTCCAATTCTAAGGAAGAACCTTCCCCTCCATACCAGGCTGCCCCAATTCCACCTTCGGTCAGTGTCAGATTTGGGGGTATTTCAGCAGCAATCACAGAGTGGGTGCTGCTCTTGGGTGGAGGGTGTTTGGTGCTCAGTGGGAGGATTACTTAAGGACTTGCCCTTCTAGAGGGGGCAGCTCTCAGATAAGCCACAGTACATTTTGTTGACAGCAGTGCCTTCTCTCTCAAGGGAGCCTGGTTGCCTTTCAGAGTCATGGCACCAGCAGGTCACCTGTCTTCTTTAGAGGTAAGACCGCCTGTGCCATTTGACTTGACTTGGGTGAGAATGTTGTCTAGAAACAGTTAAAAGCTGTGGATTCTCTGTTGGTGGAGAATCCATCTGTTTTGGAAGCCAGCAGAGCCACCCCCTGGATTCTTACCTGGGGAAGCGGCACCCCTGGCTTTTACGCTTAGCACAGTAGACCTGCTACACACTGGTAGCCTTCTCCTCACGGCCTTTTTATTATCAACATCCAGGGCAATGATTGCTTCCTCTTCAATGAACCTCTGGTCCAGACTTGGTTGGGATCAGAGGAGCTGCTTCTAGTCTCACATGTGGTTGATTGCAAGACAAGCAGTTTTCACAGCTGAGGACACCACTGGACTTCTTGCCTACCCCTGCCTGAATCAGATGTTCAATAGCACGAGGGACTGGGCAGAGAACACAGAACCTGAACTGCAAGTCGGTGTCCACTGAGGACACCACACAGAGCACCTGGATCTTCCTGGGGGGAATGCATAGTACCGTTTGTGATCTAAAATGGATTCTTTTGGCCCGTGCCTCAAAGACCTTCCATTGAGAGCTCCGAAAACCTGTGGCTTTTCCATCTCCAGACATCAAGTGGGCAATGGAAGAATAATTGCCCCTTTTTGCCTTTGAGTAACAAAATCAAGATTCTGCCATGGTGACATCCTGTTGTTGGAGGATGCCTGAAGTCTGCCGAGGTCACAGACTCGCTTTGATTTATTTTGGGAGAGGCTTCCAACCGAGAAGGAAGCCAGCCCTGCAGGTCTTTTGTGCTTCTGCCACAAGGCATGGAAAAAAAGCACTTCTTGTTCAAAAGCCACCATAAAATTCAGACATAGAATATATGGTGGGATAGAGGGGGTTGTCACCTTCATGCTTGATCGACAACACAGAGGCCGTGGGAAGTGAGTGCTATAGCATGGGTAAACCTTGACGACATGTGCTGAGCCAAAGAACCAAGAGAAAGGCCACATGTGGTAAGATTCCATTTACATGGACTATCCAGAATTGGCAGCTCCACAGGCACCGAAGTAGAGCAGTGCCCACCTAGAGCTGAGGTGGGGGAGTAAAGGGTGCCAATGGGTACAGGGTTCTGAAATCAGGTAGTGGTGATGGTTTAACCACCTTGTGACTGTACTAAAAACCTGAGATATACTTTAAATGGGCAAATTTTATGTTCACCCATTTAACATAAATGGTTATGTTCTATTAACCCGTTAGACATGTTAGCTAGCCTTCAGTCACCTGAGGACTGCCACAGTGGACACAGAGGCAATGGTGTTCATGACAGAGGAAGCATGCAGGCCCAACAGCATGGTCCACTCAACTCCTGTAGCTTCTGTGGCCTCTATGGCTGGCAGGGTGGACCCAGTCTTGAGCCCTTGCCATTGCACCATGCCTCAAGGAGATGAGCTAGCTGCCTGGCATCACATATACTCAGGTGGATTCTTTCGAGGGACCAGCAATTCATTCTCATGTTAATGGATACACATTGTGGGCATGGATGTGCCTTTTCTATCATCAGAACATCCAAGCAGGAACCGCTTTTGTGGAGGGAGTTACTGAATGGCCTGACCCATAGCATGAGCTAATATTGTATCTGACGAGTGGAGTCCCTTCGTAGTGAGGAATGTACGAGAGACTTGGACTGGCTGGTGGCATCACATGCCTGTACCATCTGGGTGCCGTTGGCCTCACAGCATCACAACAGCCTCCTGGAGGTGCAGCCAAGGCACCAGCTCAGAGGAATCCTTAGGCAAAGATCGTGCCATCCTCCTGGATGCAGAATAGGAACTGAAACAGATGTCTTTGTGGGGCTACACCCCCTAGAAGAGGGCTAATGGATCTGGGAGTCAACAGATGGAAACAGGAGACGCCCTGCTTGCCATAACTTCCAATGGCCCACTGCAGGACCATGTGCTTCCTTGTTCTTGCAGCTCTTGGCTCTGCAGGGTTAGAGTCCCTCAAAGGCAGCACATGCTTGCCAGGGAACCTGGCAAGGGTACCATAGGACTTCGAGCCTTGGCTGCTGCTTGGATACCTTGGGGCTCAGGGTATCTAGAACCACCAGGCAAGAAGAGGGGACACCACCTTGGTAGGTGCATTGGCCCTGACCGTCGAAATGAGATAGTCTTGCTGTGACACAAGGTGTAAGAGTAGAGATCCTGTGCACTCAGGTGGCCCTCTGGGACACTTCTTCGTTCTTATTTGGCTGTAACTGAATAAAGAAGTACAGAAACACCAGCCCTGAGAGAGAAGAGCCAGTAGGGCTCAGGCCCCTCAGGAACGAGGGTCTAGGTAAGCCACGGAGAGCAATACAGGTGTCAAAAGTGAGTCTGGAGGAATTAACTATACCCTGATTGAAGCTGTTGATTCTGAGCCACAAGAGGTGATCACCTTCCTCCTTTTCATTGTCCTTCCTAAATTCTAAGTTTCCACCCTCACCACCCTCCTGAAGAAAGGCCCACCAGTGGCTGCAAAAACTGATGCTCTGCACACATGGAAATGTGGGCCCATGTGGCACAAAGTGATGGTTGTACCAGCCACGGAAGCGCACACCTTGGATCACCCTTTAAGAAGGCATGTGTTCACCTGGAAGGTGAAACATGACATGGAGTATGAGATCTGGGTTCCCACATGCTGTCAGCCTCTAGCTCTAACTTCAGGGTTTTTCTCAGCTTCCAAGTTGGGTATATATTCTTCTGGGCACGCCCTGCTGACAACTGAGCATGGTGGGTACTAGGGCTTGGCTGTCTCTGCCCAGTGCAGGGCTCTTAGAGGGCAACTTGTGCTCTGGAGTTCCCTGTCATCAGCTTTGTGGTCTGGACCCAGCTAGGAGGGTGAAGTTGGGGAGGATGACGAAGTAGGTGATGTAAGGAAAGGTGAGAAGCAATGTGATGCAGTCCCATTCTGGCTACTCTCTTGAGGGGGTTTAAGTTGATGTCCACATTGCTCAACAGGTGCATTCACTGGGCCTAGAATGGCCACAGTGAGCAATTGCACTTTGGAGTCACTCATAGAAGAGAAATAAGAGTGCCTCAGCCTGGACCTCAGCTTCCTCTCCTCACAGGTCAAGGCTTATCCTGTGAAGAGCTGCACTCTGCACTGCAGCCCCTTCAGCATCTTCCTGGGAACCCAGATATCATACTCCATGTTATGTTTCAACTAGGTCTGAACGCAGAAGCACAACATGCAACAGAGGCCAGCTTGTCACCCAAAGATAGATGGTCAAAAAAATCCTAGGTGTTAAGGTTGCGACCAACATGCTCTGCAACCATAAATATGACATCCTGTGAAGTCTCCTAAGTTGAACAAGTCCATGTCAGAAGCAAGCAACTCAGGAAGCCTTCCCTTCAAAAGGGATGTCTTATCCCTGCTGATATGCCTAGCACACCTGCAGCCAGGGGTTTAGCACCAAAACAGGCAACATTCCCTGGTGTGGATTCTGGATAGCTCATGGTGTGGTCATTAAGTGCCACATGGGGACTAGCTTCAGGAGAGATGTCCAAGCCAGAGCTAGGAGGAGGAGAACATAGAATGGCAAGACGTGGACATGGGATAGAGAATCCCATTACCTGCTTGGAATAGGGGAGTATTCAGGCCAAGGCTCCAGCTTCATTCCTTCTGAGCGCTATCTCATGCCAGCATCTCAACAACAACTTCTACTGGCCCTTCTCTGCCTGAAAGCTTTTGACTCCAAGAATTTTCCTTTATTTCTTGTGCCTTCTGCAGTCCCCTTCTGGTCTGTGTCCAGTGATGCTTGTTATGTGAGATTATCCCAGCACATGGAGATACGGTGGTGTAAGTGTCAGGAAGAAGTCCCCCTGCCCCGCCCTGGTGGCAGGGGAGTCAGTGAAGACCGGCTTCCATGAAGGATCTTTTTTCCATGAATCAGTGAGGACTTTCTCTCCATTTTAAGAGGGAGATATGTTATGTCTGAGGCACTTGTCTTTTTCTATGGGCTCTGGTACTGTGAGTAGTGTTAGTGAAATGTAGAAAAATGAAGCTAACCTAGAAGAAGCCTGACGTCATTGGGTAAGGTCATCATTCGAACCCATTCTTCTAATCTGCTCATCGGTAGCTTTCACATTTGACTCCTCTTAAAGATCTGGTCCTAAAAGATGCATACGTGCCACAGAAAAGCATCTCATTCCGAATTCCAGGATGCCTAGGGAAATCAGCTTAGTCAGGATAAGGGTTCTCTTTGGCTTTTGCTCTAAGTACTTAAATTCTTCAATTACATCCATTCATTTACAGAGCCGTGAGTTGCCTTTCCATGGATGTACCTTTTCTGAGCCTCACCAAGAACATACATCCTTCCAAAAGCTGGATAAGACTCATTTTATGGGACGGTGGTATGGTTTGGCTGTGTTCCCACCCAAAATTGTGTCCTGAATTGTAATCCCCATAATCCATGTGTGTCAAGGGAGAGACCAGGTAAAGACAATCAAATCATGGGGGTGGCTCCCCCCCATGCTGTTCTTGTGATAGTGAGTTCTCAATTAGATCTGATTATTTTATAAAGGGCTCTTCCTCCCTTTGCTGGACACTGCTTCCTGTTGTCTTATGAAGAAGGTGCCTCACTTCTCCTTCACCTTCTGCCAGGATTGTAGGTTTCCCCGAGGCCTCCCCAGCAATGCTGAACTGTGAGTCAACAGAACCTCTTTCCTTATATTAAGTTACTCAGTCTCAGGCAATTATTTATAGCAGTATGAAAACAAACTAATACAGACAGATTAGCATTCTTTCTGTAGAATGGGGTAGGGTAGACATTTGGCTACTGAGGTGGAGCCAGAGACCTCTAGACCTCTGTAAGTATACTGATATCCTTCCAAGGAAGGCAGAAGAACATCATTCCCAGAGTTCTCGTGTACCATCAGAGAGTTCTTCCAGGAAATCTGAATCAGTTTGGCCAGTCTGATGCAAATCAAGCCAAAAAAGTGGCACCTCCCAGTCTGTTACGGGGAATCAACTTTTCCTGGGCTCTGGTGGCCAGGCTACAGCCCATGTCACAGCAAGTGTTCTCAGAGCTACACTGGTACCCACAGTCTCCCTCCTCCACTTTATCTGAGCTTTCCCTGACCCTCAGCCACAGTTTCTACAGGACTCATTGGCTTAGGTGGTGTGAGCTCACCCCCACCCTTTGAGGGGTCTCAGACTCTGGTGGTCATACCCTTCTCAGGCTGGGTTATTGCACTTTTCCATCCACCAGCACAAAAGGGATGGGCAATACAAAAAAGTCTCCAAGTAGATCCCCTGAGAAACACATGCTTCCCTCCCTATCCTCCTTATAATGGCAACTTGAACTATACCTGATGAGAGCAGTCACCTCCCTTCATCCTGGTGATACCTATTCTTGCCTGATGGTCCCTGGATATGGGCGTCCAAAGTACCTGGCCTGTTGTCATAGCTTATACTTCAATGGGACTCTTACCGTCTTCCCTTGGCAAGAATAAACCGTCCCATGGGGATCGAGATCTCCAGTCCTGCAGATCCTAAAGTTAGAGAAGGTAAGCACAAAGTTTCCCACGAGTCATAGTGAATGACATCAAGTGGGGGATACACCTATTTCTACCTGTTGGTTTCCAGACTCATGTGTGCTTTCTACTGGGATAGAAGGCCATAAAGAGTTCCCTAAGCTGAGCGTGCATTCCACATCCTGGCCAACAGCACCCACCTGCAGCATTGCCTCCGAGCAAGCACTTCAGCTGCATGTATGGCAGGCCATTACTTTGCTTTGCCAGGACATTTCTGTGTGGTGCTGCACACATACATGCCTTGATCTAGAACCCCGTGGACCTGCAGTGTTGTTTTTTTCCCATGGGGGTTTGCCACAAACTTTACAATACACCCTTTTCCCACAATTGACATCTCTACCAACTTAGGGTCTACTTTTATCATATGGTCTGAAGGCCAGGGCCAGCCTGGATTGCTGCAGAGCCCTTTCCTGCTTGCAAGACTCACACAAAGCCAGCAGACTTTTGTGCCACCCAGGATCTGAGCTGCAACAGTACATCTAGCTTTGGAGTAAGGCCTGTTGGAAATCTAGAGACTGATCTAGCATTGCAATTATTTGTGGTCAGAGATGTAAGATTCTACAATTTCTCTTTCCTTTTCAGCATGCCTAAGATTTGGGGATTGCTTGTCCTAGCAATTAGCCTGCCCTGGACAAAAAAAAGAGGCCAAGGGCAGCAGGAGGTTCCTAGGATCCTTTCCTGAATTTTCAGGTTCCTAGAATTCTTGTAGAATTTCTCCCCACCCTCTGAGGTCCATGTTTCTTATGCCAAGGGCTTCCCCGATGCTGACCTCCTCTTACTCATCTTGTGCAATCAGCATGATGTTAAAGTAATGGACGAGTGCAACATTCTGCAGGATGCTCAGGCAGTTCAGTCTTCTTGAACTATGACAGAGCAGGGACGCTTACAGAGTTCCGGAACAAAACAATGCATACTGTTGAATGTTTTATGTGAATACAAGCAATTTCATTTTCCTCCACACTGAGCCTTTGAAGTAGCACATTTGCCAAATCAGCACGTGCATAGCACGTACCCGATACCGCACAGCACCAATCTATGCTGGCAACAATGTTGTGTCTGGCACAGCAGCTAGGAGCATTTCTACTTTGTTGAGCTCAAGGTGGCCTACAGTCATCTTGCAGGCTCTTTCCAGTTTCTATAGAGGCGAGACAGATAGCAAAAATGGAGGTGGGGGAGGGGTAGCCACCCCCACACCCTCAAGAGGGGTATGCATCTTTGCTGTCACCCCAGCATGCAACCTAGTTTTTGATTTGTTATACTGTTGAGCAAGGGAGCAGTTTAAGCAGCTTCTAATTGACTTGACTACAATGACAGCTCTTACTCTACAGGCCAAGGACCCAATGTGGGGGTCTCTCCGACTCAAGGATATCATCCTCGTTCATATATACAGGGACTGGAGAAGGGACCCCCAGTTGTGTCTGAAGATGCAGTAGACCCAGTGGAAGCTGGATCTATCCCAGTGACCATTTGGAACTGGCCTCCAAATGCTTCCATTTAACCAAGGGTCATGATGATTGTAGCAATTTTGGGCAATACCACATCTCTCATGTTTGAATAATCTTTGAAATAGCCGAGTTTTCCCTTTCCTCGAGGCATAGCCTCATAAATGGTCACATGTTTCTTTGGAAAAGAACTAGTAAAATCGGAATATAATTTTGGTGTTGCAGATTCTTTCTTTGGATGTCCGTTACTTCTTCAGTCATTGGGTTCTGGGTCTTAAAAGTTGTCTTAGCGTCCAGGAATTGGGTAAGGAATCCGGACTATTATAGCACTCCTCTCGACTTCCTGTTCTTCCTTCTTGCTTTCTTTTGATTACATCCTTGGGGGAAAAACATGTGAGCCAAGTACTACTCCTTAGTGTGACATTTTCTAATAAGTTGTCTTTGTTCTTCCCATGTCATAGCCCCTTGGCCACAGCAGTCACCTTGCCAGTCATGAGATGTCCAGTGCTACTGCCTGACCTCTGTTGCTTAGGTGGGAGTGGGGTATGGAGAAGTCCCCATTGTTAACAGCGGGAATTACATGGACTCCTTTTCTACAAGCCCTGGTCTACACGGGAGCTGCCACTGCACTTGTCAGTGATGCTGTGCCCTGTGCCGGTGCATTGCTGGTGGTCTTCATGAAACACACATCCTCTGGGCCTTTGCATAATCTCCTACTTGTCTTCTGAACTCACATTGTGTACCTACCCTGGCATGCCCGCTACCCTGAGTGCCATTTTTCTGTTGTCTGCCACAGGTACTCTAGCATTGCAACTTTGCTTAGAATGGGCTTCTCCAGGCTAGGTGCCACCTGGCGGTGAGATTGCACCATCCCATGGTGTTCTTGCCCGAGTGTTAGATTCTGTATCTTAAGAAAGTGCCTTCAAGTAGACTAACTCATCTTATTAATTCCAGCCCCACTGATCCAGCATCTTTGTGTACTGCCCTGGCACCTGTGGTATACACTGGCCAATTTTTGCTGAGACCAACTCCGGTTCCTTTGCCTCACCTGCTTCTGGGCCCACATGGTGGGAACCTGACCACTGCGTCAGAAGTGCGGGCTGGGTGATGAAAGCTCCCTGGCTTCTGTTGTGAAGCCAGAGGAGACTGCTCTGTCCTGATTCACAGCTGAGACAGGTGAGAGAGTCAGTGTTGTGTTCCAGGGAGGCCCATGGCGAATCTTCCAGGAGACACTGGCCTCTGAGCCCAGTCGCATATCAAAGCTAAATGATTCCCAGAGAGAATTAAAGACCTAGGGGTCTGCTCTATCAGGGAAGAGGCCATCTCTTGGGAGGAGCACTAGATGTAGCCAGTGGGGGAGCTTCAGGGTTCCTCTGGACTCAGGAGGGACTTGGCCTTTGTAGCCACAGGGAGAGGTGGTCAGTTGAAGTAGAACGTGGACAGAGAGGGCTCAGGAGCCTCAGACCTTGGAACCCCTGAGTCAGGCTGGCCCTTCCCACTGGCTCCTCCTTCCCACCTGGTCCAGGGGCTGATACAGGTTCATCTCTTCCTGCAGCTGAGCTTTGGGTTTAGTCTAATCCTGGCTGTGTGGGTGGTAGGAGTGGGCCTTGACTCTGCCTAGAAGCCCATTTCCTGTTCTTGGGTTAACATCCAACCACTCAGTCCCCGGCACAGGCTATAGAACCAGAGACCCTTCATCTTGTGTTTCCCAACCCCAGTCCTTACCAGCAATATGGAGTTATGCAGTGGGCATTTCAGAAGTCCTAATAGAATCATTTAATTAGGACTGAACACGAACTTGGAGATGGGCTGTCTTTGACCTGCCTCCTCCTTTCACTGGCTCTGTGGCTCTCAAGCCCTCTGGAGTCCCCATGGACATCTCTCCCTGCCAGCGGTTGGGGGACAGGCACCCAGAGCCTGGGGGATGGGGGATGGGGACTGGGAGGGTGGTGGGTTGTGGTGGTGGGAGGGAAGGGTGAGGCATGAGGAAAAGGAAGACGTTAAGAGGAACAAAGTTTTCATTAGGTGGGAGGGACAACTCAACAATTTGTGTATTTCAAAATTGTTCATAGATTTAACCTTTTTGTTGCAAAAATGATGAGTTAGTGAGGTGATAGACATATTGGTTCACTCGACTCTTTCTGCAATGTATACATAGATCAAAATGTCACATTGTTCTGCATAAATGTACGATGAGAAAGCAGGTCCCAGAGGTTCAACTGCACCTCTCACACAACTCACTTCTGCAGGTGGTCTAGTTTCCTCAACACTACCGAGAAGAGGAAAAAAGCCCACAGGCACACAGGCTCCGTTAAGATCCAGAAGCTTGGGTACAAGTGTCTGGTGGCAGTGGCCACAGCAGCAGAGACGTCCTTAGGCAACTGGAGTCCTCTGCCCCGGGTCTGCTCCCGCTGCCCTGACTTGGCACAGTCCTGGCCACACCTGCTGGCCCCTGGCTTCCACCTCCAGGCCACTTTGCTGCTATTTTCTTGGCAACTTAGAATTTCCTTTGTCATGGTATGTACCAATTTCCACTGGAATGTATACAGCTCTATTTGCTTTGTACCAAGATTTTCCTTTTGCTACAAGTTAGCATGGCTATATTTGCTTGTTTACAGAAAAGTGATGTTACACCAATGTAAAGCTACAGGAACTTCCCATATTCCAGCTATAACATACCTATAAGATTACACTTTATTTTATGATAGCCCACCACAATAGTTTGAACTTCAGTTCACCGAATATTGTGATCATTTAGAGTTTTCTGAGCAAAGAGCACTTGATAAACTTCATCTCACACCAAGATGAGATTACACCTGGCTCCAGACCTTCCCCAGTAAATGAGTCTGACAGACTGATTTTTAGCTTGATTCCCGTTTCTTAATTTACTTAAGCTTAAGTTTCCACGTGAGTAAAAAGTGAAGTTTGAGAGTAACCACCTCGGAGGTCTTTTGTGAGAATTAAAAGACAATGTTTGTAGAGTACTTACTAATTAAATGGCTTCCATTTTTGTTTTACTGTTACCCATGATGTCTATGGTGATTGATGATGATTATAATCTATCCCTACACAAACTGTAAATCCTTATTTCAGCAATACAGCAGTGATTTATGGCTTAATACAATGGGTTGGAAGAGAGGAGCTATCCTTGCAGCATTATGCTTTTTCCTCCAAGTGAATACATGCTCAAGTGTTAAGCTGCTGGCTTTGACTTCCAGGCACTTTTCTTTGGTTGCAATTTGTTTCCTCCTTTAACAGAGACAAAACAGAAAAGTTGAAATAATGTTATAGTCATCTACTGTTTAATTCCCAGTTTACATTTTGTAATGTTTGCTTCATTGTGTTTATCAAAACGTTTCATTTTTGATACATTTCAAAATGAGTTATAGGCATCAGCTCTTGCCCCTAAATACTTGTTGTTCAATACTTATGCTAAAGTTCAAAGTTTGTTACTTTTAAGAAATCACATGAAGTGCACAGATCTGCAGTGTGCCATTCAATGGGTTTTGGTAAATGCATATACCAGTAACCCAACCCCTACCACAACACAAAATTTCCTCTATTCCAGAAGCTTCCCTGAAGACCTTTTCCCATAAACCCTCCTTTTCATTTCCTTCGAGACAACCACTAGTTTGGACTTCCCACCTCCCCACCCTGTTCCCTACTAGAGATTAGCTTTACATGTTGTAGAACTTCATGTTAATTATATATTTGTTTTGTGTAAAAAGCTTCCTACAGCTTTTTCTTTGTTTATAAACCTAGAGATTTCATAGAAAAATCCAGAATTTTTTTTTTTTTTTTTTTAAAGGGAATGATCTGACACCACCGGGCCTGAATTCACATGCAGTAAAAGTAACTTTGAACTGAGAAGCAATTTTTTTTTCAGAAGGTCCTGACCTGCTCAGTTTACCACAGGCTGCCCAGGTGCTCTGCCCTGATCTAAACCCCATGCCTGGCTTCAGAGATATTCAAGTTTGTAACCTCTGCATTGAGGAAAGGAAGATAGACACCCCAGGCTGCTTCTCAGGTTACAGGTCTGTATAAGCCAGTTCAAAGGTGTGCACCAAGATGGAGGTGACAGGATGGAAGTCTTGATAGGCTGCCCACATCTATTGCTCAGCATGTTGTAGGATGTAATTCTCTGTCTACCTCAACTAAGATTTTAGGATTTAAAGAGTTGACCAGACTCTCAAGATTTAGACTGGTTAAGCAACTTATATAGAAATTAACTTGTCATGTGGGTTGACAATTTATGAACTTTGAACAGGACATATACGTTTTTCAGAAACGCACACACACACGCATACATATCTATTTTTTCCACCCCAGCAAAGACAGCCCTTTTTTAATATACCAAGATACTTGGCAGATGCCTTTACCCCTTGTTTACTACCTTCTTGATGTGAACTGTGGTCACCAGTCCCTCCATTATACCAAAGATGACGTTGACCAAGACCCCTATAGCAGATAGAGAATCAGCTGTGACCAACCTAGGGGTGTTAGAAGAAGGGGTAAGGATGACCTGCTCTGCTCATTGTTCAACGGTGCCTCAGCTTTCTTGAGGGCACCGAGGATACGACCAGACTCCACAATGTATATTATGCTAGCTTCGTCTCCAGCTGATGTAAGCAGAACCTCATTGTTGAGGAGGAAAATGAGCTGCTAAAAACCAAGCTTCCTTTTCCCAGCCTCAGTGGTACGATTGAGCTTGCTATGACTGGAATCATCCTGAAACACGTTGGCCACAAGATCATTGAGAGTCATTGATTAGAAAATGTTCCTTTTCCACTGAGGAAAGTGATCAGCACCCTATTTGGCCAAATCTCTTTCAACATTTGTCATGTGTCCAAGGCATGAGGCTGGCATAAAGCTAGAAGTGCAGCTGGTGAGAGTCTTGGGGCAGCTCTTGAACTGGGCAGGCAACTGACGTACTACTGGACATCGATACCTGGAATTTTAACAATCTCAATGGGAGGAACACTTGGGAAACATTGGGAAGAGAAGAGCTCAAGAAAAGGCTCTCTTCCTGGGTCAGTTCCCAATTTTAGTTCTCAGCTTCTCGCAATTGCCTCCGTGTATACCTTCCTGTCTCTCTCTGCACTTGATCTTAAAGGCTGAGAAGCAATCCCGTCTTGTATCTCTAAACATCTCTTCTCCAAGTTCTATTGTTTTAAAAACTTGAATAACAAGGAAGAGAGAAAGTAGAGGTTGTTTGATGCTTCCATATTCCTACGATTATGGGCAACAGAAAGGAACTGCTTTTGAGAACCAAACTTCCTAAAACTCAGAAAAGGCATTTCTTTTGTTAAGGCCAATATTATTCTTGCAGCAAATGCAGTTTGTATAGATTGTAAGTTTCATATTCTTGATATTTAGTACTAATAAGCACTACTGCAATTTGGCACATAATCTAATTCCATTTAAAAGCCCTTTGATTTTTTATGCCATGAAGTAGTTTGCCTAGCCCTAGCCAATCCTTTCGTGTTTATTATGGCAACGTAGGGGGTCCTGTGTGGAAAGAACTAGGTAGCAGGGTTAGGAAGAACCCTCTACACCATCAACAAACCCACATGCGAGTATTCACAATTCTTAGAGAATTTCCAAAGTAATGATTTAAAAGAAAAGCTTATTAATGGATATCCAGGTAAGCTCATTTTGTAGACTTCTTTTGCTATTTCATCAAAAAAGTTATTTCATCTAGCTCTCCAGGTAACAGCAGAGGCAGCATGCATCCTTAGGACAGTCAACTGTTATGAAGAGAAGAGAGACTGCATCCGAGCAGGTAACTTGGGAGTTTTGCTACAGTCATGAACTACAAAGGTCAAAACTTTCAGGGAACAAAGCATCTCCGTGAGGACAATAGACTTGGCAGAGCTAGTCATGCACCTCAAACCATGGCTCCAGACAGCACTTCAATAAAATCCCTTTTATTAGAACCTGTACATGTGGAAATATTCCAGGAGGCTAAAATATGGACACCTTTTGGCTGGTGGCATAACACTCAGAATGGGAGAAATATAGGTCTAGGTGCTTCATTTTACTTTGGATATAACTCTTGGCTTCATCCTCTAGCAGGAGAGTGGGGGACATTTAGTTTTATAATCTTATTAGGTTGTCCTTATTATCAGATAAAAACTGATTTAGTTGGCTATACGTTTTTATTTAAGTCTTCTATATGTGGGTTTATCCACTAGCCGCTTATTTAGCTGCACCGTTTGTAGGGATCGAGAGTTTTATGAAACTTAGTGACTTACTGTTGCTCCAAAGCAAGCAAAACCCATCCCAGCTCCTGTGTAATGCCATGTGGCCTGCTAATCTTGAATAGCTAATACCTACATTCTCCTGTGCTTTAAGCACTCACGCAAGTCTGAGGAGTGAATTAGTGATGACCGACCTAAGTTCTAGATGTCTTCCTTCAGACTGGTTTTGTTCTAGCAATGGCTCCCCCAAATATACATCAGGGATCACCCCCCGTCTCAACTTTTCCATGTTATTACCAAGAGCCAGAAACATTTCAGCTTGAATAAGAGACAAGATCCTGACACAAGGAAACTGAGATGATAAATGTGTTATTTTAAGCCAAAACAGACAAGAGAATCAGATATGAACACTGAAAAAACATCAGAATTATCAGAAAAACATTTAAGAGACTCCAATGAGCAGTTCAGCATTCTTCAAACAAGTGAAATAGAAAGCCTCAAAGAGAAAACAAGTTTTAGAACTGAAACATACAACATAAAGGTAAAAACTCACTGATGGACTCAGTAGCAGAATAGAAGTAACAAGTATCCCGAAATTGGAGACAGGGCAATAGAAATGATAAAGTCTGAACAGAAAGAACTTAAACAATTAGGTCTGTGGAACCAGAGCCCACCTTAAAATGATTGATGTGCTCCTACTTTAGTAAGACATGAGAGGTCGGGTCAGCCTTGAGTATCTAGATTCTGCTCTTATTAACAAAATCAGGTCTTCTAAAAATATTTATGAAGCAGGTGAGTGAGATAACTTCCTTTAGGACACTGCGAGACCATCTCTCAAGAAAAGTCTGGTCAGGGGTAGGGAGAAAGATCTCATTGGGCATAACATCTGCACAGAGCTCTGGCATCCCATGTCAGTTTTGGTCAAAGCCCTAAGTAGATGGACTCCTTCCTAGCCCCCTACAGTCCCCCTTCTACTCTCAGAGGACCATGGAGCAGTGCCAGGCAGAACAGCCACCTCCTCAGGTGCTCTGAGGGAGGCAGAGCACCTTGAGGCCAAAGGTAACTTTTTTTTTTTTGTAGTTTTAAGCAGCAGGGAGTTTAATAGGCCAGAAAGAAGGGGGAGGAAAAAAAGCAGCAGCTCCCCTGCACTGAGATGGGCGAGTGGAGCCGGGGGAGGGTGTGCTCCAAAGCCAAGAGACAGAACCCCAACTTGCCATAGATACCAGCCAGGTATATATGCAGAGGCTGGAGAAGGCGATATCTCATTTACATAGGGCTCAGGGCATTGGTTTGACTAGGCATGTCATTCACATAGCCTGTGAAAAACTAGCCCTCCTACCCTAGCTTTTACGCTTGATCCTAGTCAAAAGGCCCAGAAGCAATCCACCCTAGCTTTTAATATGCAAATGCAGGGCACCATGATGTTCTCTACACTTGGGGGTAAGTGGGGGCGGCCATGTTGCCAGGAACATGTGGGGCAAGGCCAGAGGTAACTTTTGTAACTGCAATGATGTGCCAATAGAAGGTGCCAAATGTCACAGGCTCCCAAGTATCTGTATGCAATGAGCCTTGGGATTAAGTATCCAGATTGAAATTTTACTTGGAATTCCAAGTTGGGATCTCATAGCCTTTTCATTCTAAGTGACCTCAAAGTAAAGAAGCTGGAAGCAAGCTATGGCTTTCCTCTCTAGACCACAGTTTGGAATTTGGGGAGGCAACTTTACAGTATGAAGCTACCCATCTCTAAAGACAACAGAAGATCCCGACTCCATAATTTTAACCAGGGCCTTGTCGTCAGTGAGGCTGTCTTCTGACCCCATTATCTCCTCACTAATACCGTAACTTGGGTTGAACTGCCTAAACTGCTTTGCCAGGCATGCAGAAATAGGATACCCCTTCTGAAAATACTGCCTTCAAAAATTGTCTCCAAAGCTTAAAGTGTTTGTCCTTCCCTGCCACCCATAGCATGAAAAAATGATCAATAGCCATAATAGAACTCAATATAAGTAAAGCTTCCTGGCTTTATCTAGGCAGAGGGGATCAGACAGGAAATTGATCGCACCCTGAACTCAAGGAGAAAAGATGCAGAGTGAAAGGAGAACATTAGAACCACAAGGAAATGCAACCCTGGGGGGGGCTTTGTCACCCAGAGCAGGGGCAATCTACTTTAGTGTCATGGGGACTTCCTAGAGCGCTTGCTAAAACAGATTGCTGGATGCCCCCACCCCCGGGGCTTCTGCTCTGGCAGGTTGGTCTCCATTCGTGAAAATTCACATTTCTGAGTTCCCAGATAAGTGGTCATCTAGGAATTGCTTAACTATCAGGTCAGAGAATTAAGGAACATGAGCTGTTACCAAAACAAGCATTAGAGGACAGGCAAAGCAACAGAACCACCCTGGCATTGCAGCCACCTTCAAAGGACACAGGCTGCTCAAGGTGACCTTTGAGAGAGGGGGCAAAAATCACACTACTGATGTCACCGTGTCCTCCCCGCCAGTCTCATGTGGAGCATCTCATTGTGGAAACCCAAGAGGCCGGAGACTGTGGGAGGGTTTTGATGACATCAGGCTCCAGGGACTACAGATGTATGTATGGAGGTGTGATGGAGAGACCTGGGGGACAGAAGGAGATACCTGCCCCCAAGGAGATTGGTCTTAGCAGGAATTTCCAGCTGCCAGTTTTTCATTTTAAGTCTTATTGCTCCTTTAATTGGTGAAAAATTTGCAGTTTCAAAACAGCTCAACCAACCCAAGAATAGTTAGGAAAAGGTTCATGCTGCTTTCTAACACATTAGAGGTGGCCATATTTATTTTAATAGTCTTGCATCTTCACACTTGATCTCTCATAAGAGAGTAGATGTTAAATTATCAGACAAAGATATCATAGTTCTCAATCTAGAAAGCCTAGCAAGGTTTGGAGAATCTCTTGTTTCCTGTCATTTAAGCTGCTGAAGTGACAACAAGCGTGGAGGCACCAGGTGAAGCCAGTTTGAGCCAGGTAGACAGGGGCCAGATAGACAGGGTTGAAACCTAAGTCCCTCCTTCCTCCTCCCCATTGGTCTGTGTGGCTCTTAGTGGTGGAAGTGGCTCAGGAAATAGAGTTAGAGCCGAGTCTGGGCTTTGGATCCTTATTGCCAAGGTCCCATTCAGTGGCTGCTCTTCTTACAAGGGGGGATTTAAGTAGGAGAGTCCTTGTACCGGATGTATCCCATGGCAGGCCTGAGTGATTCCAGGGTGTTTCTCCCCCTGCCCACTTTAGGGGTTCTAGCAGCTGAGGCCCTCCAGCTACTATAGGACCCACAGTCCAGTCTGCTCTTATGTAGAACAGAGATGCCTCTGTGGTGTGAGCAACCACTGAAATGCCTGCACTCCCAGACACCTGGCTCCATTGCTTAGATAGCCACTAGAAGCATGGGCACTGCTGTGGAAGCTTGGACTACTCCATCGGCTCTACCTGAACAATTTTATGGCGGAAGCTTGAAAGTCCTTAAGGCTATGCTGTGTTCTTTATACCCTTACCTTTGATAGCCAGACAGGAGTCTCCCACCCAAACCCCCCATCAGGTCTTAGGAGGTCATGTTGGCTAGACAGGCCCCACTCCTCATCTAGGAGGCCTGAGCCCAGCTCCCCCTTCCACTCACATTCTGGCTTTTGTCAGGCTAAGGCTGGGTCACTAAAACTGGAGCACTGGAGGACAAAGTAACAGAGCCACCTTGGCATAGCAGTCACCTTCAGTTGAGGGACAGAGGCTGCTCAAGATGACCTTTGGGGGGAGGGGGCGTAGCTATAAAGGCTTTGCTTACACCTGCACCTGCTTAGGTAACAATTGACAGGGGGGCAAGAAAAGGCATCTGCTGCTCTTAGGAGTGTCTGTTAGTTGCTAAACTGAAGTTCAAGATACACCACCTTTGATCCGACACCCTAGCCCCTCAACTCAGTATCTCCAAGTGAGCCTCATTATACGACCACATTAACCTCCTGACACTCAAGACCTTTGTGAATATTCGTGCAGATCCCTCCAAGTTGTTTCAAATCTCAAGTAGGTTTATAGAATTAGCTACAAGAAACTGCAAGGTAACCCTCATACACTGCCTCTATGTATGCTATTTTCTTGAGCCTGAGGATCTAAACTCAGTTTCCTGGTTTCAAACTTCTCCTGCCTATTCAATGATCTAGAATGACTTGAACTCTCATCACGTGGGTAGCAAGACCTCTCTGGTGTATCTGTGGACACAGGCATCAGGACTAAGCCAACAAGAACCTGGCAGGAACGAAAACTTGAATTACTGCTGGGCTTGTAGTTCTTCGAGCATATTATGCTGGGAAGAGCTGGCTAGAGAGGCCCCACCACTGTCCAAGCTGAAGTGAGGGGTTTCTCAAAGATGCCTTCCTGTCAATCAGACACACATTTGTCCTTCAGTGTTGGAGTGTAGGCAGCTTTAGATCCATCTTGGGGCACAGCTGGAGTCCTGCTTCACTCTAAACCAGGATTAGCTTTAAATTCAACTGAAATGCTATGTGTTCTCTGGTTTGATGTTAGTCTGCCCAGTGTTGGTGCTCTAAGCCCCTGGTCCTGAGGTCAGCCTGGCCATAACCCTGGAGGGGGCGATCTTGGTCCTTGTTAAAGGGCTCTCCTCTTACTTCTGACCCTGAGTTTTCCTGCCTCCATATATCTAAGTTTCTCTGATACGGCAAGTCCCACCTGTCTCCCAGGCAGCCTGTTTCCCTTTCCTCCTGCCAGGGCTGCAGGAGCAGTCTGACCGTGAGCCAGCAGGCCCACTGTTATTAACCCCATCAGCCCAGCCTCCAACTCCTACCCAACGCCACCTCTCACCATGAAAACCCAGTTCCTGTGGTTTTTTTTTTTAGATGGAGTCTCACTATCACCAGACTGGAGTGCAGTGGTGCTATCCCGGGCTCGCTGCAACTTCTGTTTTCCGGGTTCAAGCGATTCTCCTGCCTCAGCAGCCTGAGTAGCTGGGACTGTAGATGTATACCACCATGCCCGGCTAATTTTTTTTTTTTTTTTTTTGCATTTTTGGGTAGAGATGGGATTTTACCATGTTGGCCAGGATGGTCTCGATCTCCTGACCTTGTGATCCGCCCGCCTCGGCCTCCCAAAGTGCTGGGATTACAAGCCCGGCCTCCTGCATCACTTTCTTTTCCAGTTCCCTGAAGAACATGTCAGTGAGTTTTGGTATGCTGTACTTATTCAGACTGCCTTTACTCCCTGAACTCAGATCAAACATCTGAGAAACTCCAAGGCCTTTGTTACGCTGTTAGCCCCTTAAAGACAGCTTAGAGCAGAGAGGGACAATCCGTTTGTTCTTGTCAAGGACACTATAGGAAGATAGGACCTCTCCAAGTAGGAGGCTAGAATCGAAGGGACAAAGTTAATAGAAGAGTCTCCTTGGCACTGGCAGAGAGGGTGGCCCAAGGGCCAGGTAGGATACGATAGGCCCAGAGGGGGATTTTCCCCATCAGACTTGTGAACAGGAAATGGCTCCAAGCTCAGCTCCCTGCATTTCCCGAGTCTTGTTATACTTGATTCTGGCATAAAAACCTGGTCAACGTTTGGGTCCAGAATTTGTTCCTAACTGGAAATTAGCTCATATTTATCTTGGATATGAATTTCTGCTTTTTGGACTACAGTGTTGGTAGTTCAAGCCTTCACTATCCAAGAATAAAAAGGAAAGAAAGGAGAAACTGTCTCCAAGGCATGGACCAACTCGGGTTAGGGGTTCTGATCTAAAAGTCATTTTTTTGAAGAGCTACAGATTCCTAGATTCACATTCACAGTAGCTATTACCCATCCATAAATTGGGAAATCGGAAAGTTCAAGTCAAGATAATAAAAGCATCAGGTAAGCAGAGTCAGAAGCCTACAAAGGTAGCAAGCAGTGAACATCAGAAAACTATTTTCAAATGTGGTCAAGAAAATAGAGAATCAAAAGGGAAAAGGCTAACATGCCAGACTTTGATTGTTGTCCGAGCTGTCATTTTCATAATAAGACACACTCCTTTGAGATGGTTTGGAACGTTTCACGGAATTCTTTGAGGATATTGGCAACTCTGCCAAAGACCAGAGTCCCAAACTTTTGGCGGCTCCTTGGTGTGGTGAAATCACTACTTGACTGCTCCTTGAGGGCACTGCATCTGCTCATGAGGGTTACAGAGAAGACTATTCTTCCTGTATTTCCAACATTACAGGGAATACAGCAGGAGAATGTCTTCCTAACTTCTACAGAACATTCCTCACTCCAACTCCACAGCACTTTCCAAGTCCAAGCAGTGGAGTTTTCTATCCTCTTTGCCAACTGGTTACAGGCACGCCCTGACCACCTGACGGGTCTCTCATCCCTTGGCTGTGTTACTACCTTTCTGTCCCCCACTCCACAGTGCCATCCGTCATGCTCAAGTCATCTTCATGCGTGCTGAAGGAACAAATGAGGACACCTCATTGTTCTGGTCTCACTTCCACAGATTTTCTCCAAGAAAGTTGATTCCCATGGTTACCTGTAGATGCTATCTTGGTCTTTAGAGGAACTCTCTTCATATTGTAACCGTCATTCTACACCACTTATTCTTCGTCCTCATGAGGACTGTTGTATAGTGTGGAGGCTGATTCAGCTATGAATCCTACCCTCTTTTACAGCTGGTAATCACGTACCAACTGGCTTCCCTCCCTTCCCAGTTTAGCATTGATAGCCCATCACCCCATCAGCATTTTGCTGCAGACTCTCAACCTCCTTTCTCCATCCCCCCCCCCACTTAGTTTAACATGAAAACATCCATTCCTTGCTATTGTCAGGATAGAATATAAGAGTTTGAAATAACAAATATTTGTTTGAAATGACAAAAAAGATTAGGAGCGGTTTGCTTTCAACAGCTTTGCTTTATGTATATCAGACTTACTAGTTTTGCGTTTCCTGCAAAACCTCCCCATGCAGCCTTCTTACTTCAAGTATCCAGAATTTGTCAGTTCTTCCTGCAACATGGGCTTCTATCTGACCGATTCATGCCTCCACGCCCACACACCTAGACAAAGCTGCCACTGTCCATCTGGGCTCCTACATGATGCTTTTAACTGGACTCTTTTCCTCTGCAACTTATGAGATCTGCAGAGCCAATGAGATCCTTAAAACATAAGGCTGGCTATTCAAAGCTCACAAATCCATTCAGATTTCACCCAAAGCGAAAGCCAACCCCTTTACAAAGGCAGACAAGACCTTGCTTTGCATCTGTTGGCTATATACATGTGTGCATGGTCACATACCTCCATGACATTTCAGTCAACCACAGACTGCTTGTACAGCAGTAGTCAGGACAATAGGCCATTCCATATAACCTAGGTGTACAGTGGGTTAGGCCATCTAGGTCTCTAAGTGCAGTATGAAGTTCAGACAGTGACAAAAAAAATTACCTAACAATTCTCAGAGTGTCCCCATTGCTAAGCAATTCGTAACTGTAGGTGTATTCTATCCTGGTCACTAGGGTGTAACTTGCTGTCTGGCAAGGGCATGCTTGTTCCTTAGCAGCATTTCATGTTGTAGGTATTCAATATTTTTGTGTCCATTTGCTAGAGGGTCACATTGTCACTCAAGAGTATGTACCGTAAGATTCTATTGAGTTCATTTCAGTGAATAACCTCTGTTCAGATGAGGGGAAAATACAAGGATGAAAGTAGGTACATTGAAGACATTGGTGGCTTTCACTTGCTAGTTTACTGAACCAGCATGCCTTCATAGCTTGAGATGAAATCTGGAGAGTAACCACCCCCAGTGCGACTGTGGGGACAGTGAGCTGGTTGAGAAACTGGCTTTGTGTGGGCAAGCAGAGCCATAGACTCCTATTGGAATCAGTAGGAGGCCCAAGGCCCTGCTACCCAGTGACAAGCCTGGGGAAGATTCAACCTCCTTGTCAGGATTCCTAGAGTTCCAAAGCTGTCACCAAGGATAGTTGAGATCACTTAGCTCAGAGGCTGGCTGCCCCCGCTTAGAAACAGTCTTCCAGTGTGTGGCATCTTCTGTGAGTCACCCACTATCCAGGCTTGGGCAGGTGCTGATGGGTTGGAGACAGTCTTTCCCCATCTTCCTGTTTTATTCACCAGGTTGAGCTCCTTGGAGATGTGTTGGTTGTACCTACCCCTGTGCACTTCCAGCCCATTTCCCAGGGATATCTACAGCTGCCCAAATTGCCATCAACTCTAGGAGGCTGAAGTTAGCTAAGACAGAGCACTGCAAAAGTTCTCTGAAACTTTATACAGCTCCAAATGTACTCAGAGAGCCAACGCCGTATTTTCCTCCTTAATATGGTACATGAAGGTAGCAGAGTCCTGCTCAGGAGACAGGGAAGATAAGCTCGAGTTCCTTCAGTAGGAACAGAGTCACACTGCAACCATGTTCTCCACTGCACATATTAGGACATCACCAATGAGCCTTTTTCCTTCAGTTTCAACACACTTTGTACCCGTCCCACCAGGGCGACATGAATTTGCCCTGGTCTTGTTCTACATAGCTCAAGTATTGTTCTAACCCTGCCACCGTAGTAAATGACTGCCATGCCCCCTCCACGATTCCTTGACATTCATCCTGTCCTTAGAGGACTGGGGGACACACGGGGCTGTGAAGGAAGGCTAGCTTCCTCTCAGCATCCTGGGATGCCCCTCCCTGCCCATTTCTTAGTGTGACATTTCCGTAGAAAGCCTCCACCTCGCCAACTCGTTATGTTTTTGTATCTTGGAAGGAACGGGAGCCCCCCTGTCCCCACTCGTCTGTCTGCTATGGCTGATTTAGTCAAAAGTCAATGCCCCAAGTATTCAACTAGCTCATGGAAACCTATGGCCCTCGGTTCGTCACCCGAGTTTCTGCTTACATGCCAGTTGCTATGCTCAAAGGACCGATACACCAGAAGTTCTTCCCAACTTCACGGGGTCGAGGACTGAGCAGAGCACCTTTCGGCTGCCTACAGAATGAGACACTAGAGATTCAGGCTCTCCTAACCTCAAAGGAATCTTTTTAAGTGACTCGTTAGAAACTAACCCGTAACTCAAAGTATAATAAAACAGGCAGCAAGCCGAGCAGTCTCTCCCCTCCCAGTTCTGGGCTTGAGTTGTTGCTGCAAGTCAGTGACCGGACTCCAGGCACCTTAGCGGAGTATTTCCCAGGAAAAAAGCCAGAGGAGACGAATATTATGGAATGTGCTACTAATTCTATTTCACACCTTAGTTTTAGGCAAAGTATTGATAGGTAAGGTAGCAGGTTCACCAGCCACCAAGTGCAGAGTAAATCTTTTAAGAAAATAAGTCGGTAAAGAGGAGGCCAGGTGGTAAGCTGATTAGCACTGCCTCATTTCTCGGGGTCAGGTCCATGCAGGGGGGACTACCCATGCCCTGTTCCCCACCTCCCCAGCAGCAGTGATCCTGGAAAGGGGGGGACAGCCAGGACCAGCAGTGGCCCTGCCCAGGAGATCGGTAGAACCCACACAATTCCTGCTGAGGCCCCTCAAGCATCGCCTTATGACACAGAACTAGGATTCTCTTAGGAATTTTCTTTCTACCATTTGAAAATAACTTGGAGCCCACTTAGGAAGGAAACCCAGTTGGCTAAATGCTCCAAATGGAGGAAGACTTTCACCCCATTTTTGTGACTAACTTCAAGCTGCTCAAGGCCATCAGGGCCACACTAAGCACCTGAACCCAGACAGAGGCTAAAGAGGAGAGGCATTCAATGACCAGGCAACCAGCCACAACTTCTTGGGACAGGCAGAACTTATTTGAGCGAGTGGAAAATCCTTTCTGACCTAAACCTGTGTTTATAGTACTGTGGCCCACAGGGAGGGAGGAGAAAGACCACAGAAATCTTTGGGTTGGGGATAAAGGTTCTCCCCTTTCATCTTGCAGGCAGACTATGAAATACTCAGGACCTGTTTACTCATCCATATTCTAGAATAAAGTTACAGGAACAGGTTTCAGATTATCTGATATGCCACCATTCCCCACTCACCCTTTCCCTGATAGACATACGTAAGTTGTTGCCATAGTGATAACTCTTCGACCTATTCTGGCAAACAAAGTAACAACAGATCATAAATCCGATCATGAGGTCAACATGTGTGTTGTATTGGCAAGAATATCTTCTACCAACAGGAGATGTAATTACATCTGAATAAGAATTCAGAAGCTACCATAAGAGGCAGCTGGCGGAAGTGCTGAAGTTAAACATCCCTGGCACTGGCAAGTATGTAACTCTCACACAGTGACAATGTAATATGGGCACGTCTCCTTTTGGAAGACTGGGGTGTCCCCAGATAGCCAAGCACATGAAGTCTATAACCCAGATTTCAAGCAGGGTACACAACCAAGAAGCATACATACTTATGGTTTTACATCCAAATTTGAGAATGCTAGGCATGAGACTTCCCAAGCCACCACTTAAATGGTAGGATGGATGTGCTGGAGTATGCTTATGGAATACTAGACAGCAACAAGTGAGCTAACATCTGTAAGCAACGTACGTAAATCTCAGATGAGATAATGAACACACCAGCTCAAAACGCAACGATTTGGCCATGTCTGTCACTGCGGACTGGTTTATCGTCTTCAGCGATAATGACTAGCAGAGATGTGGAAAGACATTTAGTTTGTGGGAAGTTTCTGTATCTTCTTGGAATGTAGTTTTGTGTTCACATTAACATCTCCCCCAGTCTAACTTCACTTCTAGTGAAATATGCATTAAGAAGGACAGGCAGTTTCACAGGCTGCTCAACTTTCAAGCAGTACGAAGTTGGCAAGTCTGCCCCATCCTTCAGCAAACCAAGGTCTTTAAGGCTGGGTCCTGTAGAGCATACCTGTAACCCAGATTGCCCCAAGGAATTTCTTGGTCACTCGGTGGGCTCGCCTGACCTGGAGAACGTGAGGTAGGCTTCCTAAAATCTTCCAGATTAGGGTTAAGTGAAACATGCTGAGTGTTTTTTTTTTTTTTTTTTTTTTTTTTTTGGAGAGGAGGGTGCTTAAAGTAACTCTAGGATCTCAGTCTTCTGGGAACTAATCTTGTCCACTGGCTGTTTTGCTCCAAACCAAATGCAGTTTTTTTGGAAGTTTTGTGTGCTCAAGTTGTTGCCTGTTGAAATAAGCAGATACTTCTCTTACAACCACCCACATAGCCAGCCAGTCATCCTCCAGTCAACAGAACAGTGTCTCTTGGGCTCAACCTGCCTCAGGCATCTAAACTGCACGCAGGAGTGGGAACAAATGAAGACCTGTGGGTCTGGATCAGCCCTTGAGGAGATATTCAGCATATGATTTGGTGTTATGAGGCATTCTTGCAAGCTGTAGCTCAGGAAGAGCTAAGTTGTCCTACGTTCAAATTCTTGAAGTCTGATTAGCGCTACATGGCATGACTATTTCCCATCTCCTAACAGTGGCTGTCATCCTTCGTGGCTAAGATACCCTTTGGATCACCTCCCTGCTGTTCCTTTTGTGATGAGCCCACTGTAGCTGCCCTCGATCCCAGACCATGCAGACCTGGCCCCTGCCAACCGTATAACACATACAAATGCCCTGCAGGAACAGCCGCTGCACCTAAGAGGGACCCATGGCAGTGGAGGCATTGACAGATTAAAACCCACCTTGAAGGGATTGCCATCTCTACCTAACCACCTGCTTCCTTTTAGCCTTGCATATCTGCTTAAGTTCCTGAGACCAACAACAAAAATCAATGGAATAATTGGAAACTAAGAATATTCTGTATTTACAAATGGCAGTGAGCTGGTGAGTTGCAGAGATGCAGTTGGTACAGTAGAGTTGATGAACTCCACTTAGAACCACCTGCCTTTGAGGAACTACAAGAGATCCCAGTAGAGATAGGCAGTAGGTAGTGGAGGATGTTGAACAGCTCCACCAGAGGTATAGATGGGAAGCGGGGGAACAGGAACACTGACGTTAGGTGAAGCCCCATGGAACAGGTGCCACCAAAACACAGCCCCAGTTGGGATGAGGTCCAGCCAAAGAACAGCTCACAAAGGAGATAAGATAACCAGACACGTGTGGACCATTGGACCAAGCAGCATTGAGCTAAATCCTCTCAGACCAAATTCACATGGCAGGGCTGGGAGAGTGACTTGGGATTCACTTATTCAAGAGGACATGAAGACTACATGAGTTTAGCCCTGTATGTCTGGTGCAATTCTCCATACAAGACACATCACCCTTACTATTAGGGGGAACAATTGAAGTCGAGACCCCAGTCTTAAAAGATCAGGACCTGTTAGGAGGCAAAGTATTCCCAAGAAAAAGGCAGAGGATCCTGTAGAACATATAGGATATTTATCTAGGGCCAAAAACGTTCCAGTGAGTGATGTGGACCTCAATGTGACTTCTAAAGTAGAGAATCCACCCTTGAGAGACATACCAGAACAGGTGCTGACAAGAAGAGATGGTGTGGCCTGGCAGGATTCCTAGAACACCCAGGCGTGAAGCCAGTGGGCTACATGTTCATTCAACCCAGAGAGCAGCCTTAAGGGGCCCACTATGGGAAGATTTCCCAGTACCCCATGACCCAAAAGACTGGAAGTTCCATACATACAAGGAGGTTGCAAAGCATAAAGGCCACTGAGGCCAGCATCTCCCTGGACTGAGGAAGGAGAATCCAGGCAAGTACCAGGTAAGAGGCAGAAAATCCTGGAATAGAATGAAGATCTATATGGGTCCCTGGGACTTCAGGCTGCACCATTTCTTCTCATGTCCTAGTGTTGGGGAACAGGAGGAGGGGGAGAAACCATGGCTCCCTTTGAGAGCCATCCAGGACCACAGTGCCTAGCAACCTCAAAGCCTTAGAATCCTCATTGCACTTAGCAGACTCAGCCAAGTTTCGTCTCTGGAGAGGATGATAAAGCCCATGCAGGAAGAAGTGTCCCCCTTTTGGGTAAGGGAAATGGAATCTAGGACTTGAGCCTTAGGGAACAAGTCGACAGTTCTGTTCTGCCAGTTTTATCCAGACCCTCACTACAGGCAGATTTACCTATGAGAGGATCATTTCTCTATATTCCCGGTCTTGATCATTTTAAGTGAAGATATAAAACCCTCCATTTCAAGAGTGAAAAGAGATACATTCAACATGTATATAAGGGCCAATGTTCCTTGGGAAAGGACTAAACCACATGGTTAGGATAGGGATATTTGAGACCTCCCCTCCTCATACACCACCATAGAATTTTAAAGCTGTCATGTGACTAATAGACACAGCATTGCCCATGCCTTCTTTGGGTTGCCCGACATCATTTGACATCAATATTAATACCCTTTCCCTCTAAAGAAGCAAAACTAAAGTCTATCACTGACATCTTTAGGCAGGTGCTTTTTCTAAGGCAGCTCCTGCTTGTGGAGCTGGTGCTTCCAGTATTGAGAACAACTCTGGCCCCAGGTAAGACCATGGCTGAACAGGCCAGAACACCCCATTCTGGGAGCAGGTTGTCTTTCCTGGTCAGAGCTCTGTTATGGCTTCCCAATATGGACAATGTACCCTCCCTTCTAGGGATAAAAAAGCAAGAATATCCATGCGTCAAACACAGGCAATGAGTATTCTCCAGGATGAGGTGAGCCCCAGAGTTATTGCTGGGTACTGCAGTCTGCAACTTGACAGGATGTCCTTGTAAAAATGAGAGGCAATCTTGAGAACCAGCTTGGCCGTAGAGACCCCCACACCCAGGAAGTGCTGAAGGAATTGAGAGGCAGACACTCAGAACAACAAAGTGGGACTATCCGAGGAGCTGGCAGCCTTCCGAGCCAAGAGCCTCAGAAGGCTGACAGCATTCCAGACTGAAGGCCTCAAGCAGACGGACTCAAACATCTATTCTCTGAACAGGTGATTACTATTAACAGATGTTCGCTATTTTCTCCTAACACAAAATATGCCAGGTAGGCAGCTAGTGCCCACTTACTACTGATCACAGACAAACTAAAAAGTATTCTCCAAGAGGGAGCCATGGGGGCAGGGTCAGATAGCTTAAAGAATTGTTTTAACTAGTGTATGTTATCTATCATCCTGCCACTTTAGAATGCCCCAAGTAGTTTTCTACTTTCGTTGGGGGGCGGCTAGGTTTTCCTTGTCATCGTTTTTCCTAGCAAACAATATTCTATCACACACTCAGCATTTCTCAACATTCATAAACTTAACATTTCTCAACAGGGCAAGTTGCTGCATTTCTGATAACATTAAGACACTGCTTGGTAGGCCTCTCAAGAGTCAGAGAGAATATGACATTTAGGATACCTCTCAGATCCACTAAACAGATTATTCTTATAGTTGCAATTGTTGTATTGTTGCAGAGCAAGAGGTGGTTTTGTTTCATGCCCAGACTAAGATAAGCTGCCATGCCACACAGACTGAATAGTCGAAGTGCCTAAGGCAGAGAGAATTACTACATGGAGCCCCTAGAGAGCCCAACTGGATGACATAACACATTCAGGAAGAGAAGAACTATGCCTCTTTCTACCAGTAAATACTTTGCATTTGAAAAAACCAACTTCTGGCCTATTCCTGGGTCCTGGTAGCAATAAATTCCTAAAGACATGTTACTAAAGGGCTGAAAATTCCTAGGGGCTGAACTTGGACCCACAAACTGGGTGCCATCTGATGTACTGGAATGATAAAGTTGTACTGCACAGCAGAATGCCAATGCAGTGTGGAGATATTTAGAATATGGAGCCAGAAAGCTGAAGGAAACCAACAGCAGGAAGTCCAGGCATTCATGGTACTTGCTCCCAGCATTGAGTTTCATTGCCCTCAACTCACACCCATAGTTTCATGATGGAGGGTGGTATCCCGACAGACAGATTTCCCCCCGAGTTTTTATCTTATTTCAAAACTCATGAATTCAGTGTCTAGGGTAGCTGTAACTATGATCCCACAATTTTGTGGAATGACAAAATCTAATCTGTTTCCCTTTACTACTGAGATTTGTTAAATATTGTCCCTTTTCACATGTACTTGGTTTGAAAATAAATTATGCCCTAAGATGGCTGGGTTTGTATTCTGAAATAAGGGACCAGGAAAGGTAGCCTTTGTAACCCCAGTAAACTCTTATCAATAGAAATGTGCCAATGTCTGAGGAAGCTCAAGGAATCCCAAGTATATTCAAACTAAATAGGTCTGAGTTAGACTAAGTTATCAAAAGTGAAAGAATTCTAAAAGCAGCAAGAGAAAAGCATCAAGTCATATTTAAGGGAATCCCTATTAGACTACTAACAGATTTTTCAGCAGCAGCTTTCCAGGCCAGTCAAAAATGGAATATGTTGAAAGTACTGAAAGAATAAAACTGTCAAGAATATTATACCCAGGAAAGCTATTCTTCAGAAATGGAGAAGTATTTCACAGAGAGGCAAAGAGTAATGGAATTCATCACCATTATACTAGCCTTACATAAAATGCCCAAGAGTCTATCTAGAAGTGAATATATAGTAACAACCATCATGAAAACATGTGAAAATGTAAAACTCACTGGTAGAGTCAAAACACAAAGAGAAAGGAGTCAAATCTCATTGCTATAGAAAGCCATTCAACCACAAAAAACAAATTCATCACAATGGATACATAAAACCAGCAGAAAACACTATTATGGCAGAAGTTCCTATCAATAGATTTGAATATCAACAGATTCCCCATTTAAAACATTCATTCAGCCAGTCTATTAGAGACCCAATTATATGCTAAGAGAAACTCACCTTATTAGAAAGAACCGCAAAGCCTGAAAGATGTTTCATGCAAATGGAAACCGAAAAGGTAGACAATAGTAACCATACGTGTGTCAGACGAAACAGACTTTAAAAGCTGTAAAGAAACATTATAAACATCAATGCAGCAATAAAATATAACAATTGTAAATCCATATGCTCACCCCCCACAGGAGCATCAAGATATGGAAATCTAACATTATATCTACTTAAAAGGAGAGCTGAACTCAAGAGTTGGGGACCGCAGCACCCTACTCAGCATTGGGCACATCTAGAAAGAAAAAAACCAGATTTGAACTGTACCATAGACAGATGGACCTAACAGACATTTACAGAACATTTTACTCAATGGCTATATAACATATTTTTATCATCATATAAAACATTCTTTAGGAACGACATTTTAGGACTCAAATCATGATTTTATAAAAAGAATATTTGTTTAGTTTTATTCCATTAAGGTCATAAACAAGAACATTTGAAACTGTACAGACACATTGAAGTTAGATAACATGCTCCTGAATGATCTGTGGGTGAAGACAAAAATTTAAAAGGAAGTTAAATTCCTTCAAAATAGTGAAAATAGAAACATACAAAAACCTGTGGGTCACAGCCAAAGCAGTATTGAGAGGCAAGTTTATAGTGATAGATGCCCACAGTAAAAAACTAGAGACTTGAAATAATAAACTTACTGATGTACCTCTAGGATCTACAGAAGCAAGATCCAACCAACCAAAAATTACCAGGAAAGAAGTAGATCAGAGCAACAATAAATAAAATTGAGACTAAGAGATGAAATCAAAGTTTTTTTCGAAAAGATTTAAAAGTTAAACCATTAGCTGTATTAAGACCCAAATGAATAAAATCAAATAGAGAGGGAGCTGTCTCAACAGATACTACAGAAATACAAATGATCATTAGAGACTACTATGAACAACTGTGTCCCAATTCAAAAGTCTACAGGTAATGGATAAATTCCTAGACAGGTACAACCTACCAAGATTAAACTAAGACTAGAAAGAAAATCTGAACAGACAAGTAACAAGTTTGCATCCGTGGTAAGTCTCCAACACTGAAGAGTCCAGGACCAGAAGCGTTTACTGAATTGTATTGAATACTTAAAGAATGACACTGAATCTTCTCGAACTATTCCAAGAAATTTGAATCAGAGGAATTCTTCCCAACTCATTCTAAAAAGCCAGCATAACCTTGACACCAAAAGCAGATAAAGACATGAGGGGGGAAAAAAAAGCTACAACCCAATATCCATAATTAACACAGACACAAAACTCTTCAAAGTACCAAAGAAACCAAATCCATAAGACATATCAAAAAGAATACACCATGATCAAGTGGGATTTATCCCAGGGATGCAAAGTTTGTTCAACATACACAAATCAATAAATGTGCTCCAACAGAAAACCATAATCTGAATAGATGCAGAAAAAGCTTGATAAAAATTCATTGCCCCTTCATAAAAATCCTTATAGAAAAAAGTACAGCTTAATATAATAAAGGCCATATGTTTTTACACAGTTTCAATATAACAGTGAGAAAATTATGAAAATGAAAGATCTGATTTAACCAACTGCTATTTTGTCTTTATCCTTCAAACTGCCCTTAATCATTCCTGGGATATGGCCGAGCTTACTTCGGAAGATGTTTATAGTCTAAATAGCTATTCCCCAAACTCAACCACCTTTGTAAAGCTAGTGAGACCACCAGGTTAGATGGGTAAGAGGAGCCTAAATTCTGCTAAAGTATAGATGAAAACAATTACCAGCCATTATTCTTGAGGTCACAAGATTTCAACTTCCAGTTATGCCTGCAGATAATATTACTACTAAAGAGAACCCAAGAGGTTTCTTTTGCATGCATTTCTGACAACCGATGGTTCCACCCAGACCTGCCAATGACTCGTGGCCCCACCTAGAAGCAACTTAGCATGGATAAGGACCATTTCCTACACCCCTATGATTGAACACCCAACCAATCAGCAGTGTCTATTGTTTAGCCACTCCTACTCCCCAAACTATCTTTGAGAAATTCTAGCCTCAATTCTTGGGGAGGCCAATTTGAGCAATAAAATTCTAGTCTCTCATTTAGCTGGCTCTATGTGTGTAAAACCCCACTGCAATTCCCCTGTCTTGTTAAATTGGCTCTACCTGGGCAGTAGGGAAGAAGAACCTATAGTGCACGTGATAACCCTATAGTTAGCTTTTGCCCATTCAGTAGGATGTTAAGATCTTTTCCTCTAAGAAATGGAACAAGACAAGGGTGCCTATTTTCACCACTCTTATTCAACATCGTACTGGAAGTCCCAGCCAGAGCAATTATGCAAAAGAAATACAGGACATCCAAACTGAAAAGGAGGAAGTTCAGTTGTCAGCATTTGCAGGTGGCATCTTACATAAAAACCTGAAGATGCTACCCAAAAAACTTCACTGATAAAGATTCAGTTAAGTTACAACATACAAAGTATACAAAGTCAGCAGGCATTTCTACATATGAACAATGAACTAGCCAAAAGAAGTCAAAGACAATCTCAAGTAGCTACCAGAAAATATCTAGAAATAAACTTAACCAAGAAGGTATAAAACCTCTACAAGGAAAACTACAAACTGAGAAAATGGAATACAAACAGATAGAAAGGTATCCCATACTTAGATTGGGAGATCTCAAGTGTCCTTACTACCCAAAGCAATCTACAGATTCAAAGCAATCCCTATCCAAGTACCAGTGACATTTTTTCACAAAAATAGAAAACAAATTTCCTAAAGTTTTTATGGAACCAAAGACCCAGATAGCCAAACCAATTCTGAGCAAAAAGAACACTGAAGGTATAGTACCAGACATCAACATGTGCTACAAAGCCGTAGTAGCCAGAATGGCATGGTAATAGCATAAAAACCAGATACACAGACCAATGAAACAAAACTGAAATCCACGTTGCTATTAAGCCAAGTCACTTTTGACAAAGGTGCCAGAACACTCACTGGTGAAAGTATAGTCTCTTCAATAAATGGTTCTGGGAGAACTAGATATCCATATGCCGAAGAATGCAACTAGACCCCAACCCTCCCCTTTCTCTCACCCTATATAAAGATTAACTCAAATGAATCAGACACCTAAATATTAGATCCAAAACAGAACTAGAAGACATAGGGGAAACACTTCAGGACTATGAGTCTGGGAAAAGGTTATGAGCAAGACATCAAAAAGCACAGAGAACTAAAGGAAAAATAAAGGGGATTATAGCAAAATAAGGCTTCTTCACAGCATAGGAAGCAGTGAAGAAACAACTTACAGAATGGGAGAAATATACCTGCAAATTATTGTCTGTTAGGGGATCTATATCCACAATATACAAGGAGCTCAAATATCAAGAGAAAAATCCAATTTTTTAGAAGGCCAAATGATCCGAGCAGACATTTCTCAAAGGAAGACATGCAAATGGCCAAGTATGAAAAATATTTAACATTATTAATCATTGGGAAATGGAAATCAAAGCTACAATAAAGTATCATCTCACCTCAGTGAGGATGGCTATTATCAAAAGAAAAAAAGCACTGGCAAGGATGCAGAAAGAGAACTTATACACTGGTGGGAGTATAAACTAGCACTGACAATGGGAAATGGTATTGAGGTCGCTTCCAGAAACTGCAAGTAGAACTGTCATGTGATCAAGCAATTCTGCTACCAGAAACTTATCCCGAGGAAAGGAAATCAACATATTAAAGAGACAGCTGCACCTCCATGTTTACCACAGAAAAATTCATTCATAAATAACCAAGATATGGAATCAATCTAAGTGTCCAACAGGTAAATGGGTAAGGAAAGTGTGGTATATATATTACTATTCAGCCATAAAAAAGAATGAAATCGTGCAATCCACAGCAGCATGGATGGAAATGGAGGAATTTGGTGAAATATGTCAGGAATGAAGTTAACACCACATGTTCTCACTTATATGCGAAAGCTAAAATAGTTCATCTGACAAGTAGGACAATATTAGCAGCTGGGAAGGATGGGGTTGGCGCAGGAGAGACTTGTTAGAGGATATGGAGTTACAGATAGATAGGAATGAGGTTCTCATGCTCTATAGTACGGTAGGATGCTGTAGTTTGTTGTCACATAGTCTTAAATAGTGAGAAGGATATTGAATTATCCTGATACAAAAGAAATATGAGCTATTTAATGGTTCTAAGTCATTAAAGAAAACTGCCCATCTATTGGAATCAGGGGATATCGGTCTTTTGTAGAAATCTGGTTGTGATTTATGAGGTTTTATAATTCAAACCTCAAATTTGATATGTGCTGATTACCCCAATATGATCACTATAATTATGTGTCAAAACCTGGCTATGCACCCCATGGATATACAGTTGTTTGCCAGTGAAATTTAATAAGGCAAGTTGGAAACAGTTAAGAAATTAGTTTTATGCATATCAAACTTCTGACTTTCTCAGAACTTTTTCCATGTAGTATTCCTATCTCAAGTATCCAGAAGTGTCGGTTCTTCCTGTCACATGGGCTCATATGTGACCAGTTTTCACCTCCACACCCATGTACACCTGGATTAAGCTGCCACTTTACACCTGGATTTGAACTTGGTGCTTCTAACTCATCTTTTTTCCCCCTACAACCTATTTTCCACACAGAACCAGTGAGATTCTGAAAACATAAGGCCTACCACTCAAAGCTCATGAATCCATTCCTATTTCACTCAAAGCAAAAGCTAAAGTCCTTACAAAGGTTTTCAAAGCCTGGCCTTATCTCTACTCTTGGGACTTTATCCTACCCCTAACTTCTACCTTTGAGGACCGGCCACTTCATTCCCCGAGACTGAGGATCCTCAGAGTGTCACGGCCACATGGTCTCCACACACTCATGCCAGCATCTGTTGCAGAGATAACCCCAGGGAGCAGTGTGGACCCCAACATGCTTTCTTCAATGGACAATCCGCCCTTGATGGACATGAGGAAAGTGCAACAGATGCTGTCAAGAATAGGGACAGCATGGCCTGGCAGGATTCCCGGACCTCCTGAGTATCCTGGGGCTATGTGTTCATGCGACCCAGAGAGCCAGCCCTTCAGGGCCCAGCTCCAAGATCCCCAGGCATATCATGACCTGAAAGGCAGAAATCCCACATGCACAAGGAGGCTGTAAATCTGAAAGGAGCACGGAGGCCACGCTGAGGGTGGAGAATCCGAGCCAGAACCAGGAAGAGAGGCAGAAAAGCCTGATATTGAGTGGAGACCTGTATGGGCCCCTGGCATTTCAGGCTGCATAACCCCTTTCTCCTCGACTGGAGAGAAACCATGGCTCCTCTGGGAGTCACTTAGGACCCTAGAGCCTCATGACTTCAAAGCCTTGAGGATACCATGACTGTATTTAGCAGGGACTCACTTGAGTGTTGCCTCTGGTGAGGATCATGAGAGCCTGTGAAAACAGACGTGGTCACCATTGGTGTAAAGGAAAGGGTACCTAGGACTTGAGGCATGGGTACAAGGCAACCACCTTGTTCTGCCACCAATTTACCCCAAACCCTCACTACACAGAGGTCACCCGTGGGAGGCTCATTTTCTCCACACTCCTGGAGTCTGACCACTTCAGATCAGGATAGAATATCCTCCATTCTGAGAGGGCAAAAAGCCATTCCAATTGTGCGGGATGGGGTCAGCACGCTTCGGAAGGACTGAATCCCAGGCTGTTGTAACAGGGACGTGGGTGACCTTGCTTCTCCCTTCACTGCCACAGGGTTTCTAAGACTTGAGTGATGGATACACTGCTTTTGGCTTTGTCATGTTGTCCACAGTTTCACATTAATATCAATCCCCTTTCTCTATTAACCACCCCCCACCCCCCCGCAAAAAAAAAAAAAAAGACATCAACCAGCCTCAGAAGATTAGGATCTGTGCTGTTGCCAAGCATGGAGGCACGGATTGAGAGTGGCATGATGCAGCAGAGCTTCTGGAAAGAACCTCCTCTCTCAGCCCCGGCAGTAAAGAGGGGGGCTGCCTACCTCTCACCCAAGCCTGTGAGAAGGGCATCGATTTCCACCATACCTCCCTCCTGTGGTAATGAGGCACCCACCAGCCCCAATACACAGTGGTGCCAAGGAGACCGTGGGGTGGCATCTCATCATCTGGGTGAGGATGTGACCGGTCAGAGCAGTGCCACAGGAGTTTACGTTCAGATGCACAGCACTTTCATGGGTCGTTAAGTCAAATGTTGATTAAGTCAACAGGTGGACTGCATGCAGACAGAAGCTATTAGTAAAACTCAAAGTTTTATCATATTCAGCCTAGGTTTACTCACTGTACCAAGATCCAGAAAACATTTCAGTTGGAATGAGAAGAGGCAATCACATGTGAGCACCGAGAAGATACTAACATCAGGATTAAAAAGATTTGGAAAATAATCCAACAAGCAATTGCGAACACTTGAAACAAGTGGAATATTAAGAAATAGACAAAGAAAATGGCAATTTCAGGATTGAGTTGTACATGTAAGGTTTAAAACTTGCTGGATGTGCAAGGTAGCAGGAAGGTGATTTCCTAACTCCAGAAACAGAAAATCGGGTCAGCCTTGAGCTTCTAGTCTGTTTTCTGTACTACTATTTCCACAACAGATTCAGGTCTCCCAGGGATATTTGTGGAGCAGGCCACCTAGATGACTTCTTTCAGGACAGTCCATGAGATTCTGGTTAAGGTCAGGGAAAAGACCTCGGGACACAATGCCTGCAAGGAGCTCTGGCATCCTGCGGCAAGCTTTGTAATGCCAAAGCCTTGAAGTAGATGTACCCAGATGGACCTCCTAGCACATGGTCCTGCCTTTACTCCGAGGGAAGTTGGAGCAGTACCAGGCAGAACAGCCACCTCCTTGGAGGCTCTGAGGGAGTCAGGGGAGGCCTCCAGAGGTCGGCCTGATCACGAGCATCCCCAGGCAAGTGCTTGCTCCAAGCAGCTCCTGCTCATGGAGCCAATTCCCCTGGATAGTAATAGTTTTTGCCCCAGGCCAGGAAATACCATTGGTAGGACACGTCGTTCTTGCCGGTCAGAGCTGTGTTCTGCTGGCTTCTCAGCATGGACAAACCATCCTGCCATTAGTACTGGGCGTATGCTTTAGACACACACAAAGGATTCTGAAGTAGGAGCATGCCCAGGGTCACTGCTACATACTGCGATCTGGACCTTGTCAGTACAGCCCTTTAAGAACAAGGAGATGAGCTGCTTCTTTTGCACTAAATGTTAGGGAGACATTTTTTGGTAGGCTCCGAGAATTGGAGGGCATGTAACATTCGGGGGGTCCACTCAAATCCACTAACCAGGTCATTCTTACAACTGCCATTATGGTTTGGACACAGCAAGAGAAAAAGCTTAGTTATGTCCTGACCAAGCTGTGAGCTGCCATGCCTCAAGCCTTGTGTCTTAGCAGCTATACTAGTGGGAGCCTCATGTGGTAGATGCTACATGCAGCTACCGGGAAGCCCAGATTGAATGTCAACATAGGATCCAGGAAACATGTGAGCTGTGCTTACTTCTGCCAGCAAGTGCTCTACATTTAAAAATTAACTCCTGGTTTCTTTCAGGGTCTTGGTAGCAATAAGCACCTAAAAGACTACAGATGCAGAAGAGTCTCAGTGGCTGAACTTTGACCCATGCGTTGGATGCCACCTGACATACTGAAAAGTCGTATTGCACAGTAAAATGCTGATACTATACAGAGCTGGCTCAGGTCTAGAAGGCTCAGTGAGACTTCAAGCAGCAGGAAGTTGAGGCATCCATGGCACCTGCTCCCAACACCAAGCTTCACCCCACCCTCAACTCATGCCACACACAGCTCTGATGTAAAGGGGGTATACTGCCAGACAACATTGCCTCAAGTTTATTCATTTCTTATCCACAGACTTTGTGCCTTGGGGTAGCCATAAGTCTGATCTGTTTTGGGGGAATGACAGCATAATCCTTGTTTTCTAATAAAGTCACCGTTAGGTATCGCGTTCCTTCCAGGTACCCGGTTTGCTTGTGAACCACTACTTAAGGCTCAAGATGATAGGTTTATAGCCTCAAACAAGAGGCCAGGAAAGGTAATTTTGTGACCTCAGTGACATCTTACCAGTAAGATGTGCCCAATGTCACAGGCACCTGGGGCTTGTTCCCACCCAAATATCTGTATGTAAAGCAAATATCCATAACTGGGATCCTACTGGAAATTCCAAGTTGAGAGGTCAATCTCTGCCATGACAGAACAGGGAGTCAGCCGTGGCTCCCCCACCATGACATCTATAGTTTGTTATTAGAGGATGGTAACTGTAGACATCAGCGAGAAGCTACACAGTTCCAGAGAAAGCACAGATTCTGCCTTCATTATTCCAAACAGGGCCTCTGACAATGAGGCTGTTTGATGCCATCATCTCCCCAGCAAGGTAAATTGGGCTGAGCTGACCAAGCTTCTTTACTATGGGAGGAAAGTAAGACACTCATCCTGGAAACACTACTCTAAGGATTACCCAGAAACCTAAGGCATCTGTCCTTCCTGGCAGCCACATCACTGCAGAGTGATCAGTAGTCACAATACAGGTGTAGCCCCACAGCACTGAGCCATCAGAGGAGATCCAACAGGACACATGTGGCACCTTGAACTCAGTAATTCAAGGCGGGATCATGAAGAACAGGAATCCCCTATAGACGTGAGCCTGTCAGATCCACAAGGGAATGCAGCCCGGGGGCTTTGTGATCCTGAGGCAGGAGAGCTCAGACTTTAGTGGGCATAAGAATCTTCTGGAGGAGTTTTTCCAGGCACCAGTTGCTAGTTCACCCCCTGGAATTTCTGCTCTTGTAGTCGGTGGGGAGGAGAAACAAGAACTCGTATTTCCAATATGTTTCCAGGTAATTGATGGTCCAGGAAACGCACTTTGAGGATTGCTGGTATAGAGGTTAGCAATCCCAGGACAAAGAACAGGAGCTATTCCCAGACTTGGGGCATCAGGGGGGTAGTAGACGCTTGGATTTTGGGACACTAAGATGGATTTTGGGACACTACGGGACAACTACATCTTGGCACTGCATCTGCCTCCAGTTGAACATAGGCAGCTCAAGATGACCTTTGATGGAGGAGGCAGAGTCATGTGCACTGCTGTCCTTTGTCCCTTTCTTCCATGTGGAGCTTCTCATTGTCCAAACCCAATGAGAGTCTGTGATGGTTAATACTGAGTGTTGACTTGATTGAAGGATGCAAAGTACAGTTTCTGGGTGTGCCTTTAAGGGTGTTGCCAAAGAGATTAACATTTCAGTCAGTGGACCGGGAGAGGCAGACCCACCCTCAATCTGGGTGGGCACCATCTGAAATCATGAAGTGGAAATTCATGGTTCAGCTGCCAGCGTGGCTACGATAAAAGCAGGTAGAGGAACGTGGAAGGACTAACCGAGTCCCCTGGCCTTCATCTTTCACTTGTGCTGGATGCTTCCTGTCCTTGAACATCCGACTCCAAGTTCTTCAGCTTTTGGACTCTTGGATTTACCCCAGTGGCTTGACCAGGGCTCTGAGGCCTTCAGCCACAGACTGAAGGCTACACTGTCAGCTTCTCCAATTTTGAGGCTTTGGGACTCAGACTGATATCCTTGCTCCTCAGCTTGTAGATGGCCTATTGTGGGACTTCACCTTGTAATCGTGACAGTCAGTTCTCCTAATAAACTTCCCTTTATAGATATACATCTATCCTATTCCTGTCCCTCTAGAGAACCCTAATGCAGAGGCCAAAGAACATGGAAGAGTGAGGAGGTCAGCCTCTAGGGACTGCAGATGTGTGTGGTTGTGGGCTGGGGGGTTGTGGAGATAGCAGGAGGCAAAGGGAAGCTACCTGCCCAAGGAGATTGATCTCAGCGGTCATTTCCAGCTGCCAGTTTTAGATGAGCCAATGCCCTGTGTTTGGGTTTCCACACTGATTCTCCATATCCAAGCCAGTCTCACAGAAAGCCTCATGCATTCTTGGTGCAAGATCTCTGTACCAGGAGGTTGGTCCCCAAGGGGAGGTCTCGTCCCCCATAGTAGCTTCAGGAAGCAAGAGTGAGTGGCTCTAGGGTGCTTCCCTTGGCTCACTTTGGGGACTATAGTAACTACAGGGCCTTAGCTGTGGAGCCCCTAGAGTCCAGTCTGCTGGACTGGACTCCAGCACACTGCCCCTGTGGTGTGACCAAAATGGCTTCACTCCCAAACACCAGCACCATTGCCTGGACAGCCGCCAGGAGCATGAGCAGTGGCCAGGAAGCTCACACTACTTCCGTCCTCATCTCCAACATTGACAATTTGTTGGTAGAACCTCGTAAGGTCCTTAAGGCCATGCTGTGCTGTCCTTTATACTCTCATCTATGAACCAGGGGTCTGTTCCTCCCCAACCAGATCTGAAGGGGCTGGTGTTGACCCCAAGACAATCCCCACTGCTACCCCCTCGGCAAGGGTTCTTGAACCTGAAAAGCCTTTTCTTCACTCACGTTATGTATTGTTGACTTCTGTCAGGCTGCTAAGGCTGGGTTGCTGTGTAGTCACAAAGGCTATGCTTGGACCCATACTTACCCCTGGTAACAATCCAGAGGGCGAGACATACCCTTTACTCTCAAGAAAGGTCTGTGGACTTGCCTAGGCTGAAGTTTAAGAATCTCATTTTTTGATCCAACCACCCTACTACTCCTTATGTCCTCAAAGGTGGGCCGTGATATATTCCTGCCTTAGGGCCTCTGAAGCTTCTCTTAGTGTTCCCAAAGTCACTCGCATAGGCTTTAACAAGTAGATTCACAATATGAGCTATAAGCAGCAGCATGGTAACCCCTATGTGTGGCTTTTTTTGAGCCTGTGGATCTAAAGCCAGGTCTGTGGTTTCAAACTTTTGCATATTCAGCAGTCTACGGTCTGATTTGAACTGGGATCTCAGAGCTGGGAAAGACCAGTCTAGACCATGGGCTTGCACACCAGGGATCTGGAAGACCTGTCCAGATTGACTGAGCTGCAGCACAGAGCACTCATGACAGACGAGAACAGCACCGTCACCAGCAGGGGAGGGGGCTGGAGGTGTGGAAGCAGCTCCAGGATGAGCCCCCTGCCCCAGGTGAGTGGTCAGTTGCTACGAGAGCAGAGGCAGCATGAGACTCGGGACGCGCCAGCCCCAAGACTCCAGAGAAAGTCCTGCTGCTGTGGATTTAAGTCCCACTTCATGATTTCAGACTTCCACCTATTCAACAGCGTCTGGCCAGACTTGAATCCTAATCATGTGGGCAACAGATCCCTGCTGAATCTTTGCACAGGCAATAGGACTCAGCCAGCTAGAACCTGACAAGAGTTCGAGGAACTTCCTGCCAGACTTGTGTGCATGCTGTGTCAGGACACATGTGGGGAGGCCCCTCGATGTCCATCAGGTGGGGGTGGGGGCTGGTAGGGGGCTTCTCTTTCCATTTCAGCCTTTAACTCAGGTCCAGATGTATCACTCGAATGAAACACAAATTGGACTTTCTCATGTCAACCTGGAACATAGGCAGCTTTAGACTCCCACCTCGGGGCACGCCCGGAGCCCATGTTCACCCTAAACCCGAGTTGACCTTGAGGTGAACCGAAAGGCCGCATGCCCTTTGATTTGAGGTCGACTGCCCGATGTCGGTGCTCTGAAGCCTAAGGAACAGAGACTATCCCAGCTGCAACACCAGAGGGGATGGGCCTTTGTCCTTGGCCAAGTGCACTTTTCACCAAGTGTGGTTACTAACGCCGAGTTTCCCCTTCAATTTTTCCGTTTTTTGTTTGGGCCTCTGATATAGCAAGTTCTACCTCACACCTCACAGGCAGTCTGCTGCCTTCCTCTCTCTCCCACCAAGGATATGCTGTCTCCCCCAGGATGAAGACCCTTCAGTTCCTCTAATTCTCTCAGCTCAGCCTCCCTCGAGTCCTTGCCAGTGCCACCCGTCACCATGAAGCCATACTCCATATGTACATTTATGTATTCTCTGGAGAACCAAGTCAATTTCTGGTCTGTATGCACTAGGTCTTATTCCTCATACTTAAGATCTAACCATTTTGGAAATTCTAAGGACTTCCCCATGCTGTTAGCTCTAAATTGTCATCAAGGAGCTAAGAGGCAGAATCCCCCCTGGACCTTGCCAGGGGTACCAACGGTTCTTACAAAAAGGACCTACCCAAGTAGGATGCTAGAATATAAAAGACCCAGTAATACCAGAACCCTCTCAGAGCAAACACAGGGTGGGGTCAAAGGCCAAGTATGACGCAATAGGCCCACAGCAAGTGTTCCCAAATTGGACCCTTGACTGGGAGGGGGTCTGTAAGCTCAGGATCTTGATTTGAGTCTCATTAGGTTTGATTCTGGCATAAAAACTCTGGTTATCATTTGGGTCCAGAGTTCTGTTCAACTGAAAGTTAGCCTCATAGCAACTTTGTCTCCAATATCAGTTGCTTTTCTTCATTTGGAGTTAAGGAGGACAGTATTGTATTTAACTGAACTTGAATACCCAACCCCTGTTAAAAGTGAGGAAAGGAGAAAACCACCTGCATGGTGTGGACCAGCTCAAAGGAGGAATTCTGACATAAGAACCATCCTTTTTAGATGAGTTTCCCATTTCTAGATTCTTGTCTTCAGCACCTATCGTACTTTAATTGAGCAAATCAGAGTTCAAGTCAGCTGGATTTAGAAATAGAGTTAGGTAAGCAGAAAAGTCACATTTTTATGAAGACCAAGAACAAATTTGTGTAAAGAAAATGGATCTAGAGCTCCAGGGTCTACTCTAACCACAGAGGTCAGTAGGCAAGAAAGGTGAAAACTCACAAGTGTTGTGTCCAAGAGAGTAGGAATCAGACAAACGTTAAGAGGCCTGGCCTTGGATCACTTATTGCCTGGACTCTATCACCTAGGACACACACATCCGAGATGTCCCAAGACATTTTACTGAGTTCTTTGAGAGTTTGGCAACTCTGCCAAAGGAAGCCTAGAGTCCCAGACTCCTGGGAGCTGCCCATTGATTTGGGGAAAGAGAAACTTGGCTGCTACTCAAAGGCATTGCATCCACTCATGGCCAGTTTTTGCTGTAGTACTTCTTCCCATGTTCCCAGTGTCACAGGGATGAGAGATAGGGGAACTTTCTCCATTCTCTTAACCACGCTTTGCACATATGCTCCGACTGCTGGGTCATCCCTCATTCCTGGATTACACACTAGCACCTCACCCTCTCCCCCTCTCCTCAGCACTGTCTGTCACAATTAGGTCAATGTACATGTTGATGTGGCCACAGGAGTCTGCCTCATTATCCTGAATTTACTTCCAAAACCTTTCCTTCCATCCCACATGCAAGAGCCCAAGTCAATTCCCATGGTTACTGGTAGGTCCCATCTTGACGTTTCAGATGAATTACCTTCAAGCTTTGACTTCAGTCATCCAGCAAGTATCATTCCACACCACAACTCTTGGTCCCACTGAGGACCCTTATTAGGGATGAGGGCTAATTTTCACTTCTTTTATAGCTAATTACCACTCCCCAACCCACCTTGCTCTTTCTCAACTCAGTGTGGGCCATCCTTCCCATCGCCATTTGCTTGAAGATGCAACTGTTTCTTCTCTCCATTAGTTTAGTTGGCATAAGAAATTCATTCTTTACTGCCATCTGGAGTGAAATTTGTATAGTTTGAAACAATTTAAAAAGTCAGCAACACCAGTTTGACTATTTCCTTTTATGCATGTCAAACTTATACTTAAGACCTTCTTCCAAAACTCATCTCCCATACAGGCTTCCTACTTCAAGTGTACACAAGTTTCCATCCTTCAACACGTGATAGGGACAGGTCTTGATGTGTGAGGAATCATATTGTTTACTGAGGAAAAACGGCAAGGAATACTGAGCCAGCCCCAGGCAGAAAACTTCTCAGTGTGTCCTAAAATAGTAAACCGTGTATGGATGTCATGCATTAAACCAGTTCTTAAAACACAGGATATGTGACTCTACCCCCATTGCTCCCTCGTAAAGAATGCTTTCTAGTTTATCTTTAATTAGCAGTGAACAGGCACTAGCTACCTGTCTAGTTTATGTTTATTCTATGAAAAAACAGAACACCTGCTCGTGAAAAATCACTTGTTCACGAAGATAGATACCTAGGTCAGAGTCTGCTCTGGGCTCTCAGCTGGAAATGCCATCAACCCCCTGATCCCACTTTGCACTCTTAATTTCTGTCTGACTCTTAATTCCTTCAGCGCCGCCTGGGTTGGTGTCTCCATGACCGAGCTGGTCTCAGCAAACGTGCACCGAGATCTGACCAGCTGTCACTTCCACATCCATGCACTCTTAGACTAAGCTGTCACTTTATACCTTGGCTTTTGCATGATGCTCCTAAGTGGTTTCTCTTCCCTTACACAAGTTGTTCTCCATGCAGAGCCAGTGAGATTCTTAAGAAAATAGGGTCCACCATTCAAAACTCAATTCATTTCTATTTCGCCTCAAGTAGAAGTCAAAGTCCTTACAAAGGTCTGTGAGGCCTTGCCTTCTCCCCATTCTTGTGACCTCATGAAACACTACTTTGGTATCTATGCAGTCTATCCCTATTTTCTAGGATCAAAACTGCTGGCTGGCAGGGACATGCTTGTTCTGCAGATATTCAATATTTAGATGTGTCCACATGCTGGTCAACATGACCTTATTCAGTTGTATGTTAAGTAGAATTCTAGAGAGTTAGGGTTTGATGAACTTAGTGCTCAGATAAAGGAAAATAAGTAGGTCAAAGGGAGACAGGTGGCTTTAATTTGCTCATTTACTGAGCAGCATGTTTCTATGGTACAGCATCACATACAGGAAGTAACCCACCCCAGGGTGACTATAGGGGCACTGAGCCAAGACCCACGAACCACATCGGAACCAGCCAGCTCGGGGAGGCAGGCAGAGCCCACATGCTCCCAGTGTTTCCCCCCATTATCATAGGCGGCCCTGGCTCCCGCTACCCAGAGAGAAGCGTGGGGAAGCTTTGACCTCATCAGGCTTCCTCGGGCTCCAGGACTGGCAACTGAGACAGAAGTCATCTTGCTTCTTGGCGCAGGGGCTGGCTGCCAGGCTTAGAGGAGGCTTTGAGTGTGGTGTCTTCTGTGCAGTGCCCACTCTTCAGGACCAAGGTGGTGCCAACAGGCTTGGAGCCAGGGTCTCATCCAATTTCTCTCTGGGGCTCCTTTACCAAGCCAAGTTCCCATGAGAGGCGCTGGCACACCCCCCATCTCTGCATTTCCAGCCCATTTCTTTGGGACATAGACTGTGGCGCAAGTGGTTGGCAGCTCTGTGAGGTGGTTATTGTTGACTTCTGCAGCTGTCTGCCCTGGCTTTCTTAAACAGCACACAGCTTCAAGTAACCAGAGAGCCACAAATGCATTCTTCCCCCACCTGCATGGGAGCACGAGGGGTCAGAGTTCTGCTCAGGATATAGGGGCAAGATTAAAAATCATTTTGGGGTTCCTTCCGCAGTAAGAGGGTCACTGGGCAACCCCATCTATTAGATCAACACCAAGGAGTCCTTTATCTTTCCACCTCAACATGCTTTGCATCCTCGCCCTACCAGGTTGGGAAGGATGCGAGGACAGGGTTTGCCATTACCTTGTTCTTTAGGGAGCAATCCTTGTTTGATCTCTGGTGTTCTTAGTGACTGTCACCCCAATGCCTTCATACTCGCATCCCATCCTCAGAGGGCCTGGGAAGATGCTGGGCTGGGCAGGAAGGGGCTGGCTTCGTTCTACTTTGAGCATCCCCCGAAACCAACACCTATTTCTTAGTATGAAGTTTACAAAAAGAAGTACCCTAAGTTGTGTTTGTATCTTGACAGGAACAGGAACAACCCGGTCCCCAGCAGTTTAGCTGCTGTGGCTGATTTAGTTAAGTTCTAGTGTCCCAAGGGGTCTCAACTACCCCCAGGGGACCTACGGCCCTCTTTCACTTGAGCTCCTGAGAAACTGGTGTTGAACGGCCCGCATGCCAGCATTTCCTCCACTTCGTGAGCTCAAGCACTGAGCAGAGTGCTCTTTGGCCTCTGAATGTAAAGTGAGAGACCAGGGGATACAGCCTACTTCTCCAACCTTAACCTTGGCTGAGCTTTAAAATGACGTCAGAACCAACCCCTAATGTCACAGTGCAGTAAAGCAGACCACAAGCAGAGCCGTCTCCTCCCCTGTCCGTGCCAGGCTTGGGCCGTTTCCACAAGGCAGAGTGGCTGGACCCCAACACCTGCATGGAGAATTCTTAGTTTCTGCAGCCGTTTTGCTCATAGCTTCAGGCCTTTGTTTACAGCCCTGGCCCTTCCCATAGGACTTTATTCTGTGAAGTTGTGTCCTAGCCCTCCTGAATTAGGATTCTAAGGTGCTAATTTTTGGGGCCAGTCTGAATATGTTTGGACCTTCTGGCCATGAGTGACAGTGTTTTCTGACATTAGAAATACTTCTCTTCAGTTCTGTGCTAATGAAGAGGAGTTTGGTGAGCAACGGATACCTGGGGCAGCATAAACATTCTACAGAGAACTCCAGCTCCTCAGGGCTTCATCCTCATGAAGGCGAGATCCCATGGGGGAGTCAGGTTTTTCACCTTTAAGGACCGGCTGCTTTATTCCCTCCAAGACTAAGGATCCAGAGTGTCATGGCTACATGCCCTGAGCAAGCTCATGACCTAGCATAGCACCCCGAGGTCTTCACCTTTAGATCGTAGTCACTTGTAGTCACCATAGGCCTTAGGGACTGAGAAGAGGGCCCTATCTTGACCATGTTAAAGGGATCAGACTGATTTAAGGAAAAAAAAAAAAGACCACAAATATTCTTATGCACTGTGATACCCCGTGGACCTCAGCGAGGAGTAAGTTGGTCCGCACTTGGGATACTTTCCCAGAAACCTCTCGATTCTCATATTTGTTCATTTTACCATCTCAGGATTTGTCCTTTATCCACCATAGACTTTGTAGGAAATTCTAGTTGTGTAGTATTTAAAGGGGAGGTATTGATTGGGGAACCTGCTACTTTACCTAACACCAAGGCCAAATGAAAATGCAGTAAGAGAGTAAATCAAGGGATCAGTACCATCGTCTTTCTTCCTCAGGGTTGGGTATCAGGCACGGGTGCTGCCACCATCCGCAGCAACAGTTACCATGGAAACAGGAGGCATGGCCGACACCAGCAGCAGCCATGCAGAGGGGCCTGGGAGGACCCCCCAATCCTGCTGATGCCCCTGCAAGTGTCACCTTATGCGAGATGAGGATTTATCTTAGGGACTGTCCAAAGAGTCAGTCAGAGCCCATCTTAGGAAGAGAGCCTTGTGTTCCAGTTTGTCCTCCTCTTAAAGATTGGATGGTGGAAGACTTCCAAACCCAGTTGTGTGGGCAGCCTCAAGGTGCCCAAGGCCACACCAAGCATGTGAATCCACACGGAGGCTGGGAAGAGGGGCACCCAGTGACCCAGCAACAAATTATGGCTTCCCAGGAAAGGGCAAAAGTTTGCTCTAGATAAAAGTGAGTGAAGGATCCTCATTGTGACCCAAGTCTACAGTTATAGGACCGAGGCTTATGCGAATAAAGAATTAACCCACAACATTTTTGGAGCTGGAGGGGAAGACATTCTTCTGCCTTGCAGCCAGAAGTATTTATTTAGCCATTTACTCACTGGGCTCCAGGTTCTAGAAAGGAGAGGGAACAGGTTTATGAACTGATGTTCCACCATCCCCTACGTACCCCTTCCCTCAAATAATTGTTGCCATAGTGACCACTCCTTGTACTGTCCTAACAAAGTGGCAGAGCCAAAGTAACCGGTTTGCCATTAAAAGTAACATCAAAACCCATGATTACTTTTGCAGCAACCTAGCAAGTCTGATCATGAGATGTTTGTCTCATGTTGACAATACTAAGCATATTTTTGATATGCAGCAGGATTAATTGCACTCAGTACATTCAGTAACTCAGAATGCTGTAGAGAAACTGTTCTTGAGCCACCAGCAGGGCTGAAGTTAGTGACGGAATCATGAAGCACTGAATATGAAGACCAGCTGCAATGCATGCCAGGAACATAACATGACATTCTGGATGACTGCTTGGTGTGTGCCCCAAAGCACACACCAAGGTCCTCAAGACTGGCTGCAGATTTCCCCAACCCCCTTGATCACCAAGCACATGACCCTTGACTTGGCCTGCTTCCAGGAAGTGTGGTAGAATTCCTGTCTCCTAGATCTGCCCGAGTGACTGTACTGAGGACTTATTACAGAATTAAAGGGTGCCACCAGAGAGGGGGCACAGCTGGGTTTAGGGCTTCATAGCTATAGATCACAGGATGCCAAGGTATTTCCCAACACAAGATTTTGGGTTCTATTTCCAGTCTGACTTTGTTTTGTGGAAGGCTTCCATTGAGTACCCGTAACACTTTATGAAAGCATACATACAATTATGTATGTAGATCAAACTTGCCATCCCACTCAATCACAGGCACCAGTGTTACTTGCCAAGCTTGCCCATCTGTCATGAGTATCCACAGGACACGTTTTGACACTGGACTTTGCTTCCCCCGTGTCCTACTGGTTTGGGGAAGAGGCTTAGGGCAGGCCGATGTGCTGGGGGTGCCGCTTTTCTCAGCTGCTCCTTTGCTGCGTTGAGACATGCAAGGCTCCATCCCACCTCTTGGAACATGATCCCTAACTCAGGGCTGCCCTCAGTTATTAGGTGTATATTTCATATGTGATGAAAAGGGTGGTGGGGTTGGGGCCTGAAGGGGATAATGCCCTGAAGGAGTGGGTCACTGCACCCAAGAGGGACTCACAGTGGTACAGCATCTCAGGACTAAAACCCCACAGGAAAGGGTCACCATCTCACCCTCAGCCCCTCCTTACCATTAGCTTTGCATAGTTGCTTAAGTTCCCGAGGCATCAAGAAGGCAGTGGAACAGTGGTGAACTCCAAAGTAATGTCTTACTTTCATTCCAGACAGCAGAGCGAGATAGGGAAATTGCAGACATGCAGATGGTGCAGGGGAGTTGAACTCCATCTAGAATCACCTGTATTTCAAACACCTAATAAGACCCCCAATAGCGACAGGCAGCAGGAATTGGAGGATGTCCATTTGGAGTTTAGAAGAGCTCTACTAGAGGTGCAGACAGGAGGAGGGGAACAGGAGCACACAGATATCAGGTGAAGCCGTGAGGTACAGGTGTCCCCCAAATCACAGCGCCAGCTGGGATGACAAGGACCAGCCAAGGAAGAGCTCACAAAGGAGACAAAAGATAGCCAGGTGCATGTGGACCAGCAGACCCTGGAATGTTCAGGCCAGAGCCTTCTCAGACCACAGCCTCATGGCAGAGACACTTAGAATCTACTTTCCTTCATGAGGTGTTCAGACAAACTACATGCGTTTTCAGATCCCAGCAGGGCAGAGAGATCCGATCAACATTTCGTGTCACAACTACTAGCAAGGGGTAGTTTTTGGTACCGAGATCCTGGTCTTGGAAGGTAAGGGTCTATCAGGAGGTAGCCGAGTTCCCGGAAAGGGGTAAGGGATGCTGCCCAACAGAGAAGATGCTGATGCCGTTTCTCTGGGAAGGAGAGTGCCCTGGGAGTGATGTGGACCCCAACATACCTTCAACTGAGAAGCCCTGGAGGGCACAAGTGATGCTGGCCATAGGAGAGATGGTGTGGCCTGGCAGGATTCCAGATACTCCCAGGTGTGGGGGCAGGTACGGTGTGTTCACCCAACCTAGGGAGCCAGTGCCTTGAGGGGCCCAGATATGGGAAGACTGCCCTGAACGCCATGACATGTATGACCTGGAACCTTATTGACAACACCGGGCAGTTTCCCCTAGGCTGATGGGGAGCATTCAGGCAAGAGGCAGAGAGAAGCTGAGTCTTCAAGCACTAACATCTCTCTCTGGGTCCCTTGGGTCTCAAACTGAGTCTTGTCTCATCCCCTCATGTCTTGGGGCTAGAAACTGTGGCTCTTCCAAGAGCCACTCAGGACCTTTGTGTGTCAAGACCAAGCCTTGTGGATCTTGACTGCATTTAGCAGAGGCGCATCGAAGTTCCGCCTCTGGAGGTGGCAAGGATCATGCAGGCAGGGGTCCCCTTCTTTTGTGTGAGGGGGAGGATCTAGGAATTGAGGCTTGGGAAGAAGGCCACAGTCCTGTTCTGCCGTGGGTTTACTCCCAAGTCATCTGCAAGGACAGGTCACCCCTGGAAATGATATTTTCATATCCCTGGTCTGATTTAGATCAGGACCCAGGCATCAATCCTGGAAGAGGGGGAAAACATTCAGTTTGTATCAACTGATGTGGGTCCAGCATCATTGGGAAAGACAAAGCTACTAGGTCATGGTAAGAATGAGACCCTCCTTCCTTTCTCCATTCACCACCATGGGATTTAAGACTCTTGAGGTGAGTATAGGCAAACACCAACTTTGGCTTCTTCAGGTGGTCCGATTTAAAAATCGATATTGGCCACCTCTTCTCTGAAAAACCATCTGATTCCCGAAGGAAACCCCAAGCTCACTTTTGTCATGCTGGAATAGAGGACTCACAACCGGCAGATCCACTTTTCTTTAAATGTTCTCAGTCTTATTCCCAGTCCCCCAGTTCTTAGAGCTTATTGCTGTTAACATACAGCTCTGGAGACAGCAATTTGACCGCATTAGCCTGGTCACTTTCCTGGGAGTTCTCCCTTTGGTATCTACTCTTAGAATTCGCAGGCATAAGTAAGAATAAGCTAGGAACTTGTTGATACCACTCAACCATTTGGCCATAAGCAATTTGGTTTTGCTATGGTCTTAAGAATTGGATACTTTAATCTCAATTCACAGCTGTCACTTAAGGGGGCTCAGAAGTCAGGAACCTGAGGGAGGACTAGAAAGTCCAAGATCATTGTTTTCAGTGTTCTTATTCACCGCCCATCCCAAAGGTGTACCCCAGTACTACATAAGGTGCACCCACGATAGAGCCTTATTTTCAAAGCTGTCCTGTAAACACACCAGACATCTACTGGGGAGATGATCACTTCCGGTACCTTGAAAGTGAGCCTTCAAGGAAGGGCATCATCATGTTATTCCTGAAGTCAGTGATCTTCTGTCACTAGAGAGGACTGAGAAACTGAGGTACCACCTTCTAAGTTCAGGTGACATAGGTATGCTTCCTGGTTAGAGGAAAGAATCGGGAGGTAGCAGTCTACTGTTTAGGTCAAGAAGTGATAACTCTTCCGGCAACCCACCCGACAAGTGGGAGAGAGACCACCCATCTAGCATGCTTACTGTAGATAAGCCACCAGGCCCTGCAGCTTATTTCAAGAAACTACAAGCAGAGACAAGTGTTTCAGTGACCCCCCCACCTTCAGGCACAACCAGAACCGATGAGGCCATTAGATCTGTTCCTAACTTCGCCAGGAACCTCCTAGTCCCGATTCTGAAGCTTATGTGACTGCGATTCTGTGGGTTCTTGTTCTCCACACATTAATCTCACACTAACTTCAAGTTTACTGGAGTAAAGAGAAGGAGCACTTGAGACCAGAATCTCTAGGGCCCCTCTGGGCCTTCTCTATATTTTGCAGTTTTACACCAGCCATGTTAGCACACAAAAGCAAACCCGAATTTGGGTAGCACCCAGATGTCCCACTTCACTACACGGGAGACATGAGATGCTGCTCCAGCCGCAGGAACACTCTCAGCTAGATGCCATGTCATCCGTGACCCAGGTTAAATTCCCATGAGGATTCTGTCATCCTAACCCGGTCACTTTGAGATTCACAGATGGTATACGCATTTCACAGGGCCTGGTTTCCAGACTTAACCCAACTTTGACACAAGGATTTGGTACTACAGAAAGGAGACAGGCCGTTGGTCCAGACCCAGATATTCTGGCGTTCTGTCTCTAGCTCAGACAGACACTACTCCGGATTTAGAGTTCCTGTTTACTTCAAGGCAGTTTCCTACCTGGGATAGGTGCCAAGCAGCAAAGTGCAATTAACCTAAAGTTCAATTTCCTTAGTCAGCTTCTGCGATTTTATACCAGCGTTATGTTTAGCTCTCCACACTACAGAAATACTTGTTCCTAGGTCAGAAGTACGGGAATGATCCCAGCCACACGGGGACAGCAAATGTGGAAGATGAAGGCCACCTATCACCTGCATGTGTAATGAGCCCCTATCAGCTTCACTGGGCAGGGAACGAGGCAACAGGATCCGGTTGCCTGTCACAGCCACCTAAGTTCCACGGCTCTCCAAGTGGAGTTTAGGACTAGCAAGGAGAAACCTGGAAGCTACAGGTTCGGTGGCCTCCTTTTGACTTCAGTTAGCTGCCAATCCTCTGACTACACACTGAGATGGGGCGAGGATACCCATGTTTGGGGGGCTTCAGCACAAACCCTTGCCTCCCGATGGTCCCCCCTCCTTACACAGGGCTACGCCCTCGACCAGCAGCTGCTAACTTCTTTGCAGACCAATGGCTCTTGGAGGGTTAAACCAAGCAGTTTCTACTCAACATCACATGAGGCACTATGGATGCCAAGTTAAAAGGAGAGGCAGCTATAAAGCTGCCCATTCTACACATGTATCCCAGAAGTGAACAAATGAGGCAGCTTAGAGCATTATGGTAGTCTTTGTGCCTTTACTTCACTGAAAAGGAGAATTGTCACCCACTGACACAGGGCTTCATACACTTTAAATGACTATCTTAGCCAGAAAAAAAATCCCTGAAGGAGATTCTAGCAGAGGGGGTGGCAGACTGCAGAAGACAGACCAGAAGGGTGGGCTTGTGACTAATACAGGGATAATTTTTAGTGGCTTCCTGTAATTAAGCACATACGCCTTGGACTGCAGTGTTTTCTGCACCATAAGGTGACTTCAGAATTTATCAATGTTTATGGCAAATAGCAAAGGCTAGGCAACACCCCACATGGTTAATCTGTGCTCTGGCAAGCATGCGTAGAGGCCATTTTCTAGTCCTCTCCATTTCTAAGTTCTCCAGAAGGAACACTGGCTCCATCTGCATTCAGAGTGGGCTGCATCTGTTGGCTGTTAGCAGCAGCATTTGGGAGTGGCCCCAAGCAGTCCAGTTAGCACCTCACTTTCATTTCAGGGTCTGTTCCTCTGTGCCTGCAGAAGTCATTCAATTCAGCTGGTGTCCCCCATCAGGCATGGTTCAGTGCATCTGAGGGAGCCTCAGAAGTGATTCTCAGATGAGGGCAACTTATCAGTGTAGTTAAACCTAGGTTTGAGGCTAGAAACTCTAGCTACAGTTGAAGTCACTTAGCTCCCATTAGGGAATAAGTCAGTGGGCTTAAAAAAACTGGCTCTAAATCACCTACCAGTGAATAGTTTTGTTGTTTTGAGAAAGTCTCAACAGATAGGATACTTCCTCCCTTTTAAAGGTAGATGTAGCATGTACTCTTGACCTCATTCATATGAGAACGTTAAAGTATAGAAACATGTCACCATGAAATGGCAGAGCATAAGGGTTACTTCTACCTTGGGGGACCCAAGTGTTGGCCACAGGTGCATCACAATTGTTAGAGCACATTGGACTCCTGCTGGGTTGGGCAGGTGGGGGGAAATCCTGGCATCTAAGACACAAAGTCTTAACAGAAGATTGACCTCTACAAAGCCTACAAATTCTATGTAGGAGACCTCCACAAAGCCATACAAATTCTATGTATTGACCTCTACAAAGCCTACAAATTCTATTTATTTTGTCAGTCCTGGTACCCGGACAGCACCCCAGGTGACAGAAAGAAGCACGGCCACACTTTGCAAGTTAGGGAGACGGGCACGTGAAGGTTTGCCAGCAGACAGCTGTGGCCCCCTCCGTCCTGACTCTTCATTCCAGGAGTATGTGATCTAGTTATTAGAGGCTTAAGGAGAAGAACCTGTTTTAGTGACTCACTGCCAGAGAGGCAGTCAGTATCCCGGACCCCAGGCAGAGTTGGTGAAGACTTCTTTACATATTTCAGTGCTGCCGGGGCACTATCTTGTTCTAAGGTCTTATGGGCAAGTGACGAAGCTGCTGGCTTGGAGGACGAGGTTGGATGTTCTTGGACTGTGGACAATTCAGGTCTGCATGAGACTTCTGTCTAGGAAGCCACATGAACCACCCCCAAAAGACGTGTTAGAGGAAGTGGCACTTGGTTCTCAGGGACCCTAAAACGGCATGTTACTACTCTCCTTGTTCAGGACTGGTGAGAGAAGTCTTGTGGTTTTGGGTCTCCAGTTAGCCTCTTTCATACCCCCATCACTCTCCCTCTGATCGGAAGCGTTAGCAGGGGTCAGGCTAGCCCCAATTCTCACAGAAGGCAACTGACGACCATTAGCTTCACTGCAGGGCCCGTCTTCTACCCGAGCCTCCGTCCCCCTGCATTTCCCAGCTTCTGGTTCATGTGCTTTGCACAGCCTTGCCCATGGCTTTTCCCCAACATGCACTGTCCTGGGGACAAGGCCTGCTAGAATCCTTTCTTGTTTTAGTCCTAAAGGTAGGTCTCTAGGGCCTGGTGCTTCTTCCCATCTTGTTCTCTTGATAGAGTAACCAAGGCTGCTCTCAGGTCTCTGAGCTAAGGGTGTCCTGTGTTCCCAATGACTTTTTCTTAGAAAAGAAAGGCTATAGAGCAGAAAAGAGACAGAGTGAGAGAAAGGGATCTGAATATCTTCAGAAGCGACCCTGAGCAGGAGAGTCAACCTCACCAACTTAAAAACAAGCGAAACCCGAAGCACGATGACCGCACCACTCTACCGGGCCCAGCAGTCAGGGCGGAGAGTGAGGCTGCAGCTGCCCTCTTTATACTCCCTTCTTTGCCCACCTTCCCAGTTAGCTGGAACTACAACCACCTGAGCCTATTTTCTGCCTTTCCCGCTCTAGCATCCTGTTGGTTTTCCTGGCCGAAGAGGGCAGTGGCATGCACGTTGCTGAGCAGGATGGAGGGGGACAGGCTTGCATCAGTTCTCTGAGGCTCAGCAGCTTATCTGAACAAGAAAACATGGAAGGTGCTTGTAGACCATTAGGGGAAACCCCAAGGGAAGGGTCATCCTTGGAGAGGCTGCTGATTCAGGTAGGGGAACCAACTTGTCCCCATTGGTCCTGGACTTCTCTGGTTTTAGTGCTGGAAGTCCTGCATCGATCCATCTGGGCAAATGTGAGGTTGGTCACACAGTAGGAGGACAGAGCGACTTTATCCAGGGTTAGGAGTGAGATCTCTGTGGGGCAGGGGAATCTGCACAGGCGTCACACAATCAGTCGGGCGGGGACAGGCAACTGTCAGGCATTCTGCAGCAATAAAGCGTTCTGGAGTTTTCCTAAACTATTTAGCGTTAAGAGCTACCTTAGATATATCCCCAACTTTCCCTATTTAAAGATAGTGAGCATTTCCTATTACTCTCAATTCAAATTATTTCAATTTCTGCTAGAGAGACTAAGAGTTTTATGAGATTTGTTTAATGTGTACCTCTGGGTAATTGTTATGGATAAACCCACATATTGTGTTCATGGAGATTTTTTTTTTAATATTGTCCTCTTTTTGAGGAGTTAAATGTCAGATTTTCAGTGTTAGGGTTCTGTCTGCATAAAAGAAAGATGATTCTACAAACAATATAACTGGCTCGGGTTAAGAATTTGGAATTTTAACTGCAATGTTGGTGGACTTTTAAATTTCATTTTATTTGTTCTCAGGACTGGGAAATCCAGTGAGTTCAGTGAATTAAAACCTTTTGTTTCAGTTGCCAGCTTGGATGTTAAAGCATCTTAAAATGTCTTCCATTTCCAAAGAAAGTTTCACTTTGGTATATGTGATTTTAACTAACAAACTTCAAACTTAACATGTTTGAAGTAATAAAAGTGAGGACATTTGTTACCTTACTTTGTATAATAAATAAAAATGTTTCAGTATAAACAGTGTAACAGGTTTATATACCTTCATACCCTAGGGGTCTTTTGTTAACCTTGGAAGTAACTGAGATTCTCTAGAGGAGAGTGCTGAGCACTTTAAATATCCTCTTTGTTTCTAAGGGACACTGGAAGTAATTTAATTTCTCTTTGGCACAGTGAGCGGTGGCTGGCTTGAGATATTGTCTGATGCCACTACACTGAGTGAACAGGGTCTAAGAGCCAAGCCGCCTGGCAGCCCCCAACTTCCTGGGTGCATGGGTGCCCACTGTCCCTAGTGCAATCGGTGGCCCTGCCTTCTCCCTTCCCCAGCCCCCAGGCCTTCATGGAGGACTCAGATCCCCTTAGGAGAGGAAGGTTTGACCAGTTCTGCCAGAGGACATCTTTCCAATTGTCTCAGTGAAACATTCACCCTGTTTTTGGAGTCCCTGAGAACAGAGAAGGGGCTTCTCTGGATTTATAAAAATAGTGTGTAGGGCTGTTCGGGACTTGATTACTCATGAATTCTTGTACCTTTCTCAGAATGGGCTCTAATAATTTGTGGCAATCATTTCACAATGTATGCATATATCAAAATTTACATTGTATGAGATAAACATTCAATTTTTATTTGTCAACTATATCCCAATTTGTCAATTATACTCCTAATAAAACTGGGAGAAAAATGGGCTGTAAATCTTAGTTGGGACATACTGTCTGCTAGTAGGGGTATAGGACAGGGGTCATTCCTTCCTGACCATTGCTTGACCACTGATTTTTAAAACACCCAAAATATTCACAATGCATGTACACGCGCGCGCGCACACACACACACACACACACCCACCCACCCCAGTTGCTGAATGGTCCAAATTGCTTTAAGTCATTTTGTAATAGCATTTTTTAAAGTCCTAATATTTCCCCCCTACCCTTGGATAACTTCGGTTTATCCATTTATAAAGGAGATATTTTTTGTAAATGGTTCTTTATGCCTTATATGCAGGATGGCTTGATGCCAGGCTTCACAGAATGAATGAATGGCAGCCCCTGCAGTCTCAGATAAGGCCATCTCCTTGTCTTTAAATATTTATTCCACACATTTCTGAGCACCTCTCATTGTATGGGGAATGATATCTCCACTGTGAATAGCAGTGAATATAATAAACACAAATCTTTGTGTTCATAGAACTTAAATTTTAGTGGACAGTAAGCAAATGATAAGTTTTCTTGCTTGACAGATGGAGACAGAGCTGCAGAAAGAAAGCAGAGCAGAATGATGAGTGTGGGGCTGTGCGTGGGGTGCCATTTAAAACAAGGTGAAAGGGCAGAGGTGAAAAGCAAAGGTTGATGGGGGAAAGGACTGCCCCCTGTATCTGTTTAGGGGAGAATCATGTAATCAGGGGGACATATCTGTACAAAGTCCCTTGGGATGGATTGTGCCTAGTTTGTTCCAGAAAACAGCTATGTAGCCAGCATTTCTTTTTTTTAATTTTTTTTAATCTTGGATTTTTAATTTTTATTAAAGTTCTGGGGTACATGTGCAGATCATGCAGGTTTGTTACATAGGTATACATATACCATGATGGTTTGCTGCATCCATTCCCTGCACCCCCTGCCTCCCCCCCCCCCCCGCCCTGCTCCCTTCATCTACATCAGGTATTTCTCCTAATGTTCTCCCTCCCCCAGTCACCCCACCCCCTGACAGGTCCCGGTGTGTGATGTTCCCCTCCCTGTGTCCATGTGTTCTCATTGTTCAACACCCATGTGAGTGAGAACATATGGCATTTGGTTTTCTGTTCCTGTTTGCTGAGAATGATGGTTTCCTTTTATGGCTGCATAGTATTCCATGGTGAATATGTGCCACATTTTCTTTTTCTTTTTTTTTTTTTTTTTAAGAGAAAAAGAGAAAGAAGGAAGAAAAAAGAATGAAATAAAGAGAAAAAAGAAGAAGAAAAAAAAAAAGGAAGAGAGAACGGGAATCTTGCTCTATTGCCCAGGCTAGAATGCAGTCTACAAATGGATATTAAAAGCTTTTTTATAATAATAATTGTGTTATACAATGGGAGACAGGAGAGGAATAAGGGAGGAAAATAAACAAACAGCCAACCAATATTTCATTTAAACCTATGAAATGCTATGCAATTGCTAGGGAGTGATTTTACTGCCAACCATGTGGTCACTTTTAGAATAAATGTGATGCGTTACTGAAAAAAAAATGTATATTTTGTGGATTTGGAGTAGAGAGTTCTGTAAATGTTTATTAAGTTTACTTGTTTGAGGTTTAAGTTCAAGTCCCGGGTATCCTTCTTAACCTTCTGTCTCATTAATTTGTCCAATATTGACAATGTAATGTTAAAGTCTCCCACTATTATTGTGTGGGGAGTCCAAGTCTCTTTGTAAGTCACCAAGAAGTTGCCCTGTGTATCTGGGTGCTCCTATATTGGGTGCGCATAGACTTAGGGTCGTTAGCTCTTCCCGTTACATTGATCCCTCTACCGTTATACAATGTCCTTCTTATCTCTTTCGGTTTCTATTACTTTAAAGTCTATTTTATCAGAAATGAGAATTGCAACTACTGCTTTTTTTTTTTTTGCTCTCCATTTGGTTGGCAAATCTTCCTCCATCCCTTTGTTTTGAGTCTCTGTATATCCTTGCATGTAAGATGGATCTGGATGCAGCTTACTGATGGGTCCTTTGAAGTGGCTGATACTGGTTGTTCCCCTCTATACATAGTGCCTCCTTCAGAAGCTCTTGTAAAGCAGGCCTGGTGGTAATGAAATCTCTGAGTAATTGCTTGTTTGCAAAAAATTTTATTTTTCCTTCACTTATGAAACTTAGTTTGGCTGGATATGAAATTCTGGGTTGAAAGTTCTTTTCTTTAAGGATGTTAAATATTGGCCCCCACTCTCTTCTGGCTTGTAGGGTTTCTGCTGAGAGATCAGCTGTAAGTCTGATAGGCTTCCCCTTGTGGGTAACCTAACCTTTCTCTCTGGCTGCCCGTAGTATTTTCTCCTTCGTTTCAACCCTGATGAATCTAATGATTATGTGCCTTGGGGTTGCTCTTTTTGAGGAATATCTTTGTGGTGTTCTCTGTATTTCCTGGACTTTAATATTAGTCTGCCTTGCTAGGTTAGGAAAGTTTTCCTGAATAATATCCTGAAAAATATTTTCCAGCTTGGATTCATTCTCTTTGTCACATTCAGGTACACCTATCAAACGTAGATTAGGTCTTTTCACATAGTCCCATATTTCTTGGAGACTTTGCTCATTCCTTTTTACCCTTTTTTCTCTAATCTTGTCTTCTTGTTTTATTTCGTTAAGTTGGTCTTCGACCTCTGAAATCCTTTCTTCTGCTTGATCAATTCGACTGTTAAAACTTGTGCATACTTCTTGAAGTTCTCGTATTGTGTTTTTTCAGCTCCATTAATTCACTTATATTCCTCTTTAAATTGTCCATTCTCATGAACATTTCGTGAAACCTTTTTCAAGGTTCTTAGTTTCCTTGCATTGGGCTAGAACATGTTCTTTTAGCTCACAGAAGTTTCTCATTATCCACCTTCTGAAGCCTGATTCTGTTGATTCCTCACATTCATTTTCTATCAGGCCTTGTTCAATTGGTGATGAGGCACTGCAATCCTCTGTAGGAGGAGAGGCATTCTGATTTGGGGTGTTTTAGCCTTTTTGCGCTGGTTTCTCCCATCTTTGTGGATTTACTCCACCTGTCGTCTGTGTAATTGCTGACTTTCAGATTAGGTCTCTGAGTGGACGTCCAGCTTGTTGGTTATAAAGTTTTTTCTATTTCTTAATTTTCCTGTGGCGGATGCCCCTCCCCCCACAGAGCTGGACCTTCCCGGGTTAGCTATACTTGCTGTGAAACTCTCAATCCTCAGCAGTTCCAACTGCTGTTTTTTTTTGTTATTGTTGTTGGGGGGGACCAGCTTTCCCCTGCGGCGACCCACTACGCCCGGCTCAAACAGCTGCGTTAAGATTCGTGGCGCTTTTCTGCCCGGGAATCTCCCGGTCTGGTTCCCCCACTTCAGTCCGCTTTTTAATCAGCTGAATGGGAGACTCTGCTTCCCGGAGCTCCAAACGCCAACCAAAAGGGCACTCAAGTCCCCTATACTCCGGACTCGAGAACCGCCGCGTCGGGGGCACCTGCAAAACGGCCGCGCCCCCTCCAAAAGGGTCGCGCTGGCGACCCGTGGGGCTCCTCCGCCAAGAATGTCTTGGTCTGTAGGCTATGAAAATTCGTCTGAAAATGTGGCGTCCACTCACTCTCTGCGCTTTCAGTGGGAGCTACAATCCTGAGCTGCTGCTAATGGCCATCTTGGATCTCTCCATGTGCCACATTTTCTTTATCCACTCTATCATTGATGGGCATTTGGGTTGGTTCCAAGTCTTTGCTATTGTGAACAGTGCCGCAGTAAACATATATGTGTGCATGTGTCTTTCTTAACATTGATGAAGGAAGGATGGGGAATTTAGAGAAGAGGCAAGAGAGGTGACTCCAAAGCCAGGTCATGTGAACCTTGAACGCTCTTGTCAGGACTTCGGTTTTTCTTTTAAGGGGCTTAGAAAACCTTAGAAATTTTGAGCAACACAGTCTGACATATTTTTTTAGGATATACTACGAGAGTGATTTTTAGTTTGTGTGTGTTCCCAGAATCCACTAAACATGGGAAACCTGTTAAGAGGGCAGGGCATGTTCACAGACCCCATCCAGGCCTCATGAATCAGAGACAAAAGCAATCTGTTTCAACAAGCCCTACGGGGAGAAGATAAGGACACTCTGTTAAATTTGAATTTCAGAAAAGTCATGAGTAATTTTTTAGAGTAAGTATGTCTCATGCAATAGCAAATGCTTAGACTAAAAAGCATTGTTTATCTGAAATCCAAATTTATCTGGCATCCTGAGTTTTCATTTGCTAACCCTGGCAGCCCTACCTCCAGGTGATTCTGATGCATGGTGAAGTTTGAGAACAGCTCTTCTAGGAGCTGCTGTCTAACACCAATGCCCTTCACCTGGGTCAGGGTCACCACCCCTGGCCTTGTGTGAGCACTGAGTGCTGATGGCTCCCACTGCCTCCTTCTCTGGACAATCATTCGCAGTTGACCAGAACCACCAGTGGTCCCCAGCCAATGACTGACGGGGTTTACAAAAGCCTGGACCTCTTGCTTCAAGGGGTCACAACTGTCATATGGTTCATGCTTCAGAGTCCTCCCCCTCCAGGGATTGAGCCAAAACCAGACTTTGCTTGAGACTTCATCCTTGCTCTGCTCCTTCTCCTTTTCTATCCTGCTTCTTCCCCTGAATCTCGTACAGATTATTTTCTCCTGAGAACTCCCCCAAATATCACATGCACCCAGAATCTCCATCTCAGGCTCCACTTGTAGGGAACCTGACTGAAGGCAGGGGGTCACTCAGTGTTTTCAGGATAGATTCTTGCAGCCAGCATAGTAGCGGGGAAATAAGTTCACATCTTTTTGCACAAACCTGGTGGTTTGGACAGGGTGGGAACAGTGGAGACGTTGGATTTTGGATGAGTTTGATGATACAGAAGAGCTGTGTGAGAAGGGAGTTGGGAGAACTCCAGGACTGCTTCATTTCCTGGGATGGATAAGACTAGGAAGGGAGACAATTCCATGAGGAAGGATCCAGACTTTGGCTTTGGAGACGGTAAGTCTCAAATGCCTTTCACCATCTAAGCAGGGGAGCTGGGGAGTCAGGTGGATGCAGCCACCTGAAGCTCTGGATAAATATGAGAGCTGTCAATGTGCGGATGGTAGCTAAGGACATATTAGGGGCCAAGGTCACCCATGCACAAAGTTGTCAGGGAAGTGCAGAGAGGAGTGCTCCCCCAGGCATGCTCATGAGGATCAAGGAGCTAAGGAGACACTGAAGGAGGTAGAGGGGAAGCTGACAGGGAGCAGGAGGAAACCGGGAAAGCGTGTGACTGTTCTGGAGCGCAGGTGAAAGAGCCTCTGCTGTGATGAGAAGAAAAATCTTCATATGGAGATAGCACTTGTTGAAGTCTGAAAACTCATTTTACAACCAGGATGCTGCCTCCACCAACACACACATGCACTCACATGCACAGACTCACATGCATAAACACATAAAACATACATGAACTCATCCACACATCAACTCTCACAGACTCACACAAACCCACACAAATATTAACTCACATGCATACACTCACACATATACAAACTCACATGTAAAAAACACAGAAACACAACCTCACACATAAACACACACAGATATAAACTCACACACATACATGCTCATAGATGCAAACACACACACCTACAAACACCACATGCACACAAACACCTATAAACTCATGTACACAAACTCACAAACTGTCACACATCACACAAACTCTCACTCCATCACACACACATAGTCATACATAAACTCACATATAGATTCACACTCAACCCCCCCCCACATAAACCCATATGTGTAAACCCACACATATACAAACTCACACATACACATATAAACTCATATATACACATAAAACACATGTAAATTCATATACATGCACACAAACCCACACACATTCACACACACATGCACACGCATATGTGTACACACATATACACAGATGCACACACAATGACCACCACACCCACAACCAAGACCATCTCCTTGGGTGGCAGTGGGAGAACAGGGTGAGTGGAGGAAGAAGAATAAGAGGAGAAAGAGAAGAGTCCTCAGGTGAAACTCTCAGATTGGATATGCTATGCAGCTGTAAGAGCATAAACCTGTATTGTTTTGAAGCCACTAAGTTTGGAGCAATTTGCTATAGCAGCAATAGGAAATGCACAGAGGGAAATAAGACCTCAGAGAGTGTAGGTCCATCTGAGGGCACAGCTTCCAGGACAGGAACACTAGCTCGGCCTCCTGGCCTGTTCCCCCAGGGCCTTTGTCAGAGGGAAGGTTCTGTGTGACCTCTTTTAATCTCAGGGGCTGCTTCTCCCAGGCATGAGGATGGTGAGCCGCCTTGCCTGGCCCAGGTGCCATCCTGGATTGTCCAGTTTCATGGGGTCCTGTTTCCGTCTGCAGGGGCTGGGATTGCTGCCCTGCCCTGCTGCCTTAATGGGATGATCTAAATCTCTAAGTGGATACCCTTTGGCAATGCTTGGTTATTCCCTGTGCTCACAACAAGTTATTTCTGCTTCGGATATTACAGAGGTGAACTGTTTCACCTTAGATGGATTCTTCCTTAGAAAAACAGCCAGAATACTAATTATCACAAATTTCTGAGAAGGGGAGTCTGCAAAATAACCCAGGAGGATGTTGCCTTCATTAACACATTATTTCCTCACGTTTCCTGTATTTCTACAGCACAGAGGAACGTTGTCAGGGGCAGACCTGTTTTCTCATCATTATGTGACAATGTGATAAAAAGCCTTGATTTGGAGTCTGGCATAAGAAAAAGGAAACAAAGGGAATGAAGACTTGGGAACCAAGAGGATCTAGGATAGAACTGTGCAGCCTCTAGTTTGGGGCCAAGTGTATTGAATGTGTCCAAGCCACTTTTCTCATCCATAAACTAGGAGTAATAATGAATCCCCAAATGCTCTTTCCCCATCCTACCATGGCAATGATGGGGAGAGAGCCTCTCAGTTCTCCCTTCAAGGGAGAACCTAGCACAAGGGGTTTATCAGCAGCCAGCCCTCAGCCTCTGCACCACTAGGATCAGCTGAGATTTTCATACCAATAACCTGTTCCCCGCAGCTGCTCCCAGCTGATGACAGCACAATGGGAACAGGAGAGCCAGCACGGTTTTGCCCAGTGTGGATGCTTCTACTGAGTGTCTTTGCTCTGAGCCACCCCACTGGCTTGAGTGAGATTTTCCCAGAGCTGCACTGTGGTCTCTTTCCACCTGATCCCTTTTCCTTCCCCCTCTCCTTTCATGGTTGTCAGACTTGAAAGCCCTTCATACCTACGCATAGACATTTCCCCCAATAAATCTCTTGCCTGCTTGACTCCTTCTTAGTGTCTGCTTCTGACAAGACCTCAGCAGTCACACCTACATGTGGAAAAGTGCAAAATTCCTTGGTGTACAAACCAATACATTTTCACAATTTTAAAAGAATGTTGTTATTTATATTTTATTGATATATATTAGGTGTACATATTTTGGAGGCATGTGATAATTTGATACATTCATATAATCAAATCAAGATGGTTTGGATATTCATCACCTTACATATTTATCTTTATGCTAGGAACACTCTAATTATCCTCTAGCTATTTTCAAATGTACAATGGGTGAGTGTTAACTATTGTCATTCTACTGATCTATTGAATACCAGGTCTTATTTTTTTCTGCCAAAGTGTATATTCCTACCCATTAATTAACCTCTCTTCATTACTCCTCTCCTCCCTTCCCTCCTGGCCTCTGGTAACCACCAATCTACTCTCTGTCTTCATGAGGTCCACTTGTTTAAGCTCCTATTTGAATGCAAACACATTAGCATCTCACAGGTCAGAAAAAATTCCCTTTGGTTTACCTTCCAGTCAATGCCCTCACCCAACGCTCACCTCATTCTGTCTTTTATTATAACAGCATGTTTTTGATATTGAAATCTGAGAAAGCGTACAATAAAAGAAAATAGAGACCACTGTGTCTCATGAAAACAGATGCAAAGATCCTTAACAATTAGCAAATTGGATCCAGCAAGATAGCCACATATGTCCAAAGATGCACCTGGAACTTTGATGTCTCTTGAAACAGCTCTTGTAAATAAAACCTGGAAACCCTATCATGAACGTCACCAATAATTATTTCTTTCCACGTCCAACTTTCCACTTATCTGGAGATTTGGCCAATAAATATTCATGATTGTTACAATAGCTTCTTGATATATAAACTTGGATAGGCTGAACAATAGTCACTGGTTACCCAATAAAATGCTAGTCTAGATGCTGCTGTGAATAAATTTGGCAGACGTAGTTAAACTTCATAATCAGTTGGCTTTAAATTAGATTATCCTGAGTGAGCCTGACTTAATCAGTTCAGATGCCTTAAAAGAGGGCTTACAGCCAGTCGCAGTGCTTCACGCCTATAATCCCAGCACTTTGGGAGGCTGAGGTGGGCAGATCACCTGAAGTCAGGAGTTTGAGACCAACCTGGCCAACATAGTGAATCCCTGTCTCTACTAAAAAAAAAATACAAAAATTAGCTGGGCATGATGGTAGGCACCTGTAACCCCAGCTACTCAGGAGGCTGAGGCAGGAGAATCACTTGAACTCGAGAGGCAGAGTTTGCAGTGAGCTGAGATCATGCCACTGCACTCCAGCCTGGGCAACAGAGTGAGACTCTGTCTCAAAAAAAAAAAAAAAAAAGAGGGCTTACACTTTTACTGGGGAGAGAGACCTTTGCCAGTGGACAACACGCTTGCTGGGCTCCAGCTGCTGAGAGCTATCCTTCTTGATGGCCTCCCTTGCCCAGCAGACTTCAGACTTGCTCAACCAGTCCCCACCCCTAGCTGTGTAATCCAATTCCTTATAATAAAACCATCATATTCTCTTTCTCTCCAAACACACACAGCCTACTGGTTCTATTTCTCTGATTGCACCTTGATTGATACAATTACTCTGTTGCTAAGGCAATTATTCTACTTGCAATCTTCCAAAAGCCTTTAGATACTTTCATTGTAGACAATGTTAAACCTTGAGTTGCTAGTTTAACAATGTGGGGTTGTGGAGAGCACTCATAATCAGGCATAGAAGTTCCCAGCTCAACAATTTTGCCGACTGAGTGTATGATCACGGGAAAGTCACTTAAATTCTCTGGGTCTGTCTTTCCTCATGGGCAGACATTCCCTGGGGCTCCACTGAGTCTGGCTGAAGCCTGCAAGTGGACAGAGATGCAAGGAGAGATGCAGTTTTCCAATTTCACTTGCTTAGTTCAAGGTTGCTCTTTTATTCACTGACCTCTCTCATTCATCATGTCATTTTAGGTGTTTGGCTTTTAGCCGAAGTGAAGAAAAAAATGTATTCTTAAAAAGGTGAGTATTAAAGGGACCGGCATGAGGGTGGTGACTGCGTGTCAATGGATGGTAATGAATGGTACATTTAATGCAATCGATGACAAAGTTATGGATCTTATTATTTCATACTTTGCATTCACTTCACTTTCTCAGACTGTTCAGAACATGAATAATGACCCTTCTACTGGTTTAAGAGTCTAAACTTTACTTGGCAAATGAGATTGCATACAGAATATTAGGGATAATTTAAGAGATAAAGCAGACATTTTTGACTAGAGTTGGTGACCCAGGACGGTGACCAGCTTGTCACCTTTATCAACCATTCCACATTCTCAGGCCAGCTTGACTACATAGATTTCCAGGATTTTTTTCCATATGGGATTTGGCTCAAACTGTTTCTTCGAGCAGTGTATCCTTTCCTTCCAACCCACTGACTGAGACTTTGGGTAAGTAACTTAAAATCTCCCAGCCTCAGATTCCTTCTCTGTAAGAGACAGGGCTAGGATAGATGATTCCCATGATCCCTTCATTCCAGTTGGGGGAATTCTCTGAGCATGAAATTTGAGTATGAAATTTCAGTATCACCTTTCTTTGAAAAATAGAAAACAGAGTAATGAGAAAACGGCTTTGGCTCATTATTTGAAAAATGAGGGAGTGGAAAGATTGATGTGTTTGTTCAGAAGAAAAATAAGCTTGGATATAGGGTCTATAAAGTATACCCTTCATGAAATCATAAATTTTTCAAAAGGAAAAAGTTACATACTTTCAAGGTTGCTGCTTGACCCGAGGCTTATAGCTTATTTTCAGCCCATGCCAGGATAAGAAAAGTATGGAGACAGAGTGGCCAGCAATTCTGCATGTCCTGTGTTCTTGCTCATGTTCTCTCCCCTCCTCCAAGCTCTTGCTGTGATGGTCATCTTGTTCTTTCTCCCTGCCATCTGGGTCAACCTGCTCTTCCCTGCATCGGACTCTACATCCCCCAGTTAGATCCTTTGTCCTGTTGGCTCACATTCTTTTTGTTCAGGCCAAGAGAATGCTGTCTTTTTCCAGAATCCCCAGAAGGAATGGTATAGGGAGTCAGTCAAGTGCCAGCTGAGCCTGCAAAGACATATAAATAAATTTAGTTTCAACCAATATTTATCATGTGCCTACTGGTGCCAGTCCTTTGCTGGAGTTTTAAATACACGGTCTTATGCCATCTCTGTGGCACAGTGCAGTGAATGATCCCTCGCCCTCTGCCAAAAAATAAAAAAAGATATGCCCACACTCTAATCCCCAGAACTTGTGAATGTTATCTTGTTTGGAAAAGGATATTTGCAGATATAATTAAGGACCTTAGGATGAGATCATCCTGGATTATCCTAGTGGACCCTAAATCCAATCTCATTAGAGCAAGGCCAAGGGATATTTGAGAGACAGAAGACGAAGAGGCAAGTGACCAACAGGGTAGAGATGGAAGTGATGCAGCCAAAAGCCCAGGAATGCCTGGAGCTGCCAGAAACTGAAAGAGATGAGGAACAGATTCTCCTTTTGAGCTGCCATAACGTAGCACTGCCAACACCTCGGTTTCTGACTCTGGCCTCCAGAACTGTAAGGTAAGCATTTATACAGGTATCATACAGGGGAGAACCCAGAAGGACTTTTGATGTCCCTGGGGTCAGTGCTCTCTTAGTACTTATTGACAATGGGATCTCTTTTTCAAGTCCCACTTCTTCCTTGCTAGGGGAAACCTGTCTGTTTCTGAGGATCTGTGTCTTCCATGCAGCAATGTGCCTCAGGGAAAGCTGACCCCTATCCAGCATCAGGGCACACATTCACTTCTCATGAATGAACATATGGCCTCTCTCTGGCAGTGCGTGATCAGTTAAAGTCTGATGAACCTTGTAGAACACATTCTCTAATCCTAATAGAGAACCAGGGAGCTGATACTCTTTTCTTCCACAAGATATCAGTGGATCTTATGTGAGGCTTGTAAGATGGCAAACAGTCTTCCTCTGGCTTAACAGTGAAACAAGCACTTAGGATGGCAAAATGGAAAAGAAAAGAACAACAATGAACAAAAACCCCAACTTTGGACCTTGTGGGTATCTTTAAGGAACCGAAACCAATATTACCCCTGTACTTAACATTATGTGACTTGATTAAGTTTCTTTTTTTTAAACTGCCATCTTGACCAGCAGTCAGAATCTTTCTGGGGGTTGAAGTTTCCTCATTGATGTCTTGTCTCCTGTTCTGCTGCTGCTGGCCTTCATGCCTGCCCTTGGAGGACTTCAGGACCATTGAGGCTGCAAGGGAAGCCATGCAACTAAAACCATGGGTTGAATACAACTCTTCTTTCAGAGATGCAACAAGATAGGAAATAACTTATTCTCTAGATTCAGAGAACTGTGTACAATTATCTAACTATATTTTTGGAGAAAATTTTAAAGAAAGTGTATTGCATTTCACTTTGAGGAAGGACCAGTCTCTATCTAATGATAGGACATTTTAATTTGAGGCTGTTTATGTACCAGGCATCATACAGAAACCGCTTAATCTTTGCAAAAGTCCAACAAGGCATTAGCCATTTTACGTATGAGAAGAGTTAGGTTCAGAAATTAAGTGTCTTTTATACGTTCACATGGCTAATCACTTGTGAGGGGTCAGATTCAAACCCAGGTTTTCAGATTCCAAAGACTGACTGATCATTAGCTGAATTAAATAAGGCCTGTGTTCTTTCACATCAAACATTTTCAATTTATCAAATGTTTATATTGTTTTGAGTAGCACTTAAGGAAAAACATTTCAAAAGAATGGAAAGATTTCAATCATATTCAATATTCTGCTGAAATAAATCCATGAAGACTAATTTAATATCTGGTTCAGATTGTTCTCTTAAAATAGTGGCCAATAAATTTTGGAAAAAGATATCTAACAAGGAGCAGAGTGACATCTGGGAAATGGCAGATTGAGTTCTGGCTCAGCCACTTACTAGAGGGTTACTTTGAGAAATTCAGGCTTTGTGAATCTTAGTTCTCATATGTATAATGGGGAACTACCCATAGGACTTCTCAGCATTATTCTTAGCATCACATGTGACAATACATGAAAAACTCCCTTGTGAATGCTACTAGGAGCTACCATGTTAGGAGCCGTGAGTCCTTTATCAGTCTGGGGCCAGAGAGAGAAAACACACCAGTTATTTGAACTGAAATAATATAAAGAATTGTGAAGGAGGTAAAAACTGACAAGGTAATGAAAAGGACAGAAAGGGCACTGAAGGACATCACAGAGGTAGGAACTGCAGGGCTCAGGGACAGAAGGGAACTGACTAGGGGAACAGATGTTGGAATTTAGACATTAAAAGTGGGGTCAGGGAGCCATCTGAGGTCAGGGGCTGCCCAGTTGATGCTGGTGTGTCTGATGGGCCTTGAAAAAGCTGGTTCAGTGAGTGCTGGGGAAAATGCAAACTGGATCCAGTGGCTCTTACAGGAAGAAAGGAGCCACTGCCATCATGGAGAAGACTTGCAGGTCATGTCATGCTCAGGGAAACAGGAACCAGATAGGAAGCTCATGGAGGAGGCAAATGGAAGGAGCAAGTCCCTTCTTTCTCCTCCTCTCAGCCCTGCTCTAGTGCCACCTACTGGTCAAGCTTAACACGGAACTAACAAAGATTATTTGCTTCCCAAACTTTCCTTTGGCTTCTGAATATTCAGCTGGGTCCCTCTTTGCACTTCCTTATAAAATCCAATTTTAGCAAAGAACCTTGCTTAGTTTAGCAAGAACCCCCATCCTTGATGTCTGCTCTTCCTTAATATCTGATTAGGTTCATCATTCTCTGCCATCCCTCAAGGGATGTCTAATCACCCTGTCCCATCTTCGCAGGAATCCTACTAGGTTGGTTTAGGTTTAGACAGAATCCTTCTTATCTCTGATGTTTCCTCTCAGTAATTTTTTATCTGCTGCCCCTCACCCTCCACTCCACTCTTTGGCTATAAATTCTTACCTGCCCGTGCTGTATTCACAGTTGAGCCTAATCTACCTTCCACATTGCCAGACCTTCTACATTGCCAGACCTTGTTGCAGTGGTCTTACGATGGACTTGAATAGTCTTCCTTACTGTGCTTTAACCAGCATCATTGAATCATTTTTCTTTAACAGAACCAGCTGCTTTGTGGTTCTAGCCTGAGTATCACAGAACAGAGTATAGAAGGGTGGGTGCATAGAACGAAGTATAGAACGGAAACACAATAATTTAATAGTTGATACATGGTCATCTTTCTAAGTCCTGTAAGAACCTTGAAAAGTAGCTTCTGTCATTTTCATTTTGTGTCATAGAAAATTGTAGCTGAGAGACATTAAACCTTCCCAGATTTCAGCCATAGTGTTCCAGAACCAGGATCATAATCCAGTTCTGTTTTACTCTGAAAAATTCTCTGAGGGTTAACTTCTGACTCATTTGACTATGCAACTACAATATTCAATAAATATTTATCACTCTTCTAGATGCCAGCCACTATTATATGGAATGAGGATGTGGTAGTGAATAAATCATAATTCATCTCCTCCTGGAATATATGGCCTCAATTAAGCATTACAAACATGCACATAGGCACACTGTTTCATTATTAGTTTCACAATTTTAATGAATTTAAGATAATTTTAAATGTATGTGTAACAAGTAAATGTTGCAATATTTTACAGTTGAGAAGAACTAGGAGGAGAATCTTAGAAGTAAATATTATATTACTGGACTGCGAATTTTCAACAAACTTCCATTATTTACTCCATTTCTTTATTTTTCTTCTAGTTTGTCGAACAGTGAACTCATTTATATTTACTCTTTCTTATTCTTTTCCTCTGTGATTTGGAAGTGCACATTTTTTTCTGTTCTGTTTTCTTTTTAACATTGGTTTCTAATTTAATTACCATATGGCAAAAGATTGGGAACAATCTTCCAATCACTGAAACATTTCTGAGATTTGTGAGAGGAAGAATGTGTGTGTGTGTGTGTGTGTGTGTGTGATGCATTGTTCAGTTGTATTACTTCTGTTCTAATCTTTTACATTAAAAGAAACATAATTGTAGATTTGTCCATTTTTCAAATTTGTATCAGTTGTCTATAATTCGAGACCATGTTTTGTGCACATAGGTGTAAACAAGGTCCTGAGTGTGATATAGTTTTGATGGATACTTTATTCTTTCGTTGATTGATCCTTTTATTCTTTTAGTATTTTCTTCTTTGGTTCTTTTTTTATTTTTTGTTCTCCTACTAAATATTACAAAAATAACTTACTTGGTTACAATACTGGAAGGTGGTTTTTTGTGTTAATTGTCAAACTAGATTTCCTGAATTTATAATTAACTAACCAATAAATAGTGCCACCATGTGCTGAGCACTGTTTTTAGTGTGATTACAGACACACATTCATTTAATTTTCATAACCCTTTAATAAGGTGGCTATCTTTATGTTACAGGTCAGAAAATGGAGGCAAACTCCACCTAACACCACATAAATCATAAGTTACAGAGCTGGGTTAAGTATCCATGTGGCCTGGCTTCCGAGTTAGGCATTCAACCACTGATTTTCATTGCACATAAATTATGGCTTGGTTATGATTAGAATTTTGGGTTGACAGTTATTTCCCTTTGGCACTTGAAAGATATTATTCCATTTCCATCTGCAACTGTTTTCTTGCTCATGAGAAATCTGCTCTCGAACAGATTTCTTTGTAGGTAATCTATTCTCTCTGGAAGGTTTCTAGGATTTTCTCATTTTTCTTTACATTTTAAACTTTTAGACATCTGTGGCTATTACCTGGAACTCAGAATATCCTCTTCTAATGTGAGAGTCTATGTCTTTTTTAAAGTTCTACACTTCTGGAACATTCTTGGTTATTATCTCCCTTGTTAACATCCACTTATTTTCTTTTGGCATTTTTATTACATGGACGTTGGAGGTTCCTAATCCAGCCTCTGTACTTCTTGCCAGGTATTTCATTTCCTTTTTTGTTTATTTATAATTCTATATTACATTCTAGGCAGTTTTATCAGTGCTGTCTTCCTATGCACCATCTCTTCTGATGTATCCAGTTAAGAGTTTAATGTGATTTAAAAGTTTTTATTAAGATATAATTCATATATCATAATTTTTATTCACACAAAGTATACATTTCAATATGTTTGAGTATATTCATGGAGTTGCATAACTGTATTAGTTCTCACGCTGCTAATAAAGGCATCCCTGATACTGGGTAATTTATAAAGGAAAGGGGTTTAAGTGACTCACAGTTCAGCATGCCTGGAGAGGCCTCAGGACACTTACAATCATGGTGAAGGGGAAGCAGGCATGTCTTACATGGCAACAGGGAGAGAAGTGCAAAGGAGGAACTTCCAAACACTTATAAAACCATCAGATCTCATGAGAACTCACTTACCAGCATGAGAACAGCATGAGGGTAACTACCCTCATGATTAAATTACCCCCCGCTGGGTCCCTCCCATGACACATGGTAATTATGGGAACTACAATTTCAAATGAGATTTGGGTGGGGACACAGCCAAACCATATCAATAACTATCACTACAACTTAATTTTGGAACATTTTCATCACCCTCAAAAAACCCCATACTCGTTAGCAGTGACTCCCTGCTCCTGTCATCTCCTCAGCCCTGGACAACCAGTCATCTACCTTCTGTATATATAGATTGCCTCTTCTGGACATTTCACATAAATGGACTCAGACAATATGTTGGGTTTTTTTGGCTTTTTTAACTTAGCATAATGTTTCAAGATTCATTCCTATCATAGCATAAATTAGTATTTTATTATTTTAATAGTAAAAGTATATCTATTGTACAATGTATATCTATTGTACAGATATACATTGTTTATTCATTCATCAGTCGATAGACATTTGGGTTGCTTTCAATTTTTGGCTATATCTGTAATGCTGCAATGAACTGTGAACATTCATGTGTAAATGTTTGCATGGACATATGTTTTCATTTTTCATACACCTAGGAGTGGAATTACTGGGTCATATGGTAATGCTATGTTTAACTTTCTGAGGAACTCCCAAACTGTTTTCCAAAGTGGCTGCACTATTTTACATTCCCACCAGTTACGTATGAGGGTTCCAATTTCTCCACATCTTTTTCCAACACTTATTATTATCTGTCTTTTTGATTATAGCTATCGTAGTAGATATGATATGGTATCTCATAGTTTTCATTTGCATTTCTGCAATGTCTAATTATATTGAGCATAATTTCACATGGTTATTGTTCATTTGCATATCTTCTTTGGAGAAATGTCAATTCAAATCCTTTGTTCATTTTCAAATACTTTTTTCTCTTTATATAGTAGTAAAAGTTATTTTTATGTATTCTAGATAAAAGTCGCTCATCTGATCAATGACTTGAAAGTGTTATCTCCCATGCCATGGGTTGTCTTTTCACTTTCTGGATGGCATTATTTCAGTACAAAAGTTTTTAATTTTTTAAAGTCCAGTTTGTTGATTTTTTCTCTTGATGCTTTTCTTTTGTGCTATAGCTAAGAAACCATCGTCTAATCCAAGTTCATGAAGATTTATGTCAAAATTTTCTTCTTAGAGTTTTATAGCTTAACTTTCTATTTAGATCTCTGATAAACTTTAAATTAGTTTTGGAGTGTGTGTGCAGTATGAAGGAGGGATCCATCTTCATTAGTTTGTATTTGAATATTGTTGTCCTATTTGTTGAAAATACTATTTTTTTTTCTCATTAAATTGTTCTGGCACCTTTGTTGAAAATCAATTGCTATAAATGTTAAGGGTTTATTTCTTTACTTTCAATTTTATTTCATTAATTTATACCACACTATCTTGATTATGCTACCTTTATACTAGTTTTAAAACTGAGAAGTGTAAACCCTCCAGCTTTGATAGTTTTCAACATTGTTTTGGCTATTCTGAGCCTTGTCAATGTTAATGAATTTTAGAATCATCTTGTCAATTTATGAAAAATAAAGCCAGCTGAATTTTAAAAGGGATTAGATAGAATCAGTGGATCAACTTGGGCATTATTGCCATCTAACAATACTAAGTTTGTTGATCCATGAACATGGATTTCTTTACATTTATTTGGATATTCTTTCATTGTTATCCACAATAGTTTGCGCTTTTCAGTGTATAAGCATTGCACTTCTTTTACTAAATTTATTGCTTTATTCTTTTTGATGTTCTTGTAAATGGAATCATTTTCTAATTTCATTTTTGGTTTGTTCATTCCCACTGTATAGAATTGCAACCGATTTTGTATACTGACCTTGCTGAACCTGTTTATTAGCTATACCATTGCTGAACCTGTTTATTAGCTCAAGTAGTTTTTTAGTAGATTTCTTTATATTTCCTATATACAAGACCAGGTCATCTGCAAATAGAAACAGTTTCACTTCTTTCTTCCTATGACGTTTATTTCTTTTTCCTGCCTAAGAACCCCAGCTAGAACCTTCACTAAAATGTTGCATAGAAGAGGCAAGCGCAGGCACCAAAAGCTGCTCCAGGCAGCGAATGTGCTTCCTGCCTTCCTAGGGAACTTGGGGGGACTAAGTTTTTTTTTCTTCTCTGTGTTTCCTAGGAACAGAGTGCATCTGTCACAATACTTAATCCAAGAGGGCAAGATATTTGTCCGTTTGTTCAAAGATGTATTCTAATTGCATGGAATAGTAAATGAATGATTAAACAAATAAATGAAACATTGAAATTGGGAAAGATTCTTCAACAAAGGTCAGTGACCCCTGCCTCTGGTTACTCAGCCTCTTTCACCCTCAGGGTTTGGCTTTCTCTGAGTGGAGGAGACATCCAAATCCGTGTGATGGCTCCATCTGTGTGAGTGGTGTTTCTCTGATCCACAGTGGATCTTCGATTACTTCACCTGAGCTCATGTGGACTAAAGGCTGCAAAATGCTGGGTGTCCGTCCACCTTAGACACCGAGGTGCCATGGAGAGTTTATATATGCAGAGGAGAATTGATCATTTTGGCAGTGGTAATGAAATACGGAGATTCTCAGACTCACAGCCACAGCCTCCTTTGGGAACTTGTTAGAAATGCATATCCGTGGATCCCACCCACGGCTACTTAATCAGAAGCCCTGCAGTGAGGCCAGAGGAGATGAAAACAGAGGAAAGAAATGTAGGAAATACAGAAGACAGGTTTGAGGGACTGTAGTTGTGGGTGGGAAAGAGAAAGAGAAGAAGGGGGGAGGATGATTCTGGTTTTGGCAACGCCATGGACAATGGGGAATAAATAAAGGAAGAGGAACAGGCTCAGAGCAGGAAGAAGATGGGCTCTGTACCTGACTTGCCTACGTATTTTGGAGTCAGAGGCCTTGTTGCAAATCCCTGACAAGCCACTAGCAAGCTGTATGACTTTGAAGTGAGTCACTTTAAGCTCTCTGAGCCTCAGTTACTTTGGCTCCAAGAAGAGATTATTAAGTGAAACATTCTTGCATTATCCTGACAAAAAAACAAACAAACAAACAAAAAAAACAAGCAGCAAACAACAAATTGCTGCTTGTGAAAGTGGTTGGTCAGGTCTGAAACAACAGACACACTTGCAGCATCTTCAGAGTCAGAAGGAACTGATGTCCATGCCCTGTCTTGCTGCTTGTTATTTAGGAGACTCCGGGGGAAACGGGCCAACCCCTTCGCATCTTAGTTCTCTTGTATGTGAAATGAGGGTACTGGAATTTACCTCAGTGATTGTGGTAAGAATAAAATAAGGTAGCATGTGTGAATCATGAAGCATAGACCCTGGCACTAGTGAGTGCTCAGTAAAATACCAACCACTGTTATTATTACTGAAAACAGTATCGAAGACAGCTTCATTTCACATTTACCACGTAAATTTCTAAAGCCTAAGTTCTCATGGAAGACTCAAGCTTCAGTGAGAGTTGACTGGCACATGGCTGTCACGGCATTGGTGGATTTCTTTTGAGTGTCACAGACTAGCATACATGGGGATAGCTTTAGAGCCCTAACGGGGCCTCTGCTCATTATCTAACTCTTCCCATTTGAGGTGAGTATGCTTTTTGGATCCTATGAAATGGAAATGGCAGTGCAATTACACAGGTTCTATTCTGAGGGGATCCAAAAGATGACTCTAAAATTCATTATAATTATTTTTGCCAGAAACAGGTGCAAGAGGAATGTTGGATCAAGCGAAATCTTCAGATGTGCGCTGTTGTGATGGAGCGTGCTTTTCTCCAGATCTCTGCCCTCTAGAACTCCTCCAGAAATCATGCTACACCCGTGACATCCATCACTGAAAGACCCCATGTCTCTCCGCTTCGCCAACACTGGTGATGCCACTAAAAACCTCCCAGAGAACCAAGCTGGAGTCTCTTGTGTTGAGCTTTTAATGATACTCACTCCTAATTGGGCCTTCAGCCCTGAAATGTTCATTTAAGCACATTGTGAAAATGCTCATTCTAATTGACATCATCAACATAGCACTTCATCTATTATTCACAGGCTCCAGCCTGTCTCCTGATTCAGAAGGGGCAGATGACAAGGGCTTCGTGTTGCCCAGTTGGTGAACATTGAGTTCTGTTGATTTTCTCTGCCATGCCTCTTCTCTTGTCTGTTTCCCTCCTGCTGTGGTCCTGATACAGGCCCTTCTTATCTGGACCCTCTCAGCAGCTTCCTCACTGTGTTTGCTCCCTTCAGTTCCTTTTCTTCTAATGAAATGCACAAAGAGCTGCAGGCATTTGCTTCAAATCCAGTTCTAATTGGGCCACTTCTGCACTGCAATCCCCTGCAGGGATCTATATTCCCTTGGGAGTCAAATTTAAACTTCCTTGAGAGCACTCTGGGCCCAGCAAACTACTTTTGCAACCCCCCTCCCTCTCTGCTCATCAGTCCTCAGCTTCCCCCATCACAGGCTCATCACCCCAGCAACAGCCATCGCCATGGTCAACTCCCCATCCCTCCCCAAGTTCTTCCCACCATGCAGATTCCCCCTTCCCTTTCCTCCAAGGGAGATTACAATCCTATCAGCCTTTAAGACCTGCCTCAAATGTAACCCCATTCATTAGGACCCTCTCCATTCTTCTCCCCACCATGGGATTTAAGTGCTATTCTCTGTGTTACATCGTCCTTTAGGATGCAAGAAAGAAAGCATGAAGACACAGCATAAAATAGTGATTTATATTCACAGCGTTTCGGCCACTTGTTGAAGCTATTTAGAAACAAGTACAGTATTTGCTTCAACTTGATATTATTCATAGCTTTGGTGATGTAGAACCTGTTTGCCCTGCACAGATGGGTAATATCAGTTTTTCGTTCATTCTAACATTTGTCCCCATTTAGCCTTTTAAAGGAATTAGCATTAATATTAGAAGTAGAAATAAAACAGGCGTGGAATTATTTATTCTATGCAGTTTAAGAACCACTATCTGAGCTGTTCTTACATTGAGGGGCAGGATTCTAATGTGGTACAAGGCTCTGGAAGGAAAGTCTGCCCTTGCCCAATCAACCTGGCCCGAAGAGTTTGCTCTGAGAACACAGACTGAATTTGTGAATATGAACTGATTGTCTCAGAGATGCAGGGCTAGGGGCTAGGCTAGCGTTAGAGAAGCTGAGGCCATCCTTTTTAGATGAACCACCCATGCCTGTGCTGCTGGATGAGAACAGTGAGGGTGTCAAGGAAGCAGTGCATACAGAAGAGGGCTTCGCACGGGCTAGGGTCACTCCTTAACACCATGTGCAGGAACAGGAGCAGCAGAACTAAAAAGGAGGTTTGGGTGTGGAGTGGGTGTGACTCTGCACTTTCTTTCTGCCTTGTGCTTAGAAGCTGGACTGACTCCATTGGATCAAGGAAATCTCTGGATAAGAAGCAGCTCTCCGGCTCTCTTGAGTTCAGCCTTATCATCCCCTGGTCCCCTGAGCTGTTGAAGTGTTGGTATCACTCACCCACTTCCCTTGATTTAGCAGATGACATAACAATGCCATAAAGCAAGTACTGCTTGACTCCAATTCCTTTCTAAATCCAGCCCTAGACTCTTCCCAAATTCTAGCTCCATCTTCAGGCAACGATAAGGGGTTAACAGCTGAAAACTCAAGCATAAATTAAGCAGTAGGCAGCTTTCTTGTCTTAACTAACATAAAGTATTCAGAGAGGAGCAGGCCTGACTCTGCTTGAAATGCAAGTGATTAAGCAGAGGCCTGAAAATCTGCCATTTGGTCAGTGCGGTCAGGGCTGGGGAGGGCTCTTCCTGCTCTTCAGAAGCCGGCTCTGGCATGGCACTTGTCAGGCGAGTCAGCCAACTGCAGGCGCACCAGAAGGGCTGCAATCTGTCCCGGTGCTGGAGAGAAAACTTTGGCACTTAAGTCTGACGTTTGCCACTGGCAATGAGGTCTGTATTTGCATGGAAGGGATCCCTTTGCCAACCACTCAATACTTTTCAAAGTCATTTCTCAATCAGTCATCCGAGTGCTACGGCCACTCTCATCAGTGGCTTGGAGTTTCATATCTGCCTTGTGCACCCCTTGTGGCCCTTTGGAAGCTGACTCTGGGTTGGGATCCATGCTCCACAATCCTAGATAGGAGGCCTTGAACAGGGGACTTTAATCTCTCATTACCACAGCTTCCTCATCTGTAAAATGGAGTTGTTTTAAGGATGAAATTAGAAATGTAGATCAGGCTGGGCGCAGTGGCTCACACTTGTAATCCCAGCACTTTGGGAGGCCGAGGCAGGTAGATCACGAGGTCAGGAGTTCAAGACCAGCCTGGCCAACACAGTGAGACCCCATCTCTTCTAAAAATACAAAAATTAGCTGGGCGTGGTGGAGGGTGCCTGTAATCCCAGCTACTCAGGAGGCTGAGGCAGCAGAATTGCTTGAACCTAGGAGGCAGAGGTTGCAGTGAGCCGAGATCGTACCACTGCATGCCAGCCTGGGTGACAGAGCTAGACTCTGTCACACACACAAAAAAACACAGGTCAAGTGTTTACTATCATGCCTAGTCCATTGTACGTTTTCAGTAACTATCAGTTTTATCAATAATGCCAGATTGGTTTAAGGTTCAACTGGGGTCATATTGGTTTAAGGTTCAACTGGGATGATGTATTTGAAAATATTTTGCAAACAGCTGCATATAATGAACCAGTTATGACTCTAAAGGTCTGGCATAGACAAGACAGTAATGTCTTCACATTACAGATGAAGAACCTATGCATACAGAGGTGAATGAACCTGCCTCAGACCACCTGGTGTCTGAGGAAAGGGTGACTCCTATGCATTTGCAGATTCTCTCGGCATGCAGTTATGGGGCCTGATGTGACATGGGGCCTGTCCAAAGGCCTGACTCTCCAATATCAGAGCTTAGGTAGGTTTGGTGTACCCTCCCCACGGCCATCAGGTCTTACTATTACTTTCTAGTGGTCTTCTCTGTGCATATCTGCAAATGTCTTTGCTTAGTTACTATGAGTTGGTACAGACTTTAGCCTTTCACTATTCTTATCAATAAATGAAATTTCACTCAGGAGTTGTGTTGTTGAAAACTCTTCTGTGGGCTGAGAAGTTATTGTGAATGATTCTCTAAGGCATTCCATAGGCTTTTCCATTTCCCTGCCTCCCTACGCCTTCACCGAGCTGCCTTTGAGATGGTTCTCAATCCACCTGGATGACATTCCTGCCTCATGCAGGCCCCTGACCTGCATATACAGCCTCACACTCCACCTGAATAGAGGTGGGAGGCAGGGTCATGGTTACTAACCGGAACTCTCACTGCAGACACCTTGGGTTCAAATCCAGTGTCTGCAGCTTACTTGCCTTATCTTAGGCAAGATACTGATGTTCTCTGTAAACCTGTTTTCTACCTGAAAAAAATGACATAATAATGGAACCCAAACCATAGGGTTATTTGGAATGTTTATAAAGGTAGAGCTCTGTTTTCTGTTTTTTTCTTATACTCCACTTCTGCTTCTTACTGGAGAAGACCTAAAATCTTTTCATAATTTGCAGTGATCTTATAATAGGTGAAATTCCGTTTCATCTGTATGACCAATTATGAAAGCAGATATTATTCCCTATTTATAGATAAATGGAAGTAAATTCAGAGTGTTTGTAACCTGTTCTCAATCACATAAATACTACTGATGCAACCATAACTAGACACCAAATCGGTAATGAAACCATAACCAGACTCCTAACTCCATGTCTAGTGCTCTCTCCACTAGGGGTGTAGAACCAGTTCAGCCAGGAAAAAGCAGTGGGCATATGTCTATAGCTGATATTGGCCAATTATGAAGACACAGACACAGACACAGACACACACACACACACACACACAGACACACACACACAGACACATTTTCACCATTAGTTTCCACAGGACATAAGAGAGTCCAGTTTTGAGACACACATTTTATCCAGGTAATGTCTCTCGTCTCTTGAGCTAATTTAAAAGATATGTGCTTTGTTGTTAGAGTCATGCACAAACTAGGTTCTCAAAAACTTTTATTTCCCATTCTCTTTGTTGGAACGTTATCAACTGACTTTTTTACAAAAACGATAATCTCATGAAAATGACCCATATGTGTTGGGCCTATTTATAGGTAGGACTATTCTAAGCACTTTCCATGAATACAAGGAATACTTGCAGGAATGCTTTGAGTAGGTATGATTGTTATCCTGATTCTGTAGATTTGGAAAATGAGGCACAGAACTTTTAAATAGCTTGCTTAAGGTGGCCACATGTCTAGTAAGTGATGGAACCAGATTTCCAGGCAGTCTGGTCTTCACTATGTACTAAGCAATGTACCCAGAATATTACCCTTTATTGAGTGTTGACTTGATACCTGGAATTGTGCTAGGTACATTCATATATTAATTTATAGCTTTACAACAATCCAGAAGGATAGTCCATCAGTTAGGATAAAACCAGGACACCATTCTGAGTATTTAAAAGAGGGAATTTAAGGCAGGGAATTGGTTACAAGGGTTCTTAGAAAAGCCAGTAAATCAATAGGGAATGGTGAGCCATCCCAGATTTAATAGCACCAGAAATCCTCTACCTTCATGGCTCTGGAGAGAAAATGGGGAGATACTGTTTCTGGATCCCTGGGACTAGCATTCCTTGACAAGAGTGGAAACCACCATGGACCCGTCTGGTAGAAGACGAAGCCATGGAAGATATGAAGTTGCTATGGAAACACTGCTTGAGAAAAGGAATATCCTGGATTCTCCCTTCCTTCAGTCCTCTAGCCTCTACCCAGTGTTTCTCTTTCGGTGAATACAGTGGAAAAATCTGCCTTCTCAGGTCAGCTCCTTTCATACAGGCAGGACAGGGGAGAGTGAGGAACAGATTTAAGAGAAAACAGATCCAAGAGAGGCTCAGACTCTCTGTTTTTGACATTCTATTACTTCTACCATCTGTAACTTTCCTAAACACCTGCATTTGCTATCTAACATGAGGCAAGATTATATGGTGCAAATGAAGATACTCCTGCCACCTGGCCCATGAGGTGAATCACCAAGGATCATAGATTAATGATATGGAGCTCAACTTCAGGGTCTCTAAGTGATAAGTGGTTCTTTCCTTAGAGGCTTTTCATGGTCTGTGAACTAAATCATGAGGTAAAGCATCAATGAAACTTCATTCTAATAGTGGAACAGAACAAAAGAAAAAAGTCATTTGTTGATGCCAAAAATACACATAGCTGTACAGTTCCCATGTATGGGGTGGTAATGTAGCCATAGTTGATATTCGTTCCTCCTTCTCCTTTTCTTCCGCTCCATGTCACTTTTGTCCTCCACTGGCCTTTCATTTGGTTGGCATTTTTTTTAACCTGGTGTGGCTAAATCTCTATTCCTGAAGTATCTGGATCCTTAGTGGTCTTGATTTTTGGCAGATTGCTGTAATCCCTTATTAATACTTATTGTTGGACATAGATATATTAAAAAGTAGCCTAATAAATCCCACTCATCGTTCTTCCTGCCCTGCTCTGTAGCAGCCAGCAATTTCCCCTTGAAATCTGAACTCATCATTCTAGCCGTAATGGAAACCTTGTGTCTGCCTGTTATTTTTTTTGATATGTAGAAAATAACCATGTGGTTGTTTTAAATTCAGTTTAATTAGACCATTTCTTTGTCCCCTATTGGAAGAATTCTTCTCTTGGGAACTAAAACTGGTAACTCAGTAACACCCATGGTTTCAAGACAGGAAGCAAATATCTTGCCAGTGGATCATTAGGTGATAGAGCGATAGAGGCACTCCTACTCAAATCTCTTATTTTCTGGACCTGCGTATTTGGCTTTGGAAGAAAGGACACCATATTTTTGTCACTAGTTTGAAAATGTATTACATAGTGTAGTACAGGGTCCCAACTTTGAAAAGTTTTCTGCTAGTTAATACCATCTCTCAGGCCTCAGTAGGACATCCCATCAGTAGTCACAGCTAGCTGGCTACTACTTCTGTATGTAGCTGGTGTAGGTGGCAGACCAGTGAATACAATGAATTCATCATCATATATACCTTAGATTGTGAGCCCATTTTTGTACTCCTGTGATAAAGTGAACTCTTAGTCAAAGCATGTTATATCATGGGAATGAACAAATAATTCTGTAAGTCTACAGATGGGAGTACCAGCAGATGTGTGATGTGCAGGAATGGCAAATCCCTAGCCAGAATGTATGCATTCTTCAGTGACTGTCAATCATTGCACCCTCCATCATGAACTGGATCCAGTGTCACCAGCCTGCTTCTAGGAGAGCAGCCACACTGGCCACTCAGCTGTAGCTTGTGTTGCTGGCACACAGGACGCATAATAGTGTGGTGTCCAGAGCAGCCTTGCTGAGCCCAGGTCCCTTGTTCTGAATGGGTCCATGAGCTCAATCTCTGCCACCATGGCCACTCTGAGCAAGCACCAGGATAGGGAAAGATGCTGATTGGCATCCCAGGATGGTCATCTTGTCTATATGATTGAGTATATCCTCTGTGTGGAACACTTCTTAGTAAATAAGCAAATAACTGTGAAACAAGGGTACTACATTTGGAAAAGAACAACAGAGAAGAGAGGGATGAAGAATGCTTCTGGGGACACACCCCAGAGTGGCAGATGTGTGTTGCTATTATCTACATATCACAGATGAGAAAACTGAAGTTCAAAAAGGTGAAGGGACTACTCAAGGCTATAAAGCAAGAATGAGAAAAATTCAGACTTGAACATAATTGATCTGACTGCAAGGCCATACCCTCAGACTGCAAGCATTTTTGATGAGTTACATTGTGAAATAATTCATTGTTACTTAACAAATGTGCTTTGTAGTGAATATGGGGACTTTTAAATCATGGTGATGATTGCGTTCATCCATTTCTGTTTGGAACTGGACCCCACCCCAAGCTTCTGGACTGGAGAAGGGGCTGAGGTTTAGGTTCAAGAGGCTAATGGAGACTTGACATAAAGTTGAGGTAGATCTTTTCAGGTGATTTAATCGTGAGCCTTGCTGTGACTGCTTAAATCTGAACATAAGAAGGGGTTTAGCATTGCAGGTGGACAGGTACTGGTACAGATTAGGTGAGGGTCTAGAGGGTTCTACTTAGTAGTTTACACAGGGAGAAGAAGGAGATTGACATCCTGTGGACATAGTTGTTATATGAGGGTTGCAACATGTAATATTTTCCAACACCCTGAGACATGGTGCATCCATAGAGGGAGAGCAGATCATAGTTGTCTAATGAATAAACCTTCCAGTGGCTGATAAAATAGCTTATATTATAAAACCAATTTAATAGCATGAATGTAGGTTCTGCTACAGAATCTCAGAGGAGAGGGGAAAGACCAGTATAAACTGACTGTTTCCAAGTTTTTTGGTGGACATGAGAAGGAAGTGAGCCTTGACGGGTAGGGGCCATCATAAAAGAGTGTTCCCTTTACTTGTCATTTCCCATTTCTCTCCATGATTCATGGAATTTTTGCATAAAGAAGCATTTTCTTTATTTTCCAGGTAGCCCAGGGATCTAAGTGATAAATATTTCCAGAGTTTTAGTCTCCTCTCCTTTAATCATGCCAAACATGCTGCTGGAAGAGCAGGTTTCAGGAACCCTGTGTGCTGATATCAGACTGTGCCTGTTGGTCTGCCTAACTCATTTGAGAGCATGGCAGTGCTCCTGCCCTCTGTCCTCCTATGTTGGCCATCTTGTCAGAATCCATGCCACAAGTCCCCACTCGGTGACATTCTTGACAGTTCTTTGAAAACATGGGCTACTGCTGTGCATTAAAGAAAAAAAAAAGCTCTTCAGACTGATGAATGAAGTAAAACACTTTATTGCTATAACCCACGTTTGTCACTAAAAATAAGAACGATGGGATCCGCTTACCGTTTTACAAGTGAAACAGATTTTTGACTGCAGATCCAAGATTACAGATCTGCAGCTGGCTCCATCTTGTGGAATAAAACCAGGAATGTACTATTCCTCCTGCTTAGGGACTTTTGGATATCCCAGGGGTTGTACTTTATTTTTATAAAAATAGGTCTTCAGGCAGCATTATCGAAAAATGTAACCCTTCTAAAAGAATACCTCAAACCTAAAATACCAGAATTCTTATTTAAGACTTACATTGGTTACCATATATACCCTAGATTGTGTCACCATTCTAAAGTTAATAAAATCTATGAAACTATTTTCACTTCGCTAGTAGAGATCAGTGACTGTTGTTTCCATCTTGGACTGGCCATAATGTATCCAGTGTCACAGGGAACAGTGGTATAGACTGCAGAGATTCTCAGCTGGGTTAGGACTTAAGATCTGGGGACATTTCTTAGCGTGCATCTATTGATATTTAGTTACACCACTTTTGTGGGGCAGGGGAAGAAAATAAGAGGCATGTTTTATATCTTGGCAGGTTGTAAAGTGCTTCTCTTGCAATTCCATCTACTTCCTTCTTGGAAAATGAACTCTTCACTAAAATTTGTAATAAATTTTAAATTTCAATTTTGATTCTGTAGTTAATATACGTTGAAACATTTGATGTTCATAGAAAGCATTTATTTATTTCTAAAGGCTTTTTACAAATTGCAGAGGGTACAAAAGTTAGGGGTTCAAGCAAAATTAATTCCACATTTTCACCAGTTTCTTCTTTGGCAAAATCAGTCAACTGATGCTCAGAAATCTACACGTGTGCTGCAACACACTGAGCCACTCAGCTCCTAGATGGTCACCCTAATGTATGAATCAGGCTAAACTCTCATGATATCATAATCCTTACAATTTTAATCCCATGTGCATCCATTAACAACCATTCAGGCCAAGGTGGGCAGATCACAAGGTCAGGAGTTCGAGACCAGCCTGGCCAACATGGCGAAACCCTGTCTCTACTAGAAATACAAAAATTAACCGGGTGTGGTGATGCATGCCTGTAATCCCAGCTATTCAGGGGGCTGAGGCAGGAGAATCGCTTGAACCCAGAAGGCAGAGGTTGCAGTGAGCTGAGATTGTGCCACTGCACTCCAGCCTGGGTGTCAGAGCAAGATTCCATCTCAAAAAACCCCCCCAAAAACCAAACAACCATTCACTGAAAAACAGATTTTCTCATGAGAAACTCAACATAAAAACTGGCTGTGTGTTAGCAGAAAGATATATGGGTAGTGGCTAACTCTCCTAAATAGAAAGGAGGATCCAAATTGGTGATAAGCTTGGAGTAGCTGAGGAAGAGAAACAAGGCCAGTGGAGTTGGAAGATGCTGAATGAATGGAAAAGTACCGGGAAGAGAGGACATCCTGGCAGGTGGGAACCAGCTTCTGTGTGATCGTTAGATCGTGGTAAGGTGTCTAATTTCTATGGACATCGGTTTCTCTGTTTATAAAATGTAGGAACTAAGTAGTATTTCCCAAACTTGGAGACTTCAGCAAGAATTGAAAAAATAGATGTGGAGAGCACAAGACCACCATATAGTTGGGCACCAACTTATTCTGTGAAATAAGAATATCAAAACCGAATCAACAAAAACACATGTAATTCACTAAAACAAGCATTTCATGAGGGATTAAAAACACCAGAAAACCAGTTGGAACATCATCTAAGATTAAATGAAATTTTATTTGTTTAACAAACATTTAGGTAGCACTTATGATGTGCCAGGCACTTGCTTTGCTAATATTGACTTTATTTAATCCTCAAAACAAAACTGTGTGGTAATATCCCTAGTATAATCTGCATTTTACAGATGAGTAAACTGAGGCTGAGAGGAGTTATGCAACTTCAGCAAGATCACGTGGCTAAGAAGTGGTGGAGCTGAGATTTGGGTGCAGGTCGCCTGGCTCCTGAGCCCACTGTATTCTTGACCCCTGTGATATGTGGTCTCTCAATTCCCTTAGTTGAATAAAATTAGACTTTTGCCACTTGATCTTCTTTTAAAAATTGTTTTGATCACTTTATGATGAATGAGGAGCACCTCCCTTATGGACTATGCTGGGCCAGGGATGGAAATTTAGGAATCAGTGTGGTGACTCCTGATAGTCTTTGACTGTGAAAGAATAGAGCCAGGCTGGATGGTAATGGGATAAAGCATACAAGTGGCAGGAGATGTGCCTTTGTATGTGTTTGTGGGCTAAGCTTTTGTGGCAATATGTGCATGACCTTGGGAAATCTATAAGCAAGCAAATCTGCCTTTAAGCACATTTACTCAGCATCTGTTTATACCTTTGACAAACCACAGATTAGTTCTGTTTGTATATTTTCTTTTTTTGCTTTGAACATTTACCAGCACTTATTAAGGCCATGTCTTTGAATTAGCAAATATCTTTCACTGAACCATCAAAGCTACCAAGATCTTCTTATCAGGTAAGAGGGTCTAGTGTTGCCTCCTCCATCCTTCCTATTTAATAACACCACCACAGAACTGTAGGCACTGTGTTTACCTGTAAAATTTTGAGTGATTACTGGAGGGTGATAAGTATGAATAGTCCACCTAGCGAATGGGGTCTCCCTGTCCCTATGACCCATGAAATGTGGGCACCAACTCTGTTCTGCATACTCTGAAAGCTCGGTATGTAAAATTCTGGACATTTCCAATGATGAGGTGGGTGAGGAGACCCATATTTTCATTCTCATCCTTGACTCTAGGCTCCTGTTTCAGTTTAGTTTGGTTTGTGCCACTGCCTGCCCTGTTTTGTCTTGTGCTGGTCCATATGTGGAACTCAGTCTCTTCTCTCACTTGCCACGTGCACACCCAACATGCTCAATTACACAGTGTTGATGTGTGTAGTCAACTATAGAGTTTGGGAAGAAGGAGTGAGGTTGTTAACATGAGCACAATTGTAATCATATTCAAATTGGATCTAGATCGCTGACCTTAAAAGGTCCACCTGCTAGTCAGTCATACTTCTCAGCAACCCCTCCTCCTCCCCTCTCTTCTCAACACAGCATAAGCTCCATATGCTCTGTTATTTTCTAAGACTAAGCATTTTAGCTTTCTGTGTCTTCAACTCCTGCACACTCAGGACTTCAGTGTCTCAGTGTTTACTCCAAGTAGCTGATCAAGAAGTGGTTTCTTTCTGAACAAATATGCTTTATTTCAGGGTGCCTGCTCTTATCTTGAAATATGCTTGGTTCCCTCTCTCTTTCTCTCTCTCTCGTGCACACACACACACACACACACACACACCCCTCAATCTTACTAAGTCCCTTTTTCACAGATGCTTGTAATCAAGTTGGGGAAGGAGATATGGAGGGATAGAGGGAGGGACGGGAATATCCACTAACATTATAGAAGCACGTTTCTCACTGGTGGAAGGGGAGATTCAGAAAAGCAGAAGAGATACAGCCTGTGATGGTGACACGTGCAGAATTGTGGCCAAAGTTTTAGGCAAAGGGTCAGGAGAGACAATCACTCAGGTTGGAGATTGGTTCTAAATAAATGGAAACACATCAGAATGAAATAATCTTTCTGAGCACAATGCCTTTGGTTGGGGGGTGACTCTGTAGCTATGCCATTTATTTGAAGGTGTTTAATTCTAGTGTAGGAGTAAAAGGAAGTAGAGGTAGCTATGGAATAACATGCAGGTTCTTATGTACATTCTGAGAAGTTCACATGCTCCCAGCCCACAGATTAAAACATCTCTCTATGAGGGTGATTGTGGTCAACATGGTGAGAAGTGAAGTGCCAAATCTGGGGATTAATTTTGAAAATAGAGCTGGCAAGATGTGCTGACAGATTGTGCATGGGGCAGGAAGGGTGGTGTGAAGGTTTGGCTGAAGCAGATTGATGGTGCCAATGACTGAGTTGGTAAACCTTTGCAGAGGACAGGCAAGGGACAGAAGAATAAGGAGCTGTACTTTGGACCTGTGAAGTTATTTTGACTACCAGACATCTAAATAGATGTTAAGTGGATGGTAGCATAGAGAAACTGGAGCTCGCAAGTTAACGATACATGTGTGGAAGTAGATAGCAGGGCAATGGTATATAAAGCCATAGCACTGGCTAATATCATATAGCAAGTGTATAGATAGAGGTCTCTGGCATGAGCCTGGGGTACCAGCACTTAAATGAGAAAGAAGAATAAGCAAACGAATAACCAGAAGGGCAGGAGGAAGTACCAAGACAGTGTGGTATCCTAGAAGCAACACGTAGACAAGAAATTCAAGAAGTATGAAATGGCCAGGCATGGAGGCTCATGCCTGTAATCCCAGCACTTTGGGTGACTGAGGCAGGAGGATTGCTTGAGCCCAGAGTTTGAGACCAGCTTGGGCAACAAAGTGAGAACCCATCTCTACCAAAAAAATTTAAAAAATTAGTTGGGTGTGGTGGTGTGGATCCATAGTTCCAGCTACACAGGAGGCTAAGGTGAGAGGATCGCTTGAGCCCGGGAGGTTGAAGCTACAGTGAGCTGTGTTCCTGCCACCACACTCCAGCCTGGGTGATAGAGCAACAATCCTGTCTCCAAAATAAATAAATAAATAATAAATTTTTTAAAAAGATGGATGAAATGTTAATATTCACCGATGTCAATACTGATGAGAAATTGAGTGCGACTGCTGAAGGTTGACCCCTGGTTCTTGCACAGTGGAGGACAGGCTTCACTGAGGTACTGAGGGCAAGAATCCGATGGAGTTAGTTGAGACAGAATTATAGTTGAGGAAATGCAGATGGGTATCATAGACAATAAGTTGAATTTTACTCTAAAGAGAACACAGTGATATTTAGGGCAGACAGTCTGTGTCTCTTCAATGAATGATAGACATATATTAATGTTTTCCAGCTAAGAATCCACCCTTTCATTCTGAAATAATACTTTATTATTTTAATTTACTACTGGATTTTATTTGCCTGTAATATGAATTTACAGCAATGTTTCAAAGTGAGACTTGAATAATTTCTTTATTCTATCTTCATCAGGATTTGGACACAAGATGATATACTGGGTTTGTAAAACTGAGGGCATTTCTATGTTCTTGCATAGCTTACAAAGAATAAGAAATTTTAAAACTTCACTTATAAACTGTCTTGGCTGAGCACTTTTTCAGAAGCATTTATGTAACTATCATCATTTCAGTGTGTTTCTGGTTACTGTCTTATTCAGGTTATCTGTGTTTTCTAGTATTACTTTAGTGATTTTTTATCATACACATATTTAAATTCAAATTTTCTAATTAGGATGATGTTTTTATATTTTTGATTTCCTCAAAGTCTACCATTACAGCTTTGTTTTAAAATACTAATTTGGATATTTGTGGTTTCATCTCTTCTTTTTTTTTTGGTTTTGCAAGTCTGTTATCCATATTATTTATTTGACTCTATCCATTTTTATATTCACTTTAAAAATATTTGTTTTCGATTCTGGTATGATTTTTTAGTATCCTTTTTCTGGTTTTCTGACTTTATCTCATTCATTTTCCCCCCCCCATCTTGACGAGTTGACTCAAGCTGTAGTCTCCTTATGGTTTTCTGGTCCTCTTGGCAGGGGGATGTATCTCCTTGCACCTTTTTACAATTTGAAATGGTATCCTAGGATTTTTCCATGGATCCTGCAATAGATGATCTTCACTGATACACACTGTGGATGAACTTGACCTTTTCTGCTCATGCCATACTCCACAGGACCAATATATTTTTCTTTTTTTGTCCATATTCAGCATGGAATGAGGGTGATATTTTTTTGGATTACAGTTTTGCCAATAGAGAGGGTGTTTACACAGTGCTCCTTCTGGCACACTGAGGTGATGGCCAGAGACTTCTCAGATCTGCAGCTGAGAAGATCCTTTTTCCAAGAAGAGTTAGAGTCATCTCTTTCTCGAAGCAGGCTTTGCAGGCACTGTTCAGGGTACTAACTGCCTCTTTGTTATTCTTTGTTTCCCTTGGCCAACATCCTGAGTCTCTGTCTGATATGGTTTGGCTGTGTCCTTATCCAAATCTCATCTTGAATTACAGTTTTCATAATCCCCATGTCTTGTGGGAGGCACCTGGTAGGTGGTCACTGAACCATGGGGACAGGTTTTTCCCCGTGCTGTTCTTGTGACAGTGAATAAGTCTCATGAGATCCGATGGTTTTATAAAAGGGGAGTTCCCCTGCACAAGCTCTCTTGCCTGCGGCTATGTAAGACATGCCTGTGCTCCTCCTTTGCTTTCCACCATGCTGTGAGGCCTCCCCAGCCATGTGGAACTGTGAGTCCATTAAACCTCTTTTTTTCTTTATGAATTACCCAGTCTCAGGTATGTTTTTATTAGAAGCATGAGAGCAGACTAATACACTGTCCTTGAGTCAGCTACGTCGTCCTGCCTATAGCCACCCTAATTACCCCTAACTCCCATGGAACCTACCATCAACTAGCAGCATGATCCTGAAAACGCAGTTTCAGCTGCTTGCCTAGATGCGCTTACTGTCGATTTTGACCATCCCTTACACTAGAAACTGATCCTGGATGAGCTGTGTCCCCATCAACTTCCTGGATAAAAGAATTTTCTATTTCGATAAAGCTAACTGTATTGTAAAAAGCAAATTAAAGCCATGTTTAATGATGGTATCCTGATGTAGAAATCCAGTACGTCAATTATATCCCTGGTGGGGGATGTGTGAGATGCGTTAGTGCCTGCTGCTCTATCACAGGGTTTTTAATTGTGGTTTTTATAGCTAGTGCTTCAAAGTCACATAAATAGTACCAATTCATATCCTACCTTCTACAGGAAGACTTCTGAGATTATTTTAGTTTCCCATTCCATGTACCTCTAAATATCTACAATTCTATCCCTGTAAAGGTGAGGTAATTGGAGATATTGACTTTTGTTTAGCATGTTATGATTTAGAGATTTTTGCATACATTATTTTGTTACCTTATGACTTATGCATTATTTACTTCTGTGAAGTAAAGAGTATAAATTTTCTGTATTTTGCATTTGAAGAAATTGATGAAGAAATCATCCAAGTTTACACAGTTAGTAAATGGCTAAGGGACTGGAAGAAAATAACTTTCTAAAATGTTGTTTCATTAACATTTTTGTTTTGTAAATGAGGACATTGAGACTCACAGAATAAGTTATTCAAATAAACACAGATAATTGGTGCAAGAGCCTGCATTTGAATCTTAGACCATGTGAGTCTAAAACCTAAGCTTTTTTTCTCTATATTAGCAAGAACTAGAACACATTTAAACAGTGTCATCTTGTGTTTCCCTCATGAGTTTAAGTCTCTTCTCTCAAGAAAAAAAAATCATAAGAATACTAAATGTAGATACCATGATTATCATCATCATCACCCTTCAAGGCTTAACTTAAATTTCTCCACTCTGTGGATTTTGTGCTGTTCTTTTTTTTTTTTTTGAGATGGAGATTCGCTCCTGTTGCCCAGACTGGAGTGCAGTGGTGTGAACTCAGCTCACTGCAATCTTCACCTCGTGGGTTCAAGTGATTCTCCTGCCTCAGCCTCTGGAGTAGCTGGGATTATAGGCACTCATGGGCATGTGCCACCATGCCTAGCTAATTTTTGCATTTTTAGTAGAGACAGGGTTTCACCATGTTGGCCAGGATGGTCTCGATATCCTGACCTCATGATCCGCCCACTTCGGCCTCCCAAAGATTTTGTTCCATTCTTTCAGTCAAAGTTAAAGCGCTTTATCCTATGTCTCCATGGCACATTGCATATAAAGAGCTTCATTTGATCAAGGTCAGATTTTTGTGCGATTGTGTGTGTGTCTCCTCCTGCAGACTTCTAGAGATCATGTTCTGTGAATCTTGCCTTAATACAATACATCGAGCATCTTAAGCGCTCACTAAGTGTATATTGAAGGGATTTTTGTTGGTAACTTGAAGACACTCATTCGGTGTCTTATACTCTAGATTTAACATTTTGATTGGTACTATTATAGCACACATTGGATTTCTGATGGCCAATAAGATTTTACGTATATGAGAATATTTTGATTTTTTTCAACTTAGATCATCATTAGCAATTAAGGAGGTGGTTATGTTGCTATGAAAAATAGATTCAAAAACTGACCAAATAAATGTATTCCATAATTTGGCATCAGAATGTCTCAGACCATTTTTCTTTGGTTTAATCTTAAAATAGCCTCTTTGCTTGACCCAGGCTATTAACCTCAGTGACTAAAGAGTTAATCCTATTCCACAGCTATAATATTTTTATATGTAATCTCTGAATTGTTGAAAAATTGGTCCCTGTCTTCTGAGGCTGGGACTACCATGGAACAAATATTTCTTTCTTGTAAAGTATGAAGGCCTCTGCTGAGTTTTCAAGACCCTTCCCCATCTATTCTCATTATACTGCTCCAAGAAAATCCCCTACTTATTTTTTCATATATGACTGGTATTTTTTTTTAACTCTGCACTGGGTTATGTGCCTCCTGTATACTCCTACCACACCCAGGGACAAACTTGACCAAAGCTCTTAACACACACAGGCATACTTATCAAGTGACATGGTTTTAAAAAAATTCCCTTTGCTTAATACCATGCATGATAAATAACAGATTAATATCTATTTGTTCAGTTAATAAATGCATGGATGGATGACTGTGTGGTGGCCTGAAAAACACCCTCCCTACCAAGATCATGTTCTAATCTCCAAAACAAGAGTGTTACCTTACACAGCAAAAGGTATTTTGCAGTTGTGATTAAGTTAAGAAGCTTGAGATGGGGGAGATTATCCTGGATCATGTGGGTGGTCCTAATGTCATCACAAGGGTTCTCAGAAGAGCGAGGTAAGAGTAGTAGTAGATGTGATGATGGAAGCAAGAGGTTGGAGTGATGAGGAAAGAGTCATCCTCCTTGTTGGAAACAGATGCTCAGTGCTGCAAAGAAAAATTAGCACTGAGACAAAGGATCTCTCAGCAAGGCAATTTTTATTTCCCTGCAGGAAGGGTACCCTCGCTAGCCATTTTGCCATTAGTGTACAACAAACAAAGGAAAAGCAGACATATTTATCCCTTATGCACTTGGGATAGTCCTTACTGCTGTGTCTGATCTCCATTAGTTGAAGTCAGACCTCACAATCTAAGCTAAAACACGATTGGCTAACAACTTAAAACTTTTCTAAACAGGTAAAAGCAAAGGAGAACAAAAAGAAAGTCCAAATAAGGAAGGAGCATAGGCTGAGAGCTGGGAAATGCCTGTCAGCATACCCAGCATTTAATCTGTTAAAGTACAAGGACATAGAATGTACTACCTGCCTGTAAGCATGTTTAACAGCTACATAGCGTAAGGATTAACAAAGAGTTATTAGCAAAAGAGCAAGAAGGATTTATTCTTTAACAAGAAAGGAAACTTTGAAGAGGAACTTTTCTACCTCCCACATACTCCTCCTTGATCCCAGGAATGGGGATGGGCAACAGAAACTGAAAAAGGCAAGGAGGCAGATTCTCTCCTCAGTGGCTACAGAAGTAACCAGCCTTGCTGACATCTCAGTTTTGACCTTGTAAGATTCATTTCACATTTCTGACTTCTAGGACTGTAAGGGAATAAGCCTGTGTTACTTTAAGCCACTAAGTTTGTGGTAATTTGTGAACAGCAGTAACATGAAGTGAATACAGACTGGAGGAACGTGTGAATGAATGGACCTATTTTAATCAGTCATCCTGTGTATTCCCTGAACCACTGGTATGCCCATGCTGTTTGCTCCATCTCCAGAGGTGGCCTTCCCATCTATCTTCTTCATCCTTCAAGACCCAGGTCAGGGGGAGACCGTCTTGCTCAACACTGCTCATGAGTTTCTCACATATAGTCTCTGCCATGTTCCTCCATAGCCCGGTAATAAATATGGGTTGCATTGTCTTAATCTAGAAATAATTTCTTTTTTTTCTGTATTTCTATTCAGATTACATTGCACTCTCCAGCATAATTTTCTGCATTCTTCTTTGGATGATAATTGTTTGAGTACTTTCTCACGTGAAAAGGAGATTTAGCATAGCAGGCCTGAGGCTCTGCCCTAAAAACAACGTTCATGGAAGGAAGATGGAAAACCTGGGTTTTGGGGGAGGGTTCTTATGATTCCCAGAACTGATGTGAGTGGCTTGCTCTGTGTAAACTCTTTTTACAAACGGTGTGGTTTATGCTGAGTTTCTGCTTTCCTTCTGGGAAGCTGTAGTTTGGTGTGTGACAAGAAAACTGCCTGCAAGACCAGCCCCCAATAAAAGCCTTGGACATTAAGTCCTTAATGAGCTACCCTGGAGGACACACTTCACATGTGTTTCACTGCTCATTTCTTTGGGAATTAGGTATATCCCATGAGACTGCACTGGGAAAAGGCCTTGGAAGCTTGCACCTGGTTTCTTCTGGACATTGCCCCTCGGACTTTTCCTTTGCTGATTTTGCTTTGTGTTCTTTCACCATAATCAAGCTTAGCCATGAGTACTAGTAAATGCTGAGTCCTACAGGTCCTGCTAGTGAATTACCTTGGGGGGACCCCAGGTCCATCGCTATTAAGTTGCAAACACTACACACAAATGTGGAGCATATATTGGGGCAACACACTCATTAATTACCCAGCACAGCTAGCATCAGACATATAAGTTTCTTTCTTATTTTGTTCAAAGACTGAAATATTATTTACTTTGTTAAGTAGACAGACTCAGGCAACTGGGAGGACTGTAACACAGGAAGGAGTACATTGAGTAATTCTAGGTGTTTAACTTCCTATTTTGTGTACCTATGAAAAGAATCAATATAAGAAGAGAACAATCCCAGTCTAGTCATTATATTCTGAACAAGTCATGCATATTCATGCTTCCATAGTTTTGCTTATGCAGTTTTTCTGCCTGAAAAGCTTATCTCTTTGGCTTCCATTCTCAGCATTACCACCAGAACAGAGTTTAGGAGTGCCTTACCCTTTTTTCTGTATTTGGAACTAATTACCAGCCATTTATAAAAAATCTTGAGGCCTCTGATAAGGTTGCATGTAGAACATTTGTTGGTTACATACCACTAGTGGATCAAGTTCTCTTGCAGGGCTTAAATGTCTTAGAATGTGATGTCACTGAAGATTCTGGCCAAGTATGGGGAGCTGGTACAACCATAAAGTTTCCATGAATGGGAATCAATTTGCCTGTGATGAGTGATCATCTCCTTAGCAAAAAAAATTTAAAGATTGAAACAGTATTGAAGACACTGAGACACTAAAAGCTTATGAGACTGAGCAGAGAAATGAAATGTTGGGCTCATTTTAGATGAAAGGAGACATATTTTTGCATCTGTTCCTTCCAACTCATTATGCTATCTCCCACAAGTTCAACAAATTAAAACCTGGCATGTTTCCATCTCATTAGGGATCAATTTGCATGAATTACAGGTTTGCATTATTCAAGATTTGTGTTTAATTACAAGAGTTGCATAAGAAAAGAAAAGAAGAAACAGAAGACGTATCCTTCACCTTTACATTCTTTATGTTGGTTTCAAATTTGACTTTATTAGCAAGGTATGAAAAATACTTAAGGTTAAAAACTGCTGAAAAACGAATGAAGCTTTTCCTGAGTTTACAGCCTTCTCCTCCACTAAAGCACCTTCACTCTTCCCTCTGCGTTTTAGGTCCTACCTGTTCCTGGGGGCTGGGTCAACTGCCTCATTCTCAGTGTAAAGCAGAGTGTGAGTGGGAAAGAAGAGCTCTGAAATTACTTGGACCTAACCCTGACCCCTGGCCGCACTCCTGCTCTATGCCTGAGATGGTTCTATTTCCTGTTATCCTCTCAACATGCCTGCAGAGAATGGACTGTTATTCCTACCTTACATATGTGGAACTTGGGGCTCAGAAAATGAAACAACTTTTCCAAGCTCCCAGGGGAAGCAGAGGTTCCTTAACTGAAACCTATCTCTGTCTGCCTTGAAACCAAGTTTGCAGGTCTTAGTTGTTGAAGACAAATGGATGTACCTCACTTTTTGCAATTAAGACCCCTTGTATCTTTTTAAATTCATGCCCTGAGTTAACTTTGGCTTTTCCCTGTTCCTCACCTGCCATATCTGTCGTCTCTATTCCACAGTTATCTTCTTCCCTTTATCCCTCCAGACTTGGCCTTATCAATAGGAATAGCGAAGTAAGAGCTTTCATCTACCTATTGATTAAGAGCCAGATGGAGGTAGCATCACATGCTGATTACATAGCTTACTTGCTGTTCAACCTTGGGCAAGTATACTATTTCAATTCTCTTAAGCCTTGGATTTTGTATCTGTACTTTGGGTAATGAAACTTAACCTCACAGGGTTTTCATAAGCATTGACTGAAATAATATATGCAAAATACTTAGCACAGGAACTGGTCAATCAATATAGTCAGAACCGTTAAGCTCCAGGATTTGAGCCTATTCCCCCAAACATTACCAGTCAATGGTATTGTTAGCCCCATTTTACAGATAAAGGAAATGAAATGCAGGGAGGTTAAGCCACATATTCAGTAGGAAGTAGGTGATGGGGCAGAAATACAAAGCTAGGCCCAAGGGGCTGTGCAGCCTCTGCTTTTCCCGTTATAAGTCTCCTTGCTGGGCTTCTGAAGTAGTTTTTGCAAAAGACCCAGCTCCTCTCCCTACTTTGCAGGAGCATCTTTCTACAGTGCAAACCTAATCTTACCATTCCTTGCTCTGTGGGCCCCCCTTGGCCTAAGGACTAACTTTGAGTTACTAGGTTGAGGTAATGCAAACTCAACTCTAAATCTGGAACAATGATACTGTGTTGCATGTTTGTGTGGGGGGTGGGAGTGGGAGTGTATATGTCTGTGTATATGTCTGGATGCACACACCAGCATTATACAAAGATACTTAGTCCCACTGAAAATAAAAATAAACATTTGCAAAGATCAGAAATCAAGTAAAAACATACCGCTTGCCATGCAAACCTACTGGACGCTGGGTCAGGACCATACCTGTGCAGCCAAGAAGGGGCTTAGAATAAGAGGTACTGGAGCTCTGAGCATGATAATAGATAATCCAGGCTCACACTGTGGGGTGAACTTGTCCTCTAAAAGGAAGCAGATAAACATGGTGTCAAGGTTCAAGGCTGTGGCTGCAGTGTTCTGCTCTTCCAAAGGAACAGAAGTAAGCAGAGGCAGCCCAAGGCAAGAACTGGGAAAAACACATCTTGACTCAAGGACTAGATAAGAAGCATCCTTGTGAGATGAGAATCCAGCTGACAATGTGAAACATAGTTTTAAACTGGGGACTTAGAAGACTGCATAGAAAGAATGATACTAAGAAAAAAATAACTGCTAGAGATGTCATTGCAACGCAAATTTATAAAATCATAAAAAGAAAACAAGAATGAATACTTGTTTGGAAGTGAGATAAAAGGACCACAAAGGAAAAATTCAACTAAAATTCTGGAGCATTATATAATTAAAACAAAAAACAGAGAAAAAATTAGGAACAGCTGGGTAAGGAACCAAACCCTTTACAACTTCTGGGGAAAAATTAAACATGGATAAAATTAAATGCCAATAGTCAGGACAGCTCTAATCTGGACATGGTCAGAGAGAGAGAGAGAGCTCAGAATTGGAAGATAAGTGTGACAAACTCACCCAGAATATGGTGCAGAAGGGGACAATTGTGACAGATATAAAAGAGATTTTAAGAGACATTGGGGACTGATTGTGGTGTTCTAACATGCATCTCGTATTTTTCCCCAGAACTAGAAAATAGGTGGAGTGTCAAATGTAGCAATATTCTAAGAGAACTTTTCCATTATTTAAGGCAGACATGCTAAGTAAAATAAATTCACACCTAGCAATATTGGGGTAAAACTTCAAAACACCAAAGATAAAGGAATGCTCTTAAAAGTTACCAGACCAAGAAATAAGTATTATGTACAAAGAAACAATTCTACTGATAGGAAACTTTTAATATAGGACTGCAGATGCTAGATTACCATCTTCAGAATGTGGAGAGGAAATAAATATCAACCTGGAATTTTAAACCTAATTTGCATTATTATTCAAAAGTGAGATGAAACAAAGATGTTTTCATTTATACAGAGAGAGTTTACCCCCTCCTGACTCACTGAAAGACCTAGCTCCTTAAGAAGGCATTTTAGCAAGAAGAAAGTTGAACCCAGGTACTTGGGTTAGGATACAAGTAAAAGAAAAATATATGCAGAAAGAAACTAGTAAACTATGATGGTAAATCTACTTAAATCTTAACTTTGTAAAAACGTAACAGCAAATAATAGCTGCTTATTTGTTTTAATCTAACGTGAAAAAATACTAGATAGTAATAATAATATGCACAGTAATAAAGTTGGGTCTGCGGGGGTAATTAAAGTGTTCTAGGGTTCTAACCCTTTTGGGGGGAGAAAGATGGTGAAAAATAATAAACCCTAATAATAACACATGTGGTTAGAAAAGTATGTATACTTTGAGAATTTAAGAGTAACCGCTAATGAAAAAAAATAGAATTAATAATCTGTAATGGCAAAGGATAAACCTTTATCAATCCAAGAAAAAGCAAGAAAAGAGAAAGTGTACTGATGAAAATGATCAAATGTATCAATAATTATAATAAAAGTAAATAGGTTATGCTTGTGTGCTCACAAAAAGTGCAGTTGGGTGCAGTGGCTCACACGTGTAATCCCACCACTTTGGGTGGCCACGGTGAGAGGATTGCTTGAGCCCAGGAGTTTGAGACTAGCCTGGGTAATATAGCAAGATTCTGTTTCTATTTAAATAAATAAATGAATAAATATTATTAGATTGGATAAACAAAAAAATGCATCTAAGCTGCTTACAAAAGTCACATTTAAAACCAAAGCAGCAAATAACAATAAGCCAAAATAGCTGAAATGAAAATGATGGTATATAAAAATAAAAATGAATGTACCAACGTTAATGTCAAGTAATGTTAAAAGGGATACTAAAGCGTGATAAAAGATAATTTACCAAGATATTGCAAGGAATTGGTATGCACATAGTAACTTAGCCTCCAAATACAGACAGCACAGTAAGAGTCAAGCCCTTTAATATGGCAACCAGTACCCTCTGGATCTGGCCAGACACAACCTACTCAGTTTAATATCCTTGTGCACATTCCATCCTCCAGGATATGTATAAATGCTTGAATGCACCCTATGTTTTGCCTCCTCAGTTTCCCAAGCCTATGTAAACTTCCAGGCTGCCTACAAAACTTTTATCCCTTTCTCTGTGAGAAGTTTCCTTTAGCATTTGAACTTTTTCCTCTAAGTAGAAACTTCTGAAGTCCATTCTTTTATAGACAGATATGAAGTTGCCTATTTGTAGTAGGAGAGGAAGAGGCCCCTGCCCACTGCCCTTTAAACCACCTGTGAAGCTACTCTCGGTGACGGTGCTTCAGAATCAAGGGAAGAGCCACTGATCCAATTCCAGTTGCTTGTTCTACCAATGGTGAAACCATAACCCAGAGAGGAAAAGTGAATTTCCCAAATTCATACAATGACATAGGCATTGGCATGAGGATTGTAACTCCCATCTCTGGCTACTCAGTGCTCTCTCCCGACCATTGTTTCTCACTCTAATCGATATAAACTATGGGCTGTGGGCTTTTAGAAATGAAAAGCCTTGCACATAGTCTTGGCCAGATGTTTCCTGCCACACATAGAAGTACTGAAGCCCAGAGAAGGAAGTTGAAGGCACTCACAGAGGTATGAAGCTCCCATGAGCTCCCATGAGAGTGCTGTGATACCCACCTGGGCCATTTGGTTTTGGTATTAAGCTGGGCAAACTTGGAGTTTACAGAATATAGCTTTCCTTACATAATGAAATGCAAGCAGCCCTTGTTCTATACTTTTTCTCCTGTTTTAAGAATGTTTTATTCTTGTCAATACAAATTAATATATTTTCATTCTATAAAATCAAGCATGGACCAGGCATGGTGGCTCACCCCTGTAATCCCAGCACTTTGGATAGCCGAGGTGGGCGGATCATGAGGTCAAGAGATTTAGACCATCCTGGTCAACATGGTGAAACCCCATCTCTACCAAAAATACAAAAATTAGCCAGGCGTGGTGGCACGTGCCTGTTGTCCCAGGTACTTGTGAGGCTGAGGCAGGAGAATCGCTTGAACCCAGAAGGCAGAGGTTGCAGTGAGCTGAGATTGTGCCTCTGCACTCCAACCTGGCAATAGAGTGAGAATCTGTCCAAAAATAAAAATAAAATAAAAATAAAAAAAAATAAAAAAAATGCAAGCCTGTACAGAAATAAAGGCAAAAGCTCACTTTTACAGTTTATTCTCCCAAATCAATTTCCCAATCGAAAGGCAATTTCCCAACCCAAAGGCAACCCAAAGGCTACTTTTATTATAGTGCAAACTTTCCCCAATGCTGCCTTATGTATTTACAAACACACTCATATATTTTACAAACACAGATGCTCACACACATGGACACTCCATACATGTGATGTTGATATCTGTATGGGCTGAGTTGTGACCCTTGAAATTTGTATGTTGAAGTCCCCCATCTCCAGTATCTCAAAATGTTACTATTTGGAGATAGCTCGGTAAAAAGGCAATTAAGTTAAAGTGAATTTATTAGGGTGGGCCCTAACTCAATCTGACTGATGTCCTTAAAAGACATCTTGCAAGAAGAGGAAACTTAGATATGGGCAAACACAGAAGGATGACCACAAGAGGTCACAGGGAGAAGACAGTCGTCTGCCATCCAAGGACAGAGACCTCAGAAGGAACCAGCCCTGCTGATCCCTCAGACTTCCAGCTTCCATAAGTATAAAAAATACATTTCTGTTGATTAAGCCACTACATATGTGGCACTTTGTTATGGAAATCCTAGCAAACTAATATGTTTTTCGAAAAAAGAAATGCTATTGTACCATACTTGTGTTCTGAGGCTTGTATTTAACAGATTTATTGATCAGAAGAGCTGTACATGTTTAATGCACACAATATGATGAATTTGGACATATGCAAACATTCATGATATCATTGCCATCATCAAAGTGATAAACATATTCATCGTATGCAAAAGTTTCCTTTTGTCCCTTCATGGAAATTTTTTGTTTATTTGTTTTGCTGTAAGAACACTTAATATAAGATCTGCTCTCTTAACACACTCCTTTTTTTCTTTTCTTTTTTTTTTTTTTTGAGACAGGGTCTCACTCTGCTGCCCAGGCTGGAGTGCAGTGGTGTGATCATGGCTCACTGCAACCTCTGCCTCCCAGGTTCAAGGGATCCTCCTACCTTAGTCTCCCAAGTAGCTGGGACCACAGGTATGTACCACCATGCCTGGCTAATTTTTTTGTATTTTTGGTAGAGACAGGGTTTTGCCATATTGTCCAGGCTGGTCCCCAACTCCTGCCCTCAAGTGATCTGCCCACCTCAGCTTCCCAAATTGCTGGGATTACAGACGTGATCTTAACACATTTTTAAGTGCACACTATAGTATTGGTAACTACAGGCACTAGGCTGCACAGCAGAGCTCCAGAATTTATTCATTTTCCTTAACTGTAACTTTATACCCATTGAACGAAACCTCCCCATTTCCCCTCCTCTTGGCCCCTCCTATTCTACTCTCAGCTTCTATGGTCTGACTCTCTGAAGCTTGCTTTTTTTCCTTACTGTATCAGGGATATCTATGGTAGAATTTATATATCCATGTTACATCTTTCTTTCTAAAGCTTGAGAAGGACAGTAGTATATTACAGCCTCTATTTTATAAAGGAACCACTTCAGGGTCTTTGAGGTAAACCTGAAAGAACATGCCAATGGATTTTGTTTGTTATTTTATCTGGAAATGTTCTCCGCATTTGTCTATCATAGATCCAATGGCAAGAAGAAGGCATTTTGGAATCAGAAAACCTTGGTGCCTTCACTGAAATGTGTCCTCCCAAAACCATATGTTGAATCCCTAAACCCCAATGTAACTGTTTCTGGAGACAGGGTTTTTAGAAGGTAATTAAAGTTAAATGAGGTCATAAAACAGGGTCCTAATCTAGGATTAGTGTGCTTATAAGAACGGGAAAAGATAGAGCACAGGAGCAGGAGAGTGTGAGAGCGTTGTCTGCATCTCTGCCACGTGAGAACACAGTGAGAAGGCAGCTGTCTACAATGCAGGAAGAGAGTTCTCACCAGGAACCAAATTGTCCAGCACCGTAAGCTTGGATTTCCCAGTCTCCAAAACTGTGAGAAAAGAAATGTCTGTGGTCGAAGCCACCCAGTCTGTAGTGTTCGGTTATGGCAGCTCGAGCTGACAAAAAGCACTTGGTTTGAATTCTCCTGGCTCCTCCAGTGTGGGACAAATTACTAAGCTTGGGTTCCCTTGTCTATAAAAAGGCACAATGGTATCACCTAACTGTGCCTCTCCAAAGGGTCTTAAACCAGAAATTGTAGGCAAAGTTCCTTGGACTTAGCATTGTATGCAAAGAAAGCTAATAAACTCTTTCCCCTCACTAATCAGATTGTAAGCCTGTCAAGAGCAGGGGATGTGTGTAAAAATCCTTGTGTATCCTTCAATGTGCACTGGATGGTGGTTGATGTATTTAATATACTGCCCGTATTCCAGATCATTCCTTCTAGTGCCTTTCCTCACACCTTTGTACTGCTGCCCACATTCCTCCTTAATATGGGCAATCATAGACATTCTCTCTCTGCATTCTCTCAGCTCTCTTACCCTTTCTTGCTTTGTAATACTCTCTTGGCAAAACCTCAAACCTGCACACACACACAAATCTCTATAGTGTGTCTGCACCCAGGTAACTACACATGGCAGGAGAAACACAGAAAAATCACGACCTCACTTTAAATGCATGACTCTGACTCTCTAATGACCCTTAATGTAGTCCTGCAATCATGATCGCTTCCCCTGGTCCACTGACTCTCCCACTTGAAACAATGCACACCGTTCCTCTCTCCTCAAACCTCTAACATTGTCTTCCTCAGCCTCACACTCAGGTGATGCCATTGCTTCTAGTTCAAAAAATAGAAGTGATAAGAAAAGGATTTCCACATGTTTCTACTCCCACACCTGCCCGCCTAAAGGCATCTGTACCTATACCTTCTGCCTTCTTTCCTGGCACTGTTCATAAATTCTCTACACGACATTTTAGGGCTGGCCCTCCTCTCATGCATGAGGTAGCATCTATCTCACCTACTCAAGGACATGGCTACAGTAATTTTCCATTCTCTCCCTACATCATTTCTCCTCTACACTAGTTCATTCCGGTAAGCATGAAAACATGCTAATATTTCTCCCATCTTAAAAGCACAGTGTTGATCTCATTTTCCCTTCCCTGCACTGCTCCATTTTCTGTTCCTGTTTACAGCAAGACTCCTTAAAATAGTTGCCTACTCTTGCTTTTTCAGATACTTTTCTTCCTTTTCTCTCTCAAACGCATCCTGAGCACCCATTTGCCGCCACTTTCTAAGGAAATTGCTTTTGATAATATCACCATTTTTCCATGCTGTGAAACTGTGGTCATTTTTCAGTCCACTTAGTTTAACTTCAAGTAGTTTTTGACAGTTGATTTTGTCCTCCTCCTTCAAACTTTTTCATTTTACTTTTCTTCCAGGACCACACATACATTAGTCAGAGTCTTGGCAGATACAGATGAAATATTGGGCAGGGATTTTTAAAGAGACATTGTTAGGAGTGAACTATTTAGACTAGGGTGACAGGGTAAAGGGATATTGACATACCCAGAGAATAACAATCCCAGGAAGTCACTAACACTCCCAGACCTATAGGGGTAAATGGTGGACACGGTGTTGCCAGAATCTAGTTGAGAGTTGGGGTCAAAGAAGGGGAAACTAGTCAAAAGGTATGGTCATAGAGTGAGACAGTGCCCACCAGAACAGCTTTGAAGAAGAAGGGCATGGGAGGGATAAATGTCCCCCACCTTTTTCTCCCTGCCTCATCTGGTTTCCTGACTGTGCCTCCCATTGGCTAAATGCAAAGGGAAGCCAGAGGGCATGGAAGCCCGGGAGATGGCTAAAGTAGAGATAGATAGCCTTCCAGACCACATTACAATGAGAAAGGAAGAAGAATAAATCCACGGCGGTAGTAAAACACTGAGAATAGAAGACACACACATTTTCTGCTTCTCCTTCTGTTACTGACTGTTCTCTGCTGGATCTCTCTCTCCTCTAAAAGTTGGACTTCCAGGGCTCAACCTGCAGACCTCCTCTTCTCTGCCCTGTCTACATTTTCTTGATGACCTTTTTCAGTCTGACAGCTTTAAATATCATCTGTACGCTAATGACCCCCTACATTGTCCCAGCTGGACTTTTCTCTGAAACCCACCATTACACATTCAACTACCGGCTTCTGCCCATGGGTATCTGCAGGCACCTCATATACAGCATGTCTAAAGTGAAACTCCTGAGGCTTGCCCCAAACCTTTCCCTACCACAGTCTTCGGTGCCTCTGCCAATGGTGGCTTGATCTTTCTAGTAGCCAAGGCAACAATCTTGGAGTCATTCTAGTTGAAACCTTTTCTTTCACATCAAATATCTAATTCCTGAGCAAATAATTTTTGCTTCACCTTCAAAACAGTTCAAAGATTCAACATTTCTGGTTGACTCCACTGCTAATACCCTTGGCCAAGCCACCGTTAGCAATTGCATAGATTCTGGTGGAAGTCTCTGCCGTGGATGCTGTGCTGTGCTACCCACACTCCCTGGGAATCATTAGGGTTAGGATTAGTTCTGGCCCTTCAGAAGTGAAGCATCCATTTTTTCAGGTGCTGGTGGGGCTGGTGGATGAAGGCTCTCAGTGAGTCCCTCTCTGGGAATTGTCCTCTATTGAAGAGAGCTGCCTAGTCCAAGTCACACCTAAACTCTGGAGTCAGTATGCATCCCGTAACCAATCAGTGTGGGGTTAGAAAGGCCTTGTGTCAAGGCCTCTGCATCTTTGCAGTTTCAGAGTCTTTTGGGATCAGATGAGGCCTTCTTTTGCAACCACATCTCTGTTCAATCCATCTCTCTGCTCTGCCATATCCTGCTTTCTCTTCTCTTCACATGCACCCTTCCCTTCCCGTGCAATCTCCAGTAAAGTTTCTACAGGCAAATTTTCATCTTGGAGTCTGGATGGAAACAGATCTAAAGCAGCCTCCCCAATGACCTCCCTGCAGGGAGGCTTTAATAAACAAATACTTTCTGCTAAAAAGGGAACCCAACAAGAGGATGAATGCTTCTGTGACTAGTATGATATTCTTCGATTTTGCTTCATGGGACTGAAGGAATACAGACAGCTTGGGATGTTTTTGTCCCATGTTTGGATGTGTTTGGGCTAAATTCCTTGAGTGGGAGACAGAAGGCAGAATGGTAGTTTCCAAGGGTGTGGGGGGAGGGAAAGTCATGAGTGATGTATCTGCCACATGGAGTGGCTCCCCCATAAAGTGGAGAGAAGCGAAGAGGAGGAATGCTGAATCAGTAGCGTGGATGATGTCCACAGCCACCTCTGGGCCCTGCCGGGCTGTGACTCTGTGTCCATCCATGTATGCGGCACACAGGGTTCGGGGGACCACTGCTCATTAGGAACCATCCCAGTTGTGTCTTTAAGATGGAAATTCAGTAAAAGAATCTGCTGAAGACTGCACCATGATTTCAGCTTATAATATATCTTCTGAGCTGGAGGGCTGAGAGGGAGAGGAGGATGAATTATTTATTTTCACTTCAAATTATTGGACCATTTACCAAAATAAATTTGAAGCCATGATCCATTATGCATTCCAGTTTATCCCATGCAAGGGTGTTAATGGGTTTTCCTGGATTCAGAGAGTCTCAGCTCTGTAGACTGCAGCCACGTTCAGCCTTTGTTTCTGAACTGACGCAGGCACATTCAGGATTCAGCCTGCAGACCCTTGCAGAGGGGACTCTGCCATTTATTAAAATGGTTTACTTTTAGAGTTTTTCAAATATGTTGAGTGATAAAATCTTATCTTTTACCCTGAACTTGTCCATTTATACACACACACACACACACACACACACACACAGAGACACACACACACAAACACATATATATTTCAAATTCAGAGAGAGAAGACATTCATCTTCTTCTATTTTTATTTTTTGTTTTGTTTTTATAACTAATGAGAACATCCAACTTAATTTATGAGTGTTCCAGACCCTCCTGTTCTAGTCAATAAGGAGAAATGCAGGGAATGAAGGTAACGAGCACATCCATCATGCCTCGAAGCTGCTTCTTTTCCCTTGGTCTCTCCCTCGCTCCCTACCCCACCCTCCCAGCTTCCCAGGCAATGCTGATCAGCTTTCTGTTGTTATAAGCAGTAAGTTTTTAAACTGGAATCATGCAGGATGTATTTTTTCAGTTTGGCTTCTTCACTCCATATAATGATTTTGAGATTTGTCTGAAGAGTGGAACTCCAGGCTCCCCCCATGACTGCTGCTGACGTGGGTGTCCTGTGGCCACAGTTTTTATTTTCTGTGTTTGGCTGAGTAAAGTGGTTATTGCCTGAAAGTTTTCTGTCTTACTAGCCTGACTCTTTCCTGGGCCTTTGGATAGAGAAAACAACCTTTTTTTGGGGACTTCCATGCCTGCTGGAGTTGCTGTGTTGCCATTTTCATCTACTCCAAGTCTGGGATAGATGAAGCCCCTCCATACACATACAAAACGATAGTCGATAATAATTGCATATTTTAAAATAACTTGAAGAATGTAATTGGATTGTTTATAACTCAAAGCATAAATGCTTGAGGGGATGAATACCTCCTTTTCTTCATGACGTGCTTATTTCACATTGCATGCCTGTATAAAATCATCTCATGTACCCCATAAAGGTATACACCTGCTATGTAGCCCCGACCACATACACACAACAGGGAACTCACCTCCTTGTCAGTCCTCAGCTCCTGAGGCTCCTGGTACATCTGCCTTCTGCTTCCCACCTTTCAGAGTCTTCTCACATTTGTTTTATGTATAATATTCAGCAGGAGGCATAGGGAAAGGCACATGCTCATCTTCCTGGAAGTAGAAGACTCAATAGTATTGTTTTCAAATCATGTTTAAAAAATCTTAGTGACAAATAAAATAATTATATATATTTATAGGGCATGATGTGATGTTTTGATCTATGTATACATTGTAGAAAGATTAAATCAAGCTAATTAACATATCCATCACTTCACCTGCTATTTTTGTGTGATGAGAACTTTTTAAAAATACTTTTAAGTTCAACAGTACATGTGCAGGTTTGTTACATAGGTAAATGCGTGGCATGGGGGTTTGTTCTACATATTATTTCATCACCCAGGTATTAAGCCTAGTACCCACTAATTACTTTTTCTAATTCTCTCCCTCTTATCACCCTCCACCCTCCGAGAGGCCCCAGTGTGTGTTGTTCCCCCTGTATGTGTTCATACGTTCTGATGAGAACATTTAAAATCTTTTCTTTTAGCAATTTTGAAATATACATTCTTTTTTTTTTTTTTTTTTGAGACAGAGTCTTACTCTGTTGCCCAGGATGGAGTGCAGTAGTACGATCTCAGCTCACTGCAACTTCCGTCTCCTGGGTTCAAGCAATTCTCCTGCCTCAGCCTCCCAAGTAGCTGGGATTACAGGCATGTGCCACCATACCCTACTAATATTTTTGTATTTTTAGTAGAGACAGGGTTTTGTCATGTTGACCAGGCTGGTCTCAAACTCCTGACCTCAGGTGATCTGCCCGCCTCATCCTCCCAAAATGCTGGGATTACAGGTGTGAGCCTATGGTCACCATGCTATGTTCAATGTAATGTTTTATTGTTCCTTGCTAGTATATAGACAAAAGATTGATTTCTATATTGATTATGTATCTCATTGCCTGCTAAACACACATTCATTCTTAGAACTTTTTTGTAGATGTAGTAGAATTTTTCGTGTAAATGGCCCTGTTGTTTGTGAATAAAAACAGGTTTTTTTGTTGTTGTTCCTTTTCTATCTACAGGGCTTTTCTTTTTCTTTTTTTCTCTTTCGCATTTGCTGAAACCTCTAACACAATGTGGGATAGCGGTGGTGAGAGCAGACATCCTTGCCTTGTTTCCAAATTAGCCAGAAAATGTTCAGTCTTCCACTGTTAAGTATGACATTAACTGTAGATTTTTGTAGATGTTATTTATCATGTTGCAAATATTCCTTCTATTCCCAGGTTACTGAGAATTTTTATCTATACATTGGATTTTGTGAAATGCTTCTTCTGCATTTATCCAGATAGTTTTTCTCTTTTGATTAGTTTATATGGTGAATTATGATTAATTTTTGAATGTTAAATTAACCTTGCATCCCAGGATAAACCCCAGTGGGTTATGATGCATTATCCTTTTATATACTGTTGGATGTAACTTGCTACATTGTGTTGAATATTTAAGCATTTATTTCCAGAAGGGTGCAGACTCTGAGACTTGGACTGGGATACCTGGTCCTATATGTACTTTAGAATCTTGTACCCCCAGCTTCCACAAAACCACATGAGCCTGCAAAAGTGGCTTCATCACATATTTTAGTGCCTTTCCCTTAAAACTAGTAAAACACATTGAATAACAATGAGTAAGAACGTAGAAGAAAAGGAGAAGATGCAAATTAAAAATATCAGGAGTGAGAAACATGACTTCACTACAGATTCATTTTTCCTGCTCAGTTGGCCTCTAGGATCATTGGTTTATTGATTTCTCAGGGAATTAGACTCAGATTTTACTCAAATCTTCTATTATGTTTCTCTTTTTTCAGTTTCACTAATTGTTGGCTCTGTCCTTTATCCCTTTCTTCTGTTTACTTTGGGTTTAATTTGCTCTTCCTTTTCTATTTTCCTTAGTTGGAAATCCAGGTAACTGATTTGAGACACTTTTCTAATACAGGGACCTAGTGCTATCAGCTCTCCCTGAAGACTGCTGTGGTAACATCCCAAAGTGTTTCCTTTTCATTCAGTGCAAATGTTAATTTCCTGTTTGATTTCTTCTTTACTGCATGATAATTTAGAATTATTTTTATTTTCCAGGTATGTGGCCATTTCCCAGCTATATTTGTTATTATTGATTTCTAATTTAATTCCATGGTGATCAGAGGTCACACTTTGTATGATCTGAATCCTTTTAAAATTATTCAGACTTGCTTCTGGATGAGAACATGATCTAGCTTGGTGAGTACTATTTGCACTTAAGAATAATGTGTATTCTGCTGTTTGGGCATAGAAAGTTCTACAAATGTCAGTCAGTTCAATTTGGTTGATAATGTGGCTTAGGTCTTCTGTGTCTTCACTAATTTTCATTCAATTTGTTCTATCAGTTATTGAGGGGGGTTGTTGAAATGTCTTAAGGTAATTACAGATTTGTCAGTTTCTCTTTTTAGGTCTTTGGTTTTGCTTCATGGACTTTGAAGCAATCTTTTTAGGCACATACACATTTAAGATTTTTATGTCCTCTTTATAAATGGGCTCATTTATCATTATAAATATTTTTAGCCCTGTTAACAGTTAATATGTATGCCATATATTATTATATATGTACATCATTTTATACTTATTTTATTAACTTTATTTCTAAATAATTCATTCTTTTGATGCTTTGATACAAGAAATTATTTTCTTAATATCATTTTTGGATTGTTCATTAAGAGTGTATAGGAATGCAATTGATTGTTTTATATATTGATCCTGTATTCTGCCACCTTGTTTTGAATTTATTTATTAGTTCTACTATTCTTGTTATGGATTCCTTAGGTTTCTATAAACTAGTTACATCATGCGCAGATTGAGATATTTTACTTCTTGCTTTCCAGTTTGGCTGCTTTTTATTTTTTCATGTCTAATGGCCCTGGCTAGAACCTCCAGAACAATGTTGAATAGCAGTGGTGAGAGTGGACATGCTTATCTTATTCCTGATCCTAGAGGGAAAGTCTTCTATTGTTCAACATTAATTCTCCTGTTAGATATGTGTTTTCCACAGATGCCCTGTATCAGGTGGAGAGCGTTCCCTTATATGTCTGGTTTATTGGGTGATTTTTTTTTTTTCATAAAAGAGTGTTGGATTTTGTCAAATACTTTCTTTGCATATGTTGAAGTGGTCATGTGGCTTTTGTCCTTTATTCTGGTAATATGGTGTGTTGCATTTACAGTTTTTGTGTGCTGAACCAATTTGTATGCCTGGGATAAATCCCACTTGGTCATCCTATGTAATCCTTTTCATATGTTGCTGGATTCAGTTTGCTAATAGTTGTTGAGGATTTTGTATCTACAACATGAAATGTATTAGTCTGCAGCTTTTGTGTGATATTATTGTTGAATTTTCATATCAGAATAACACCACCTTCATAGAATGAATTGGGAAATATTCATTCTTATTTTTTGAAAGAGTTTGAGAAGACTTAGGTGTTAATTCTTCTCTAGATGACTGGCAGAATTAATGAAGAAAGCCATCTTGTCCTGGACTTCTCCGTGTTGGAACTTTTTGGATTACTGATTCAATATCTTTACTTGTTATTGGTTATGTTTCCATATTTTTGAATCAGTTTTGGTAATTCCATCTTTTGAGGAGTTTTTCCATTTCATCTGGGATGCCTAATTTGTTAGTATAAACATTTTTGTAGTATTTCTTTATAGTCCTTTTTTATTTCTACAAAGTTCATAGTGACATTCCCTCTTTCATTTATGATTTTAGTTATTTTTCTCTTTTATTTCTCAGTCAATCTACCCAAGATTTTACTATCCCGTGCTTTCTTTGGGTTTACTTTGCTCTTTTTTTCTCTAGTTTCTTAAGGTGGGAGTTAGGTTAATGACTTGAGGTATCTCTTTAATATAATTGTGAGTGTTATAAATTTCCCTCTAAGCATTGCTTTAGCTGAACCCCATAGGCTTCACTATTCCATGTTTTGTTTTTCATTCATCTCAAAAGTTAATTTCCTCTGTAACTTTCTTTCTTTTACCTACTGGTTATTTAGGAATGTATTATTTAATGTGCATGTACTTGTGAATTTCCCAGATTTCCTTCTGGCACTGATTTCAAATTTTATTCCACTATGGTTAGAGAACATATTTTGTATGATTTAACTCCTTTTAAATTTGTATTCAAACTTGTTTTATGGCCAAATATATGGTCTATCCTGGAGAATGTGTACTCAGGAAGATATGTATTCTGCTTTGGTTGGATAGAGTGTTCCACAGATATCTGTTGGGTCCAGTTGGAATAGCAGGTCTCGTTTAAGTCTTTTATTTCCTTATTGGTTATTTGTCTAGTTACTTTGTACATTATTGAAAGTGTGATATTAAAGTATTCAACTGCTTTTGTTGGCCTTTCTATTTCTACTTTAAATTCTGTCAGTTTTGCTTCACGTTTGTTTGTTTGCTTTTGCTTTTGTGTTACCCTCTATTACTCAGTGAGACTTTCTGGAGATGAAGCTCAGAGCCATGCATTTTTAACATGTGCATTGAAGTTTAAGAGCCACAGTTCAAGTTAAAATGCTTTATTTTAATAATGACTGAAGTCCAGATCAGGAAAGAGATTTCCCCAGTCTCTTGACATTGAATCCAGGTTTATCCTAATGAATTGTGTCAAAAGTGGGGTTGGCAAAGTTAAAGACTCTCCTCTTGCCTTGAGAGAATAACGAAACTCCCTATCACAACAACAGAAGGAAAGAAAAATTTTAATAGAAATATAAGCACACACATACCAACAATAAAATTCAACACGACAGCACTAAAATAGGGAAGAAGTTATTTTCTGCAGTGCTGTGGCTAACTGCAATACAGATGATCTTGGCTGCTGCAGAACGAACTCTGTTGATTTGCTCATGCTTTTACCTCTTGTCGTCCTGTGAAGACCTAATTTCCTCCCACGTCTCATTCCAAACTATTGAAAAGCTTACAATCATATATATAGCTCACTATAATATCATTTTACTTTACTTGCCCAGACACAAACCCCTTATTTTACATGTTAATCTGCTGCGTTCTTCTCTCATTAGTGTGAGACAATTAATGCAATTGCTAGCCACTTGGCACCACTATGATCATAAACAACAGTGCACATAAGGCCTTCATATTGCATGATGGTTTTGAAAAGACATCAGCAGTTTTTCGCAAAGGGCCAGAAAATAAATATTTAGACTTTGTGGACCATTCAGTCTTGGGTGCAAGTATTCAACTCTGCTATTTTATCATGAAAGCAGCTTTAGGCAATATAAAATGAATGTCTGTGTTTCACTAAAACTTTACTTACAAAAACTGGCAACAGGGTGGATGTGGTCAAGGGGTGGTGGTTTTCCAACCCCTGGTCCTTAATGTAAAGTGTTTGTCCACAACCTGGATTTCAAAACATACATGTACAAATTGTCACGAAACTCAGAACTTTTTGGACTTCTTAGGTAGACCTCTATGGTAGATTGAAAAAAAAGCCACACACTTGTGAAGGCAGAGATCCAAGATGGCCAAATAGGAGCAGCTCTGGAGTGTAGTTCCCAGCGAGAAGAATGCAGAGGGTGAGTGATCACCACATTTCCAAATGAGTTTTTACTGCCCACAGATCAGGAGCTATCTGGGCTGAAAAGTGCCACAAGTTTCCAGCATGGCTGTTTCAGCTGCCGCTGAGGGTCTCTGCACAAAAACTTGCACAAGTCTGGGCAGCCATTTCAACAGGTGCCTGGAATGCCTGGGATACAGAGCTGCCCATTGAACTGAAAAATAGAGGGCTGAAACAGGGAGCCAGGTGATCTGGCTTAGCAGGTCCCACCCCCCCACAAAGACCAGCAATCTGAAACGCTTTGGATTGAGAGTTTTGCAGCAAGCACAGCTGGACTCGAGGCAGTACAGCTCGGTGGGGGGAGGGGCGTCAGCCATTACTGAGGCAGTCCTCCACTACCGAGGCAGTCTGCCATTACCAAGGCAGTCCGCCATTACTGAGGCAGTCTGCCATTACTGAGGCAGTCCGCCATTACTGAGGCAGACCACCATTACCTAGGCAGTTCTAATAGGAAGTTCACACATCAGCTGGGCAGAGCCCACGGCAGTTCAGCAATGCCTCTGCTGGCAGACTATAGCTAGCCTACCACCCTGCTGGGCAGGGCATCTCTGAAAAAAGGCAGCAGCATGTCAGGAACTTATAAATAAAGCCCCACCTTCCCAGAACAGAGCACCTGGGGAAAAAGGTGTTTATGAGTCCCGCTGCAGCAGATTTAAATGTACCTGCCCAGAAGCTCTGAATGGAAAAACGGAGCTCCCAGCTCAGCACTCGAGCTCCTATAAGGGACAGACTGTCTCTTCAAGCAGCTCACTGACCCCTGTATATCCAAAGAGACACCTTGTAAAGGAGAGCTCAGGCTGACATCTGGCGAGTACCCTTCCAGACAAAGATAACAGAGAAAAAACCAGCAGCAACCCTTACTATACTGCAGCTCCCGTGGGTGATCCCCAGGCAAGCAGGCTCTGGAGTGGACCTCCAGCAGGCCTATAGCAGAGGGGCCTGACTGTTAGAAGGAAAACTAAAAAACGGAAAGAAATAACCTCAGCATCAATGAAAAGGACATCCACTCAGATACCCATCTGAAAGTCACCAACTACAAAGACCTCAGGTAGATAAATCCACAAAGATGGGAAGAAACCAGAGCAAAAAGGATGAAAACACCAAAAACCAGAATGCCTATCCTCCTCCAAGGGATCACAACTCCACACCAGGAAGGGAACAAAGCTGAATAATGAGTCTGATGAATTGACAGAAACAGGCTTCAGAAGGTGGGTAATAACAAACTTCTCTGAGCTAAAAGAACACGTTCTAACCCAATGCAAAGAAACTAAGAACTTTGAAAAAAGGTTAGACAAAATGCTAACTAGAATAAACAGCTTAGAGAAGAATATAAATGACCTGATGGAGCTGAAAAACACAACAAGATAACTTTGCAAAGCATATACAAGTTTCAATAGCCCAATCGACCAAGCAGAAGAAAGGATATCAGAGACTGAAGATCAACTCAATGAAATAAAATGAGAAGGCAAGATTAGAGACAAAAGAGTGAAAAGAAATGAACAAAGCCTCCAAGAAATATGGGATTATGTGAAAGACCTAATCTACGTTTGATAGGTGTACCTGAATGTGATGGAGAGAATGAATCCAAGCTGGAAAACACTCTTCAGGATATTATCCAGGAGAACTTCTCCAACCTAGCAAGGCAGGCCAATATTCAAGCCCAGGAAAAACAGAGAAACACCACAAAGATATTCCTAAAGAAGAGTAACCCCAAAGCACATAATCGTCAGATTCACCAGGGTTGAAATGAAGGAAAAAATCCTAAGAGCAGCCAGAGAGAAAGGTTGGGTTACCCACAAAAGGAAGCCCATCAGACTCACAGTGGATTTCTCAGCAGAAACCCTATAAGCCAGAAAAGAGTGGGGGGCCAATATTCAACATCTTTAAAGAAAAGAACTTTCAACCTAGAATTTCATATCCAGCCAAATTAAGCTTCATAAGTGAAGGAGAAATAAAATCCTTTATGAACAAGCAATTGTTGAGAGATTTTGTCACCACCAAGCCTGCCTTACAAGAGCTCCTGAAAGAAGCACTAAACATAGAGAGGAACAACCAGTACCAGCCACTCCAAAAATGTACCAAATGGTAAAGACCATCAATACAATGAAGAAACTGCATCAACTAACAGGCAAAACAACCAGCCAGCATCAAAATGGCAGGATCAAATTCACACATAACAATATTAACCTTAAATGTAAGACTGGCAAATTGGATAAAAAGTCAAAACTCATCGGTGTGCTGTATTCAGGAAACCCATCTCATGTGCAAGGATGCACATAGGCTCAAATTAAAGGGTTGGAGGAAAATTTACCAAGCAAATGGAGAGCAAAAAAAAAAAAGGATTTGCACTCCTAGTCTCTGCTAAAATAGACTTTAAACAAACAAAGATCAAAAGACAAAGAAGGGCATTAGATAATGGTAAAAGGATCAATGCAACAAGAAGAGCTAACTATCCTAAATATATACACACCAAATACAGCAGCACCCAGATACATAAAGCAAGTTCTTAATGACCTACAAAGAGACTTAGCTCACAACTATAATAGTGGGAGATTTTAATACTCCACTGTCAATATTAGACAGATCAACGAGACAGAAAATTAGCAAGCATATCCAGGACGTGAACTCAGATCTGGACCAAGCAAACCTAATAGACATTTACAGAACTCTCCACCCCAAATCCACAGAATATACATTCTTCTCAGCACCACATCACACCTACTCTAAAATTGACCACATAATTGGAAGTAAATCACTCCTCAGCAAATGCAAAAGAATGGAAATCATAACAGTCTCTCAGACTAAAGTACAATCAAATTAGAACTCAGGATTAAGAAACTAACTCAGAACCGCACAACTTCATGGAAACTGAAAACTGGCTCTTCAATGTTGACTGGATAAACAATGAAATGAAGGCAGAAATGAAAGATGTTATTTGAAATCAACGAGAATGAAGACAAAATGTACCAGAATCTCTGGGACACATTTAAAGTAGTGTCTACAGGAAAATTTTATATCAATAAATGCCCACATGAGAAGGAAGGAAAGATCTAAAACCAACACCCTATCATCAAAATTGAAAGAGCTAGAGGAGCAAGATAAAAAAAAACTCAAAAGCTAGCAGAAGACAAGAAATAACTAAGATCAAAGCAGAACTGAAGGACATAGAGACACAAAATCCCTTCAAAAATCAATAAATCCAGGAGCTGGTTTTTTGAAAAGATCAGCAAAATAGACTGCTAGCCACATTAATAAAAAAGAAAAGAGAGAAGAATCAAATAGATGCAATAAAAAAATGATAAAGGGGATATCACCACAGATTCCACAGAAACACAAACTACCATCAGAGATTACAACAAACAAGTCTATGCACATAAACTAGTAAACCAGGAAGAAATGGATAAATTCCTGGACACTTGCACCCTCCCAAGCCTAAACCAGGAAGAAGCTGGAACCCCCGAACAGACCAATAACAAGGACTGAAGTTGAGGAGGTAATTAATAGCTTACCAACCAAAAAAGCCCAGGTCCAGATGGGTTCACAGCCGAATTCTACCAGACATACAAAGAGGAGCTGGTACCACACCTTCTGAAACTACTCCAAACAATACAAAAGAGGGAATCTTTCTCAAATCATTTTATGAGACCAACATCATCCTGATACCAAAGCCCGGCAGAGACAACAAAAAAAGAAAACTTCAGGCCAATATCCATGATGAACATAGATGCAAAAATCTTCAATAAAATACTGGCAAACTGATTGCAACAGCACATCAGAAAGCTCATCCATCATGATCAAGTAGGCTTCATCCCAGGGGCAAGGCTGGTTCAACATATGCAAGTCTATAAATGTAATCCACCACATAAACAGAACCAAAGACAAAAACCACATGACTATCTCAATAGATGCAGAGAAGGCCTTTAACAAAATTCAACAGCCCTTTATGTTAAAAACTCTCAATAAACTAGGTATAGATGGAATGTATCTCAAAATAATAAAAGCTATTTATGACAAACTCACAGCCAATATCATACTGAATGGGCAAAAACTGGAAGCATTCCCTTTGAAATCTGGCACTAGACAAGGATGCTCTCTCTCACCACTCCTATTCAATATAGTATTGGAAGTTCTAGCCAGAGCAATCGGGCAAGAAAAAGAAATAAAGGGGATTCAATTTGGAAAGGAGGAAGTCAAATTGCCTCTATTTGCAGATGACATGATTGTATATTTAGAAAACCCCATCATCTCAGCCCAAAATCTCCTGAAACTGATAAGCAACTTCAGCAAAGTCTCAGTATACAAAATCAATGTGCAGAAATCACAAGCATTCCTATGTACCAATAACAGACTAACAGAGAATCAAATTAAGAGCAAACTCCCATTCACAATTGCTACAAAGAGAATAAAATACCTAGGAATACAACTAACAAAGGATGTAAAGGACCTCTTCAAGGAGAACTACAAGCCACTGCTCAAGGAAATAAGAGAGGACACACACAGATGGAAAAACATTTCATGCTCATGGTTAGAAAGAATCAATATCATGAAAATGGCCATACCGCTCAAAGTAATTTACAGATTGAAATCTATCCCCATCAAGCTTTCTATGACCCTCTTCACAGAACTGGAAAAAACCACCTTAAACTTCATATGGAACCAAAGAGAGCCTGCATAGCCAAGATAATCCTAAGCAAAAATAACAAAGCTGGAGGCATCACACTACCTGACATCAAACTATGCTACAAGGCTACAGTAATCAAAACAGCTTGGTACTGGTACCAAAACAGAGATATAGACCAATGGAACAGAACAGAGGCCTTGAGGGCAATGCCACACATCTCCAACCATCTGATCTTTGACAAACCTGACAAAAACAAGCAATGGGGAAAGGATTCCCTGTTTAATTAATGGTGTTGGGATAACTGGCTAACTATGTGCAGAAAACAGAAACTGGACCCCTTCCTGACACCTTACACTAAAATTAACTCCAGATGGATTAAAGACTTAAATGTAAGACCTAACACCATAAAAACCCTAGAAGAAAACCTAGGCAAAACCATTGAGGATATAGGCATAGGCAAGGAATTCATGAGTAAAACACCAAAAGCATTGGCAACAAAAGCCAAAATAGACAAATGGGTTCTAATTAAACTTCAGAGCTTTTGTACAGCAAAAGAAACAGTCATTAGAGTGAACCAGTGATCAACAGAATGGGAAAAAATTTTTGCAATCTACACATCTGACAAAGGGCTAATAGCGAGAATCTACAAAGAACCAAAACAGATTTACAAGAAAAAAACAAACAAACCCATTCAAAAGTGGGTGAAGGACATGAACAGACACTTTTCAAAAGAAGACATATATGAGCCCAACAAACATATGATAAAATGCTCATCATCACAGGTCATTAGAGAAATGCAAATCAAAACTACATTGAGAAACCATCTCACGCCAGTTAGAATGGCGATCATTAAAAAATCTGGAGACAACAGATGTTGGAGAGGATGTGGAGAAATAGGAACACTTTTACATTGTTGGTGGGAGTGTAAGTTAGTTCAACCATTGTAGAAGACAGCATGGAGATTCCTCAAGGCTCTAGAAATAGAAATTCCATTCGACCCAGCACTCCCATTACTGGGTATATATCCAAAGGATTATAAATCATTCTATTATAAAGACACATGAACACGTATGTTCATTGCACACTGTTTACAATAGCAAAGACCTGGAACCAACCCAAATGCCCATCGATGATAGACTGGACAAGGAAAATGTGGCACATATACACCACAGAATACTATGCAGCCATAAAAAACAATGAGTTTGTGTCCTTTGTAGGGACATGGATGAATCTGGAAACCACCATTCTCAGCAAACTGACACAAGAACAGAAAATCAAATACCACATGTTCTCACTCATAGGTGGGTGTTGAACAATGAGAATACATGGACACAGCGAGGGGAGCATCACACGCTGGGGTCTGTTGTGGGGGGAGTAGGGGAGGGACAGTGGGGGGGTAGGCAGACTGGGGAGGGATAACAAGGGGAGAAATGCCAGATATAGGTGTCAGGGGGGATGGAGGCAGCAAACCGCATTGCCATGTATGTACCTATGCAACAATTCTGCATGATCTGCACATGTACCCCAGAATCTAAAGTACAATTATACATATATATATGTGTGTGTATATATATATATATATATATATAGATATAGATACAGATATAGATATATAAAGAAAAAAAAGCCACAGTTGTTTGCAATGTTTCTTCAACAACCAGTCTATTTTCCTACCTCTGACAGATAGAAAGCTGTGATAGGAAGTCATTTTAAGCCTGGGTCTCCACTGGAGTTGTAAGCTCCACTTTCACTCCTGGAATCCAGCTTCCACAGCAACAGGTCTAGTTTGGTTTGCTGGGTTGAGAGTCTCTGTGAAGCAGAACCCTGATGGGTGCCTGCTGACCCTCAGCCATCATGGAAGCTGACCACACTTATCACTAAGCGCCTGTTAAGGTCAGCTAAGCCTGGGTAGATAAGCAGAACTGTTGACCCCAGCCTAAGTTACCAACCCACAAACTTGGAAAGTCAGTAAAGGGTGTTTCATGAACCATTTTGGTGTGGTTTGTATGTAGCAAAAGCTGATTGAAACCATTCTGCACTTTGAATAGTGAAACAAACTTATTTTATACTGTAGACTTTCCAGAGGGAAGAATAATTAGAAAGTCAACTGCTTTTGTTTATACATGTGTTCTCAAAGCTAATTACTTCTTTGCTACATCATTCTGCTTTGGTACATGATTTGATTGTATGAATGTATTTAAGACTGGACTCTTGGCATTAAATGCTACAGGGAGACAGACATACTTCAGAAACATCTAGTGTACTGAAGCCTAATTTCAAAGTATACAGACATTAGCTAATACTGTGCTAATGACAGTAAATAAAGGTGTAATTTCAGTCCACAGATTTTTCCAACTTTTATGCTTTCAGTGAATAGTTATTGATATTTATAGGCTTTATTCCCACGTCACCTGGGAAGCAGCAATATTACTGTGGTTTTCCTTTACCTGTTAATTTTATTTTGTTGAAATATAAAAGGTTAAAGCTTTAATTAGTAAAATTTATTTTCCTTTGTAATATTTTAACCATTCTTTTTACTTTATAAAGCCCATTCCTATGAGTTTTTTAAAACTATGAATGTAATTACATGTTCTTGTACTCATATGACTACATTTAAAATATACTTAATGTTTTAATCTAGCTGCAAGTAGTTTTATTTAGTGTTAGAGAGAATCTCAGTTGGCTTTTCTCTAAAACATATTGTTTCAAAGAACCCTTTAATTACCATTCTTGAATTTACCTGCTAATTTGAAATGCTACTCTTTGATATTCTGAAACTTTATGTAATTGAGTCTGTGGATTGCCTATTTTATTTCAGTTTTCTGTCTACTTTTATAACAGTAGACAGAAATTATTTGAGGCTTAATTTATTTGAGGCTTAATACATTTGCTACCTGGAAAGGCAAGTTACCCTAGTGTTCTCATTCTTCAAAACACCCTGGCTAGTTCCTGTGTTTATTTTTTTCCAGAAAACTTTAGAAATCCTTTGTGAAGCTTCACAGTATCACACTAAGATTTAGGCTGGAGTTGCAGAAACTTAATTTAAAAAGAACTGTTACAATATTGCAACGTTGAGTATGGTCGAGTATGCCTATTTGGGAATCGTTACAGTTCTCTATTTAAATCTGTTTCATGCCCATCAATTAATTTTGTCAGATGTATATGTGTGGTGGGGCAGTATTTTTGGTGTTCGTTATTTTGTTTGTTTTCATAAAAGTTGTGTTAATTCATTTTAAGCTTGTCAAATATTTCATCCTTTCTGTTGCTCTTAGGAGAGAAAAATGTGTTAATGTACTTAATAGTAAATGTTCAGGCACATTAGAAGTCATTAAGAAACGCTTAACGGGGTAACTTAATTAAAGCTGGTTCTCTGAGACTCTTCACTCTGCATCCATTTATTATCTTTCTTTGCACATTTGCATGCATTTGAAAGTAGAACATTATATACTTAAAAGTATTTTAAAACACATCTTCCACTGGCCTTCTCATCAAATAGCCACAGCTCTATTATGGCTCTTAGGTGCCCGCATATTCATCACCCAAATTTGTCTCTTCCACTTGGCCCCTGTGACCATTCTCAATACGTCCTGTGGTGCCAGTTGTACTTTCTGGCCCTTTCGCTGAATCCACTTCCAATTTTTCAGCGACTTTTCCGTAACCCCTGCAGTCACTGGTCTGTCTTTGGGCTCCAACATGGCTCACGGCACACCACCTTTCCTTCCTCTCCTTGGCAGGGAACTTGAAGTGGCCTGACAATGATTTGGAATGACTTGAGCCCTGGGGTGAGGGGATGACAGCTAGGGAGAGAGAAAGACGCAGAGGGCAGCACCTGTCCCTGCCGTGTTCCAACTCACCAGCCAGAGCCAGCTTCCCTGGGAGTTCCAGTGCTGTGTTGCACAGTGCCCTGTCTGCACCATGTGCTGGAGGGTGGGGTGGCCACAGGGGCTTTTATTAGACTCTTCTTCCCATCGATTTTATGGCCAACTGACTCGTTATTCTGCTTTGAGACAAGATGCTTTCTCCAGGTACCTCTCAGGAGCTCTCATTTCCACGTGACAGATGGTGGTTTTCACTTCATCGCTTTATACACTGGCAGCCCAAGCCCATGCTCCTGGTCACTCCCAATATGCCTTTGGCTCAGGGAGAAGGCAAACTGGTGGTGAATAATTTCCTGTGCCTGTGAATTGGTACAGATGCCAAGTTATACTCATTTTAAATCATGCTTCTCCATTTTTAAAGGATGGTTTTACTAATTAGACTAGGCAACTCTTGGTTAACCTAATGTGAGTATAACAAGGAGGAAATTTGGAATTATTATCATATAAGGATGTTTTCATAATATTGTGGTTGCTTTGTCTTGCAAAGAAAAGGTAGAATGTGGAATATGGACATGACTGCCCTCTAAGAGAACTTGAAGGACGTTCTGGGGATAGAAAGAAATACTTCTCCCATGCTGCTCCAAAGAGACAGCCATAAAGAACTGGGTGAATCTTCTAAAATTAACATTTGTATTCCATATAAAGAAGATTTATTTTTATTCACTCAGATGTTCAAAAATGGAAATGGCTTGAGCAATGGTGAGCTCTCTAGCAATGGAGATATTTAAGCAGGGATAGGATGCTTTCTGGGGGAATAATTTACTTGGGATTCACCTATTTTTATTTCATATAATGTTGAGCATGATATCCTACATTTAAGAAGTAGTGCAAGAGAGTGGAAATAATACAGGCACTGAATTATTGGAATCAGAGACGCCTGGCTTAAAATCCTCTTTGTTCATTTACCTTGGGGCAAATCACTTAATCTCACCAAACCTTAGACTCCTGTCTATAAAGTAAAGATAGCCTTCTCCTCTGCACTAGTTTGCTAGGGTTTTCATAACAAAATACCACAGAGTGGCTGGTTTAAACAATAGAAACTGTTATATATTTTATTTAAATTTTAATTTAGTTTTTAATAGCTTCACAGTACTACAGGCTGGAAGTCCAAGATGAAGGTGTCAGCAGATCTGGTTTCTTCTGAGGCCTCTCTCTTTTGCTTGCAGTGTAAGCACATCCCAGGTGTTTCTCTGTCTATCCTAATCTCTTCTTTTTGTAAAGACCCCTGTCAGATTGAACCAGAGCCATCCTAAAGGTCTTATTTTAACTTAACTACCTCTTTAAAGACCTTAAATCCAAATAAAATCACATTCTGAGTTACTGAAGGTTAGGCCTTCCACATATGAACTCTGGGGTGACACAATCCAATCTATAATGTCCTTCTACCCTCAGATTATTTTTTTTTGTAAGTGGACTGCTGTGGTGTTCATTCTATCACTAACCAGGACACAGAGCTAAGCGCATCTTCATGCTGGTCTAAAATAATCTGCCTGCAGAGAAGCCTGGCTTGAAGGTTTCACAAGGGAGATGGATGAGGGGCTGTAAACTGTACACACAATTTACACACAATTATACCACAAGTCAACTTTTATTTTTTCCAAGTAAGTGAATCAGAAGTACATTATTCACTCAGAGAGCATCCCATTCCTAAACACCTCCATTGCTGGAGAGCTCCTACCTCTCAAAGAAGCCATATTCACTTTTGAACATTTGAGTGCATATGCCAAGATCGCGTCATTGCACTCCAGCCTGGATGACAGAGTAAGACTCCATCTCACCCTTTGGAGAAGCATGGAGGGTGCGTCTTCTGACCCCTGCCCTTGTGTTGGGATGGGTAAGTCACATGTTTTCTCTTTGCATCTTCCACCTCTTCCCTTGCAAACATCCAGTTTGTACTCTCCTCTCTCTTTGTAGACTCCATCTCCAATTCCATGATCAAGGTCTTCCCTTCCATTATGCAGGGATGAGCGCTACTTGAGCACTTTTCCCTGTACATACGCGTCTGAACCCATCTGGTTCTCTTCAAACAAAGGGTTTGCATCTGCACGAGGCATCCCTTTCTTAGGAGTCAATTTTTACAAACAGCCTTTGGAGATTCATCCTTGCCCTGGGACGCTCCCATGGGATTTCTCCTGACACAGTGCTGTATCACTCTTTCACCAGAGGAACTCTGATGAATCACACTTTCTCCATCTTGATCCATCAGGCTAGTCATTGCATGTGTCTCAGGTGGGAGAAGGGGAGGGACAAGAGTGTTATCCATACTCAATAAGATGATTTTTCCTGAATGAATGCATGAGTAGATGAATGCAAGTATTCAAAAGAATATTACACTCTGTGAGTTGGCCTTGAGATTACTTTGTTTATTTCCCAAAGGGTGTTATATAACCCAGAATATTTTGCTAAAGCCGACTTGCTTTCTTCCCATTTCCTCATACTTCAGTTTAAAAATAGTGAATGTTTATTGAATGCTCCCTCCGGGTCAGACACTAGTCAATGTGCTTCAATTATGTTGGCTCATGTAATCCTTACACACCCTCTAGAGGAGAGGCTTGCTATTGCCCCTTTTATCCTAGGGAAACTGAGGCAAAGAGAGGTTATCAACCTGTCCAAGGTCATTTAGCTAGGTAGAGGCAGAGCTGGTTCAAGTTCAGCCATTCTGGTCCAGAGCCCACATGTTCAACCCCACAGCACTCTTTGTCCAGTAATGGAGTGTCCTGAATTCACCGGACACTTCAGGGTCAGGGGTGTCTGGAATGCAGAGTCAGGGGCATGCTGATTAAATAGCCACCAAGAGGAAGCACAACTGGACTGGAGGAATATATTGGCAACCGGTTGACTCCAAAGTCTGCAGAATCCTAGAGTTCAACAGTATCTTTAACTTAGGCCAACTCTCCCACCAGCTCCCTGAGTCATTTGCTCATTTCACCTTTTCATTGTTAAAATTGGTATATTCATACCTACTTACCAGTCATGGCAGGGTTGAATTAATTAACATCATAAAGCCATTAGCACAATGTCTGAAATACAGTAGGTGCTTAGTAATTGTTAGTTGCTATGAGCATCATCATCTTCATCATGTGGTCAGACTTTGTAATTTACCTAGAACATTCACATATTCCAGTCTTGTTGGAGGTTAAATATATAAACAGATACCACAATATTGTGCATTAATATTTTCCCTATTGCAAGTGACGCTACTGAATCTCGGAAAATGAATACCTTTCCCCAGGGAAAGTAAGATGATCCATGGTAGAGCTTGTATTTAATCTAAGATCATGCAATGGACTGGATGGCTGTGTCCCCCTCCAAATTCATATGTGGAAGCCCAATCCCTGATGTGATAGTATTAAGAAGTGAACCTTTAGGAGGTAATTAGGGCCTGAGGGCAGACCCTTTGCGAATGGGATTAGTGTCCTTGTAAAGAGAGTCCAGAGAGCTCACTCGCCCTCCCTTTCTGTCATGTGAGGATACAAGGAGAAGTCATCAGTGTGCAACCCAGAAGAGGGTCCTTGCCAGAACCTGACCATGCTGGCACCCTAATCTCGGACTTACAGCCTCCAGGACTGTGAGAAATAAGTTTCTGTTGTTTCTAGCCACCCAGTTTATGGCACTCTCTTCAGCATCCTGAAGTAAGACAGGTCATCTGTAATTTCTGTTTTCCAAATAGGTGAATCAGAAGCAAATTATTCACTCAGAGAGCAACCTATTCCTGCTTAAACACCCCTATTGCTGGAGAGCTCATCACCTGTCAAAGAAGCCATTTCCACTTTTGAACATTTGAGTGCATAAGCCAAGAGCCAAGATCATGCCATTGCACTCCAGCCTGGGCGACAGAGTGAGACTCCATCTCAAAAAAAAGAAAATAAACAAATAGATAAATGGCCCTTCCTCTCTGTCCATCTCTGAAGCTTAGCTTTTCTTTTTTTGCATGGTGGCCTCATGTCTCCCACCCTCTCTACCTTTCTACATGGCCAGTCCCAGCTTAGCATCTCTGGTGGAAAGAGCTTCTTTCTTCCAGAGTCCATGATAACAGCTCCAGGGATGAATGCTATTGGCCTTATCTGAATTATGTGACCTTCACTTGGCCAAACCACAGCTTCCAGGTGTAAGGGAAGAAGGCTTGATAAGACACCTGAGCCAGGGCTGATGGTGGAGAGAAGGAGGGAAGTCAGGTATGTCCTCTGAAAAGGAGGACAGCCAAGCTTGCTGGACAAATGGAAATGAATCACCGCTGCAGTCCAGGACACTACAGATCTGAGAAAATCCATGACACAGGATGGCCGCTGAGCAGCTACAAGAAGTCCTGATTTAGATACTTACAACAGTGGCCTCTCTGCCTTAGGGTCCCCTAAAGGGAGCCAGGTCTCTTTGTCCCCTCTTCTGTCCCTGGAGCTGGCACGGAGGGAGGCAAACGGAAGAATCCTGTGAAAGGAGAGTTGCTGAATAAGAAATTGATGACTCTGTGAATGGAAGTTAAATCTGTGCCTGGCCAGCAGCTCCTCTCTAAGCCTTTAATATGTAAATGTGTCTGATAGCTGTCCTGGGGGGAGTCTCAGCCTATTGGAAGGGGTGAGGAGAGGGCGAGGGAGCGTTCCAGGCAGGAACTAGCAGGAGCAAAGGCACAGCCTGCTCAGAAAATCATAAATAACCCAGGGAGGGCTTGCAGCGGGGAGGATGGGTGGCGGAGCTTGAAATGGAGGTAGGGCCAGATGGCGGTGGCCTTAATCAGGCCATTCTGAGGAGTGTGCATCTCTCTGCCAGGCAGTGGGGGCCTGGGGCAGGTCTGTTTGTTAGAACATGATTTGATCTGTGTTTAGTAGTGTTTTAAAATACGGTTTTCTCTTCCCTGAAGCCATTTCTGATCAATATTGTTTATGAGGATTTCTAAATTCTCTGTATTCTAGTGATGCATTATTTGCCTTCAAGTGGAGGGGAACAATTTATTTATTATTTATTTATTTTTTGAGGATTTTTAAAAAATTATGCTTTAAGTTCTGGGGACATGTGCAGAATGTGCAGGTTTGTTATGTATACCTATGTCTACACGTGCCATGGTGGTTTGCTGCATCCATCACCCCATCATCTACATTAGGTATTTCTCCTAATGTTATCCTTCCCCAGTCCCCCACCTCCTGCTATCCCTCCCCTAGCCCCCACCCCTCAACACGATTTAGATGTACATCAGTGGTTAAGAAAAGTCCATACCATGGAATTGCTATAGTGTTAACAGGAACAGAGAGATGTTACTAACATGAGAAGGTGACCAGGATGTGTCCTTAAGTGAAAAGATGACACATGAGGAACGATGGGCATAGTCAGTTCTCATTACTTTAGAAAGAAAAGAAAATTCGGTATCAGGGTCTGGAAGGAGCTCAGAAGGTATATACACAGAGACTAACAGGCATGGCCTGGGTCATGTTAACAGAAAGGACAGACTCTGTAAAACATTTTACCAAGGTTTATTCTGAGCCAGTACAAGTGACCATGACCAGGGGAACACAGTCCCAAGAGGTCCTGAGAAAGCGCATCTGTGGCAGCTAGATTAGTTTGTTTTTATACATTTTAGGGAGGCTGGAGTGACAGGCAAAGACATAAATCACTATGTAGTTTGGCCCAAAAAGATGAAATACCTTGAGACAGAGGCTTACAGATTATAGGTGATACGGAGGTTTTCTAATTTGCAATTGGTTAAGAAAGCAAAGCTTTGTCCAAAAAACTGGGAGTCTGCAGAAAGGAAGGTTTTGAGAAGAGACAAGAAGTCTGTTAACCAATACACTGGGTCCGAGAGACCTGCAGGGGTGTGTGATTTACCCCTTGTTTGGCATGGCCTTAGGTCCTGTTAGTAATTTGATCTCTTACTGTCACAAAGGGTCCATTTTGTTAGTCTTATGCTCTCCTGTTGAACATTAGTACTGGTCAGCTGTGCCGAAACTCCGACCTCCCTTTTCACCATGGCCAGGAGTTCAGTTTTTGAGGTTTTTGAAAACCTTGACCCTTGGCCAAGAGAAGTGTCCATCCAATTGACCAGGGGCTTAGGATTTTACTTGTAGTTTACAGTCATGTCAGCTGGTGAGGAGACGTGGTAGGCCAGGGGTCCAAGGAAGGTCTCCAAGGGGACTTGGACTCTGGAAATGGATATAACTCAATGCACACGTACATTTTTCTGGGAAAGGCATCTTTTCATCTATCCCATTTTCAAACGTTTGGAGAGAGGCATAGACTTACAATAGTGTTCGGAAGTGTGGCTGTCAGAGGAAGATGGCACCCTATTCCAGGAGGCTGATCCCTTAGGATGCTAGGAGGCTTGGCTTTCTTGTCTCCGTGTATAATGATTTGACTGTGCCAGATCGTGGCTGCTATTCAGTGCCCCATAATTGGATTACTTTCGCAGAAGGATACTTCACTGCTAATTGGCACAGGGAGGAGAGCGTCAGGAGCCAAGGTGTCCGGCTGAAAGAGGGAGGGGAGAAGTATAGAAAGGCCTGGATGGTGAGAGGTGCCTTTGGAGATGTTTAAATGGGTTTGAGAGGGAGACTGTCACATCTGGTTGTTGTGATAATTAGATTAGGAAGCGGAGAGATGGAGACAGAGCAGTGGCCAATGCAGTCTGCATGCTCTGCCAGAGGCCCAAGATCTGAAAATAGACCGTGTGCAGAGGTGACCTTCAAGGGGGGGTCACACTTGACACAGCCCAGAGCCAGAGGCGCTTGGGATCCAGGGCCCCAGAGAGCATCTCTTGCAGCGGTTTCGAAGCCTGGTCCATGGAGCCATCTGAGGATTAGAATCCCCTGGTGTGAGCGTATTTGAAAATACAGCTTCCCAGTTCCTACCCCTGTGTATCCCAGGCCAGCAGACCTGGGTTTGGCCCCAGGGCAGAAGGATACTTCACTCTCTATTTTAACCAGGATCCTGGGTGATTCCGATGCCTGTTCAGCTAGGGAGTCACGGACCTAGGTTGACATCAGCCTTTGCGAGACCGAGACGAGGCGAGGAGACTAGCCAAGGACATCACACCACAGTGCCAAGTGTTTCATATGTGTTATGTATCTCTCATTTAATAGATCTCTCATGTGTCTGTATATATATTTCATTTATATATCTCTCATGTATATATACATGTGTGTGTATATATGTATATATATATATATATCTCATTTATATATGTCTCATATGTTATATATCTCTCATTTAATCCTCCTGGGCAATCCTGACTTTATTTATGTCACTTAATAGACAAGGTTATTGAGGGTCTGAGAAGACCAGGGACTTGCCCAGATCACACACTACTAATGAGTGATGCACAAGAGACAGCTTCACTGCCTCCCAGGTCGCTCACATGTCCTGCTGCTGGGCGTTGCCTGCCGTGGTCCACAAGACCTCGGCTCTTAACTGCAACTTCAACTCCTCCCTGCACCCTCACCTCAATTTTGTTTGTTGAGAGAATAAATGGAAACCCTAAACTCCTCATTTCTAGTTCATGATTCTCTCCATTAAATTCTGAAAGGTCCCATTCATAGTGTTTTGACCCAATTCTTGTGTTCTTGGAATAGTGTTTTCCCTTCCAGAAGCCCGGTTTTGCTGACTGGACAAAGATGGGGACATATCGACAGTGCTAAGATTCTTCCCAAAGCTGGCATTCTGTTGCTTGGTTGTGGCCAGGTGGTATTATTAAAAGTCATTTTTATTTCTGAGGTGCCTCATAGGGCGCGGTTGAGAATTTAGACTTTTACCCTTTAGACGACCTTGTTTTCTTTCATGACATTCATGATGTATGATGTTGGGTTCAGGACTGACCTCCGTGGGTGAAACCAGATCTTAAAATAAAATAGGCTGGGACGTGCACTATTTCAACCTTTATCAGTCAGGGTCCTAGCAGGAAGCAGATAGCACACTTAATTTTTCAAATAACAGGTTTATTGAAATGTAATTTACATTCCATGAAATTTATCCTTCTAAAGTGTATAACTGAGTGGTTTTTAGTATATTCAGAGTTGTGCAACCATTGCCATTATTTAATTTTAGAAGATTTTTGCCACCCCCCAAAAGCAACCCCATACTCATTAGCAATCACTTTTCATTTTCCCCCACCTTTAGCTCCTGGCAACCACTCAATGTGTTGACCGATTCTGGTCATTTATATAAATGAAAGCGTATAATATGTGGTCTTTTATAACTGGATTCTTTCACTTAGCATAATTTTTCAAGGTGTATCTGTGTTGTCACATGCATCAGTACTTCACTCCTTTTTTTTTGAGACTGAGTCTTGCTCTGTAGTGCTGTGGCTGGAGTGCAGTGGCGTAATCTCGGCAATCTCCGCTCACTGCAACCTCCGCCTCCTGCATTCAAGCGATTCTCCTGACTCAGACTCCCGAGCAGCTGGAATTACAGGCGCCTGCCACCACACCCAGCTAATTTTTGTATTTTTACTAGAGGTGGGGTTTCGCCATGTTGGCCAGGCTGGTCTCAAAATCCTGAGCTAAGGTGATCCGCCTGCCTCAGCCTCCCAAAGTGCTGGGATTACAGGTGTGAGCCTCTGGGCCCAGCCCTTCACTCATTTTTATTGCCAGGATTTCATTGTAAGAACGTGCCACCTTTGCTCACCTAGTCATCAGGTGATGGACATTTGTATCATTCCCACTTTTTGGCTTATGAATAATGCTGCTATAAACAACCATGTGCAAGTTTCTGTATGGGTATATCTTTTCTTTCTTTCTTGAGATGGGGGTCTCACTCTGACTCCCAGGCTGGAGGGCAGTGGCACCATCACACCTCACTGCAGCCTTGAACTCCTGGGCTCAAGTGATCCTCCTGTCTCAGCCTCCCAAGTCACTGGCCCAGGTGTGAGCCACTGTGCTTGGCTTGTTGGTATATGTTTTCACTTATCTGGGATATATACCTAGGAGCAGAATTGCTAGGTCCCATGGTAACTCTTTGTTTAGCATTTTGAGGAACTATGAAACCATTTACCAAAGTAGGTACAGCCCTTCTCATTTCCACCAGCAATGTATGAGCACTCCAGTTCCTCCACATTTTTGTCAATATTTGTTATTGTCCATCATTTTCATGTTAACTATTCCAATGCGTGTGAAGCTATGTCTCACTGTGGTCTCATTTTGCATTTCCCCAATGGCTAATGATGAGCATCTTTTTATGTGCTTATTGCCCTCCTCTGTATCTTCTTTAGAGGAATTTCTATTCAAATCTTTACCTATTTTTTTAACTGGGTTATCTTTTTGTTTTTGAGTAGCAAGAGGTTTTAAAATACGTGTGTGTGTGTGTGTGTGTATACATATATATATATATATATATATAGATAGATAGATATTAGACCCTTATTATTTGGAAATTTTTTCTTCCATTCTGTGAATTGCGTTTTCACTTTTTAAATGTTATCCTTTGAAACACAAAAGTTTAAAATTTTAAAGCCCAATTTATCAGTTTTTTTCTTTTGTCACCTGTGCTTTTATCAGATGTAAGAAATCATTGCCTAAGGTCATGAAGAGTCACCCCTGTGTTTCTTTCTCAGTGTTTTATAATTTTAGCCCTTACATCTAGGTCTATGAAGCACACTTAAGCTTCAGGAGTGTTTACTGAAGTGAGTATTGACAAGGTGCGGGCAGGAGGAAGGGAATCAGAAGGGATAGTGCAGTCGCCTAGGGTTAGTGATCGAGGAAGCTTTGTGCATTCCAAGACCTGAAGGGATAAAGAGAAGAAACAGTGACAGGAAACTGGACATGGAATGAGTTCCGTGCTCAGGCCTCGTTGTCTTGGGAGCTGTGGGCTTTAGTTGAGGAACACAGCCTAGCCAGACAGGCTCAGCAGCACATGGGGAGAACCAGAAGAATTAATTCCTTGGCCAAACTCTCTTTCTCTAGTCTTGCCAGCTAATCCCCATCAGCTGAACCCACTTAGAAGCCAGGACGCTACAATGATGACAACAACAGTAAGAAACCTGTATCAGTCAGGATTTATTCAGGGAGCAGAGTCATTGTGAGATTAGAGAATAAGGAATTCATTATTAGAATTAGAACTTACCCATCTGTTGAAGGAGGGAGGGAATGAAAGTTCCAAGGAAAGAATAAGAGGGTCAGAAAAGGAGGCAGTGACCAGTCAACCTGAGCAGGTGTCCAGCTTTCAAAGGGATGCTGGGAGGGTCAATGGGGTGACCACCTCTGTGGATCCACAGCCAAGCTCCTGGAGGTGGATCTGGGATCTCTATGGGTCAACAGAGCAAGCAGCCTGGCAGAGGAGCTGGACACAGCTTGGAGTGAGTGTGAACCATGTGGAAGAGGTGGGCACTCCTGCATCTCTCTGTTATCGCATCTGACCTCAGGAAGCTTTGGAGAGTAATGGTGATGGATTTACTTCTGCCTTCCAAATTTGGAATATTTTCCTCTTTGGGATGACTATAATCAGGAATCATTCAGGTAAGGGAATTCTAGGAAAATTCTACCCTCACCTCAACCAAGTCGACACAGCACAATTTGACACTGCCCATTCCTCATCTATTTGACCTCCACACGTACCTTTTTAACCACATTTACCTTCCAAACAAAAGCACAAGCAAAATCATGCTTCTGCCTAAAATGAGGCAATAATTCCTTATACAAGTGAAAGTACCTGAACCGTCCCCCCCAAGGAGAATACGAAGTCCTCCACGTTCACTTCATCCATTTGATGGTATTTGTTTCCCTTTTAGCTGAATCACATTTCCCTTTGAGAGCCTGTAACTCAACTCCTGAGATATAAAGTTAACCACTAATAATATATCTTATGCTAGATAGTTTGAAAATGGTAGAGAGTTTGAAAACAGGAGACAGAAAAAGAATATTTGGTTCATATACAAATGTATCCATACAAAAGCAAAAAATAAATGCTTGGAACTACTATTACCTTTATTTCTGCAACTGGTCACATGGTTGTTGCAGGTATTTCCACATTTTCATTATCCACAACCTGTTACATGTTTCCTTTGCCCTCAGCAAAGCACCCAGGTGGTGGGATGCTTCCTTGATTGGTGGGGTGATTCTCCTTAACGAAGGCTGCTCTTCAGTGAAGGTTCACACATGACACAAACTCTAAATTCTTAAAGTGTGCATTTCATTTTCAGTCCTGTCTGTGTGGTGTTGCTGTAAATTTTCATTGGCTTTTATTACAGAATGTAGGAATACTGACAGGTGCAGAGAAGGTCTCTTGCATTCTGGACATATTCCTCCTTGACCCTACTGTTTAATAGCAACCCCCAATCCCCTTGATAGTCAGAATCAATTATACCAGCCAGTGCAATTATCCTAGATTTGCCTGTTGGTTCAGAGACTGAGGAGCTCAAAGTGTCCAGGTGGCGATCTGACTTCCAGTTTAATGGAACGATAGCTGTGTCCCCTGGTGGAAACACTTCTCCCTTAGGAACTAAACTGTCTAAGGTAGGAAAGTGTAAAGTTGCAGGAATGATTATAAAAATGTTGCTAGTGGAACAAGAAGGGAAAATATGAAGAACTACTACTATTCCCTCATGATACTTGGCCCTGGGACCCCTGGCAAGAAAGAAGATCCTATGTATCAATTGCTTATTCTGCACAGATAACTTACTCTATCAAAGGGTTGCCTCCCCCACTGGTACCAAAACAGAGGCTTCAGAAAGCCATTCCACCATTTCATAGAGCCGGCTAATTCATGGAACCATGGTAACCCCAGTAAATCACATGAACATGAGCATGAACCTGCCGTTATACTTCATTTGCTGTATAATCTTCCTTCTTGGACAGAAGTAATGAAGTGTGGATTACCATGATAGTGAATAAGGCGTTTAAGAAGCCCAGAGATGCTGGTTTTGACAGAAGCATTGTGGACAGAAAAAAACAGTCCGTATCCAGGGAAGTTTCTTTTTTCCTGAGAAAAAAGTACTGCTTTTTTCATGATGAAAGTGGTTCTTAGCACAGGCGCACCTCGTTTATTGCATTTCACTTAATTGTGCTTTATAGATATTGCATTTTTTACAAACTGAAGGTTTCATGGCAACCGTGTGTCCAACAAATCTACCGCTGCCATTTTTCCAATAGCATCTTCTCACTTTGTGTCTCTGTGTCACATGTTAGTAATTCTCACGTCTAACTGTTTCATTATTGTTGTGTGGGTCTATGATCAGTGATTTTAATGTAACTTTTTGGGGTACCATGAACCACAGCATGTAAGACGATGAGATTGATCCACAAATGTTGTGCACATTCATTGTTGGTCCCTGCTGTTGGCAGGCTGTGTGTTCAGTGGTAGCTGTTGCCAAAATGGCTTTGATGTTGCTTAGCCCATGCATAACTCCCATCCCTGCCACCATGCCCTCTGTTCATGAGCCCATTGGTTAGAGGCAGGGTTGACTGAGGAAGGAGATTAACTGACATCCACAGGATTCATTATTTTGTCCACCTGACTATTAAGATTCTCCTTAACTGAGGAGAATTCCATTATATATATATACCACAGTTTCTTTACCCTTTCATTGATTGATGGGCATTTGGGTTGGTTCCACAATCTTGCAATTGTGAATTGTGCTGCTATAAACATGCGTGTGCAAGTATCTTTTTTGAATAATGACTTCTTTTCCTCTGGGTAGATACCCAGTAGTGGGATTGCTGGATCAAATGGTAGTTCTACTTTTAGTTCTTTAAGGAATCTCCACACTGTTTAGGTGATGGGTGCACCAAAATCTCACAAATCACCCCTAAAGAACTTATTCATATAACCAAATACCACCTGTACTCCAACAGCTTATGGAAAAATAAAATAAAAAATAAAAATAGAAGATTCTCCTTAACTAAGGCTGCTCCTCAGTGAATTTTCACACAAGACACAAATAATTTTCACACTTGTGCCCATTAAGAGACATCTATCCACAGAGCTTTTCCCCCAGACTGCCCTGACACCAAATTTCCCATCATCTTACTTTCAAGTCTCTATCTTTCCTGCCAAACTTTTAGTCAATGTTCGTGAATCAGTATATAGACATAAACATCTGATCATCTTTTCAAAAGGCTTATTTCATAGCCAGAGGTACATTGCTTGAAGTTCTGCGAAGATTTCACTTTAGTGACTTTATTTTTCTTTGGGTCTACTCCTGAATGTGGCTGAAGTGTTGCTGCTGTTTTTGGATATTGCCGGAATCTTCTGCAGAACCATCTGTAAACCCAGCTTGCAGTTTTTCTTCCTTGGATAGCAATGAGATTAACTAACATAGAGAATTCAGTTAATCTGAATTCTCAGCGAGAGTAGCTGGCCATAGAGAATTCTCCATGAAGAAATGTGTGCTAAATAGAGAGAGTGAAGGCGAAGTAGCAACAGTAGGAGCATCGGAATCGGGACTCCTTGATGACATGACTTATTGGAGCCTTTGGTCCTGTTAGCCAAATCTTGTAGCCACCATTTCTACCCAACAATGGAGTGCTGCTGTGCATGACCAGCTCTGTAACTTGCAGGATCAGACAACATCCAGTTCATGATAGGGTAGCTCAGGTTGCCTAGTAATTTGGTGAGGTATGGTCAACCAATTGCTGTCTACTAGGGCCTATAGCAAGCTAAAAACTTTCAAAAGAATAGTATCTGAAGAGGGTGGCACAAGTTCACTTTAAATTCATCATGGCTTGGGCTGTGATTCTTCTCTAGGGGCCTACCAAGGGCTTCACAAGTCGTTTCTATCTGCCACAGACACATGAAGATCAAACATGATCAGATCTTCTGGGCTATCCAACCTAAGTGCCTGAGCAGTTTGAATGACAGCTTTGACTTGATCCATGCATTTTTCCCCCCCCTGGTTCTTAATCAAAATGGGCAGCCTTTATGTTGCTTGGATAATGGGTCAGAGTAGCTTGACCAAATGAGGTGTACATTGTTTCTAAAACCCAAAGAGACCCATTAGAGATTGAAGGAACACAGGGAACTTCACTCCAAAATATGACTCCCTGATATAATGAGTATTTTGAATTAAAGAGCCTTTGAGAACAACAGGTGATGGAAGAGATTTCCCCTAGCCACGTAAAGAACAAACGTACCCATCGAGGAGAACAATTGTTTTTCCTTCCCTTCCCATTCCTGTCTTTGAATCTTCCATCTCTCCCAAAGCACTGGATGAAGTTGTTCTCTGAAGTTCACTCATTTGCCTGAAGTTTGGGCTTACCAAAGAAAAAAATCACCCTTGGTCCCTTCCCTGAGTATTCATTAACTGAACCCATTTATAGGAAGGGAGACTGAGGTTTGTCATCAAACGAGGACAGACTTTTGTCACAAACCAATGTTTGCTCTGTAGGCCCAACAGACTTTGTCCCATGTCACTGTAGATTCTTCAAGCCCATTGAATTCCCCTAAAAATCATTTACTATCCTCCTAAAATCATCCACACTTCCCCATCTTCCTTTCCCCTAAGAAGTAGGGCATATAAGCGTCTGTACTCTACTGAGATATTGGGCACTAACTCTGTGATTCTCTCCTGTGCACACTAATAAATTGGTATGCCTTTTCCCTTATTAACCTGCATTTTGTGAGTTGATTTTTCAGTGAATCTTCTGAGGGTAAAGGGGAAGATTTTCCTTTGTCTCCTACAGCATTAGGCCTTTTAACATAGTAAGAGGAGCCACCAGAGATAGCAACCTGTACTTCACCTTGGAAAGAATATATTAACATGCCCCAGACCATTGGACTTACTAGCAATGTCACTGCATTTTCTTTGAATCTAAGATTCTGTGGGTCAGCAATTTGGAATGGGCTCATACGCTGTTTTTCATGAGTCCACTTATGCAGTTACAGTTGTCTGGATGTTCACCTAAGATGGGAGGGTCTACAATGGCCTCATTCACATGTCTAGCAGTTGGTGTTGGCTCTCAGCTTGGCCTCTCTAGATAAATGGTTTCTCATCCTCCACAAGGGTAGCCCAAGCTGTTTCATATGGTGGTCTCAGGTTCCAAGAGAGGGCAGAAGCTGTGGGACCTCTTCAGGGTCAGGTTCAGGACTCTCACCACTTACTTTTGCTACATTCTCTAGGTCAAAGTAAGTCACAAGCAGGCTCAGATTCCGGAGCCTGAAGGAGAAGGGGGAAATGGATAAATGGACTCTGCCTCTTTGTGGAAAGAACAGCAAAGCCACATTTGCAAAAGGGCATGGATATAGGAAAGGGAGGAATTGTGGCTATTACTTGAAATCTCCCATAGATTTCATTGATGTAGTCAATTCAGATCAGTGCCTGGGACACAGAGCAAGGTTCAGGAAAGGGGTGATATTTGGCATAACACTTTAGAAAAACATCAGAATGCAAGCAAGAGGGATGCTTTCATAGAGGTTACCTTGAATTTTCTCAAAGTTATTTATAAAGCACATCATTTGAAGTACATCAGTTCTTTAATGGTTATTAGCCTCAGATTACTTGTGACACATCTCTTTGCTGACTGAGATACATCAGAGAGTAGACACCATATTTGGGGTTCTTCTAGATAATGAGGAATATCTGAGAAGCTGCATTGGAAGATAATTTTTCTGGAATTCCTGTGTCCTGCTCTGTTCTGGGCAAATGATATTTCTGAAGGTTAGATCAATCAGTTCAAAGAAGGGTTAATTATCTAAAAATTAAATTAGATTTAATCCAGTCCCATATCATCTGAATTTTCTTTCTACTACAGAAATTTTAAAATGGGATATTGAACATATATATAAATACGTACATACATACATACATACCTATGCATTACAAATTAATGCCTTAGAATGGTTACCTACTAAAACATATAAATGATTTTGAACAGTTATTTCTTATGGAATATTTAAGAGTAGTCAGTGTCATTGCATTGCTTTTCTGTGCTCTGACCCATGCAGTCTGCCTTGCAAGGATGGAGCATTTTTAACCAATCACTCACAGCTTTCCTGGCACATCCTGGCCATGTGCCATGGACCATAGACAATGGATTTTGCATCAGTAAATCAGGCTTGTGTTTGTTTTTACAGTGATCCTTCTACAGACATTTTAGGGCAATTCTGCTGCTGAAATGCTTATAATGTTTAGACTCCTAGTTTAATGAGTTTGTTTTGCTTTGCTTTTTACGGTAATTTATTCAAAAAATATTTATTTTATACCTGCTATGCCACTGAGCTCTTTTGAGCAACGAAGAGACATCAGTAAACAAAACTAACAAAAATTTCTGCCCCCAAGGAGCTTAGATTTTATTGCAGTGCGAAGGATTTTGTTAACAGGAAGAGTGTTCTTAGGATAATTTCAATAGTCAGTAAATGGGTATCAGACTAATAGCAGCTTAAGATCAAGACTCTTACGCATTACTTAAGAAGTCCCGAATCAAGCAGTCCCAGTATCGATGATAATGTTTGAAGGATGTCATTAAACTCTGAGGCTTCTTCAGTTACTGTGCTCTGCCATTCCTGCGTGAGGATCCCAGAAGACATCATGGTTTCAAGATGGCTGCTAGAACTCTAAGCTATGCATCGTCAAATCACAGCTACCAATATAGGTATCAAAGGTCAGTATAAAATAAATTGTCTCTATCCAGTCATTTGGGGAAAACTTTTCTTGGAATCCCAATCAGACTTCTCAGTTTTCAGTAGCCAGAAATGTGTGCATTCTCACTACTATATCACCATGTACGTTGTCATGCCTGCCTTACACAAACGGTGATTCGTATGCTGGGCAGATGTGTACCCTGGTGCCACAAAAAGAAATCTGAAGTCTGTGCCCAGGAATAAGAGGGGTAGCTGTCAGTTTGGCCACCTTAGGTTTAATTTAATCATTTTCTTGGCTTAAAATTTTTCATTGTGGACTTTTGTAGACATTACTGTTTTCTGATATTTAATATTGATCTGAGGATGTCTGAGACCTGCCTCTTGTTTTTGCCTTCTTTAGTGTTGCTTGTTTTTTCTGCCTGAAAAGTGTTTTTATTGTTGAGTTCAATATATTAATTAGGATGTGTCATGGAGTTGAGGGATTTGAAACAATTTTTTCCTGGATTATTATTCATTTCAGTCTTTATCATTTCTATATTTTAGACAATTTTTCTTGTATTTTACCCTTAAATGTGTCACCTGGATCCTTTATGGAAGTTTTTCGCTTTAGAGCCAGTAATTATACTTAGTTTGGCTTACTTCTGTCTGACATATCTATTAATTTGTCCATCATCATTTCACTATTTCTCTTTTTCATCAGAAATCACTATTTTAAATCCCAGCATTTTGGGAGGCTGAGGTGGGCAGATCACTTGAGGTCAGGAGTTCGAGACCAGCCTGACCATCATGGCGAAACCCTGTCTCTACTAAAGATACAAAATTTAGCTTGGTGTGGTGGTGCATGCCTATAATCCCAGATACTCATGAGGCCAAGGCATGAGAATTGCTTGAACTCGGGAGGCGGAGGTTGCAGTGAGCCAAGATCACACCACTGCACTCCAGCCTGAGCAACAGAGTGAGATCCTGTCTCAAAAAAAAAAAAAAAAAAATCACTATTTTAAACCTATCTTCTACAGCAATTGTCAGTCATGTTTATTCTGCTTAATGAGAGCTCATTAGTTCTATAATGTCAACTTAAATAAATAAATCTTCCATATGCATTAAGATAAGGAACCAAATGGATTCAGATCCTTAAAAGCTCTGTAGACAAAGGGGGAGAGAAAGATAATTCTAAGATTCTTCTAAATAGCTATTGCTGTTAACATATATTCACGTGTTACAGAAATTAGGTTGCATGTGGTTACCAGGCCAGCTCAGTTGCAGAATCTGCACTGTCTCTCCAGGCCTGCTTTCCACACTTCCCTGCTCTGTCTTGTGCTCCAGTAGGCTGGGCTCTGCGGACATTAACAAAAAGGATGCCTTTGCTTGGCTTCACCTTCCAGTTGCGTTCAGCCAAGAGTGGCCTTGGTAGAAGAAGAGGAGGGAGAAGCAGAAGGAGATCAGGGCATTTGTTACCAAAGTTCCTTCCCTTCTGCTCTACGGTTTTACAGTGGCTTTCTTCTGCTGGCGCTCATCTCCTTTCAGGCAGCCCTTCCTGTAGCTTAAGTCCTTCCTTGTCGGCTTCCAGCATGAGCTTCTTCCTGGTCCCCTCAGGCCCAGGGTCTTCATTCTTCTCCTTTGCACCCTTGTGCTTCACCTTCTCGTGTTCATTTCCCTCTACGATCCCCTCACCTTGGTTAATAGACAATTTGCTCCATTATTTTTATTCACCCCTATTGAGTATGGTGTCCCTGTTCTGTTTAACTTTAATGGATACAGTGATCTAGAAGCATAAAAAGCCCTTAATGATTACAGTTCATATTCCCCAGGAAACACATTCAAGCCTTGAAATCTAGAGGTCTGGGCGGGGACAGGAAGCTAATTTTCCGTGCTTGTTTGTTTTTCTTGTGTGTGTGTGTGTGTGTGTGTGTGTGTGTACGTTTCTGCTAGCTTCCCTTTTCTGCACTGTGGTTAGTTGGTTTACACACCATTCCTTTTCCTTTTGATCATCTTCAGAAGGCTCAATCCTTTATTTTCTCTGCTGTAATGAGGATGACTTCTTGACTCACTGCTCATCATATGTGAGGCAACACTTTTTCTCTAATAGCTACAGTTTAAGAATATATTCTATCTATTCTTCTGACTTAGGAAATTGCTAGAGTTTAGCTAAGAGGGTGTTATGTCAGCTGGGAAGGATTTAGGGTCAATGCTAGAAAAAAATGAGTTTAGCAGTTTCCTTTGGGATTTCATTAAATGTCTGATGCGAGGTGTCATTTCACCTTGTTGGAGATAGTAACTAATTCCACAGGGGATATCTTTGAACTTCATATTTTCCTCTCAGTGTAGCTTTTCTATCCTCATTCCATCAGAGAGAGACAACAATGAGTCACCTCTGTGGCAAATTAAAGATGATCACAAAGTATTTGATGTTCTTTCCATGGAAAACAGAGTCTATTCCCCTATCCTTGAATCTGAGCTGGCCTGGAACTGCTTTGACCGATAGAGTATGTAAGAAGTAAGCTTATGCTTTCTCTGAGGATACACTTTGGCAGATCAGCAGCTTCTGCCTCATTCTGCTGGAAGATAGCTGCCATGTAAAAAGCACAAGCTCATGCCTGTAACCTCAGCACTTTGGGAGGCCACAGTGGGTGGGTCATGAGGTCTGGAGTTCAAGACCAGCCTGGCCAATATGGTGAAACCTTGTCTCTACTAAAAGTACAGAAGTTATCCAGGCATGGTGGTGAGCGCCTGTAGTCCCAGCTACTCGGGAGGCTGGGCAGAAGAATCACATGAACCTGGGAGTCGGAGGTTGTAGCGAGCTGAGATCTGGCCACTGCACTCCAGCCTGGGTAACAGAGGGACACTCCATCTAAAAAAAAAAAAAAAAAAAAAAAAGAACATGCATCTAGAGATCACCATGCTGTCATGCTGTGAGAAGCCCAAGCCACAGAGAGAGGCTCTGGCAGATGACATGCCACATGGAGATCGGGAGACCAAAGAACACAGGATGCTAAACATGTGAGTGAAGAAGCCATCTTGGACTTGGGTCCCCAAACCCTGGCTGCATCCCTTGAGACCACATGGAAGAGCATCAAACTGCTCAGCCAAGCGGTTTCCTGAATTCTTGACTCACATGATTGTGAACAAATAAAATGTTTCTTCTAAACCACCAAATTTTGGGGGTAGTTTGTGATGCAGCAACAGATTACAAAAACAACTATTTTCAATAATTTTGTTCCAGTAACTTTTTGTAGCACTCTCCAGTCAGATGGGAAGAAAGAGAAGAATTCCTGTTTTGTTTGGTTTCTTCTGGATGAAGGAATATTCTCTGGATTTGGGGTTGATTTACCAGTTCTTCTTTGTGGCTGAGGGTGGACTTAGAAGTGGTGCCATGCTACAGTTCTCCCTAAGAGATGGTCCTAGATGGAGGTGGCAGGAAGTGAAAGCTTAGAGAAGAGGTGAGCCTGAAGGAAACATGAATACTTAAAAAGTGGGAAGATTTTTTTTTTTATTTTTTTTTATTTTTATGAGATGGAGTCTCACCCTGTTGCCCAGGCCAGAGTACAATGGCATGATCTCGGCTCACTACAACCTCCACCTCCCAGGTTCAAACGATTCTTCTGCCTTAGCCTCCCGAGTAGCTGGGATTACAGGCACCTGTCACCATGCCCAGCTAATTTTTGTATTTTTAGTAGAGACGGGGTTTTGCCATGTTGTCCAGGCTGGTCTGGAACTCCTGACCTCATGATATGCCCACCTCAGCCTTCCAAAGTGCTGGGATTACAGGTGTGAGCCACTGTGCCTGGCTGAAAGTGGGAAGATATATTTTTTATTCCTTTCTTATTTGGCCAACATTTATGTACCGCCAGTCATGTTCCAGACAGTATGTTAACTATGGGGCAACAAATAGATGAAGAATAGGAGTGCATGCCTTTACCAAGCTTGCATATTAAGGACTATACAGAACCAGGAACCAATGACTAGGCTATTGTAGAAGGGCAGGACAAGGGATTTTGTAAGTGCTTCCTTAGGAGATGACCACTGAACTGAGTTCAGGCAAGGGAGCATATAGGGTGAAGAAAGGAAGTGAATTACAATCAGAAGGAAGACAGTGCAAAATCAAGGAAGTAGAAAAGCTCTGGAAACTAACTTGACTAGGACACAAAGTAGAAACTTGTTTATGGGCTATGTCCTTCATCTCATGAGTAAATAAATGGTAAGCTAGAAAACTGGCTCTCAAAAAAAAAAATAAATACATAACTGATTTGCAGAATTTGCTATTTTTTTTTCCCTAAATTGTCTCACCACAGTCAATTTCAGGCTAACATCAATTTAACAACTGGCTTGAAAAAGTCCTGAATATTAACAATTGACTCTCTGAAGCCAGTATGAGCAAACGCCATCACATGGTCAAATGAAGGATTTTGAAAATGTCAGTGACATAAACCAATTTGTGCTTTACAATATCACTCTAGATAACCATTTAGAAGCCCATCAAAACAATCTGGATGAGAGATTCTTGAGGCTAAACAACTGATTGTAGATCTAGACAGAGGAGGACACACACACACACACACACAAATATATCGAAATTATATATTACAAGGGAAAGGCAACAGGCTTTGGTGACAGGTTAGATGCAATGAGCACAGAAAAGGAGCCAGAGATAAGCAGATAATTCAGAGATACAATGTGGGGGATCAAGTCATGAAGAACCTTGCATGTACAGGAAATGATCTTTACTATTGTAATAATAGAGAGCCACTGAAAGATTTTAAATCATGGAAGGAGATGATTAGATATGTGGTTTTATCCTGAAGACAAATAATATTTCTTAGAAAACACTTGTATAGATAGGCTATTGATATAACGCTATATAATAATAGATTAAGGTAATTGGCTGTAATTATTTTAAATAACTTTTAAATGGCAACATCTCATTCCAGAAATGCAAAAATGGTTTAACACTGGAGATAGAACATTCATTAAAGCAGTTCTACACCTTAATATATTTAATGAGGAAAAGATTTGGTTCTATCACTTGGCATAAAAAAAGCGTCGAATTTTATTCAACACTTACTTATAGTAACAATTCTTTGAAAAAAATAGTAACAAAAGGAAGCCCCTGTTGGCTAAAAAGTACTTACTGGCTAGGCATGGTGGCTCGCACTTATAATCCCAGCACTTTGGGAGGTCAAGGCAGGAGAATTACTTGAGGCCAGGAGTTCAAGATCAGCCTGAGCAACATAGTGAGACCTCGTCTGTACAAAAAATTTAAAAAATCTATCCAGTCATGGTGGCATCTACCTGTTCCAGCTACTCAGTGGCTGAGGTGGGAGGATTGCTTGAGCCCAGGAGGAGGGTGAGGCTGCAGTGAGCCATGATTGTACCACTGCACCCCAGCCTGGGTAATAGAGTGAGAGCCTCTCAAAAAAAATCAAAAAAGAGAAAGTATTATTATAGTAAGGATTGTACTTGTGAGCCATTAGAAGCATTTTAATTATATTAAAAACAGAAATAAATACTTCCTATGACATATCTAATTTACATTTTATTAGAGGTCTTAATTAGCACACTAAAAACAAGCAGAATAAAAACTGGGATACATAAGAATTACAAAGGAAGAGAGAAAATTATCCATATTTACAAATGTTAATAAGGTTATCTACATAGAGAATCTAAGAGAATATAAATATACAGAAAAATAGGAAAATCAAAGATGTACTGGATGCAAGTTTACTGGATCAAGTTTGCTGGATTCAATATAAATTTGCATACATTAATGGCATAACTATAATAATAACTACTTAGAAGGTGTAATGGCAAAATCAAACAAACAAACAAAAAAACCCTAGCCATTTGATTAGACAATATGGAAAATCTAACAGAATATGCAAGGCCTTCATGTAGAAAATTTTGACACATTATTAAAGCATATAGCAGAAGACAGAACAAATGGTGATATGTACCATGTTCATGGAAGAGTAGATTCAGTATAAGAAAGATTTCTGTCATCAACAAATTAATATAAAATTTTAATACAATTTCAATACAAATAACTATACCTTTTTTCCCTTCAGATTTAAGCTGCATCTAAAATATATAGATGAAAGAGAAGGCCCAAAGTGTCAGATATCAAATCTTATTACTTGTTTTTGAAAAATGACAACCTAAAAGCCAAAATCAGGAAATTGATAATTATATAATTGTATAATGTACTCATAAAATAGAATATCATACAGCCATGAAAAGTGAATTAGATCTACATGTATCCACTTGGATGTATTGCAAACACTTTTTGAATGAAAATAGCAAGTTACAGAATGATAGGATCTAAAGAATACTATTTTATTAAGTTTTAAATCATGTTGATATATAGATACACATATATAGTCATAGCTATATATATGTATATATATGTAAAGACTTAGTATGAAAAATATATGGGAATGATAAGTATCAAATATAGGATGGTGACTTACTGATAGATAAGGAGGTTATAAAATCAGAATATGGAGAAGATACACAGGAAGGTTCTGTTCTGTTTCATTTTTTAACATATGAAACAATGTATATACTCACAAATACAAAGCTGGCTAATGGACACATGAGTTTATTGTGTTATTATTTGCTATATTTTATGTTTTAAATTTTATGTTAAAATATTGAAATATATTCTTTTTTTTTTTTTTTTTTTTTGAGACAGAGTCTCACTCTGTTGTCAGGCTGGAGTACAGTGGTGCTATCTTGGCTCACTGCAACCTCCGACTCTCTGGTTCAAGTGATTCTCCTGCCTCAGCCTCCCGAGTAGCTGGGATTACAGGAATGTGCCACCATGCCCAGCTTATTTTTGTATTTTTAGTAGAGACAGGGTTTTACCATGTTGGCTAGGATGGTCTCGATCTCCTGACCTTGTGATCTGCCTGCCTTGGCCAGTGCTGGCATTACAGGCATGAGCCATCACACCTGACCTATACTCATGATTCTAAAATGTCAACAACACAAGAGTTGATGTAGTAGAAAGTGAGATGTCCTCTCGCTTCCAATTCCTAATCCCAGTTCCTCTCTTTAGTTCCTTGTATCTTTTCTATTTTATCTTTTTATTTTTTATTATTATTATTTTTTAACGGAGTCTCTCTCTTGTTGCCCAGGCTGGAGTGCAATAGCATGATCTTGGCTCACTGCAACCTCCGCTTCTCAGATTCAAGCAATTCTCTTGTGTCAGCCTCCTGAGTTGCTGGGACTACAGGCACGCACCACCATGCCTGGCTGATTTTTGTATTTTTAGTAGAGATGGGATTTCTCCATGTTGGTCAGGCTGGTCTCAAACCCCTGACCTCAGGTGATCTGCCCACCTCGGCCTCCCACAGTGCTGGGATTACAGGCATGAGCCACTGTACTCAGCCAGTTCTTGTATCTTTTCAGGAGTATTATCTCTATATAAGCTACTATGTGGTTGCATATTTAAATATGCTTACCTTTACTTACAAAATAAATCATGCTATATGCATTATTTCTCACCTCAATGCTTTTCTAAATATTTTATTTATTTCATTACATTTTTTTAACACTTAGGCAGAATAAATGCACTCAATTACCCCAGGCTGTCTGTTCTTGAGTGACATCTTTGCTCTCATGACCATATCGAATTCTGGCCTTTGCCTCTTTCTTCAGTACCTTCACTCCCTCTCTTCTCCTGATCTCTAAAGTTCCTCACCTCCATTCCATGCTACATGCCATCACTGAATAATTCTTCCTAAGATAAAGCCTTCGGATAGCTTAAAAGGGAGTCAGACCGCCTGGGTTTGGTGCCTGGGTCTACCACTTCCTAGTGGGTAATCTTGGGCAACTTCTGTCATCTTTCTGGGCCCAGACTTTCCTTGTTTTTAAATTGGGATACCAATACACATCTTAAATGAGATAACACAGGCAAGTGCTAAGAAGAAAAAATTGACAAATGAGACTTAAACTGTAGTCTGATCTATCTATAGATCTATCCTCTTCCATCATCTATGTATCATCTATGTATCATTTATCTATCATCTAATCTATCTTGATTTATCCATCTCTTTGTCCTTCTACACTTCCTACCTAGTAAAACCTGTAGGCTGCCCACCGTACCACCCACATGTGACTGTCTACTGCCTCTTCCCCACCTGAGCACCTGTGCTCACTGTGATTGGCCCTCTGCCCTCACTAGGGTTGTTCTGGAAAAGCTGCCCATCTCTTCCTCTTCCCAGACCCATCTTGCCTGACATCTGTGCTGCACTGGACTCTTTGCCAGCTACTTTCTCCTTGAAAACCCAGCTCTCCTGGCACCTGGGCTGTTGCCCTCTCCTGTTGTTCTCATACCTGCCTGGCCTCCTTTTCCACCGGGGACTGCGCCTCTCCTGCCTTCACACCCTTAAAATGTCAGAATCCCCTGCAATTCTTTCTTCAGTCCATTTCCATTTGGAAGCTGTTTTCAGTGCATGCTTACTCTTTTGTCTGGTTATTTCCTGGGGAGACCTCATGTATTCCCTCTTGGTATAGTTTCTTCCACTACACTGTTGTCTGTCAGATTCCAATATCTCCATCCTCACCTGGACAGGGGTCCCCGGACTTGTCTGCCTCCTGGGGTTCCTCCTCTCCCTGCAAACCTCCCCTTTCATGTCTGGTGTCCATGAATGGCCCCACCATCCTCTTCTTCTTACATCCAATCTGTAATCACAGCCTCTTGATTAAATCACAAATGTCTGTTTAAATATAATAAAAATAATAACTCTAATAAGATTTAGTGAGTAGGCATTATTTATCAAGAATTATGCTAAACATTTTATATAGTTTATTCCTCTTAACTGGCATAGGAACTCTGTAAGGTGGACACTGTTACCTCCCTGCAATTTTTCAGACTTGGGTAATGAGGTTAAGTAATTTGTTGCATGGCTGCAAAGCAGTGGCACCCCCTAATCCTCTGCATTCCCATTGCCTGCATCCTCCCTGCAGGCAGAACAAGCTTCCTAAAACACATCAAATGCATCACTTCCCAGGCTGAAAACCACTCAGGGGCTCCCCCATCAGCTGTAGGGTAACACCCAGGTTCTTTATATAATATACATTCCTTGTGATCTGGGACACCTACCTATTTGCTGTCAGACTTTGCTAATGATGGTGGAGTCTTGGGCTCGCTTGCATTTCTGGTACCCAGCAATTCCTTCCCAGGTGATGCTTGCTCCAGGCTCCTGCTTCAGTAACTCGGTACTGCAGGGTAACCGCACCTGGGAAGCTCTTTGCTGCCCCCTACTGGCACTCTTAAACCACTGGTGAGGACCGTGAAGGTGGATCTGTGGTGGTGGTCGGAGAGACGGCGAGACTCTCGTGACTTCAGACATGATTTCTGAGGATTTTATACAGGGCTTCTGTTGTGAACGCTGTGTATCCACAACACTAATGGATCTTCATCATTAAAGAGTCAGCATTAAAGGGTCTATTTCACCAGCTGCTGGGAAGCTCTTTGTCTAACAGTTCCCCACCCTTAACCCTTTTTGGGACTGCCTCTGCTGAAGAGAGCTACCTGGCTGTGCATCTTACCCAACACCTTCCAGGGCAACTCAACCCCGTGGTTGTTCGAGAAGCTGGATAAAGCTCTGGCTCCCTCCTTTCAACTCAGGCCAATTCCAAAGGGTGGCCTCAGCTTCAGAGTTTCCAATAATTTTCCTTGCCGTGACTTAGGACAGCCTGACTTGCGTCCTATCCTCCCTCTAGGTGATGGCCCTGGGAACTCTTCGCTGGTAAGTCTCCTCACCTGTTTCCACCTCAGAGCCTGCATCTGCTTCCAGGAGCTGGACCTGAGCGGCCACCTGGAGGCAGTTGGCTGTTGCTCCTCAGTGCCCTGGACTGGAATCAGAACCCCAGGGGTGGAGCCTCCAGAACTTGCATTTCTGGTCTGCATCTCTGAGTTCAGGAAGGTCTGCTGCAAACCTAGAAAGGAGAAAGCATGGGTGCCCTGGCAGCCAGACCTGGGGCCCAATTCCAGTTCCACTATACCCCGGTGACTCAAGGAAAGTCACTTACCCACCCATGCTTGCTTCCCATCTGAATATCGGGATTCCTTAATATTTATCTCAGAAGATTGTTGTAAAATTTGAATAAGATACATATTGTTAATCATATATGTTTAAAAGCTTAGCACTGTGCCACCCACAGAGCAAGTAGTCAGTAAGCGCCAGCCTCCTGTCCTCTTGACAGGTAGAGCTGTTGGTGAATAATCAATGTGATCTGAGCATTGTAAAGTGCAGCACAACAAAACCCTTGTCCCAGAAGATCTGGACTCAGGCTGCTTAAAATTCTTTTATTTAGCTTAAGGCATTGTCTTGCACCCGTGTTAACATGCACATGCCCTCTGGGCAAGTTCAATTGTCACTCAAGAAATTCCTGAAGCTGCTGAGTCTTGGCACTATAGCCACAGCCTGTTCATCAGTCTCTCAGGGAGTTGAGATCAAAAGGCACTGAATGGTTGGGGCGGAGGTGGGCTGTAAACTCTCCAGGGGTGTGGGCACCAGAAAGCTTAGGGACAGGAGGTGAGACAAATAAATGCCTGCAGCCAGGATCCTGCACCTGCCTTATTGCTCCTGGGTTCTGCTCCTGGCTGCTACTTTTTAAGGCATCTTCCCTTTCTATTTCTCCCTGACTCCCGGGACACTGACTAAGTCACTTTCTGGAGACTCTGTGGTCCAGACTAAATTCTGAGAAAATGACTTCAGTACCTAGAGTATCATCATCCCCTTGGAAAAAGGAGTTAGCAAAGGAATGCTGGGCAGCCTCCCACTGCTCAGTGATGTGTGCCTGGTGTCATTTTCCACCCTGAGATGATGTCTCCACCCCCTCCCTGAGGTTGGGACCTTCCCCCGCCTGACCGTGTAACTGATCCTCCTCTGTGGGGTGGTCAACCTGGAGGTGCTGCTCTCTCTTCTGCCCACATCACTCTGCTTCTGCACCGGGATAAAGATGCAGAACATTGTGGGCTTTCTTCACAATGCTGGCCCAGGTCATTAGTTCTCCCTGACCCCAGTAGAAGGAATATTTTATATATATATTTGTTTTGTTTTTTTTTTTTTCTTTTTGAGATGGAATCTTACTCTGTTGCCCAGACTGGAGTTGCAGTGGTGCTACCTCAGCTCACTGCAACCTCCACCTTCCAGGTTCAAGCGATTCTCGTGCCTTAGCCTCCCAAGTAGCTGGGACCTCAGGTACATGCCACCACGCTCAGCTAATTTTTTTTTGCATTTTTAGCAGAGAAGGGGTTTCATTATGTTGGTCAGGTTGGTCTTGAACTCCTAACCTCAAGTGATCCACCCACTTCGGCCTCCCGAAGTGCTGTGCTAGGATTACGGGGTGAGCCACTACACCCAGCCTTGAAGAAATATTCTTGAGTTTGGTTCCTGACACTCTGAAATTCTGGGCCAGACAATGAGGGAAGGACACCTTGTACCTTCCCTTTAAGTCTAAAACTTCCCTCCTGAGTTCATCCCTAAGCAGTATCCCAGCCTTCCTTGATCTGGATCCTGGAGCCTTTTCACTCTCCAGAAGCAAGGATTTCTCCAGCATGCACTGTCCCTGCACTGCAGGCCTAAGGCCTACCCTTGGAACAGCAGTGCTGTAGAAACACGTGAAGACCACCCAGAGGTGAGCCAGCAGAGGCAGCATATCCAAAGCTTGTGAGAGTGAGTGAGGTGACCACCATCACTGGCGTTTGGCAGGTAGGGGAGTGGGAACCCTTGGTAGTGGAGAAAGGAGAAGGCTGCAGGTGTGCTCCTGCTGGAGGCTGTGGGCATGGGGGAGAGGGAGGCTGCTGAGCTGGAGTAGGGCATCCTGTGTGATTGATTTGGGGAGCATATTTGACTTTCTCTGGTCAGCCCTGAGTTGGAAGTGGGGGCTAAAATTAGGGGATCTGATGGTCCTGATGGTTTAGGGATGGCCGCTTCAGAGTTTGTGACTGGGCTTCCCAGGGAAGTTGCTGCAGAGGTTACCAGTCAGAATTCTGTTGTGGTGTGGTGTCTGGCCACTGGCCATTCATATATTCAGTCTCCCAGTTCTCACACTTGACTGCATGCTGTGTTAACCTGCGATCTCAAGCATGCTATGCCTGGGGTTGATGCCTGGGTCCCAGCTACAGAGATTCTGATGTAATTGTCTCGGGTCCATTCTAGTCATGGGATGCTTAAATGTTTCCCCTAGGTGAAGGTGATTCTATTGCCAAGGTTGAAACCTGCTGCCTTAGAGCAGAGGGCAGCAAACATTTTATGCAAAAGGCCAAATAGGAAATACTGCAGACTTTGTGGGCTGTGCAGTCTCCACTGCACCTCTCAACTCTGCCATTATGGAATGACAGCAGTCATGGCCAACCCATCAATAAATGGGTGTCACTGTGTTTCAAACTTGATTTATACAAACAGCCAGAGGACCAGACTGGCCACAGCAGTATTTACCTACCTCCGCCCACAAACTATTTTCCAAACTGCCTATTTATAACAATTCCTTAGGGAATGTGTTTACAACACAAATTCCTGGGTTCACTCCAGAGCTGGTAAATCTGTCTGCAAAGGAAAGACCTTTGGGCTTTATATGGACACATGTGTCTTATCTACCCTGAGCAAAGGCAAGATCCTTTAGGGGAGGGGCTGCATTTTGTTGCATGCCCCACACCTTGTTGGGCACCATAGTCGATGTGCAATAAAAGGAGAAGGAAGGATGAAAGGTAGGAAAGGAAAATGGGTGAGGTCAGTAAGCGGACACTGAGATGGGGTTAGTGATCAGAAAACCCAAGAGATAGGGAAAACTTTGAGATCCACTTCCGTACAGATCTGGCACCTGTGAGAGGACATTGAGGAAGAAATTGACTTGAGCAGAGAGCACCTCCATCTTCAAAGCAGATCTGACAGTATCTCAATCAATTCCAAAAGAAGTCTGGAGCAAAGATTATCTGGGAGAGGAGCCCCGTGTGGGGTGCAAATGGCTACATTGCTGGCCCCGCTGTACTCAGCCACTGCATTGGGCTGTCAGCTCAGATGTACAGAGGAGCTGGAAGGTGCTGAGGATGGATACTGTTGGTCAATCACACTCTTCCAGGCTAATGGGCAAGGTCCTTCTCCGAGGGAGACCTGAGCTGTGCACCTCCATGCTGCCAAGAGAAGAAAGATAAGGGGGATGGAGACAAATGAATTAAAGAGAAAGAAATAAAAGGAAAAGGGAGAAAAAGATAAGAGGGGTGAGCAGGGTTAGGTATAATCTAGAAACATGGTTATCCTGGAAGTAACCTGCTGTTGGAGCTCAAAGGTTGTAGGGTCCTTGAGTCAACTTTCATTCTTTTCTTCAAGAGTCCAAGCTCTCATTGCCCACCCAGTGCCATTGTGTCCCTGGGAAAGGGGGAGTCAATTGTTTGAGAGTAATACTGATAGCAAGATATAATATGTGCACAAAATCTTATGCTTTCCCAAGAACATGTCACCCTCTTTCTCATAGTTAATAATGATGATACCATTGCCTTTAGTTAGTTCTCCATCTTAAGTTCTTTTTAAAAATTTTTTTTTGAGATAGAGTCATACTCTGTTGCCCAGGCTGGAGTGCAATGGTGCAATCTTGGTTCACGGCAACCTCTGCCTCCTGGGTTCAAGCAATTCTCCTGCCTCAGCCTCTTAAGTAGCTGAAACTACAAGGGCGCACCACACCTGGATAATTTTTGTATTTTTAGTAGAGATGGGGTTTCACCATGTTGGCCAGGCTGGTCTCGAACTCCTGACCTCACGTGATCCACCTGCCTCAGCCTCCCAAAATGCTGGGATTACAGGCATGAGCAACCACACTGGCCTTAAGTTATTTTCATATACCAGGTTATTCAATGTCTATCAGAACTTTGAGATGTAAACAGAGCCGTCTTGTTTCTCAACTTCAGGTGAGCAAACTTTAATCAAAGAGGTGAAGGGATTTGCCAAAGCCCTCATGCATGTTAAGTGGCAGAGCCAGGATGCGGACACAGGTTCTGGTATTACAGATCCTGAGTATTGACTTGCGGAGTCACTGCACCTTTTTCTGCCACCTCCAGGTCAGCCTGCCTGAGTCACATGTGGTCTTGGCTCCTCTCCAGGGCAGGCTTCCCCGCCTCCAAGAGGGTCTCTAAAAGCATCAGCAGAGATTTACTTTAAAGGAGGGAGGGCAAAGATCCCCAAAACGTCTTGTGCATGAGTATCATAAAAACTAGATTTTTGGAGAAAGTAGCAAAGGTGCTTCTAGTTCCACATGAAAAAAATAAATAAACAAAACCATGGTGAAAAAAGGTGCCCAACATATCAGATCAATAAAAGAAAAAAAATAACTGCAACAACAACAAAACAACACAAAACCCCAAATGACAACAACAAAGCGGTGTTTCGTTTGCTGTCAGCACACTGGGCTGCCAGTCCAACGCAGTGGCTGAGCCGGGTGTAGAGGCGTGCCCCTGTAGTCCCAGCCACTTAGGAGGCTGAGGCAGGAGAATCACTTGAACCTGGGAGGTGGAGGTTGCAGTGAGCCAAGATCTCGCCATTGCACTTCAGCCTGGGCAACAGAGTGAGACTCAATCTCAAAAAAATTTTTAAAAAAAGAAAGAAAGAAAAGGACTTAAGATGGAGGACTAATGAAAGGCAATGGTATCACCATTGCCTTTAAAACCCTCAAAAGAAGAACAGCTCCTTAGTGAGGAATTTTAAAAATCTGTCTTCATTTCATTTCACTCTTTTCAAAAAAGAAATAGAACGACACCTGATTTTCTCAGAATAAATTTGAGAGAAAATGTGTTTTCTATGGTTTCTTCCATTGCAGCAGGATATCATCTTCTGGGAGTATCTTTCCTACTACCCCAGTGAGAGGCACTCTCGGACTTTCTCATCCTCCACCTGTGTAGAGCACAGGGTCACTCACTGCCTTACCTTGAGCCAGACACTTGCAACCTCACTGCTGTTGGCCAGCATCAACTCCTTGCCAGGTGGGCTCTGTAGGGCAGCTCATGACATGCGGTGGCTTCCCCCAGAGCAGACACACACATAGAGAGAATGAGAAACATCAAGCAACACAGAAAACACAGTCTCGGTATAACTGAAATTAGAAGTGATATCCCATCACTTTTGCCCTCTTCATTCATTAGAAGTGAGTGAGTAGGTGCATCTCCCACTCAAGGTGAGGAGATTTTGTAAGTCTGTGAAAGCCAGATGCTGGGCTCACTGGGGCCACCCTAGAGGCTGCCCTCATACACTGAGTTCTGAACTGAGAAGATAAGTGGGACCCAGCTAAGCCCAGGGCAACCCACGCCTGCACATGACCTAGAGACCTAAGTAAGTGAACAAGGAATAATTGTTGTCATAAATCAGTGAGATTTGGCAATTGGTTATCCATGCAGAGAGGTGGACTGAAGCACTCACTCAAATGGAAACCATCTCACTCCTGCTTGGAATTTCTTCCCTCTTTTGATTTTTTCCCCCATAGAACCTATACTATATTGTATATGGAATATAGTATACCAAACATATTAAATGCATTTTTCTAACTTTGGGTGTGTTTTTGCTTGACTTCACCTTCCGGAATGTAAGTTCTACGAAAGGTGGACTTTTTGTCTGTTTAGTTTGCTGCTATGTCCCCAGTGGTTACAGTAGTTAGAACGATGTCTAGGATACAATGTTTCTTTGATAAATATTCATTGAATGGATACAGGTGGATGCAAGAGACAGATCTCAAGAATTAATGATGTCAAAGAATATCTATTCTCAGAACGATGACTGCATAGACAGTTGGGATTAATGAGGTAGGTACCTCGGGGACAATTCCGGGCAGTTTTATCCTCATTGGGGTGAGCTGCTCTGTGTCTCCAGAGGATTCTGGTCCTTCATGCCAAACTCAGGGTGGGTGAGAAGTTTACATCAATTGATCCAACAACATGGTGGAATTTTGCTTCCAGGAGGAACAACTCAACACTTATTTTAAATAGTCACAAAAACTAGGAAGACAGACATGCACAGAGGACTCTCCAGACAAGCTGAATACAAGGTCAACAGTGAAGTCCCTGTATGTTGCCGCTGTACCATGTGGTGTGAAAGCTGAAAAGCACACCAACTCTGCATTAATCTCCTAGGGCTGCATAGCAAAGTATAACAACTGGGTGGTGTGAAATAATAGAAATTGATTATCTTATAGTTCTGGAGGCTAGAAGTTTAAAGCCTAGGTGTCAGCATGTGGGTTCCTTCTGCAGGGCTCTGAAGGAAAACGTTCCCATCCTCTCTTGCGGCTCCTGGTGGGTACCAGCAATACTTGGCATTCCTTAGCTTGTAGTTGCATCACTCTGGTCTCTGCTCTGTCACCACGTGACGTTCTCCTTGTTTCTGTTCGTATCTCTTTTCCTCTTCCTATAAGGATATGAGTCATATTGGATTAGAACTCATCCTGATGACTTCATCTTTACTGGATTATATCTTCAGAGACCCTAATTCCAAGGAAAGTCACATTCACAACACTGGGGGTTAGAACTTCAATATATCTTCTGGGTGGTGGGGAAGGTGGGGGGCAGACAGAATTCTACCCATGATGGACTTGGAGTTCTTGGAGACTAAGTGTGATTGTGGAGGCAGAAGGAAAAGGCAGTTGTGTAGACATGTGGTGGACTTCATGTTAGCTCTTCAGAGTGGGTGCTTTGGAAAGCAGAGAGGAAGATCACCCAGCCACACAGCAGGGAGGGAGGACTTGGGATCAGGAAGGATTCTGAAAGCAGAAGATACCCAAACTGCATCTCAGAAGATGAGAAAGGGGCTGAAGATGGGTGTGGCAAATAGGTCTTGTAGGAGTCAGGCACTGCTTGACTGCTGGGCATACTGAGAAGAGCAAAGTCCCAGTCTCATGAGCAAGGTGGCACTGTGGTGAGTGTCAGCTGGAGGTGTTTATAAGATGCCTCAGGAGCCTAGAGGAAAGAGAGAGACCTGGCTGAGGGCTTGGGCAAGGCTTGTTGAGACAGAAGCTGACTTGGAAAAGGTCTAGGAGGAAGCTGGATATTGAAGGGAGGAAAGGATATTCCCAGCAGAGGAAAGATCAAGAACTAAGGCCTGTGATCTAAAACCTTGATGTAGAGGAAAATAAAAATATCAGGATCCCTAAACTTCTTATGCAAAATGGAAGGTTCAGCCCAGAGACTGAGCCATTGCAACATCTTCTTCCAGAGGAAGCTGTTACTAACATCATTCACCAGCGGGATCCCCATGGAAAGGCAAAAGGCCTTGCAGATCATTCCTAAGTAAATTCTTTGCAGGCCTCCCACAAATAAGGACATGCCAATTGTAGCTTTAGGTTTACAATCTATGTCTAGTTCCTCATATTCAAGTCTATTGGATTCCACACTGATAATATCCATTGCAAGCTTATCTTCCCAAGTACGGAACAAAGATGAGACTCCTTCTCCGCCTACCCAGGGACGTCTGCACAATTGACTGTTACTTTATTTCCTTTTTCTCTTTAAACAGTCATTTTATCTTCACCTTATATAAAATGTAGATGTACTGGGCACTAACTGAAGTCTGAGAGGATTGTTACCGTTTGCCTAACTGCCTACCAGCTTCTCTTCTTAAATGTCTTCCCTCCCTTAAAGGAAATGTATAAATATGAAACGTCCTAAAAAACTCTTCAGAAAAACAGCCATAGATGAGTCTGTGGCTCATATTTTTATAAGATGCCCCCTAGAGCTGGCTTATGCCTCAGTCACTCATTTCTGTTGTCACTGGCTTACAGGTGAACTGCAAACATTTTGGTTTTAATAGAGCTGAAGAATTGGCAAGTGTATTAGTGCATGTTCACACTGCTGTAAAGAACTACCGAGACTTGGTAATTTATACAGGAAAGAGGTTCAATTGACTCACAGTTCAGCATGGGTTGGGAGGTCTCAGGAAACTTACAATCATGGTGAAAGGGGAAAGGGAAACAAGGCACCTTCTTCAAAAGGCATCAGGAAGGAGAAGTACCAAGCAAAGAGGGAAGAGCCCCTTATAAAAATCATCAGATCTTGTGAGAACTCACTATCATGAGAACAGCATGGGGGAAACGGCCCTCATGATTCAATTATCTCCACCTGGTCTCTCCCTTGACACATGAGGATTACGGGAATTATAATTCAAGATGAGATTTGAGTGGAGACAAAAAGCCTAACCCTATCAGTAAGGGACCCCACAAAGAAAGGTAGGTGACAGCTTTGAGGGACAAACTTCAGAGCTTTGACTTTATGGGGCAGGAGAAAGTGAGTCACTGATCCCTTTTAAAATTGTGGGGTGATAGGTGATCTGATATGATCTGCATTTTCAATAGACCAAGCCCGCTGCCCTGTGAAAGCTAGAGGTTGAAGCTCCTGCCCAGGGCAGAGAGAGAGGATGGGAATCTGTAACTGAGGCAAGAGAAGGTGAGGCCCTAGCCCAGAACAATAGGGGTAGAAATGAAGAGGGAAGGCTGCACACAAGAAATGCTGAAGCAGGCTGAACAGCCAGCGAGAAAAAGGAGGGATCAAGGGACAATGAGATCACTGCTTCCGAAAGAGGAAAAGTGTCAGGGAGAGGATGTTGGGGTCCAGACCAGTTGCAGGAGGACATATGGAAGCTCCACGTGGAGATGAACAGGCAGTGGCCAATTATAGGTTCTTCATTTCAGAGCTGCAAGTGCAGACTGGAAAGACATCATTTTTGACCAGCGGTGCTGATGTTTGCCCCTTAGAGGACATTTGATAATATCTGGAGACATTTGGGGTTGTCACAGCTGTTGGGGCTAGTGCACTACTGGCATCTAGAAGGTAGAGGCCAGGAACGTGGCTGAGCACCCTACAGTGTACAGGGCGCTGCCCCCACAATACTTATTTGGCTCCAAGCTTCAGTGGGGCGGGAGTTAGGAAGCACTGGCTCAGAGGTAGCTTCATGATGAAGCCCTGGAGAATGCGGGGCTGAGAAAAATGCTGACAAAGAAAAAAGCAAAGTAATCACTAGCGTTTAGCAGGCAGACCAAGTACAGAACATCAGAACATGGAGTAGGGGATGAGAAGAGAGGGAGGGAATTTCCTTTGAGGGTCTGAGGCACTTTCAAATGGAAATGTTTATGAGTTGGGGGACGAGCTATTGAATCGTGCTGAATGCTTTCAAAGCAAAAGCTACATGCTGCAGCTATATGATGCATGGGGTCTAATTCATGTCTCATATTATAAACTAATAATGTATAATTGAACACTCGATTTCTTGAAACGACCTTATTCCTGGGTTCAATTTTGAGAGAGTAAATTTACCACGTTCTTAAAACTGCCCTTTTCCAAACATAAGTCCTGGGTTTGCCCTTCAGGTTAACCTGTGAGAGATGAGGGGAGGGGGAAGTCGAGGAGCAGAGAGATCCTCCTGAATCCGGCTTGACTCCAAAGACACCAGGGCCTAATTAGAGAGAACATAACACGGGCATGAGGTGGGCAAGGCTTCAGGGATGGACTGAAATCGATATGGTGTCTGTGCAGACGCACTTGCCTGTCCTAATAGTGTTAGAAATCTGCAATTAGACAAGAAAGTTGAGCTGCTCTGTGGACAAACTTTGGTGAACATTCCAGGCAGGGTTTCTATTGAGCTCACTTGCAAGAGAACAAATGACCACTTGAAAGAGGGGACTGTCTTATGATGAAAGAAAGCCTTGTCAAGGGACCTGAAATGGAATGACTGAGACCTGCCCTGTGCCACTCCGGGGGAGAATGTGTATCGTAAATTACAGCTATAATAGGATACAACTGGTCTTCAAACTTGTGCTCCAACACCCAGATTCATTGTGTCCTTCCAAATATTGCCCTTTGGACAAAACCCTTACTCCAGTAAAGCAGCCCTGGCAGGATGGCTTTGGAAGCTCTCCTCCAGCCAAAAGTTCTCCTCTTGGTCGCACCTCCCCAGGAAGCTTTTCTGACTCCAGTACCTACTCTCTTTTTATTTCTCTGAAATCCTGTGAAATAGAAAGTCTACAGTTCAGAACTTATTTCCAAGGAGATATTTAATTTGTAAATTAGTCTCTGATATTTTATAAGTCACCAGGATTTAGTGGCGGGGGAAGAGTGTGTCTTTTCACGGCTACTACCACTGCTGCTACCTGACACCTTTCAGAGATTTAATAACGGCTGGACCCTGTTCTAATCACTTGTGCTAACCCAAGCTATCACCTCAGACACCCTCTAGAGCAGGCAGAGGGTGGTTACATAACTTGTTCAAAGTCATCAAGCCTTGAGAGGCGGAGGTTGAGTGAGCCGAGATCGCGCCACTGCACTTCAGCCTGGTGACAGAGTGAAACTCTGTCGCAAAAATAAAATCAAATAAATAAATTCAAAGTCATCAAGCTAGTAAGAGACAGTCAGGATTTAAACATGAGCCAGATGGTTGAAGAGCCCATGTTGTTAATTCCTCTGCCACAGTGGGTGTGTCACCTGACACTGTCCATCATGACAGGCCGCCTTGAGCTAGTTCCTCCAAGCCTTTGAGCTGCAGGTGTGTATCAGGCATGCCGATCCCAATCTGCCTGTAGGCCTCAACTTCTTTATAAAAGCTTTATTTGTGTAAATGTATCAGGTACAAGTGTAATTTTGTGACATGGATATATTGTGTAGTGCTAAAGTCAGGGCTTTTAGTTTCACCATCAATCAAATAATATACATTGTCCCCATTAAGTAATTTCTCATCATCCACCTTCTCCTGCCTTTCACCCTTCCAAGTCTCCGCTGTCTATCATTCCGCACTCTGTGTCCATGTCCACATACTATTTAGCTCCGCCTTGTAAGTGAGAATATGTGGCCTTTGTCTTTCCGTGTCTGAGTTGTTTTACTTAATAAGTCTCCAGGCTGGGCGTGGTGGCTGGTACCTATAATCTCAGCACTTTGGGAGGCCAAGGAGGGCAGATCACTTGAAGTCAGGCGTTCGAGACCAGCCTGGCCAACATGGTGAAAACCTGTCTTTACTAAAAACACAAAAATTAGCCAGGTGTTGTGGTGTGTCCCCGTAGCCCCAGCTACTTAGGAGGCTGAGAAACAAGAATCCCTTGAACCTGGGAGGTAGAGGTTGCAATGAGCTGAGATCATACCACTGCACTCCAGCCTTGTGCAGCCTCAGTGACAGAAGGCTGTCTCAAAAAAAATAATAATAATAATAAAATAATGGCCTCCAGTTCCACCATGCTGCTGCAAAAGACACGATTTCATTCTATTTTTATGACTGAATAGTATTCCAGTGTGTTTATGTACCACATTTTCTTCATCCAATCCTCCATCGTTTTAGGGTAGTTGTCTCTGCCCACAACCCTGAGTATGGAGTGGCACTGAGCCATTTGCTAGGCAGCAGTGTCTGATGAATGGCTGGTAACTTGAAAGGCTGTGTCCAAACCAAGAAGATCAGAGCTCCTTCCCTGTGAATTTGTATTAGCAAAGACATCTGTTTTTGGCAGTTGAATTTCAGTGGTAAGGCCTATTTATCCTGGTTGCCACACACCTTCTAAGAGGTCCTGACTAGTTAGAGAGGGTGCAGCTAGTCAGTACAGAATCCAGGGACCAGAGCCCCAGTCTGTCTGCTTTCTGACAGGAAACTGAGGAACCTGAAAATTCTACATTCAAACATAGCCTGGTAGGTGGTTATGACTGCACATTTGTCAGTAGAGGACAACAGACAACATCTTACTAACAACTTAGGCAAGTAACTTGTACCTTGACTTGTAACTTATAAATACTTACACACATGGGTTCTACTTTGCAGCCTTGCTCTGGGTCTAGTGCCTTCAGGGGGCTGGCCTGGGTAAGAGCTGTGAGGAAGACTACACCAGGGCCGGTAGAGAGGAATAGTGCAAATGACTGTTTTAGACAAGTTGTTCGGGGAGGATCCCTTTCTAAGCAGAGACCTGGAGGGAGGGAGGAGCCATCGTCGAGTGATCTGCAGAAGACAGATGCCTGGCAGAGCGAGCACCAGGACTCTGAGATGAAGGGAGGCTTGGCAGGTCTGAAAAGGAACAAACAAAACAACTGTTGTGAGTGTGGCCAGAGAAGGGGAGAGAAGGGACAAGTGGTAAAGTGCACGGAAAGCACTGCATTTGGGAGTGAGCTATTATGCGTGGCATTGAGAAGGTTGGTTCTGCATTTTATTCTGAGTGGGGTGGAAAGCCAACAGAATGTCTTTCTTGTTGTTGTTGTTTTTCTTACCATTTAGCTTTCTAAGTCATAAGTCCACAGAGGAGACGCGAGCAAAGTAAAAACAACCCAGCACAAGAAGAAAGTAATTATAGAATCACAAAGGGCTTTTGAAACGATGACCTTGGCAGGCCAGTGTTTCAGGGGTTGGAATAGAAATGATTCCAATGCACATTATGAGTTTAATTTCTACCAAATTTGATAAATTAGGGGCAGGATATTTGGGACAGACACTGCTTTATGTAGATTCAGGACTCTTGGTATTGACCATTATTCTTGGCCAATCAACAGGGAGGGAACTTGAGCACCAAGTCCTCACAGGGGACCTGACTTGTGAACATGGTCTCTGAGCCTCACATTGTTTTACGTGTGAAATGTTTTAAAGGCAGGAAAGAGCAGAAAGCAACATTAAGAAACAGATGTATACTCACCTGCCAGTTCTGCTAAACTGGAACATCTTGCCATATCAGCTACAGAGGAGTTTAAAGAAATGAAACATTGTAGATAGAGTTGAAGCCCGCATTGTAATAACAGTAACAACAAACAGCCACGAATCCCTTGGGATGTGCCGGACACTTCACAAATATTGATCAGCTCATTCAATCCCTGCAACCATCTGAGGTGAGTGATAGAATTCTCACAGGGTAGAGGGAGAAGATGATGCACACAGAAATTACATAATCACCAAGTCTCACTTGTTGATAGGGAAACTGATATCTGAAATTGATCCGGAGTTCTTAGCTATTATGCTCCACTGACTCTAAATATGTAGATTTTTACATCTTTGCAAACTTTATAAAATTGATATTATACTATAACTTTCTTAACGCAAATTGTTCATTCTCCTGTGTGAGATTCAACCATGTTAATGCAGTTAGGCATATTTCATGCATTTTAAAACATTGTATAGTATTCCAACGTTGAATGTTTTGTTGATGGATATTTACATCGTTTTCTTTTCTCTTACAGGTAGTACAAAGAACATTCTTGTCTCCTTATAAACATTTGTAAGTGTTTCCACTGTGCAGTGTTTCTCAACAGTAGCTGTACATTAAGGAAGAATTTAAAAATGAACATACACACAGGCCCCACACCTGGACAGTCTAATTACATTAATCTGTTTTTTGTTTGGTTTGGTTTTGTTTAATTGCTAGCTTGCCTGACAATTCTAATGTGCATTCAGGTTTCAGAACCATTACCTCAAGCAATGTACTTCCACAAGGAATTACAGGATCTTCACATTTCATCTATATGACCAAATTGCCCTTCAGGGTACCAAGTTATACCGCCATCAGTGATGCATGAGGACCTGTACTTATGGCCTCCCTTTTGGTTCCTTATGTTTTAATTCATGTTTATGCTCTTTCTCTGATCGGAACTGCTAGAAAATTGTCCATTTTATTAATATTTCCAAAGAATAACTTTTGGCTCTCTGTCTCCCAGGCTGGAGTAAAGCCGTGCAATTTCAGCTCACTGCAACCTCTGCCTCCTGGGTTCAAGTGATTCTCTACAAGTGTGTAGTCCCAACTAATTATGGTGGTGCACACCTGGATAATTTTTTTGTTTTTTTATTTTTTTAAGTAGAGACAGGGTTTCACCATATTGGCCAGACTGGTCTTGAACTCCTGACCTCAAGTGATCTTCCTATCTCAGCCTCCCAAAGTTCTGGGATTACAGGCATAAGTTACTGTACCCGGCCTATGCTTCCTTTTGTTTTTCCTTTTTCTAGGTTTTTTTTTTTTTTTTGAGAAGAATAAGATAAATAACCTTTTATGTTTTCTCCCTTTCTAATCTATGCATTTGAAGCAATATATTACACGCTCTAGGGACTGCTTTAGTTGCACTGCAAAAATTTTGTTATGCAAAACCTCTTATCTTTAATGTTCAGTTCAAAAAGTTTCTATTATTTGCTGTATTTTTTTTCTGTGACTCATAGATTATTTAAAAGTGTATTGCTTAATTCACAACTAGTTGGTGATTTTAAAATTTTCTAAGTATTTCTATCTTAATTTTACTGTGATCTGAGAATACAACGTGAATAATTATAATTCCTTGAACTTTTTTGAGGTTGGCTTTGCAATCCATTATATGGTCAATTTTGGGAAGTGTTCATGTACATTTGACCAATAATACAGTACATGTTGGGTGCAGTGTTCAATGTGTCAATTAATTTAAGTTTATTGCGTTTTTTTTTCAATGCATATTTTTCCTGTTAGATCTATGTGCTACTATGAGAAGTGCAAAATGTTCCCAACATCATGAATTTCTTTATTTCCTCTTTTGGCTGTGTCAGTTTCACTGAGTATGTCTTGAAGCTGTATACAAATTCAGAATTGTCATTTCTTCCTGGTAGTTTGACACCGTTTTCATTACGTAAATGTTCCTTTTCTTTAGCAATGTTTTTTGCCTTAAACTCCACCTAACTGAGAAGTAGGACATGTAGCTAGACCAGTTTTCTTTTGGTTAATATGGACATGGCATGCATGTTCCACACTTGTATTTTGTATATTTCTGTGTCTTTATAATAATTGTATGACTCTTGTAAGGCAAAAATATTTTTCAAATTGCTTTTATATCTAATCTGATAATCTCAGGGTTTTAGTTGAAATATTTAGTATATTTGCAATAAAAATAAGCACTAATATTCTTGAAGTTCAATCAGCCTTCTTGGTATTTGTTTTCTATGTGATTCATCTATTTATTGTATATTCCTATTTCTCTTCTTTTTTTTTGGCCTTTCTTTAGATTAATAATTCTTTAGATTATTCCCTTTATCCCTCTATTATATCTGTTACTTTTTTTTTTTTTTTTTTTTTTAGAAGGAGTCTCTCTCTGTTGCCCAGGCTGGAGTGCAGTGGCATGATCTCAGCTCACTGCAACCTCCACCTCCTGGGTTCAAGTGATTCTCCTGCCTCAGCCTCCCAATAGCTGGGACTACAGGTGCGTGCCACCATGCCTGGCTAATTTTTTGTATTTTTAGTAGAGACAGGGTTTCACCATGTTAACTGGGATGGTCTCGATCTGCTGACCTCAGGATACACCCACCTCAACCTCCAAAATTGCTGGGATTACAGGCATGAGCCACTGCACCTGGCCTGTTACTATTCTTTTAGTGGTTACCTGGTGATTAGAATGTGGATCCTTGATCTATTGTAGTCTAAAATGACAGAAAATCATGAATGTAATAATTGCAATTTGAGTATTTCAAGGTCCTAGCATTATGAGGGAACTGCTAAAAGGAATAATTTGTATTAGACTTGTAGTAAGTCAAGGATGCGTGGAGTAACCACTAAAATGTCAAAAGGAAACAAATATTGTTCTGTAGTTCCAAGTCCGGCAAAAGTAACTTCAAAGATGAACGCAAAATAAAAACACCTTAGGAAAAAAATAAGAGCGAATTTAATATCAGTATACCTGCAGTAAACACCAAATGGTGCTCTTTGGGCAGAAGAAAATGATCCCACATGAAAATACAGAAACACAGGATATAATGGACAACCAAAGTTTAATATAAATGTAGAACTGAAATTCCTAAACGTAGTACTGCAAAACATGAGTCGGGGTTTGGTGGGGTCGGGGGATGGGGGCAGGTGAGGCGGAGTAAAAAGTTAGAGAATTTTATGTTTCTCTGTTTATGGGGAAGGAGGAGGCAAATAATTTAATATTTTAGCTTTCCATGTCATACAGCTTGCTTCAGAATTCAGCAAATGTCTGGAGCAGAGCTGTGCTTTCAGGAAAGGGTCAGATAGTAAATGGTTGAGGCCTTGCAGGTTGTATGGACTCTGCTTAAGTCTGCTGTTGCAGCACAGAAGCAGCCATGGACGATCTGTCAGTGGATCGACGTGGCTGCATTCCAGCATAACCGACTTGAAATGCCATGTTTGCTAGATTTAGTTTGCTGTATATATAGTGCTTATATCTGAGTGTGTCTATTTCTGGAATGCATAACTATGTCTTTGGACTATTTGTTTATATCTTGGTTACTATGGTTTTAAAATTAATCTCCATATCTGTTAAATAAGATCCTCCAACTTGTTCCTCAAAATTGTCTCAGCTATTCTTAACTTTTTGCTCTAATGTGTGTATTTTAAGATCAGTTTGCCAAGTTCCTGAAAAGCACTGCAGGGCTTTGCAGGGCTTTGCAGGGCTTTGCAGGGCTTTGCAGGGGTAACGGAAGTCTTGGCTGGGGTAGTGGTTACACTGATCTAGATGTTTGTTAAAACTCATCACATGTACACTTGAAAATAGGTAAATTTTATTTAATGTAAGTTAAATCTTAATAAAATTGATTTTAAAAGGACAACCAACCTAACTAAACTTGTCAGGATCATGGTTGCAATAGCAATGACTGTATGCTTAGTGTGTGGGAAGAACTGACATATTTCCAGTGGATTCAATCTAAGATATAGGGAGCAGCTACTATCTATGTTAAACAGTTTTGAAGGTCCTGATGATAAATCTTCCCATCCTTGATCATGTATATATATCTCCATTTGTGCCTGTCTTATTCTATATTTTAAATAGTTTTCTCATATTCTTTGTGATAAACTTGCATGCATTTGGTTAGATTCATTCTTAGCCTAGGTTTTGCTGCTATTAATGATTCAAGCCTTCTTAAAATGTAAATATCTAATTGGTAACTACTGGTACTTAGAAATGCTATTGATTGTTGAGTGAATTTCCCTTTGAAGTATCTATTTCTCAGGGATTCGTTTCCAGCGGTGGTAAAATATGTGAGTTGGATTGTTTCAACTGCAAGGTCTCTTTCAGCGACATGATCCTATTTTTTTCTTTCTCTGAGCCCACTAAAACCTTCAAGAATGTCAAGGACACTTTTAAAATGACATCATCAAAAGGCCTTTCTATTTATGTTTAAAGCATGCCCAGTTCCACTCTGGGTCACATTAGGGCAATTTCCTTTGCAATTTATTCCTATTGTCTGAGAAGGCATCATCTGCAGAGATTCTGCTTTTAAAAGGGAAAACAAAACACACTATTTTCTTCTCAGAAATTGCAAAATGTACTGATGTGAAGTATCTGTAAGATACAGAAATGTATCACAGGAAAAGCAAAATCCTCCTGCAATCCCATCTCACGGAGATAGCCACACAAATCAACCCAGTATCCACATCTCCCCCACATCTTGTTGCTTATCCTATTTATTCATATTTCAACAGTCAATAGGCATTTGTTGATTCCTTGTCTTTAAAGTCAGATTTCCATCTCATTTCACAACATAGAGTGAGTCTGTGAGTTTCAGTATGTCCCTGTCCTTCCAGTCCTGTATGGTGATCTGCAAAGATCCTAATATCCAGCCAACATTATCAACTTATCAAGTCCCTTCTCAAATTATTATTTGCAAAGGATGAGAGTTGTGGTGAGATGATTTCTAAGGTAGCTTTAGATTTTGAGAATCTGTTCTAAAATGCTAGGCCTTGGGTGGACCCCAGGCCTTCCTAGACACAGTTCAACCCTATACTGAACTGCTTCCAGCAGAGAATGGGTGGGGGAGGCTGGAGAGTCAGCAGCCGTGATTGCACGATGGCACTCTCAGGCAGTGCCCCATGCATCACACATGTTTTCACATTATGGCTTTCGTTACTACCTTTTTCCATCAGATAGAGCTGCTACCTCGCTGTGACCCTTGCTTGAAGCCTCCAGTGGCTTCCCATAGATTTAGGATGAAGAAGACATCTTTCCAGGGTCCAGCACCAGACTCTCCAGCCTTCTCCATGCCTGACTCTTGCTCAGCCTCACTGGCCTTCCTTCAGTCCCTTGCGTGTACTATGGCCTACCCACTGCAGGGCATCTGAGCTTGCAGTTTCTCTCCCTTAAAGACTTTCCTCTTGTACTCCTTTCCATCTTTAACTCATGTCAAGCCTTCAGGTTTCAGCTCAAGTATCATTTCTCCAGGTTGCAGTTTGGTATCTATCTTGCCGAACAGATGTACCCTTGGATTTCTGAACTCTGCTAGATCCTGCTGTCCCTCCCATCCCATCCATCATCAGCCTCAGCCTGGGGCCTCATTCCTGTTGCTACCTGTTGACACATGCCCTGATGCCTTCCTAAATGTTCCCCCGCTCTAGAATCCTCATGAGTTCTTTGGCCTTTTCTTAACCAGGATGCTCTGTCTCTAGTACAATCATGTGCCTGTCACTGGGTGCCTTAGTGGTGCGTTGAGGCTGGGGTGACTCTCGACGGCAATCTCATCTCTACTTGACGCCACATCCTTTCCCACGCAGCATATCCTGCATCATACATGGCTTCATATGATGGCTTTAACTATTTTTTTTTCCTCATTAGACAGGGTTGCCACCTCCTATAGGCAGGGTGAGGGGTGAGCCCTGGACTCCTCAGTTAACTCTTAATAGCCTCCAACAATATGACACATCATCTAAAAGCCAGATGATCCCTGACATTGGCATTCAGGATTCGCCTCTGGTTCCTACTGTTGAGAGAGGCACAAGGCTACTTCTTAGGAAGGCAGAATAAGCAATCTGGGGTTGCCCAGAACTTGGCAGGTCATGGAATCATTTTTGTATTTTTGGGTGACTTTGAAGAAAGGCTATAGTCTCCATACACCTCTCGATTTTCAAACACAAGTCTAATTGATTGCAGGGCCAGAGCAAGAGATTATATGTCATGTATTGCCAAACCTTTGAGGTATTTTTAGATCCATCTCTATCATACCATGGCAAGAGCTGAGGTCCAGGAGGTAGTGTTCACGTTCCAGCCTGCAGGGTGGGGAATGGGGAGCTTCTGCTGGGAGGCAGCTCAGCATACGGGACTGTGCTGTGTCTAGGAAGGCCTGGGGTCCACCCCAGGTCTACCATCTCAGAACAGATTCTCAAAATCTAAAGCTACCTTAGAAATCATCTTGCCAATCCTCTCATCCTTTGCAAATAATAATTTGAGAAATGGTTTGATAATGTTGGCGGGATATTTATTTAGGATCTTTGCAGGTCACCATGCTGGAAGTCTAGGGAAGTATTTAAACACACAGATTGGAAGGTAAAAATGCTACATTAAATCCCACCCTCCCCCGGACTGTGTGACCTTAAGCATGTAATGTCCCTTTCCTAAGTTTGTTTCCCGATTTGAAAAATGACAAGAATAACAGTGGCTTCCTCATAGGAGGTTGTGGAGATAAAATAAGCCAATTGAGTACAAAGCATTCAGCACAGTATCTCCTGAAGAGTAAGAGCAAGCTGAGTGCTGGTACTTCTATTTTTCACCATTTGAGAAACTTGCCTCAAAGCCTGACTGTCCTGCTCAATGGTTTTCAGGTGTCTTGCCTAGAGGAGTTGCAGAGGTCCACCAGTGAAGGCAGAGGGACCTGCAGTGTTTCCTGCAGGAGGTGAGAGCAAATGGTGTCACAATAACCAGAGGACAACACACCCAGAGTCATACTCACTCCAGAGGTAGGTGGTATGATCCTCTGAGCCCTTGTGGAATTCTCAGGTAGAATCTGAACGGATAATTTAAATGTTGGATTTTGTATATATCAGGTCAGCAGGGAAACAACTCTGCAAACTTAGAAAAGCAGATGTTTGAAGGGCATCAGGTGTTTGCAGGGCATTCAGGCTGGAAAGACTCTTAAGGAACATCTAGTTCAATCCAGTGATGCTACTGAGCACAGAGAGGGAAAGTAATTTCTGTAAGAGTGCACAGTAAGGGACAGAAGAACCAAGAACAAAGTATGCATCTCTTGATTCTCAGTCTAGTTTCTCTACCATGATTCTTCATAGCTTTGCTCTCTTGCTTAGATGATTCATGCCACGATTCTTCAGCAAATTGAAGAATCCTAGAAATAACGTAAGGTTTTAAATGAGAATATCTAGGTCCTAGTATTGGATCTATTGTCAGGAGCTGTGTGGCTTTGGATGGGCGTTAGCAAAGTATATTGGAGGGAGCACTGGATAAGAAGTCAGAGGACCTGGCTTTTAATCTTCATCGTGTCCTACATGCTGGGTGACTTTGGGCAAGTTGCTTTGCCTCTCTGATCTTGAGTATTTTATGAAATGAGGGAACTTAACTTTGAGTATTCAAAGATCTCTCCAACTTTCTTAGCATTTAAAAAGCTCTATTGATATAGCATGTGCCTAGAGTGGAATAATCAATTTTAATTGTGCAATTCTATGAGTTCTGATAAATGTACATATCCATGAAATCAGTGAAGATACAGAAAATATTTTTTTCACACCAGAAAATGTCCTTATTTTCCCATCTAGTGAATGTCCATCTCCTGTAGGCAAATGGTGTTATGACTTCTATCATCACGGACTTACGTTGCTGATTTTGAACTTCATATGAATGGAATGGTACCATGGACACTCTTCTTGTACGTCTGGCTTCTCATTGAGCATCTTACCCATGGCATTGATTCCTATTGTTATATGTATCAGTAGGTGATTACATTTTGTTGCTGAGTAGTTTTCCGTTGTAGAAATATAAACATAAAAAACTATACGTTTATTCTTTTTATTGAAAATTTTGTTGTTTCCAATTATTGGCTTTAATGAATTAAGCTTCTATAACTACTCTTACACAGATACTTTTTGTGAACATACTATTTCCTCTCTTTCGGTTCTTGGAGTAGAACTGCTGAGTCATATGGTAGCTATGCATAACTTTATAAGAAACTGACAGTTTTCCAAAGTGGGTGAACCATTTGTATTTTAACCAGCAATATATGTGCCACATACTCACCTATATTTGGTGATATCAGTTATTAAATCATAACCATTCTAGTGAGTAGGAAAGCATATCAATTATGATTTTCACGTTTTTATGATAACTAGTGATGTTGGACATTTTCATGTGCTTACTTGCCATTTTTACCTCTTCTTTTTTGAGGTGTCTGCAAAGTTTTTGCCCATTTTTAAATGGGGTTGTCTTATTGATTTGAAGGAGTTCTTAATATATTTTGGATACAAGTCGTATGTGTATTTTGAAAACTTTGTTTCTAATCTGTTATTGATTTTTATTATATTAGCTCTGTATTTGATGAGGTAAAACTTTTAATTGTAATGAAATCCAAATTAAATTTAATCCAATTAATTTAAAAAAATTTTTTGAGTGCATATATCATATTCAAAACATTTTCTCATCTCAAGTTTATAAGCTTTCTTCTTATGTTTTTCTAGAAACTTTATAATTTTAGCTTATGTTTGTGTCTACAATCCATCTTAAAATAATGTATCTGTATAACAAGAGGAAGGGCACTGATACTTTTTCTTATATTTATCCCAGTCTTCCTGCCCTTTATGTTGAAAAACTATTTTTTTTCCTTATTGGAATATCAAATGACATGTTATATATGACTTGACCTATTGCATTGTTCCCTTCATCCATGTGTCTATTGATTTTCTTTCTTTTCTTTTCTTTTTTTTTTTTTTTTTGAGACGGAGTCTCGCTCTGTTGCTTAGGCTGGAGTTCAGTGGTGCAATACTGGCTCACTGCAACCTCTGCTTCCTGGGCCCAAGCAATTCTCCTGCCTCAGCCTCCTGAATAGCTGGGAATACAGACGTGTACCACCATGGCTGGCTTATTTTTGTATTTTTAGTAGAGATGGGGTTTTGCTGTGTTGGCCATGCTGATCTCAAACTCCTGACCTCAGGTGATCTGCCCACCTTGGCCTCCTAAAGTGCTGGGATTACAGGCATGAGCCACTGCACCCGGCCCACGTGTCTATTGTTATATCAATGCCACATTCTCTTGAATACTGTAGCTTTATGTTTTGTTTTGGTATTAGATAGTTTGAGTACTCCAACTTTTTCTTAAGATTTTTTTCTATTTTAAGTCTTTCGCAGTCCCATATGATTTTAGAAACACATTAGCTCATCTTAACAACAGTCTCAAAATTAGTAGCACTAAATATTAATAACAAGTACTCAATTGAAATCTTACTATGTGCTGGGCAATACACTAAGCACTTCAGATACATTATCACATTTAATCTTCAATATGAGCCTTTGAAATAGGTAATATTATTGGTATCATTTTACAGATGAGAAAATTGAAAGTTAAAGTAACTTTCAAGCTTTAAACCCATTTATCTTTCTCCAAATCCAATGTTCCTAACTCCTACACAAAAACTCATCTAAAACCTTCAACTTTTTCTGTAATTTACTATTGTAACAAGGACCTGCTTTTATTAATCTCATATAAATGGAGTATCACAGCCATCAGGGAAAGAGAAAAAGTCAATCATATTAAACACCTCTGAGGATCTTGAAAAAGGTGACAATAAACACATAGGTATCAGCAGTAGTAATTACCAAACTCGTTGGAGAAAAGTCAATGATGATAGTTTGTGAATTTCACTGTGAAGATAAAACAGGTTCTTTTTCTCTCATGATTTGCTCGGCAAGCCTCTGCCTCCATATTGCTTTCATTTTTATAAACTTTGAGACTACATTTCGAATTAATCTTAGTTGTAAATCATGGAGAAGGCTTTGGTGATAGCTTTATGTAAGTTAGGGAAGGGCTTATAGAATAGTGACATAAAAATGCAGTTCTTAAAAATTTGATTACAAATTCAACTGATATGTAAAATCTGGGATCTTTTTTTTTTTTTTTTTTTTTTTTTTGAGACAGAGTCTCACTCAGTCACCAGGCGCCAGGCTGGAGTGCAGTGGCGCGACCTTGGCTCACTGCAACCTCCACCGCCCGGGTTCAAGCATTCTCCTGCCTCAGCCTCCCGAGTAGCTGGGACTACAGGCGCGTGCCACCACGCCCAGCTAACTTTTTTTGTATTTTTAGTAGAGACGGGGTTTCACCATGTTGACCAGGACGGTCTCGATCTCTTGACCTTGTGATCCGCCCACCTCGGCCTCCCAAAGTGCTGGGATTACAGGCGTGAGCCACCGCGCCCGGCCAATCTGGGATCTTTTTGACTCTAAACTTCTGGCTTTGTCCTGGCTTCTGTTATTTCCGGAGTGAAACGTGATTAAGGATTTTGTAGAACCAAGTACTAGCACCATGAACATATTTCTCGTGAGTTATTTCATAGAGTAGATTTCATTTTCCATTAGCTCCATGGGGTATTTAGAGGACAGGCACTCTTCTGAAACAGCACATATACTTGCAACCCATGGGAACACCTCATTACAGACTGCAATAAGGAAGGAAAACCTATTTTCAAATGCATACCTGCTAGACGCAGAGTTTGGAAAAATGCTGTTGAAAACCAAGCTCTCTCCTCTAAAATACATCTGAGAAGCCAAGAGGCAGATACTTGAGCCTTACCACATGGGTCTGAACTTCTACTTTGGGTGAGCTCTCATTGTGAAAACATTCTCCCTTCCATTCCTCGTAAGTATATGATGAATGGAATCATACAATATGATATTTCTTATTCTGCCCTTTTGGATGCAAATGATAAAGACGACTGCCCTTCTACATGGCTGGCCTCCTTCACTGAAGGGCATGATCATGCTTCCCAAGATGTCTGTGTAACCCCTGCCATACCCCATGGCCTTTTTCACTGAGCATTTCATTTCCTACTCGCAAAAATCCTGTGAGGTGCTTAGGTAGTGTCATAATTCTCCCCACTGTATTGATGGAAGAGGGGTTTTGGGGTTGCAGATACATATTTGAGAAAAATTCTGGGCTAAAGATACAAATTTGCAAGTAAGTAGGGCATAGATGTTACTAGAGTGTGGGGGAACCTCCCATGTCTACAGACCAAGGGTTTAGAACTCCCTGCAATGGTGATCTGCAGTTTCATATATTCATTTATGACCTTTCTTGGTGAGGGGATCAATAATTTCCATGAAATCCTCAAAGGGGGAATCCATGAGCCTGTAATAGGAGAGGAGAGCGCAAAGCTTGGAAGCTGAGGGGCACAGCATTGAAGGGTCAGGTGAATCCAAGATAGTTTATGAGGGAAGCTGAAGTTTGACCCAAAAGGCATTTATTAAAATGATATTTTTGTAAATATGAGCAAGGAAACGGACAGGCGTTCCTGCTCCTCCCAGCTCCAACATCTTCTTGGTCTGATGCCAGATTTCCTGACATCAGGGTCCTGTCTCTTGACCCTTATTCTTCCTCTTCCCTCTCCTAAACAGCCCAGGTGATGGTTGCACTAAATGCCCAGACTTCATCACTGCTTAATATACCCATGTAACAAAACTGCTCTTGCACTCCTTAAATGTACACAAAGTTTAAAAAATGAAAAGGCAAATATAAGCATGCTTTCTTTTTTATTAAATTCATTTATTATACTTTAAGTTCTGGGGTACATGTGCAGATCGTGCAGGTTTGTTACATAGGTATACATGTGCCATGGTGGTGGTTTGCTGCATCCATCGCCCTGTCATCTACATTAGGTAATTCTCCTAATTCTATCCCTCCCAAATCCCCCCCCACCACCTGCTATTCCTCCCCTACCCCCCCCCCCACCCCCCAGATCCCAGTGAGTGATGTTCTCCTCCCTGTGAACAGAAAACCAAACACCACATGTTCTCACTCATAAGTGGGTGTTGAACAATGACAGCATGCTTCCTTTAAAAAAAAATAAGTTGCCTCTAATTAGTAACCCCAAAGGGAACACATCTCACCACCCTTGGTGGAAATGCTTTCCAACCACCTCCTTGCCATGCTGGCTGCTGGTCTGTGCCACCAGCTTCCTCTTCATCAGCTAGGTGGGAGATTGGAGTCAACTCCATTATCTTTCATCTTCACCCTACATGGTCTACCAGACACGTGTTCAAGGAAAGGGAAGAGGATTCTAAAGCAGCACTTCATTTGGGCTCCAGCTTCATTATTGGCCGGTGCACCTGAGGAGGAACCTGAACCTATGAGGTTGCATCTCCGCTTGTCTAACACTAGCACTGTCTGCAGTAGCTGTGTGAGTTGTTTAGAATTTAAGCCCAGAGGCTTCAGGAATCAGAAATCAGGCTCTTTCCCCTCTTTGGATCTTACATTCCTTTTCTGTAAGGTCAGAAATTGGACTAGATGTTTTCTAAGACTGCTTCTAGCTCTTAGATGCTATCTATTTTAGCCATGCCATCTTTGAGATTAAAAATCAGAGAGGATGAGCAATTTTTCCAAGATCATAGAGCAAGTTAGTAGAAAAGCCTATATGTGAACTCAGGTATGTTAATAGTAATAACTGATTCTGCAAAGAGCGACACTAAAGAGATAGCCTGGGAAGTTGAGTTTTCAAACCAGCTGAGGCACTTCCACTCTTCTCTCCCCCTCCTCGGTGTGCGGTCATCTTTACTGTGAGAACAAAGGGCAATTCCCATAGCAAGTGATCCCCCACAGCTCAGCAACTTACTGAAAAGATTCTGGTCCACAAATTACCTTTTTCAACAAGATGAGACCGTCAGTGAACTTTCATAACTGGAAGGTCCTTTATTCAGATGCGATTGTCTTTAAGGTAGTCTCTTCCTGCCCACCAGCCACACAACCTCTAATTCATTTAGTAAAGGGAACTTACACCTGCCAGGGACAATGTGTGAGCCATCTAGAGTTAATCAATCATTTATCTTATTTTTAATTTTGAGATGGAGTCTCACTCTGTCACCCAGGCTGGAGTGCGGTGGCACAATCTCGGCTCACTGCAAACTCCACCTCCCAGGTTCAAGCGATTCTCCTGCCTCAGCCTTCAGAGTAGCTGGGACTACAGGTGTGTACCACCACAACTGGCTAATTTTTGTATTTTTTTTTCAGTAGATACAGGATTTCACCATACTGGCCAGACTGGTCTCGGACTCCTGGCCGCAAATGATCTGCCCTTCTTAGCCTACCAAAATGCTGGGATTATAGGCATGAGTCAGTGCACCCAGCCCAGAGTTAACCATTTATCTTAAAGGAAGGCATGGACCTTGACTGAGTGAGTTAACTGTGGGATTCCCCTCTCATTTCCTCATTTTGTCCACACAGAAGCCCCCAGGGATGCGACTTAAAATGCAAAAACTACCTGTATGAAACACAAAAACCAATCAGAATGGATGCCAGCCTTCAACAATCATCAGATTTTACCAAAGAGAAAACAACGAATATCAGGCCTCCTTGTGCCCATCTGAAAGATGAGGAGATGGGGTCAGAGTTTTTCAGGTAAAGTGATCAACAATTTTCAACAGATTTTCAAAGGGGAGATCCATGACTCCAAATATAGAAGAGGAGAGAGCAAAGGTTGCTAACACCCCATGGAGAAGCAGAGGGCGAACTGATTAGCAAACACACAGAAATACAACCCACGTACAACTGCGTGCACACATACAGACATGCAGAAGTGGAATGGAATGTGTGCTGCAGCAGCCGGGCTGCTCCCTGAGGGCCCACGGAAAAGATGCTGGGCGGTTCCCGGATGCCCTTCCAGGGGCCCTTCTGAAGGACTTCATGTGCTGGGTCGGGACATTCCATCGTCAGCCCATTTCCTCTGTGGAAGCTGTTGTCTTGGCTCGTCCTGACATGAGTGATACAGGTGGAAAGAGCAGTCCCTTCTCACGGTCCAGAGATTGTCGTGAAAAGAGGTCAGGCTGGAGGGTCCAAGTTTACAGAATCCATACTTAGACATGCTTCCTGAGACAGAAAGCCCGGCAAGTCCTCTACCTGAACTGAGCCTGCATTCTCAGCATGACCCCACATGCCTCTCTGAGCGCAGAGAAGGCTGTGTGGTTTTTTTTGCCAGGTCAATAATTTCTGGATGGTTTGGGTCTGGGGAATTTGCTAACGAGCTCATTTGTTAGCTACTGTTCAGTTTTTCCACTGGATACCATCTCATCTCAGGTCCTTGGGGACATTTCCCCAAGTGCCAGTTTCAGAGTAAAGGAAATAGGGAAGCAGGAGACCCCTCTGCTAAGCTATTTTTCAAGCCAGCTTCTAAGAGCCTTTGCCATTGCTCCTTCATCTTTAGGGGAGAGAGCCCTTCTGCAGGTCTCCTCTGAGGCTGACATGATCTTACAGTGAGCAGCTGGGCTGAGGCTCCACCAGGGAATTCCCATGTTCTGAATATACAGGATTCCAGATTGCATGTCCCTACATAGCACTCTCCATGGATTAGCGACCAGGAGTGAGGTGAGCAGGCCTCCTCTGCATACTGATAAGTATACCATACCCTCTACTCTATGCAAAGACGCACTTTACAGCATTCAGAGCACTTCACAAGCTCCTATAACACTATGACTCCCATCGTGACACCAGGGCACTGTGACGGGCTCAGTCCCACGTAAGTGAAACCAAAGCCCAGGGAGACCCATGGACTTACCCAATTTCACAAAGGAAGTAAGACCACACTTGGAACTTTGCAGCTCCAGATAGCATGATTTACAAAAATAGGGACAGCCTGGAATTGCCTGGAGGAAGGAAACCAGGGTTATGGACAGATGGGCGAGCATATTCAGCTCATTGCTTTGTTCATTACCCACCAAGCCCTCAAGCCCTTCTCCTAGGGTTTGATACCAGTGTGTTGGGGTGAGAGGAGGTCTGCATGTAGACACATAGTTAGATTTCAGGCAGAAATAAGTTCTGTGAAGGAGAATACGGTGTGTGAAGAGTAGCGGAGTGAGAGCGCTATGTCTGTGAGGTGGTCAGGCAGTCCCTCTGAGGAGGTGACATTTGAGCAGGGGTCTGATTGAGGACAGCAATGGCAGGGAGGGCAGAAGCCTTGTGGACCCTGAGCACTGGCTCTGCAGATTCCCGGAGCAGTGGGGAGCCCAGCGAGCCTGGATGAGAGTGAGGAGGGAGCAGTGGAAGGGATGGTGTTAGAGTCCGCTGGAGCGGATCCCTTGCGGCCTGGTAGCCAAGGCGGGGACTTTGGAATCTGTACTGGGTGCACTAGAGAAAACTCAACTGGGTTTTAAGCAAATTTGGATAATTTGGAGGCACTGGAGTTGCAGAGCTGGACATGATGGAGTGTCTCGGCTCAGTGACTGCTGCTGCACATCCCTGGTGTTCATTTACTGGACAGGGACTAGGCATTCTTTCAGGCCCAAGCAGCAGATCCAGAAGAAAGACGGGGAAGCCACAGGGAAGCAGAATGTTCCTCTCTCTGTTGCACCCAGATCTAATAGACTTGTCAAAGAGCAAATGGGTGGCTTCAGGATCATGCACAAGCTGCTGCCTATCAGGGATGCTCCAGAGAAGACCAGATGGCCCCCTAACCACCTAACAGAAGCCTTAGGGTGTTTCTGAATTGAATGGGTAGTGAGATACAACAGTCTTACATTTCTCGCCCCATCCATGGATGTTTCAATGAGTTCTCTATTCAAAATCCCTAAGCCACAATCTTGGGATGCATGGGCTGAATATTTTCCTTTGTTTTGTATTTCCAAACACACCTGCTGCTAAAACAAAAAGTAACTTATTCATCACACAAAGCAGGAAAAATCCACATTACATGCACTCCAAAAATTGCCAATCAACTGTCTTGACTTCTACTGCCGTTTTCTATCCCATCTACCACTGTTTAGAAATCACTCATTAGCCTAGCCATCTGCCAATCAAAGCACAGATGAGGTCAGCCCCTTGGTGGCACATTGATTTCATTGTGCCTTTCCAAGGGATAAAGGCCACCATCTGTCCTGAGTGGAGTTGTCATGAATTCTGAGTGTGTATTTGCCTTTGCCCTCAGTGCCTCAGCCAGCATCACTGCCCTAGAACTCCCACAGCATCCAGAGTCACGATACAGAATCCTGCGTGCAGTGCTTCAGGCCAAGCGTCCACTGTGCAGTAAGGAGACAGAGCAGTGGGTACATGACTTATGGGATTTACTGGTCATGTTATGTGCCATGCCATCTAGAAGTGGCCTTCCTCATAGAGCCCTCCAGTGACCTTAAGATATATTGGAGGCACCAGCTTAGAAATGGCACCTTTAACCCAACCCAACAGCCATGATGTGATGCTGCATCTCCAATATGGGAACCTAAGGGTGGGGGATGGGAGTGGCTCTGCTCACTATCACTCCCCATGACTCATGTAGGGAAAAATTTAGGCTCTATGGGTCTGGAGGTCCTGGTTTCCAGAGAGCAAAATCTTCCACCAAGGGATGCAATCAGAATCCCACTAAGAGCTGTGGCTTCTGCATGGTCACATCGGATTCCTGGGCCAGTGGATTAGTGAGAGGACAGGTGTGACCTATGCTGACATTATGAGATGTGATTGATGCTGTCACCACATAATTAGGGCAGGGAGGAATACATTAAGCACTCTGGTAATCTACTGGGGGAATCCCTTGTTACTCTCATTCCCAATTTTAACTCTGTAGTTGAGGTAGGAGGTCAGCAGGACTCGTCTCGAGACCAGAAGGCTGGACAAAACTGGGAAGAGGTGCTGAAAGCAGCTGCATTGCTCTTGCTGTCCAAGACACTCCTGCCAGCTCCATGACAGTTTATCAATACCATGGCAACACCCCAAAATTACTAGCTCTTGCCACAGCAACATCTGTATGCTACTGCCCATTTTCCACCTATTTCTTAATGACTCATCTGTTCGTTGTGCATGGTGGCTCACACCTGTATCCAAGCACTTTGGGAGGCTGAGGCAGGTGGATCACCTGAGGTCAGGAGTTCGAGACCAGCATGATCAACATGGAGAAACCCCATCTCTACTAAAAGAAAAAATACAAAATTAGCCAGGTGTGGTGGCACATGCCTATAATCCCAGCTACTCAGGAGGCTGAGGTAGGAGAATCGCTTGAACCTGGGAAGCGGAGGTTGCAGTGAGCTGAGATCGCACCATTGCACTTCAGCCTGGGCAACAAGAGCAAAATTCTGTCTCAAACAAAAACAAAAACAAAAACAAAACACAAACAAAAACTCATCCCTTAATTAGCATGTCATTAAAAGTGGGTATAAATATGACTGCAAGCGGCCCATACACTGCTATTCTCCACACACTGCCTATGCTATTCTCCATACTCTGCAAGGAGCAGCCACACAGCTGTAACACTGCTGTTGCCTCAACAAACTGCCTTCCTCCACCACAGGCTTGCTCGTGAATTCTTTCCTGAGCAAAGCCAAAGAAACTGCCCTGCATTGTGGTGACCATGGTTTTAGAGGGGAGTGCCAACTAGGAATTCAATCTGTGCAGGGTGAGGCTCTGGGTCACTCCACTAGGCAGCCATGTGGACCAGAACAAGCACCAACAGAGGGAGAGAGGAATCTAGAGAACATGGCAGAAGAAGGAGGTCATGAAAGTGCTTTATGGCCTTGGGACCAATTCCATCCCTAAGGGCTTTGCTTGTCTCAGTAAACTTGCTGGTTAAACTTTACCCAGAAATTGTAAGCTGTCACAACTCTGGAGAAGTTGTTACAAGTTCTAGTGGGCCTGATGTGGGAAGAAAGCAGAAATGAGTAGAGTTAGGAGTGGACTGGAGTAGATGCTTTGAAGCCTGCCCTCATCCCCTGCCCACACACCCACCTCCATCTGCCATGATGGTTGTCTGCTCACAGCTCAAGGGACACCATTCTCCAGCAAATTTTCCTGGGTCTGTGGGACTTTTTTGCCCAGATACACCTTGCCAGCTGTACCTTCCCCTGAGGGTGTCCATAAGCCAGTGACTGGCTGCTGTAGGGGTGAATGCACGATGCTCTTGCCTCAAGGTGGGACAAGCTGCCAGTGCTACCTACAGTGTCTGGTTGAGGCTGGACTGCCGTCGAATTGTTGAATTCGTGCCTTTGCTTTCCTTCCCTACACGGCTTCCCTTGCTTCCTTATAGTTCCTCACACAAACCCTTGCTGCAGCTCTGTCATCCTGTTGTACTAACTAAATCGCCCAGTTTTCCTTCAAGACTGGTAATCAGGGCCCAGGGGGTGAGGAGGGGGAGAGAGACTGAGGCTGCAGAGCCCTCTCTTACCACTTTGGGATGCTGCCATATTTGGACACTGATTGTCAGAGTGGATGATACTGGTAGGTGGTGGTGCCCGTCCATGGCTCGTTAGGAACTGGGCTGCACAGCAGGAGGTGAGTGGCTGGCGGGTGAGCGAAGCATCATCTGTATTTACAGTCACTCCCTATTGCTCATGTTACCACCTGAGCCCCGCCTCCTGTCAGATTAGGTGGCATTTGATTCTCATAGGAGCGCAAACCCTACTGTGAACTGCGCATGCGAGGGATCGGGGTTGTGCACTCCTTATCAGAATCTAATGCCTGATGATCTGTCACTCTCTCCCATCACCCCCAGATGGGTCACTAGTTGCAGGAAAACAAGCTCAGAGCTCCCAAGGATGCCACATTATGCTGGGTTGTATAATAATTTCATAAGATGTTACAATGTAATCATAAAAGAAATAAAGTACATGATAAATGTAATGCACTGGAATCATCCTGACACTATACCCCTCCCCCGCTCCCATCCATGGAAAAATTGTCTTCCACAAAACCAATCCCTGGTGCTAGAAAGTTTGGGGACTGCTGTACTAACAGATGGCCATGTGGTCTTACGTTATATGGTTTCTGTCAGCTGATAAAGGCAAAAACTTCAGGTTGCACAATTTCCCTTGTCTAAAAGACATAGAGCTTCCTAGTGTACTTATAGAAACCCATATTTGGGTTACAGTTGGAATTCCGTGGTTGCAATTATTCAGGTTTTCTCCTATTTAGGTGTTTAACGAATTGAGAACAGAAATATAAGGTAATGACAGAGTTGAAAATTGGTGTCGTTACTGGCTTGGCAGGAGCTATAACACCCAAATATGGCATTCCTTGTTATTGTTGTTGGATGGCACAACTAAAGCCAGAGGCTAAGAGTGAGTCTTGTTTCTTACCCCAAAGCTAGACCTTGGGCCCTTTCCCTAGGGAGAGCTGAAACCACTCTACTCCATGTCCACAGGGCACTTTCTAGAATACCTAGCAGAAACACAAGAGAGAACGGCCAGAGCCAGGCATCATTGCCTCAGAATGCTGCAGCCACATGCCTGGCTGATGTGTCTAATGTCAAGGTTTGTCTGGTTTACTGATGAGTTACTCCTCCTCCCATGGAGAGGAGTGGGGGAGAGAAACTAAAGTTATCCCCTGCAATGCTGTCTCTCCCAGGGGAATGCCATTTCCTTATGGATGTGAGCCAAGTGGATGATGGCTTCCCCTACCATGGCACCCAACTCAAGTGAGATGCTCTGGAACAGTCGTGGTGAGACTAAGTGACTAGGATTGTGAGTAATGTCTTTCATTGTGTTTCTATTAAGAAATCCTGCTGAAAAGTATAATTTCATCTTGACCCTGTATAAGAACTGAAAGTGATAGAGCAATGAACTGTAACCTCCTTAAGTTATTTCTGCAGGAGCCTCAGATGACATGTGGCAGAGAATGGCTTCTGTGAATCTGATTTAATGTAGTTTCTGACTTTTCTTGGAGGTCATGATGACCTTGCTCCAGGCCACCTGTCCCTGTGACCAAAGTTTTTCCCAAACCATTCTCCTTTGTCTCTTTGACTCAGCTCAGAGGAAAGTTCATAACCTTTTCCTCCCTTCTCCTCCATGCCTTTGCATGTGCTGTGTGTCCCATCTGGGATGACTCTTCACCAGTTTTCCCAAAGTGAATGTCCTTTCATATTCCGTGACTCAACCCAATAATGCAATCATCCCTTCTTTCCTGAAGCCTTCCCTGAGTTGGAAGCTGTGGTGGGCTGAATACTGGCCCCCAAAGGTGCAGATTCTAAGCCCTGGAACCTGTGCGTGTTACCCTCGTATGGCAAAGAGACTTTGCAGATGTGGTTAAAGATTTTGAGATGGGGGAGATTAGGTGAGCCCTAAATACAATGACAATTGTCTTTATAAAAGGGAGGCAAAGGGAGGTTTGACATAGATAGAAGTAGAGACGTGGCCACCAAAGCAACATGCTACGTTGCTGGGTTTGCAGATGGGGGAAGGAGCCTGGAGTCAAGGAACGCAGGTCTAGAAGCTGCAAAAGGCAAGTTAATGGATTCTACCCTATGGCATCCAAGGGAGTGGTGCTTCCCAAAACCTTGGCTCTAGCCCCTAAGACTGAGTTCAAACTGTTGTCCTCCAGAATTCTAAGACAGTTAATGTGTGTTGTTTGAAGCCATCGAGTTTGTGGTGATTTTTCACAGCAGCCACAGGAAACCAATACAGAAGCATTCTTCTCTGAACTTTCAAAAGATGCATTTTTTTTTTCTATTTCTTGCTTACCCTAGTTTGCATCAAAAGCACTGTGAGTATCATGTATTGAGTCCATGCTACATGCCAGGCGAAGAGCTGAGTGCTGGAGTCTTATGGTGTTGTCTTATTGTACCTTCACACCAATCCTGAGAGGGAGATAATGTCGATCCCATTTGCAGGCAAGACGGACGACTATCACAGCTGCTGCTGGGGGCCCCATAGCCAGTCCATGACAGAATACAGCTTCTCAGCTGATGTGCTCAGCCCCAGAGCCCTGCTGCTGGCCCACGTGCCCTGCTGTTCATCTGGCACCCCTGCATCACATTCCCCACAGCCTGGGAGCTCCTTGAAGGCAGGAACATGTCTTTTCCAGCTGGGCATCCCTAGATCCAATCCATGCTGGGAGGAATAAATCAACAAATCTTGGTGGGTTCAAGCTGAGCTGAAAGGACCTGAGGCTCCAATTAGGAATGCCTCATGGAGGGCTTCATTGCTTTGTGCCTTCTGAGGCCTCACATAAACAGCTCACTGCACCTGAGAGTGGAATTTTTCTCTGAGGGGTACAGCATCTGCAGAGAGGCACAGATAAAGTTGTCGGGAAGGTAATTTGGCAAAGCCATCCAGTGATGACACAGAGTGCCCTAGGGCAAGCCCCACCTCATGTACGTTCCTGCCTGTGTCAGAGCGAGCAGCACTTTCCCAAGCTGCCTCCTGGCACACTGTGTTAACACCATTGCAATGCTTAGGGAATTATGCCAGTCCAGATATTTTCTTTATGATTTCCTCAATACTCTTGGAGCCCTCTATTCATGCATTCACTCATCCGTCCATCCATCCATCCATCACATTTAATGAGCATATATTTTGTCAGGCACTGGTCTAAGCACTGAGGTGACACCAGTGAACAGACAAGACAATTCTTGTGCACAGGTAGCTAATATTAGGAGGTGGGGGGAGATAGCCAATAAAAATATAAAAAACATGTAGTATTTTGACTGTGCAATAATAAGTCATGATTGGAATGAAAATGATAAAAGCAAAGGAAGAAGTAATGTGGAATATGGGCTGCTGGGAATGCAGGGAGGAGGGAAACTGTTTTAAAATGTGCTCTGGGTAGGTCTTTTGAGACAGTAACCCATAGCGAATATGTGACAGAGAAAAGAGAGTTGCACCTCCAGACATCTGGAGGGGAACCTTCCAGGCACAGAGGCAGTCAGTGCTCAGCCCTGCTATGGGACAGTGTGTGAGGTGTTTCAGGCCAAGTATGTCACAGGGAAGTGGCCACAGGGCAGTGAGAAAAGGAGCAGCAGTGGGAAGTGAATCAGAGAACACAGTGCTTTCCAGGCCTTGGCAAGAACAAGGGATTTAACCTGAGAGAAACCTTGAATTAAAGAAAGCTTGAAAAATTTTAATCCAAGAGAAAGACTTTTTTTGAGACAGAGTCTTGCTCTGTTGGCCAGAGCAAGTGGGAGAGTAAGCAACTGTGTTGATTTCATTTCTTCCTTTTAAATTCTTAACTGGAGTGCAATGATGTGATCCTGGCTAGCTGCAACCTCCATCTCCCAGTTCAAGCAATTCTCCTGCCTCAGCCTCCTGAGTAGCTGGATTACAGGTGTGTGCCACCATGCCTGGCTAATTTTTTTGTATTTTTAGTATAGACAGGGTTTTGCTATGTTGACCAGGCAGATCTTGAACTTCTGACCTCAAGTAATCGGCCCACCTTGGCTTCCCAAAGTGCTGAGATTACAGGCGTGAGCCACTGTGCCCAGCCGAGAAAGAGATTTTAATTCAAGAGAAAGCTTAGCCATCAGTGTTCTCAACAGAGAAGTGACCTGTCTTTAGAGGAAACCATGTGACTCAGGAACTAGAAGGAATTCAGCTTCGGGAATACCCTGTCAGGAAGTCTCCCCTAACGCAGGTGAGGTCCAGTGTCCCCTCTTGAGCCACCCTTCCCCTGGGTAAGTACCCACATGGCCACCCCATACTGAACCTCTGCCTGTGCTTGTCACCCTGCAAGCCTGACAGGTGGCCCTCTGAAGGGGGCCTCATGCACCTCCATGCCTCAGGGTTGGCCATAGTGCTCAGAACATAGTAGGTCCTTGGCACACAGCAGGTCCTCAGGAAAGTGGCAGTCAGTGAAAGCAGAGTGAGGAACTAGTAGCAGTAAGCTTGGATTCCAGGACAGAGGAAGCGTTCTCATGAAAGATAAAGAAGAAACGGAGAAGGGGGCTTTTTAAGAGAAGAAATTCTTATCTTCATGCACGGGCTGTGGCTTCATCTCACCTGCTTCCCTCCCAGCTGGACTGGAATATGTGGGATAGAGTCAGGCAGTTGTGTTTCCCCCGGCTCAGAACTCCATAATTAAAATGTCACTTGTGTGTGCAGTAAGAGTGAGCTTAGGAGGAAAACGCAATTGTGAATTCTGCTCTGCCATCTTCTCCACATCACCATTTTGTTTCCAAGAGTCACTAGATTCCAAGCAACTGTGTTGATTTCATTTCCTCCTCTTAAATTATTATTGTTTTTTAAAACAGTAGGAGACTATGTAACATCTCAGCTTTCCTTCTGTGATTTTGGGGGAAAACCTCAGGAATAATAATTAAGAAAAAACAAAAACCCAAAGCATAAACTGAACTGCTGTGGCATTCCAGGAAAGCTGGTGAGCTGTTTTCCAGAAGGATCATCAACCCACCCTGCCGTCTTGCTGTCCTTGCCCCAGCACAGACACTGAGCTCCAGGAGTATTTCCTTAGCACTGTAGTTCAGAGGAAAGGGACTCTTGGGGGTGCACACACAGGACTTAGTGTGGAGAGTCAGTCAATGGCTGCCAACGTTCAGCCCTGGCTTCTCGGAGTCACCCAGGAAGAGAGTACCTGTGGGAGGTCCACACCCCTCCCCAGGTGCAGCTCACAGCCCATGACTGGTCCACCCAGGGGGTAAAGGGCAGGTCCCCTGGCCTGAAAGTGAAACAGTCTTAAGAGCCATCATCCAAGTTCTAGACCTCACTGTGTACACAGGGACCCCATGGAGCTCACACTGCACTTCAGTTTCTCTCTCTGCCCAAAACTGTCCCTCCCTTTCTCCCATGGGGTCAAATCCTGAGAGCCTGTCTTGATAAAATTCCTGTTTGTAAATCGCCATCTCAGAGTCTGTTGCTTAGGGAACTGGCCCGAGACCAAACCCTCAGTTCCATCCTGGAATTGCCACTTTCTAGCTGTGGGATCTTAGTCTGCCAGATGCATTCTGGAGGATTGTCAGTCCATAATTCTTGGGTGCTTGCTATTATATGTGCTAGGCATGGTTCTCAGCACTGGAGAGATGGCAGTGGAGTACAGAAACTCAACTGTTTGCCTTCATGAAGATTACGCTCTCATCTAATTTGACGATGTTGGGTCTAGATGATTGGACAGAAATAAATAAGCACCAGGGGTGCTGAGAGCCATGCAGGAAAACAAAGCCAAGGAGGCCAAGATGGGGCACAGTTTTAAGTGGGATGGTGAGGAGAGACCCCTCTAAGCAGGACACCTGAGCAAAGATCCAAGGAAAGTTCCAAAGGAATGTCGACGGGACTGAGCATGAAGACAAGGGAGATGGGCATGCAGAGGCTCCAGGGGGATGCCCGCTGTGGGGGGAGCCCTTCTGGGGGGGCGGGAGGGGCTGGCAGGCAGGGCAGTGCAGTAGGGGGAGAGGGAGCAAAGGCAGGAGGTTGGAGGCATAGGATACCAAGACTGTGGCTTTTACTTGGCGGGGAAGGAAAACCTCTGGGGGGGGCCGTGAGCTGTGGATTTACATCATAACATGATTGCCTTGGTTGCAGTGCTGAGAATAGCCTATTGGATGGGTGTGAAGTGGTGGTGGTGGTGGGGAGGGCAGTTGGGAATCTATAAATGAACACATTCACCCCAACATTTCAGTGGCTAATCAAGAGTGCACAGGTGTACTAGCGTCTCCTGTTATATCTGACATGGGGAAGGCCATCCTCCTTCAACTTTTAGACCCACCCTCTGTAACGCACTACCTAGAAGGGGAAAGAGAAGCCCCATAGAAGGGAAAGAAGGGAGCAGAGCCCATGTCTGTTCTTAAGTGGTATGTCATTCCCATGCACAGCCCACCAGACAGAAGTAGTTACTGGTGCCACCTAACAGTAAGGGCCTGCGAGGTGCGGCTTCTCCAGGGTACCAGGAAGGAGCAGAGAACTGGTTCTGTGTGAGACAGCATTCTCCACCCAAAAATGCATGTTGGGGGCCTAGCACAGTGCCTGACCCACAGCAGCAACTTACCAATGCCTGCCCCTCCCCTCCTTACTTTTGCGCGCGCTCTCTCTCTCAGCTTGCTGTTTCAAGCTGCTCTGGGTCCTCCTTCACCCTGCCCACCAGAATAGCCCACGCAGAACTGCTGAGAAATATCTCACCATACACATTCACAATACACTAACAACTCTTAAAATAAGTACAACACTTTACACTTTACACTTTACACAGCATTTTCCCAAGCACAATTGTATTTAATCCTTGTAACAATGAACCCCCTTCCCTGCCTTTTTTTTTTTTTTTTTTTTTTTTGAGATCAAGTCTTGTTCTGTCTCACAGGCTGGAGTACAGTGGCCCAATCTTGGCTCACTGCAACCTCCATTTTCTAGGTTCAAGTGATTCTCCTGCCTCAGCTGCCCAACTAGCTGGGACTACAGATGCCTGCCACCACCCCTAGCTAATTTTTGTATTTTTAGTAGAGACAGGGTTTCACCATGTTGATCAGGCTGGTTTCAAACTCCTGACCCCAAGTGACCCACCTGCCTTGGCCTCCAAGAGTGCTGGGATGATAGGCATGAGCCACTGCACCCAGTCAATTACAACCCTTTAAAGAAGACAGGGACGGCATTACCAGCCTGCAGCTCACAGCGTTGGCCTTAGTGCCATGTATACAGTATGTACTTGCTGAGCAGATATTTACAAAGAGAAATCAGAGGCTGAGAGTAAGGTAGGGAATGACCCACGAACCTGTGATTTTGGATGAAATGTTAGGACTAGAAATGAAAACAACAACAAACCTAAACGTTTGAATTGAACTCTGTGTCAGGTACTCGTCTACATTTTACAAATGTCAATTGGTTATTCCTTGCAATAACCTAGTAGGGTGAGTTTGGCGATCCTCATTCTTGTTTAGAGATAAGGAAGCAGGCACAGAGAGGGCACTGATTGCCAAAGGTCACAGAGCAGGAAAGGGGCAGAGCCGGCTTTGGCTAAGGATCCGTGCTCTCTTCGTTCACGGTGCTGCTCCTTGCTCAATCACACAGCTTCCATCAGAGTGTTGGCAGGTTTCTTTGTGCTGGCAAAGAGTGAACAGTCATCATAGTAGCTGCTTATCATTTGTGCCAAATTCCAGGCATGGACAACACTGATGGAGTATGTCACGGGCACACGCACATGTTGCATGATCGCAGGCTGGGTGAGGCGCACTGGTCCTGGGAGGGGTCCCCTGCATGGCGCGGCTGCCCACTCTCTGCTGCAGAGCTGCTCACCAAACATGGTTTATTACTGGTTGGCAAGCTTGCCTTCTTCCCACCTCCCCCCCAGGCATCTTCTCCTAAACCCTTGTGTTTGTGCCCTTTGTACACACCTGTGTCTACCAGGCTGGCTGCAGTCCTTCAGCCCAGTCCTAGATCAAATGGCACCTCAATCTAGGATCCTTCTGTTGATCTAATGTGGCAAATAGCTGTGTGGATAGCGGCAAACTGCACCATGTGCGGACATCCGTGTGGACAGACCAAACAGCACCCAGACCAGCCCATGTGCGGACATCCGTGTGGACAGGCCAAATAGCACCCAGACCAGCAGCATCTAAGATCCTTCTGTTTATCTAATTGGCAAATAGCTGTGTGGATAGCAGCAAACTGCACTATGTGCGGACATCCGGTGTGGACAGACCAAACAGCACCCAGACCAGCCCATGTGTGGACATCCGTGTGGACAGACCAAACAGCACCTAGACCAGCAGCATCTAAGATCCTTCTGTTGATCTAATGTGGCAAATAGCTATGTAGATAGCAGCAAACCACAGACAACCCCACAATGATGGTGTTATGGGCTAAATTTACCCTCAAACCCACAAATTCCATGAAGTCCTAACCCCTCGTCCTTGAGAATGTGACTATATTTGGGGGGTCTTTAAAGAGGTCGTTACATTAAAATGAGGTCTTTATGGTGGGCCCTAATTCAGTATGACTGGTGACCTCCTAAGAAGAGGAGATTGGGACACAGACATCCAGATACAGAGGGACGAACATGTAAGGACATAGGGAGAAGATGGCCATCTACAAGCCAAGGAATGATTCCCGGGATAGATCCTTCCCTGGCTGCCCTTGGAAGGAGCGCCCCTGCCAACACCTTGATCTCAAGCTTCTAGCCTCCAGAATTGTGAGAAGATTAATTTCTGCTGTTGAAGTCACCCTGTCTGTGGCGGTTTGTTAAGACAGCTCTAGCAAACAGATAGAGGTGACTTAAACACAGGTTTATTTTTACTTGGATGTAGCCTGTCCAGAGCAAGTGTCACCAGTCATCAAGGACCCAGAATATTTCTTTCCTTTTAGTTTTTATTCTTTTTTTTATTCCTGAGACGGAGTCTCGCTCTGTTGCCAGGCTGGAGCACAGTGGCATGATCTTGGCTCACTGCAACCTCTGCCTCCCGGGTTCAAGTGATTCTTTTGCCTCAGCCTCCTGAGTAGCTGGGATTACAGGTTCATACCACCACGCCCAGCTAATTTTTGTGTTTTTATTAGTGACAGGTTTTCACCATGTTGGCCAGGATGGTCTCGAGCTCTTGACCTCGTGGTCCGAGTGGCTCTGCCTCCCAAAGTGCTGGGATTGCAGGCGTGAGCCACTGCACCAGGCCTTAGCTTTTATGCTTATGGCTGCAGCATAGCTGCTGTTTTTCTGGTAGTTAGAAAGGGACAGAGAGAAGGAGGGTGGGTTTCTTCCAGTGTGGCTTTATCCATTTTATCAGAGAAGGTCCATTCAGATTAGGGGCTTCTCAACTTTAATTGGCCAGAACTAAGTCACATGGTCACTGCTGCTGTAAGGAGTCTGTCCTTATTCCCTCTCCAAATGTCATAGAGCTTTCCTGAATAAACAGGAGGCACGGATATTGAGCAGACAAATGACAGGGTGTGCAGTGTGAGTTAAGGGTACCTGCTAAAACACTAAGCTCCTGCAGCAAGCCCTCCCCATGGGCTTGGAACTGCCTGTTAAGCTCACAGGACCATCTGCCTGTGAAGTGGGCTCAGGTGGGCTCTTGGGGCAGGCGGAAGGGCCAGGGGCTCACCCACTGGGGCCATCTGACTGCTAAGCTAGGCCGTCTCTTCCTATAGTGATTCTGGCTGCAGGCTCCTTTGGTCCTGTAGGAGAGTGATCCACATTTGTTTGCAAATGAGAAGTCCAAGCCCAAGGGAGGTCCTCTCAGGACTTGAAGAGAGGAGGACTGGCATTAGCTTTGCTCTAGTTCCTTCAGAGTTTTTGGCCCCTCATCAATGTCCAGTTTAGCCATTTATCCTCCTGAGGAATAGCCATTCACACTTGGGTAAGACAGGGTCAGCTACTCAGAAGGCAGATTCTAGCTGAGGCATGGCCATGTCTGCCCTGTCCCAAGGTGTCCCCAGGATTAGAAAAGCTCTAAGCTCCAGAGTGCATTAGGACTGATGAAGGGAGACAGCCACTCATGAATAAATAGGACCTTTAAGTGCAGTGCCCACTGCTGGCCGGGTGTCTGGGCTGGGGGAGCCTTCCAGGCTACTGTGGAGTCGGGTGGGGGTAGAGGTTGGGATCCCCACTAGCTTTCCTGGAGGCTGCTGGAGTTTGGAGAATTTCTGCTAATGAATGCTGCTTTTTGGGTCGTTTTAGCACTCATCCAAGTGACGTTTGCATCAAACAGAGGGCAGTAGCATTCCGCTCTCTTACTTCTTTTGAGAAGGGTGGACAGAGCTTCTTACCTATTTTGATCCATTTTCCTTCCTGAGCCTTCATCTTGCCAACTAGATCATCTTCAGGTGGTCTAGTTGTCATCCCATTTACATAGCTGGACTTGTGTTAGGCTGCTCCATGTGGACTTGAATTTGCAACAAGCCAATTCTTTTTGTGTGGGTCACTGTTGCCTGCCACTGAGGTGAAGCGCAGGTCTTCCATTAATCTCTAGGCTACATTACCTGCCCCTTAGTTCTCCCATCAAGCTTCCATCTCCCTCTGTCACCACGTCTCATGGTGTTTGCACTCTTGGCTCTATGTGTATCTTCTTTTCTGGGCTGGAATTCACCATGGCAACCTGGGAGGCAGCAGCCAAATCCCGTCACCTTGCTGAATGTAACCTACAAAGTGGAAATAATAACACTGCTCTTCCTCCTTTCCTTGTAGGTTTCTTGTGAGGATTAAATGGGAGGATGTTTATGAAGATAAAGTGGAAAATAAAGTTAAAAGAAGAGAAAGGGTTGATTTGCAAGCTCTGGGCTTTAGTTCCGTCATGTTTCCCATCCTGAGGTCCACATTCACTGGGAAATAGGGTCGTGTTCCGAGCAGTGCTTGACATTAACAGAACAAATATCCAGTGTGGATTTATACATGGAGCATCGATTTTATGTGTATATTTTCGTGAAAAAAATTTTAAGTGATTTAAAAATATTACCTGGATATGATAAATGAAAGTTGACAAATTTGAGTGAAATATCAAATGTGTATGCATTTTTCAAATAACAGCATATTCTGCTTGAAAATAATTTACTTTCTGGCTATCTACTCTTTACTAAGTGCTTACAATTAGTTCTTGCATTAATAGAAACATGGTTAAGTATGTTATAGATATTAGTTAACTTAATCAGGCAACCCAGTAAAGTTGTTTAGTATTATATCTCTACTTTGTAGTTGAGAGGAAAGCCTCAGAGAGCTGACAGTGATGGGAACAGGATTTGAGCTCAGGTTCAACTCCAAATCCTGATGTGATTCTGCCTCAACTTGTACTCGTTAATTAAAGAGCTCAGGCTTTTGTTGCCTTTTATATTGGCCTTCAGCATTAGAAGAAAACTAATATTCTTTTGTGTGACACTGTCTTTATTAAGAAGATTTTTATTTCAAAAAAATATTTACTTTTCTGGGCAGTCCTCTTTGGTTCCCCCAACCCAGATGCAGGGGAGGGTGTGACCTCCCCCTGTACTTCACTTGCAGGGTTTGGAGCAGGCTGTGGGAAGCAGTGGAGGGAGGGGCATGGATTCTAGCTCCTGCGTGCTGGGATTCTTCCAGCAGGTCTTTCCCATCTGTCTCTGATTGCTCCCAACCCAGCCTCATGTCTGTCACCACAGCAAGAGGCAGCATCCTATGAACCTGACAGCAGGAGAAGAGATAAAAATAAAGGCAGGGAAAGGGAGTTGAGATGCTGGAATTTTGCACCATTTTTAAGGTTACCATAAAGACCTGACGTGGGAGGAAAATAGTGCTCTTCACATTCTCGGCACAGGAGTGGCATCTTGTATTCCCACAGTCCTTACTGTACAAAGCGAACCAAAGAAAGCCCTTGAGAACCTCAAAATGTCTGAAAGCTGTCCAGGACCTTTAAGTGCAATGCCCACTGCTGGCCAGGTGTGGGGGCTGGGGGAGACTTCCAGGCTTGTGTGGAGTGGCGTGAGGGGGTAGAGGCTCCGGTGGAAGGGACAGGGCAAATGTTGGTTGAGCAGCTGTGTTCAATGCTGGGCACATGTATGATTCATTATATCATTTCATCATCAGACACTCCCTGAGTAAGCACTCTACCTCCCCTGGGCAGATGAGGAGCAAGAGGCTTATAAGGAATTCATTAGGTTGCCAGAAAGTCACACTCCCATAGGTGGTGGAACTGGGATTCGAACACATATGGGTCTGACTCCTGCCTTCCTCATCCCTTCCCCATGGCTGTCTCCCGTGCTCATGACCTTCTTTCCTCTTCAAGGATGAGGAAAAAGGCTTGCAAGTGCCTGGCACATAGCAAGGGCTCAATGTTTGGGACTTTCGAGATCTTTTGGAAAGAACATGGATGTAGTTGCCAGCATTCCTACGTTTTCTTTATTCTGTGCTTTTGTTCACACTTTCCTCTAGACTTGAAATATTCTCTCTACTCTCTACCTGTCCTGCCCTTCCTTCTTTCAAAGTTTTGGGCAATTGCTTTCTTTGCCAGAAAACTTCTCCAGTTCCTTCAGCTCAAATGCACCTTTCTTTTTTCTTTTCTTTCTTTTTTTTTTTTAATAGAGACAGGGTTTCACCATGTTGGCCAGGATGGTCTCCATCTCTTGACCTCAGGTGATCTGCCTGCCTAGGCCTTCCAAAGTGCTGGGATTACAAGCGTGAGCCACCGCGCTCCGCAAATGCACCCTTCTTTTGCTTATTCTTTATTTCATTTTCTTTTTCTAGTACACATTTTCTTCCTCCTCCTAGTATCAAGCCATTCATCACATGTTTTGGGGTGCTCTTTCTTGTTGCTAGGCACTGTGCTGGTCACTGGAAAGGGTACAGTAATGAGTAAGGCTGTGTCTTGTCTCTGCAGGGTGTCGGGCCTTCGAAAGAGAGAGAGGGAGGAAGGGATAAGTAAATTCAGGGCCCCTGCTGCTCAGAGTGAAGTTAAATCAAAAGCAGTGACATGCAGTAGCTCTCAAAAATGATCTCATCAGCATTTTTGTGCATTTCAAAGGCCCCTTTCCTGGACTTGGACAATGCCATAGGCTTGTACTTCATGATGTCCATGCTGGAGATGAGGAACGCCAGCTTCCATAAAATGTTCGAGATCTTTATCTGGAAGGTGTGCAATGGTTTAAAATCCAAATCTCTCTTCTTAGCCTTAGCTAATGTGTTAAAAGAAGAGACAAATAGTTTAAAAAGCACTTTTACATTTTCTCCCTCACTTGAGCATCACAAAACCTTGCCCATCACACAATCGTATTCCTATTCCATTTAGAGCAACACTGGAGGCAGATGTTCACATGTGGCAACAGACAAAGTCCACGGTAGAGCAGGGATGGTGTTACAGGGATCACCGATTTGCTTTTCCGAGCCCCTTTCCTGCTCCACATTCCCCCAAACCCATTCACCTCGATTCAATGCTTTATCTTATGATAAAAGCAAAAATTATAGTCCATCTTTTTAAAAAGCTTTCAGCCTTTATCTTCCAGCATCTCTTGCTGCCTTTGAAATGACCATTCACTCAGGCCTTTGAAATTCTCTTCTATCCAAGCTTTCTTCATTCCGCATTCTTCTGATGATTCTCGTAATATTTGAACATTTCTTCTCAGTTTCTTGGATGGGTTTGTCATCCCCTTTGTTTCTTTAAACATTGGGGTTCTCCAGGGCTCTGTCTTGAGCCTACCGCACTCATTCTCTGCAGCCGTCTTGAGGATCTTACCTGTCCTCAGGGATTCAGTTCTCCAGGGGAGTTGGATTATACCTCCAGCTGTCTCACCATCTCTAGTTCTCCCTATTGAGCACCTGCACCTGGGTGTGCCAGATGTGGAACTAACCAATTACTGTCCTTTCCCTTGATCTGCTCTCTGTGTCTTACCTTTCCTTGAGTGTACAGGAGTGTGGGGGGGTGGTTGTGACTTGGGATATCTCACTTTTTTTCTGGTTGTTTGTCTACCTGGAATGCGTTTTTTAAATCCCATGATTTCTCACTTTCCTCATCAAGCCAAAGGCCTTTGTCTGATGCAGCATAGCAAAGGGACAAACTGATCATATCCCTCAATTCACGGAATACCATCATCATCTCCATCCCTGGCTTGCACTCTTCCCTGTTTTTCCTGCATGGATGTCTGCAGGTATAGATTGTTCTTTCATTCATCCCCATTTATTCATAACTCACATTCCATTCCCTTCTCCACTGCACTAAAAAACTGCCTGAGTTTCGCATGTATCCTTGAGGAGGCCATTGCTATGGTGAACTTGGTCTTTTATAAAAAAAAAAATCCTAATGAGAAAGTGGGGTCACAGCAGTCTGCATTCACATAGGGCAGATAGCAGTATGCATTTACTTTCTACCCAAAGCCATGTGAATCTTACATCTCATTTCATCATATAGTCTGAAGGAATCTAGATCTGGAAATCCCACAGAATGTGAGCTTATTGACTTTATATTGATGACTTCAGACCAATCAGATTGGTTCAGCAAGAAGCAGGAAGTGTGTTTTAGACGTTGGTAAAGACAAATGCACTCCATACAGTTAAAGTTAGGTCAATGAAGATGGAAGGGCCTGCCGTAATAGTCAAGTCTCAAGTGCAGTATATACCCTAAATAGAGGTTTGTTACCCTTTGGACTATTCACATTTAGGGCCAGATAATTCTTTGTCATGAGAAGCTACTCTGTGCATTGTAGAATGCTTAAAGCATCACTGGCCTCCGCACACTTTATACGAGTGGTAGCACACCTCCCCTAGATATCCCTTTATAGTTGAAAACTATTGCCTGAAATCAAGTACCATTATATGGTTCTGCGACCCAATAGGGAGACCGAGGTTCTGGGAACCAAGAGGGAAAGATGCCTGGCTCTGCTTTCCATCACTCCCAGTCCCACCACCTTGGGCTCTGTGCATTTAGAGGCTCTGGTCCCTAAAGGGGGACTGCTTCCACTAGTGGTCATAGAAAGGGCTGCAGACATATACTTATTGTGGCACTGTTCACAATAGCAAAGACTTGGAACCAACCCAAATGCCCATCAGCGATAGACTCGATAAAGAAAATGTGGCACATATACACACCATGGAATACTGTGCAGCCATAAAGAAGGATGAGTTCATGTCCTTTGTAGGGACATGGATGAAGCTGGAAACCATCATTTTCAGCAAACTGACACAAGAACAGAAAACCAAACACTGCATGTTCTCATTCATAAGTGGGTGTTGAACAATGAGAACACGTGGACACAGGGAGGGGAACACCACACACTGGGGCCTGTCAGGGGGTGGGGGGCTAGGGGAGGGATAACATTAGGAGAAATACCTAATGTAGATGATGGGGTGATGGATGCAGCAAACCACCATGGCACATGTATACCTTTGTAACAAACCTGTACATTCTGCACATGTACCCCAGAATTTAGAGTATAATAATAAAGGGCTACATGTTTAAGCCATGATTGCTGCTTGCAGGGCCAGGCTCATAGTATATAATCTGTGCAGTTGCAAAGGACCCCTTTCCTAGAAGGGCCTGCACTGGATTAAGGTTCTGCCCATTGCCAGTTTGAAATACTTTAAAGAATTTTAACAATTTCACACTGGACCACCTATGCTATGTAGCCAGTCCTGCTGTCTAGTCACTCATGGAAATAATCTCTCTTCTTTCTCTCAAGGTGTCTTAGATTTGGTTTTAAGGATGTGGAAAGAGAACTCACTTTCAAATTTGCTATGCAGCATCACACAGAGACCTTTGGCCTGAAGAGGAGAATGAGAAATGATGGGATTTACAGAACTCATAATCCAGTAGCAATGCAATGATCAGAAAGAGGAAGTGAGGTGTCCCAAGTCACGAAGCAAAGCCAAGATAAGGTCACTATTTTTCAGGCTTTTCTGTTGAGGGGCATTTCTATTCATTCATTCAAACCAGAAGGTAGCCGTTTTAAACATAGGACCACGAGAGACCTGTTAGGTGCCATCCATCAAGATAGACGTGGCCAACAGGGAAATGAATGAGACATCATTTCAAGAAACGTACAGTCACCTGGGGAGACAAACACATACTAAGCTAATGACAAACACAGCGTGATGTGCCCAGGGTAACACACAGGACAGGTTAGGTTCAGATTCTGCAGCTGTCTCAGCAGCTGGACAGATCTTGGCAGGTTGATTTAGCCTCCATGAGCCTCAGGTTCCTATGCTCATGTACAATGATGTGACATAAACTCATGAGAGGATTTTGTAAACCATAAGGTGCTTCCCAGGATTGGGACTTACCTTGAGGCTTCACTTTTGAGAATTAGGTATGTGAAGCAGGTGGAAGTATGCCCACCTGGCTGGGAATGCACAGGGAAGAGTCAAGTTCCTGGCTTATAGAAATAAAGATTTGGCCATACCTGTGATCCAAGGTCAAGTGCTTCAAATCTTTTATGAATAACCACATTTTTAAAAGTTTTAATTTCTGAGATACATGTGCAGAATGTGCAGGTTTGTTACATGGGTATACATGTGCCATGGTAGTTTGCTGCACCTATCAACCCATCATCTAGGTTTTAAGCCCTGCATGCATTAGGTATTTGTCCTAATGCTCTCCCTCCCTTTGCCTCCCACCCCCCGTCAGGCCCTGGTGTGTGATGTTCCCCTCCCTGTGTCCACATATTCTCATTGTTCAGCTCCCACTTATGAGTGAGAACCTGCAAGTGTTGGGTTTTCTGTTCTTGAGTAAGTTTGCTGAGAATGATGGCTTCCAGCTTCATCCATGTCCCTGCAAAGGACATGAACTCAGTCTTTTTTATGGCTGCATAGTATTCCGTGGTATAAATAACTACTTTTAAACAAATTATGCATTTTAAAAAATCTTCTTAGAAGAAAGGTTCTCCTTGGAAAGTCATCAATATTTTTAAAGGCACCTTCACTCAAACTTCTCAATAATTTTGATGGGCCTCCTCCCTCCTATGGCCTATAGTGGTTTTTTCCAAAATGTTGATATATTTCATTTTGTGCTTTGGTTCTGGCCCTGCAGGATTAGTGAAAGAGGAAGGTGAAATGAAAATTGGCATCCCAGCTTCGGGTCCTGGCTGCTCCAAGATCAGAACTCGGGCATCTGTTCACAGCAGTCATTTCTTATGTGAGAGGAACTCAGGAAGAGAGGTTTTTCTTAGCTTCTTGGGAAACTTTGTTTATTCTAGTCTCTACCATAAAGAAGTCAGAGGTCTGGCAGTGGAAACAGATACCTTCCCAGGCCATTCGGCTGTTGTGGCCTCATTTAATTAACTGACTGTCTGTGCAGGCTTGACATACGAGGCACAGAGACCAGAGGCTGCTTGTGAAACTTGGGAGAAGCAAAGGAATCAAGGATTCAGCTTTGCAGGTACTTCCTCTCCTTTGCCAAGAATTACAACACAGCTAGTTCCTTCACACTGTGTCCAGGCAGGGGGGCTCTCTCTTCTTCTTGATTATTTTGAGGGGTCTCATGCTATAGAAGAAGAAATCCAGGGTCAGGGTGTAGGAGGTCCTGCCTCTAATGAGACACTTGACCTTTGGCAAGTCTCCTTGCCCCTTAACTTCAGTGTCCTTAGATGCAGTGAGAAGGAGTTGGTCTCTGATCTATAAGGGTTCTTTCACTTCTCACTTCAGGAGCCAGGCCCTGGGGCGGAAGCTGGGAGATCTTGCTGCAACGGAATTTACCTTTTCAATGTGGGGACAGAAAACACAAGAATAGTTAAGCGAAGGTAAACAGCATGATTTCAGGGTATGGCAGGTGCTCTAAATGAAATAAAGGAAAGAAAAGGGAGTCCAGGAAATAGACGCCTGACTTCACTCTCCTTCCACCCTCTTATCTCCTTTCAATTAGCAGCCAGGGGGTCACCAAGCCAGTTGACATAGTTCTCATCTCTCAGTTTCCTGGGGAGAGAACAGGGTGAAGGAAGGACGGTGCATAGACCTGAAGGGGCAGACAACTGATAACCTTCAGATCCCCAGAAGAACCTGCAACTGAAATCAAGTTCTAAATAACTCATGATTTAAAGAAGAAATGGTCAATATTTTATAAATTGCTAATATTGAAAGTTTTACACATGAACAAAGGTATTTTATGTTGGGAAGAAGGAAAGCTTTACTGTTGGTTAAAGCATCAAGAAGTCTGTAAAAGGCTAAGAAAGTAACTCTCCCCCTGCCCTTACAGAAAAGGCCTCCAATGATGCCAAGTCTACTACACTCTTTCTGGGCCAGAACTTGGTGCAGGCCACCATGTACCTTGCCAAGGATCATCACAAGGACCCATTGAGATAGACACTGTCACCCTCATTGTGTAAAGAAAAATGAGAAACTAAATGGACACAAAAATAAAAGGGAGGAAAGTGTGAATGAATTAATCAGTGAATAAAGTATTAACTTCACTACTTCCATTAAAGTGACAGCCCTGACTAATATGGTGGCACATGGCCTTGCCTCTGCTCACAGGGATCGCCGGAGCCTGAACAAAAACTGCAGCTCCCTGTGGATGAGGCATGGTTTCCCTCCCTCGGCCCAGCTGTCACCTGAGGCCCTCCCTAGAATTTCCCCTCTGTACTCTTCTGAAAGCAAGCAGGTGCTCTGGCCTATTGCTGGCTGCAAATCAACAGAGAATGTTTCCTTTTCCTTAAACAGGAAGAGGTGGCCAGGTAGCTCTGGCAAAACTCCAAGGGTGCCTGGAAGACCTGGCTTGAAACCCTTCTGCATTGTGGATTAATGCTAACATCCCGAGGACTCACAGGTGCATCTTCTATAAGGGAAAGGCTTGGAATTTTTTAGAATCATCTGAATCACTTGGAAACTTGGACCTCTACCCATTTTGCCGAGAAGAAAACTGAAAGAGAGCAGGACGTGGAAGCCTCTAATGCCATCGTTAACTCAATGACTGCTACCTGTCTGTGAGTTTTTTAAAAAGGCAGCATAGCAAATGAATGTGGTTAATATTCAGCAACAAATTCAAGGGGACGTCTATGAAGGTTTGGAGGATTTTTTTTCTCTGTGTAGCTCCATCTTTTCCACACTCTGTGCCCAAATACCAGCTGCTCCAGTCCTCTCTAATTGGGATCTCCGTCTCCTTGACTCAGAGGCTGCTGTGTTCTGCTTGAGATCTCCCTCCTCAAACCTGGACCTGAGAAGTGCCTTCAGGCAGAATGTCTGGGTGATCACAGGGCCCACCTCATTTTTTTCCCCTAAGCGATCTCTGTTGTCCAAAGTCTGAAAATCGACTTTGCATATTATGTGTAGTTTTCTATTTTCAAAATGCTGATAGCATAAGCTTCTTCTAATTTGTGACTACTTTACTGTGAGAGTGGTGTTAACATCTCATACTGTGATTGTACATTTCTCTCTTCCTCTCTTTGGCTCTGTCAAATTCTGTTTCCTATATTTTGTAGCTGTTACTTTGTGAATATATGTTTAAGATGCTAACATTCTCTTGAGAAATTGACCATTGATCATTATTAATTGAGCCTTTTTGCCTTTGATAATACTACTTGTTTAAAGGTAATTTGATCTAATTTTTATATAGCAATAACAGCTTTTTATGCTTACTATTTGCCTGCCTTATCTATCCTTTTAATTTCAACCTATTTGAATAGTTATTTTTAAAGTGTGTCTCTTGAAAACAGCATATAGTGGGTCATGCTTTTCTATTCAATCTGAAAACAACTTCCCTTTAATTAGAGTGCTTAATATATTTGCATTTAATGTGATTCATTGTGTGTTAGAATTTATTAATATCTCTACAATTATTTTAAATGTTTTCTGTTTGTTCTGTTCTGTTTCTTTTATTTTCCCCTGCCTTTTTCGGGGTTGATTAAACATCTCTTTCTCTGTTATTTCTTTTAAGCTGTGTCTTTTTGCACTTAACAAAAAACCTTGCTCTATGGATTACAATATGCATGTTTATTTAATAATTCACCTTAAATTCATATCTCACCACTTTAGGTATAATGTGAGAGTCTCACAAAAGTATAAATCTGTTTCTATTCTCTCAGACATGGTGCTATTGAGGTCAGATACTTTATTTACACATACATACCCTGCAATGCCTTATTATAATTTTTTGCTTTAAGTGATCAATCGTGTTTCTCAAAAATCAAATTTTTAAAAATATTTATCATATAGTTAATATTTCCAGTGTCCTCCAATTTTAGATCCAGATTTCCATTTGGTCTTGTTTTCCTTCACCTTGAAGAACTTTCTAAAACCATTTCTTATAGTTGGATCTGCTGCCAGTACATTTATTTATTTTATATGAGAATAACTTCATTACTTCATTATAAAATAGTATTGCTGAATATAAATTATAAATTAATAAATTTTCATATAGTGCTTTATAGATTGTGTTCCATTATCTTCTGATTTTCATTGTTTCTGATAAGAAGCTAACTCTAGTTGATATTTTCCCTGTATATCACATGTCTTTCTTTTTCATGCATGTACTTTTAAAGCTTTTTCCTTGATCTTTGATTTTTAGGAGTTTTACACTGTGCTGTCTGCAGTTGTTATTGTCTTACATACGTACTGCTGGGGATTCACTAATCTTTCTGGACCAGTCGGATACTATTTGTGTGATCACATTTGGACAAAACTCAGTCAATAGTTCTACAAATATTTTTCTTGCCCTCCTCTGTCTTCTGTAATTTCAGTTACACCTAGATTAGTGTACTTTATGCTGTTTTACAAGTCATTAAGTCTCTTTAATTCATTTTTCAGTGAGTTTTTTTTCTTCTCCAGCTTAAGTTTGGATTTTTTTTTTTCTTTTTGAGACAAGGCCTCGCTCTGTCACCTGGGCTGGAGTGCAGTGGTGCAATCATGACTCACTGCAACCTGCACCTCCTGGGTTCAAGTGACTCTCCTGTCTCGGCCTCCCAAGTAGCTGGGATTATAAATGTGTGCCACCACACCCAGCTAATTTTTGTGTTTTTAGTAGAGATGGGGTTTCACCATATTGGTCAGACTGGTCTCAAACTCCTGACCTCAGGTGGTCCACCCCCTCAACCTCCCAAAGTGTTGGGATTATAGGCATGGGTCACCGCACCTGGCCCAGTTTGGAAAATTTTTATTCATCTCCCTTCAACTTCACTGATTCTTTCTTTTATTATTTCCAAAGTGCTGTTCATCTCTTTGGAAATAATATATCTGCTGTTCAGGTATATTTTTAATTCTAGGTTTTACATTTTGTTCTTTTTGACAGTTAAGAAAATCTCTTGTGAAATTATCTATATTTTTGTGCTACATAAATATATATGTATATGTGTATACATGTATATATTTATGTAGATTTGTTAACATATTAATTATACTTATTTTAGAATTATGTAAATTAATTCCAACATTTTAATCATTTTTAGGTATGTTTCCATTGACTTGATTTTTCTCTTGGTAATTCTATGCTTGCTTTATAGTTTTAAATACAATGTAAGACAATCAAAAATTACAAAAGAACAATAATAGCTGGGGCAGATTGCATGGGGGAAGAATTGATCATTTTGATGTAAATGGAAGTTTAGCCATTTAGGTTGTGGTTTTGTCTTTATTTCCTCCAGAGACCTAAATATTTTGAGTTCTTTTAACTAGTTATCACCAGGGAACTAGTATTTTTTATTTCCTTAGAAGTTTAATTGAGTAGAATTTGATTGGTCTTTGATTAAGTGTAGTTTACTTCTGTCTTAAAACAATTTTAAAGTGAGTTCAGGCCTCTTTCTCTGGTAAGCCTTTGGAATCAAACATTGTAGGACTGAAAAACCTTGGAATTGGGAGGGCTCATATTTGCCCTACCTCAAAACTACTAGGCTGTGAAACTCCTAGATATTTTAATCTGAAAGATCTTGTGGCCATGAGAATCCAAGATATTAAGACTGCAAGATTTCAAATCATAGGACTTTGAGATTTTGGGACTATGGGTTGTCAGACTCATGAGATCTCAAGAATATGGTACCTTGAGACTGTGAAATTTCAGACTAATGACCTTGGGGCATCAGAACCATGGGATCATGAGAATAAAATATCATAATACTAAGGCATCGAGATCAATAGACACTCAACTGTGAAATTATGAGATGACAAGTTCAAGAGTCTCTGAGCTGGCAAAGTGTCTTTCTGCTTTTTAACACTATCCCTTATTCAGCAAAATACCTATGTAAGATAATTATTTGAAGAATTGTATTTGTGTTCAGGCATCTTCCAGATTCAAATCAGACATGTCAGTTCACAAGTTTGTCAAAATTTGTTTGCTTTCTTTTTTGAGAAAAAAAAAAAATGGGGAGATAGAACCTCTGGCAGGTCCTATCTCTGCTTATACTACCCCAAATCTCAGAAGCTGACCCCAGATGTAAAACTATCCTCTGTCTCTTGCTCATGGGTTCATTCCTCAAAGGTTTAGAATTTGTAGATTTAAATTTGTCCACAGCTCTACAATGGCTTTAAAGTAAGAGTTTTGTTTGTTTCTCTGGTGATTTCCTACAGTATGGGTGAGAGTAAGGTTTTTTTAAAAAAAATTCTCAAAAATTTTTCTTTTAACCAGCCTATATCCTACTTCAACACTCCCAATATCCAATCCCACATAGCTCCACTGAACCATGCCAATCCTCATTTCCACTGCCACATTTTAAATTAATCCTGCAACTACGAATACTTCTGGATGTCAGCTATTTCCTCCTAGGGTAGGTGCTCTAATTCCCCATACAGCCTATCCTAAAATATAACTTCAGTTATTTTCCTGGAGGCAATGAGGAGATATGGGTGCAGAGCTTGATAGGGAAAAAAGTCTCTGAAAAAAAAAAAAAGATATAAGATATGTGCCTCAATTTTTTTTTTTTTTTTTTAGAGACAGAGTCTCCCTCTGTTGTCCAGGCTGGAGTGGAGTAGCACGATCATAGCTCACTGCAGCTTCAATCTCTTGGGCTCAAGCAATCCTCCTGCCTCAGCCTCCCAAGTATCTAGGACCACAGGCATGCATCACCACACTTGGTTAATTTTTTAAAATTTCCGTAAAGGTAGGGTCTCTATGTTGCCCAGGCTAGTCTTGAACTCTTGGACTCAAGCAATCCTCCCATCTCAGCCTCCCAAAGCACTTAGATTACAGGCATACACCACTGCTTCTGGCTCAACTGAGATCTTTTTTAGGGTCTGTGCAAGGGGGAGCTTCTCTCCTGTAGCAAGTGGAAAGAGCTTCTATAGGCTTAGAGGATTCAGGAAAATCTGGGTTTCAAGTTTCGTATGCATATCCTAGAACGGTCCCATTTCTTGGTTTAGTTTATCTTCTTATGTGAGTCCTAACTTAGACATGGAGACATGTAGAGGCTGTGCATTCAGGCACCTTTATATCTACTGTTACTCTTACCACCGGACCCTGGGCTTGATTTTTAGTACACTACGCCTTGCAGCTACTGAAATAAGAATCTTCTTAAGTTGTATCCTAGAGTCTTGAACTCATGTTTGGTTGACCCAAGTCTGTCATTTTCTTTACAAGGCTTCCAAAGCAGTTAACAAAAGTGAGTCCACTCCACAAACTTTATCATCACCACCGCCCTTGTATCATTCAAATGTCCTTGCTGTTACATGCTTCAATGCTTCTCCCTGTATCCATCCCTCATCCCAATAACCCATACACAAATACCTTTACAACTGTCATTATGCTATATGCTGGGGGTTACCAGCCCTCCACTTATACCAGCAATGGGGTCCTGGTGCCATCTGGGTGGTGATATGCCTAGGTCAAAAATCCTATCCTGAGGGTTTGTGTTTAAAACCACTCCTTTCTAGGACAGCCTTAGCCTAATCTCCATAGAAAATAGAAACAAAACACGATGTGCCACTGTTTTATTTGGGATTTTGATCGCGTTGTGCATGAGTGAGGGACAGGAGGAAAGGAGGAAGAGTTGACAGAAGATTTCGGGTAGGTTGACTACATCCTCGACATGTCAAGAATCCCGTGAGGTGCATCTCAGGGCAGTCTGCCTGAGGAATGAGCCTGGGAAGCACTGATCCATTGGTTTCCAACCTTTCCACTTGTCATGGAGTTCTCCAGAGTTACGTCAGCTCTAACAGAGTCCTGGATTCTGAATGCATGAATAGGAAGCATTGACTGTCCCCACCCCCATTCACTGAATCAGAGAAGCCCTAGGGCCAGAAGCCAGAGGTGTGACACATACTCTAGGTGGGGCCTGGGGTGCTGCCAGCCCTTGTGGCAACCTGGCCACATGGTGGAAACCCTGTGCCATAGCTTCATGTGGAGCAACATGTGAGGCCAAGGGCTTTGAAGTGGTACCCAAGAGGTGTATCATGCAGTAAGACATATAATTGGAATATCCAGGGGATGCTGCTTCAGGACAAGACTTCTGTGTCTCAGCTATTTTCTCTGGGATTCCATTCAGGCAGACTCTTCCCATATAATGGCAAGATGGCCAACAGGGAACTTAGCTTTCACATCCAATCCACTCAGCAACCTCAGGAGAACGACAGTGCCTTTCCAGGAGCAGTTCTCACATCGCCACCAGCGGCACAGCTTCCTCCTAGTCTTCCAAAGAACTAGCAGAGAACCCCCTAGGGCACCACGGGATCCAGTTTTCTAGTTCCTTTTGTTCCTCAACAGTCCAGAAGCTTTGAGTCTCCTATGCCTAGTCCTATACCCAAACTTAAATAGACACTTGATAAATGTGAGATGAAGTAACAAAGGAATAAAACTTATTCTATAGTTCCTACATTGATTTTCTTTTCCTTAAGCAGCAAAAAGAAATCCCATTGATTTAGGCCAAATCAGCTGGGCAGAGTGGGTTAATTCTTTGAGAAACTTCTCAAACTGCATTTGGTCTTCCAAACTTTGGGGGACACTATTGTAGATAATTTGTCAAATGATTGTTCACTGTGTAAATTACTATCTATTTTGTAACTTCTTGGCCATCCCAACAGCCTTCTCAGATATCAAATGGAAGCTTGGATTGGGGTTGATTCATCTCATTGGGCCTGATTATTTATTTTTAAAACTACATTTAAGGCAACATCCGCAGAAATGCTCAGAATCACCACCAGTTATATTTAGAGTGCTAATGAACAGTTCCTCTGGATAAATGGGGCACCTGTGCTAGGTCAAATATAATGAACCAGGACTAGTGACCAGAGTCAGGTCAAAGGGCAGTTTGGATGGGAAGCAGGCAAACACGAAGTGTCAAGGCCAAGAATCCAGCTTGTTGCCCCACGTAGGAAGAACAGCTTCAATCAACTGGTCGAGTCATTGCCTTGAGGATTTTCTACACCAGATAGAAATGGAAAGTCTGGAGGAACTTCTGGAAAGGCCAATGAGGGAAGAGTCAAAGTCTTCCATCTTATTCCAAATTCCTTATTTCCAGGTGTGCAGATGTGCACACTCATTCGTGGCCACTGCATGCTTTTTCCAAACCTTATTCTCTGCACAAGAACTGAAAGTAATTTTTCAACTGTCCAAAAAGTCCAAAAGAATAAACTGATTTTCAGACGTTTTCCAGCAAAGTAACCCACTCCACCTGGCTGATTTGCTCCACACCACTGGACTCTTACTACTCTTTAATAAACCCAGGTAGGAAATCTAGAAGAATGTGTCATTGATTTCTTCATCCTTTCACCCAGCATTTATTAAGGGACTGTTAAGCCAGGTACTATGCTAGGCACAGTGATTCAAGGATTCAGGAATATCAAAGAAGTATGGAAACAGGGTGGTCAAGTTCCATGCACTCAAAAAAAATTTAAGGCTCCTGGGTGGGGAAGTAGTACTTTGGGGAACAAAGGAAGATACCCAGTTGGTGACACTTGCTGGAACTCATCTTAAAAGGGCATTTTCTCTCTGCTGGGGTTGTTGAGTGGATAGCATGTATAAGCTGGGGCTTCCTATGCCATCTTGCTGTGGTATGGAAGAGACTGCCTGGCAGAAACCAGCATAGGGGATGGAGCTGAGAGACAGAGCTTGTTCAAGTGACACTGTTTCTATTCCTGGACCCAGTTCAGGTGCTCCTTCCTCTCACTGTCTATACTGTTGAACTTATCCTTCAGAACTTGGGCCCAATATTACATCCTCCTGACGCCTTTCTATAACTCTGCCAGAGCTGGTTTTCCCACTGAACTCATTAAATCCCCTATTAGGTGGTTGAAGATGTTAAGGGAAACTGCTTAGCACCAGTACTACATTAGAACATTGAGACTTGCTAGTCCCTATGGAAACCCTACATAGCGGGAGATGCTCATTATATAGAAAAGGAACAAGAGATGTTAAGTAACCTGCCCAAAGTGGCACAGAGAGGGAATGGTTATGCTCAGAACACCACCTAGCACATAACAGGCATTTAACAAGATTCAGGACTGTCTGGATCCAAAGCCTGTGCTTTTGTAACAAGCTGGTGATTCATTTCTTTCTCCAACCAGATGATGAGCCTTCTAAGAGTAGGGACTAGGATATTTGCATCTCTGTGTTTTCTGAGTCAAGCACAGGGTCTGGTGCCCAGGGATGCTTCTTAAGTGCTTACTTTGCTTACCTTCTTTTCTGTCCCTCTTCCCTTCCCCCACCTAGTGTTTCTGGGTGTGTGGACCTGGAAAGCAGGCTCCAGATAGTGAGGGTGAAGCATGAACTTGACCTATTGTGCAGGCACAGACCCTGCCATGCTACTGGCAGGGGCCTGTGGAGACTGGGGGAGCACAGACTTTGGAATGTGGATTCACTTTTTGGGGATTTGCTCCTAGACCTCAGAGCAATCACTGTCAATCTCATTTTTCTTATCTTTTCAGAATTAAAAATATTGTGTTGAACAAAAGTTACATTAAATATTCCACAAATGAATTCCATTTTTGAATAGGTTTAAACTTAAATGACTTTTTAAATGGCATAATTTCTCAGAGCTTCTCATAGTCTACTGGGTATTATAAGCATCCAAGGGGAGTCTATGGTGAGTCACACATGCCCTGTGGACCTGGGCATTGCAAGCGTTTACCAAGGAGCATCCTGAAGGACTAGCGTTCTTAGAGCACACTTCAGAAATACAGAGCCCTTGACAGGCACTAAAAACAGTAACTGCTCTTAGTGTTATTGTCAGAGTTAGCACCATGATTTTATTATTATTTATCAGTTGAAATAATACAGGATACCTGGTACTTGGAGAACCACTCCAGATCATATTTCAAAATTCACAATTTTCTAAGCAGACGTTCATGCTGGATTCAGCCAGGTCCATTTCCTATGAATTTCTCTCCAGCTTTAGAACATACACATTGAAAGTCGACAAATCCCTTCTCTCCTTGCTAATTAGGATGATGGGCTGTGGAGATGGGATGATGCCACGCTGTGCTAGAGACAATGCTATTACTTTTAATTAACTGTGCAGGGACTTGAGAGGTACCAAAAAAGTGGAGGCAACCCTCCAAATGCACACTGCATACTCACATCCCAAACATACCAAGCCTTTAAGGACTGGTGACCAAAGAAAACAAGGCATTTCTAATTACCTCTCTTTCCAGGAGACGAGGCAAATAAATAGAGAGAGAAAATGGGAGCCTTATAAGACTCAACAGTGCTGGGCTTTCTCTAAAGGCCTCCTAGTGGGGGTGGGGATGGGTCGGGGGATGGTCTCTACTCCTCAGACAGTTTCAATCACTAATAGTCACTTAACTGATACGTGATTTTCCATTATCTGCATGCACATTCTTGTACCTAGTCTTTGCTGCTGGCCTTTAAGTCCATGTCCAACATCTCCATGTTTCCAGCACACATGGAATTCTAGAAGCAAGCCTTGGGCTGGGAGTCCATTTCTGGGTTCTCAGCTTGAGTCTGCTATTAACTTGCAGTGGGATTTGGCAAGGTCCCTTCACTATTCATCTCCCCTTTCCTGGGGTTGGGATTGATTCTGCTGTGAGAGTGCTTAGGCTGTGGCTGATGTGCATGCCCCAACTAGTTTGTCTCAATCCAATGAATATTTGATGATCTCCTCCTAGGTTCTAGGCCCTGGGATATATGGAGAAGCCTCTGAGTCTACTAACCTCAAGGAGCTCCCAATTTTGTTGTTTAGGTAAATGTGGGCATGTGAACGTCATGTATGTGCTACGTAACTCAAGAGGGGGCTCAGCTGTCAGAGAAGGTGTCAAAGAAGAGGTTAACACCTGGGCAGTGTTCAGAAAACTGATGGGCCTTTGTCAGGTGGGGCTGGTGCTTTGCCACATCCTCATGCTGCCCATATACCAGTTTGAACACGTCCTGAAAGGGACACGCCCCTGTCTTCGTCCTCTCTCCATCCATCTGTAGCTGCTCAATTCAGGTCTGGGGAGTGAATGCTTCCTCCATGCATCATTCAAGGACAAATCAGGAGAAATAATAACATTTTGTTATTATTGGGATAGGTGGAGTTTAAGTCTTTCTGGATAGTGGGGGAAAAACTGCAAAGGAACAGAAAAATGAAAAATTACGGTTTATGTTGAGGAGTGAAAGCAGTCATGTATTGCTGGGACATCATATGTGCATGTGTATATGTGTGTGTGTGCATGTGTGGGGGGGGGATTGGGTGTGTGGGCATTGTAGGGACAGGTAGATGCAGAAGACAAGATATACCCACAAGCCGAAACAAGATCTTAGAGGTCCTTAAAGGTCATGGGTTTAAAGGTCCTTAAAGGTCCTGAGGCTGAGTGTGGAAGCTAGAGAACAGGTGATAGGTGGATTGGATTAGAGCCAAGGGTGGAGACAGTGAGCAGTGATCTGGGCTACACTTCTAATGAAGCATGTCTCCTAAGTTTTCTACCAGAGTAGATGCCATTTGCTGGGCTGAGAATATTGGCGGAGGAGCGGGCTTAATACTGTTTTAGAACCAAGAGCCACTTGGACTTGTTAAGTCAAAGGCCATGGCTAATTACTTTGTTTCTGAGCACTTTCAGCCAGTGCCGAGGCCCCGCAGAGACTCATTTTCGGCAGAAACCTTGCACACATCCAAGTCCACCAGTTCTGTAAGGGTAGACAGCACCACTTTGGATTCTTGCCTTCAGTTTTGTGTCTTGTTTGCTGATTTTGAAGGAAATGAATCAAACTTCCCACATGCAGTTGAAAAAGAAGCCTGCAGGAAGGAAAGATATCTGGGAAGGTTGGGACTTAGCTGTACTTTCAGTTGTGCAGAAAGCAGGAACATAGATCAGGGAAGTGGACCGTGTTTCAGCAGGCACCAGGAGCTTTGCACTTCATGCACAAGTGAGCGCCTTCTGTTTACCTACCACCATCTCCAGTTCTGGAAAGTGATATTTCAAAAATGTAGTTCTGGCCTGTGAATCTTTTCTTAGGCTTCTCCTTGTTTTAACCAGTGTAAAGTCCAGACTTCTATGCTGACGTGCTCTGATATGCCCCTGACCCCCCCATCGCCAGCCTCATCCCATCTCACTGCTGACCTCATTCCCCTAGTGCAGAGATACTGTCCACTCACACCTTTGCTCTTTGTTCCTTCTACCAAGTATGTTTCACCCTTGACCTCCACTCACCCAGCCACCAAATAGCTGCCCAAGTTGAAACTCAGACATGTCTGGTCTCGGGCCCTTTCCCAAGCCCCTCGTCCAGGTTAGTTGTGAGTGAGGTGGTCATAAAGGGTTGTTGGCCTCCCTCTCCTTCAACATCGTCCCGTACAAACGTCTCTCATTCTTATGATCCTGTATTTTTATATTTCATTTATCCATTTTTCTCTCCCATTATCTTGCCAGAGGAGAGCTCACCCTAAGGGCCCCATCTGCTACAGATGTTCTACAGGAACCTCTTAAATACATTCAAGATGGCTATGGATGAGAACTTTAGTTTCTGAATTAGGAGGTGGGAGTGTGAAAGCAAGACTGTGAAATAATAAGGAATATGGCACGTTCTTATGTGATCTCCGTCTCACCAAGGAATGGTAATGTCCCTGGCACCCCATGCCCTCTGAACCCCCACCCCAACCTTCTTCCCTGTGAAGTTAGAACACAATTATGATTCTCTTGATAAACTGACTCTTTCTACTTCAGTTTCTTCTGTCCTTTGCAGGGGCCTGGCACACAGGAAATCTCAATTATCTTCTGAACACATGAAAGATGAACCAGTCTTGAAAGAACAGCCACAGTGAAAACTCTCCTGTTCTAACTCACGAGTCATTTTGTTTTTCTCCAGGGAGGTCTTCCTACTCCAACTCCCACAGCAAACCTATGGATCTTTCAGGACCAGCTCAGATAAACCCTCCTCCACTCCCTCCCTGCTACCCAGAGACAAAGGTTCCACTCCTTCCTCCCTCTCCCCAGCCCTGCTGCAGAGATGAGTGGGCATAGTCCCGGCCATCCTACAGTGAAAGCAGGAACACGACTGCTCTCTTTTGCCCTCTTCACTGTGTTCATCAGCTCTGGCTGCCATCACAAAATGCCACAGACAGTGGCTTCAACAACAGCCATTTATTTCTCACAGTTCTGAAGGCTGGAAGTCTGAGACAAGGGTGCCAGCATGGTAGGGTTCTGGTGTGGGCTCTCTTTTTGGCTTGCAAATAGCTGGCTTCTTGTCCCTATATGATGGAGAGAGGTGGCACATCTCTCCTTCCTCTCTCTTCCTGTTCTTCTTATAAGTCCTATGGGATTAGAGTCCCACCCTTATCCCCTCCTTTAACTGTAGTTAACCTGAGCCTTAATATAGCAGAGCTTCAACATATGAATTTTGGGCCGGGATGGGGCACAATTCTGTTGATGGCATTCATAGAGCCTATGCGGCAGCACTTCTCCCCCAGCAATTAGCTGGAGCCACTTGAGTGCCACTTGTTTTGATTCTTATGTGATTACTAATGCCATCTCTTCAGTCTTCCATTTTCAAGGCACCTTGTTGAATGCTACAGTGACAACATCTACTTAGAGAGGATTTCATGAGCGTGTCTAGGGATACTTAGCATCAGTTCAAGCTGCCTGGGATCAGTGCTGATCCTATGATTCAGGATTCATAACCCTGTCTGGTTTCTCCTGGAAGAATGCTTTCGCCTCATCCATAGATTCCCAGCTTCTGCCCACTAGGGCTCAATCTTTGCTTTCAACAGCCTGTTCCTCCAAGGGACCCGGGTCCTGGTGCTAACCACTGAGCTTTCCTGTCTGCTGAAAGAGCAATCTACAGCTGCCCATTAACCTCCCTTCCTTCCTGCCCTCCCTGCCTCCCTTGCCCCCATGCCCCTTACTTTGCAAGAGTCAGGTCTCTACGACCCCACATTTTCAGCTATCAGAGATGAAAGAGCATGGGCTAGGGAGGAAGAAGAAGGACCCAGCCTACGCATACCTTAGTTAATATACTCCTCACTCCTTACACTGACACTGAAGGTTATGACTGATTGAAGCTCAAAGAAGTTAAACATTTTCCTGTAGTCACTGAGCAAATGAGTGGCAGAGACTGGATTTGCACTCAGACGCCTGCCTCTGCCATGGATGGTATTGACGCTAAGCTCAGATCCTTATCGGCTGTGACTTTCGTCTGCAGAGGGCTCCTGATGTCCCCTCCTCCTGAGATGTATCCTTGCCAGAGAGAGAATGCCCCCTCCCCAGGGAACAGCCTGCAGCCAAGTACAGGCTGGCAATGGAGGCTCCCTGCCTAAAGGGAAAGGAGAGCAGATCCACCGAGGCCTCCCCCTAACCCGAGGATCTGGCTCAGCTCTCCCTTCCATCCTTCATGCCCCCAATCCCTTTGCTAAACATCATGAGAAGCAGCCAGGTCGTTGCATATCCCTGCATTTAGGGAGCTTGACCTGAGATGATTGCAAACCTGGGCCTCTTTCCCGGGCTGTCTTCTGGAGACTCTGTGCTCAGACCACTTCTGTCCTGCTCTGTGTCCTGGGAGGGGAGGGGGCTGACTGGCCCAGGGAAATATGGCACCAGCTGTCTGCTGCCTCCTGGGTTCCAGGCGGGCTGGAGGCTAGAGGGCAGAGGAGACAGAGGTTGGGGTACATGCTCCTCTGCTGCTGCCCTGCATTGGTTGCCCAGTTAGGACCATGCCTGTATCTATCTTATTAGGTGTCCCTCTCCGTGGTTCCAGCTTTAAACACAATCTACAGGCTGATCCCCCACCCACTTCTTCTCTAGGGGCAGATCCCCCAACCCCAGTGCTGCTAGTCTCTGGTGACTGGGCAGTCTGTGTTGGTTCTTCTGATTTTGATCACAGGGTTAGAAGCCCTTGTGTAAAGAGCACCTTCATTCAAAGCCTTTTCAAAAATTCCAGCAGAGTGGTACATCTGTTTCCCACCAGGCATCCTGCCTCCTTCAGCTTTCATCTGACACATCAGCTCAGATTGATTGCTCATGGCTGCCTACAGTGGTGTGTTCTGAAAGAGTGCTGTGATCTATTAGTGATGCCTGTCAGTGTGCAGAAGAGGAGAAGTGGTATGAGTGTCAGGTGTTGGCTGTTCCTGACCTAGATGATCCCATCGCTGCCACTCCTTCCAGCTCTCACTTCCAGAATCCATTTATGAAGGGATGAGCTTTCCTAACCAGAGAACCCTAAAGAAAATGATGGAGTTAATAGCTCTGGCCAGCAGGCAGACAGTTTATTGTCAAATAAGCCATTGGTGTTGCAGGAAATCATCTGTTCTCTATGGCTTATTAATGTCGACTTTGCAGCTCATGCACTGTTGGTGCTGCTGACAGCAGAGGACCGCCAGGGGGCGGCCTTTCACAGGCTGTTGGGTGCCAGGTAGGGGGAGAAAAGAAAGACCAGGTGGCAGGTCACCTGCAAAGGCTTCCTGTTACAAGTGGGCAGATTTAGACCAGAGATAGCGGGGCGACTTGCTCAATGCCACACGAAGGCAGCACAGTGTTATCACAAGGGCACATGATCAGAACCAGAAACTTATTTTTAGGTTTTAACTATACCTCAATTCTTTTTAACGTTTCTTCCTCCTCCTCCTCCTCCTTCCCCCCCCACACTGCTATCCTCCTCCTCCTCCTCCCCCTTCCTCCTTCTCCCCTCCCCTTCCTCCTTCTCCCCTTCCCCCTCCTCCCCCTCTTCCTCCTCCTCCTTCTCTTTAGTTTTTGGAGACAAGAGTACCACTTTGTTGCCCAGGCCAGGGTGGAGTGCAGTGGAACAGTCTTGGTTCACTGCAACCTCCGCCTCCCAGGTGGAGACAACAGGTGTGCACCCCACACCCAGCTAATTTTTTTTTTACTTTTAGTAGATATGGGGTTTCGCCATGTTGGCCAGACTGGTCTCCTGACCTCAGATGATCCACCCGCCTTGGCCTCCCAAAGTGCTGGAATTACAGGCATGAGCCACTGCACACGACCTCTTTGTAACCTTTCTAAATACATATTTTTATTTAAAATATTTTTTGATCAGTTACTGTGGCCCAAACTTTGTGCTATGTTCTCTGAGGGTCAGAGAACTTAAAGATCACATGGATACTTGTCTAATTTCTGTATTTAAGTTATAAAGCTAAAAGTGCTTTAGACGGAGTGACATTTCTGCTGTGAAAGATCTGACCTCTGTGTAGGAGTAAGCTGGCTGGTAGATTATCGATTGGTCCAAGCAGTGGGAACAGTAGACAGAAAGACCCTGAGGCAGAAGACAAAGGACTTGGAAAACAGATTGGAGTGTTCACAATACAATAGGAATGAAGCAAATCAATAAGGAAGATGGGGGAAGGGGGGCGGGCAAGGCAGATCATGCAGGAATTGAGGCCAGCAGCACACACGGGAGAGGAGTGACCTTGGATACCCAGCAAGTGCTTCCTCAAGCTGGGAGCCCTGGTAGACATGTGGGAGGGAGCTGGGTGCAGAGCTTCTGGAAGGTGGGTTCAGACAAATCAAAGGCACAATCTTTGTGTTTTTATCTGTACAATGCAGGTATCTAGTGGTGATGTCTGAGGGGTGTTGAGAAGCTCAAATGGGGTTGAGAGTGGAAATGCATTTTATAAACTTTAAGGTGCAGTGGTGTTAAAATAATTGGAAGGCCATGAGGCTGAGACATCTGCAGTGTCTTATATTTCTACATTAGCAAATAAACCCAGCTCAATGTAAACAGCAAAATAAAACTAAAGCTTCACCAATCTCAAACCGCCAGGTAGCCTCTAACCAAGGTCTTTACACCTTAACCAATCACATATTTTCTTTGATGTGCATCTGTGAATACCTTGTAAAAACTGACCCTCTAGGCCGGGTATGGTGGCTCATGCCTGTAATCCCAGCACTTTGGGAGGCCAAGGTGAGTGGATCACAGGTCAGGAGTTCAAGACCAGCCTGGCCAACATAGTGAAACCCTGTCTCTACTAAAAGTACAAAAATTAGCCCGGCACTGTGGTGCGTGCCTATAGTCCCAGCTACTCAGGAGGATGAGGCAGAATAATCACTTGAACCCGGCTGGTGGAGGTAGTGGTGAGCCAAGATTGAGCTGCTGCACTCCAGCCTGGGCAACAGAGTGAGACTCCATCTCAAAAAACAAAAACAAAAAACTGACCCTCTTTTCCTTCTGGTGGAACCCTGAACTGCTTGTGGTCTGGCACTGCCTGGTTCATGAATCGCTGAATGATGAAATAAACTTGTTGAAATTTTAATGTGCCTAAGTTTGTCTTTTAATGGTTTGCTTGGCCGTTTTTTCTTCCAATTGCTAGTAAGTTAGCACCAGGGCCATAAATCTCCTTAGAGGCAGAAGTGCACTACTGGTGATGCCCACCCAACCTCTCTAGGAGCCAGACTTCAGCAATCCATAGAGAAGGCGATGTTCCGCTCCTTCTCTCCCACTCCCTACCCGGCATCCCTCTTTGACTGCTCAGCCCTGCTTCTCCTTCTTTCAAACACTAGGTTACATTGCTCTTTTCTCTGCAGCCAGCCCCCAGGCAATGTCTTTAAAATTCCCCTTTAGGGTCTCCTCTGGGTGCCAGATATGAACTCTCTCAACTGCTTCTCCATCCAGGTCCATTCTCACACTCCATTCTAATCAGCCACTGACTCTCCCCCAACATGGCACCCCTGGGCTTCCAGGCTCTCCCCTGGAATGTCCCTGCCCGTTCTTTACTCCACCTTCAACACCTGGCCACTTATCCTCTGAATCCCAGGATGCTTGTTTTGTTCTCTCCCAGGCCCCCTGCGGTCCCTGTTGTCACCTGCCGAGAACCACATATGAGGCTCTAGGGTCCTTTTCTGTTCACGGCCTGTGTCTCTCCCTACACTGTCAGCTCTCTGAAGACTGGAGGCATCTGTATCCCACAGGGCCCAGCACAGGTGCACACTTAGTAGAGGGTCAGTAAAAGTTTATCACACTATGAGTGTGAGAGCCAATGAATTAATGAATGAGCACAGCTCTAAGGGGGCATCACCCCCATCTGCTGCAGCTCAGCATGCTGAAGGGTAAGCCCACCACACTCTTGTTTCTGTATCTGTTGCTGCAGAAAGAATAACAAATACACACAAATATCATTTTGTCTTCATCCTTCTGCTCCCCCTATGAGGCAGCCGTAGAGAGTAATCTCATAACACCACATGCATTCCAATTAGCAGCCTGGGGCCTAGAAATTGAAGGGTGTATCTGCTCCCTGCCATTGTAAGCAAGTGAACCAGTAATAAATCCCCAATTAGCAAGAGGAAAATTGATGGAACCTGTTTTCCTCCTTCCTTCACTTTTGTTTAGTGTTCCCTGTAAACAGGGATGTGTGGCTGGCATCCAAGAGGAAAGAAAATTGAATTTAAAGTCATATTAAAGTTGCCAAGATTAATGTCATGCCAGGTAAGCAATGAAAAAGCACATTAAAAGGCTACAAAAATACATCTCTTAAGCCTGAAGAAGTTATCTTCCTACAGGCATATGTATATATCATGTAGATCCATTTACATTAAACAGATACAGAAACATGGACCTTACAGGCAAATGGCAGCATGCTGTCTCTACTGTCATATGTAATGTCATTTATAGCACACCTACTTTGAGCATACAGTACACATGGGTATATCATATCTGAGAACACAGCATGTAGAAACACTCTACAAATACATGGGAAGAACCAGAACAGCCAAAGGCAGGCAGACCTGTCTTCAGCATCAGATAACTAGCAACTCTCTGAACCCAGAGGCTGGACTAAAATGTTTACCTTCTCCAAAACCCACTGTCCACGTTTTTAAAGTGGTGATGCTAATCATAGATTTGTTAGAATTTTATGAGATGCTGCACAGGAAACATTAGCATAGAAACAGACACCTACTAAATATTCAATTAACAATCATGGCTCTATGTATCCACACTTATGGTATATATGTAAGTACACATGGATACATGTGTACAACTTCTATTCAGACACATGTGCCTTGCCTATAAGGAAGGGTCACTGTGTGTGTTTTGTGTGTGCATGGAGGGTATATATACACATAAATTTGGTTTAAAAGAACACTTTTAATAGTGTTTTTTGCCACATATTTTTATACATGTTGTCCATCTAGCCATGATTCAGATCCAAGTTTGGTATCTGGATTTAGACAGATTTGGATTCATATTGTGTTTTTACACAGCTCTGCAAGACTCTTGACCTCTCTGAGCTTCTGTTTCCTCATCTGAAAAATGGGACGATTAGGAAACTTAGAGAGTGTTTGGGGGCTTAATAAAACAATTTAGTTGTTTGTTCACCTATTCTAAAAGTGTCCCTTTGGTGCCTCCTTTCCCCAGGCGATAAATGAGATGGGGTCCCAGCCCTCAAGGTGCTCACATTATGGGCAGAGCCAGCTGGCAGTTGTGCCACTTGCTATAGTCTGCTGAGTGCCCAGAGCCTGGCCCCTACTGTGTAGGGAGTGAAATGAGAGGAGTCGCTGGCTTATGCCGATTTATACTGAAAAGTGCTGAAGAGGAGGTGAGCCTGGTAGGAGTCTGTCTTACAGCCGTTCTTACTGCTGGGTTCTTAGAGTTGCCTAACTCCATGTTTCCCTTCTCTATAAAATAGGGAAGATGTTATCAGTGGCCCCATAGGTTGTGGGAGACCATCATCTTTTCAGGATTGTCATTTGAATTTTTTTAAGCCTCTTGACTGGTCTCCTTGCTTACACTCTGGTCCCAACAGTTGGCTTCAACCCAGCAGCCAAAGTGATTTTTATACAATGTAAGTCTGATATCACGTGACCCTCTGTTCATTCTCGTCCAGTGGCTTCTTACCTCTACTAATGCACTTTCCCTGAAGTTGCCATCCATTTCTTTGACTTTCCTCTTCTCTCATTACCATTCTATCCTTGCTCATTTAGCTCCAGCTACCCTGGCCCCTCCTTGTTCCCAGAACTAGCTGAACTTACTGCCACCTCAGGGCTGGTTGTGTCCCCTCTACCTACTATACCCTCCACCGGAAGCACGCAAAGTCCACAGAAATGGTGGTGTGGTTGGGCTGTGTCCCCACCCAAATCTCATCTTGAATTGTAGTTCCCACAATCCCCAAGTGTTGTGGGAGGGACCTTGTAGGAGGGCAGGTCCCTCCCACATGGGGGCAGTTTACCTTCCACAAGGGGGCAGTTACCTTCATGCTGTTCTCATGATAGTGAGTTCTCATGAGATCTGATGGCTTTATAAAGGGCAGTTCTCCTGCATATGCTCTCTTGCCTGCAGCCATGTAAGACGTGCCTTTGCTTCCCCTTTGCCTTCCACCATGATTGTGACCCCCTCCCCTCAGCCATGTGAAACTGTGAATCCATTAAACTTCTTTTTCATTATAAATTACCCAGTCTCAGAGAGGTCCTCATAGCAGCATGAAAACAGACTAATACAGATGGCTTCTTCCCTCTCTTGGGTTTTTCACAGAGTGGAGAATGCCTGTCTTTGGTGATGGTCTCCAGACAAAGAGGCTGAGAAGAAGGTTTGCACTCCGGAAGTTTGCTGGAGACTGCTGGCAGGAATAAGACCTCTAAGAGTGTGAGGGGAGCCAGACGAGGCAGAGTGAGGTGTTGAATCACAGTGTAGTTGCATAAGAGGCCTCATCTGGCCCTGAGAAAAGATCTGTAGCAAGCAATGGCCCTTCACTACAAGGCATGGGGTCCAGGCCTTTGTACCCCCATGTTCACCAGGTATTAGAGACTGGAGCTGGGGAGAGCTCATGCGTTGGGGTAGGCAGCTCTCTGTAGGTGAGGAGGATCAAATAATCTATGAGCCTTCTAACAGTGGTGCTGACTGGGGCCACCAGTATTAGAATATGTGTTAGTTACCATCAAGGTGACCTTTACCCACTTTCAGGGAGGAAGAGGCCCAGTGTAACTACTTGACACCAAATGGGTAATCTTTTCAAGAAATGGTGCTGTACTGGAGGCTCAGTGTTGATATGGGTTGTTGAAAGAATGGATGTTCATGGTGGCAGAAGCTGGGTCATCCTTGGCGAGTAGAACCCATGCTGTTGGTTACATACATAGTATCCCTGACACCATGATTATGAGCCCATTGTGCTTCTGTAGAGGGAGAACCAATGAATGACAGAAGGTGGAGGACATCAACTGGCTGAGACATTCTGTCTACTGGGCTCTTTGGTGCTTCTTGCTGGTGGATGATTTCTGGTAGATGTTAACATGCAATACAAAGATCTTCATGCATCTTCTACCTCCTGTAAATCTATCCACAAGCCTCTTTCTCAGATACTTTGTCCTTGATCTTCCAGTCATGTTCCTCTAGCCTCTGACCCATCATCCAAACACTTTGCCACTGCCCTTGAGTTCTTACCTCTAGTCATCTTTCTTTAACACAAAGTAGTTTACCAAGTGCCATGCCCGAATCTCTGCCCATTGGGAGGATTTTCAGTCACCATTATCTTTCAGGGTCAATCATGAATGGGGTTGTAGAGCTGTAGCTGTTCATTTTGACCTGGCCCTGACATATCACACTGACCTACCTGTGAATAAGTCCTGGCCTTTCTTCTCTGATCATAAAGTTGCTCCTTGAAAGTGGCCATATGTGTGAGCTGAGACAGGGGCCCTGGGTAACATGGAGCTAGGATGGACGACATGGACCATTGTTTGGGGAGCTTTGCTTGTATCCTCTAGCTCTGCTCATGACCAATCCTGCATGAGCAACTTTCATCAGTGCTCTGTGCCTGCCTACCATGACTTGGAGGGCCTGGTGGAATCCATATATCTAAGGGAAACTTTGGCCACAGAGTCTGTTGTGGTCCTGTGATCAGTTATTCCTTTTCTATCAGGGCCAAATTCCATCCCAGAATATGTTTATTAGCATGGCCTTGCTCCATACACATAATGGCTACTCTTATGTGACCTGTGATTCTCCTACTAGGACTTGCCTCACATGGCATCTTTTCCTACCACGGACACCTTTAGTCCCTCAGGGTCTTCCAATTCACAAGACCCAAGTGGCAGAGCACTGGTACAACAGCCAGGACCGACAGCATAGCAGTTTTCTGGTCTTGTCTCACTCAAAGCTGGCAGCCTCCTGTGTCGCATCGTAGATAGGCTGGAAGAGTACTCTCAAGTGCAGAATATGCACTTCCTCTGGAACCTGAGGAAGACCACTGCACATTATGCTTCCCTGTGGTGGAAAGTCCAGATGCAATCATTTGGCATTTTCTTTGATGGGAAAGTCCCAGAATACCCCAAACCACTTGACCCCCTAAAAATGTCACTGATATGTCAGACCCTTAAATCTTAACATGGTTTATTTTCTGCTCTTTGGAGCAAGTTTCTTACAGGTATCTTCACCATTCTTGCCATATCTTGCTATCCAATTAGCAAGACATTATTGATAGATTGAGTTAATGTGATGTTCTGTGGAATGTTCAGGTTGTATAGGTCCCTTCAGACTGTAATATTTTAGCCCTGAGAAAGACTGTCATGCTGTAATTATAGGCAGGCATCCTTCTCAGATGATTCAGAAGTGGTTTTAGCTGTCGTCCCTGACAGGGTGGAGAAAATCAAAACTAAAAGCCACATGCCATGCACCAGAAGTACCACTGAGGGCACCAAAAGGCAGCCCACAGACTGACAGAAAATTATAAAGCATGTAACTAACAAAGGACTCATATCGAGCATATTAAAAAATACCCTCCTAAAAATTAATAAAAGCAGAAAGTACGCTCCATAGAAAGGTGAGCAAAAGACTTTGACAGACACTTCGCAAATGAGTAGCAACCATAAGAAAAGATAACAAAGTCAACTTTGTTAGTCATCAAGAAAATAAAAATTAAAGACACTGTAACACCACATACCCACCAGGAAGGGCTGAAATGATTAATACTGGCATTACCAAGTGTCAGTAGACCAACTGGGACTCTCGTACATTACTATGGGAGCATAAACTGGTTCAAGCATTTCACACACTGACATGCTTTATGACTCAGCAGTTCTATTCTTATGTATGTTCCTGAAAGAATTGCAAGTATGCATGTGTATATATATCATATATATACATGTCATATATATATACTCACACACGCTCGCAATATATATTGACACACACACAAATATGTCAAATCATAAGAACAAGTATATTCAAAGCAACTATTTTTTGTAACAGTTCCAAAATGGACATTTACAACTCAAATGACCATCTGCAGTAGAATGGATAAATAAGGTGATAGGCTTATTAAATAGATTTTGTATTAAAACGAGAATGAATGAGCTATAACTATGGACAACATCATGGATAAATTTCACAAATGACTTTGAGGAGAAAAAAACCCAAACACAAAAGAACATATACTCTATGATTCCATGTGCATAAAGTTAAAAAATATGCAAAACTCATCAATTGTGTTTGAAATGAGCAATGTGAGTACTCCTGGGGGATGGGTAGTGATTAGAAGGGGGCATAAGGCATTTTTTAGATTCTGCTAATGTTTTCTTTATGTGAGTGTTGATAACATAGGTGTTTGGTTTACAATATTTTATTGAGCTAAATATTGTTCACTTTTTTGTATGTCAGTTGCATTCTGATAAAATCCGCTGTTAAAATGTGACCTTCTTACTTCTCATGTGCACTCCCCTGCTTACCTCCTTTCAGTGGTTTTATTATACTTAATAAAATAGATTTTCACTGGCCAGGTCTCCACTGCTTTGCAGGGCTCGGACCAGCCTGACTCAAAATAATGAAGGCAGTAGAAGGGGTCAGGCCTTGGAACATGTTGCCTGACTTGGAATTCCAGCTCTACCATGCATTAGCTGTGTGGCCAAGTTACTTAACTTCTCTACATCTCAGTTTACCCTCTTGTGAGATTAACTCTCAGAGCTGTGATGATGACTAATGTGAGATACTACATGCTAAGATAATGTCAGTTCATAGGAAATACTCAATGAATATAACCAGCCTGGTTTCCTTTTGTTTTCCTGAGCACATCAAGTCTTTTTTTTTTTCTCCAAATATCTTCATAATCTGTTATCTCTGCTTGGAATCTTCTCATCCCATATCAAAAAGCAAATCCTGTGGAAGAGTGGTTTCCTCTTGACAAATAGCTCATAGAGGCTAAATAACTCCCCCAAGGTCACAAGGTTTGAGTGGCAGAATTTAAACTTGAACTCTCATTATTGGTGTTCTAATCTACTGCTCCTTCTGTAGTCACACATTTATTCCTTGAAGGAAAAGACAAGTCTAACTTGTTTTTGTACATTTTCTTGTGGCTTAAAAAGGCACAGGAAGAATTTTGATGAATTGAAGCGCTTTCTTGAATTGACATGGTCCCTGAATGAGCTTTCTGTTTGGTTTAGGAAACAATATGTAAACCCTCAAAATAAAATTACAAATTTATGTTTCAATGCCACAGTAGAAGAGGTTTCATGCAGCATGATTAATTGCCAAGTGACTGGTACAAACAATGTTCAAGTTCAGAGCAACGAGAAATCTGCGTGGGCTGGGCTGCTCAAGGAAGATTCCCCAGAGGGGTTGGGAACTGAACTACATAGGTTGGGGGAGGAGTTTAAAGGGAACCCCAAGGAAAAGCAACTTCAGACAGTTAACTGCTATGAACCAGGTAAGCCCAGTGGGGTATTGTTGGAATAGTGCAGCAAATAGTTTGGCTGGAGCCAAGTATTTACCCCAGAGAGGAAACGGGAGATTGCCTGGGAAGTAGGAGGAAGCCTAGTTCTTGGAGAAAGGATGGGTGCTGGAAAAAGAAGTTTAACACCATTGTTGATTTATAAATTTTTATTTTTCTACTTTTAATCAGATGTATTGAGGTAAAATTGACATGCAATAAACAGTACATGCTTAATGCATACAAATTGATGAGTTTGGACGTATGCATGCACCTGTGTGATACTATCATTACAATCAAGACACTAAACATGTCTATCACCTCCAAACTTGAACACTGAGATTGAGTTTTGAGGTGAGATGTTTATAAGGAATCATACCTGTGAAAGGAGGTGTTAAGAGAAGAATTAGATAGAAATAGAAGGTGGACAACAATACAAGCCCAATGCAGCCTCCTCAACACAGTGGGACAATGCGGGCAGGCATGGGGATGGGTAATTCTCAGCAGGGGCTGCCATATAACTAAACCCCACAGACTGTGTGGGCTTATACAGCAGATATTGATTTTCTCACACTTCTAGAGGCTGGGCATCCAAGATCAAGGTACCAATAGGGCTGATTCCTTATGAGGTCTCTCTCCATGGTTTGAAGATGGCCATCTTTTCCCGGTGCCTTCACCCAGTCTGCCTTCTACCAATAGGGCTGATTCCTTATGAGGTCTCTCTCCATGGTTTGAAGATGGCCATCTTTTCCCTGTGCCTTCACCCAGTCTGCCTTCTACCAATAGGGCTGATTCCTTATGAGGTCTCTCTCCATGGTTTGAAGATGGCCATCTTTTCCCTGTGCCTTCACCCAGTCTGCCTTCTACCAATAGGGCTGATTCCTTATGAGGTCTCTCTCCATGGTTTGAAGATGGCCATCTTTTCCCTGTGCCTTCACCCAGTCTGCCTTCTATACCTGTCTGTGGGTCCTAAACTCCTCTTTCATCGGGACGCCACTCAGATTGCTCTGGGCGCACCTTAACTGCCTCAATCACCTCTTTGAAGGCCCTGTCTCCACATACAGTCATATTCTGAGGTCCTGGGGATTAGGGCTTCAACATATGAATTTTGGGGAGACATAATTCAGCCCATAAGAGGACCCTTACCATCTCTCTTTCATTCACCTGTTGGGTGTCTGCAATGACCTGTGCTGGGCAAAGTTGGGATGCCAAGTCCAGAAATATTGTGATTCAGCCTCCTGGCCATATATCCTTAGTTTTTTCTACTGGTACAAGCTGGCTGGACCCCTTGTTGTCTGATCTATTTTGCCACTAGGAATGCCATGTTCTGTCAACCATCTCCACAATTCTCTGAGGGTCCAACCCCCTTTAGAGCCACCTCAGCCTTGCCAGTTATTGTGACCCCGCTGGTTTATGGTGGTCAAGGGCTGTCCCGTGGCCCCAGCTATTTCAGAGTTTCCATTATCACTGTTGCTATCAGTGAGCCGAGTCCTGTAACAGCCTCTCCTTCCATCAGACTTGGCCTGTAGGGGAAGAAGCACTATTGGCATTTTTGGAACGTGGTGCCCCTGCTACTATCACATACTATCCTCATGGCCTTAGGAAGTGCTGTCTCTCCTCTGGGCCTGCTCTTGGAGTGTTGTCCTCTGTGGGTCTTCTGTCTGTACACCATGTGTACATTCCAGCATGCACCTGCTTCCTGAGCCTTTCACCCTTTCCGTCCACGGTCAGCCATGAGCATCCCGACACTGCACTGTTGTTCAGTGGGGATTGTTATGTTCTCCAAGTGTCTCAGAGCCATCCTTGCTGGATTATGCTGTGCCTTAACGCTCATTATGAGCCTAGTGGCCAGGAAGGGAGGTAGGGGTGGCCCCTGAGGGGTAATGTGTTGCCTTAAGGGCAGAGGTCTCTGCCCTGTCCTCCAGTATGGGGTGTGCTGTCTTTTAATAGGGAGGAGCGGGAAACATCTGCAGCCTCAGATAATTCAGAGCAGTTTGAAAAGTCCAAATCTTTAGGGAACCAAAAGGACCAGGGCCTAGGGGCCTGGGGCCCAGGTTCCCCTGGTTAGCCTTACAAACCCAGCTTGCTGGAGCCTAGCACAGTCTTTGAAGTTCAGGTGCTCTGACTATTAAGTCTTCTACTTGGCCCTTGGCTGTCTCTACCCTCCTGCTGCAGATGAGAATTTCTTTGTCTGCTTCCACAAGAGGCTTTCTAGTTTCCACACCTGGCTTTCAGCTGCCCAATTCTGCTTCCAGCGATTTGTTACCTTGCTGTAGAACATCAGTGGCACCCAGCCACAGCCATCTCCTATGCCTATTCTTACAGCTTCTTTATAGTTTCAAATGACTGAGACATCCCATGACTTAGCATGTTCCCTTCCACCCACACACCCTCTCTGAATTTCTCAATACACTCCCAGTGGCAACTGGTACATGCTGATTTTACAGAAGCAGATGACAAGACAGAGTGTGGGGTTCAAGATGTGTATCAGGGACCCCCATGTGTGAAAGGAGGTGTAGGAAGCAGGATTGGAAGGGAAAGGTCAAACGGCAATGGACACCCAGCAGGGTTCCTTGTCAACCCTTGGAGCTATTGCTGCTGCCCAGCCTTCTTCCCATGATCTCTCATCTTGTGGGTTCCCTTCAAAAAAGGGAGGGAGGGAGAGCTTCAACTGACGTAGGGAGTAGAGCGGGGAACTCGCAGTGCTGCCCACTGAAGTGTCCCATGGTGGGCAGGGGATGTCAGGGCCTTTATGCTCCTGCCTCATTCAGTCATTGAGTGTGCACTGTCCCCAGAAGGACATGGACGTAGACAAGGTGGCTCTCTGCAGCTGGGATGGACCCCAAGGGAGCCCAGAGCTGCAGGCTGCCTGCTGATCACACTCCCTGATGTCGAGCAGGAAGTCTTGCCTTGAGGACGTCTGGGAATGCATCGCCATGTTGCCACAATGGTTTACTTGAATTAGATCTTTTCCTTGCCCCAAAATTGCATATCACCTCTCATCACAGTACCTGGAGTCCATATACAGCATGCATGATGTGTGGGTTCTGTGCATTCAGGCTGGAATCTGACTGAGCTCCTCTTCGGCAGAGTTTGCTGATGATGCTGTGAGTGTTTGTAAAAAGAGAAAAGTTTTGTCACAAGCCCTCAGAGCTGTGGGGCCCTTCTGATGCATTTGGGAGGAAGGCGAGAATGTCTGGGAGGAACACATGGACACAGGGAGGGGAGTATCACACACTGGGGTCTGTCGGGGGGGAAAAGGGGAGGGATAGTGGGGGGTGGGGGAGTTGGGGAGGGATAACATGGGGAGAAATGCCAGATATAGGTGATGGAGAGGAAGGCAGCAAATCACACTGCCATGTGTGTACCTATGCAACAATCTTCCATGTTCTTCACATGTACCCCCAAACCTAAAATGCAATTAAAAAAAAAAAAAAAAGAGCAGGCAGAAATCTGTCTGCACTCAGGAAATTCTTTTGTCTCCTCCTCCCTTTCTCTTCCTTTTCCTCGCTCTTTTTATCCCCTCCCTCCCTTTTTCAAAAGGAACTCACGAGAAGATTAGAGATCATGGGAAGAAGGCTGGGCAGTAGCAATAGCTCCAAGGCTTGACAAACCACAGAAAATAAACATCGTTAACTCTGCAGTGCTTCCTGACAAACCACTTGCCGGGCTGCCCAGGGCGGTGGCTCTATGGCTACGTGTCCTAGGGCCGAGGAAGATGACAAAGCTCTTTGGAGAGCGGTGGATTTGAATAATGCCTCATCTAAATGCAGGCGTTGGCAGTAGGAGGGATAATTATCCACCACTTGAGCGAGCTTCAGCCCCAGGCTTTGGTGCACAGGGCACCAGGCGGCTGGCCAGGGAGGCTTTAGGGCCTGAGCAGCTGGTATGAGCTTTGGGTCCCCATGCAGCCAGGCCAGAGCTGCTGTCTGGAATTTGGCTCACAAATGTTTTTGGAAGCATCAGAGTCAGGGATGGCCAGTGTGGCTGCCAGCTCTGCCAATCAGACTGGACACATGCAATGACTCAGGTGGCCCAGATGTGGTGGGTATAAGGGCTGGAGTTTTGGAGCAAAATAACAGTAAAGATGATGATACTGCCCAGCATCTACGGAGCCCACCAGGCTGCAAGCCAAGCTCGTAAAACTGTCTTCACAAGAGCTGTGATGTGAGTGTTAACCCTACTTTAAGATGAAAAATGACAGGTTTATTGAGTATTTACTACTAAGAGGTGCTGTGCTAGCCCTTGAGATGGGTTATCCCATTCAATACTCTCAGCTCCATGATGTAAGTCCTATTATGGCCCAATTTAACAACACGAGGAAATTGAGGCTTAAAGACAGATAAATATCTGTAATTTAGGCAGATTTTAAAACAAGGTCCAGTGATTCTGAACAACTGGGGAAGTCATAGGGTGGTGAAGGATGCCATCCTGAAACCTGCTGTCCTGTGGAGGAGTGCCTGGCTGAGAATGGCAGGGGGACTCCTGCTTTAAAGCCAGGCCTTGAGATAACCAGGTCACCTTTTGTTCTCTCATTTTCTTACTTCTTTAATGGCAGCAGTTCCAGCTACCCTGAACTTGCCAAAACTGTTACTATGCAGAGGAAGAAGTATGATTCCTTTCCATCTTAAGAAGAATCACTGATCCTGCCAGATGTTCACAGCAACACCTAAGCTCCTCAAGGGAAGCAGAGACCAAAGAAGTTGCCACCCAGGATGAGGGGCCTGGACCCATAGGGAGACTGCTGGCATCACAACCTCTACTCTACATCAGCTGATACACAAGGTGTTACACACTGGTTTGCCCTTTTAAAAATGGAGGAACATGGCTAGGCATGGTAGCTCACGTCTGTAATCCCAGCACTTTGGGAGGCTGAGGCGGGTGGATCCTGACCTGAGGTCAGGAGTTCAAGACCAGCATGGCCAACATGGTAAAACCCCAACTCTACAAAAATATAAAAAGCTGGGCATGATGGTGGGTGCCTGTAATCCCATCTACTCAGGAGGCTGAGGCGGGAATCGCTTGAACCCGGGAGGCAGATGTTGCAGTGACCTGAGATCATGTCATGGCACTCCAGCCTGGATGACAGAGTGAGGCTCCATCTTAAAAAAAGAAAAAAAAAAAAGGTGGGGGGGGGGGAACTTAGAGTCAGGAGAGATGGGTCCAAGGAGCATTTTCACCAACAGGAACCGTGACAATAAAAGCTTCATATGTCAAAGCGTATGAGAACAGGTAGAGAGATTAGGGTTTTTATTACTATTTATAAGAAACAGATAATGACAATAATGTTGACAAAGAGGTTCATGGTGATGATGACCATGAAGATGCTGTACTGATGACATCCTTAGCTAAACCAACAGCGAAGCCTTCGTATGCCAGGACCATATGACGTAATGGAATTATCACAACCGCAATATAAAATAATCACAAGTATTACTATTTTTGACAATTTTCTTGAAGGGGAAATTGAAACTTGGAGAGGTTAAGGCATTTGCCCAAGGTAGTCACAACCTACGTTATTTTCCCTAGAGAGTAGTGAGAGTGGGAGGGTCCCTTGCTATACGCACAAGGACTGTCCTCAGAAGTGTGTAAGCAGGTAGGCCTTTGGAGGTGAGGAGAAGGGCATGGGGTGGAACTGGCAATGAGCAGCTGTCCCTAACAAAAGAATCTCTGGCAGCTACAGTTCTTCAGGAAGACAGTGGTCCTACAGGGAGAGTGTGATCATCCATCCCCGTACAGATGTGCCTGTAGAAGGCCCAGCACTGAGCAGGTAGGAGCTGGGAAAGGGACTCCAGAGGATGGAGGTTAAAGTCCCTGTGCCTCTTGCTCTCTGAAATTCTGTCCTAAGGTTTCAATGTCTTCAGTGAAATTTCCTGTACTTTTTGCAGGAAGCAGAATTTGGGTTAATCTTTGCCATGAAAAGGCAACCATTTGCATGTTCTCTCAGGGAAAATGCAACATTTGCAAAGTCAGATCTGATTATGACACACAGACTTTCTTGGGGAAACAGTGATTATGCATCACGGTGAAAGGGTAAACAGAGCCCAGCATCTGGATTCGCCAATTGTTTTTCACAGCTGGGCGCGTGAGTCCCCCTTCGATACCGAGCTTATCGTCTGTGTGTATACACTTTCCAAGTTCTCCCCCAGTGGCCTGGCAGAGGAATAAATAAGAATCTTTTTGTTTTTAGCCTGAAATGAAAAGGAGTCTCAGTCCTCCTCTGAATTTTGGCTTAGCAAGGCCTCCTGTCCAACACTCTTGTTGCCCCAGTGTCTCCCAGGGAAACAGATTTACTTCAGAGGAATTTATTGTCTCCTAAAGAAGAGGAACAGGGACCTCAGCTGAGTTGGGACCTAGCTGTCAAATCAGTTATGCCATCATCAGGTTAGTGACATCAGCTTTCTCACAGCTTCTCCTGTATGCCAGGACAGTGTTTCAAACCCCATAAATTCCACAGGGAGGAAGGGAAAGAAAAAGATGGCTGCGAGACTCGGCGCCTTCCTCAAGAAGGCCTGGGCCAAGGAGCCAGCGTGGTCGCATCCTTTGTCATTGGGAGCCTCGCTGTCATTCTGCCCCCAATCAGCCCCCACTTCAAGTACTCCGTCATGATCAACAAGGCCACGCCCTGCAACTACCCAGTGCCCATTCTCGATGATGGGAATGTGCCTGACGTGCCCAGCCACCCCCCACGACCCCCAGGGCCCCAGCCTGGAGTGGCTGAAGAACGTGTGAGCACCTCCACTGACAGAGGAGGCCCCTCCCACAGCTTCCAAAAATGTGAAAATCAAAAAGAAAAAAAAGAAAAGAAAAGAAAAGGGCATTCTTATTCTCCTTTGTGGCATCCCAGAGAGTTTGCATGTCTACAGAGTAAGCCTCCAGAGCCCCCCGGGACATGTGCTTAGGTACAGACAGTAACTTCCCACTCCTGAACTCCCACCTGCCCCACGCCCAGCTGAAGGATTCTGCTCTTTCAAGCACTTGCCCACTGTGCTCATGTAGCCTCTGATCCGTGAAGAGAGCCCAGCTTCTCCAAATTCCTCATCAGTCTCTTGACCCAAAAGTCCTAGTAGGCCGCTGGAAACCGGGCTGACCTGTTCTACTTCCTGTCCCTACTCTCGCCCCGTCCTTCTCATCTCCTATACATTCCCCCCGCTACCTGGGCTCCAGCCCTCAATTCAGGACGTGGCCCACGCCAGTCCTTCTGCTCGGACGATCTTGGCTGGACCCTTTGAAATCCTGGCTTCTGCTCAAATTTCAGGCCTCGCTCCAATCTCACTTTATTGAAGATGTCTTGCCGTGTTCATCTAATCCAAAAATGCCTGCCCGATTCTCTCCGGTCACACCTACAATTGCTTCCTCCTGGCACAAAGATCCTTTACAGGGACATAGGATTTGTGTATGTTTCCTGCCTGTCCCCTCCAGGAGCCTCCAGTCAGCACCCAAGGACAGGAGCCACGTCAGCCTTGTTCCTTCCTCTTTTTCAGTGTCCTCCCTCACCTCTGATCCGCCAGGTAAGCTTGGGCATATAGGCTTTTTGTCTGCTTCCTCTTCCATGGCATAGGCATTACTATAGAACCCACCTCTCCTGGGATGGTGGTGTGGATTCACCTTGTCAAATGAGGGGAGAGAATTGCCCTGTAGCCCAGTCAGCCCCAAAGACAGAGGTAAGAAGATGGTTTCATGCCTGGTTGCTCTCCTGGGCTGATCACCACTCACGTAGCAGGGCTCGAGACAAATTCTACAACATCACATGGTTAGGTTAGGGAAGAAGCTTAATTTGGAAACAGAGACACAAATGGCAAGAGTTAGCAAGTAAGGAGAAGGCAGGAGCCCTCCGTCCTCCTGCCAGCTGGTTAAAATGATGAACTGGGGGCCAGTAGGCTGAGACGGCCCTGGTGCCCTCCCACACAAGCAAATGAAAACACAACTCAATGTAAACCTCAACTAATGAAATATTTTCTTTGTGTTGCTTCCATGAATGCCTTATAAAAGTTCTTCCGTCTTACCCCCTTGGTGGGGTGCTGAACCATTTGTGGTCTGGTACTACCAGATTCATGAATCACTGAATGCTGAAATTAATGCATTAAAAATGTGATATGCCTAAGTTTATCTTCTTCAGGACATATCAGGGGCTTGATAAATCATGATGCATTTTGTGGATTTTCTCTTCAGGCCCTGGCTGTCCCTTCCCTTGTACCTTTATCATTTGTTCTCTAGATTTTCTTCTTTACCACTATCTGAATTATCACAAGGGAAGGAATGTAGCTTTTCATGTAGCAGAGACTGTATGGATCATTTTCTTTCATTTACTTTGGCAACAACCATGCTCAATGGAAATTATGGGCTCCCCTTTAAATGCTAGAAAATGGAAGTTCAGAGATATTAATAAATTTCTCAATGTCCCAAGGCCAGTTAGTGATGAAGTCAGGATTTGAAGCCAGGTCCCATGCTAAAAACTGAGTTCTTTCTATCACAACAGCCCTCCTGCTTTAAGAATTGGACAATGTTTAATATTGTTCTCTCTTCCTAGGCCAGCTCAATGTCACATGTATAGACATCAGCACTCACGAAAATACTAAAGCCAGCAGATGAGTCATTAGCGAATGCAAATAGAGACCATGAAGTTTTTAACATTCAGATGAGGAAGAGAATGTTGTACAATGAAACAGTTTTGGAGGCATCGCTTAGACATGGAAGTGGACCTTGAAGGAGAAGAAGAATGTGTGGATAGCGAATTTTCCATGCCTGCAGGTTATGCATACCTACTTCCAGCTCACTTCCAATTTCTGAGTTTTGGTTTCCTTACGTATTAAGAAAGGGAATTGTTTCCAAGTACAAGTTCAAATATATAAAAATGTTAGTTGCATCATACATGTGAGAGAAGCAACCCCGAAGGGAGGCCTTAAATACCAAGTGACACTCACAGTTGCGGGGGAGGCTGTCACAAATGGGGGGTGCCCCTTCCAAAAGGAGCAGTGGCTGCAGCCTAGGGTGGCCTGTGGAAGATACAGAGTGCTGTCAGAGTACCTTGCTTCTGAAGACAAGTTTGAAATCTGGATTCTTATGAGAAAACTTTTCACCATTGAATATTGGTCATTAAATCAATTTACTTTTTAATATCCAGGACACATGAGTCCTAATCTTAGAGGCCAGTTTGACCCCCAGGCTGCCAGTTTTTGACTGGGACTATGTATTTTCTGTCCTAGAGGCTAGTAGGAAATGAGCTTCTGCCAAGATGGGTCACCTTTGAGGCCAGACCTCTCAAGGACCCCACTCATCTTCTCTGCCTGTGGGGATGAGCTGTGTGTTGTGTTTTTGCCTTCTGGAATGTTGTGAGCAGAGGTGCGTGTATGCACATGTGTATGCATCTCCTCCTGGAGACAGGTGCACAGACTGAAGCCAGAGAGATTTCCACTCTCCCCTATGTTTTCCAAGACTCCATCGTGAGTCTCCAAATGGCTGCTTATTCTTTCTGTTGGCTTCAGGCAGCATTTGGAGGAGCTGACACTAGGTGAGAGGGCTGTGCCTACCAAGAGCTGACATTCAAGTGTACTGCTCAAGCTCAGTAAATCACCTGGGCTCCAGGTGGCAATCAGGAGGGAGCAGGTCAGGAAACAGAGATCAGGGCTGAGACACAAAAGAGGGTCAAGAAAGGTGTATGTGGGTAGCACCATCTGCTTACCACCAGCTTTCTCTTGCTGTGATGGTGATGCTAGCAACATCAACGTCAGTAACAGTATCTCACATTTATGAATGTGTCAGTACTCGACACACATTATCATAATAAACCCTCACAACCACTTTGGGAGTTAAATGGTATTACTATTTTCAATTTACAGATCAGTACATTATTGATGTGTACCCACATATTAAGCCAACCCATCCATAAACCATGCTTGGCCATTTCCCCCTCCGTCAGCTGGTCAGAAGGAGCTAGTGTGTTGCTGCATGTGTGAGCTGAAGAACGGGCACCAGTGGGGGATGGCTAGGGCAAGGGGGTAGGCTGGGCTGCCTGCTCGGGTTGTGGGCTGATGCCTTCAGCGCTGCTCATGCCCATTCCCTGATGTCCTATCTTCCACCCAACTTTCCAACTTGATAGGTTTCATGACGGTCTGCTCTAGGAGTATCATTACTTCATGTCCTATGGATAGGCATTTCTACCAGAGCCCAATTTCATGCCAGAGACTACGTCTTGAAGATATGTGGTTCTCTACTACAGATGGCATGGCACTACATTGCAGACCCAAGGACCTTTATTGTAATTTCTCTAGGGGCTCTCCTCACTGCAGTTCCCTCTATCACAATGGGGGCTGTCAGATCTCATGGCCCACGGTACCTGCACTTCAGGTCCTGTCTGCTGGTGAGCCCCTTTCTGCTCTGACCCCACTCCAGGCTGGCCAGCTGCTGTGTCACCTGGCATACAGGTGGAAGCAGTAGTCCCCGGTGTGAAGTGTGCTGCCAGCACAGGTAGCTTCTCAGGTGTTGTACTTCCTTATTAGTAATAGGAGGTGCAAGAATTTTACTTTGGAGGCGAACGCTGTCATGTCCAAGACAGCTTCACTAATGTGAGGCCCTGGAATCTTCATGAGGTTCATCTCCTGGCCGCTGGAGCATGTTTGTCTGCCGAGGTCCTTAGTGCACTTGCTGCCTCCTGCTCAGCTCATCCGATGTACACTGTGAAATCTTGGAGTGGAGCAACGTGATGATCTGCAGAGTATCTGGGTGGCCCACGTCCCTGGACTATCTTAGGACAGTGGGAGGTGTCAGGGCCTGGGGAAGACTGGAAATGCATACCTGGAAATGTCTGTTCCAAGTGAAGTCTTTCAGGTTCTCTTTTCTCACCGGGATGAAATGGGAACCATTTGTCTAATGGCGACATCCTATCTGTGTAAATCTACTCTAATAGAGATTCGGTGCCCTGCACAGCAGCCGCAAGTGAGGTAAGAGTGTCATGGTTTACTGTCACCCTTCTGAACCTTTTCCCGGAATCATACTGGGGCATGCAGTGGAGATGTGATGGGGGCGGTCCCCTGCATCCTATAAGGGGCTCTGACCTCTGCCATCCCCTGGGACCTAATATTACTTTCATTTGCTTTCTTGGCTCAGGGTGGAGACCCCTTTCAGCAGCTTCCACCTGGCCCCTGCTGCTATGACAGATCTTACCCCACAGACCAAGAACCAAGTGGCAGCGTGTGCCACCTACCACATGAGTCTATTCCAATTATGCATTCAGAGAAAGGGGGAAAGACCATCAGGTGTGCCCAAGACTCCAGTCTTGATCCTTGGATGCTGTGCTCCATCTTCCATATCCATGGTTCCCTGCTGGCCACCAGGGCTGGAACAAGGGTAAGGGAAGAAAGGAGCCCAGGTTACAAACTGTAAGGAGGAATTCCCTCCCAGGGCCACGGGGGCAGAGTCAGTCCCCAAGGGCGAGAGGCTCCTTACATTTTGCACCCTGAGCTCCTCTCTCATCTTGGTCTAGTCCTGGCCCTGGTGCTGGGTAGAGTTCCATGTTCCTTTGCCTCCCTGACCTAGGATCCAGCACCCACCATACTTCTGTTGGCTACGGGCTACCACCTCGACTATGATTTCAGCATCCTACCATGACAGCATCTTCGCCCATCAGCCACAGCCCAGAGAGAACACCATGGTAGGTACACCCTGACTGTAGCGCTGCTCCTGCAGTCGGCCCTCATTGCTTTGCAGGCCTGAGGCCCATGCAACCTCTTCCATGTGGCAGAGGCTCCTGGCGGTTCCTCCTAACTCCCCTAGTCATGAACTCCCCCCCTCTCCCTCCATCTCCAAGGGAGTGCTGGCTTCTCTGTTTTGCTCAGTATGGGCATCACTTTCTGCTTTTAAGAGGCATCCCTACAACATTTTAGCAGCGCCTCCCAGGGAGTTTGCTATGGTATTAAATCCTGCATTCCGGGGCGGGCACCAATGTTGATAAACTTTCCCTTATAAGACTTTATATTCTGTCTCCTTGCCTAAGCAGCCTGAAGTTCAGTCTTAGGCACATACCCAGGCTCCTCCCAGCATGGACCCTCTGCATACAGAGGCAGCCCCATGCTGACCAGGGTTGGGGGATGTTGTCAGCTCCAGCTGCCTGGGTTGGTTGAGTAGCCCTGTCTTATTCCAGTGATCAGTACTCTCAAGTCCCCCAGGTGCCCACAGAAAGAAGTCACCTTCTCTAGCGTCAGCCTTGGCAGTTGTAAGGCCATATTGTGGCTCTTCGTCTGCTATCTGTTTCTGTTTTATTTTCATTTGGCTCAGAACAGGGCATGGAGAAGAACATGCCATCCTACAACAGCCTGCTTTTATCATGCAACTTGCTAATGACACCTGCCCTTCTGGGTGGCTATGACGGCGATGACATGGATTGTGTAAAGTGTCAATTTATAATAGGTGACATGATAGGTATAATTTAGACCACTCTCACCCCAGTAGCCAATTAAACATGAGAGGGGAACTACCTGGGCTCCCCAGGACCCACCATAAACCTAGAACTGATCAGCTGTTGGCACCAGAATGGCGTGAACCAGGACCCAAACCTAGAAGCAAACTTGCCCTCTGGAGGAACCAGGTCTAAGGAGACACAAGCCTTGACATAAAGGATCAGAGTGGGGGTCTTCTGGTCTGGCCAGCAGAGTCTGCACTCTTATTAGGTTTTTATTTTATTTATTTTATTTAATTTTCTATCTCAAAACCTCAGTGGCCTCCAGAAGCAGCTATTTCTATTCTTTTTTTTTTTTTTTTTTGAGACAGAGTCTCACTCAGTCACCAGGCGTCAGGCTGGAGTGCAGTGGCGCGACCTCGGCTCACTGCAACCTCCGCTGCCCGGGTTCAAGCATTCTCCTGCCTCAGCCTCCCGAGTAGCTGGGACTACAGGCGCGCGCCACCACGCCCAGCTAATTTTTTTGTATTTTTAGTAGAGACGGGGTTTCACCATGTTGACCAGGACGGTCTCGATCTCTTGATCTCGTGATCCGCCCGCCTCGGCCTCCCAAAGTGCTGGGATTACAGGCGTGAGGCTATTTCTATTCTTTACTCACAGGTCTGACAGTCTGCAGGGATGCTCAGCTACAGGCTATGGTCAGGTTTAGCTTTGCTCAGGGTCTCTGTCGCCCTCAGGCCAGCAGCTGCCCACTGAGTCTGCATTTTAGGATAGCAGCAGGGGCATGAGAGAAGCAAATGGAAACTCGCAATGCCTCTTAATGCCTGGTGTTGAAACGGATTGACTGCCACGTCCTGTGTTCCAACAGCCAATTTCATGGCAGGGGGTAGCGCTCTTTCCCCTCTAGCGGATGAGACGGTCAGGTCATGTGACAAAGAGCACAAATGCATCTTTCAGATACCTAGATGGGTGGAAAGTCAGGGGCAATGGTCCAACCCCTCAATATTCCGTCATGCAATAACAATACACCTGCTTCTGAGAGTCGGAAGGACCCTCCTGGCTCCCCACATTGCAGCTTCGCACACTGTTATAATCCTCTGTGCACCATTCTGGTGACTCTTTGAGGCAGAAACAGGTATTCAAGTGTCTGTTTCCGTGGCCCCAGAACCCAGCATGATTGTGGGGGGAGAGGCCAGTGTTGTAAGCATTGCAATTAAGCCCTCAAACCGGCTGGTTGTATTTGTCTTTCTTTTTCTGTTACTCCTTCCAAACTGAGAGATTATTCCCCTTGTTTGCACATATTCTGAATCACCTACTCGAAATGAAATTTTTCTTGCCCAGATCTATGCATCTCTGTATGCTACTTAAATCGGAACAAACGAAATGACAAAAACAAAAACAAAAAAACTGTGAAGGTACGTTTTAAATGGCTTGGCCCTCCATAAAAGCAGGCTCTGGGTGTGTGACTACTGCATTCTCTATGCCTTCGCTATGGACTAGCACTCAGGATGAAGTAATACATGTCTGGTGAGTGTTATAATATACAGAGGAAGTGACCCACAGGGTGGTACGAACTGCTGTAAGCCTCCGGCTCCATCTGTATAGAGGGAACAGAAACACCCATGTCAAAGTGGGCCTGTGATAATGAATAAAAGACAGCACAGCACAGTGATAGAGTGGTGTTGGAATTAAACAAACTGTATGAACCTGGGTGGGTAACTGCACCAACTCTCCATGCCTCAATTTTCTCATCTATAAAATAGGGATTATAGACTGGGCACGGTGGCTCACGCCTGTAATCCCGGCACTTTCAGAGGCTGAGTCAGGCAGATCACAAGGCCAAGAGATCGAGATCATCCTGGTCAAAATGGTGAAACCCCATCTCCACTAAAAATACAAAAATTAGCTGGGGTTGGTGATGTGTGCCTGTAATCCCAACTACTTGGAATGCTGAGGTGGGATAATCGCTTGAACCAGGAGGCAGAGGTTGCAGTGAGCCAAGATTGTGCCACTGCACTCCAGCCTGGGCAACAGAGCAAGACTCTGTCTCAAAAAAATAAGGCAGGGGGTGAGTGGGTGGCGGGATAATAGCTCCTAACTCATAAAATTATTTTGAGTACACAATGATATGACAAATTTGGAAGAAATTTTGTGAAGCAGTAAGTGCGAGGCATTTCTGAGAGGGTTTAGAGGTATTGATATAATTGCCTCAATTTATTTTTTAAACCAAAACAATAAACTGGCTTGCAAATCTGTGGTGAGTAGCGGGGTACTTGTCTTTTTACTGATCCAGCTGCTGGTGACAGTGTGCCCCGGGCAGAGACTGTCAAAAGAAGTGTGATGAAATCTGCTGGCTTTCAGTCACCCTGTTCATAACCTGCTGTTACTCTTGTCTTGTGATGCCAGGATCCTGGCAGATCACTGGTATCCCAGGGTTTGGTAGATGGTAAAAATGGCTGTAAATTCTTCCCTTTTCTGTATCCACACGCTCACAATGTGATGTTGCACCATCTCTTTCTCTATTCCTGGAACCTGAATTAGCTGTGTAACTTGCTTTGACCAGTGAGATATTAGCAAGCACAATGCAAGCAGAGGCTTGAAAAGGGCTGCAACAGTGGGGCTTGCTTCCCTGCTGACCTTGGAATCCCGCTGCCCTGTAGTAAGCCAGAGTTGGCCTGCTGGAGGGAGAGAAGCGTATAGTCCGCTTTCTCCCATTGCCATATCTGGAATCCAGCCAGCCCTCATTGCAGAGTCATTCTGACAACAGAAGGAGCCCAGAGAGCAGAACAGCCTGACTGAGTCCAACCCAAACTGAAATACACAGAAGCATGAGCTAAATAGTTACTGTTTCAGGCCATTTGTTTGGGATTATTATACAATTGAAATTAGCTGATGAAATCCGTATGCTGGTCTAGACCATGTGCTTCCTGTCTTGACAGAGCACCTCCACTGGCATATAACATGAAGCAGAGGGCTGTGTCTGGGTCTCCAAGACATGGTCAGTTTTGATGATTCACTGTAAGGACTCACAGAACTCAGAAAAACTGTATATTCATGATTATAGATTTTTACAGCCAAAGGATACAGACTAAACTCAGCAAAGGCACATCAGGAAGAGTCCAGGAGAGACCAGACTCGAGCTTCCAGGTGTCTTCTCCCAGTGGAGTTTTGCAGGGAGTGCTTAATTCTCTGAGCAATGATGTGTGACAGCCTGTGCAGATTGACATCAACCAGGGTCTCTCACCTGAGCCTTGGTATCCAGAGTTTTCATTATGAGTCAGTCGCATGGGCACGCAGTGCCTTTAAGACTTGAGCCTTAGCTATTCAGATCCTCACCTTCCATCCCCAAGGTTAGACTGATACAGTGTGTCTCAAAGCCTCAAGCATACACAAATGGGCATTCACAATAAATCCCATCATTAGCCTGACTTATTTGGCATGACCCAAAGCCTCAAGCATATAAACACACTGATCAGACAGGATACTCCAAGGACTTCCTGGGCCAAGGGCCTGAATACCTTGGGAATGGGCAGGGTTTGAGCAGCCCAGGTCTGACCAAGGTGGGAATGTATCCTGGTTAATGCTAAGAGCACTTCACTGGTAGGAGATTAACTCAGACAGAAATCTTAGACTGTTCACAGTTCCGAAGAGGGCAGGCATTGCTGTGTTTAGGAGCTTCATGTGGTTGGAGCACAGGTTCCTGTGAATATTATAGAATAGTGTCATTTAGGTGAGAGCCAATAATCCAATCTCCAGGAGCAGTTCTTTTTAAAACTTCTTTCACCAAATCTCTTCTCCTCTTGGCCTCAGTCCCCTCCTAGTATAGAATGAGTAGATGAAATCAAATCACCTTCATGACCTCATTTAGTTCCATGATGCTACAACACTCCAAACTTGATAATGTCACTCACAAGAGGCATTGACTTGAGGCCTCAGATTCCTGATAGTGCCCTTTAAATGCCATAGATTGAATTTCCTTAGTCATTATTCTAATGATCTGCTTATCTTCTTGTTCATTCAAAATGAAGATGGAATTTGATTGACAATCCCCAAGATAACCAAGCCTTTAATGGCACTGTGTAAGAATGACCAGGTAGCATAAGTAACCCCATACCTCTGCCATCCCTTAAAGGTGTGAGAGATGTGATCATCATGTTTCAGCGTTCATTCATTCATTCACCTCAAACACGTATTTATCCCCTATTATGTGCCAGGCACAAAGCTACATTCCAGGGGCATGAAGACCAACAGACATAGCTCCCAGATGTTTACAGGTTAAAGGAGGAGCAGCTGCAATGTAGGGTGATCAGCGTTCAGCCACAGGAATCATTAGGTACTATAAGAGCCTGGATGAGGCTGCCCAGTCTGGGAACCCGGAGAAGGCTTCCTGGAGAGACAAGCTGAGTGTTCAAGGTGAACAAAGGCCAGCCCGTATGTTGGGTGCGGGAGGTGGATGGGAGGCTACACCAGACAGAGAGAGCAGCACGTGACATTAACACTAACATCAACTCAGCTGAATGAGAATAGGATACTTAGGATGAGCCACACAACACTCTAGGTTTCTTACCCACTGTAATTAATCCTCACAAGAATCCCAGGATTTTGGTTTTCTTGCTATCCCCTTCTTAAAGAAGAATAAACCGAGCTCAGAGATGTTAAAAATAGAACCCAAAGAGACCAACTAACATACATTAAGTGCGGTACTTGATGCCAAGATTCTCTGGCTCCAAATAAGAGCAATTACTTATTTAGGAAAGTGCTTCCATGAGGCTAGAGAACAAGATTGGAAAGAAAGGAGAAAAGTGCAGCAATGCGAGGCTAAAGAAATAAGCACGGGCCAGGAAAATGGGAGGGGCTTATGTGACAAGCTGAGTTTCCTGGAAATGTCAGTGCAGAGCGATGAGAACAGAGCAGTGAGTCCAGCCAGACACCTGCTGTGAAAACTCAGGGGAGAAGCCAGTAAGTCAGTGGCAGTGGGTATGAAGAAAATGCAGTGGATGAGACATGTAACCAATGAGTCAGGCTTGAGTTTGAATAAAGACTCAGATAAATCATGGTCCAGAAGGCAAATAGGATTCCTGGATTCTACACACAGCTCAAAACATACTGGCTTTCTGAGCTTCACAAAGTTACTTGAAATCTTCATGCCTTAATTTCCTTATTGATATGTCAAGCTAATAGACTCTATATAGGATTTTTGAAGTTTAATCCATGTTAAGCAGGGGATCTATTAAATAGTGCAAACACAGGCCAGGCGTGGTGGCTCAAGCCTGTAATCCCAGTAGTTTGGGAGGCCATGGCGGGCAAATCACCTGAGGTCAGGAGTTGGAGACCAGCCTGGCCAACATGGCAAAACCTCGTCTTTACTAAAAATACAAAAATTAGTTGGGCATAGTGGTGAGGGCCTGTAGTCCCAGCTATTCAGGAGGCTGAGGCAAGAGAATCGCTTGAAGCCAGGAAGTGGAGGCTGCAGTGAGCCAAGATTATGCCACTACACTCCAGCCTGGGCAACAGAGCAAGACTGTTTAAAAAAAAAAAAAAAAAAGACTGCAGATATAATATAGGACAATTAAATAAATCAATATGTTGATGGGTGGATGAATGATTCAATGGATGAAAACTCTTGAAGGGGAAAAGAACCAAGGATAGAACCTTGAATCATACGAAAGACCTCCCTCCAGGTCATCAGTGATACACTAGTCAATATTCTGCTTTTTAATTTCAGCAGCAATATTAAGAGGCTGCCTGGAATTGCTCCTAGACTCTAATGCTTAGTAGCTATGTGACCTTGGCCAAGAAACTCCCATTTCTCTAAGGTTCAGAGAACATGGTCATAATTGTATCTTATAGGACTGTTGAGAAGATTAAATTATTAGTATGTGTCAAGCACTCAGCCCAGCAGTCCTTAAATGCACACTCCTTTGGAAACCTAAAAATACTTTCCCAAACATGAACTCATGTGATTCTCACAGGTTCCCTTTGGTGTATGTAGGCCAGAACCTACCCTAGGTGAGGAAACAGAGGAACATGTATAAAGTTATTTCCTCTAAGGTTAGGAACACCAGGATGAGGTCCTTCGTTCCTTGCCTCCACCTTGATGTGCCTTTTAGCACGTTCTCCTGGCAGAACAGTCCAAATGTCCACATGTCATCTTGAACAAATTCCTACTCACCCTCCAAGATTAAAGTCTCAGGTTATTTCTCCTGTGAACCTCTGTATGACATCCCCGAAAGAAGTAATTTTTCCCAAGTTCACACAGATCAAATGAGGAATTCAGGTCTGGAGTTCAAATCTTCTTCTCCATAATCAGTGATTTTTTCATTAGACTGCCAGAAAATATTATGAAGATCATCTCATGTTTTTTCAGCCATGAAAGACTTGGAAATGGGAAACAAAATACTAGGTGTTTGCTTACTAGCATGCTGGGCATTATCAAGCATTGTCAAATGGGGTTATCTAATTTTATAGGGCTCTGATCTCTCCAGAGCCTTCAAGTGGGACATATCACAATGCTGTAAGTTAATTTTAAAATCTCGAGAATAAAAAATATGATTTTTCCATAGAGATGTAAAGGAATTTTGTCTGGTAGTGAGGCCAATTAACCCCCCACTCCATCCAAATGGAAGAGTCTAATTTCTAAAACAGCATTGTGGATAGTGACTAGTTTTGTATCTAGTATTAAATTCATGTCAGCATTCCCAATACCTGGTTATGTGTGTCTCTTCTTCAGATTGTCTCTTGTAAAGTTTTAACACCTTACTGGTTTCCTCTTTAACTGATGATTTGATTAAATCTTCAATATGGGTTTATTTTATATTTGTATGAAAGTCAAAATTTTTCATTTTGCAAATTATTATTTAACAACATTATAGCTGGGTAGGGAGAAGGAAACAAATGTATTGTTGAAACAGAGATACAGGTATATGTCAAAGAGATGTATACAAATAAATATTTGCAGAAAAATTATATTCATCTGTGCATATCACTAAATGTTTATTTAGATAAATACACACACGTGTCTCTAAATAATAAGCACACAGCCTCAAAATTATTTTTTTTGGTCAAAGATTGCACATTTTATTGTCTAATTGATACTGTCCTCCAAAAAAAACCTGTGCTATTTTATATTCAGATAACAATGAAAGAAATGTATGCTTCCCTATACCTTTCAACATACATTTTTGTAACTAAGATGATATACATTTATACATACATATATACCTTCACTTTATGAAATTTCAGCTCTACTTATGAGCCACAAAGCCAATATGCAGTGGCTATTTACCTACTGAGCTATCTGGAAATGAATGCAGATAGCCATATCCCACCTCATTTATTTTCACTCCTTGGAGACCTCATGAATGACTCTGCCTCCGTTCAGGTCAGGAGCTGTTCTTGGTCTGGAGCTAAAGTCAATTGGTTCTGACCTTCTGTCCCAGTTCCTAGGGAAAGCCATTCAGTGTAATGGAAACTGTGAGGAAAGTCATTAATCTGGGGGAAATGAGAGAGCAGTACAATGGTTGGGTTCACTGTCACTCTTCAACCCCACCCAGCAGACAAGGATCTGAGGGTGTTTTTCAGACACAGGAGTTTCCATATCCTCTGAACTATTAAAGACAGCGATCCCCAGTCTTCAGGGCACACAGATTCTGAAAGAGTACTCAAACTTTGGAGCATATCCAAGTATTTTAGAGGAAAGAGGATAAAAGTGGAAGAAAATTACACATATGTCTTGCAAAGCTTCGTGGCGAGGCCCTGAGAGAGACATTTTTTCCTCTATTATCTCAGCCATCCAACTCCCCCTTTAGACACAAGAAAGCTGAATACCTGTTACCTAAATGATGGTGTATCCATGTAATAAGGTGCCCAACAGCTATTAAAGATAAAGTCTGCTAGAATTCCTTAGTGATGTCAGAAAATGCTCATGACATCATGGAAGGTGATAAAAGTCATGATGTAAAATGCCTACAATATGATTTCAGTTTTGTAAAATGTGACTAAATAAATAAAAATAAGTATAGCGAAACCCTCCTCCTTCCCAACTTCATATCTTATCCCAGGCTGGAGAGGAGAAAGGCTCATCTTCCACAAATTTTATCTCATATTCTTTCTCCTTCTGAGCAAGTCTTAGTGGTAGGAAGGAGACAAAAATATTTTAAACATTTAGAATAAATTGTAAGAGCTAAGCACTTCATGCTCAGTTATTAAAGTGGTAAGAAGGCCATATAAACATTTTGAACGTTACTTTCTCAAGAAAACAGTCTGGTTTATAATGTTGTCGTCAGGCACTGTAACCCTTTCTCCTACGTGGAAGCTGATCATTAGCAATTCTTAACTTTGTGTTCCTTCTAGAGAAAATGCTAATCTAAGAGTGAAGATCATACTCAAATGAGGAAGGAGAAAATATATAAGTCCAAAGGTACATATTTATTATGAAGACATACTTAGCGTTTCTTTTCTTTTTTTGAGACAAATTCTCACTCTGTCACCCATGCTATAGTGCAGTGGCATGATCTCGGCTTACTGCAACCTCCACCTCCAAAGTTTAAGCACTTCTCCTGCCTCAGCCTCCTGAATAGCTGGAGTTACAGCAGCCTCCACTGTGCCCAGCTATTTTTTCTTCCTTTTTTTTTTTTTTTTTTTTCTTTTTTTTAGCAGAGATGGGATTTTGTCATATTGGCCAGGCTGGTCTTGAACTCCTGGCCTCAAGTGATCTGCCTGCCTTGGGTTCCCAAAATGCTGAGAATTACAGGTGTAAGTCACTGCACCTGGCCTCAGCTTTTCCTTAGTTAAAAAAAAATTATCTTTTGTCTGTTATGAGCCAGGCATTAGATTTGGAAGTGTCAATATAAGAATGAATCTTACCCATCATCAGTTCTTGTGCATAGCCTGGTGACAGTACAAAGAAGTGATAAGAAAACTGAAGTGATAAAAAGATTGGAAGATACTTGATAACTGCCATGACAATGTCCTCTGGGAGCAGAAACCTTAATTCATCTGGGAGGTCATGTTAGGCTCCATTTCTTGCAATACAAATATACGACATAAATAAATCACTACAGTTACTAGTGTAGAATGTTGAAGGCTGGAAACTGTGGAGATGAGCTTGGATATTAAGTAGCTTTGTAGTGAAAATGGTATAAAATGCAATAAACCCATGAAGACAAATATATTGGGCAGGCTTATGATCAAGACATTTCTGTGAGACATAGGTCACCCTCCTGCGAAGGTCTGGCCTGCAAACCCTGACTCAACGATGGATGAATGAATGCACTCTCACACCATTACAGTGATACAAGTGGGCTAGGATGGCCGTTGGCTGCTTTCAGAGGGCAAAATGCAAACAATCCACCAAGACCCTCTGTCCATCCACACATTTCTTCATAACAGAGGTTCTAAGTTAACACCCTTGTGGATAATTAACATGGTTAAAAGAGTGGTTATATGAATGATAAAAGCTTTAGGTTCCCGGACCAGAGTAAACACTATTAACAGGTAATTCCCCTTTGATCTCCCCCGCTAAGAAAACCATCCAGGAAAAAGTTTACATGAGTAAATAGTTAGAGTAGAGAAAAGGGATGTGGGATAAATAGACTTTAACTGGGAAAACCCTCTTATCGTCCCTATCTTCTCCCTGACTTAATGGACCAGCTGGCAGCCTTCGGCCTGCCCCAATAAAACCTTTTGGCCTTCCAAAATGTTTGAGACTAATCTATAACTTTTCCCAATGTATCTTTAGTATTTTGCCAGCCACCCTGAGTGAATATTAACATTTCTGGAAGAGGGAAGTCAGACAGTTGACTGGTAGTAGAAGGGAGACGCCCTTGCTTCCTCCTGTTTCCCCATCTCCACCTCCTCCTCTTCCCCTCCCCTCCAGATGGGAAGGAGGGTAAAGAAGGGAAAAAAATAAAATAGAATAGCAAAGAGCTGGGAAGATGACTCCCTTTTCAGTTCCCAGTGTCTCTGCTGTCTGAAAGCCTTGAAAGAGTTGCAAATGAATGTTATCCCCACTGGCTGGAGCCCGGCACTGGCACCCCATGTCTACACGGCCCAGGCTCCCTCCTGGAAAGTCCTCTGCCAACAAAGAGCTTACTGCCTTTGTCTCTGTAAGCCCCCTCCCCCTGCTGGTCCCCGCTCATGCTGCATGTGAATTAGCAAATCAATGGAGCCAAAAGATTGTAAGATTCACAAAAGAATGTGAAAGGTAGAATTAGAAATTCTAGCCAAAAGATGTCCAGCAAATGGACAATGACATAGTTTCACCTCAGTTTCCCCTTTAGTATTGTAAGCCTATAAAAGGGGAGAGAAGCTGCTTCTTGGGGAACTTGGTGATTGCGGCTGTTGCCCCTGCAGCTCCCAGGAGAATACAAAGCCACTTCCTTCCCTAGTTTGGTGTTCAAGAGGTTTGTATCTCGCCTTTCCTGCTTCAGTAGCTAATATAGCAGCCACAGAGGGAAAGACGGTTAATTAGGGATGCAGTTTACCCTTTCAGAGAAGCAGAGAGGGTTGAACTATTAGGTGACAGATATGGTGAAGGTCATTGAGGAGTCTAGAGAGCTTAAGCCAAATCTGTTAATTGAAAGTAGATATCCAGATGGTTTGTTTCCTTTTCATGGGCAGTTGCTGAAGGACTATCAACCAGAGATACTAGGAAAAAAGATAAAGATGGCAATACATTCAGGAAACAGTGGACTGAATCCAGGGGGAACTGCCAGAGAAACCACTAAGTAAACTGCACAGCAGCCCTGGAGGGAATGAGACCCAGCCTGGAGCAGAAGTGAGTTTTCCTGAAAGTAGAGTCTGATTTAGGAGACTGAGGAAAATAACTGAAAAGATGTGGTGCTGGGGAATCATAAAAAGGGAGATTAAATAGAAGGAAGAAATCACAGGAAAGAAGTAGAAAAGAATGCTCAGGAAAACAATAGCTAGGTAAGGAATTATCATTCCAGCATGCTTCTTAGTTTTGTGGTGAGAAGCATTGCTAGTATAAATAATGTAATCAGAGTTTCTTAAGAATGATGCTAAAATATTAAGAGGATGGAGATAAGTAAGGGAAGGTTTACGCTAGAGAGAGTGCCAAATGCTTATGGATATTAGCACAAGTACAATCACAAGAAGTCCAGTGTGGATAAGTCAAGGAGAAACAGAATAAGCTGTTTCTTTTATAGATAAACACATCTATAGGTATGCATATCATGTGAACCAGCAATCCCACTTTTAGGTATTTATCCAAAAGAAAACATATCCACACAAAGACTTTATTCATAATAGTCAAAGATTGAAAATGGCCTAAATGTCCATCAACTTGTGAAAGGATAAACAACTTGTAATATATCTATATAATGAAATACTTAATAAAAAATAGAGTATTGCTAGATGGAACAACACAGATAAATCTCAAAAGCATGACACTAAGTGCACAAATCCAAACACAGAGACGATGTATTATTTTATGATTTCATTTACATTAGTTTCTGGTTAAGGCCAAGTTAGATAACAGATAACTGATCAGTGTTGGGGGAAGGAGGAGAGCTTGATGGCCAATAGCAAACAGGAACTTTTTTGGGTGATGGAAATGCTCTATATCTGGACTGTGGTGGTGATTACACAACTGTGGACATTTTTCAAGACTTACTGCATTACACACAAGTTTTACGAATAAAGTTGATTTTTAAAATAACTATGAAGATAATGAAAGCTAAGATAGAATTATTAGAAGTGAAGAGACACTTTAGAGGTTAACAGATTAACTTCTAATCAGGTCCCATGAGCTGAAAAATAATTAGTGATTTGGATTATGGCTTCAAATGCAACCACAGAAGAGAGGAAGAAAATCCAAGGTGAATTTATGGAATGTGAATGGTGGAATTGGAAATTCTAACACATATCTAATCAGCTTCCATGAGTGGGAGTAACAAAGTGGTCTGAAAATGACTGAAAAATTTCTACATTTGGAAGACAATGGCTGAGGTGGGCGGATCACAAAGTCAGGAGATTGAAACCATCCTGGCTAACATGTTGAAACCCCAGCTCTACTAAAAATACAAAAATTTAGCCGAGTGTTGTGGCAAGCGGCTGTAGTCCCAGCTACTCGGGAGGCTGAGGCAGGAGAATTGCTTGAACCCAGGAGGGGGAGATTGCAGTGAGCCAAGATCACGCCACTGTAGGCAGATTGAGACTGCATCTCAAAAAAAAAAAAAAAAAAAAAAAAAAAAAGGCACTAATCCACAGACAGAAGATATAATTTATACTAGTATCATAAATAAAAAGGAATTCATACCTAAGCATACTGCATTAAAGCTACAGGATGACAAAGATGAGGTTTCAAACATCTATAGGGACAAGGCGTATAATTTACAAACAAATTAAAATTAAGATCACAGAAGCCAAGGAGTATTAAAATAAGCTGAAAGGGAAAAAAATCTGTCATCTTAGAATTGAGTACTAACAAACTGTCTCTCAAGAACAAGCATAAAATACACATTTTTGGATAAAGGCAATCTGAGTTTATCTCTATCTAAATTTACTACAGAAATTACTAAAGAATATACTTTAGAAAGAAGGAAAAATGATCCCCAAAGGAAGGTTTAAGATGCAAGAAGAAATAATAAACAGTTGGAAAAATATATAGATAACTCTCAAAAAACATTTTTAATAAAAAGTAATATGTGGTCAGAGAAGGCATAATAAAATACCAACATAATTGCGTGTAAGCCCCTAGGAGTTTGTAAAAATCAAACTAGGATAATGTATTCATAGTATTTAAGAAATGAAGGTGCATTTTTGGGCTGGGCACTTGGTTCCCCACCTTTAATTCCAGTACTTTGGGAGGCCAAGGCCAGTGGATCACCTGAGGTCAAGAGTTCAAGACCAGCCTGGCCAACACAGTAAAACCCCATCTCTACTAAAAATACGAAAATTAGCCAGGAGTAGTGGTGTGTGCCTGTAATCGCAGCTACTTGGGAGGCTGAGGCAGGAGAATCGTTTGAACCTGTAAAGCAGAAGTTGCAGTGAGCCCAGATTATGCCACTGCACTCCAGCCTGAGCAATATAGCCAGACTCTGTCTCAAAAAAAAAAAAAAAAAAAAAAAAAAAAGAGAGGCATTTTTAGAATTTGTAATTTTAATAGTTAAATGTCAAGGATAATCTGTAAAAGAATAGAAATAAATAGGAAAAGTGTGAACAAGTTTCAAACTGGAAGAAGTAAAACAAATAAACAAACAAAATTAGGGGAAGAAAAACCCCAAAAGACGTAACAGAAGCTCCCAGAGCCCATCCACAACTTTTCAGCCTACTCTGGAGTTCAGCTGCAGACCACGCCCCCCAGAAGCTCCTGCCTCTGTGCTTCTCTCTGCCTCAGATATTGCAGAGCCAATGCCCCAGAAACCAACCTCAGTCAATGAGTAAGGAAATTGGTAGACAAATATCTGACCCTCCTCATTCCTGGGTGGGACAATTCTGAGATGTCTTTTCCACATCTCAGAGAGCGTCCACTGGAATTAAGCCCACTGCTTTAGCGACGGCCCATAATTATCATGCTCTTTATTGGCTTCCCTCCCTTCCAAGTTCCCTCACGACTATTTGGAATAACTCCTCCTAAAACGACTTACCTCCAGAGATTTTTGTTGAAAAGCCTGCATTATGGGGAATCTGAAAATAAGGGAAAGGCCAGTAAATGAGGCAAAAGGAAGCATTCATAAAAGCATGAAAAATTTAAAAAACACTAATAAAAATTCTAACAAATAATGAATACATATACATCATGACAATAAACGAAAAAATGCCTTCATTTCACAAAATAAGACACAGGTTTTCAAACTGAATTATAATGAGATTATGCCCAGTTTTTTGCTGGTTACAAAAGACCCACCTAAAAAAGTAAAGCAGAAGTACTAAAAATAAAAGGACGTAAAGCATATGACAGGCAATAAATAAGCAAGAATATGTCTGGTACACAAAGTAATAGCACGCAAATACGTTTTAAGGCAAAAGTGATTATCAGGGATAAAATGGCCGTTGTGTAAAGACGATGATAAACAGTAAGGTAGAACAATCACACACTTGTTTATGCCTAACAGCCTCAAAATACAGTATGATTATTTCTCCGGGAGAGGGCTCAGAAATAACCTCCTCCCACTGTCATTTTGGAAATTGTCTCTCATTGGCCGGTTTTAACACACATTTTTATTATTTTTCAGGATTAAGTGTGTTTAATTTCCATTATGATCTCTTATTTTATCCATGAATTTATTAATCCATGACAATGTGATACTATCATAAGGATATATAGACCCATAAAATAGCATTAGAAGTCCAGAAATTAAGCCTTTACATTCTGATAAAACTATAAAACTCTTAGAAGAAAATGGTTCAACGCTTGATTTTTTGACTTTACAGTGTTGCCAAAGCTGTGTGTATTCAGTAGAAACTATCCTTCCAATACCCCTGCAACCATTCTGCTTTTCCCATTCAGTATAGTACTCAATAAGTTACATAAAATATTCAACAGTTTATTATAAAACAGGCATCGTGTTAGATGTTTTCACCCAACTGTTGGCTAATGTAAGTGTTCTTAACACATCTAAGGTAGGCCAGGCTATGATGTTTAGTAGATTAGGTGTATTAAGCGCATTTTCTACTTATATTTCCAACTTTTGGTGGGTTTATCAGGATGTACCCTCATTGTAAGTGAAGGAGCCTCTGTTCAAATAGCCAGCAAACCTATGAAAAATAGCCAGCAAACACATGAAATGATACTCAACATTTCTAACCATTCAAGGAATGCATATCAAAACTACAGTGAGATATCACCTCATACCCATTTGGGTGGCTACTATATTAAAAAAAAAAGAGGAAGTGTTGGCTTGGAGGCAGAATTACTGGAATCCTTGCACAATGTTGGTACAATTACAAAATAGTGCATCTTCCATGGAAAACACTATTGTGGTTCCCCAAAAAATTAAAAATAGAATTACATATGATCCAGGAATCCCCATGTTTGGGTATATAACCAAAGAAGGTAAAGCAGGGACTCAGATATTTGTACATCACCCATATTCATAGCAGCACTGTGCACGACAGCCAAGAAATGGAAACCACCCCAGTGTCCATTGATGGATGAACACAACGTAGTACATACCTACAATGGGAAATCACTCAGCTTTAAAAATTAATTCCGACATAGGCAAAACATGGATGAAACTTGAGGACATTATGTGAGTGAAGCAAGCTGCTCAAAAGAGAACAAATACTATATGGCTCCACTTATATGACATACCTAGAGTAGTCAAATTCATAGAGACAGAAAGTAGAATGGTGTTTGCAGGTGCTGGGAGAAGGGAGGAACAGGGAGTCATTGTTTAGTGGCTATTGAGTTTTGGTTTTGGAAGATGAATTCTAGATGGTGGTGATGGTTGCACATCAATATGAATGTGTTTAATGTCACTGAACTGCACACTTAGATGTGATTCAAATAGTAAATTTTATGTTTTTGCCATAATTTAAAAATATCATATAAGATATGCAGAAGGTATGTATATATATGTGTGCGCACACACGCACACACACACATTCAACTTACAGAGTATGGCCACATTCCCTGCATAATGTTTCAGTCAAGGCCAGCGGTCCTATAAGATTATAATACTGTATCTTTACTATACCTTTTCTATGGTTGGATATACAAATACTAACCATTGTATTACTATTGCTTATAGCATTCGGCGGAGTAATATGCTGTACATGTTTTTAGCCTAGGAGCCAATAGGCTATATCATCTAGGTGTGTAGTAAGATAGACCACCTAGGTTTGTGTGAGTACATTCTGTTTGCACAGTCACGAAATTGCCTAGTGAAGCACTTCTCAGAATGTATTCCTGTCCTTAAGCAATACATGACTCTATACTAAACAACCAAAACCTACCACCCTCCAAAAAGAGTGACAACATTGCCAATAGTGTTGTATCCGCCTGTGACTAGAACTTAAGTCCCCAGGCCTTGCATTTTGCCTGTCAACATACCGTTTTTAGGGGGAAAAAAAAGAAATTTACCAAATATATGAACAACTAAGTAACGTTGTTTTTAAGCTTCATAAAATCATTTTTTTGTGTGTGAAATATAGCATTCTATGGCATTCTACACTGCAACTTCCTCAGCATTCTAAAATGCTCACATGCTGTTGTATGTAGCAATAGTACAATCTCTACTGCTTTGTGTACTCTGTTGTGAAGTGTACTCGTTTAAGTATCTAAACTTAATGGGTTGTTTCCTGGTCTGTTTGTGTATTTCCTGCTGTGAAAAATGGTACCTAGCAAGAAGTTAAAAGTACTGGGCTTTTTCTCTGCAACCTTTCCAGCATCTGTTACTTCTTGACATTTTTTTTCCCCCACAAATTCTAACGTGTTTGGTTTAATTTATTATTCCAAGTATTTTTATTATTGTAATTTAGGTTCAGCCATTCTAACTGGTGGGAGATGGTATCTCATTGTGGTTTTAATTTGCATTTCTCTAATGATCAGTGATGAGTTTTTCACATGCTTGTGGGCTGCATAATGTCTTCTTTTGAAATGTGTCTGTTCATGTCCTTTGCCCACTTTATAACGGCGTTGCTTTTTTCTTGCAATTTTAAGTTTCTTATAGATGCTGGATATTAACTTTATGTCAGATGCATATTTTCCAAAAATTTTCTTTCATTCTGTAGGTTGTCTGTTTACTTTGTTAATTGTTTCAACCTATATGCTTATCAATGCTAGACTGGATAAAGAAAACTTGGCAATATACACCAAGGAACACTATGCAGCCATAAAAAAAGAATGAGCATGCCCTTTGCAAGAACATGGATGGAACTGGAGGCCATTCTCCTTAGCAAACTGATACAGGAACAGAAAACCAAATACTCCATGTTCTCACTTATAAATAGGAGCTAAATGATGAGAACACATGGACACAGAGAGGGGGAACAACACACACTGGGGCCTACTGGAGGGTGGCAGGAGGGGAGAGGATCAGGAAAAATAACTAATGGGTACTAGGCTTAATATCTGGGTGATGAAATAATCTGTACAACAAACCTCAGTGATGTGTTTACCTATATAAGAAACCTGCACATATACTCCTGAACATAAAAGTTTAAAAAAAAAAAAAGTGTAGCGGGCTTGAAGCACACGTGCCTCTTCCTGCCTGCTATGTGACCTCACAGGCACTTTCCCCCTACTCCTTTGCTTCCTCACCTGTCAACTGGGAATAACAACAGTGGCTAGCTCATAACTTTCTTGTGAGGATCACTTGTGTGTGTGGTTTTTAAATTTATTTATTATACTTTAAGTTCTGGGATACATTGCAGAATGTGCAGGTTTGTTACATAGGTATAAATGTGTCACAGTGGTTTGCTGCACCCATCAACCTGTCATCTAGGTTTTAAGCCCCACATGCATTAGGTATTTGTCCTGATGCTCTCCCTCCCCTTGCACCCCACCCTGACAGGCCCCTGTGTGTGATGTTACCCTCCCTGTGTCCATGTGTTCTCATTGTTCAACTCCCACTTATGAGTGAGAACATGTGGTGGTGTTTGGTTTTCTGTTCCTTTGTTAGTTTGCTGAAAATGATTGTTTCCAGCTTCATCCATGTCCCTGCAAAGTACATGAACTGATTCTTTTTTATGGCTGCAATCACTTTTTTTACACATATCTTTACAATACTTCAAACACTGTTTGGCACATAGTAAGTGCTCTGTAAGAGTGTGTTCCACAAACAAATGCCACTGTGAAATTCAGGTGTGTGTTTCTCAGCTCGCTTACAAGAGATTCTCAGTGCTTTACAAATTGCCAGTTGTTTTGATTTATGGTTCGTGCAATCTATGTAGTGAAGTATCAACCAGCTTTTTTTTTTTTAAATAAAATGTTAAGGAATAATTTAAAAAGATAGCACATTACAAAGTAAGGATAAAGACTATTTCACTGCATTTCTATCATGTGTATTTGCATGTGTATGTGTGTTATGACTACAATTTCAAGTGCATTTCTTGCTATAGACATGACCAAAAATGGTTTGAAAACCATGCTTGAAGGTGAATGACTCCACCATGGCTTCCAGGCAACCTTGCCTGTATCACGCAGGCCAGGCAGGCAGAGGCTTAAACTGCAACCAGCCTGAGGCGTAGCCTCGGACCCTGCCAGAAAACCAGAGGCTTGGAGACGGGGGAGGAGCAGCCCCTTGGCCATCTCCCACTTGCCTCCCCTGTCCCTGGTGGAAAGAGTTTCTCGTGGCCTCCAGGGTCTGACAAAATCTGGGAATTCCTGTCCTACTCCCTCCGAGCTGCAGAGCTGCAGTTGACCATTGACTCCTCAGCACCAGGGTGCCCCCAGCTGCCCCCACAGCAGCCACCCAGTGCCTCTGTTTCACTGCCATCCTCCTTAGAATATGGAACAAGAACCACATGGAGGTGGCATTTTGCTGTACTCTCCTTTCCACTGCCTATATAGGGAGCAAACCATATGTTGTATTAGCGTCCTGGGAGTTGTCTTAACAAAGTACCATGCGCAGGTGGCTTAAACAACAGAAAATTATTTTCTCTAGGTGCTGGAAGTCCAAAGTCTGACATCAGCATGCCAGGGGGTTGGTTCTTTCTGAGATTGGTGAGGAGAGTTTACCCCACACCTCTCTCTCCTAGCTTCTGGTGGTTTACTGACAATCTCTGGCATCCCATAGCTTATGGAAGCATCACTACAACCTTCATATGGTATTCTGTGTCCGAATTCCGTCCCCGTCCCCACTTTTTTGAGACCGTGTCTTGTTCTGTCGCCAGGCTGGAGTGCAGTGGCGTGATCTCGGCTCACTGCAACCTCCGCCTCCTAGGTTCAAGCGATTCTCCTGCCTCAGACTCCAGAGTAGCTGAGACTACATGCACATGCCACCACACCTGGCTAATTTTTGTATTTTTACTAGAGACGGGGTTTCACCATGTTGGCTGGGATGGTCTTGGTCTCTTGACCTCGTGATCTGCCTGCCTCAGCTTCCCAAAGTGCTGGGATTACAGGTGTGAACCACCATGCCTGGCCCCAAGTTTCCCTTTTATAAGCATACCAGTTACATGAGATTAGGGCTTACCCTAATGACCTCATCTTTACTAAGTACATCTGCAGTGGTCCTAGTTCCAAATAAGGTCACATTTGAAGGTACTTGGAATTAGGGCTTCGATGTGTGAAAGTTGAGGATGACATGTTTCAACTCATAACACTCTCTAACTCTAGAAGTTGCCGTTGTTACTTGACCCCCATTGAATCACCCCAGTCTTGAGCTTGCCTTATCTTGTGTGTGAGCTGGACACGGCTCTTGGCCACCATGTCTGAGTCACCCCATAGATACGTGGTCACCTTTATAAGATGATGCCAACTTATCCTGTGAGACTGTGGGTCTTAGTTCGCCTGGGCTGCTATAACAAAATACCACAAATTAGGTGGCTTCTAAAGAACAGAAATTCATTTCCTGAAGTTCTGGGGCTTGCAAAGTCCGAGATCAAGGCTCCAGCAGATTCAGTGTCTGGTGAGGCCTCCCTTTCAAAGCCATAGGTGGCAACTTCCAGCTGCCTCCTCACACAGTGGAAGGGATGAGGCAGCTCTCTGGAGCCTCTTTATAAGGGCAGTAATCCATTCATGAGGGCCCCACCCTCATGAACTAATGACCTCTCAAATGCCCCATCTTCTAATGCCACACTGGGGACTAGGGTTCTATATTTGAACATCCACAAACATCTGAAGCCTAGCAGCAGTTTGCTAACGTATTACCACCAGCTGCATACGAGTCTTCACATTCCACATCTTTTCCGAACCTTGGTGTTATTCGATTTCTCAGATCTCAGACTAAGACAGTGGGTGGTCTTCAACTGTATCTCCCTCATGACTAACAAGACTGTATTTGTACATCCTGTTCTGTGAAGTGCCCATGTATGTTTTTGCTCCTGTTTTTTCTACTTATTTAAGGGTACATGCACAGGACATGCAGGTTTATTCCATAGGTAAATGTGTGCCATGGTGGTTGGTTGCACCTATCAAGCCATCACCTAGGTATTAAGCCCCACATACATTGGCTATTTATCCTAATGCTCTCCCTCCTCTACTTAGGATTTTTGAGACAGAATCTTGCTCTGTTGCCCAGGCTGGAGTGCAGTGGCATGATCTTGGCTCACTTCAGCCTCCCCCTCCCAGGTACAAGCTAGTCTCCTGCCTCAGCTTCCTGGGACTACTGGTGTGCACCACCATGCCCTGCTGATTTTTGTAGTTCTTAGTAAAAATAGGTATTTGGCCAGGCTGGCCATTATAATGGCCAGGCTGGTCTTGAACTCCTGGCCTCAAGTGATCCACCTGCTTCAGCCTCCAGTGGTCCTCCCCTCTCAAGTGCTGGGATTATGGTGTGAGCCACCACGCCCAGCCTAGAAGTTATTTATGTACTCTGCATATAAACTTCAGACTCAGTCATTCCTTCAGATCACCTCTTCTGTTATCTGTGTCAGTACTCTTCCATGAGCAGGGAGAGTGAACAGAAACACAAAGTCCCGCCTGCAAGGACCTGACACCCCGAGAAGAGGAAGACAGACAGTCAACAAAAGAAGCAGGGTTAGTTCCTGCCTCGGAAACGTGGCATAGGCTATTCTCCAGGGGTCTCCTATAGCAGCACTGATAGCCTTACCCCTTTGAGTCTTGGTTCGGATGTCCTGTTTTTAGGGAGTCAAACCCTGGCCACCTTGTCTTAGATGAACTCTCTCACACACCTTCTGCTTCCCTATTTTATGTCTGGGCAAAGAACAGTCATCTTTGAATATGACATATAATTGACCTATTTATGTTGTCTATTGTTTGTTTCTTGAAAGCTTCATCTTACTTGTAAAATAATCAGAGCTCGGTATCTTAAGGGAAGGTTTTAACCATAAATTTTCCTTAATACAGATAGCACAATGCAGATTTCTATTTCTCTTTGGGTAAATGATGGAAAATTTTTCTTCAAGACTTGTCTAGTTTGCCTAGTTTTTAAAATATGGTTGACATGAAGTTACTTATATATCCTTTTAGCTTTAATATTTTTTAATCATAAAAAGAACATAACAAAATTACCATCCTAACCATTTTTAAGTGTTTAGTTCAGTCGTGTTAAATATGTTCATGTTGTTGTGGGACAGATCTCCAAAAGATTTTCATCTTGTGAAAGTGAAACTCTGTATCTATGAAGCCATTCCCTCTGCTTTCCTCCTTCCTGCCCTTGGTCAGCACCATTCTATTTTCCATCTCTATGAATTTCATGATTTTACTGATTTTTTATTTTATTTTGAGACGGCGTCTCATTCTGTTGCCCAGGCTGGAGTGCAGCAGCGTGATCTTGGCTCACTGCAACCCCTGCCTCCCGGGTTCGAGCGATTCTCCTGCCTGAGTCTCCCAAGTAGCTAAGACTACAGGAGCCTGCCACCATGCCCAGGTAATTTCTATATTTTTAGTAGAGATAGAGTTTTGCCATGTTGGCCAGGCTGGTCTCGAACTCTGGGCCTCAGGTGATCTGCCTGCCTTGGCCTCCCGAAGTGCTGGGATTACAGGCATGAACCACTGTGTCCAGTGAATTTCATGACTTTAGATACCTCATATGAGTGGGATCATGTAGTTCTTGTCCTCCTGTAGCTGATTTACTTCACTTAGCATCATGTCCTCAAGGTTCCTCCATGTTGTGGCATGTGACAGAATTTGCTTTCTTCTTAAGGCAGAATAACATTCCATTATACAGATGCATCACAACATGATGTCTTTTGTTTGGGTTTCCTCCATCCCAGTGCTTCTATGTGGATTGCTGGATCATCTGATAATTCTATTTTTACTTTTTTTGAAGAGCTGCTATACTATTTTTCCATAGTTACTGCACCATTTTCCATTTCCACCAGCAGCACACAGGGGCTCCCATTTCTCCTGTGTACTATTGCTAAGGAAGGATTCTCAGGCTTTCTTTAGTGACAAAAGAAGAGGAAGCCACAGTTGACTGGAGCCATCTGCCACATGCCACAGTGGTAGGGGAAGCCACAGTGTGCATGTGGGGGCGTGAAGTTCCTGACTTACAGGCACTGGCTTCTCCCCTCTGCACTACCACAGTGACCTTACCAGCTGCTGCCTCAGCAGCAGGAGTCAGCTACATGCCCAGCCTCACTCAGAGTCAGGGACACAGGAACATAATTAACTATGAGACATGACTTCTTACCATCCAATTGATGAAAATTAATAGGATTTATAAAATTCATGGCTGGCAAGGGATTAGAATAAAAGGACGTTTCATGTATTGCTGATGGGATTATAAATTACTATAGTCATTGCAGAAAGTAATCTGTTCTATGAAAATTAAAAATGCATCTAACTTTTGACCAATGATCCACTTCAGGGACTATATACTACAGAAATAAAATTGCCAGCATGTAAGAATACATGCACAATGACGTCTTTGTAGCATTCTTTGTGACCGGATGAAAACTCAGAAAAATGTAATTTCTTATTACATTGCAACTTGCTTGATAGAAAGAAGCCAGCTTGTACATCAAAAAAATGTGCATTACAATATATTGTTTATAGATCATCACATAATTATATGAGCACAGAGAAAAGTCTAGAAGGTACACACACAACTGTTAAAATAGCACCTGAACATGGAGCTCTTGGGCTTGCTGTAATGAGTTTGCCCTACACCAGGGGCTAGTGAGTAAAATCCCATATACACTGTTAAGAAAGGGGTGGGTGCTCATTACAGAAGTATCCAGAATATGACATAGAGGGGTGGGCTGTAGTCCTTGGCAAAAAGTCCCGATTCAAATCCTCAATCAGCTACTCACTAAGAGATCCTGCCTAGTTTCTGGGACTATCCATCAGTAGCTTGCCAACCTGAACATTCCTTTTCATCCTTGGGGTCCCAACTGGAACATCTCCTTCCCTGTGAACATCTCCTGATCCTAGTTTCAGACAGAGATTATTCCCTTCAGAGAAGGCTCCCCCTACCGAACGCAGCACTCAGCCATAGTCCTGGCTGCCCTAAACTGCAGCATGAATCTTTTATGTAAACTTTATGAAGTATGTTTGCCAAAATGGCACTAAAGCCCCACAAACTAATCCTCAAGGTGCCTCAAGGAATTTTTAGCAGAGACTGGGTTTTGTCATGTTGGCCAGGCAAAAACATCCTGAAGATATTTGGAAAGAACAACAACAACAGACAAGGGAAGTGTGAAGTGGGAATTCCTCACCGTCTCTTCTCCCCCATTCACAAGACTGGGAATCATTCCCCCATCTAGCTGCAGACCTAGGTGCAGAAGGCAGGCCTTTCACTTGCAGAGGACCCAGCAGCTGCACCATCGATATTAGACAGAGGAAAGTTGAGGTGGATGAGATGGGGAGCTGGTCACTGGGGGAAAACAGATGAGGAACAGAAAGACCTCTTACCGGACCAAAAAGTCTATAAGGTAAATGTTCCCACCATGGACAAATGCAAGCTCCTAACAAGTTGTCACTGAATATGGGAGTTTGGAAGAGATGCATCCAATGGTCCTTTCTGAGCCAGTGTCTCCAGCTCACCATGGGTTTCACAGTTCCCTTTATCTTATTCTTCATTCTCTAAATGTTTTCAAGAACTTTTCCTTCTCTTGTTGAAGGTGGATGAGAAGCCAGGCAAGAGATGCCACCTGATGCCACTTGTCAAAATGATCAATACTGCCCAGCCAGTGGACCAGGGCACAGGATGCTTGCAAAGCAGAGAAGGGAGGAAGAGTGATACCTACAGTACAGAGAGGGATGTGCAATTTAAGAAAGCTGATTTTTTTCCTTGAGCAAGAGGGATGGGTAATGCTATCCCATAGCTCAGGGTTCTCTTTGGAAGCCACTGACATGATTATGACTCTTTCTTGCTTTCATGGCTCTCAACTCTACAGATTTCCATCATGGAAGGGGAGCACTGCAGCGAAGTCCCCACTCATCTCCTGGCCCCAGGCTCCTTCCCTCTCACCTGTCCTGCAGGTGCCCATATTGGCCTCTGGACAGCAACCCTATCATGGGCACTGATATGGTTTGGCTGTGCCCCCACCCAAATCTCACCTTGAATTGTAGTTCCCTTAATCCCCATGTGTCATGGGAGGGAGTTGGTGGAAGGTAATTGAATCATGGGGGTGGGTTTTTCCCATGCTGTCTCATGACAGTAAGTCTCATGAGATCTGATGGTTTTACAAAGGGCAGTTCCCCTGCACATGCCCTCTTGCCTGCCGCCATGTAAGACATGCCTTTGCTTCTTTGCCTTCCACCATGATTGTGAGGCCTCCCAGCCACATGGGACTGCAAGTCCATTAAACCTCTTTCTCTTTATAAATTACCCAGTCTCGGGTATTTATTTTATAGCAGTATGAAAATGGACAAATACAGGCAGTCTGGGTGGGACTGATCATGGTTTTCACATGTTGGCTTCTGGGTCCTCACCTGCAGAATGCAAGAATAACGTATCTCACACTGGTTCATTTAAAACTACTTTTTTATACCTATCGCATGGTTCCTTGAGAATTCCATTTGTTGAAAGGCAAACATTTGGTAATCCATGCAATGTGCCGAGTACTTAATTTGTGCTTATTATGCTGAAGTTTTCTACCTTTTCCTTTTGCTATAAGCCCTGCTTTACAAACCAAATTTTCAGTTCCAAAGCCACCCTGCTTGGCTTCTTCCCCTGCATAGGAAAAAGTCCACAGTCCTTTATTGATTGAACTCTACCAGTTAAGATGTTCAGAGAAAAAAATCCTGTTGAAGTTGAAGCTGTGTTTACCCTCTGACCAAGTAATGTCATTTCTAGGAATTTATCTCAGAGACATAAAACAAAGCAAGACATATGCATGCATGCATGGCTGACTGCTGTCGTGTTGTTTGTAACAGGAAAAGAAAATTCATCAGCAGGGGGAGAGAGAACTAAATAACAATATATTAAACTGTCTGAGAACAGCTTCCTGGTGCTTAGTATGGGCAAGAAATTGGCAATATTCCGTCGATGTTGGATAAATGCATCTATAAACAAATAAGGTATAATATGGCCACTTCAAATAACAATGTAGATCTAAATCAGCTGAAACTGGTGCCCAGGATTCTTAAGTGGGAAAGAGGAGTGGTAGAACAGTGTGTGTATAGTCTGTTCCTGTTTGATAAATAGTTTCTCTTTATTGCTCCTGTGTCTGTGTCTACATGCCTTCAAACATGCTGAAAATACCTGTATAGCTATAGAAGATACATGCTGGTGTTAACTTCTAGAGAATAATATGGAGGGAACTGTTCTCTAATTGGTCTTTTACATTCAGCAGTATGCATTAGACAAATTCACATGGAAATCAGCACAGCACTACATCATTAGTCCTGATGACTGCCCAATATATCATTATAGAGTTTTCATTATTTGTGTTGATGTTTAGGTTATTGCCAATTTTTCATGATTGTAAATAGTGCCAAGATGAACATTCTGTGCATTTATCTCTGTCTATATAGACGGTGTTACTAGGTGCTAGAAAAAAACAAGAAGTTCTCATGTTTACATTCGACATTCTGTGTTTCTTGATTAATTTCAAAACCATGAAATGGCTCAGCCACTGATTAGCTGTGAGACTGTGGACCAGATAACCTCTGAAACTCAGTTTCCTTCTCTTAAAATAGGAATATTCATGCTGAGGGGTTGTCATAGGGTAAAATGCCATTAATGAATGTAAATTGTTTAGCTCACAGAAGGCTCACAATAAGCACACCAGGGTCAAGAAGAACCAGGTGATGACAGCCAGTCATGCTGTATCCCTCTGAACCTTGAGGCTCAAAAAGGGTAGGAGAGAGGTCAGATGTGCAGTGTGACCCAAGTGGCAAAGGTGGGACTGGAAAGGGAGCCAGAGTACACATGGAAGCCACCTGCTCCTCCCATCTTCTGCACAGACTTTCTCCTTCTCACTTCTAAACAGATAGGCCCATGATCATCATGGGATGACATCCTTGGGCAATGACGATGAATCTCTTACTCAGGGAACAGCAAGGCCAGGGCACCATGGCAGCTTGGCAAGCAACAATGGCATGACAGAGGCCACAGAAGCCTCATCATCACAGCATCAGGTCCAGGTGCTGCAGAGTCCCAAGGCTGCCAGTTGGTGGTGAGAAGTCAGCTAATCCATGACATGAGTAGGTTACCCATGGGGATGGCCAGAAATCTCAGAAGGAGGGAACACAGCCAATGGCAGGAGTGGGCAGGGGGCTCAAGATCTGAGTCATTTATGCATCTTGATATATCCTTCTATCCTCTTAAACATCTGGGGCTGCACGTAGGCGAAGAGATTGACCCCAAGTATGTCCAGGTGGCTTTGAGAAGTGCAAGTTAGTGGCAGTCTCTTTTGGTTCAGTTAAATTGAATGGGAAATAGAAAGAGACATTACTTTTTCTTCTTCAGAGCAGAAGGGAACTCTGAACTGCTTGAATTTTATTTTTCAGCTTTCTATCTCACAAGCTTTTTAGAAATTAAAGAATCTTAGATCAAAAAGAGGATCTTTAAAACCTTCTTTTGGAATTAGCTGGGTGTGGTGGCACATGCCTGTAGTCCCAGCTACTCAGGAGGCCGAGACAAGAGAACTGCTTGAACCTGGGAGGCAGAGGTTGCAGTGAGCTGAGATCATGCCACTGCACTCCAGCCTGAGCAACAGAGTGAGACTGCATTTCAAAAAAAAAAGAAAACAACAAAGTATTGTAAGAAGTAATGATTACTGTAAAGGAAAGATAAACAGGGTAAGGAGCTGGGGTGTGATGTGGGTGTTGGTGAAAAAGTGGTCAGGGAAGGAGAGCTAGACAAGGTGACAGGTGAGATATTGGAAGACAAAGCAGCAGATGAAACCCTAGAGCCAGGAAAGACTGGTGTCTGGGAAGAACAGTGCGGCTGGAGTAAGTTGAGTATGATGAAGTTGAGAAGCCGCCAGGGAACAAATCACCAGCTCTTAGGGATCTCACATTCAACTGGAAATTTTAGATGATAAAAAAACACATTGTAAGAGGCCAGGTACACTGGCTTATACCTGTAATCCCAGCACTTTGGGAGGCCGAGGCAAGTGGGTCGCTTGAAGCCAGGAGTTCGAGATCAGCCTGGCCAACCTGGTGAAACTGTGTCTCTACTAAAAATACAAAAATTATCCAGGTATGGTGGCATGCACCTGTAGTCCCAACTCCTTGGGAGGCTTGAGATCTGACTTTCTTTGGTTTTCACTAAGGGTGATGCAACTTGGTTTATATTTTTAAAAGTATCCCTCAAATGGTTGGCAAGAACACGGCCTGGGATTGAGTAGGGGTGAGGGATTTTCATGACTTGGTCATGATCATCCATTCCAAACCCTTCTCATGCCCCACCTCCAGAGGAAATTGAGGGATGGGTGCTCTTTATCCCATTAAGGCTAAAACAAAAGATTTCTTGTCAGGTCCCTGAAGAAAAGCACTTTATTCAGGATATAGCCCGTCGTAACTGCTTTTGCCCAGACATCACCTGAAGCCTCTGCTGCATGTACCTTTATGTGGGCCCTAACATGAAGATTGGTGGAGACTGCCCCAGAGCCTGCGAAGGACGCCTTCACCATGGCCAACCCCCTGTGAGCTGCTGCCTCTGACCCAGACATGGAGGGAGGCCTTGGGCAGGTAAAGCTGGTTGTGCACGAGATCAGGACTCCAGGTAACTGATTACTCTCTCCAAACTGGGAGAGTCCAGATTTCAGGCACAAAGAGACACGGCAAACCTGAACTTATGTTTTGCTAGACATAGATGTAGTTTCTTAAAAGAGAAGCATGCAATTTTCTGGAAAGAAACAAATGGATTTGAACCAAAAATTTCATCTTTATGTGCAATTTTCTCTACTCTTGAAATGAAAAGAAAATGTAGCCGAGAGGAAGTTGGTATTATCAAGGAAAGCACTGAAATCATGGGCTTTCAAGGCTCCGAGGCTTAAAAAAAATCCTTGGTATAAGATCCATTGTTTTAAAAATTACCTTTGTTGAAGCCCCCACATAAAGACCACCAGGGGAACTGGTAGCCATCAAAGCCAGGCTTAATGTGAGTACCTTGTGAACAAAACATCTGAACCATCTCAGAATGGAGGAGTTTACAGGTGGTTTCCAGATAAGGCTTAGTTACAGAGTGGTTCAGATAGATTGGCTAGAATTTGTAAACTAGGCAAGTTTATATGAAAGCAATTTATGCTTACTTTGTGTGGTATTCATAATTCAAATAATTTGTAATTTGATAGAGTTTGTCAATTAGGATGCAGTTCATTTGTAAATTGTGGTTTCCATTTCACTTCTTGCTATATTAGGGAGATTCGTTCAACTTATTCCTTGATTTTCCCTTCTATAAAACAAGGGGGAAGGATGATTTTATCTGATATCTAAGAACAACCCATGCATCCTAATGCATTCTGTAAGTTAGCTAAAAGTAGTAAGTTTCAAGCTCTTATGAAGCACCTGCTGTGTACCTGGCAGTTTTGCTAGGTGTTCTGGGAGATGTATGCCTTCCCTCTTCTTTCAAGCTCTTATGAAGCACCTGCTGTGTACCTGGCAGTTTTGCTAGGTGTTCTGGGGAGATGTAAGCCTTCCCTCTTCTTTATGGTTCATGAGTTTATTGGGCTATGCCATACTCATAAATGTGTAAGGACAGCAAGGTAGTATAGACTGTCAACTGAATACACCATTGATTAAGTTCAACCACTCATTCATTCAGTTGTCCATTTCTAGATTATTTATAGACAGGTCTACCATGTGCCCAATTACTTTGCATGTACTGAGAATATAGTAATGAGGAAAACCACCACCTGCCCTGTGAGGGGACGGATATTAAAGTAATAAGTGCACAAGTAGATTGCATCATAATTGCCAATAAAGGGTAAAGAATAAAATAAAGCAGGTTGGGGGCTAAAGAGCAAATAGGGTGGCAGTGCTGTTTTATAAAGGGTGGTATCTGTGCTAGGCCTGCACTGAGGCTGGGAATTAGACCCGGAAGAAGGCAAGCCTCCAATCTTCCGTAACTCACAGCCTCGCAGACACAAAGGACAGTGGTGGGCAGGGGGAAGGTGGACGGGGTGTTCAGATGTGGCCATTTTAACTAAGCAACGGGGCTGTGCTGTTGCCATCCCAGATAAATGAGGTTTGTGGTTCACTTTTTCCTTTTTACCTTTAAGTCTTGTGTGCAGTAGACATTCTGCCCCAGACCCACTACCGGTGTTAAAGCCCAGGTTGGGGCAGGGGTTAGACCAAGACTCAGGAACATAGTAAGGTTGGGCTGGGGCACCTGTCAAGAGTGGATACAGCAAGAAAAGTTGAAGATGGGATGGTGTTTTTCCTACAAAGGCGGGGGTCAATGCGTCTGTGGTATCAGACAGCTACTCCGCAGTCAAACGTCCTGAAGAAGGTGAAGGTGGTGGGGCAGGGGTGTTCTGGGTATGTCCTTTTGTTAGAGGGAAGGACTTAGCTGGGTGGAGACAGCAAGGGCAGTGTTTGGGGGGGATGGAGAAGTCAGGCAAGAAGACCTTGGGAAAGGCAAGCTGCAGCTTGGGAGGCCCCATGCAGAGCCACACATCCAGAGTCCCTGTGCTCCCCCAGGCCTGTGCGCCTGCTTGCAGAGGTGCACAGTGGCAGCACGGGGCTCCGTGAAGGTGGCATCGAGCGGTGCCAAGGTCTCTCTTCCGCAGTCTGGGCTCCTCTCTTCATCCCAGGTTCTTCATTTGCAAAATGAGAGAAACGAGAGTATTTGCAAGGCCACACCAGGAGTCGCCAAGCTTAGTTCTCTGAGAAGTGTCTATTAGGCTGGTGTTCTCACCTTTGGAAGCTGTCTTAGTGCCCACCAGTTAGAACCATCGAGGCCCAAACACGGAAACTCTTGCTTCTGCTTCAACCATGGCGAGATACTTCTTCCTGTGCCCCTTTCCCTGAGAAATCTGTTACGTATCTTAGGTCTACCTTAGAAACCTTTTCCTACGAAGTTGTGAATAGCCAAAAAGTGAGGTTCTGCCAAACCCTGGTGAGACCTAGATTTTACCAGGGTTTGGTAAAATGAACACTTGAAACCCTGCGTCCCTTTTACCCAGCAAGCTTGATAAAGAGTGAAGCCCACGGTATAGAGGGGCTGTGTGCTGCAATAAAGACGAGGGTTATCTATGCCATTGGAACAATTATTTAATATGGAAATGGTCTACAAGAGTATACTGTAAGTCAAAATTATGATTTCCTTTCTGGTGATGGGATCAGGGCTGAATGATTGTTTCTTTTTGTCTGAATTTTATATATTTTTTTCAGTGAATACACATCACTTGTAAATATGCTACTGAGTGAAAATAATTTTAGAAATTGAATTATGGCTTGCAAGTGAATCTAATCACACTTTTTTCCCCTTGTGTGTCTTAGCACCATTGGCAATTCCAGATAATCTACCACTGTTTGAACCAAATGTCATCTTTTTTTAGACATGAAAATAAACTCACAGGGAAATTGCATATGTGTTCTGTATGTTTGTAATCATTTCATGTATATGTTATCTTTTTCACTGACAAGATCACAAGAATCCAAAGAGGGGGTCATATTTATTTTGGATGTGGGGGACCTAGTAAACAATTTATGTTGATCTCGGGGTTGCAGCTCCTTCCCCCAGAACAGGTTCTTTATAAGCATTTCAAGCATTTCACCCATTAATCAGTTCCTGATCTTAAGCCTGTTCTGTTATTTTAAAAATAAACAATTCTATTTTCTTCCTATTACTACATATCCATTCTTCATTTTTGCAGTCCCACATGAACTGACAAACTCATGGAATTTCTGGTTCCTAACTCCAGAAATAACCATACCCTTTTACTAAGAAAAATTTCAAACATGAACAAGAGCAGAGCTAATCAGATGGTGTTCCCAACACCTTCACTGAAAAGCTTCAGTGATTATCATTAATCATCTTGTCCCATCTTCCCCCTGATTTTTTTTTGGGGGGGTGGGGCTGTATTGAGAAGCCAATCCTAGACATTGTATCCTTTCACCTGCGTGTTTCTCCAGTAGATAGCCAGTCTGTGGCATTTCAAAACTTGGATTTCTTATTAGATTCAGAGTCCTCTTTCTTTCCTTTAACCCCCAGAGTAGGAGAGTGTGGTCTCAAGCAATTTGGCATGGGAAGGAAGAACATGTCCCCCAGTCCTCCAACACTGACCCCATTAACACCCCCTTCCATCCTTCTTCCCGGTGTGAATCCATGTGGACTGCAGGAGTGGGGCAGGAAAGAGGGAGGGGGGGGACGTCAGGTGACTGCTTGCATGGTCACCCTTGACAAAGCCGTCTTTTCTCTGTTGCTTGTCCCTGCTCCTTCTTGTTGGCACCGAGATCCCTCTGCTCCTCCTCATCATGGGCATCTGAATGCTCTCCCACCAGGGACAGTTACCAAATGTCTGTTTTCTTTTGATGCTGTAACAAATCGTTCTGTGACTTAAGCTAACACAAATGTAGTGTTTTACAGTTCGGGAGACCAGAAGTCCTAAACAGGTATCACTGGACTGAAATCAAGGTGTTGGCAGGGCTGCATTCTTTCTGGAGTTGTGAAGTGAGGGGCAATTTCCTTGTTTTTCATCTTCTGGAAGGCACCTACGTTCTTTGGCTTGTGGCCCCTTCATCGTCAGTCTTAGCATCTCCTCCCTCTCTCTGGCCACCAATTCTACTGTCACATCTCCTTCTCTGACTCCAACCCTTCTGCCTCCTCTTTATGAAGTCCCTTGTGATTTCACTGGGCCACCCAGGTAATCCAAGATAGTCTCCCCAACCACAAGATCCTTAATCACCTCTCCACAGTCCCTGTGATCCTTTGAGGGTACCTATATTTACAGGTTCCGGGATTGAGGGCATGGACATTTTTGGAGGAGACTTTATTCTTCCCAACATACCAAGTGTTCCCAACAGGGCTCAGTTTCTCTACAGGGGCCTCCCTCTGCAGACTCCCTGCATCATGGTGGTCTCTTTTCTGGTTTGGGTCACTCCATCCTCATGGGGTATGGCCTGGCAACATTCATTACTTGGGTCTCTGCTCTTCTTACCCTCCTCACCCTGAATCCGTCCCCACTGGGGTTCACTTGACAACGTTATTCCCTGTCCCCAGATGGTAGTTTGTGAATTTCAAGAGGCCAGGTGGACCCTCCAAGTCTCAGGCTACCCCGATGCCCCTCTCTACCTTCTATCACATTGCAGCTCTCAACACCAGCCGAAATGATCTTGTTCACATCTCTGCTTCCTTGCTTATTGCCTGTCTACCCAGATTTCCACACTTGAATATGAACACTTGAAACCCTGCGTCCCTTTTCATCAGGTTCGCAGTTCTATTCCTTGTACGTGGAATACAGCGGGCACGTGGTAGGTGTTTGGTACTTATTGCTGTGGTCTGAATGCCTGTGTCCCCCCAGAATCAAGGGCTATGTTGAAACCTAGTCCCCGATGTGATGGTATTATGAGGTGGGACTTTGGAAGCTGAGTCAGTCATGAAGGCTGTCCTCCTGAAAGGGATTAGTGCCCTATAAAAGAGGTCCCAGAGAGCTAGCTGGCCCTTTCTCCCACATGAGGACACAGCAAGAAGGCACCATCTTAAAGCCAGAGAGCAGGCCCTCCACAGAAACAAAATCTGCTGGCACCTTGACTTTGGACTTCGAGCCTCCAGAACTGAGGTAGTAAGTACATTTATTGTTTAAAAGCCCGCTAGTTTATGGTATTTTTGTGATAGCAGCTAACATGGACTAAGACACTGTAAAACCCATTCATTCAACAAATAATGAAAGACCGGTTTAATCTCGCCCATAGTGTGGTAGGTTCTTTGATGGGTATGTTAGTAAGATGTTTCCCTTTAAAAAGTTTTCCTCTGACCAGTCCCCTCAAGCAGGTATTCTCACTGGCACCTTACAGGTGAGTGAAACCCAAAGAACAAAAATTTGCAGAATGAAATTTCCCCCGCAAAAAATGGAGCTGTGGGTTCTGAAAGCATCCTGAAGTTCTAGGAGATCTTTACTTAGTTCATCTCAGTCTCTCTCGATGACAGCTGATAAGACAGGAGGCAGAGAAAGGAAGCCTCTGGGGGAGAGAGTGACTAGAAGCTGTCACCTGGCTGGTGAGACCCAAACCAGACAAGGCTGCCGTGATGAACACGGTTATTCCAGTGGGAGCTACAAGAGGCGCACGGGTTGGCTGAATCACTTTGATTGAGGTCGGGTGACCAGTATACCTCATTCTGTCTTCCCAGCAACCTTGAAGAGTAATTTTGCTGCAATACCCATTTTAAAGAGGAAGAAATGGGGCTTCAGGGGTCTAGGAAATATCAGTGGCTCAGCAGGGCCATCGATTGACCAGTTTGACCACATTTCCCTGTAACAATAGAGCCGTAGGTTCTGAAAATGTCCCAAAGTTAGTGAATGGAACCCCTGACCTTCAAGACATTTCAGAACCCATGGCTCCATTTTCACAAGAAAATTTGATTCTGAAAATTTCTGTTCCTTGGGTTTTCTGCACATTTCCAAGCCCACGTCAGCCTGGCTCAGATACTTGTGCTTTTCTAAGTCTCTCGTTTCTTGTAAAGGAAGATGTGATGGTGCTCACTCCACAGAGCTTCGACTCTTGCTGGAAGGAAAACCAGATCAAACTAAACCAAAAGTCAAACAGCAGCAGCGAGAACAAACAAAATGCTTGGCCCACCTCCTACCCACCTTCTCCCCTTATAAATCCCACAGAGTCACACATCCGCATAGACAGACACTGACCTGTGACCGGCCACAGCCCATACAGGGCTTTCCTTCTACTTGTTTCCAATAATCAAGTGTTTTTATTAATATTTTTTTCTTGCTGTTATTTTAAAATAATTTTTTGAAAATTTACCTTGGCATCTGGGAGAAACAGAAAAAATGTACATTTGTTGGCATCTCCTTTAAGAATATATAGGTTTTGTTTTGCTTTTTAAGATCTGAGATACATCTGTAGAACATGCAGGTTTGTTCCATAGGTACACATGTGCCATGGTGGTTTGCTGCACCTATCAACCCATCATCTAGGTCTTAAGCCCCACATGCCTTAGGTATTTGTCTTAATGCTCTTCCTCCCCTTACCCTCCATCCCCACCATAGGCCCCGGTGTGTGATGTTCCCCTCCCTGTGTCCATGTAGTCTCATTGTTCAACTCCCACTTATGAGTGAGAACATGCAGTGTTTGGTTTTCTGTTCCTGTGTTAGTTTGCTGAGGATGATCGTTTCCAGCTTCATCCATGTCCCTGCAAAGGACATGAACTCAAGGAATATATAGTATTTAAGTGTGTACGCGTACATGTGCGCACACACACACACAGGCACATGATTTTTGAACTGGGATCAGCCCATAAGGAGGTGGTGAGAGTTGTATGCCCTGGTAAGGAGAAGTGAGTGGCTGTACCACTCTGCATTGCTTCAAAGCCACAGACAGATGCTGCTGGTGCCAGTGAGGTGCATGCTTCCAGGCACTGTCTCCCTAGAGGCTGCCTGTCTCTGCCTCCTGCCTTACCAGCTATCATCAGGGAAGAGGCTGAGATGAACAAAGCAAATGTCTCCTAGAATTTCAGGACATTTTCAGAACCCATGGCTCCATTTTTTTGCAGGGAAATTTGATCTTGCAAAGAGAAGAGTGAGTAGAGCACGCGTGGATGGTGAACATCCACCAGGCCTTCCAGGAGCGTTTCTCTTTGTCAGGCCTCTGGTTACTCACTGGTGCAGTGGGGAGGAGGAGAGGCTTGGTTTGGCTGTGGACCTTGGTATCTCTGTCTCCGAGGGGGAGACAGTGGGGCCCTGTGGCTTGTAGACTGCAGAGGGGGCTCGAGCTCTGTCCACAGCAGGGCCTGGACATGCACAGCTAGGGCTGAGAGGTTGGAACCTGGGAGAAGGGGGAGAGACCTGAGGGCATCAAGCTGGCAGGAGCCTCCAGGAGAGAAGCCACCCTCCTGAGCTCTTCTGCTGCACCTGCCCTGGCCTCAGGGCACAAGGGCTGCAGAGAAGGGAGACCTCCTGGGCACCCTGCAGTAGATGGTGCTCAGACAGGGCACAGACCAAGCCTACACCCTCTGCAGGCCTCACCAGCCCCGCATCTGTGCCCTGTTCCCCACTCTAGCCTCATCTCCAGCCATAGCCCTCACAGCCTCAGGCCACAAGGTGTCCTCAACTCAGCACTCGAGCCCTGCTCTCTGCTCCAAAGGTCCCAGCCTTTGTCAACTCCCAGTCACCCTCTGAGCCTCGACTCCTCCTTCACAGCAGGGGCTTCCAACCATTCTTAGTTTACTGTCTCCTTAGAGGGGGCGCTTTCCTGGGCCTTGAATTTCAAGTCCTTACTCCAGCCCTTTCTGGGTCATTCTCCATCTCAACTCTTTCTTCTTTATACACGTATCCTACAGCTTGGAGTTAGTAGATGGGTGGGACTTCTTTGCTGCCTCATTTTTCAGCCTGTCTCCCCATCCTGATGCCAGCCTCCTGCCCAGGGCACCCCAGCACATGACAGCCCTTGGCACACAGCTGCACAACACTGAGCCATGCAGCTCCTGAATGTGGACTGAGTAGGTGTAATCACGCCCTCCTTCATCTCCCCCCACTGGTGACTCTGAGAGATTGGGTGCTCATCTGTCCGCATCAAAACGATGTGCCAGTGCTTGTCTCCCCAGCACACGGTATGGGCAGGACCTGGCACTGAGCCTGGCATGAGTTAGGAGGGCTTCAAACACTTGTGGGATGAATCGTCAATGAAGTGGCTGGAAAAAGGCAGGAGAGTGGCAGAGGCCAGATGGTGGAGAATTCTGTGTTCACAACATGAGCCCACAACATCTATTCGTGAATCTGTTGCTATGCAGGAACAAGTAAAAAAAAAAAAACAAACATGATTTTAGGAGCTTGATTGCAAGTGACATGGGCTGGGAGGTCATTTCAATTAAGCCACTTCCTCATCTAATTTAAAATACTTCTAGAGGCTCCTTTGAAGGACTGTTGGTTGAGAACAAAAGTTCCCTGAGGCCATCTGTGTGTGTCCTATTGGAGGAAGTCCTGGCATTGCTATGTGGCTCTCTCTGACCTTTAATGTCCTTATCCAAAACTACAGGTGTGGCATCTACTCTCCCCTGCCCCAGGCTACCTATTGGAAGAATCCCTGGCTTATAGCTGGTGCCCCGTGCATGGGTCAAAGCAGCCTCTCTTCACTCTGCTCTGACAGAGGATGCAGAGGGGCTGGGATTGGGGATCTGAGGCCCAGGTAGAGTAGATGCTCCCCCACCCCCTTTGTTTCCTAACCACCTCCTGCTGGCCTCAAACTTTCCAGGGACCTGAAAAGGAAAAGGTCATTTCACCCCAGACTGTAAAATGATCAAAACTACCATTTGACAGGGAGCTGTTATCCCTCTCCCCATCTCCCTCACTTCTTTGGATCACCCCACACCCCAATAATTCACTCTCTTTCCTTCCCCTGTCTCTTTCTCAGAGTCCTGCCCATCTTCCTCCTCCCCCACAGAGGCCCACCCCTGCCCCTCAGCAGTTTCAGGACCAGCCACCAGCCTTCTGCAGGGCACAGCTGCTCTCTTCTCCCAGCCCCTCCCCCACTTCCTCTGTTTCCTCCAGATCCTTCTGAGGCTGGACTCAGCTTTGCTCTCTGGAGGGCAGTAGCTGCTGCTGCTGCATTTCTTCTCAAGAGAAAGGTTTTCCTCTTTTTCTTTGTTTAAATTTGTATGTTTTGTTACCTGGTGCTCCTGCTCTGTCTCTGAATTCCTTTCCTGCCTTTTAACTTTCTGTGCTTAGTTATTAAGTTTTGAAGTTATTTCTCTGTGTACCCTTGTTTTAGAGTGTACTTACTAGAAATTCTCTTGAAAGGTGGAGCTTGCAAGTTTGAGGGTGGTGGGGGATATTCCAGCAGGTGACTCCCCAGGTGGACGCCTGTCTTTGGGGCTGACACTTTCCCCAGGATACTTCCTGCCAGGTAAGACCTCTGGATTCTCTTTTGGAAGAAATGGGCTGGGGAACCTGAAAATGGTTTCACGTGTTTGTTCCATTGCTGGGCTCTCCACACCCTAGAGCTGACCAGTATATGCCTGGCATGAAGTTCAGTGTGAAGTGGAACTTGGTTGGTGGAAATGCATCCAAGCGTACTTAAGTGAACATTGCTTCCAGATTTCCCGTAAGAAATTTGGAGTAAAATTTTGAGAGCCATGCCAAAAAGAATGGACTCTCCTAGATTTAGGATTTTCGATGCACTTTGCACACTTTGTCTAAGTTTAGAGCTGTCACCTAAGAGACACTCCAAATGGGGTCTCAGCCACAGAGCTTTCTTGGACTGTTTCTGAATCATCATCGCTGTGGTCGATCAGAGTATCTGGTGTCACAAGGCACAGGACACTTGCCCTTCCACCTTCTACTCATGCTGCTACCTCAAGAGTGACCTGGAAGGCTGTTTTTGGCCAGTCCCATGGTCCAGTGCTGCCTCGCCTGCCTCTACAGGGTAGAACCCAATTTGGCCACTGTTGAGATAGCACCATCTCTACATGAATCATATCAACCCCAAACCAACCTGACCACAGTTTTTCTTACATTGAACATTTCTATACCAGCAGAAATATAGAAAGCTAGATTTCCACCTGTTGGAATATCCTGGCTTCATGATCTGCTGATCTCTTCTAGTTTAATTGGAAGTGTTATATTTGGGAAATTTTAGACTGTAGAGCTTCCTATTTGTTGATGAGCTTCTAAATGCTGTGTCTAACCACAGACCAGTAGGTTACAAAGGACCATGAACTTGAACTCTGTCTTTGCTAGCTTGGAGACCTACCTTTACCTCTGTGAACCTCTCTTTCTACATCTATGAAATAGTGGTAATGTAGCAAGTAGAGAAACTGAAAGAGAGACTAAAGGGTACATGAGTGGTCATGCAGTAAATGTTTCCTTCATGATTCAAAAACCTGAGAGCTTCTACCAAAGAATACACACAGATGGTAAATAAGAGAAGGAAAAGATCCTTCACATTATATGCCATTAAGGTATTGGAGATTAAAACATTGAGATACCATTATACACTTGTTAGAATGGCTAAAATCCAAAATGCGAAATGCTGGTGAGGGTATGGAGCAACAGGAATGTTCATTCAGTGTTGTAAATGCAAAATGGAATGGCCAATTCGGAAGATAGTTTGGCAGTTTCTTATAAAATGAAACATGCCTTTACTTACAACCCAACAGTCATGCTTCTTTATCCAAATGAGTTAAAAATTTATGCCCACCCCAAAACCTGAACAAAAATGTTTATAGCAGCTTTATTTATAATCATGAAAACACGGAAGTTACCAAGATGTCATTCAATAGATGAATAAACTGTGAAACATCCAGACAGTGGAACACTCAGCACTAATAAGGAATTAACTATCAAGCCACAAGAAGACATGGAAGAACCACAGAAGTTTACTACTAAGTTAAGGAAGCCAATTTGAAAAGGCTGCACACTGTGATTCCAACTATATGCCAGTCTGGCAAAGATAAAACTATAGACCTAGCAAAAAAGATCCGCAGTTTGCTGGGGCTTGGAGAGAAGGAAAGGAGGGGAAGAAGGGATAAATGGGTGAAACGCAAGATGTGTAGGGCAGTGAAAGTATCCTGTACGATGTCATAAGGGTGGAAATCATGTCATTATGCATTTGCTCAAACCTGTAGAATATACGACATTGACTATGGACTTTGAGTGCCAATGACATGTCAAGGTCTGTTCATCCACGGTAACACATAGGCCACTCTAGAGCAAGATATTGATGATGGTATTGAGGGGAGGGTAGATGTGGGAACTCTACTTTTCTTTCAGTTTTGTTCTGAACCTAAAACTGCTCTAAAGAAATAAGCTCTATTAATTTAAAAACCGAAGCAAACAAAACGTAAAACTGGTCATGCTTGTTCAAATCACTTGATACATATTCAATACTAGAAAGCTTATTTTTACAAAGGAAAAAAAATTAACAGTATCAACTTAACCCAAATTAAAACTTTATTTAATCAATAAGCAGAATTAGTTTCCAGAAATGCACCAGTAAGGAGGCAAGTTCCACAAACCATAAGGAAGAAAGCCAGTAATTATTCAGAGTTTAGAGAAGCAGACAGCTGATTTGAACTACTCAGTTTTTACAAATTACACTCTGCTGAAATATCAGATGTTAAAATTTATATAGCTGAGTAAATGCATTTTTAGGGAGTAGTGTTTAACCTTGGAACAGAATCTAAAATTTAGGCGTCATTGTTTACTATTAGCACAAGTTCAAAATCAAACTAAATATATAATATCCTAATTAAATGTATCATCTTGATAGCTTTTTATAAAAGCTATGGATATACTCTCAACATATTTATGAAAGGATCTATTATGACCCCAGAATTCATGGTTAAAAAATAGTCACACGCTGAATAGGTCAACAAGCTGTGGCACATCCATGAAACAGAATATAACCTAAGAAAAGAAGGTGGGACTCCAGACACACAAACCCTTTGGATGAATTTCAAAATCATTATGTTGGACAACAGAAGGTGGACATAAAAGAATACATATTATATGACTCCATTTGTACTCAACTAGGAGCACAAATCTAATTTGTAGTGACAGAAGGCAGATCAGTGCCTTATGTGGGTTTCCTGAAGCTGAGCCTGCAGTGGGGACTTTTGTACAAGTAACTACTTCATGGTAATGCTCAGAGGAGAGACTTTGGGCAGAGCAGGGATGAAGCTAAGGTGGTGTTTCAGCTGACGTCTATCCTCACCGTGATCCTGTGGAAAGCTCTAGATTATAAATGGCTCCTCAGAGCTGACTCAGTTGTGGAAATGTGGCCAGGCATTTGAACTGCTACCTCAGTGAGAGACCACACATATGCCACTCACTCCCATGAAGCATGGGCATGACCTCCCAGGTATTTCCAAGACAGGTGACTTCTGTCAACAAAGGCACTCCTTAACAAGGATGCAGTAATTTCAGCAGCTGGAGAATAAGTGCATCAGCTCCACAAACAAGAGCTGCTCAGAGAAATAACTTCCTCTTTCAGTTCCCAAGTAGAAGAATCAAGGCCAATGTCTGGAGTTTATTGGCAACTGGGTTCAGTTCAACAGATAACCAAGTACAAGGAGCACTGCACATGATTGAAGAGTCAACCTAAGCTGATGAGCATCCAATAACCGATGGCTGAACAGAGGCTAGAGGACAGCTTGGAACTTGGAGATCTCTTTGAGAGCATGATCCCCATCTTGGAGATTAGACCCAGTGTCCAAAGGAACTTTTAAAAAGTTCCTTCCAAATAAGAGGTACTTTGATTCTGCCACCTTTCCTACTCCAGTCCCTTCCTCTTCCTTTAATCATCACAATGATGATGTGAACAGCAAAAACTGTGCCATTCCCATGGACCAGGCCCATAGCTTCATCTCACAGAAGCCTCATGACTGGTCTGTGAGCTAGAAATTGGTACGCACTTTTCAGATGACGTTACACTGTGAGCCTACAGAGGCCAGAGGAAGAACCAGCTTTGAGCGACACCTGCTTCTTGGCCCAGAAAAAGCTTATGCTTCAAAAAACAAGCCATAAAAAGCTCTCACTAAAGAGAATAATGACATAACATGGTGCATAGAGTCATGAGGATTATCAAAGGCAAAGTAACAAAACGAAGATGACCAGATGAAGAGAACAAAAACATGAACAGACTAAAAACCAGTGCAAAACCAAAAGAAATATCTTAGGGAAGATGTTACTTGATAAAGAGCCAGAAGCCAGGGAAAGACTGTAGCAAACAGGGGAAATCACAGGCAGTCATCTCGGGACCAGGTAGCCTCTGCCATGTCTGTTAGGGTATGCTTCCTTGGTTTTAGTCAAGATAACAAAGATATATTTTAATCTATTTTGCCACCTTCATTTCAGTTCTGTCAGTTGGCCCATAATGTCCTCAAGGTAAAGTAGCAATCTTTCCTTGCAGGATCCAGTCTAGGGGCAGGTATTGCATTTAGTGGTCAGTTCTTAATATCTCTTGATTTGCTAGATTGAGTGATAACCTAATTGACTGCCTGTCTGCCTTTCCGCATGTGCTGATAGCTGTCTCCATGGCTTTCTCTGGGTCAAGGTCCCAGACACTGCTTATTGTAATTGTTTCTACCTTGCTTATGACAGTTGAGCCCTGCCATCTGGCCTGTGTTATTTAGGAATCTTATGATTTATTTTGCAGTATAACAGCATCCTTACCATCATCCTGCCCTTATAGGACAGCCCAAAACTCCTTGATGACACGAGTGCCTCTTGGCAGGTGACATCTCATTGTGCAGTTAAATGGACTGTCCTCCAGCTGGCAACTTTTCCATACCTACGCCATGTGTCTGCTCCGGCACACCTACTTCTCTAAGCCATTTCCAGCGTCCGCCATGACTTTGAAGAAAAATGTCAATAGTTTTTGGGGAACAGGTGGTTTTTGGTTACATGGTCTATTAGTCCATTTTCGCACTGCTGATAAAGACATACCTGAGACTTTATAGAGACTTATCATAAAGACAATTCACAAAAGAAAGGTTCAACTGGACTCACAGTTTCACATGGCTGGGGAAGCCTCACAATCATGGTAAAAGGCGAGGAGGAGCAACTCACATCTTACGTGGATGGCGGCAGGCAAAGAGAGCTTGTGCAGAGAAACTTCCATTTTTGAAACCACCAGATCTTCTGAGACTCATTCACCATCACAAGAACAGCACAGGAAAGACCTGCCTCCATAATTTAATCACCTCTTACCAGGTTCCTCCCACATGTTGGAATTGTGGGAGTTACAATTCAAGATGAGATTTGGGTGGGGACACAGCCAGACCATATCACATGAATAAGTTCCTTAGTGGCGATCTCAGAGATTTTGATGCACCTGTCGACCCAAGCAGTGTACACTGTACCCAATGTGTAGTCTTATCCCTCATCCCCCTCCCCCAAGTCCATTATGTTATTCTTATGCCTTTGTGTCCTCATAGCTTAGCTCCCAGTTATAAGTGAGAAAATACAATATTTGGGTTTTTTATTCCTGAGAGACTTCACTTAGAATAATGAAGTAAAGTCATTACAACTCCATCTAAGTTGTTGTAAATGCCACTATTTGGTTCCTTTTGTGGCTGAGTATTATTCCATGGTATATGTATACCACAATGTCTTTATCCATTTCTTGGTTGATGGACACTGGGGTTAGTTCCATGTTTTTGCAATTGCGATTGTGCTGCTATAAATGTGCATGTGCAAGTGTCTTTTTTGTGTGTAATGCCTCATTTTCCTTTGGGTACTGTAGGGTCCAGCCCTTCAGGGTCCCGTGGGTTCCTCTCTGCTGGTGTGGAGACAAGAAACTGTGGAAATAAGACACAAGACACAAAGAAAGAGAAAACAGAGTTTGTGCCCAGGGATCCACAACTTTGAAGCCGAGGCAAAGAGAAAACCTAAGGTGTCAGCACTTTTTTCATACTTGTCAAGAAATAACAAGGTCACTAAGATTTATGTTGCTATTACTAATTCTTATCTTCTAAGAAAAAGAGGAACCAGGTACAGAAGCAGAACTTGAAAGTAGCCATGGAACGTGACCGCTGAAGCACAGCTCCACATAGAGACAATTAAGTCCCCGGATGTCTGTGGGCCTCCCTGACAGCCTTCAGGCCCACGACAAGAGCTTGGAGGAGCGGAGTTTTCTCCTTACTCTCCCGAGGAGGGAGACATCTTGGCCATCTTGGACGTCTCCTTCCCTAGCTGGCTAAACAGCAGGTGCTTTCACAGCGCTGGTGCTGTCGCACAGCCAAGGTGTCCTCCAGCAGCCCTTATGCGGATGTGACAGAGGGCTTAGAGCATCTTGCCTTAGGGTCACCTCTTTTCCAATGCCACTTCAGTCCCATACTTCTTGACCTGAGACTTATTAGTAAGATTAAAGATTATATATGTATATATTTATGATTACATATGAATAGCCATGTGATTATTTATGAATATATATAGGAATAACTATGTAACTATATTTTAATTATTTTGTATGTTTATATGAGAAAATGCTGAGGCTTCAGACCCTTCATTGCTGGATGAAATGATAGTTGTGCTTTCAATTCTTTAAGGAATCTCCAGAGTGTTTTCCATAGTGGTCATATAATCCGCATTCCCACCAGCAGCGTAGGTGTTCTCTTTTCACCACATCCCCGTCAACATCTATTATGTTTTGAGTTTTAAATTCTGGTCTGCCGTGACTTTTCTGCATCACTCTGGACACCCATTTCTTCAAGGGTCCAAGAGCCATGCTGGCAATGTGGAGTCCCAGCCAGTGTGCTAAATCTCACACTGTGAGTCCATTCATGCTTATCACCTCTTCTCCAGGCTTCCGTTTTAGCCTCCCTGATTCAGCACCACCAGCATCCCGTTCCATGATGTTCTCCTGGTTCCCACCAGTATGTGCCAGCAGGTGCTGCAGTGGTTTAGGATACAGTCTCTCCATTCCTAGCAGATGCAGCAGTCTTCCAGGTGTGCTACGCTGTGGCTTAACCCTAGTTATCAGTCTGACAACCCTCAGGGGAAGCAAGGTACATGTTTTATTGCATCATCTTCAAGCCTTGAATAGGGAGAAGGGAACAAGCATGGCAGCCCAGAGGTTTTGAGGAATTTTGAGATGAAAGACTTAAGTGTATTAACCAAGATTTTTGTATCCCATATCATGGTGTAGATTTTCACTTCTTAATCCTGGCTGTGACACTGCTGTAAAAGACTTCCCAGGGTTGAGAATGTAAGCTCCTCTAGAGCTCTGCTACCTTTTCCTTTTTTTGAGATGAAGTCTTGCTCTTATCCTACAGGCTGGAGTGCAATGGTGCAATCTCAGCTCACTGCAACCTCAGCCTCCTGGGTTCAAGCAATTCTCCTGCCTCAGTCTCTTGAGTAGCTGGGATTACAGGTGCCTGCCACCATGCCTGGTTGATTTTTGTATTTTTAGTGGGTCGGGGGCGGGTTCACCATGTTGGCCAGACTGGTCTCGAACTCCTGATCTCACATGAACCACCCGCCTTAGCCTTCCATAGTGCTGGGATTACAGGCATGAGCCACCATGCCCAGCCAAGCCCTGCTACTCTTACAATTAAGTCCTGTGCACGCTCCTCAGCTTTCATCCTCATGGCTGCAGGAGAAGAGTATCCGCATAACTCTGTAAACCATTTCCAAAGCTTCTGGGAACTCCAGTTTAAAGATGCCTCAGTAAGCCAGTCTGCTTACACATCACATAGCCAACTCTTAGGACATTCTCTAGAGTCTGGAAGGCACCATTGTTTCTGTGAGTGGTGTATTATATTCATGTCACAGATACGGGAACTAAAGGTCAGAGCTGCAGTGCATATCATGTGGCTTTTGAGCATTTAAATAAGATCATTCTAAATGGAGATGTGCTCCAAGTTATAAAATACATGCCAGATTTCAAAGCCTTGGAACAAAACCGTATGTGAAATAATTTATTAACATTTATATTAATTGCCTGTTCACATAATCTATTAGACATACTGAGTTATATAAAATATGTTCCTGAAGTTACTTTCACTCGTTTCTTTTTACTTTTTAAATGTAGCTTCTAGAACATTTAAAGATATATGTGACTCACATTATATTTCTACTGGATAGTGCCGGTTTGAGAGAGTTGAAATAGGTTACCCAGATGACTATAACTGGTCAATTGTAGAGTCCAGACTGAACCCAAGTATATTAGATTCTTAGGGCTGTTGCAAAAAAATGCCACAAACCGGGAGGCTTAGACACAAATGTATTGTTTTACAGCTCTCAGGGCTAGGACTGGGGTCCAGCCTCAGCTCCAGGTTAAGGTGTCGGCAAGGCTGGTGAGGGAGAATCTGATCCACATTCTCCCCAGTCTTGATTGTTTTCTGCAACCTTTGACATTCCTTGGCTTATAGAGGCATCATTCCAATCCTCTGTCTCTACATGGTGTCTTCCCTCTGTCTCTTCAGATCCTTCCCCCTCTGTGCATGTCTGTCTCTATGCCCAAATTTCCCTTTTTTATAATGACCCAGTCATATTGAATTGGGGCTTATCCTAATGAACCCATTTAAACTCAATTACCTTTTTAAAGATCCTATTCACAAATCAGGTCACATTGTGAAGTACTGGAGGGGTTAAGACTTCAACATATACATTGTGGAGGACACAATTTGGGACAGGATACGAGGTTTTTCTGTCTCCAATGCCCATGCTTTCTGATATAAAAGTGAAAATGAAGGAGTGATAAATTCTGAGAGTAGAGAAAGGAATGGGGTCAGGGAAGTGCTAAACAAAAATGGCAGGACTGTTAAGGGCTGGGTGATATGTGCAGGAATTTCCTGGCAGACAATGGAATGTGGGGGACGGCTCTGCTCATCTCTTCTCAGCATCTAGCCTTATACCTTCCCCGGGTTTACCTTTTCTTAGTCCACTGGGCTGCTATGACCAAGTACCATACACTGGATGGTTTTTTACATAGCAGAAATTTATGGATCATAGTTCTGGAGGCGGAAATCCAAGACCAAGGCACTGGCAGATTTGGTCTCTGGTTCATAGTTGATGCCTTCCAGCAGCTTCCTCACATGGTGGAAGGGATGAGCTAGCACTCTGGGGCCTTTTATAAGGGCACTGATTCCATTCTTGAGCCCTCCACCCTCATGACCTAATCACCTCCCAAAGCCTCTTAACACCATCACCTTGGGGGTTAGGTTTCAACATATGAATTTCTGGGTCACATCAACATTCATCCGTTGCACCCACCTTTTTGGGGCCTCGTGTATCCCCTGTGAATTTGGAACCCCACAATGCTTTGAAAATGCCCATCCCAACTCCACCACTGAGAAAGATTTATGGGCATTTCAAGCCAAATTATATGGTCAGACTCAAACCCAAAGCAGATTTTTTCTGAAATGAAATACCCTCATGATCACTCACGTCCCCTCTTGAATGCTTCTCCATATAAATTCATGTCTGTGCTCGTGGAATGACTGAGGGGCTGTTGGGGTAGTTGCTATTTTGGGGGGAAGAGATGTACGAGGAAACCCGGGAAAACAGACGATGCTGTCTTTACCTCGTTAGATGTTGTTCATTACAGACACTCAGTGAATGATGAACGGGTTGCAAAGATGCCCGAGCCAGCTTAGTTCCCTTTGCTAATTTGGTTGTATTTTTCAGAATGGTGACAGATCTTGAGGGTCAAAAATCCCGTTTTTCTGTTGTGCCTGTTCATTCGAGTCCGTCCATCCCTCCATTCATTCAGTCCAGCTGCAGGTAGCCATGATAAGCAGTGGGTATAGGGGTGGGGGATCATTGGAGAAAAGGATCAGGCTTGTCCTCAGGGACCTCTCCTAGTAGCCTTTACTTCTAGGGGGACTGTTGATTAAATGAAGGATTTCAGCAGGGGGAGCAGGTTATTCCTGGTGACAACGTTTCCCCACTTGCCTGCTTCTCACCCGCCTTTGTAAGTTCAGCTCATCCATCCCTCTTCCAGGAAGCCTTTCCTCATCTCCCTGGCCTGGGTTTGATAATCCTTCTCTTGGGATCCATTGCACTGTGTCCTGTCTTCTGGCAGAGCATACACTTTGTTATATGTAATGATTACTCTGCCCATTTGCCTCCATCACTGGGTTTCAAGCTCAGTGTAGGCAGTGCCTTGTACAGTGTGCCAGCACATGGTGTGGGCCTGTATTTACTGCATAAATGAATTATTGAAAAAAAGAAAAGCATTGGAATTCTCACTACCACCACCTGCCTGCATAGAGTAGCTCAGATTGATATTCTTAATGTCCCATTATGACAAAGACAGCAAACCATCATATAACATATCTTACTTTATAAAGCATCCTCATTTTCATTATCTCATGTAACCCTCATGAACCTGTGAGGCTGGGGGATATTGATCACACTATGCAAGTGAAGAACTGAGGACTAGATAGTAATAGAAGCAATAGAGACGGAACCCTTAGGTGTGCTGGCAACTGGCTAAGCTCTTGGAGGACACCGTGTTGAATTCCCCCCCCAACAACCCTATAAGGTAACTTAGGATTCGATTGCACAGGTGAGGGAGCGGAGGTGCAGAGTGTTTCCAAGACTTGCTAAGTTTTCACTGCTGGTACATGGCAGAGCTGGTGTTGGTTTCATACACCCTCATTCTAGCTTACACATCAGCACATCAGATGGCTTGGAAAGAAGTGCATAGAACACTGCTTGTGAGTGCTTAACAAATGTTCATTGAATTAAAGTGGCTTGCCCAAAGTCACATAGAGCCAGCTTTGAATCCAACATTTTTACCCTAATTCTACAGTTCTTCCTGAGCAGAGAGCTTTGCCCACCCCAAGCTGAGCGAGCTAGGCCCTCTCTTTCTTGGATACAGCACAGAAAGTGTGCATCATGATAGCTCAGCTGGGCTGGGGCAGAGCTCACAGCCTGGGTCTGTGAAAGAAAGGCACAGCTCAGTGGTCTGGACGCAGACACAGCATGCTTTTGTGTCACAACCAAATTCCGACCCTGAGCACCACCCAGCAACACATCAGCAGTGCCTCATTCACTCAGTGCCCACGGGCAGTGGGAGCAGCCAGGCCCTCTGAGTCAGACAGAGCTTGAACTCTGCCCAGGCTGCCTTCGCAGTGTGCTGAACCTCATCGTCTCTCTAAATTGCTTTCTGCTTATTACTCCTCCTTGTCCAGATTCCTGTACCATGAATGTTGGCAACCATGGCAGCAATGGGCTAACTTCTAGAAGGAACCCTAGAAATGACTTCAATTTCTCTGGAGGACCAGTGCCAGACCTCTGCCCCCACAAGAAGTCCAAGGTGTTGCCTGCCCTAACACCAGCCTCTGCCCCAACCGGCCCTCAGGAGGGAATGGAATGTGGTGCTCATACTTGCTGGGCTGCAACCTGACGGGGGCGGGGTGGGGGGGGGGGGAACGGCGGTGGCGGGGAGGGCAGTGGGAGGGGTCCCTGAAGACAAGCCTGATTCTTTTCTCCAATGACCCCCCCCCCATACCCACTGCTTATCATGACTACCTGAAGCTGTACTGAATGAATGGATGGATGGAATCGTCAGGCGGACCTGACAATAAACACATTTCCTGAGCACCTGGTTTGCATCAGGGTCTCTGCTGCATGCTTCACGTACCATTGAAACATCCATGAGATAGAGTCATCTACTTGTCTTTATTTTTATTAGATCTCAGAAACAGTCATGTTGCTAAGTAGTACCCATATTCACTCTCAGGCTTTTCTAAGTCATAGTTGATATGAATACACTGCCTCTTCTTAGATTGAATGCCATGTCAGTCTTTCATTTGGACACTATCCCCAGAAAATCTTGTTTCTTTCCTCATGAGATCTTACACCACCTACCCAAAGTTGTCTTCCCCTGTGAACCTCGCTCCAGAAACTCAGATTCACACAATCTAACCTCATTCCCCTTCCAACACCCCATCTCCTGCCACTGTCCCTTGTCCTGAGAGTGTGGAGCATGACATGTGTCTGTATGAAGTGTGTTATGTTAGTTTCATCTGCATTCAAAAGCCAGTTCCCTGCCTTATTTCCTGGGCAAGTTTCCTCACTGCTTGGGGTCTTAGTGGTGCAGTGACTGGTCCCTGGGGTTGCTGATTAAATAAATGTATCCATCACAGAGGTTCTCCATCAATCGTGGGGTATCCCAAGTATGGGGGGCACATTCCATCACGTGTGGCTTGGGAAGCAGGCAGGTCCAAGCCAGCCCTGCCTTTGCATTAGCTCTGTTTTCTTGAGGAAGTTATGTAGCCCGAGTCACCGTATCTTCTCCAAAATACTGGAAATAGTACTTAACTTATAGAATAATTCATAAATGGAAGACTAAACATAATTGTTTCCACCATCCCTAACCCCTGGTAACCAATAATTCCATCTCTATAATTTTGTCAAGAATGATAGATAATAGAATCATATTGTAGGAAATCTTTCAAGGTTAGCTTTTTTTTTAATTCAGCAAAATCAATCCATGCATATATCAATAGTTTGCTCTTTTTCTACTGAGTAGATTTCCACGGTATGGATGAAATACTGTTTAACTGCTCACCTTTTAAAGGTGATTGGCTATTACCAGCTTTTGGATATTGCAAGTATATCTGCCATGAATATTCATGTCCAGATTTGTGTGTGGATGTAGGTTTTCATTTCTCTGGGATAAATGCCCTAATGTTCAACTGCTGGGTCATATGGTAAGCATATGCTTAGGTTCTCAAGCATCTGTAAAACTCTTTTCTGTAGTGGTTGTACTATTTTACATTCCCATCAGCAATTTCTCTGCATCCTTTCCAGCATTTGGTAGTGTCACTTTTTAAAAAAAGTTGTCTAACACATGTGTAGTGATATTTCACCATGCTCTTAATTTCCATTTCCCTAATTGCTAATGATGTTGAAATTTTTCATGTGTCTGCCATCTGTACCTCGTCTTTGGTGAAGTATTTCCTCATGTCTTTTGCTCATTTTCTAATTGGATTGCTTATTTGTTTTTCCAGTCGAGTTTTGAGTATTCCTTGTGTACTCTAGATACGAATCTGTTGTCAGATACATGGTTTGCAAATATTTTTTTTTCCTAGTATGTCATTTGTCTTTTCATCGTTTTAACAGTCTTTGGCAAACATTTTTGTTTCTTGAGACAGGGTCTTGTTCTGTCACCCAAGCTGGAGTGCAGTGGCACAATCACAGCTCACTTCAGCCTCAAGACTTGAGGCTCCATCGACCCTCCCCCCTCAGTCTTCTGAGTAGCTGGGACCTACAGGCACAAGCCACCACACCTGGCTAATCTTTTAATTTTTTTAATTTAATTTTTGTCTTTGTTTTGAAGATACGAAGTCTCCCTGTGTTGCTTTCAGGCTGGTTAAAGTTATTAATTTTGATAGTGCCCATGCGTCAGTTTGTATTTTTATGTTTTTGGTCTCATGTCTGCAAACTCTTCACTAGCTCCTACCAAGGGGGACGGCACCTCTATACTCTGTGGGACACGTATGTGCTCCCCACATGGTCTTCACTGACACCCTGAGAGGGATCTTTACTGCCCAGTGGGGATGAGAGTCTTGACTTCTTTCTTGACCTTCCCTGACCCACTCTGGTAGGGAGCAGGGAGGAAGCAGGAGGATTGGGGTGCTTCCTTATGTCTTGGTGAGAAAGGACTTAGGTTCTCCTTTTTGACTTTGCTGGTGGGAGCAGACGTGAGGCTACATTTTTTCCTGTGGTTTTTGGCTGGAAAAGAGCAGTTTTCTGGCTTGCTAGGTGGCCTCTAGCCTGGTCATTAGAGAGAATGGGCTTTTTTGTTGTCGAGTTCTTTTTGTATCTACTTGCCTGTATTTCTGAGTTGCCAGTTTCTCCCATATCTGGTCTAAGATTTTTGAGGCAAAATGAAAACCCAGGGACCTCACTGTCACATTCTTGCTTTAGCGATGAGGCCCCCATTTTCTCCCTTTGTTTTGTGTATAACATTCAGGGTTTTCAGGTTTTCTAAGAGACAGGAAAAGGGAAAATTATGTTCATTCTATCTTTCCAGGGGGTGGAAGTTTATCTGAAATTTTGATACAAACTGCCCTGTTTTGGAGAAAAACATTACTGTGTACAAAGTGTTCCTTTAAGCAGAGAAGATGGCATGCAATGGAGCCCCCACCTGATGAAGAGCAGGGGTTTTGGTTTTCCATTCCCTGGGTTCAAATCATGGTGCCTCTACTGCTTGCTAGGTTTGTTTGGCCTGATTATTTCACTCAGTTAAACCATTAAGTATTTCTCAGCTATCAAATGAGGGGGAATAGTGGCATTTTCCTCCTAAGGTAGGATTGGGAATTAACTTAGATGATTCATGTCAAGCAAACAAAACAAAATACATAGTTCAGTTTATGGAAAAGCAGTTACTGAGTGTAAACTATTTTTGTTCAAAGAAAAATAATACAGCAGTGCATCTTAGGGTACTTGGAGGCTGAATAACCTTCGTCATTCTCTATTTCTCTGAATGGGCCAAACTTTCTTCCATTCCTTGCCTCCTGACCTCGCTTTCCCTCCTTCCTTCCTTGCTTTCCCTCCTCCCTTCCTCCCATTAACACAAATGGTCTGAGCTTTGTGTTGAGCTCTGGTGGTATCAGTACTGGTGGAGCAGAGTCCCTGTCCTCAAAGAGACCAGATAAGGGACAACAGAAAAATCCTGGCAGCGTGTGTGCTAGGGGCTCCAACAGAGGCCAGGACCAGGTACCATGTTGGCTCTTCAGGATGCAGATAAATGCCATGGGATTCAAGCCTCAGATGACTGCACTGGAGTTAGTCACATCTACTTATAGGAAGGCATTCCAAATAAAGTCTCCCTGTAATGTTTATAGCCAAGCCCAGAAGCTGGAGACACCAACCCCGCAGAAGCAACCCAGGCTACAGAGAGAGAGAAACGTTCTTGGGGCAGAACTCAGTCAGCTGATGTACAGAGTTGCCTTCCAGATGGGGAGTGGGATAACAGAGGCTGCGAGCTTGGATCCAGTAGATATTTGACAAACCCCAGCCAATTGTGTGCATGTGGATTTGGGAGAATGCTTTAAACAAAACATAACAAAACCCAAATCAAATGATGTTTTGCTAAGAACTGTGTTACACATTGGAACTTGGCAGAGAGCGTAGATTCAGATGGCAGGCTCTCCTGACAGAGCCTGGGGTGGGGAGGAATTTGTTGGGCTGTGGGACTGACTTGCTGGGAGGAAGGGGCATCTCCCTGCCTGTGGCATAAGTATTTCCTATGCCTATAATATCATATTATGAATGCATGTAAATGATCCTTGTTATTGCATGTGCCTATGTGAGGCAGGCATGAGAAATAGCAAGGATTTATTTCCTACAGTTCTGTGTGTTGGCTGGCTTATCTGATGTTTTTTCCTGGGCTCACTCCTGTGGCTTTGGAGGGGTAACTGGGCTGGAAGGTCCACGATGTTTCACTCCCATGTCGGAAGTTGGTGCTGGCTGTTGGTTGCACCCCTTGGTTCTCCTCCTCGCAGCTGCTTATCTTCCAGTAGACTGGACTGGCTTCATGACAAGGTGGCTCAGGGCTGAGTTCCCAGAGAGCACAAGCAAAAGCTGCAATGCCTCTCATGGCCTGGGCTCTAGGGGTGGCAAGGTGCTCCCTCCGCTGCATCCCACTGGTTCAGGGAGGTAGCTAGCTCCGATCCACTGTGGGAGGAAACGTATACATGTGGGGACTCTGGGAGGAGGTCACTGGGCTCTTAAAAAAAAAAAAAAAACTTAACACAACATTCAGTTTGACATTGTTTTCCCCACTTTAGGGAAGTACAGAGATGCTTGTTAATTTACACAGAAAACTGGGTGAGGAACTCAGGTTAATGTTTCTTCAAGTTCAAACTAGTAGGCTGGAGCCTCAAAATAAAATGCAAAGTCCTCACATTTATGTATATAACGAATACAATTTTCTGATAAAAAAAAATGACATGATGATGCATTGTTCTTTGGGCCTCACGGGCATCTAGCTAGTGAGATTTATGTTATACTATGAACATCTCTCTGCATTAGTCTCCTTGGCTGCCACAAAGTACCACAAACTGGTGGCTTCAAAAACAGAAACTTAGTGTCTCACTGAAGGTGGCAGCAAGGTTGCTTCCCTTGAGGCTGTGGGAGAATCGGTTCCATGCTCACTGTTCAGCTTCTGGTGTTGTGCAAGCTTTGGCGTTCCTTGGCATATAGAAGCATCCCCCGGATCTCTGCCTTCACCCTCACATGGCATTCTTCTCATGTGGATGTCTGTGCTCAAATTCCCCCTTTTTATAAGGATATCAGTTACATTGGATGAGGGGCCCGCCATGTCACAGTGGAGCTCAACTTCACTAAGTGCGTTTGCAGGGACCCTATTTCCAAGTAAGGCCATTCTGGAGTACTGAGGATGAAGGCTTCAGTGTATGAATTTTGGGGGATGCAATTTAATCTGTAACATCCTCTTGTAACTGTGAGGAGACTTCTTATCCAGTTTTACAAGAAAATTTAGAGAACAAGACCTTCACACTTTGATGTGTGGACACAGCGTTACATAATTTTAAGGATGGTAGAGACTGCCTTCTTCATGGAGGGGGAGATGCTGGTCTCTCAGAGGGATACCATAAGTTTTTGAATCTCAACCCCTGAAGTCAGCAAAGGGGCCAGAGGCCAGGATGCCCGATTGGCCTCTTTGAGGAATAGTTTTTGCCATACCACACTTTATTCTAACACATTCACAATTTAGGCCATTCCTGGGCCTCCAGGAAACCATTTCTAAAAACTCTAAAAAGCTATTTGTCTATAAGGGGTTCCCAAATTCATGAACCCTTTGGAGGCTTAAAGCAAAATTTCTCTAAGACTATATAGCCCCCACAAGTGAAAATTGCCAGGTCATCAGCCACAATTATCCTGAAAGCACTGGGAAAGTTATTGTCCCCAAGGCAAAAGGATATGCTTTCTTGTCGAGAAGAAAAACTCAATTATCTTTCAACAACTGAGTAAACACACTCAAAACACTCTAATTCTATTAATGATCAACTCACTAAAGGAAGGATTTAGCTCTGCTTTACAGAATGTAGATATTAACATGATTTAAAAATGTTTACTTTCCACCTTCAACAGCTAGACAAATGAATATACAAGAAGGCAGAAAGGGAAAGGGGCATCCGAGAAGCACCTGGCAGTCACACTAAGTTGAGAACACAGAAAGGAGTTTGGGAGGTCAAGGGAAAAACACCTGCAGGCCAGAACACTAGAGGGAAGAGAGTGGCAGAGGTCTGCAGAATCTGCTGATGTTCTGGCGGATTCTGATCTGGGAAGGCATCTGAGGCTCTGTGCAAAGAGATCAGTGAAGGATCCCCAGGAAATCAGAAGGGGCAGACAATCCCTGGAACTCAGACAGGTCTGAGAATAAATTATGTTTCCACTAGCCCATGTGGAAAGATACCTGGGGCATTTGGAAGAATCCTCCAAAGGGTATTGCTTTAGTAGTGCAGGTAACTTAGCTCTAGCATAAAGGCTGAGTCGGGCCTGTCCTTACATAGCTGAAATACAAGCTTCAAAAGGATTGAACTGATCTCAACACCTTAACTGCATCCCAGAACAAAGCCGAACAGTATTTAAAGGTATACCACAATATTCAGCACCAAAGCAATGTCTAGCTCTCAAACTCACCAAGCAGGTAAAGAAGCAGGAAAATATAATCAAGACTGAGAGAAAAAAAAAAAATCAATCTGTTTCAATAGAAACAGACAAGAGTAACAGATGATGGAATGATCTAAGGCCATTAAAACAGCTATCATATTGAAGACAGAATAACATGGATAAGGAGAGAAGTGGAAGATATACTAAAAATGTATTTACAAAGTGTTTGAGGAGTTGAAAACTATTATATCTGAAATGAAAAATATGGGTTGGAATTAACAGAATGGACATTGAAGAAGAAACTAGTGAGTTTGAATACAGGACAGCAGCAACTATTCAAAGTGAAGCACAGGGAGGGAAAAAGCAGGAATCAAGTTAACAGAGGATCAAGGGCCTTTTCATAACAGGAATTTGTTTAACAAATGCAACTGGAGTTATTAGAAGAAGCTAGAAAAAATATTTGAAAAAAATGGCTACAATTTTCCAAACTGATAAAAACCATAAACCCAAATTAAGAGTGTTGACAAACTCCACAGCAAGAGTAGAAATACTGAGACATGTCACTGAAATTGTTGAAAAATCAGTGATCAAGTGAAAATCTTAAAGCAACCAAATTTGCTGGAAAAGGGCTTCTTACACATTACAGAGAGATAACAGCAAAATATTTTTCAACCATAAATTAAGCAGATCAGAAGAGTGTGACATCTTAAAATACAAAACAAAATTTAAAAAATTAACCTAGCCTTGTATAACATGCAGAATATCTTTCAGAAGTAATATAAAAATTTTCAGACATTCACCAGCAAATCTGCATTATGATAAATGCTAATGTGTTTCAGGCAGGAGGAAAAAGATACCAAATGAAACCTGGATCTACACAGAGGAACAAAAGGATGAGTGGTACGTGTGTGACAAAACATACTGTCATTTTTAAACACCTTTGAATGATAATTGAATGTTTAAAGAAAAAGTAACTTTATGGGATTTAAAACAAATGTAGGAGTTAAAGGTATCAAAACCATAGCCTAAAAGCCAGGAAAGGAAAATGGAGGTATACTGTCATATGGTTTTAAGATTCTATGTAATAAAGATAAATTATTTGAAAACCTGGAATGCCTACTTACAGAAAGCAAAACTAAGAGGTAGAGCTAAGTCATTAGAGATAAAATGAAATTTAAGATGGAGCAAATAGAAAATAAACAGCAAGATGACAGATTTTAGCTTTCCACCAGCCCATGTGGAAACTATTGATCAAGACAGTGACTACTACTTTGATCAATACTGTGAATACATAGTGATGGACAACAGATCAGCCTGAGCTTTGTATGGTGGATGGAGGTGCTCTCTATCATGACCTGTATTGGTGGATTGTATTAGTGGCCTCAAGACTGTGTATATCTGTCACATCTCAAACTACAGTTACAATTAGTGAACTCTATTTGATGCAAATTGTACTTCAATAAAGCTATTAAGTAAACAAAACAGCAAAATACAGAGGGAAAGAAGAAGAGTGGAATGGACCAGACACCAACCTGGGAAGTCCATTCACACGTCCACACATGTGTGCAAGTGTGTGTGTGGAAGTAGCTTTGTTGCTTTTCCTTTTTGACAATAAATTATTTGCACAGTATATTTAGAAAATGCCAGAAAGCACAAAGGAAAACATTTTTTACAATCCTGCCCTGCTACATATTATTATTTTCTTTTGCATATTCAATTTTTTTTTTTTTTTTTTTTTTTTTGAGACAGAGTCTTGCCCTGTGGCCCAGGCTGGAGTGCAGTGGTGCAGTCTGAGCTCACTGTAACCTCCACCTCCCAGGTTCAAGTGATTCTGCCTCAGCCTCCCAAGGAGCTAAGACTACTACATCTGGCTAATTTTTGTATTTTTAGTAAAGCTGGGGTTTTGCCATGTTGGCCAGGCTGGTCTCGAACTCCTGACCTCAGGTGATCCATCTGCCTAAGCCTCCCAAAGTGCTGGGATTACAGATGTAAGCCACTACATCTTGCCACAAATATATTTTCTTAATGAAAGATTGTCATATTATACACGAGATTTTTCATCTGCTTTTAAATCCACAATAATTTGTAAGTATCTCTCATGTTGGAAAATAGACATACATTCTTACACTATCATGTTAAGAACCGCTTGGAATTCCACTGTATGAGTGTGTGTGGGGGGTGTACATGTGCAAGGTGTATGTGTGGTATGGGTGTGGTATGAGTGGTGTGGGGTCTATGTGTGCATGTTGTGCCTGTGTGGTGTGGGTGTAGTATGGGTTTGTGGTGTGGGTGTAGTATGGGTTTGTGGTGTGGGGTGTGTGTGCACGGTGTGGGTGTAGTACGGGTGAGTGGTGTGGGGTATATGTGCATGGTGTGCGTGTGTGGTGTGGTATGTGTGGCATGTGTAAGTGGGGGAGTGGTGTGGGGGTGTAAGTGGCATATGTGGTGGGTTGTGTATGGGGGCGCAGTGGGCATGAAGTGGGGTGTGTAGCTTTGGAGAGCTGTCTCTTAAGGATTTCTGCTGCTGTCAAGGTCATCATTATGCTCAAGATGCAGGGAAAGGTGAGACTGGGGCTTTCTCTCTAACAACTTTGATGTGATGTCTCTGTGATGCCTCATAGCTTAAAACACAGTTTCCAATACATAATTGGTAAAGTGAGAGTGGTAAGACTCACCCCACAGGTTGCTTGGGTAGTCCTAGAAATCTAGTCTCTAATGTTTTATCATATAGCACTCTTTCTAATAGAAAAATCAGAAACCATTTATGTAGTCAGCCAGCGGGAAATGAGTCCAATAGTGTGTGCCATCCATAGAATGAAGCACAGCAGTCATTGTAATGGCACTGTAAAAACGAGTCTAGTGAGCTGGAAAAGTGATTGTGATAAATTAACTTGGGGGAAAAAAGCAGGTTACATATGATATATCCCCCCCTCCTTTTTTTTCTTTTTTCTTTTTTTTTTTTTTACAAATAACCATATACAAATAGGAAACTGTCTGGAAACATACATTTCTGTATTAGTAGTGATTGTTTCTGAGCAAGTAGGAACACTTTTTATGCTTGTAACGAGAAAAAGTCAATTTTCTACCAGCAACACCAACATCAGTGTTATTCACAGTGCCTAATAGGTACTCAGTAAATGCTATTCTCTAACATTTTCAGTATCTGAGTGTATGCTGTGATTTTCTCCATATGCTATGGGGTGGTTGGGGAAGCCAAGGCTCCAGGGTTGCAAGGAATGGACCCAGTTCTCTGAACTCACAATGCATGCCTTGTGGCCTCACTTGTCATTGCACATCCCATTTCACATTTGTCCCAACTGTCCCTTTTCCTTTAAGCTCTGCTAGCAAAATTTCACTACACCCTGGTCCTCATCACGGACCTGTGTCTTCCAGCATGGCTAAAGAGGACTTTGAGAAGGCCCAGCATGGCCCCCACTGCACCTCCAGGGACATGGGACAATATAGGGACCCTCCCATCATGGCCTTCAAGTTGCGCTGCTTCAGCCTGCCAGAATGTTCCAAGAGCCCCTTCCATGTTGGAGTTCCCTGGTGGCCACTGTGACCTCCCTCAAGTGCCCCTAAAATGTTGGCGTGGGTGTGGGCCCTGAAGGAGGAGCCAGTGAGACAGCCTCTGGGCCCAAATCTGCCCATGCCTTCCCATCTCAGCCTTCAACACCATTCACAAAGTCCAGGGCAAGCTGTGGCACTGTGTGAAAGTAAGTAATTTGGGGGTGAAGTCCTCTCCAGGTCTGCATGACAAATCTCAGCAGACAGTTGATGAAAACACCTCCCTCTGTATGATATTTAGTCACTTACACGCCAATTCACCCAGCATGGCCAACCTGAAGAGGAAATTGGGTAGACACATCATTGTACTCACTTCATGTAGCGCTTCAGTGATGGCTCAAAAGACACAGAGCCAGCAGGTAGCCCAGGTGGGTTGGAACCCATACTTTCCAGGTTCAAGCAACACATACACCCAGTGAAGAAATACTTAGCATGGTGCCTGCTATCAACAACTGTCTGCCCCTTCCTCCAGGCCCACCTTCCCTGGGAGGCAGCTTTAGGTGATGCAATCAGAGGACTTCATGTGGAGATGCTCATTCTACCACTGATGGCAAATGACTTAGCTTCTCAGAGCATGGCCATCTTCCTCAATAAAGTGGGGGATTGGATTCCTAGGATAGCCAAGATAGAGACGGTGAAGTGTGTGAGGCACCTGTTCAAGTACCTGGCATGTCACACATTAGGGGTGCAACATACATCAGTTCCTTTTCCCTACCAAGGAGGTCCGTGTTGCAAAGGTCTTTAAGTCCGTCAGGGGCCAAGAGTAAAACCAGCTGCTATAGCCATTCCAACACCATGAGGACAGCTGGGAGGAGCTAAAGGGGCTCCAGAAACTACCATTTGCAGGAGACAAACTCTACCATTTCCAGTGAGACAGAGTGCTCACACTAGTCAGGCTGAGCATATGTGTTCCTTATGGGTAGATGGGAAGAACAAACAGAAGGCTAGGATTCAGGGCAAGCCAGCCCTGCAAGGCTCAGGAAAGCTTCTCAGGATGGGTAGAGTCTTTTATGCATGTTCCCCCCCATCACACCCCAGCTGAGGAATCCCACAAATGTCCCGGGTTTATATTCCCTCATCGCCAGTGGGCTTGTTGAACACAAATGTTGTTGAACACCTCATTCTTGGAGAAACAAGGACCTAGCCCAGGGTGTTTTGGACATGTTCTCCTTATCTCTGGGTGTTGCATTCTTGGCACATGCTGGGATTATTCTGAGAATTGCAAGCAGGAGAGAGGAAGAGCTGGGTGGAGACCAACACCAAGTGGAACACCAAGTTCTCCTATAGTGTGAAGACGAGCAAGAGAATGGCTGCAAACAGCATTAGAGTTCACAAAACCCGAGTCCAACATTCTCATGATGGCCAGGGCTGTGTTCCCATGAGACCACTTGACTTTTGGCCTGGAGGTGATCTACTGTCTCTACCTTTATTGGTCTAGACTTTGGTGGTTCTGACAGGGACAGAGGTGATGGCCCTGTGTCACTGATCAGGAAGCCTGACCCATAGAAACCTGCTGGGGCCCATTCTAAAAACAGCCCATCCAGGAACAGGGAGGAGGAAGGGCTTGCCTCTGCATAGGGCATCCCCCAACTTCCATCTCTGCATGCCTCACTGGGGACAAATGAAGCATCCCTCCTGAAAGTTTGAGTATCTTGCTGTGTTTTCCACTCAGGGAATACCAGGGACTCTGCTCTGTGGAGTCAAAATTTTCTGGGCAGCAGCCAAGACTGTTTTCTGCAGCAGGGTTGAGAGGTACACAGAGAATAATGCTTAGCACAGAGTGCACTTGTGGTGTGCACGTGTGATGTGCATGTGTGGTATGCACGTGGGGTGCATGGCAGAAGTGGTTCTCAAGAGCAGCATCAAAGGATGGAGTTTTAAAGTTGGGGTCCACACTGGCTCCCTGGTGATGAGGATCCTAGTCCAGGAGAAATAGAAATTATAAGGACTGCGGACTTGAGTAGCCAAGGGCCATCGAGCTTTTGAAGACAGCAAATAAACTGACCAATTTGAGGTGATGCATGGAGGTCAGAGGAGCTGCTCTGCTGCTCTTGATAACAAAATAGTTGGAAGAGATAGGGACTGCCTGGTGTCTGCCAGCTGTGTTGATGACATCGCAGGATCATGCTTGATAACCAAGGAGTGACAAGTACTTGGGATGCTTTGCTAAGACTTGCCACTTAGGGGCCTGCCTCACTAAGGAAGTTGTGAGAATGCCAGAACATCTACAAAGTCAAGGACATTCCCCAACAGGAGTGGTCAGAAAGCATGACCGCCTGTGTCACCTGTTGCTGAGCACCGGCTCAGTCCCAAAGGGAAGAGAGCAGGTTTCCAGGCTGAGATCCTGCTTTCTGCACCTCTCACCTCCAAAATGTGTCCTTGTCTCCCTTGGTCTGTGGCCTGGCCCCACCACTCCCTTCCCTCACTGGTTCTCAGCCAGCCTGAGGTGCCCCTGCTGTAATAGGCATCGTGCCTGAGCAGGGACTGGAGGGGGACTGCTTCCCACATTTGATGGAGGCAGGGCTGGGAGGAGTGAACAAGAATGAGTCAGAAAAGGTGACTGCGAGGCCCGGATACTAAGGACACTTCATGTGTGGGGTTGGGGAGGCAGGCAGGACCCCACATCTTAGAAGGGCTTTCTCAGGGACACAGATTTATCTAGCCCTAGACACAAAGGGCCAGGGGGGCAGAACAAGGGCAATTCAGGAATGTTACAATAGGAGAAAATCTACCCATACGCTGGATACATGGCCAGCCTCCCCCAGGAGGTGGTAAGCTCCCTGCTTTCAGTAGTGTTTAAGGGAGAGGTGAAACAGAGCTTGTGCAGGGTGGGCACTGGCCCAGAGACTCCTGTGCTCTGTGAGTGGAGACCCCAACACCTCCGGAGGTGGTCACCCAGGGGAGCCACTGTGTGGACCACCAGCTGTGTGAGACTGAGCGCCGAGGGGTGACAGCATCACCTTTGAAACCCAACGGTCAGGATTTAAACTCCAGCTCTGCCATAGCCAGCTGTGTGGCCTTGAGCAAGGTTCTCTCTGCACCTCTTTTTTATGTGTAGCAGGGCTAGTAATTGTATTTGCTTCAGAGTTGCTCTGAAATGAAATAATATATTTGAAATGTTTAGCCAAATTCCCCCACATATAGTAATTGTGAGTTTCTATGTGACAAGCTCAGGCATTCTCCACATCTTTACACAGTCCTCTATAGCAGGTAGTATGCCCATTTTACAGCTGAGAAAACTGAAGACTGGAAAGGTACAGGGAGAACTCAGGTGCTTTGCTCTCCTGTCCTATGGTTCTCACTCCCTCCACCTTGCTCTGAGAAGGGAGGGACCACAGAATCGGGTGCACTTTGGAAGCCAAAGCTGGGGCCGAAGGATGGAATGAGGATGGACTCATGTGAGAACAGTGGACCTGTTGTTGCCTGGAGCCCCACAGGAGGTGGTTTCTCATCTCCAACTGCAACCCCACTCCCACAGGAGGGAGTCATTGCTGAGAGCCAGCCAGACCTACGTGTGCATTAGTCCATGTTCACATTTCTGATAAAGACATACCCAAGACTGGGAAGAAAAGAGGCTCAATTGGAGTTACAGTTTCACATGGCTGAGGAGGCCTCAGAATCACAGTGGGAGGCAAAAGAAAATGAGTAAGAAACAAAAGCAGAAAGCCCTGATAAACCCATCAGATCTCATGAGACTTATTCACAATTCCAAGAATAGCACTGGAGAGAGTGGCCCCCATGATTCAATTACCTCCCCCCGGGTCCCTCCCATAACACGTGGGAATTCTGAAAGATACAACTCAAGTTGAGATTTGGGTGGCAACACAGCCAAATCTCATTCCACCCTTGGCCCCTACAAATCTCACATCCTCACACTTCAAAACCAATCATGCCTTCCCAACAGTCCCCCAAAGTCTTAACTCATTTCAGCATTAACCCAAAAGTCCACAGTCCAAAGTCTCATCAGAGACAAGGCAAGTCTCTTCTGCCTATAAGCCTATAAAATCAAAAGCAAGCTAGATACTTCCTAGATCCAATGGGAGTACAGGCATTGGGTAAACACAGCCATTCCAAATGGGAGAAATCGGTGAAAACAAAGGGGTTACAGGGCCCATGCAAGTCCAAATTCCAGCAGGGAAGTCAAATCTTAAAGCTCCAAAATAATCATCTTTTACTCCAGGTTTCACATCCAGCTCACGCCGGTGCAAGACATAGGTTCCCATGGTCTTGGGTGGCTCTGCCCTGGTGGTTTTGCAGGGTACAGCCTCCTTCCCAGCTGCTTTCATGGGCTGGTGTTGAGTGTCTGCAGATTTTCCAGGCACACAGTGCAAGCTGTTGGTGGATCTGACATTCTGGGTCTGAAAGACAGTGGCCCTCTTCTCACAGCTCCACTAGGCAGTGCCCCCATAGGGACTGTGTGGGGCTCTGACCTCACATTTCCTTTCTGAACTGCCCTAGGAGAGGTTCTCCATGAAGGCTCTGCCCCTGCTGCTGCAAACTTCTGCCTAGGAACCGAAGTGTTTCCATACTTCCTCTGAAATCTAGGTTGAGGTTCCCAAACCTCAATTCTTGACTTCCATGCACCCACAGGCTCAACACCACATGGAAGCTGCCAAGTCTTGGGGCTTGCACCCTCTGAAGCCACAGCCCAAGCTGTACATTGGTCCCTTTCAGCTATGGCTGGAGTGGCTGCAACACAGGGTACCAAAGTCCCTAGGCTGCAGACAACTGAGGGACCCTGGACTCGGCCCACAAGACCAATTTTTCCTCCTGGGCTTCTGGGCCTGTGATGGGAGGGCCTGCCGTGAAGGTCTCTGACATGGGCTGGGAGACATTTTCCCCAGGGTCTTGGGGATTAACATTAGGCTCCTTGTTACACAAATTTCAGCAGCTGGCTTGAATTTCTCCCCCAGGAAATGAGTTTTGCTTTTCTACTGCATCATAAAGCTGCAGATTTTTCAAATTTCTATGCCCTGCTTCTTTTAAAACTGAATGCCTTTAACACAGCCCAAGTCACCTCTTGAATGTTTCACTGTATAGAAAAGTCTTCTGCCAGATACCCTAAATCATCCCTCTCAAATTCAAAGTTCCAAAAATCTCTAGGGCAGGGGTAAAATGCTGCCAGTCTCTTTGCTGAAACAAAAAGGTCACCTTTATTCCAGTTTTCAATAAGTTCCTCATCTTCATCTGAGACCACCTCACCTTGGCCCTTATTGTCCATATTGCTATCAGCATTTTGGGCACACATCATGGGGACCCTGGGCCTGGCCCATGAAACCACTTTTTCCTCCTGGGCCTCTGGGCCTGGCCTATCATGGGAAGGGCTGCCCAGAAGGTCTCTGACATGGGCTGGAGACATTTTCCCCAGGGTCTTAGGGATTAACATTAGGCTTCTTGCTACTTATGCTTGAATTTCTCCTCAATATATATATATATATATATATATATATATATTTTTTTTTTTTTTTCTATTGCATAATCAATCTTCAAATTTTCTGAACTTTTTTGCTGTTTCCCTTTTAAAATGGAATGCTTTTAATGGTACCCAAGTCACCTCTTGAATTCTTTGCTGCTTAGAAATTTCTTGTACCAGATACTCTAAATCATTTTTCTCAAGTTCAAAGTTCCACAAATCTCTAGGGCAGAGGTAAAATGCTGCCAGTCTCTTTGCTGAAACATAACAAGAGTCACCTTTACTCCAGTTCCCAACAAGTTCCTCATCTCCATCTGAGACCACCTCAGCCTGCACCTTATTGTCATATCACTATCAGCAATTTGGGCAAAGCCACTCACAAGTCTCTCGGAACTTCCAAACTTTTCCACATTTTCCTTTCTTCTTCTGAGCCCTCTAAACCGTTCCAGCCTCTGCCTGTCACCGAGTTCCAAGTCCCTTCTACATTTTTGGGTATCTTTTCAGGAATTCCCCCACTCAGCTGGTACCAATTTACTGTATTAATCCATTTTCACACTGCTGATACATACCCAAAACTAGAAACAAAAAACGTTTAATTGGACTTACAGTTCCACATGGCTGGGGGAGGCCTCAAAATCATGGCAGGAGATGAAAGCCACTTCTTACATGGCAGTGGCAAGAGAAAAATGAGGAAGAAGCAAAAGCAGAAACCCCTGATAAACCCATCAGATCTCATAAGATGTATTCACTATCACGAGAACAGCATGGGAAGACCAGCCCCCTTGATTCAATTACCTCCCCATGGGTCGCTTCCAAAACACGTGGGAATTCTGGGAGATACAATTCTAATTGAGATTTCAATGGGGACACAGCCAAACCATATCAGTGTGTGAATTCTCTGTCATGTCCCAGCTCTGCCTGCGGCATACTATTTAACCGTTCCGTCTCAGTTTGCTCATCTGCAAAATGAGGCAGGTTGTACCCAGCCAGAAAGCTGTTGACAAACTAAAATCATCCAGCAAGCAGAAAGCTAACTACAAGAGGGCAGAATTTTTTTATCTTCTCTCTTCACTGCTCTCTTCTTAGCAATGGGGAGTATGTCTGCTTAGCAGATGTTCAATAAATATTTCATAAACAAAGGGATTTGATGAGGCATGGGCTGGCATGGAGTGGATTCTCACTAAATGCTAGCTCATTAGCTGTCTGTCCATTCTTTAGTGAGACGAACAGCTCAATTGTCACATCCTAACAGAACATAAATGTCTAACATTCCTGATGGGGCATCTCCTCTCATTCCTGCTACCTATGGGTCCCACCAACCCTATCATCAGGCAGAGTCCCCCAAATTATGCTTAGCAGAGAGACACTTCCTGGTGTCCCCGGAAACTCCCTTGACTTTAGCTTCTCAGAAGAAATGGCTCCTCTCACCCTACACTGGTTAGGAGTTTTGCTGTGAGTCCTGCACAGCAGCCTCCTGTGTCAGAACGATGGGGCTTTGTGCATCAGACAAACATCAGCTTGAATTCTGGAGCACCAGTTATGATCCAGGTTGCTGCTGGGACAATCATGAAATCTCATCAATTTTCTCATTGAATCCTAGAGCTACTTAAACGTTTGGTACATTTGTTGGAGCTAACATTCTAGAAAAACCTTCAGGATTTAGCAGGAATGCTGCAAGACCCTCTCTACCATTGTCCCCCACAGTGAAAGTTTCACCTAGTCTCTGGTGACACCTACTGGTGCCTGGGCCAAGGGGAGGAGGAAGACCGGAGACATTTCAAATCACAGGATGTCTGGAGCTGGATCTTATAATACCCCACATTGCAACCAATGGTGACAACTGCACCACACTGAGATCACCGCCTGCCAGGTTTCTCTGCTTCCACGCCTATGCCCCACAAACCACTCTGCATTCAGCAGCTGGAAGAATATTTGACAGCATACATTGAATGTAAAAGACTGCCCTGCCACAAGGCTACCCTTGGCTCCCCTACAGCAAAGTACACACATCACTCTCCATGCCTGGATGACAAAACCCCGTGTGACCGGGCCCTGGCAGTGTCCCTTCCTTTACCTCTTACTTCATCTAGTTCTTTTCGTTGTGAGATCAGCGAGGCCCGTGCTGGTCCCTCTGCCTTGAATGTTCTTCTCCTATGGCTCGTTTATGTCCCTAGCTCTTGGCGAAGGACATCCCCCTCCACAGGCTTTCCTGGCCCTGTGTGAAGAGCCCACCACAGCCCACACCTCGCAATACTCTGCTTAGTTCCTTCGCAACAGTGATCATTTAGCCTATGTCTTCATTCCTTTCTTTAGTTTACATCCCCCTAGAATGTGAGCCCCTGGAGGGCAGTGACCTGCCTTTCTCCCTCTGTACAGACACAAACAGCATGTATGGGTTTGCAAGCTTGTAGGCATGACCGAGTTTCACAAGATGTTGCCTTCACTTAGCCTTTAGCAAAGGAAACCAAGACGGGAAGCTCAGCTTTTCCATCCGCTGCAAGGCGCAGCAGCTCCGGAGTATACAGATTCCCTGGACCTCTCATCCAGGACATGTCCGCTGGTGATAGACAGGGACAAAGCTGTAAGGGGTCACCTGGGCAGACAGGAGCTCCAGCCTTAATTTCTGAAACTTTTCCAGCATTGCAGTCACATCTGGCCTATAAAGGGTGCTGTCAAACAGCCACTTCCAGCCCTGGTAAAATCCCCCCCCCAAGATCCCACGGTGCACAACAGTTCACGTGTATCTTCACTGTGGTTTGAGGGGACATCTGGGAGAAGATGACACAGTCAAGGCCATTTTCCTAGGCAGGCCGGGGGTCGGCCCAGGCTCATCTCATTATTGTGTGGCCTGGTTTGTACTAATGCCCAGTGCAGGGACTTAGCTCAGTAAAAATTGGGGGCCCAATGAATAAAGCTTGTGGTGTGTACATAGCATCATGAGGGAATTTCACAGATGTAAATTGATTTTCACAGGAAGTTAGATGGAAAGTATTTGTAGGTAAGTCACTTGACAAACAAGAGATGAGCCCTGGGCTTGAAGCTAGGGCTGGTGGACTCAACCTCCTTCCTGACTGCATGGGGAGAAACCTCTTCTGCTCAGTTGTGCCTTGATTCCTGCCTGGTCCTGGTGAGCAGGTGTGTGCCTCTGAACCAGGTGGACAGATGGTGCTGCCAGGGCCTGCTAAGCTCAGGCAGGCCTAGATCTTCCTTTCTTCCTCTGGACTCACCAGTTATCACACATCTTGGCTAAACATTTGCTTCTTCGGATAAAAACATTATGGAGACAGAGGAACCCTGAGGGCCCTGTATGGACAGCTGTCAGCAGATTAAGGATATTTTCTTCACCCATAGGGATACTCTCCCTCTTGTATCAGGCTGCCTCTGAAATCTTTATGAAAATCCTGTAATGCTCAGATTATACTGGGAACCATGGACGCACACACCCTCCTCCCATCCTGAAGGACTGGAGGTAAAGATTTGCTGTGGCTTAGACAGTAGGAGGGTCTGAGGTCACTGGGAAGTGGCCCCAAAAGTCTGTAGCACCTTGATCTTGAATGTGAAGGTGGGCAAGCACTTCCAAACATGCCTGAGGTGACCACAGAGCACCAGGAACTGTGACATTTTCTGTGAGTTTATTAAGCACCTGGCAAGTGCCAGGCGCTGTCCTTGGTGCTGGGTTACGTCTGACAAAGCCAATGTAGAGATGCAGGCCCTCATCTTTGAGAAGCATTTCTGGTGTGGCCAAGATAGTGCTTCCCTGACGTCACCAAAGTGGTGTTCTTATTTGTTTGAGCCCGTCTGATGAGGCAGCCAACTTAAATGAAATCTGAGCCTGTAAAATACAGGTGAAAGTGTGTCCTGTCAGATTGCTGCAAGGTTTATATACTCTGCTACAGGTACCATGCACACACGGGGTTCCTGGCACAGTGTAGCTGACTAGCATCTGGAGGCCAATTGCCAGGCTTTATTCATGGGATTTCCAGCTCAGACTGCATGAAGGACCAGGATGGAGGCAGTCTGAGCTGGAAATCCTTGAGCTTTCTTTGTAGTAATGCGAGAACACACTAACAGGCTGTGACTGTGGGCAAGTCATTTCCATTTTCCGGGGACCCATTTCTTCATCCAAAAACCTTTAATGACTTCAGCTCTGTCTCTGGTATGTGAAGATGAAATGAGACACCCAGGCAGGTGTTCAGTGTTGGGCAGCTAGATGACTTTTAGGTGGGTGCTCCCTGGGAAGCAGCTCACTGATGCATTAGGAATATGAGAGCCAACACTGAAGTCAGGACTGTGGTTCTAATCCTGCCTATGCCACTTATTGCTGTGTAATATTGTGTAAGTCACCCAACCGATCTGGGCCTCTGCTTTAATATCTGTAAAAATGCTAAGCTCACAGGGTTGCTGTGCAAATCAACTGAGACCAAAGAGACTAGAACACCTTAACTCACAGGCTATAACATACTCCTCGGTGCTTTAAAATATAAGTTCCCTTATCTTTTTGCCCATCTTTGAAGCTGTGTGGGGCTTTTTTTTTTCCATCTAGGAAAGCGTTCTGCAACTCTTTTCTCTTCCTTCCCGTTTCCGATTCACATCAGTGGGCTTTTGAGAAGCCCAAGCCCCTTAGTGATCATTTCTGTCTTGACATTCTCCCTCTTGGCTGGGTGGGGAACTCCAGCCACCGCCTACTGGCCACAGGGGTATTCTTCCGGGAGTCTGTGCATTTGCCACTGTTCATGCACCAGAGGTGGTGGAATGGCTGCACCCAGAATGCACCTCTGAGGAACACTCAGAGGTCAGCCCTGGTAGGGTCCAGTCCTGGGGTCTCCACAGGAATCCCGACCAAGCCCCCCAGCCTGGCCTTAACTTCCTTCCATCTCCAGTGTCCTGATGGTTCTGCCATATCTTTGAGAGGTAGGAGGGATAATGAGTTCAGCTGCAGGTTCTTCTTCTTCTATTCCAGCTCAAGGAGGTGTGGGGTCCGTAAAATCCTCCACCAGAGTGAGTGCTCCGATACCTGCTGCTGAGAAAATTCTGAGCCGAGACAGGGTCTCTCCTTCTTCCAAGAGAAAGAATCAGAATGTGCCTATCACAAACCAAGAACTGTCAGTTCATAATGTACTTTATCTTGTTTAATTTTCTGACAGTTCAGCAAATTGTGACTATTATCTCCATTTTTTGGGCACTTATGTGCTCAAACTATACAAGTATTAGACTTGCATAAGAAATCATACAAGTAATTTGTGCCCATGAGCAAGAATTTTTTAAGCAAACTTGAGAATACAGATATACCAAAAGCAGACCAACACGCCACTACTGTCAACATTTTCAAGTACATTCTTTTGGATTTTAGAAGTATAATTTCCCTTTATGCAGAGTAACATGGTGATTAAGGATGCAACTTCTGGAAGAACATTCCAAGTTTGAGTGCTGTTTCAACCACTCACTAGCTGTTGACCTCAAGCAATTCAGCTGATCTTTCAGCCTTAATTTTCTTACCTCAAAACGGTAGCTTTAGGATGCTCACAACAAAGGGATGCCGTGAGGGTGACAGGAGATGAGTAATGCCAGCCAAGGAGATTGCTAATGCAGTGCTGGTCCATGAGAGCTCCTTAGAAACCAGCATGTGTATGTATTGTTTGAGCAACCATTGAGTACCAGACATCCTGCTAAGGACTATGGTGCAGTGGAGAAGAGTGTGTGTGTGTGTGTGTGTAGAGAGAGAGAGGAGAGAGAGAGGAGAGAGGAGAGAGAGGAGAGAGAGGGAGAGAGGAGAGAGAGGAGAGAGAGGAGAGAGAGGAGAGAGAGGAGAGAGAGAGAGAGAGAGGAGAGAGAGAGAGATTGTTTCAGATTTGCCACTTACCATTCACTCTATTTGTCATTCTGCATGCATTTCTGGGTGAGAGAACTTCTGTGGGGCCAGGGAAGCTAAGCCTGGAGAAAAGATGACTCCTTCCACTCCTGTCTTAATGACTTTCCCCTGTGCTATGGTTTAGATATGGTTTGTTTGGCCCCTGCCAGAGGTCATGTTGAAATCTGATCCCCAATGTTGAAGCAGGGGATCAGGTGGGAAGTGCTTGGGTCATGGGTATGGATCCTTCATGAATGGCTTGGTGCTATCCCTGTATAATGAGTTCTTGCTCTATTAGTCTCCATGAGAGCTATTATTAAAAACAGCCTGACACACCTCCCTCCCCTCCCTCAGGCTTCCTCTCTATCATCATGTGATTTCTGCACAGGCTGGCTCAGCTCCCATTGGCCTTCTGTCATGAGTGGAAGCAACTCTCAAGCAGATACTGGCTGCTCTATGCTTCCTGTACAGCCTGTAGGAGCATAAACTAAATACATCTCTTTTCTTTATGAATTGCCCAACCTCAGTTATTTCTTTATAGCAATGCACACAGACTAAGACAACACAAATGGCTGGATGCCGAGAGGGCAGGCCCTCAAGTGTTTGTTGCTCACTGAGATCCAGTTCTCAGCTTGGTTCCAGGTATTTAGCAGGCATACAATAAATGTTTGCTTGATGAAGAAAAATTGAGTTAGTGAATGAATTCTGAGAACAGTATTAGATTTAAACACTTAAAGGAGTTGGAAGACAAGCTCAGGTTCTTAAAGATCTTCACACATAGAGGTGCTTAATGGCGAAACAGAAGGCAGAGAGGCCTGTGCTCAAGGCCACTATGTGGCCGCTCTGTGAGCTCAGGAATACATCCGCCTCATGGAGCCTCCCCCCTCCCCTCCTGCCATCCACTCTATAGTGGGGGATGTTTTGGAATCTTCTCTGGGCCTCAGTTCCTCATGCCATTGTGATCAGTATCACTTCTGATTCTCCTACCAATCCCAGTGTCGGCTGGCTGGCCTTGGAGCAGCAGAGGAACTGGGCCTTACGTCCGCTGGGCATCTGCTTCAGCTCTTCCCTCCTCTGCCTTTCCCCTTCCCATTTGGATGTCATCTATCTTGTCTGTGGTTAGCTGCACTCAGCAGCGGCTGCTGTGAGGTGACGGATGAGCATGATTGCTTCCTGTCTGGTACCCGACGGGTCTGTCCCAGCATCTTACCCTTGTTTCTACCTGTCCTGCTAATCTACTTAGGCCCTGCTATCTCCACTCCTAGGTTTCAAATGCATCTGAATTCTAACATATGATTATCTCTTTGGAAGGATTTATTTACAACCCAGCTCTTCCAACTACGAAAGCTCTGAGCACCGGTTTACTTATATGTGCAGCAAGAAAAGAAATCTACACCCCCCAAGATGCTGCTCTCTGGAAAGTACTCATCAGTGCCCAGAGGGCATTCTCTCCACCTTCACATCCTCCTCTGCTGCCCAACTCTTAGAGGAATAGCCAGGCAACTCAGACATAGGGACACAGGAATAGCAGAGATGGGGAATGGCTGTGTGCTCTGTAGAAAGCACTGAGGGTACCTGTAGATGATGGTCCTCAAAGACATCCTGTTTACATCTGTGCCTCCCCCCTCCTCCTGCCTTCACAATGCACATGCTCCCATCTTGCCACGGAGGAAAATGAGCCCTAGTTAAAAGGGCTTACCACAGGCCACCCAGTTGATACTGGATTCTGCATAATAGCTGTACCTCACAGCTACAAATTTCCCCAGAGCAGCAGCCATGAGCAACAGGCATCCAGCATCTGCTTGATTGCTTCTAGTAACAGGGAGCTCACTCTGATGTGAGGGAATCTTTTTCACATCCATGATTCTAGGAGGGCTTTAGTCACACAAGATTTGAGGAGAATGGAGGTAACTAGATAAAGAAAAACAGATCCCTAGAAAAAGGCACTTCCTAGTGGTCAGGCTTATTAGTAAGACATTTATCCCTCCTATTAGTCAATGGAGAAAACCAATCCCCCAATAACTAATTACAGACAATCCAGAGGCCAGCTAACACTCTCCTCTCTTGGAAAGAACACTACTTCTCTGATTGCTCTTAAGCGATTGCCAGCTGGATTCGAGGCTCATGGTGACAGAAACGCTCTAGTCAGTTTCTGCTAGAGCTGACTTATTAATCGGATTCGGAAACCCAGGAGAAAACTTGGTCCCCAGATGCATTCAGTCACCTTGGCAGTGGGGTTCTGAGGGAGTAAGACCATACATGTGTTCATCTGCCAGTAACAGACATCCCAAATTCAGTGACTGAAGCAAAAAGAGGTGGTTTATTTTTCTCACAAAACAAAAAGCCTAGGGATAGATAGTATTGATTCCTGTCAGGTCCCACACCTTCCTGATCCTTTTGGTCTTTCTCACATGGTGGCAAGACGGCTGCTGCAGCTCCAGATGTGGCATCCACATTCAACACCTAGAAAGTGAGCAGGGACCATGCCCAGCCACTTTTTTTTTTTTTTCCATCAAAAACAAAGTTTTGGCTGGGCGCTGTGGCCCACACCTGTAATCCCGGCACTTTGGAATCCCAGGCTGAGGTGGGTGGATCACCTGAGGGCAAAAGTTCGAGGCCAGGTTGGCCAACATGTTGAAATCCTGTCTCTACTAAAAATACAAAAATTAGCCGGACATGGTGGTGGGCACCTGTAATCCCAGCCACTCGGGAGGCTGAGGCAGGAGAATTGCTTGAACTTGCTGGGTGGAGGTTGCAGGGAGCTGAGATTGCACCATTGCCCTCCAGCCTGGGTGACAAGAGCGAGGTTCCATCTCAAAACCACCACCACCAAACAAAAAACATACACTTTCTCAGTACAGCTGCAGCTAACCTCTGTTAATGTTTTATGGATTACATGGCTATCCCTTAGCTTTACCGGAGGTCAGAAAAGTTACACATGGGATTATTGTAATCGGAGTAGACACAGGTCAACCACAACCCATCCCTTGGAGAGGAGCACAGTGATGTTTTAAGTCAAATTAGGGTTATTTCAGCAATGGGGGAAATTGAGACTGGCTTTTTGATTGTAGACTCAGAATTTGCCACATCTAAGTGACTGGAGCTGAGGGGCTGTGTGAAAAAACTGCATGCGGAAATGAGTAGTTTCATTAAAGTTTTCCCTTCACATGGAAAGCTGCTCATGGACCCCATGTGTGTTATGGGCACATCTAGAACCTCCCTCCACCTGGCCCTCGTCCTTAGGCTCAGTTATTACTGTTCAGCTCAGGTATGATGGCTTGTTTGTTCAACCAGATGTTTACTTCTTGCCAAAAATGTGCCTGGGCCTGATCTGCATGCTGGAGGTACAGAGATGAATACGACCCAGTGCCATCCTTGAGGTGTTTCCTATCCAGTGTGAGAGCCAGCATTCCCATCCATTTTTTTTGAGACAGTGTGTCATTCTGTCACCCAGGCTGGAGTGCAGTGGTATCATCTTGGCTCACTGCAGCCTCCGCCTCCTGGATTCAAGTGATTCTCTCATCTCAGCCTCCCGAGTAGCTGGGACTACAGGTGTGCACCACCACGCTCAGCTAATTTTTGTATTTTTAGTAAAGATGGGGCTTTATCATATTGGTCAGTCTGGTCTCAAACTCCTGATCTCGGGTGATCTACCCACCTCAGCCTCCCCAAAGTGCTGGGATTACAGGCATGAACCACCATGCCTGGCCCCACCCATCACTTTAGTAAGTGCCAGGAAACTTGGGACACAGAAGTTCTCCTGTACAGAGTGACATGGGAAGGTAATGAGGCCCTGGGGCTGATCTAAGGATGAGGAGGAGGACGAGTCTCATGCAGAAGTGCCCTCTGTCCCTCTGCAGGCAGGATGTCACAGCAGCTGGAACATTTTATGCCCCTTATGTTTTCTTATCTGTCTCCCCAGCCAGTCCAAGAGCTACTTGTGGGCAGGGACTGTAACATGTGCATCATTCATCTCTGTGCCCTGGCTGGCTGGATCCCTGTACCTTTTGTCTCTGCACTCCTGGCTCAGTGGCATATAGCTAGAGTTCAACATTTTTTCATGTGTGTTTGGATAAATGAATTAAGGGATAAGGATAAAAATGAAATCAGTATTAAAGCTTTGGTGATTTATTTCTACTCTTAAAGTTTTGGCCAAAATATATAGGGAAAAAAAGCATATAATTCTAGAGTAAGTGGGGCTTTGGAGGCAGTATCGGGAATTTTCAGAGAAACAGAACCAGTAGAAATATAAAACATTTACATTAAAAGTAGATATATAAGGAGCAATTGGCTGACATGACTGTAGAGGCTGAGACATCTCATCATCTGCCATCTGCAACTGGAAACTTAGGAAAGCTGGTGGTTCCAGTCCCAGTCCGAAGACCGGAGAACCAGTAGTGTTGATGGTGTAAATCCAGTTCTGAAGGCAGGAGAAAATGCCCCAGCTCAAGCAACTAGGCAAATTCTCCCATTCTCCACTTTCTTATTGTATTCGGGTCCACAAGGGATGAGATGACACCCCTGCCACCATGTTGCAGGGCCATCTGCTCTACTCAGTCCACCAAAACAAATGTGAATCTCTTCCAGAAACACCCTCACAAGCATACCCAGAAATAATGTTTAACCAGATATCTGGGCATCCTGTGACCCAGTCAAGTTTATCCATAAAATTAACCATCATAGATACTAATCCCATCTTCCTGTCAAATATTCAATGGAAAAAATTAATACCAATCCAACCAAAATCTGTTTTATATTAAATATCAAATCCCCAGCCAACTGAAACCCAAATGAACACCTGGGAGACTTGGTGGAGAGTGTATTTCAAGAGGCATTTGCTCTGATTCATCCAAGTGAACCGGAAGCCATCTTTTATATCAACTTAAAGTCAGGACATTTAACCAAAGCATCAGAAGACAACTTGTGGATGAATTCAGGACTAAAACATTACCCATTTTTGGCATAAGTTTTAAAAGCCTTAAAAAAATGTCATCATCTTTGCTTTTCTATTATGAGGAATGACTTTCCTTACTTGGGTTTGGAGACAGTGCTGGCTCCTCAGGAGCTCCACGTGCAGAGCCACAACTCAGAAGTTCATCTTGGAATGGGGTCTATAGCTAAAGTCCTCCAGGGCTTCCTTATGACCAAGTAAAAGAACCTTCCAATGAAATGGCTTTTAAATGACACCTGTCACCAAATTATTTTTTTCTGTTAGGCTGCCAAAGTTAAAGCAATGGCTTGTCACAGTCAACATACAACCAAAGCCACTGGTTTTATGGGTCTAAAGTTTAAATATTGCTCCACCTGCCTCAATTACGGATCCTAGACAAGCAACATATTGCTGTTTCTGGAATATGTTAGTTTGCTAGGACTGCCATGACAAAGTATCACATACCAAGCACCTTAAAACAGAAATGTATTGTCACAAGTTTCTAGAGGATGAAAGTACTAAGGTCATAGTGTGAGCGGGGCCACGCCCCTCTGAAGTTTCTAGGGAAAAACCTGTTTCTGGCCTCTCCTAGCTCCTGGTAGTCCCTTGTATCTAATATTGACATGCAGTTCTCATGCTGAACGTCTCATATCTAAATGTTTGTAGGACATCAGTCATACTGGATTAGGGGTCCACCCTACTCCAGTGTAACGTCATCTAATCTTGACTAATGACCTGCAATGGCTCCATTTCAAAGTAAAGGCAGATTCTGAGGCGCTGAGGAATAGGATTCAACATATGAATTTTGGGGGATGAAGAGGGGGAACACAGGAAAGACTACGACCTTTTTTAAGAAAAGAATTATAAGCCACGTGCAGTGGCTCACACCTATAATCCCAGCACTTTGGGAGGCCGAGGGTGAGTGTATAACCTGAGGTAAGGAGTTTGAGACCAGCCTGGCCAACAAGGCAAAACCATCTCTACTAAAAATACAAAAAGTAGCCAGGCATGGTGGCCTGCACCTATAATCCCAGTTACTTGGGAGGCAGGAGAATCACTTAAACCCAAGAGGCAGAGGTTGCAGTGAACCGAGATTGTGCCATTGCATTCCAGCCTGGGCAACAGAGCAAGACGCTGTCTCACAAAAAAAAAAAAAAAAAAAAAAAAAAGTAATAAGATTTGGTCATGGTAAATTCAACATGCGTGGCTGTTTTGACTTGCTCCACAGTTTGTTTTTTAATAATTAAGAAACTTTTGTGCTGTAGAGAACATGAGAATTTTGAGTTAAAATTTCATTTGTGTTCCTATGTCTACAACATTTATTCTCAGTTCTCAAGCACATAATTTACTAATAAAACATTTGGTCTAATAAAAAGTCTCAAGTGATCTGGGTCAATTTAGCTTGTGGTACTTTTTCTCAGGAAGACAGTTGTCAAACAAAAATCTTATCTATACCGAGAATAATGGTGAGTGCTAAAATCACCCCAAGGTATAATGTTGTTTCAGCTCTTTCAAAGATTCTAACATCAATTCTAACAATACTCACAAATTATAGTAATTATTTTCTTCCCCATTCTGTCAGAGTTGTACACAGAGCTCCTCCTTCTGGTAAGACAATTTCATAATCTGACATTTGATCATTCTGGCCTCATCGGTAACTTCCAAACTAGTCCTTGTCCATCAAAATTCTCCTTGTCCATCTTTGCAATATCATTCCTTTGTTTTGCCTTTTGACTGACATCTGTTCTTTTAAAACAAACTGCAGCTATGATCGTTAATGGAGGCATCCCTGCCTTCTCCAGGGTAGGTCAGGGCTTCCCCCTCTTCCCTGCATGTACTCTCCATGCATAAGGTTTAATCATGTGAAACATGTGATATTACCCTTCATTTACTTTGCTGGATCTCTATTGTCAAAGGTTATACATCTTCCCCATCACTCCCCCAAGATGACATGTTAAAGTCCTAATACCAGTAACCTCAGAATGTGACCTTATTTGGAAATAGGGTATTTACAGGGATAATAATCAGATTAAAATGTGATGACTAGCATGGGTCCTAATCCAATGACTGGTATCCTTGGTAAAAGATTCGAGTGGAGAAAGGCACGTGCAGAGGGAAGATGATGTGAAAAAGCACAGAGGGAAGACAACCATGGCCACTTAAATAACTTCTTTAAAATAGCATCTTCTTTAAAAGAAGATATTTATTGGGAATAGCACATTGCAGTGGGAATACACATATCATAACAGTAAACTATGTGCTATCAGGACAGTAAAGGAAGACAGAATTCTAAAAGAAAACTTAAGAGGATTACATAATTGAGGCAATTGTGCTTAGCTATAAGAATCAGTAAGGTTGGACAGGTAGTTTCTGGATAGACATCATTGCAGAAGTAATTTTTGTGTTGTATATGTGTAAGGTTGCAAAGGCTTTTGGGCAAAGTTGTGGTGTTTGCAGTCTCTTGTGACAGTTTTTGTTATCAGGAATTTCTGTGTAAGAATCCTCTCTTCACAGACTTCCCCAGCTCCATTTGTCAGGTGTTTTTTTTTTTTTTTTTTTTTTAAACAAATAGGACAAGAAAATCTCACAAGTGACTTCATTTTGATTCTGACAACGCTCACATTTTCTTCCTCCGATCAAGGTCTTTCTCCAAAAGCGTCACTCAATCATTCTGTGGTTAGGTTTCAATTATTCTTCAGTGCCTTGATAGGAATATGCTGTGTTGCTGGTCTGGTACCATTTGGAGGGAGCAAATGGCACTTGGGAGTTTCATGTCAGAACTCTGATGGCTGCATGTGAGCACCAAGTGAGATTCAAAGGGAGTGGCTTTCAGGCTGTCACCTGGTGTCCATTATTAAGCTCAATTTCATCTGTTCCAGAGTTTTGTTATAATCTCAAAGTGCCTGGGCTAGCATTATTCTGTGGGGAGTTGTACTTCTGAAAAAAAAAATTCAAGGTACAAAGTATAAAGGGAAAACAGAAGATAATAGCAATATGATAACCCCGGTTTGCATAATGGTTTTGAACCATGAACCAAGGGCCTAAAATCAACCAACCGAATACAACAGTCGCAGGAAATTAGGTGACATCTGTTGTCAAGTAGGTTGCCCATTTTCTTATGTTGTATATACATGGGTCTCAGCTTCCCAAGAATAATTTATCTAGGTACAGCATGTAGAGTTAGCAATAGCACAGGCATTTAAAAAATTTAACCAAGAGGTAATATAGAGCAATATTCTGCATTAGGTATCCCATGACCAGATAAAATTAAAGCAGAGAATAAGCATAAGTTACATTAAGAATGATGTCAAAAGCTACCCACTAGGTGGACTAAGGGGTCTGTCTGGTCAGGTTCTGTCAAATTACCAGCAGAAGCTACTCAGTACAACATTTCATGACACTATTATCCTGTCAAGTAGAGAAGGTAGCATTAAGGGGGACCTAAGAGTCTCATTATGATATGGAATCTTATTCTGACATCTTGGGAAAAGCTTCCTACAGCATGAAAATGTCAACTTTTCATGCTGGTTTGAAATGTGAATGTCTGGTTTGGGGATTGGGTGCTTTGGTAAACTTCTGGTGTGACCCATACATATGGACTGTATTCCTCAAATTGTCTCACATTTCAACCTAAAGGGCTTCAGGAACAGCAGTCTCAAGTTTTAAAAATTTCGTGAAAGAAAATTGGATAGGAGGGATCTAGAAAACTTCAGGATCTAGTTTTGTTTGTAGCTAGAGAAGAACTCAACGCACAGAGCTACAATCTAATTAGAGGTATATTATGGTTTTTCTTTTAGAAGCATAACTTTTTGTCTCTCAATCACATAGAAATCTCAGATGCAAAAAACCTCTCAAGGATAGTCAAAGCAAGGCAGATTCTTCATTTCCTCCTGAGCCTAGCAGGAAGTTACAATTTTACCCCTTCCTCTGTAAAATCAGAAATGCTAAAAGTCTAGCACTTTATGCACATTCTCCAGTATGACATTCAGTCACAGTCTTGGTAATATAACCAGTATTTTCGATTGTATCCTCTTATAAAAGGACAGCAAATTTTTATTCAACTTATTTCCATAAGAGTATCATATTTCCATAAGAACACTCAAATATTTTCTGAATTGAGAGAAATAACAGAAAAAGCAAATGTTCCCATCTTTGTTCACAAAAGTATATATTACCACATTATTATATAGATAGCTTAAGGGAGAAAGTTTCCTTAAATATGAAAAGCAAACCATTTAAGAAACAGTATTTTTCAAATAAAAACCATAAAAATATTATCTTCAAGTACTTAACTCATGTAAGTAATTCTTGTTCTCCTTGATCTTGATTAGCAGTTTTTATGAACCCATCAGATTCTTTATTAGAGTTCTGGAAAATATTTAAGTTCATTGGTAGTAAAGTTATTAGGAACTTACATTTAGGAATATTAAAGATCTTTTCATGATTCTGATGGCAGATACCTTTAAAGAAAAATTAAAACAATAATTAGATGACAGAAACATAACATAGCCATGGTTAAAAATCTGATGGGAGGTCATTACCATCAGCAATTGCCAAGAAAATTTGGTTATTTTTGTTACATGCCACATAGTAACAAGAACTAGGACTGGTGAAATACTAGATTTCTAAAAGTTTTATATAATTTATACATTCATATCAATAATACACTCATAAATGTAACTGCAAGAAAATTTAACATCACTTATCATTTCACAATGCTTCCCATCCAATTTACCAAATAAGCCTAATCATTTAATATCTCTAAGATGAGAGAGATGTCTTTTGAGACTCTCCAGGGTCCCAACTGGAAAATCTCAATTTTTAGGAAAAAGACTTAATTTGGAATTTAAATATTGGAGAAATCCATCGAAGATGTGTAAAAAAACCCAAAATTATTAATATTCATTTAACCAGTGACAATGAAAGATTTTAACAGCAATAAAGCTACATGAATATTAAAGAAAACACACCTTTATCCTTTCAAAGCTCCATTTATCCAAATTAAAAAAAACTGAATGGAAGCAATACACAAAATTATCTACATAAGAAGCAAGATCTTTGATTCTTAGGTCTGACACCAAAAAGGTATTATAAAAAAAACAAAAACCCTTCTGCAATGTGATTTATTTTCCTTATAGGAAGCCCATTTAGATAAACTGGAAGTTGAACTTGATGAAAAAGGTGGTTAAATTTAATTAGATGCAGGAAGAGTTTGTCCAAGCTTATGAATGTATGCCATATTATCAAGGAAGATAAACAAGGAAACTAGTATCTTGAACAGGAGAACACATGACTCTTCGTAATAGCAGGGGAAGTTTCCTAGTTACTTGGAACAATTCAGATGCATCAAGAGAAACTAAAGAATCAAGTTATCCTGGAGAAAAACATTGCTTTTATAAGCCTTTGAGACAGAACATTTTAGTGCCAGGTAAAAGCAGAGTTAGATTTAGAGAAAAAGTCATCGGAGCTGATAGAAACCCAGAAGAGAATGATCACTGCAGCCAAGCTAAAAGATCTACCTTTTCATGGGGAGAAAAAAGAGCTGAAGGCAAAGATGTGTGACCTGCAAATCATGTGCTGTGAGATGCAGCAGAAGTGGAACCCGTGAGACACGAGTCAAAGAAGCTTCTGGATAAAAACTACCGCGAGAAATCCCATTACCATTTAAAACAAGGAAAATAGATTTTCCAGCCTGAAACTAGGGAAATAAAATGGATCTCAGAAAGAAATGTAGCAGAAATAGAAACTGCAGTTTAGAAGATGGTTATTAAACAGATTTTAGAATGAAAAAAAAAAGTCTTGTAATTTTTTACAAGTTTTGATCAATACTTCCAAAAAAATCCCCATAGTTCTAACATAAGAAAATGCCTTTTTACTTTTAGTTTTGGTATTAAAAATACACTGATACAAATCTTTAGAATGACTTATAAATACCTAATTATAGCCAACTTAATTACACATAAGATTCCTTTTATCAGTTTTTCTTCATGAGTATTTTATGACCTGTGCAGACCATTTACAACCTGTCTAAACTATTTTGTTCCTATATTTTATCTTTCTTAAATAACCAGTTGTTTTGGCTGGGCGCAGTGGCTCACGCTTGTAATCTTAGCACTTTGGGAGGCCGAGCCAGATGGATCACTTGAGGTCAGGAGTTTGAGACCAGACTTGCCAACATGGCGAAACTCCATCTCTAGTAAAAATACAAAAATTAGCCGGGCATGGTGGTGCATGCCTGTAGTCCCAGTTACTCGGGAGGCTGAGGAAGGAGAATTGCTTGAACCCGGGAGGTGGAGGCTGCTATAAGGGAAGATAGCACCACAGTCCAGGCTGTGCGACAGGATCGAGACTTCAGCTCAAACAAAAATAAAAAAATAACCAGTGGTTTCACCACAGGAGACAAAAAACTATGAGATTCTCTCATACAAGATTTTCTTTTCAGCCTTCCATACAAAAAACACATCTTCATACTTACAACTTTCTTCACATGTCTCCTACTTGCTAGTTTCTACCTTGTTTCTATTTCTTTCTAAACCTGTATTTTAAAAAAACTTTTGAAAAAAATCATTCTTTTGTCTCAATAGAGGATATTTTTATACTCAATCTTACATATTTTTCAAAGACATTTTGCTACACTTCGTATACAGAATTACATGTTAGAGTTTTATAATCTTACTTTTCAGTAAAAAGTTACAAAGCAATTTGAACTGTATCACATCAGCGTTTGATAAAGGAGAACAATTTTATAATTTTTAGAAACATTTTTCTCCATAACGTGACTTTATGCATATTAATACTCAAATACATTAGTTTATGGAATTTAAGAAACCTGGAACAAGCTTATATTTATATTCAGCAGTTTATCTTATTTGGAATGAGGCAGACAGTAATAAGTATCATTTAATATAACTGATTACAAATTACAAAAAGTTTATAAACTTTTATCCAATGTACATTTACCTTTTTAAGCAATTTACCTATATTACTTATAAAAATTGAGGTATTAAAAGTCATCAGTTTCATATCACCTTCCTGTTAACCATGTTTATAGCCTGTGAGTATAAGGTGTTCGTGTAAATAAGAACCCTAAAAATTGAGTATTTGCCGATAACTCAGAAGACAGAATTTTCAAAAAACCAAAAACATTAGTCTGAACAATTACAACAACAAAGATTATTGCTTTGAGCTGGGTTTATACTTTTATAACTTTTTGCCAAACCCTGTCCCCTAAAAACATCCGTCAGAGACAAATATCCTGTCTGATGAGTAAACCTGAACAAAAAAGTATGCTGACAATTCCAAAGATTTTTATTTTGCCAAAAATTTTAAAGTAACTTATTAAAACGTTCCTTAAGTCACATGAACTAAAAGGCATTTAGGGTTAGGTTAGTTACTGTGTATTTTATATGACACTCCTTTAAGAAAATCTGAAAATTCCTGAAGGGATTTCTGGTGGGCTATGCCAGGTTTTACCATGTAGACATAACATACGTACATACAAATATACAGACAGAAGCACACATTAAAATACATAGGATTTGAATTAGTAACACATTTTGTTTGCTGGTTTGGTTTGCTTATCTAGTCACTGCAGGTAGGAAAAAATGTTAGCAGTTATTTTATGACTTTCTGGTCACATGTAGCAGACAAGGCAAAATTTTTATGCCAAAGATACTTTATATTATTGCTCTGAGCTTAAAATTTTACCTCTGATCTGAGAACCCTAACTTTTGGGAACATTTATCTAGTTCTTTTTTAGAATATAAATCCTTCAATTAACTGTTTAATCACCGTAAGCAATTGTTAGCCAAGGAAATCTAATTTTATGTTTCCAAAAGATGTCTTAGCTGTTGGTTGGCATGGAGCTGTTGCAATTTGTAAAGCAATTAATTTGAAATCCCTTTAAGACTTATCTATTGGCTGGAATGCCGTAAGCAGGAAGTTTTATTTCAAAGCCTGAAGAGTTAGCAGATTCAAGAAGACAGAAAAATAAAGAGAACATAGAAGTCTCTACATGTTAAGTTTAAAGTTTTTTTGGAATTCATATAATGATCACTGAGCTCTGAGTGTTTCTTGATGTACTTTGCTCAGTTAAAAATGTACATGAGAATGGGCCATAACATAGTCACCCTGAAGTCCTAGAAAATCTGGTTGGCCCAGATATTTGAGAACCTTATTCCATTTGTTAATCTCTCAAAAGCAAAGAACATTCTATAAATTCTGTCAAAGAATGTTACAAGTTTGGTCCAGTATTGTAGAAGGTGGTGACCATCGTGATTTTTAATGAGCCATGGTGCAGCTACCATTTAGAATGTTTATTTTTACTCCTAGATTTTCAGAAACAAGGAAAAAGAGTCCATTCATTTATAGATGTCTAACCAAACCAATATGAAAGCAAAATTAGAGCGTTAAAAATTTTAGCCCAGGCATGCAGATCAAGATGTTAAATTAGGCACACAGAGAACCAAAAGTCAATTCACCAGAAAAGACATGCCTCACAGAATGTAAATTCTGTGAAAACCAGAATACCACAAACAGAAGAACATTGTCCTTGTAACAAAGAGGGAGGCTTTGCCTGAAGACTCATCAGGGCAGAAAAGGTGAGCAGTGGAGGCAGAGAGCTCAAAGGGCTCAGCAGAGTGCTGCATGCCAGCTCCAAGAATTGCTGATTCTTTCCAATAGTGATCTTTCTTCAAATCCTACTTCTGACACCATTTATGTGACCCTAAAGAAGAGACTCTCTAAGAGAAAATCATATATATTCAAGAATAGGGCACTGCAGTAGGAAAACACATGCCGTAGTAAATGTTGTGAGTATTCAGGGAGGTTAAGAAAAAAAGACAAATATTTATAAAGGAAAAGTCAAGAGGATTACATAATTATCTTGAGATAATTATACTTGGCTGTAAGGATCAAAGCAAAGGTGTCACTAGTTTCTGCTCTATAGAGAAGTTGATGGCATTTCATGTCTGCAGGTGTCAGGGGGTGAAATTGGATTCTGTATTTAATAGCATTTGAAGGTCTCTGTATTTTCCTTCCCCAGTATATGGTTACCAAACAAATGGCTTCAGCTCACTTTGAAAAAGGACAAGGCAATTGTTACTATAGCCACTTGACATGATATTGCAAGGTTTTTCTTCATAGAAACCTGGCTTCTCATTTAGCTGATAGGCTTTCAGTCTGAAAAAATGGCTCAGATGTGGCAGCTGGGCAAAGGGTTTTGACTTTCCACTGGGGTGGGCTAACCTCAACCATATGCTTGTCCATTCTTGATTGTGACAAAATATATTAAGCAATAATTCTGCTGGAGGCACATCTCTCTTATCCTCTGGATTGTTTATCCTCATTGACATCTATATAGATCCCCGAAGATCAACTAACCTATGTTTCTCCAATCTCACTACCCTTTATGACAAATTATGCCTAGGTGTGGTCTAAAGGCTGGGGCTTCCCCTCAGCCTCTGCTGCTCTGGGATTCTTTCATATCTGTTGCCATGGGGAGCCTGGTTCTGTAACGGCATCTCCTATGGTACCCTAGTGTATATGTAACAGCACCACCCAGGTGTCAAACGGTGCTGGTGTTCCCTACTTGCATAGTCCTCCTTGCCTCAGTCAGCCACAGCAGTTTCTACATCTGCACTTCATTTCATGCAGGCCAGTGTTTACAAGTTTTCAAGTAACATTCAGGCAGATATCAAAACCATGCCTCAAGTCTCCTACAAGAGTGGTAAAGATTTTGTCACAGGATTTAACTGGTCTTATTACCTGCCCCTCTATCTAGCATTTCCACGTGTGCCTTTATAGTTCCTGCTGATGAAAAGTAGCACCCTGCAGCTCCTTTAAAGTCAAATCCTTTCCATTTTTTAGCCTTGGTAGGCTATGCTGTGGGTCTTACCCTAGACATGCATCTGGTGGCCAGGAGCAGTGGTGGGGTCAATTTTGAGGGCAAGTATTCCTATAGGTTACTTTCTCTTATGGTAGTTTCTTACATGGTTGGGCTATTTCTTCAGGTGCAGATTGTTCAGGGGAATCTGAGGACTCAAGGTTTGCAAGTGCATCTGCACAGATGTCCTCAACCCGATCTCAAGCCCTCCTCCTTTTGTGACCCCAAAGTTGTTACAGCAGAATCGTCCAACCTGATTATTCGGGCTTCTCTGAAGTTCTGTCATGCTTACAATTAACTTCCATGCCTGATTATCAGCTGGGTCTGCTCTCCAGCTGCAAGTGATGAGTGTGTTTTTAGATGCTACCAAGAATGCCTTCTAACTTTCATGCTTTGCCTTATGTTAGTGATTAACTGACCAGGGAGCCTGTCATTTTCTCTTCAATACATCAGTTGCTCCCAACAACAGCCACATGGCTCATGGTCTAAGACTATTTCTCCTAGTCAGTGTATACCCTTCCACCTGCATTCCATCCTCTTTCACCACAGGTGAGCATCTTGGTGTTCATGCTGCAACAGCATACCAGGGACCATACTCTTCCTCACAGTGATACATCCTTATTTCCAGCTCAGTGATGGGTGACCCAACTCCAGAGCCTCTCCTAAGACTGCTTCTCATACAACTAACCTGGGTTGGATTCTCTCAAAGTAGAGTTTGACATGGGGATTCACTGAAGAACACTTTAGAAGACAAGCAGACAAAAACCAACATGCAAACAGAATCTCAAAGACAACAAAGCTAAGCAAGATTATCAAAGTGGGTGTTGTACTGATCACAAGGGGTGTGTCCCAGGCTGCTGGCTTAGAAAACAAAGTTGATGATGGTTCCTCCGAGCTTACCTCCTGAAGTTTCCTCATTCCTGAGTTTTCTCCATCTCAACTGCTGCCAGTGTCTTACCTGCATTGCTGCTAGGCACTCTCAGCCAGCCACCCTCCAGCACAGTCCTCCCCACATCCTTCCATCTCCCAGATAGGCCACTTGAGTTGTTTTCCTAAAATCCTGATTAAGAATAAAGCTCTTTTCTAACTCACCAGGACTCTTATGCACATCATGCTCCCTGGTCCAGCATAAAGGTCTTACCTCTGCTAACAAATTCTGTGTCTACCAGTACTGCAGTGCTCACTGAGACCAAAAGAATCCTCTCTTTTGTTTGTATTCCTTTGACTTTCTGTGCTCTTCCTGACCTAGTCTACCTGGTGGACTCTACTCATCCCTCAAAGCCCAGTGCAAATGCTACCCAGTTGATAATCCCAATCAGACCTCCTGATCCAAAGTGTAAGATGCTCAAGACCAGCATCCACTCAGGTGTGCGCATTCATCTCTACAGACTGAGGGCCTAGCAGGGGTGCCTGGCACTTCAGAAATGTTTGTTCAATGCACGCATGAATATGAAAATACGATGCATGATTAAAAGGATAATATAAACAAGAGTAATTGAAAGAATGCATGCATTTGTCTGCTGTTTCCAGGTTTCAAACTGTTCAGATTTCCTATCCTTCTTTCCCTAGACTCTGCATATAGCACAGGGTACATGAAGAGGCTCCTCTGAAGAGCATGTGTGCTGATTGGATAGAAATGGGATTCTTTTATTCAGAATCCACTTGTGTTCCCAGCCAGGCAGATGAGCCCTTTAGCCTCCCTTTCCTCTCCATGAGCTCTGAGGCTCCTAGGAAATAAATTACAATGCCCTTGGTCATTCATTAGCATGTAGAGTGGGAGTCCTGTCTGTATAACTCCAGGCACACAAAGGGCTTTATCTACCACTTGCTGTCATTGTAATCTGACTAGAGAAAGCTTCATCTAGGTCAGGGCTGGAGCAAGAAATGGAAACCTCTTCCTGCCAATGTAAATACAATGGAGGAACAGGTGCAGCCTGTATATGTTGAATGTCATTCACTCCCCCAAAGTATTTATATTTAGTTGTTTCCGTTAAGTAGCTGAGACTGTTAGAATAGGCCATTAGAATGGCCTGGATATGAAGATGGTCTGTATGCTGTAGGAGAAAAATACCAGACCTAGGGACTTGGAGAAACACACCTTCGACTGGGCCCTGCTGCTCACCAGCTGTGTGGCCCCACCTTCATGAGATCTGGTGAGGTCAGGGAACCTCAGTTTCCCTACTGCGAGAGCCAACTTCAGGGCCATGGGGCGTGCAACCCTTGCATGCTCGGAGGGGGCCCATGCCTGGTTTAGTGTTCTGCTGCTGCCATCTTGAAATTCTTTCCTTTGAACTTGTGTTTTGTAGCTGAAGTCTGATGGGACAGTGAAGCATGTGCATTAGCAGGGGAGGGTCCTGCAGTATCTGTGTCCACCATTGCTTGCTGCCTCACTGGCATGGAGCATTTACCATGTTCCAGCAGCAGAGAATTCCAGTGGACCCCTAGAGTGTGTGGGAGCTCAGAGGGCCAAGAAGTGACACAAGGAAAGCAGGTTTCATCGATGGCTGAGTGAGTGGGGGTGCTGGCAGCCCTGAGAAGCCATACTTCCACTGGGACCAGAACTTATTTGGAAAGCCAAAAGTTGGCAATGGTGTTCTAAGAGGATTAAAGAACCAAGGAACTCTATCATGGCCTTTCTTGCTAGTGTTACTTCCCTGTATTTGCTAACCACTTATGCTGAACATGAGGACGTGGATGGAAAGGGAATGGTAAGAACCCACACTTCCTTTTCTTTCAAGTTCTTCCCACCCATCAGTAAACCACAGTCTTAAAACAGAAGCATATTAAGAAGTGAAATATAGTCGAGGTGGTTTTATGCAGTGTTTTCATTGCTTTGGTAAGGACAAAATCCATTTGTATGTATGAGCTACAAATTTTGTACTTTTGGTGATGCTGCATACAAGTTAAATATTCTGATATTTGCCTTGAGAACTGGCATTGCACATTACAGAGATGAACAGTAAAAGTTGTGCTCAAAATTTTAATTTTTCTTTACCTAGAATGACATTAGTGAGTCAAAAACACCGTAACATTTCAAGAGACCTCAGAAGCAAAACAAGTTTTATGTTTTAGTATGTTTACTGGCACTTTTTTCTAATTTATAAAAGGGCCCCATATTTTCTTTTCATATGCAAATTATGTAGCTAGTCCTGCTTCTAGGTACAAGAGAGATCAGGCCAGAAGTTTCCTCTCTAATCATTCATAGGTCTGTGACTTTCAGTTACTAAACATCACACAACTTGCGTGGAATAATAATTAGTTCATGTTTAAATGCAAACAGACATGATGCAAGTCTGAAATTTAACCTCAGACATCCTGAATTCCTTTATTCTCAACCTCACATCCCACACATTTCCAATTCTAATGCATTCTACCCTTTAATCTCTCTCCAATACAACTACTTGATTCCATTCTCCCTGCCACTGTTGGATAAAGCCACCATTATTTCATCAGGAACTATTCAGCAGTTTTCTGGCAGGTCTTTGTGCTTCCAGCCTTGCCCTGCTCACTCCATACCTGGCTTGCAGGAGCACATCTGAAAACACCACTCTGATCATGCCCCCTGCACCTCCTCATGCTTGTGATCCTTTCGTGGCCCCCCATTACCTGTGGGGGGGGAGGAAGTCAAACATGCCCATGTGGCCAAGAGCCAGCTTAATCTGGCCCCAGAGGTCACAAGTCCACTTCATCCCCAGCAATTCCACCAGCTGCTCATGCACTCACCTCAAGCTCCTGCCATCCCAAATAGCTATTCCCAGAAGGAACTTGACTCACTCAGAACCTCTGGCCTTTGCACATGTGCATGAGGCCACATGGCTTTCCCCTTTGTCTGATCAGCTTTTACATGACCTTCTAAATTTTCCAAATTCAGATCAGGCCTTGCCTCTTTCAGAAAGCCCTCCCCAATGTCTCAGCTGCGTAAGGAAAATAATCCAGGTGCTCTTGTAGTTGTATCTTGGACATCCCCTTTATCATTTGCTTTTGATACTGAAATGGCATATTCTTGTGTCTTTCTCCCATTGAGCTCCTAGGAAGCAGAGATTTTTGTCCTGTTAATTGTTGGAATCTGAACTACCTGATAGACGGTCTTTAATAAATATTGGCCAAATTCCTTTCTTCTGTCTCCACCTGCCTTCTCTCCTTAACTTTAACACAGTATCTCAATCCAATTAACAAGACAAGAACACAAACGTACAGGCTTTTTTTTTTTTTTTTTTTTTTTTTTTTGAGACAGTCTCGCTCTGTCACCCAGGCTGGAGTGCAGTGGCGTGATCTCGGTTCACTGCAGCCTCCACCTCCTGGGTTCAATTCTATGCCTCAGCCTCCCGAGTACCTGGGATTACAGGCACCACGTACAGGCATTTTTAAGGGATGGGTAAATATCCAACACCTGCTCATACCTACAGAGGATGCCATTTGTGAGAGGGAGAAATAGATAGCCACGTTGCAGAGCACCTTAATCTGAGCCACTGCAGATCCAGAGCAAGTAATCATCCTGCCTGAGGGAGTCAGAAAAGATGCATTTCCAGGGCAGATCTGCAAAGCACGAGTAGAGAAACATGTGGTAGGCACTTGGCACACAGCAGGTGCAGCCACTCAATCAGCATCATCTAAAAAATCACCCATCATCTCCCTCGATGACTGCGGCTTGAGTGAGATGCCGTTCCCATTGTTTTTGCATTAAACAATTGCTTCTTTATTTCACAGCGCCTTGCATTCTAGTCCGTTTACCTCGGGAACATTTTTCCTTTCGTTCCCGGCCCTTATTTATTTCAGGCAATTCATCTTTTCTCTTGGCGCCCTTTGCTGCCACCTAGTTAATTGCTTGTTGCTAGAAGTTTTTCCAAGTTGAAGTTTACTTTTTTATTCATTACCCAGGAAAGAGGCTTTTGTTTTTTCTTTGTTGTAAAATATACTGGAAATACAGCTTTGCTTTTCTTTGTATCCCCCCACCATGAAAATGTTGAGGGGCAAGCTAGCAGAAAGTAAGGCTTTCTCCTGACACCCACTGGGGCTATGAAAGGGCCCTCTCTGCTTCTCCTCCCTGGCTCACAGACCAGGTCCCTTGTGGATATTGACACCTAAATTTGGAAGGAAATAAACTCGGCCTCTGCTTTATTTTGGGTCTTTGAAGGCCCCAAAGTTATTTAACGTTTAGAAGTTCCATCTGGAAACAGAACAAACTGGGGAACAAAGACAACACAAGAGGATGCCTCTTAGTCATTTTCACCAAATCAGAAAATCTCAGCCTGGGCAGGGTCCAGCAGGCTCCAGTCCACTGTCCCACTAGCAGCTCCAGATCTGGAAACCTTCTTCCCCAGATCACTGCTTGACCTGCTCCTATGAGGTTCTGACTTCTACTGAAAAGTCTTCAAGGACATCTGCCCTGACCACCCTCATCTCAATCTCAAAACCTGAATTATATATCAGAGCTCTTAGCCCTACCTGAAGTTATATATTTGTTACCTTATTTTTGCCTCATCCCAAAATAAAATTCTATCAATTCTGTGAATGAAGGGACGTTGTCTTGCTGCCTCCTCTATCTCCCTGGTAGTGACTCAAGTACTTGGTCAATAAGGGAGAGAAAGGTGTCTCCGGCAGAATTTATTAGAAAATACTTCTTTATGTGAAAATGACAAATGGCGATGTTGATAGTAAAATACTATAATTTATTGGTTAAGTTTCAGGTATTATATAGAGAGATTTTTGAGTCACATATCATTCCCATTTTACAGACGGGGAATCTCAGGCTTAGATGAGTCCCGAAACCTGCCCAAGGTAACATAGCTCGGAAGTGATGGATATACAGCATAACCCAAGCCTGACTCCACGGCTCACAAACATGCACCGTGATGCTAAGCCAAGCCCAGCTGGCCCTGCCTGCCATTTCTTTAACAATCTGAGTTCTGGGTCTTGCAGCAAACTCCAAACAAGTCCCGAGGTCAAACCTTGCAAATCTCACTGTATGCTACATAGGGCGAATTTCGCTGCACATGTGATACATCTACAGAGTCCCTCTCAAGTACCCTCTGAAAATGGAAACAGCATTAGAAGGAAGTTTTAAGGGGAAGCAGCATGGAAGAGACCAACACAGATGAACTTAGGTTCTTTCTGAGGGTGGCCTTCCCCCTCTCCGGCCCTGGGGAGGCCTGGACTGCTTTGGAAAATTTTTTTAGCACCATCATATTTGAGGGGGAAATGGTAACAACAGCAAGTTACAATAATAATAGCAATGGAGTACTGACATGCTGTACAATGTTAAATGCTTTATGTAACTTATTTCATTTGCTTCTCACAACAGCCCTGTGAGGTAGACAGCTCCGTATCAGAATGGTGCAGCAAGCTCCGAGATGTTATATAACTAGGCCATGTCACCTAGCTAGCAAGAGACAATGCTCGCATTCAGACTCTGCCAGCCTCTCCAAAGCCTATGATGCTCCAATTACTCCATTTTCCCAAAGCACATTATGTCCTCTATTAACATTTTTAAAAATTACCTTTCCTTTTATGCAGAATGGCAAGCCCAGTTCTTTCCTGCGTTCTTCAGTTTAATATAAAATAATGACCCTTCAGCTCTGCCAAACAATAAGAGGAGAAAAATTCAAATGAACTAGGGGGGAAAGAAAGGCATGCAAAGAAAAGTGGTTGCAGAAAGGAAAACAGGAAAACCAAACATGGTTGTTTTGCTGGTATGGCCAACCCTACGTGTGAGCGTTACCGTGACACCACCTGCCACAGCAGCGAGCCTCGACCCTGACCCACAAACCTGCTCACAATCTGCTTGAAAGTTCTGCTTCTGCATCCCGACTTCCTAGGGGAGAAATGCAAGCTAAATTCTTACTTTGTTGTTTATGTCATCCGCCGAATATGCATTTGAACACAGGCATTCTAATTTCCTGAATTCCATACACCTCATATACCCATTCCATATCTCTTGTCCACAGACCAGGAGATGGGGGGTTACACTTGAAGAGGGCTGAGGGGCAATTTGTCATCCGACTTCTCCCTCCCCCATCAAACTCACTTCTGATGCTTCTGTTTTACCGGGTACTTGATAGAGACCCTTTAGGCACAGCATTATTCTACAGTAACATTTATTTAGTGTACAGTTCTGCATGATTTGACAAGTGCATAAGCTTATGTAACTACCAAAAAATGAAGACACAGAAAAGCTCCACTCTCCAAAAAATTCTGACAAGCCTTTTTGTGGCTAATCCATTCCCCCCCACCCAGAAGCTCTGTCAACAACTGATCCGTTTCTCCTATAGTCTTGCCTTTGCAAGAATGTCACGTAAATGAAATCACACAGCGTGAAGCCTATTGAGCATGGTGTCTTTCATCGGGCATAGTGAGTTTGACGTCTATCCATCATATTTCTGGGTGCGGCAGTTCATTCCTTTTTATTGTTGAGTAAGATTCCATTATGTGCGTATAATATAGTGAGTTTATCCATTCAGTGTTAAATATGAGCTGCTTCCAGTTACTGGCGATTATGAACAGAGTCACTGTCAACATTCAGGTACAGGTTTTTGTATGAACCTAATTTTCATTTTACCTGGGGTTAATGCTTAGGAAGGAGATTACTGGGTTTTTAAAAAAATGGCGATGTTTAACTTTAAGAAACTGCCAAGCTGTTGTCTCAACAGGCTGTACCATTTACCTTCATACTAGTAACGTATGGCAGTTCCAAGTGACCCCCCATTCTCAACCAGCACTGTCTCATTGTGGTTTTAATTTGCATTTCCTTAATGACTAATGAGGCTAAGAATCTTTTCACCTGCTTATTTGCCATGTGTGTATCTTCTCTGGTGACTGGTATGTTCATATCTTTGACCACTTACTAAGTTGTTTCCTTATTCCTAAATTTTGAAGTTTCTTTGTATATTATGGATATAAGCCTTTTTGTCAGATGTGCGATTTGCAAATGTTTTCTCCCAGTGTGTAGTTTTTCATTTTCCTAACATTGCCTTTTGAACAGATGACTCTGTATATAAAGCTAACCATGAGTTCATACTGGAGTCTCTGACCTGATCCCATCCCACATGGTTCACTCCAGTGTTTGCCTCAATTATCTGTAACTTCTCCAAGAGTGAGAAACCTGGCCCCCATCTTCTACCATCTTTTTGTTTAGTCCATCCAGCAACAGTTTCTGAATGGTTAATCTATACCCCTGTGAGACACAAGTTATTAAAGATCACAGTGTTGATGTAAAATTCCTTTTGTTTTCAATCTTGCAGTTTCCAGTCAAGACACCACTTTCCAAAGGTCAGCACTTTTATCCTTCCCCACTGCGGTGAGGTTCTGTATTACCTGTGTAACATGTTCAATCGTCACAGTAGTCCATCTTGAGATCGCCGATTTCCTGATTGATTTTTCAAAATTTTTACACATTACGGTCCATGTTTGGTGCTATAAATTTGTGAGTTTTGACCAGCACATAGCATCATATATCCACTGCTATAGAATGTGCCATACAAAGCAGTACCACCATCATGAGGATATGCCCTGGGCATCCTCTAGACATATAACCTCCTCCTACCCAAAACCTCTGACAAGTACTGATGAGTTTTTAGTCCCTGGAGTTGTCTTTGCCAGAATGTCATATGATTGGAATTATACAAGATGTAGGATGTAGCCTTTTACATATGGCTTCTTTCAGTTCATATGTTTAGGATCCACCCGTTTTGTGTGGATTAATAATTTGTTATTGCTAAATGGTATCTTATTGTATAGCTATACTGCACTTTGTCTTATCTATTTAATGGTTAGGACATCATCTCGGCTTGGTTGCTTCCAGTTTTGGGCAATTAGGAATTAAGCTATTATGAACATTCTTGTGCAGGTGAGCAAATACCTAGGAGTGTGATGGCTAGGTTGTAGGATAAGCATATCTTTAGCTTTATAAGAAACTGCCCAATTGTCTTCCACAGTAGTACAATTTTCTATTTCTGTCGGAAGTGAATCAGAATTTGTTCTTCCACATCCTTGCCAATAACTGGTATTGTCAAATTGTTTTTTTTGCATTTAGTCATTCTAATAGGTATGTTATCTCATTTTGTTTTTAATTAGTGTTTCTTTAATGACAAATGTCAAGCATCTTTTCATATGCTTATTTTCCATCTGTCCATCTTCCATGGTGGATGTCAGTACAAATCTTTTGCTCATTATTAAATTGCGTTGTTTTCTTATTATTTGGTTCTAAGGGTTCTTTATGTACCTTGAATAAGTCATTTATCAGATACGTGTTTTGCAAATATTTTCTCATCTGTAGTTTCTCTTTTCATTCTCTTAATAGTGTCTTCACAGAGCAAAAGTTTTTAGATAAAGTTCAATTTATGATTTTTTTTCATGGATTGTCCTTTTGGTGACATGCCTGAAAACTCATTACAAACTCAAGTTCATGGGGATTCTCTCTCAAGTTATCTTGTAGAAGTTTGTGTTTTACATCAGGTGTATGATACATTTTGAGCTATTTTTTCTGGTGTGAGATGTGAGGTATTGCAGTTTTTTGTTTTGCTTTTGAAAGTCCAATTGTTCCAGTACTGTGTATTTAAAAAAAATTTTTCTTCACTGAATTTCCTTTTCACCTTGTTAAAAATCACACTTTGAGTAGACCATTGTCTCAGCTTTTTATTTTATTCCATTGATATTTTCTCTTTTCACTACTATAAATTTATAAAAATCAGGAGTGTTGTCTTAAAATTAGGTAATATGAGTTCTGTATTTTCTTTTTCAGAATTGTTTTGGCTATTCTCATTTAGATCTTTGAAGTCTCTGTAGTTTTCTGCATACAGACCCTGCACACGTATTGGTGTATTTATATTTAGCTTTTTGAGCTTCCATGGTTTTCAAAAAACTTCAAGTTCTAATTGTTCATTGCTGATATATAAAAAAGCAATCAACTTTGTGCCCTGTGACCTTGCTAAGCCTGCTTATTAACTGCAAAAATTAGTTTGTAGGTTCCTTGGGGTTTTTAGATACACAATCATGTTATCCACAAACTGAGATGGTTTTACTTGTTTTCCAACCTGTGTGCCCGTTTTTTCTTTCTTGTATTATTGCACCAGCAAGGACTTCCAATACGATGGTTAAACAGCTTAGGCAAAGGGACATCCTTTGCTTCTGATCTCAGGAGGAAAGCTTTCAGTTTTCCACCATTCTGCACATTGCCTTCAGCATGCTAGCTCTAGATTTTTCGGGAATACCCTTCCTTAGGTGAAGAAAGCTTCTGCATATTCTTAGTTTGAGAGTTTTTATTATGAATTATTATTACATTTTGTAGAATGCTTTTTCTGTGTATGATTTCTTAGTCTGTTAAAATGATGCATTATGATTTATGAATGTTGAACCCTCATTGCCTTTCTGGGATGGCTCTCACTTTAAGACTATTTAGGATATCTATTTCTTCTTGAATAAGCTTTCTTTCAAGAAATTAGTCTACTTCCTCTAAGTTACCAAATTTATGAGCATACAGTTGCTCATGGTGTTTCCTTATTTTTTTAACTTCCATTTGATAAGTAGCAATGACCTTTTTTTCACTTCCGATAGTAATTTGTGTTTTTTCTTCAATTTTCCTGGCTATAGGTTTATCCATTTTATTTGAACTTTTCAATGAGCCAACTTTTAATTCTAATTTCCTCTATTCTTTTCCTGCTTTTGATTTCATTATTTTGGCTATAATTTTTACTATTTCCTTTCTTCTACTTGTTTTAGTTTTGTTTTTCTTTTTCTAATTTCCTAAAGTGTAAGCTTAGGCTGCTCAGTTTAGGTCTTTCTGCTTTCCTAATATATAAATTTAATGTTCTAAATTCCCTGTAAGTACTTTTTTTGCTGCAACTTCTTATAAGTTTTAATAATTGCATTATTTTAGCCTCAAAAAATGTTTAAATTTTCCTTAAGACTTCATTTTCTGGCTACCTTTAATATTTTATTTTGGTTTCCTTCAGTTGGAGTACAATATGCCCAGGTAACTTTTTTGGTGTTCATCCTACTTGGTGTTTTCTGAGCTTCTTGAATCTGTGGTTGTGTGCCACCTATTCTGAAGTATTTCCAGTCATTACTTCAACTATTTATGTCCTGTTCTTTCCTGTTAATTTGGTTTTTCATTTGTCTGCATATTATGTTGTTACCATTTTATGTTGTCCCACAGTTCTTGAATGTTGTGTTTTCAAATAATTTTTTCTCTTTGGATTTTGGTTTAAGTGATTTCTCTAAGATTATCTTCAAGTTTATTAAATCTTTCCTTAGCTGTGTTGATGCTACTAATTGGCCTCTTAAGGACCTTATTTCTGTGATTTTGATTTCTAGAATTTAAGATTTTTATCTCTTGACATCAGCCATCTTGTCGTGCATGTTGTCTACCTTTTCTACAACTTAGCATATCATTTTACGTTTCTGATAATTCCAACATCTGTGTCCCATCTTAGTCTGATTCTAATGGATTGCTTTGTTTCTCAAGTCTCATTCTATTGGCATGCCTTGCATTTTTGTTGGAAGTCAGATATATAGGACAACAATGGAAATGGAGGCAAGTCAGCCTTTAGTATGAGAATGTATGTGCTTGTTTTATGTGTTTATTGCACTGATTCAAATTCCTCTAGTGAATATTTTTCCTCTTCTTGACCTTGGACTTCCCTGGATCTGCTCCTCAGGTAGTGTCTGCTCCACAGCTCTTTCAGCTTAAACCCACTGTTACTGTTACTGGACTCTTATCAGCATGGTGGTGTGGTGTCAATGGGAAGAGAATATTCTTTATTCTTCTGATGATGTCTCAGGTTTTGAAGGGTATGGTCTTTCGTTCAGAGACAGAACATTCCCCTCATTATCCTTAACTCATTTCCATTCTCCAGTGTTCTCAATCCATATACTTGAGGCCCCTTGCCGAATGATTAAGGCTTTTTTGAGCCCACAGAATATTTTGTTGACTAATTTTCCTTATTGAAATATAATTCGCATCATAAAATTCACCCTTTTGCAACATGCAATTTGGGGTTTTAGTATATTCACAGCATTTTGCAACCATCACCACTAATTCCAGAGCATTTCATCACCCCAGAAAAATCCCCTGCACCCATTAGTAGCCACTTCCTTAGCCCCAGAAAATCACTAATTGACTTCCTGTCTCTCCAGATTTGCCTATCCTGCATGTTTCATATGAAGAGAATCATATGTGTGGCCTTTCGTGTCTGATTTATTTTACTTGGTATAATGCTTTACAAAAATGAGTGATAGATTTTTTTAAACAAAGAAATTAGTGGAGATTTACTTTCCTGGAATGGGTGTCATGGTAGAATAAATATGGCTTTAAATTCTTTGTGGGAGAGGGAGGAGGGAGAACACATATGCTAAAAATGAAAGATGACCAATATTGCTTGTTTCAAGGTATTGGAGGGGGAGCTCAGGGCTGCCTCTGGCTCACATCTGTACTTGGCTAATCTCGTATTTGTACAACAGCTTAGGGTGCCGGGGGCAGGCTTTGCATCGAAGTGGCAGGATGTTTACGGCTCTGAGTTTTGCTGAGTGGGTGAGCCAGCCTCCCGGGGGGGGGGGTGGCTGGGTGGGGGTGTGTGTGTGTGTGTGTGTGTGTGTGTGTGTGTGTGTGTTTTAAACAAACAATTTATTCTTTTCTTTTAGCATCTAGAATCAGATCTATGGATTTTTATGTTTATTACAAATTCTTCTCACAGGGGGATCTGCTTATAGGAAGTTTCTAGTTCAGGCTGTATAATTTTGTTTCCAACTTTTAAGTTCTAGAGTATGTGTGAAGGTTTGTTACATAGGTAAACGTGTGCCATAGGTGGTTCACTGCAGAGATCATCCCATGTATTAAACCCAGCATCCGTTCTTCCCAATACTCTCCCCTCCTCCCACTCCCCATCCTCTGACAGGCTCCAGTGTGTGTTGTTCCCTGATGTGTTTTCATTATTCAGCTCCCACTTAAGTGAGAACATGTGGTCTTTGTTGGTTATGAACCCAGGTTTGTCTTCTCAGAACCTTAGGATAATGCTCAACATTCATAGATTTTTTTTTTCAGTGGCTTTCTGCTGAATGTCTTAGGCTCTAGCACTGTTTACTTTAAGAATATCAGTGATTCGTACACAAACCAGCTGAATGCTAGGCCCACTTTTCTAGAATCTTGGGTCCTAAGTCCTGGCTGCCTTGACACCCTCAAACCCCATCGTTGGGGTCTTTCCTGCCCTGTAAGATTTCCATTCTGATTTCTCTGCCTTCCAGCAGTGGTCCATTGTCAGTTCCTTTATGAGGAATTTGTAACCCCAATACTCTTAAGCATGAATTAGCAAATACAGTGAGGGGAAAGGTAGGTGCAGAATGAGTGTATGTTTCTGCATTTCCTTTCAAGAGTCGTTTCCCCCAAGTCCCAAATGCTGCCAGAGTGATCTGATGCCTTGCAACATGTCTTCCAGTCTTCTGTGGGCTCTCTCTGAGGTTACATTGCTCTGCCGCTGGCCACTCCATCATGGCTGGAGGCAGAAGTCCTCAGGGGAGAATTCGATCTAGGTGGTGGCATTTCTGATGAACTCTAGAAATAGAGCCAATACAGGAAGGTCACTTGGCAGCTTCAGAAAGGGAGCCACTGTAGAGGCAGGTTGTAGGCAGAGTAAAAGGCATAAGCAAAGTAAGGAGGAAGAAATGGTGAAAACTGGGGTAGGAAATGGGTAGTTCAGAATGGCTGGAGCTATTTTGGTCCTCACCAGGAGTGGAGAATGAAGCTGGAGAAGTGGTTTGGGGGCCAACTTTGAAAAGCCTTGAATTTGGGCTCCCTCTCCCTGCCACAGCAAGAAGCTATATAAGAGATTTCAGCAAGACTGGAATTTCTCAGAAACCTTTCAGCAGACAATTCTGACAGTTCAGTGAAGCACCCTGTGGGTCTGAGATGGGGGAGACCAGAGGAGTTGGGGAAGCAGCAGGTTAACAGGGATGTATAGCATTTGTAATGATGTATGTGTGGGTGTGGGGGAGTGCGGCAGGTCTAGACGGGGGAGACCCTTGGGGGAACCCTGAGCGTTCTTCCCGAGCTTAATGTTGCATTGTCTTTTCTACTAAGCTGGCCATTCCCGAGTTACGAATCTGGAGACATGTGTGTTAACTTACGTTCTAAGAAACAAGGCAAAATTAACATGCAGAGTTTATCTGGGCCAAGGTTGAGCACAGCAGTCCAGCTCTGGACACGCTGGGAAATGCTCCAGAGAACAAAGGCAGCTTGAGATTTTAGTGAAAAAGAGGACCAATCAGGAGAAGGGGCAATGACAAAAGTTGTGTTTCAGGTAATCTCGCTGTCTCACAGAAATAACGCCGGTTGGTCATTGGCTTATTCAGCTTTAGAGTGTGAGTTACTGCGTCCAGTGTTCGGCATTGTTAGGTTACTCTCTGGCTACTTGCTGTCAGCTAGTCTAGAGACCACACAGCAAAAGCTTCCAGAAATGACTCCTTACCTCAAGTGGGGAGTGGGAGGTGATTGCCCCATTTCAATGCCTTCCTGGGCCTGATCATTTAAAAGAGCTCACATTCCTCAGAATAAGTTTTTCTTTCTCATTTGTAATCCTTCTAAGAGGGAAGCAACTGCCTGGCTTTGTATCCATAAGAATGTGTAAAAGGCAGAGGCTGAGAATGCCATTTCTCATTCATACCATTATAATGACCAGTGTTTGCTTTCCTCTGGGACAAAGGTTCAAGTCTGGAAGCAGTTGCCTGGTGAGTGTGCATCTTTCTCAGAACAGCCAGTTCAGCGCCCGGCAGGCAGGAGGCCTCAAGAGGGAGCATTCACCTCGATTAATTCACCAGCATCCAGGGGCTTGCAGGCTCTGAAAGATGATTTCAACAGCCCCCGGGGGTGTCAGCTTCCCTCAGAGGGCGCTCACATTAGCTAATCGCGCAGGGGTGGATGAAGTGAACCAAATGCCACTTGATTGAATTGCAATGAGAAGTAATCCGGCCACACTGGTAGGTAGACGTATGTTCAAGGTGTCAATCCCATTCTCTCCCTGGTAAGCAGACCTGTCAGAAATACCTGAAACCTTTGAATAAATTCCAAGAAACAATTACCAATTCAGGAAAATAATCGGAGCTATGCACACAAATATTTACAAGTGCAAATGCTACGACCATGTGGTTTGTGATAGAAAACAACAAAAACACCCTGCAGTGAGGGGGATCAGTTGAATAAATGATGGGAGAGCCAAACAAACTAGCAGGCAATGATTTAAACTTGTATTTTATAATTAATGTGCAAAACACAGGCAATATATTCACTTAACAAAGCAGACTGAAAAATATGTGCCATCATTATGTCTGTACGCCAACAGGAGAGAGACTGGAGTAAAACATTACATTGTTGATATTTATCCCAGTGATTGTCCTTGTATTTGCTTGAATTTTCCATTCACTCCTAATGAGCATTTACCCATTTACCATGTTTATCTTTAAAGCATGTTTATGTATGTATACTTTACGTATGTTTACACGTCACATACCAAAATACGACATGGCTGTAGAAGAAGTTTCAGACAGCAGAGTATCCTAGCAAAAACCTTTTGGAGTCAGGCAGATCTGTCTGAAATCAAGACTGCCAATTTCTAGCTCTCGGAGCTTAGATTTTAAGAAAGATAATTTACCTTTCTTTGCATTTGTTTATTCAAAACGGGCATGAACGAGAGCTACCTTATATGATTTTTGTGAGCTAAAATTTAAAGCATTTAGCATATCATGAGTGCTCAAACGAGGGGACTATTTTTATTATTGTGAAAGGAGAAGATGACTCAGTTTTCTTCCATGCAGGGGCTCTTGCAGATGCGATTCTGTGACTCAGAGCAAAGGCTGCTGATTGGATGGCTCAACATTTTCCTGGCTTCAGGGCATGCAGCTGCGCGGGTCCTTGGGGTGAGGGCAGCTGGGCACAGGGCAGTGCTTGCTGGGCACGGCCAAAGTTGGCCTTGATGACCCTCCTTTCTTTGTGTTAGCCATGGACTGACCTGTCCTGCCCTGGGGTGTCTGTGTATGTGAATGACGTGAGTCAGGGCAAGGACGGTCATAGGTCAGCCCTTCTCCTTAGGAAGAACAGGGGTATCTCTGCTCATCCTCTTTTGTCTCCCTGATGACCTCAGAATTTATAACCACGAAGCACTGACAGGTATAAACGTGGCACCTCTTACGAACCCTCTGCACACGCAGCATGTATCTTGTTTCAAGCACTGATAGAGGACAAGGACAATAACACAAGTTCTGGAACCTGTGGCCCAGGCCTCACTGACATACTTGCAGTGGGGTTTTATTTTTTTAAAAGCAATGTTTAAATTCAAGCTCTTCCTAGTCTTCTTAGCTGTATCATTTGGGGTGAGTCACTTCCTCTCTCTGGGCCTCTGCCAATTTCAGATCTCCCACCTGAAAGGGCCTTTATGCTTCATCATGTCCAACCTCCTCCTCTTTTTTTTTCTGGTGAACAAACTATCACTCCACCCCCAGCCCAAGCACCCTGTGGCCTCATTGATCAGTCTTGGCTCACCCTCACCTCTTCTCCAGAGCGGTGGAGGATTGGAGTCACAGAAGAGAGGACCCCAGGTGGGAGGAGGGAGCCGATGACTCATGGAGAGGACTTGACAGCCGCCTCCTTTGCGCAACAAGGAAAGTCATCGGGATGGAGTCTCATGCCCTGAGGAATTGCATTTCTGATTTTAATTTTGTTATCGACCTTTGTTTTCTAATTACAGCTATGACTATGATGCGTTGGGTTCCCTATTAGAAGCAAGTGCAAGGTATACCAACATTTTGTATCTAATTCTTATGTCAGTGTTTCAAGGACATTAATGTTATCCCTATTTCCAAGATGAGGATATTGCATATTAGAGATTAGATTTAGAGATGACTGGCTGTCAGACAGCTAGCAGTGAGATGTATAATGCAATTCGTGATTATTATATTAGGAAGAAGCTGGAAAGCTTATTAAATCTACTTTCTCTTTCACGAGTAAGGAGAATGAGGCTTAGAGATGATGAACTTAGGTCCAAGTTCACACGCTGAATGGTGGTTCAGGGACTCAGATCTTCCCGCCTCTTTCAGTCCTCATGCTGCTTCTCTGTGCATCCACCATTGGCTCCAAGACTTCTGCTTGTTTTGCCACTGGGCTGCCTCTACGAGGTTCATTTGGAAACTAGCTTTCTCTCCAGTATTCAGAGATGTCCATGGATTCAGGCATATCCATCCACAGTTGTAAGTCCTTTCGGAGAAAATCTGACTCAGCGTTTTAATACAGACAAGATCAAAGAGTGTCCCCAAAGAACCACCTGCAGTCTGATACTGGACATGGAAAGAGAAGGGCAGAGATCCAGAGGGCATTGGTGAGACAGAAGAGCTGAGGGGGAACAATACTCAATAGTCTGCCATTTTTTTATCCTGGTAATTTTGGTCACCTTATTACCTGTCTTTGGAAATTACTGTCTTCTTGGTTCCTGCATAGTGTGCTTAGAACCACCCTGGGGTGATATTTGCCATAGTTCAGGGTCAGACTCCATATCAGATTATATTGCATGTATATTTAGAGTGTGTGAGTTTACAGCAGGTGCTTAAGAAGTACTTGTTGAATAAACGAGCAAAAGAATGAGAGCTCTGACTTCCATACATCCAGGTTGTGGACCCAAAGGGATCAGGGGAACCAAAATCTCAGTTCAGCAGACAGACTGTTGCCAAACAGGCGTGACTTCGCATGCTGGCGCCGACTTGTATTTGCGGCATCGGAGACTCACTTTTTTCTAACAGATACCAAGTTCTTAGCTGTGTGGTTTTGGGAGGATTCAAATGCTGGGCCCAGTGCCTGACACGGTAAGCACTGAGCAAACGTTGGCAACGATAAAGTCTGGGCTGAGTGGGCCAAGTCCATCAGACGGGCAAAGGCTAAGGCCGGGGTGCAAGGACCTCCCCCAGGCCCTTTGCAGGCGTTTAGCCTTCGGTCCTAGCAAATGCAGTAAACCTTGCTGCCGTAGGTGAGCAGCCGAGTCATCCTGGCGTAGAGGGATGTGGAGGGTGGATTCCACAGGGCTATAAAATCTACGAGTAGAAAAAGGCGTGGGCTGGTTTTGTTGCCTTTTCCAAATTGTGTTGTTTGCACTGAGTTCTGTTTCAGTGAATCCTGAGAGCGCCTCTGTCTAGAGACCAGAGTGAGACGATGGAGGCGGCGGGAGGTGGAGGCCCCGCGGCCGCCTCTTCCTGGGCCTGCAGCGCCCTCTCGTGGCTCCGAGCCCGAGAATCCGCTCCAGGTTTCCTCTGCAGGTGCCTCCGCAGAAGGGATGCTTCCTGGGCGTCCCTCCCTCCTAGGGGCTGTGCGGTGCCGCTTCTCTTTGGAACCCGGAGCCCTGAGTGGGAAGGAAGAGGAGGGAAGACCTCCCGTCGTGTTCCAAGATGGGCTCCTTTGACAGACCTCAGGCTGTGCTGCTGCCAACCGGCCAGATGACCCGCAATTTCTGCCTCGGCTCTTTGAGCCTGGGTCCTCATAGCTATGTTATGAGATGAAAGAGGGCAGATAGTGCCTGGGGAAGCACCTTGTTTTCGGATGCCCAGTAGTTTCACATTAAAAATTAGTTACCTTGCCTTCAGTATTTTCCTTTCTCTGCTAGATAAAATGGCTAAAATCTGGAAAAGTGAGCCTTTTGTTCTTTTAATACATATTAGTCAAGTGCTAAAGAGTGATGCGTTCGCCAATCTCTAAAACCTATGTCCTAGATTCAGATTAGTCCCTGTCTTGCTGTTTGACCTGGGAAGTTACCTAAACGCTTTGGTGACTCAGTGTCCTCCTTGGTAAAGTTAGATTAGGATCTGTCTTACAGGGAACTTATGAGAATTATATTAGTATTTGGGAAGAGTTTGAATAGCATGTGGAGCTAGTATTTTTGACGTCTTGTCATTACAGTCTCATCACCATCGTTGTAGTTAGTGCTGTGAGAGAGGGGGAGTGTCTTCTAGTGGAGACTGGGAAGGGCCTGGAGATACGACACTGCTAGATCCTGAACAGTTCCAATTTCCTTGGAGTAGAAAGCAGATCATGTTAAGGGGCAAAGCTGAGCAAGGGTCTGGGTACCCATGGAGTTTGGATTTTATGCTAGGGAGATCTTGGAGACTTATAAGGGAAGATGTGGAGACAAGCATCGTGTCCCACAAAAACATGCTTACATCTGTGGTCAAAAAACCCATAGGTTTGGTTGAGGGCTGCCACTACCAAGAAATTATTTCTTCAGTATTTCAGAATACATATAGCAATAAATAAAAATTCATACAGATTTTATGCTCCAATTTCATGCTTGTGACACTGGAGAAGTTCAGCAGACAAATACAAGAAATTCAGGCGAGTTCCATTGAGTTAGTTGACTCGGTAGCAGACAGAATTTCAGATTGCACAACCAGGAATCTGTCCGTCCTTTATGGTTTTCCTCAATTTTCGCCAGAGCCATAAATCTGACAGGGGATGAGCATGGTGAAAGCAGCCAAGGCTGCTCTGTGTCCCACACGGTGCTGCTTCCATGTGGCTTTTCTGGACGCTCCAAAACAACGTCAGGCTACCCTCAGCAGCACAGGTGGTGCCAGTGTGATCAGCAGAGAACCAGATGCCTCGTGCAGTGGCTCACCGTGCAGGTGAGCAAGTCAGGAGCCAATCAGATACTAAGAGAAACAAGCCCAAGGCCCACATAAGGGAAAATATTGCAACACACAGGTTCCTATCAATCAACTGAGAGTATGTGATGCCTCCCTACAGGGCCTTGGACAAGTACTGTTCTAAGTATTTGTTCTAAATACAGGTCCATGGAGGCCCCTAAAACTTCCTTGTTTGATTTCAAGAGTTGTTCAATGTCTTCAAGTTAGAGGCAAAGCAGGAGCCTTCCCATTTCTTCCCTGACCGTGAGGCAGGTGACCTTTCAGAGATTGTGTGACCCCAGTAAAGCCATTGGCATAAACATTGAGCAGCTTTGGGTGCCCATCTGGCTTAGCCCAGCCAAAAAAAAAAGAACACTTCTCCCAGTGAGCCAGGGACCTACATGCCTACATTTCCCATGGTGCCCAATGCATTCGTTAGTTTTATTTTCTATGCTAAGTGGTTGTAGCAAGAAGGCAAACGTGGTTTATAATCTGCAGACCTATCAGTGATTGGAGAGATATTAACTACCCACTGTGAGCCAAACCGTTGTTACATGCTGCATAGGAAGTTCTATTAATTATTTGGTATCAAAAACCTCGGTGTTCTGCACCTGAGGCTACTAACAGTAAAAAAGAGCTGGTCTTCATTCTTGCCTGGCAAGACCTCCTCCTGGTCTAGTAGAGGGAATATGCAGTGACCAGAGAACTGTAATTATATGAAGTTCACAATGTAAGTGCCCTCTGGGTTATCTGGACTATGTCTATGGAGGCCCAAAGGCACCTAGGTCCCCCTTGGAGAAGAGGGTGCAGGTATAGAATGCTTCTTGAAAGAGGCAACATTTGAGCTCAGAATTTAATTAAGGGCTTCTCAATCTCAGTGGTATTGACATTTTGGGCTGGATAATTCTTTGTTCTGGGGGCTGTCCTGTGCTTCCCCTGGCCTCTAACCAAATTGTGAACATCAAGAGTGTCTCTAGACACTGCCAAATACCCCCTGGAGGCAGGGCAAAAGTCACAGCCCCTCACTGGAGAACTACTGATTTAAGCTCAATGAAGGCAGGTGGGAAAGTGTCTGGAGAACCTTAGAACCTTGGCTGTGGTTGCAGGTAGTAAGGAGCTCCGTGAGGCCTTTTCTAGAAGAACTGGGCTTTAGAAAGGTCATCCAATTGCTGTGTAACAGACAGGGCAGAGGTAGTAGCTAGCTAGTGGCACTGTCCGTATGCCACTCGCCTTCTAATTAGGCAGGAGACCTTGGGCCAGCCACTGGTCTGATCCTGCCCCAGGCAGCCTACTTACAAAACAACAGCCACCATGATGCCTCTGGTCTTCCTGCAGGCCCTACCAGGAGAGGTGTGGTCTATGATAACTCCTCCTCTTGCAGTGACAACCGCCCATGAGCTAAGGGACTTTGAATCAGAACCTGGATCTTGGCTAATGTTTTTCAGCATGAGGCTGTTTGATATTCTGAGATACAAAGCTGTTTTTGAGCCAGAAGTGGAGAGGGGAAGTCATCTCGTCCATTAGTGGGCGAGTCTGACAAAATTTCCCTCCAAGATCCTCTGTCCTTTCACAGTGAATCTGCATGGGCTCCATACACTGTTAGATGATTTATCCTGGCCTGGGTGATGGCACACGTGAAATAGATGATGTAGAATGAACAGGCACATTTTATTCCACTCATTCTTTCTGAATGCAGACAATGGAGGCGGTGTAAATCACAGGACAAAGACTTGTAAGCCATAAGGAATTGGTTGGCCAACAGTCCACCTTCCACTTTTTTTTTTTTTTTTTTTTTTAAGACAGGTATTCGCTCTTGTCACCCAGGCTGGAATGCAACCCTGTGATCTTGGCTCACTGCAACCTCCACCTCCCGAGTAGCTGGGATTACAGGCACCCACCATCACTCCCAACTAATTTTTGTATTTTTTAGTAGCCGTGGGGTTTCACCATGTTGGCCAGGCTGGTCCTGAACTCTTGACCTCAGATAATCCACCCGCCTCAGCCTCCCAAAGCTCTAGGATTACAGGCATGAGACACTGCGCCCGACCCACCTTTCACTCTTTATCACTGCACTGACCAACACAGGCTTTTTCTCCTTCCTCTGAGACAAAATTTCTAGTTCTGATGAAGTTATTCACCTGCAAAGTCAGTTTTGAAATAAAGCCATGTTCCCAACTTAAGCATCAAAATCACCTAGAGCACTTTAACACACAGATTGATCGCTTCTCGGCCTTTGGCTAAGATCAGATACTACGCTTGATCTTAGCCAAAATGTTCTTTCTAAAGAAGGCTATGGGGAAAAAAATATATTGTCCTCGAATACAGGATGTATCAGCTATTAAACTGATAAGTAGGACAATATGTTAAATGGATTTTTGGAGCAGGGAGATGGAATAGGAGCTTGCTCCGTCTACTCCACGCATAGACCTGGTATTGCAGTACTGCCAGGAACGGTGCACCCCCTCGGATTTTATATTAAAAAAAAAAAAGAAACAGATTGCTGGGCTCCAGCCCCAGAATTTCACACCAGGTGATGTTGATGCCACTGGTCTGGGTACTTGAAACAGCCTGTTTAGTGTATCATGCATCATCTGCCTCTGAAAGTACAGATGGTATGGTGTGTGGACAAATACTTCTTCAAAGTTTCATATATACTGTTTACCCCAATCCTGGGTGCTCACGGCTGGCTTAATCAGCACCCCCATCTCCTATTCTTAGCCTCTGCGTTAATGTGCATTATTTCTGGTTATAGAGTTGGATAACTGAGTGACTTCTATTTTTACAGTAATTAAAGGGTTTGGGAGAAAATGAGTTTAGCTGTTTATGTGTGCCCTCAAACAGCCTTGTAGGTTAGGGCCAAAATGCTGAAAAAATAAAGGTGCTGCTGGCCTTGTCCACGGTGCTGAAGGACACAATGGAGAAGGTTTGAGTTCATAGGATTGCACAGCCCCAGACAGAGCTGGGATAGGAGTTTGTACTTTTCCTCCAGCTCTGTCTGACATGCAGGTGCTTGCCAAGTCTAATGGATCAAGGAGAGGAAAGAAGAAAGGGATTCAGCATATACCCCAGGATGCAGTAGACTCAGTTTTTCAGCTTCAAAGTCAATGTGGGCAATGAAAAAAAAAAATGCAGGACAGGGATGACCCAGAGCTCCCAGGACTGAAGCCAACACATGGTCATTGGCCATTGCTTCCCACTATAAAGGTCCCTCTGCTTCTGTCGTGCTTGTCAGAGTGCTGGGACTGGGAAGGAAGGATATTCAGGCCTGTGGACTCTGAAGACAATAGGTCTGTTCAAACCCAACTGGGTTATCCGTGAAACCATGACCCAACCCCATAATCCTTGGTTTCCTTGGAAATTATAATAACCTCTGCCTCTAAGAGTTAAAGTGAGGATTAAACAAGTTAACACAAAGGAATGTAACGTGTAACATATTCCTGAAAAATATTCAGGAAATCATAGCTGTATTTGCTATTACCCCAGATGAATAACATTATCATGCACAAAAAGGAATCCTCTGTACCTTCTGAGTCAACGCCTTATTCCCAGAGGTTGTTCCACAACCGACAGTGTCAAAGCTCTTAGAGTCACCCCAAAGGGTTTCCCTTTAATGTCCGCAATTTCCTGATCTAGTCTAGAGCTTCTCAAATTTTAAGGTGCATTCAAATCACATGTGTATCTTGTTAAAGTACCTTTGCTGGTTAAAGTATGGTCCACGGACCAGGAGCATTGGCATCACTGGAGTGTAAAAATTCCAAGTCTTGGGTCACACTCCAGACCCTATCAAATTAGGGTCCTTCCACAGGTGATTTGTCTGCATATTAAAGATTATGAAGCCCTGACCCAGACAATACTGTCAGACACTATGCTGCTGTTAGGGTGTTTAACCACTATTCGGTCCATGCTTTTTCTTTTCTTTCCTCTATGATCTTTTACTTTCTCTCTAATAGAAAATTCTATTTCTTTGCACTTACCATCAAGAGTAAGTGCTAAGACGTGTATTTCATCCTGTAGCAACTCCATGAGGTAGATGTTGCATTCTACAGATGCGTGGATTGAGGAGTAGTAACTATGTGATCTTGTGCGAGCAGCATTAACTCTCAAATGGCAGGGCCAGGATTTGACCCCTTATCTTTCCTGTCAATGATGTGCATTAATGCTTTGTTATACAGCAAATACCAAGTGACAGGCCTTAACATCTGTACAAATAACCACCCACATGGCCTACTTTGTATCTTCTTCCAAACAGATAAAACGAATTCTAGCATAATAATCACATACTAACATTAATCTCTGAACATTCAATTATGAGAACTGATGTTTAACTGAGGAGACTGATATGATTTTGGCTGTGCCCCCACCAAGTCTCACCCTTGAATTCTCACGTTACTGGAGGGACCCAGTGGGAGGTAATTGAACCATGGGGGCAGGTTTTTCCTGTGTTCTCGTGGTGGTAAATAAGTCTCACAAGATCTGAGGGCTTTATAAGGCAGTGTTTCCCCTGTACAAGCATTATGCGCTTCTACCTGTGATTTGCTTTGAACCAAATTATTGACTTTTGCTTTTATAAAAGCACCTCTTAACCCAAACCCCGCTTTTCACACATGGGAAATAGAGCCAGGGAGGACAGCCCTCCCCAAGGCAGCCATAGAGTTCCAGCAGAGTTGGGTATAACATCGAGGTCCTATTTGCCCACTGTGCTTTCCAATGCACTAACATTTCCACAGCTTTACTCTTACTGATGGATTATTTTCTCTTTCACTTTGGAGTCTAATTGTCCTCCTGGGAGAAACAGCATGCTCTGTTTCCATCCTCATTCCTCGGGGAAAGCTGAGGGCCAGGAGACCATTGGCCAGAGTCCTGTTTCTTCAGGAATGATCATTCTCAAAGCCAAGTCAGGGGCTAATGGCCTCTGAGCTCCCCCAGCCTTCTGGGCTCAGGGAGGTTATACAATTTCCCCAAAGTTACCAGTGAATACATGGAGAGAGTGGAGTTAGAATGAAACATGTGACTGTGAACCTGTGCTTCCCTGGCCTCTCCCCTTCTGAGCCTGGCAACCTCTGACAGCAAGAGGGAGTGCTAGCAGAGAAAACACCTGCTGGGAAGCTCAAATCCAGGACTTGAAAGAAAAGCCTTGCAGGGCAGGCCTGGACACTGATCGCCATTCCTCACATTCTTTCAGGGCTGAGAGTTTGAGACTTCCAGACCACTGATGGCCATGGGACTCTACAACAGAGCAGGTGCATCCAGCATAGGTTACCCGGGCCCTGTGTGGCTGAGGTCTCAGCTCATTTTGCATAGAGGTTTCCAGGAGAGCCAGAGAACTGAGGCTGCTCAGCGAGTTCAGCCTGGAGGTCCACATTTCTGAGAATGGCCTGCGCCTTTGACATTCACCTGGACAGCTTTGGCCATCAGATGAATCCCATGGAGAACCTACTTCTAGTGGGCAGTGAGGACCATGAGTCCTATCCCCACTTCTCAGAAAATGGGGTGTGTCTAATCGCCTGCCTGTGAGTTTTTCAATGTGTATGGAAAAAGCTGCCTATATACCAAGTTACTCTGCAAATTGTCTGTTGCATTTAGCAGATCATTGCCATCCTTTCAAGTTAATACTGATAGAGAACAGGTTGGATGTAACAGAGGTCTTGATACAGGACAAACAAGCAAACTCCAAAACAGACTTCTGTGCACACCCATGCATGCATCTTTATGTACTTGTACTTTTCTGAAAGCAGGGAAACTGTTCAGCACTTTTAATAGGTAATCTAGGTAGTTTTCTTAAAAGGTTACAGTAATCAATGGCCCCAGAGAAGCTTCTGAGCCGTTGATGGGGTCCCAGGGCCTGCTGCATTCTACCTGGATCCTCGGTCACAATTTCCTTTATGGTCACCTCTGCTGCAGGAAAAGGTGAGTAACTAGGATTAGAGGCTGCAGAGACCAAGTACAGCAAGTACCTAGCACAACAGGAGGCTGAGGTGGGCAGGGGACAATAAATAGAAAATGTTTCCCACTGTGGCTCAGAGACAAGTCTTCGGTTATTTGAGCCGGGCAAACCTAGTGTGAATTCCTGAGCAAGTGATGACATAGGCTCTGACGTGTTGGGGTTAGGGGTGGGGGCAGAGGTGTAGAGACCAGGGTAAGACATCGTGGGAAGGCTAGTTGCATATTTGGTCAGCAAGAGCGTTCTTTCACTGGTATCCCTTTTGTCTGTGCGCCCCATACTCATTTGCTAATCTTTTTCTCAATTAACCTTGGTTACCGAGGCCTGAATGACCATCTAAGTCTTCTAAGAGCCACCAGACCTATTGGCAGTTCTGAAGTAAAGAAGCTTCTCTGGGGAAGACAGTCTAAGGAAGGATCCTGAGAGAGACGTAGAATTCACAGCAGACAGAAAACTGCATCCTGTTAGAAGCCCTTTAATGCAACTTCCCCTGAGGGACCCTCTCTTGGCAAACACCACATTGCATTGCTGTGCTAGACGCAGACTGGCGGGAGAATGAGCATAGCCCAAGAATGTGGGCAAACGCACCTTCCTGGGGCCCACCCTTCAGAGAGTCCAGAGTGCTGTTGGCTGCGGGTTTGGAAGTGTGCATGTTAGCCAGCACTCCAGGTGTGTCTGTTGTGGGAGGCTCAAGGAACATACCAAGAAAGTCTGATTTAACTTCCCAGCTCTCTAGCAATCAGGAACGGTGTTCCCCTGCCCCTGGTGGTATGTGTGGGGTAGGATAACCAATCGGAGCCCCCACGTAGGATGGGCTTCCACGTACATAGTGCTATCATCTCCAAAACAGGAATTTAAGTGGCAATGTAGTTTGGATGTATGTCCCCTCCAAATCTCATGCTGCAATGGAATCCCCCAGTTTTGGAGGTGGGGCCTCGTGGGGGGATGTTGGGGTCAAGGCGGTGGATCCCTCATGAATAACTTGGTGCTCTCCGGGAAGTCGTGGAGAGAGTTTTGTTCTGTTACTCCACAAGAGCTGGTGGCTTAAAGAGCCCCCAGCACCTCCTCCCTTTTTCTTGCTCCCTCTCTTGCCAGTGCCTACTTCCCCCTTCACCTTCCACTATGAGTGGAGACTTCCCGAGGCCTCACCAGAAGCAGAAGCCAGCACTACGTTTCTTGCACAGCCTGCGCAGCTGTGAGCCCATTAAACCTCTGTTCTTTATAAGTTACCAGTCTTGGGTATTCCTCTGTAGCAACGCAAGTGAGACAATATGGGTGGTTAAGTTAAAGCAAAGCAGCCAGCAACGCTATTCTGGGGTCAGGCCCGTCATCTGTGTTTGCCAAATATGTGTAAAGAAGCCAGAAGCTCATCAGTGTACAGGTTCCTCATTTTGAAATCTTTAATACCCCCCGAGTCCAGCTCTCCACACCAGGCCTCAGTTACCTGCAGATATGCTGCTCATACACCAAATCACACTGGATAAGTCTTTGTCGGGTCTTAACCTAGGAAAGTTGCCTTCTGGAGCCCTAGTTAAATATTTTAAGCAGAAGGGATCTCTGACACAATAGAAATATGCATTTGTAGAACTCACATCAGATTCATGAGAATTGACTTAAACCCTGGTGGCCTGTGCTGGGGGATATGTGATATGCTTTGTCCAGGAAATGGAGGCTTCCCTTACCGCTACCCTCCAAACCACACTCCAACAATGTCACACTCACCTGAAAGTCCTCTTCTATCTTTGAGAGCCATGGTAGACACTAGGGAGGGCGAGGTGGAGGTAGAGGGGCATGATCCTTGCTCTCAGGAGCTCAATTTGAACAAAGACATGTTTAAAAACAATCATAATCTAAGCTGATAAATGCAGGGATCACAGGATGTGGTTGAGAAGCTGTGTTGGCAAGGAACAGGCTGTGGCCAGTGGACACTTCAGAGACAACGGGATGAAACTGGATATAAGTATCTGAGACAACCTAGGGGTACACAGCCTCCCAAAATACCAGGCGGTAATTCTTGGGACTTGGAAGTGTTGCTCAATATGGAAGGAGGGGCTTTGCACATGTGATTAAGTTCATCTGGAGATGGGGAGATTGTCCTCGCTTAGCTAGGGTCCTAAATCTAATTACAAGTGTTCCTATAAGAGAGGCAGAAGGAGATTTGCTACTAACAGAGGAGCAGGTGATATAGAAAGGAGACTGGAGTGACTTGGAGTGATGTGGCTACCAGTGAAGGAATGTCTGGAGCTGCCAGAAGCTGGAAGAATGAGCCCTCTCCTCTGGAACCTCTGGAGAGCGTGGCTCTGGTGATGCCTCGATTTTAGCCCCATAAACATCAGTTATGACTTCTGGCCCTTAGAACAGTAAGAGAACTTTGTTGTCTGAAGCCACTACGTTTGCAGCAATGTGTTAAAGAAAGCACAGAAAGCCAATACACTGGCCAATTCACGTGAGGGTAAAAAGGGAACAGGTCATATTCCAGGCAAAGTGGGGCACAGGCCACAGAGCAATTTGGGGGAGCTACAAGTAATCATTGGTGGCTGGAAAATGCATGAGATCAGAGCAGTGGGAAACGAGTAGGGCAAGATGTTCAAGGTCAGATCAGCCACTGCACCCAAGTTCACGTCTGCAAATGTTCTCCAGCAGCCCCGAGCAAGGCTGTGCTCCCGACTCACGTCTCCCCCTGTGTCACCGGTACTCTTGGTCTCTGTGGGAGACGAAACACAGCCATAAACACCTCCCATGGAGAGCTGGAGTCTAGTCTCCCACCCCTTGAATCTGGGCTGGCCTTTTCATTTGTTCTGATTGTGTTAGAAGCGTCTTTCATGTTCCACCCTTGGCCTTCTTAGAATGTTGCCATTACTCCACAGAGAAGCCTGGTCTGACTTCTTAAGGGTGATTGGATCACAGGGGGACAGAGGCCCAGCCACCCTTGTTCAGCTGAATCCAGCTCACCTCTGACCTTCCAGCTGAATGCTTAAGTCTAGGCAAGTTTGGAGGAATTGACAAAGCAACCCACAGAAAGTGGGAGGAGAATGAGCTAGTATTTTAAGCCTCTAACTTTTGGGGCAATTATGCATGAACAGAAAAGCTTCGATGCCCACAACCCCATCAGATTCTAGTCTGAGACTCTGTCATAGCCCATCACTCCCCTCCCTCGAGCCCCCCTGCCCTCAGTTTCGTTTTGTGGCTGTACTCTAACCCCAGTTCCTTTTCGTCTGTTGTGGACTTGGGGCCATGTCCTACTTTTGAATCTATGAAACATTTTCTAATGCAGGATATTTTTCCTGGGATAATTGGTAGTAAAAATCGTGAGCTTCAGCACAGTTCCAACCTCCTCCAATGTTTCCTAAACACAGGTTTTAAAGGATATTTACACCATGAAGCTGTGCAAACTTACATGTGATAAAGTTACAACATCCAGCCTCATTTACTGTGCCATTAATACGTGCCCAATGTGAGATAATTTGTCATTCCTGCCTCACTTGAATATCACAAGGATTGTCTGGGTGAGACATTAGCATCACCAATTACCCAAGGCTTAGGAAGATTAAGGAACTTGTGCTTAGGAATTATTGCTAGTAAGAGGGGCTGAGCCTGAATTTGGATAAAGAAGGATCTGATTCCAAAGCCCAGTACTTTCGAGCTAAGCTGCCACAAATGACCAATTCAATACTTAATAGTTATTATTGAGCATCTGAATAAATGAATGAATGCATACTTGGATAACTCACTCATTCTCTGAGCTCCTGTCTGCTGCTATGGAAGCCTGGAGAGAGTGTGGCCTACACTGGAGCTGTGAGCAGAAAATGGCCTGAGGTGCAGCATGTCTAGGGCAGTGTATTAATCGGTTTTCATGCTGCTGATAAAGACATACCTGAGAATGGGAAAGAAAAGAGGTTTAATTGGACTTACAGTTCCACATGGCTGAGGAGGCCTCAAAATCACAGTGGGAGACAACAGGCGCTTCTTACATGGGGGCAGCAAGAGAAAATGAGGAAGCAGCAAAAGTGGAAAACCCTGATAAACCCATCAGATCTCAGGAGACATATTCACTGTCATGAGAATAGCATGGGAAAGACCTGCCCCCATGATTCAATTACCTCCCCCCATCCCTCCCATAACACGTGAGAATTCTAGGAGATACAATTCAAGGTGACATTTGGGTGGCAACACAGCCAAACCATATCATTCCACCCCTGACCCCTCCAAATTGCACATCTTCACATTTCAAAACCAATCATGCCTTCTTAAAAGCCCCCCTAAGTCTTTACTCATTTCAGCATTAACCCAAAATTCCACGGTCCAAAGTCTCATCTGAGACAAGGCAAGTCCCTTCCACCTATGAACCTGAAAAATCAAAAGCAAGCTAGTTACTTCCTAGATACAACAGGGCTACAGGTATTGGGTATGTACAGCCATTCCAAATGAGAGAAATTGGCCAAAAAAAGGGGTTACAGGGCTCATGCAAGTCCAAAATTCAGCGAGGCAGCCAATTTTAAAGCTCCAAAATGATCCTCTCTGACTTCAGGTCATGCTGATGCAAGAGCTGGGTTCCCATGTCTTGGGCGGCTCTGCCCCTGTGGCTTTGCAGAGTACAGGCTCTCTCCAAGCTGCTTTCTCAGGCTGACATTGAGTGTCTGCAGCTTTTCCAGGTGCACACGGTGCAAGCTATCAGTGGATCTACCATTCTGGGGTCTGGAGGACAGTGGCCCTCTTTTCTCACAGCTCCACTAGGCAGTGCCCCAGTAGGGACTCCATGTGGGGGACTCTGATCCCACATTTACCTTCCACAGTGTGCTAGCAGAGGTTCTCCATGAGGACCCACCCCTGTAGCAAACTTGCCTAGGCATCCAGGCATTTCCATACATCTTCTAAAATCTAGGCAGAGGTTCTGAACCCTCCATTCTTGCCTTCCACGCACCTGTAGGCCCAACACCACGTGGAAGCTGCCAAGACTTGGGGCTTTCACCTTCTGAAGCCACAGCCTGAGTTCTATGTTGACTCATTCCTTTCAGCCACAGCTGGAGTGGCTGGGACACAGGGCACCAAGTCCCTAGGCTGCAGACAGCTGAGGGACCCTGGACTCAGCCCACAAGACCACTTTTTCCTCCTGGGCCTCTGGGCCTGTCATGGAAGGTCCTGCTGTAAAGGTCTCTGACGTGGGCTGGAGACATTTTCCCCAGGGTCTTGGGGATTAACATTAGGCTCCTTGTTACACAAATTTCAGCAGCTGGCTTGAATTTCTCCCCAGGAAATGAGTTTTGCTTTTCTACTGCATCATAAGGCTGCAGATTTTTCAAATGTCTATGCCCTGCTTCTTTTAAAACTGAATGCCTTTAACACAACCCAGGTCATCTCTTGAATGTTTCACTGTATAGAAAAGTCTTCTGCCAGATACCCTAAATCATCCCTCTCAAGTTCAAAGTTCCACAAATCTCTAGGGCAGGGGTAAAATGCTGCCAGTCTCTTTGCTGAAACGTGAAGGTCACCTTTACTCCAGTTTCCATTAAGTTCCTCATCTTCATCTGAGACCACCTCAGCCTGGACCTTATTGTCCATATTGCTCTCAGCATTTTGGGCAAAGCAATTTAACAAGTCTCTAGGAAGTTCCCAACTTTCCCACATTTTCCTGTCTTCTGAGCCCTCCAAACTGTTCCAACATCTGCCTATTACCCAGTTCCAAATTTGCTTCCACATTTTGGGTTATTTTTGCATCAACACCCCACTTTGCTGGTACCAATTTACTGTATTAGTTGTTTTCATATTACTGATAAAGATGTAACCAAGGACTGGGAATAAAAAGAGGTTTAATTGGACTTCCAGTTCCACATGGCTGGGGAGGCCTCAGAATCATGGTGGGAGGTAAAAGGCACTTCTTTGAGAAAATGTCTCACTCTGTTGTCAGACTGGAGTGCAGTGGTGCAACCTCTGCCTCCTGGGTTCAAGCAATTGCCTCAGCCTCCCAAGTAGCTGATACTACAGGGTGTGCATGACCATACCCAGCAAAATTTTTTTTTATTTTTAGTGGAGATGAGTTTCACCATGTTGACCAGGATGTTCTCAATCTCCTGAACTCTTAATCCCCCCAAAAAGCCACTTCTTACATGGCAGTGGCAAGAGAAAATGAGGAGGAAGCAAAAGCAGAAAACCCTGATACACTCACCAGCTCTCATGAGACTTATTCACTATCAGGAGACTAGCAAGAGGAAAGGCAGGCCCCCATGATTCAATTACCTCCCCCTGGGTCCCTCCCACAATACATGGGAATTCTAGGAAATACAATTCAAGGTGAGATTTGGGTGAGGACACAGCCAAACCCTATCAGGCAGGAAAGCTGCCCACTTTGTGTTAATTCCTCTTTGTCCCTGATCCTATGGTACATCTGGCTATTGACAAAGGCGTTTAAGCTGGAGCACAATTATACTCAGTGACACGAAAACGTGAAGCTCCCACAGATGCAGGCACCATCTCTTGAAGCCAACAGGCAGGCCCGAACAGGCCCTTTCTCCTTAACACCCACTCCCCTCTTCCCATAAGGGCTGCAGAAGAACAAGGACACCATGGGGAAGGAGTGCATCACAGCTCTCCTGCAGATTGAGCGCACCAAGAGCCTGGCCTGTCAGCACCTGCCTGGGATGAGCTGTGACTCTGAGCCCAGGCTGCGATGGCCACCTGTCAGAGCACTTCACTGCATTCTTTTTGCATCATTGATTAGGAGGGATGTGTGCTCTTGAGTGCCTGCACTTAGGTTCAGGTAAAGTTCCCCCAAGCCAAGGCTCTATTTTGGAGCATGGAATCAGTACCTGAGTAGAGACCACCATGAAGGAATTTTGTGAGGGTCTGGGTGTGAGGGTTTGCAGGAACTTCTCTACTCTCTCCAAGAATGAGCGGGACAGTGTTTCCAAACCTCAGAGCCACGTGTTGAGCATGCCCCAGACCATATCTGAGCAGACTTATTTGACGTGGACAAAGCACTTTAACTTTTCTGGGCCTCAGTTTGCTCAATTCTTAAAACAACAAGCAAAGTACAATCTAGAAACTCATGAAAGGCCTGTGGTCCTGGGCTTTCCTGGCTACTGACTCATAGAAGCAGCCATGTAGTTACTGTGACAGCCTTGTCTACCCTCAAAGCCATCTACTGGGCTCTCTAGCCAGGGCAGAGCAGCTCTGGACAGGTTTGCTGTGGGTACAGATGAGTCAGGTTGCACGGCTGTGGATGAGGAGTCTCAGACCAGAATTTGTCATCCAGGTGGGTGTCTACTCAAGAGACTTAAGACGGCACAAAATTGCCACAACAACTCATTTTCTTAGCTCAATGACATTTTAGGTGATCCCACTGTGCCTTGCATGAAAGGTTAAAGAACAAACAATATTCTGGACCCATTACCATTTTGGTCAGCATTGGGCAGTAAGAATTCTACCTAGTGGCTAGACACAGGGTTATTTAGGGATCAAACCACATTGCCCTCCCTAAGGATTCAGGCTAAAGAGGGTTCTAGATTTTCTTTCTTAGCTAATGCAATGGTGAAGAAATTTAACATTTTAATCAGGCTCTATATTGTGGATGCTACTGGTTTCATAAAAGAAGGTCCATTTCCCATAACCAATGTTAATTAGCATAACAGTATTGATTAAAGGTAAAGGTTACCAAGTACCCACCCTGGAGGTGTGATTTCTAGTTGGAATTGCTACTTGACCATCTGGAATGTAAAGTCATTAAGGCAACGATCTCACCTTGGGCCGTTGCTTTAATTAGCCAGCACACACATTTATATTACTTTGTGATAAGGTCTGATAGATAAGTTACCTGCCAACATCAAATGATAGTAATATCTGCTTCACTTGGTTGTGAACATGAAGTGTAGCAATGTTTTCTATTACCTCTGCTTAATAAATAACCAAACCATGTTTGAGAGATGAAGCACCTCACTGTGGACACATAGTTAATAAGTTGTAGAACGGGAGTTAAAAGACAGTTCATGCATTTCACACCTGTCATTGAACTTGGAGACTGTTGAGGATGGAGAAGCAACGTTCACTGTATTCTGAGTGATCTTGGATGGGCAACTCAGCCCCTTTCCATGTTAGTGCCTGCAGTGGCCCCAGAGGTTGGGAAGTTGTTGCTGTGACAGGGTTCTTGTAGGCTTAGTGGAGGCAGCAATACTCTATGAATGCTAAGGTGATAGGCACATATTCCATGAGGGTTGCGGTGGGGATTTTCTATATCCCCGAGTGATCTGTTGCTGTCTTAGATCTTTTAGCAAGCATAACATAAGTGTGAAAGATAAGGCAGTTGAGGTCTAAAAAATAATCTCTGTAGCTCAAGGAAGTGCAGTGAAATTATTCTGTTTTAAACATGATCTTCTAGCTGAGTCTGTGAAGGAGTCTCTTCAGAGCGCCGAGTTGTAGCCAGGATGTAGGTCCTTTCTCCTTGCTTAGCAAACCCTACACCTCTTTCTCAGGAGGAGGATAGTCACTGACCTTTTCAGGTGTTTGTCCAGGGAGTGAAAATTTCCCCTTGCAGACTCTCAATTAGCCTTCCATCAATATGTATTTCTGAATTTTAAGTATTTTTAATCACATTAAAGTGATACAGCTGCACATTAGATACTTGAAAACCAGATAAGTATAACATCTCCCCCATTACATCAAAATGCTTATATTCTGTGGCCTGAGGACTTTATTCCCCCTTCTTACATAGATAAAATCATGCTGTTTAGTTTTGTTTTGAAACAGTCTTGCTCTGTCGCCCAGGCTGGAGTGCAGTGGTGCAATCTTGGCTCACTGCAACCTCTGCCTCCTAGGTTCAAGTGATTCTCGTGCCTCAGCCTCCCCAGTAGCTAGAATTACAGGTGTGCACCACCATGCCTGGCTAATTTTTTTCTATTTTTACTTGAGATGGGGTTTTGCCATGTTGCCCAGGCTGATCTCAAACTCCTGACCTCAGGCAATCTGCCTGCCTCAGTCTCCCAAAGTGCTGTATGTTTACTTTTCTATCCTGGTGTTTTTCCTGCTTCGTCGATATTATAAGTATTTTTCCATGTTGCTCTAGAGTTTTTCTAACTTGTTCACAAACAGTAGCCAGAGTCCATTGATTGCATCTATGATATTTTATATATCCACTTCCCTTTTAAGGCTCTTTCTAGCTTTTTCCTATTAAGAATAATGCTTCAGGGAATATATTTATACATAAAGGTTGCTTTTCTTTCTCAGATATAGAATTGTATCTTTGGGCTCAGTTCCCACAGTGAGTTATTGGCTCAAAATGTATTTCTGAGACTCTGGAAAATGATTTGGCAATGTGCTTCCAAAGTGTTCATTAAAATTAAGAGAGGCAGAGAGAATTTTACCCCAACCCCACCATCAATGGTGTTTGTTTTTTCCTTTTACTGTGGTTACTTTAAGAAGCCAAACACTTGATTGGATCCGAGTTTCTATTCAGTGAGATTTGCCATTTATGTATAAACACCTCCTAGTTATAACCAGCATAAGTATTATACATAGTTTCTGTACATCCTATGTACTTTACATGGGGGTCACTTAAGTATTATTTGGCATAACAAGATTCAGGCACAAAGCAGTCTGAGTTGACTGCACAGATGTGGGACACATGGCATAGGGAAGGGATTTGAGACTCATGCTCTGAAGTGAGAATTTGGGGAACTGACCAGCTACAGAGGAGCAAGAGAAGGGCCGAGACACAGGGTCCACACTCTGTATTGCAATTAACTGCAATTTACAATTAGGTGACAAAGTGACAAAGACTGGAATGAAGATTTAGATAGAGGCCACCTTCTGAAGCTACAGGCTCATCCTGTAACCAGGGTGCGTGGCAGAGACATTCATTCACTCTGTGCACACAGGGGTGCAGGCTAGCCTCAAGAGGACCCTCAAGGCCAGGCTGGAGGGTTTGAACTTGATTCTGTAGGCAAAGTGGAGCCACTAATTTCTGTGGAAGCAGCATGGCTGCCACTTGACCATGATACAGTCACTGGAGCAGGGAGATTGGCGGGTGCAGCAGTGATTTATGCAGGATGGGATGAGGCCTGGGAAAGCAGTAAGAAACAAGACATGCTTTTCTATGTGAAGAAAAGAGTAAGATGTTTTGATAGCGTATGTCTTTACCCCAGGAAAGAGCTGCTCTCATGCCCCATCCTCATGCATGCTTCCCTGTCACAGGGAACTTTGCAAAAGCCTAAAGTGACTCATGAATTGCACCTCCAGTGCCCATCACAGTACCTGGCACACTATAGCTCATTATGGAATGTTAAATAACTCGATCAAGAAGTCAGTAAGTGTAGAGAAGGGCAGGAGAGGCTGAAAGGGGAAGACGGATAGACAAACAGAAAAATGAGAGTGATGGCATGTGAGGCTAAAGGCAAGGGAAAAATATAGCAGAGTGCACTGTGTAGAATTAATAGAAATGACAGCAAACGCTGGGTCAGGAGACCCGAGTATTAGTCCGTTTGGCCAGTAGTCAACCCCAGCAGAATAGTCCCTGCCACCAACTCTGAGCCTCAGCTTTCTCTTTGTAAAGGAAGGATGTTGGTTACAAGATTGCTGTGGCATCATTGATTCCGACATCCTATGATTGATAAGAACCTGAGTTTTTATGCAGGCAAAGTTCTGTTTGTGTGGTGATGTGGTAACATCTCATACCGACTGGATTTTTAGCACTTTTAGGTGTGGCATGTTGTGTATATGTTGGCCTCAGACTTCATCAGATTCAGGTCCCTGTTATCTCACTTAATGACTACTGTCTTTTCTCCCTTCCATCCTTCCCCTCCAAATGGTAGTCTCCTCAAATCATTCCCCATAAGGAGAATCAAAACTTCTTGGAAGTAAAATGTTTGCGACCGGGAGTAGGAAATATTCCAGTTGAGCCTGGAGGAGTTGGTACCAGAATTCAAGGAAGTTATCAAAGACCAGTTGGCCGTGGCAAATGGTATGCTGTCAACACGAAGGAGCTTCCTTTGTACAAAGATGTAATTTTTAAAGTATGTGATTATCAACTACGAAACTCCCCAATAATTATTCACAATGATATACACACAAAGACTCAAAGACAGAAAACCAATCAAAAACAAATACAACTCATTAGGAGTCTTTAGATCCTCGGGCATTAAAAGTTTTAAAAAACTGAAGCATGCTTTCTATCGTTCCTAAATAGTGTTTGAGTGACCAAATAGCTCTAGTTGATGAGCAATAATTTATGAAGATTTCATAAAGTTCTAAAGGAAAGGTAGAATCAAACAATTGAGTCAAGCAATAAGTCACCTGTTGAAACCATTAGATATTATATATTGCTAAGAACTGAGAGTTTTGCTCTTGTTGCCCAGGCTGGAGTGCAATGGCACAATCTTGGCTCACCACAACCTCTGCCTCCCAAGTTCAAGTGATTCTCCTGCCTCAGCCTCACAAGTAGCTAAAATGTAGCTTTAAAATTCATCTTTTAAATTGATAAATCATTGTAAAAATGTATGAGTACAATGTTTGGATATATGTAAATAGAAAATGATTAAATCGAGCTAATTGTCATATACCCCCTCATTCACATTTGTTGGAAATGTCCTCTTAGCTATTTGGAAATATACATTGAGTATATCACTTTGCTTTGCAATATAATCAAAACTTACCAGCCCTGTTTATCTGAAACTTTGTGCTCTTTGATCAGCAACTCTTCATTCCCTCCTTGCCCCCTGATCCTAGCCTCTGGCAACCATCATTCTACTTTCTACTGACAAGTTTCACTTTTTTAGATTTCACATATGAGATTATACAGTATTTATGTCTGGCTTATTGCACTTAACATAATGACTTCCAGTTCCATCCATGTTATTGCACACGACAGAATTAAATAGCTGAATATTCCACTGTGTGTATATATACCACATTTTCTTCATTCATTCATTGACGGACACTTAAAAGTTGATTTCACATAGTGGCTGCTGTGAGTAGTGCTGCAATGAGCGTGGCAGTGTAGATATTCTTTTGAGTTACTGATTTTATTTTCTTTGGAAATATACCCAGAAGTGAGATTGCCGGATCATATTGCAGTCCTATTCTTAGTTTTTGAGAAACTGTTTTCCATGATGGCTGTAAATAATTACTTTTAATGTGCAAGAGTTCGTTTCCACATCCTCGCGCCAACATTTGACAAAACAAACATGTAGTGATTATAATTTTGTAAGTGATTATATGGCATATATGAAAAAAAATTTAAGAGTTCCATGCTGATGCTTGTAGAGATAAGTAGCATTTTGAATTTGCTTGAAGATACTTAAATGAAACAAGAAATGAAAGGAATAGATGGGAGGCATGAAGCAAATATGACAAATTATTGATAATCGTTGTTGAATCTGGGAGATTTAAAGGTATGAAATTTTTGTAAAGTAAAAATGAGACAAAGTAGTATAACTCTTCTTTCATCTAACAAATTAGAAATTAGTGTTGTAATGGTTAACTTTGTGTATCAACTTGACTGGGCTTTGAGATGCCCAGATATCTGATCAAACATTATTCCTGTTCTTTTCTGTGAGTGCATTTCTGGAAGAGATGAGCATTTGATTTGGTGGACAGAGTAAAGCTGGTCACATTTCCCCATTGCAGGTGGGCATCGCCCAATTTGTTGAGGACTTGAATTCAACAAATTTGGAGGATGTTTGGATTTAACCTTACTGTCTGATCTCTTTAAGACATAGATGTTCCCACCCTCAGTGCTCCTGGCTCTCATACCTTCAGGCTCAGACTAGAATATACACCCTATCGGCTCTCCAGCTCTCAGACCTTCAAGCTACATTTCTTTCTTGGGCCTCAGGCTTGCACGTGGCAGATTATGGTATTTCTCAGCTCCATAATCATAAGCCAATATCATTATATATATGTATTTCATCCTTTTGGTTTTGTTTCTCTGGAGAACTTTGAGTAATAGAAGTGTATATCCTTTCTGAGAGAGCCCTGTACTATGCACTGGGGGATACAATAGTGAGTAACAAAAGCATGGTCTACATCTTCATATTGACAAACATGAACAGTAAAACAAGTAATTGTAACATTATATAAAAAGAACAGATGTGATAGTTTTCTAAAAAATAACAGGGCAGGGATAAAGGAAGGGCTTTCCCAGGAAAATAACATTTAAGCTCTAGCTCTGAAGGAATAATATAATAAAGTAGAACAAAGTACAGAGGGAGAAGTATAGCAGTCAGAACAGAGTTTAGGGGTGGAAGAGGTAGGTTTGAGAAACTGAAGTTTATGGTGGTTGGAAGCACAAATACAAGGCTTTTGTTTTTCATTAAAAGAAGTTTTATGGAGTTTAAAATAGATCTTACTTTTTAGAGAAGTTTTATAGATCCACAGCAAAATGGAGTGAAAGGTACAGAGATGTCTCATACACCCTCTGCCCCTACACGTGCACAACCTTTTCTTTACCAGCATCCCTAGCAAAAGGGTACATTTGTTACAACTGATGGAGCCGAAGTCTACAGTTTACATGAGGATCCATTCTTGGTGTTGTGCATTCTGCAGATTTGCTTAAGTATGTAATGACATGTACCCACCATTATAGTATCATACTGAATAGCTTCACTGCTGAAGGTGTTTTTGTCCTCGGGCCTCTTACGCTTTTCCTTATCTGCATCTAATCCTCCCTCACCCAGGATGAAAGAAGTAGAGAGATTATGGGAAGAAGATCCGTGACAGCACATAGCATCAAATAGACCAACTGGGCAGAGTTTTACAGGCTGCACCTAGTTATCCACTTGTGTGAAGACCCAGTAGTCCAAGGTAATAACTATGGATTCATGTGCACTCACAGCTGACACGGCCAGCTGCTCAGAGACATGGAAGGACAAACACTGGAAGTTTATAAATAAGTTTTGAAAGCGTTATGAGGTTTTTATATATGAGAGTAGCCAGTAGTACAAAGATCTTGGTGACAGTTTGAATATATGTCCCCACCAAATCTCATGTTAAATTGTAATCCCCAGTATTAGAGGTGGGGCCTGGCGGGAGGTGTTGGATCATGGGGCCTAGATCCCTCATTGCTTGGTGCTGTCCTCATGCATTCTAGAGGTCTTGTTTAGAAGTGTGGGGCACCCTCCCCCAATACTTGTTCTTTTACTCCTGCTTTCACCAGGTGACATGCAAGCTTAACCTTCCGTCATCAGTAAAAGCTCCCCCGAGGCCTTACAAGGAAGCCAAGCAGGAGCTGGTGCCTTCACAGCCTGCAGAACCAATTAAACCTTTTTTTCAAAAAAATAAGTTACATAGTCTCAGGTATTCCTTTATAGCTATGTAAGAGTGCCTCAAATACTTGGTATCATTTGCTACCTCAACCAGAGATTATACAACACAGATAAGGTGATAAATAACCAATTAGACGAAACAACCTGCCCAGCTGATAACAGTTAGGCTGTCATTTGTTACCTAATTGTTACCACTCATCAACACAAAAATCAGATGACCATGTTGACAGGAAAGAAGGTTATACACATGGGGCAAATAGGCTGGTCTCTCATTTATCAAGATTAACTATTCTGAACCTTGACTGCCCTGCAGAGACCAACACTTAGACCCTGAAGTGGATTATTTACTCAAGGAGACCAACTTGGAGCTAAATTGAGTATACCAAACTCCTCAAAAAAAAAAAAAAAAAAAAAAGACAGTTATCTATGCTGATGGAAAACATTCTGGGCATGGGTTTGCTTCTTTTATGTGTTTTAGCCAGAAACCCTACCCAAGGCCTTATGGAATATTTAATCCACTGGCCTGTGGTCCTACTGTATCTCATTAGATCAGGGTACTTGTTTTACGTAACATGAGGACTTGGGATCGTAAGATATGTAAGTCACATAGCATACTGTTATCTTACGATCACCAAGTCATAACAGTATGTGATATGTTATATGACTTGTATATCTTATGACCAGCGAACTGCAGGCACAACCAGAGCCTTAGCCGAGAGGCACTATTTTGAGAAAATTCAGCACCAGCCTCCAGAATGCAGGAGGTATATTGAATCACAGACGTTATAGTGCCATCTTCCCATTAGGAAAAAAATATATAGGTCTTGAATTAAAGAGGCAGAAGCCAGTATAGCCTCACAGGACTCCAAGTGACCCAGTTGGAAAGTTCGTCTCCTGACCCTGTCACTCTGGGCTTTGCAGGATTACATATTCTGATTCCCAGTGGAAGGTAATTTCACTAACAGGTATAGTAAGTGTTCTGTTGCACTATAAGCTAAAGCTTCCATCTTGGAACTGCAGGCTGCTGTGTCCAGGGACCAGCAAGCAAGAGAAGTAGTCATTGTAGGAGTCGTCTTCATAATGACTGGAAGAGATAGGGCTGCTGCAGTGCAAAGGCAGCAGGCAGAAGTACGGTTAGCGCCTGAGTAATCCGTTTGGCTACCTCTTGGAGCTGCCTTTGCCGAATTGTGATGGTAAGTGGACAATATGGTGTGGCTGTGCCCCCATCAAGTCTCATCTTGAATTTCCACATGTTGTGCGAGGGACCCTGTGGGAGGTAATTGAATCATGGGGCCAGGTCTTTCCCATGGTGTTCTCATGATGGTGAATAAGTCTTATGAGATCTGATGGTTCTCTAAGGGGGAAGTTTCCCTGTATAAGCTCTTTTTTTGCCTGCTGCCATCCATTTAAGATGTGACTTGCTCCTCCTTGCCTTCCACCATGATTGTGAGGCTTCCTCAGCCACGTGGAACTTTAAGTCCATTAAACCCTTTTTCTTGTATAAATTACCCAGTCTTGGGTAGGTCTTTGAGCAGTGTGAAAATGGACTAATACAATGAACAAGTACAGCAAGCCAATTCAAATCCCCCAGGGATGAGAGTCTGGGTCACTCTACCAGTGAGCCACCAAGATGAGCAGAGGTATCGGGTGAAAGCAATGAGAATCCAGAATGAATAGTGGAGGAAGGAAACCATGAGTATTAGTGTTGGCCCAACATTAGTTCCCATGGAGGCTGTAATTTAACCTACTGATAAGATTTGGCTGGGGACACAGAGCCAAACCGTATCTCGAGTTGTAATCCCCATGTATTGAGGGAGGGACCTGGTGGGAGCTGATTTGATCATAGGGGCGGTTTTCCTCATGCTATTCTTGTGATACTGAGGGAGTTCGCATGAGAGCTGATGGTTTAAAAGTAGCAGTTTCTCCTGGCGCCTTCTTGTGAAGGTGTCTGCTTTCCCTTTGTCTGCCACGATTATAAGTTTTCTGAGGCCTCCCCAGACATGCAGAACTATGAGTCCATTAAGCCTCTTGTTTATAGCAGTGTAAAAATGGACTAATATACCTACTGATCTTTGTTTTCTAAGTTTCTTTCATGAAGACAGGCCCGTCACAATTGTCAAACATCTGTTCACTGAATTTGCATGAACAAAGTTTCCCCCCTTCCCTTGTCCCACCCCAGCCCCTGCACTCTAAGTTGCTTAGTTGTCAGGAAATGCACTAAGAGGCTTTCACAAACTCAGTAATTTTGTGTTTTCTTCTTCCTTTCTTGCTTCCTTCCTCTTTTCTAGGGGTGCAAACCTTCAGAACCATTTCTAATAAGGATTTCATACATTAAACTCCACCCAAAAGTATGCTTCATGGATAACCCCACCTGAAACAGGTTTGTCCAATGTCCTTAGAATGCACAGCACCTAGAATCGTATGCCCATCATTATAACCTATGATTGGGCTTTAGGAACTTGATGTTATAGTTACGTATTTATAAGTTACTTGTGAAATAGGCACATAAGCCTATATGCCTATCTCTAGGGGGCATATTTTCATAGTGATCAGTTATAGTTATGTATTTATAAGTTACTTGTGAGACAGGCACATAATCCCTCTTTGATCTATGAGGAAACTGAACTCAAAGCTCAAGTCAATTGTTTAGGTAGGTAAGAGCTGCAATTGAAAACCAGCATCTGAATGTAACAAAAATTGCACGTGTGAATGTCTGTTAGCTAATAATCAGCTGTAGAATTTTACCAATCGCAACTGACTCATGAGTTACTTCCTTTGATCTGTATAAAAATGCAACGAAGATTTTGTCCTTCAATTCTATGAAACAAGTGAGGAAATTGCAGCTCAGTTTATTCTCCCCCTCCTGTCCTGCTCTTCCTCCAGTTCCTCCTCTACCTTCTGACAGCCTACAGCTTTTGCAGAATGATTGATCAGAATGTTAATTCTAAAACGCTATCAAATCAGATTCTCAGTAGACTAAAAACATCTCACATTGTTTTATAATTATTTTACTAAGGGATGAATGAATTAGTTATTTAAAAGTGTTGAACCTCATCATTGCATGTAAAATTTGCACATTTGAAAGCACTATTCACATGAATCTGCAATAAAAACTGATAATAAAGGGACATTTCTAAGTATTCTGGAATTCTTAAGCAGACTAGATATTCAGGGTAACATGGGGTGGGGGATAAGAAGGCACAATGGTATATCCAATGTAAGTGGGTAATGAGGCAGACCTGTGTTTGAGCACAAGCATGTTCTTTTCATCCAGATTCATAGGCAGGCACTTTAGGAAAAACTCAGTACCTTGGCCTAGAAGGTAGTTTAGAAGATGCAAGTGAGCAAGAGGAATGGTGCTCAACAAAGATGGGGGAGGCCAGGGCAACATCACATCTGCTCAGAGTGGCTCCCTGCAGAGTCGAGATGAAAGTAAGTGTCAGACCCAAACTAGTTACCAGCATATGCTCAAAATGCAGGAAAAGGCTGTTCTGACTCTTCGGGAAGCAGACAGGATGTACATTATAAATAAGTAGTCTGTATGTGCTGAAACATCTCAGGAATGAGGACTGGAGGATATTAAACATCTTTCCAAAGTCTCTTCCTCCCATTTCAGCTCTGGAGGAATAATTATTCTTTCTTCTTGTAGGTATTTTCAGTGCTGTATTTTATGATACCGTTTTAAAAATAGCTCTTAAACCTGAAGACTCATGCATGATATGCCTGCAGACTTGTGTCAGGATCTTGTTTTCCACCCATTAATGAACAGGGGAATATGGTGGTAAATCCAAAAATAGGTTTCACTTGAAGACATATGGCAAAGGGATTAGATCTCTTGTTACTGTTGTGTATATGTGCATATATGTTTAAATACACTCCTTAATCACTTTCTCTCATTTGACTTACATCTTGCCCTTCTATTTAGAAAACAAGTGAATATATCCTAAGTAAGGGACAGATGAAAATGTGAAATAGATGGAACTTACTTTCCTGGAATAGTCTTAAGGTTAGAAATGTTTTCATTAATTCTTTTCGAAAAAGAATGAAAAAATATCTTAGAAGTTACAAAATACGGAAAAACAATGTATTTTACAGCTAAACTCTTCAGGTCTCCCTCATTTTTACAGGAAAACAGAAGGTTGGGATGACTTACCATAGCTACCCAGGGATGATTTCACAGATGAGGGGATAAGTTCAAGTTGTCTCCATGTGAATAAGGCAACTATTGGGCTGCACAGTTTTGTGTTGTGTCAAGAGATTTCCTCCATAGCTAACTTATCACTATGAAAATATGCCCCCTAGAGAAGAGGAAGAAAATATTTTAGAAAAAACTGACCTCAACATTCACCAGCACCGTGACTTAGAGCGAGTTACTTGTTTAGCTTTTCTGTACCCAGTTTCCGCATCTCTGAAATATAACTGATAACGTGGTCTTATTTATAAGGGAGTGAATTCATCAATGTGCATTGGACTCTTCTCTTTCCCACTCTGAGAAAGAGACCCCAGTATGAAAACTTGAGATGTGTCATGCAGCCAGGACAATGTTTTCAGGTCCCATTTGCATAGAGCTGAATATCCACAGTGGCTAAAGTAAAACGGTCCAGGAGAACGTGACATGGGTTTTCAACTTCCAGCACGTTTGTCATTGGCAACGGTCACCCTGGGGAGATGTAAACTCCCAGGTACTTCCAAGCTAACGTAGACCCCAGTAGCCCAAGAGCATTTGCTTTGAGAAAGTCCATCCTTACGAATCGTGGCGATTCACCCTGTCTTTTGTACAGGCCAGTCTGGGGAATTAAGCAGAGGTACAATGGCGCCACCAACTGACTACATGCATGCTAATTTCTTCCACTCCACAAGGAGACCTGATGATGACCATGCTGGCTGGAGGGGGAGGTCAGTTTTCTATACTCTATTGGGCATTTTCTAGTTCAATGACTTCTCTATTAGAACTGGTTTAAGCATTGTGTCAGCTACTAACTACGTCCATTTTGATTACATATGTGGACTCTGGGGAAATGACTAAGATGACTGTTGGACCGTATGGAGTTCTGACTCATCGGATCTGGGTCAGAACTCTGTCACCTTGCCTTCATAATGCCTTATTTTCTCTGTGAGGGCTCTGTGAACCCTACAACTGTGCCAGCTCAGATCTATATCCAAAACCTTTATAAGTAAATGCTCCTTCCCACTGCCCAGTTATTCAGAAAATGACCACAGAATCCTTTGGGGAAAGGACTGAGAAAATCACCATTACAAGTGATTTATTCAGATTTTACTTAGATCACTAACTATGGGTATCACGGCATTGCTAGATCCATCCTCAAGGTGAACTTGTACCTCTGGCCACTGATGCATCCTCAGAATAAACTGGCTTAATTCTAAGCCTTGTTACTGATGGTTAATTGCTGTCTCTCCCAGCCTCTGCTTTTCTGTCCTCCCCCTCAGCCTACTGCCACTAAGGGACCCAGGTCTGTAACAGCATCTTCCAGCAACAGCGTCTACCCGGAGATGCCGAGTTTCCCAACAATGTCAGTTGTTTCCCCACCAGGACGTTTCATTTAATTGAGAACAGTCTTCTTTATTTCCCCTAGAGAACTGTAGTCAGTTAATGGGTTTTCCGGTTGGATATAGCAGACCCATTCTTGCGTGTCTTCTTGGCTGAGCCTTTGATCACTGCCTTAAAACCTTGAGACAGTTCTCACGTCTCTGCCTCATTCCATATGAGATCTTTTTTCTTCCCCTCCAAGCTTACATATTCCCTCCCAGTAGTGAATTAGAACTGTCTGTCCCCCGAGAACGCTTGCCAACACATTAAATCCCCATCCCTGGGAGAATGCTCTATGTCACTACTCATTCTTGCTCAGCTTCATAGTTTACCTGAATCTGGCCCAGTGCCTTGAAGATCGACTCCCAGGCATGCTTTACTGGTTCTGGATGATAGATTTCGGTCAGATCTTGCAGCTTCTTTGGTAAGTAATTGTTATTCTTTTGCCATTGCCCCCATTGGGCTATCATAAGCTCTGAGAGTGTGTTGGTCTAGAGTTCAGAAGTGGGGCTTATATTGTGGAGGCCAAGTATCATGTTGACAAGTTATCTGCCTCAGTTGAACTTCTGTTTGGACACCAGTAACTGGATGAGGGCTGATTTTTTCTAGCAGGGCAAGTAGCCAGTTTTTCATGCCCAGAGGCCTGAGGGGATCTGGATTTTTTAAACAAGTATTATGCATATGCACCCACAAGCTCTCATCATGAGTTTCAAGGTCCCATTCCTTCCCCATCAAGACCTTGACTTTAGCCTAGGAAATTTTCCAAGATGACCGATACAGTTCTCTCTGAAATTCTATTATCCATAAAAGTGTCCTGGGCCTGGTCTTCAGTAGTTCACCCTGCCACAAGAAATATGTTTAAGATGTGGTCATCATGGCTTTCTGAAATTTGCATTACATCTTAAATTTGTCATTAGATGATTTGAGTCTGTCACTTTCTGTGTTCAGTTTCTCCATTTTTCACTGTGGTCCTTTTAATTTCCCTTATATCTCCTAAATGCCAAATATAAACAAGTCAGTGCAAATCCATATCTATCTTACCTCATTCTCCATTGGTGAAAGCTTTAGTTATAATGTTACCATTTAAAAGGAGCATTCAACGCTGGTTACCATTATAGACAGGGTCCTTTTTGCTATCTGCTCAATGAGTGATCTGGGTCCTGAATTCCCTTCCTAGAATTCATTTCCTAGAACCACTTTTACCTTCTCTCTTCCATTAGGTTCCCTGTGATGAAGGTTTGCATGCAAATGACTCATTAAGTGTGCAAATTGGTAATGAAGTGGAGAAAACAGGATGGGAAAGGGTAAGAATCCAAGTAAAGGCAAGATTTCAGATAAGGTTCTGTGGAGGCTGGCTTCTACTGATTACACAGAGAAGCTCTGGGATTGTCGTTCATCTCAGACTTGTACCTGGGACCCCATACTCCTGGACCCATCAGTCATTGGCTAAGGCCAAGCTGTGGGGATGTAAACTCATGGGTACTTTCAGTTTGAGGCAGAGTGGTCCCAATAGCCTAACGGAAGTTTAAGAGAGAATTGCATGTTGAAAAAAAATCTAAAGCTGGAGATGAGCACACAAAATAAAACACATCTGACTCAAGGTATGCTATGTGAAGCTACCGATTTTACAGCCCTTTCAGAAATAGAAGGATGGGCTCAGGTCAGCTACCCTTTTTAGAACCGTTTTACTTACAGAATTATTACGAAGATGGTACAGGGGGTTCCCATATAATCTGCAGTTTCCCTCATTAACCTCGTATCAGTAGGGTACTGTCATAGTTCATTTGTAGTGCTGAAACACAGCTCTGTAGAACACTACAGACTGGGTCATTTAAACCTTTTCCCAGCCATGCAGGCTGTAAGTACTAGATCTGGATGAAGTCCAAGAGTAAGTCACCAGCAGTCTCTGTCTGGTGAGTGCCCTAGTCTCTCTCCATGATGGTACCTTGTTGCCACATCCTGTGGTGGGGGATGGTATGGTTTGCATTTGTGTCCCCACCCAAATTTCACGTCAAATTGTCATCAATGTTGAGGTACTTTTCTTCAATTGTGCTAGCTTTGGCCTTGGTGAGAGCCAATTGCATCATGGGGTTTGAGTTCTCATGAATAGTTTAATATCATCCTCCCTTAGTACTATAGTATGAGTTATGAGAGCTGGTTTAAAAGTGTAGTACCTCCCTGTTCCCTCTCTCCCTCCTGCTCCAGCCATATAAGATGTGCCTGTGTGATGGTTAATGTTGAGTGCCAACTTGATGGGATTGAAGGATGCAAAGTATTGTTTCTGGGTGTGTCTGTAAGGGTGTTGCCAAAGGAGACTAACATTTGAGTCAGTGGACTTGGGGAGGCAGGCCCAGTCTCAATCTGAGGGCGCCATCTAATCACCTGCCAGTGCAGCCAGGGTAAAAGCAGGCAGAGGAACATAAAAGGACTAGACTGGCTGAACGTTCCAGGCTTCATCTTTCTCCCTTGCTGGATGCTCCTTGCCAAACACTGGACTCCAAGTTCTTCAGCTTGGGGACTCTTGGACCTACATCAGGTGGTTTATCAGGGGCTCTCGGGCCTTTGGCCACAGACTGAAGGCTACATTCTCAGCTTTCCTACTTTTGAGGTTGGGGGTCTCAGACTGACTTCCTTGCTCCTCAGCTTGCAGACAGCCTATTGTGAGACTTCACCTTGTGATCATGTAAGTCAATACGCCTTAATAAGCTCCCTCTCATATGTACATCTATCCTGTTGGTCCAGTCTTTCTCCCTCTAAGAAACCCTAGCTAATATAGCCTGCTTCCCCTTTACCTTCTGCTATGATTTTTAAGTTTCCTGAGGCCTCCCCAGGAGCCAAGCAGATGCCACAATTATGCTTCCTGTACAGCCTGGGGAGTCTTGAGACAGTTATACCTGAGACTAAGTAACTTAGAGGTTTTTCTTTGCAGCAGTGCAAGAATGGACTAATACAGGGAGCAACACTGTCTTCACATGGCAGTAGGGCAAGAGAACCCAACACTGCATGAGTCCTCTTTTATAAGGACCCTAATCCCGTTTATGAAGGAGGAGCTCTTCTGCATCATCACCTCTTAAAGGCTGCACCTCTTAAGGACATCACATTGGCCATTAAGTTTAAACATCTAAATTTGAGGAAACACATTCAAAACGTAGTGGGTACATTGTTTTGAGTATTAACCACTTATCAGATGTGTTTGCAAATATTCTCTCAATCCATGGGTTGCCTCATTTCCTCTGCGCTGTGCAGAAGTTCATTTGATGTCATTTGTTTTTGCTTTTGTTGCCTGCATTTTAAAAATTCTTATCCAAGAAATCATTTCCCAATGTCAGACTTTTCCTTATGTTTTCTTACCATAGTTTTGTAGTTTCAGGTCTTAAACTCTGTAATCCATATTAGTTTTTGTACGTGGTAAAAGCGTATCATTTCATCCTTCTGCATGTAAATATCCAGTTGTCAAACACCACTTATTAGAGAGATTGTCCTTTACCTATTTTGTATTTGATACCTTTGTCAGTAATCAACTGAAGGTAAATCTAATTTGAAAGTTTTTGCTAGGATCGCCGATTCAGTTCTATCGGTCTGAGTGTCTGTTTTTAGGTGAGCACCATGCTGTCTTTAACATACTACAAAACTGTCATCATCAAGGACAGGCAGGTGATGCCTCCAGCTTTGTTCTTTTGCTCAGAATTGCTTTGGCTGTGGTGGTGATAGGAGACACTTCTATGGTTCCATACCTATTTTAGGATCGTCTTTTCTATCTTTGAATAATGACATTGGAATTTTGATGGAGATAATGTTTAGTCCCTGAATTGCTTTGAGTGGTATGGACATTTTAATAGTATGAATTCTTCCAATATGAACGCAGCATCTCATTTTTATCTAATTTCTCTCAATGTCTTGTTTTCAGCGTACAGGTTCTTACTTGAGTATATTCTTAGCTGTTGTAAGTGGGATGGTCTTCCCAATTTTTCAGATAGTGTTTAGAGACATGTCTAATTTTTTCAAGTTCATTTTGTATCCTGACACTTTTCTGCAGTCATTTATTAGTTCTAGTAAGTTTTTAGTGATGTGTTTAGGATTTTCTACATATGTCAGATCTGCATTCAGGGACAATTTAACTTCTTCCGTTAAAATTTTCATGTTTCACTTGTTACCTAATTGCTCTGACTAGGGCTTCTCACACTATGTTAAATAGAAGTGTCAAAATGGCCATCCTTCTCTTGCTCCAGAACTTAGAGGAAAAGCTTTCAGCTTTTCACCATAGAGTGTGACAGCTGTGGCTTTGTCACATGGCCTTTATTGTGTTGTGGTTCATTTCTTCTGTATATTTGGTTTGAGATTCCTCATTAGGAGGCAGTTTTGTCAAACGCTTTTTCTGCATCTATTGATACGGTCTTGCGGTTTTTGTCCATCCTGTTAATATGGCTTCACATTTATGAGTTTATACACATGCTGAACCACTCTTGCATCCCTGTGGTAAGTCCCGCTTGATTATGGTGAATGCTCCTTTTTATGTGCTCCTGCATTTGGTTTGCTAGCATTTTAAGGATTTTTACATTATGTTCATCAGGGATGTTAGTCTAATGTTATGTCCTCGTCAGCTTTGGTAGCAGGGTAATGCTGGCTTCATAAAGTGCATTTGGAAGTATTACCTTCACTTGAATTTTTAGAAATGTTGGGGGAAGGACTGGTGACCATTCTTTGTTAGAATTCGGCAAATCCATCAGGTCCTGGTCTTTTCTTTTATGGGAAACTACCGATTCAATCTTACTCATCATTGGTATGTTCAGAATTTCTATTCTTTATGACTTAATCTGGGTAGGCAGTGTGAACCTAGGGATTTATCCACTTTTTCTAGGTTTTCCACTTGGTGCATAATTGTTTAACATAGGCTTTTACGATCCTCTTGATTTTATCAGAAATTAAGAACTGATTTTTCATATCTGAGTCTTAGCTAAACGGCTTTTGATTTTTGAAAAAAACTGTCATTGATATTGTTTTTCTAGTATATTTTGTTTACTTCTGTTATGATCTTTCCTTTTTTTTGCTACCTTTGGGCTTAGTTTGTTCTAGTCCCTTGTGTAATGTTAGGTTTTTTGAGATCTTTATAGCAATAAATGCCTCTATCAAACTCTCAGAATGACTTTTTTGGATCTGGTAACTGATACAGAAAAATATGCACCACTTTGTCTCAAGGCATTAAATTTTAATTGCTTCATTGACCCATTGATTGCTCAGCAACATGTTTAATTTGTATATATTTGTAAATCTTCTGCATTTCTAGTTTAATACTGTGTTCAAAAAAAGATGCTTAACATTGTTTTCAATCTTAAAGTTTTTCTTTTATAATTTTTGGGAACTTCAAGTTGCCTTGAGCATATACTCTCATCTTAACGTTTCTAAAACTTGCTTTGCAACCTACCATACAATCTTGGAGAAAATTGTGCTTTTAAAAAATGTATTTTGGATAAAGTGTTCTGGGTATGTCTTGCTAGGCTTAGTTCATCCTAAAGCATAGTTGAAGTCTGATGTTTTCCAATTTCTCTGGATGATCACTATTGCTAAAAGTAGAATATTAAAGTTTCCTACTACTTTACATAGTCTGTCATTCCTCCTTCAATTCTATTAATATCTGCTTTATGTGCTCCTAGTTGGAGTCATATTTATACTTGCTTTATCTTGATGAATTGATCTTTATTGATGCAAAACTTGTCAATTTGAAAGTTTCTGACTTTTAGCTTATCTGATAAGTACAGCTACTCTTATCTTTTGTTTTCCAGTTACATGGTATATTCTGTTCTTACACTGCTATAAAGGAATAACCGAGACTGGGGAGTTTACAAAGAGGTTCAGTTGGCTAACAATTCTGCAGGTTGTACAGGAAGCAGTTACATCAGCTTCTGGGGAAGCCTCAGGAAACTTACAATCATGGCAGATGAAGAGAAAGCAGGCACATCTTACCTAGCTGGAGGAGGAAGAGAAAAGGGCATGTGGGGTGGTACCACATACTTTTGAACAACCAGATCTCACAAGAAGTTACTATTACAACAACAGAACCAAGAGGGATGGTGTTAAACCATGAGAAACCGCCTCTATGATCCAAATCACCTCCCACCAGGCCCCACACCCTCCAACATTACAATCTGACATGAGACTGGGTGGAGACACGGATCCAAATGGCATGGAATATCTTTTTCCATTTCTTCACTTTTATGCTATGAGTGTTCTTACAGGTCAAGTGAGTTATTAAATGCAGCATGGAATCTTTAAAAGATCTGCTCAGCCACTGTGCCTTTTAAAAATGGATAATTTAGTCCACTTATATTCAAGGTAGTTATTGATAGGTAAGGACTTACTGACACTTTCTGGTTGTTTTGTAGATTCCTTTGTTCCTTTCTGCCTCTTGCTGTCTTCCTTTGATTTTTCCATTAGTTTTTAAAATACATTTTAATTGACATAAAATTGTACGTATTTATGAGGTTTAGTGATGTTCCAGTAAATATAACATATCGTGACCAGATCGGGGTAATCATCATCTGAATCATCATTTGTGTTGAGAACATTCAATATCTTTCTAGTATCTTTATAGTATCCTTGAAACTACAGTTAACTATCATCATTCTCCAGTGGTATAACACACTAGACATGTTCCTCCTTTCAAGCAGAAGTTGTATGTACTTTAATAGAGCTTTCCCCATTTTTCCTTTTCCTATTCCTAACCTCAAAACATCGAGTTTCTACTTTTAAGAGATCAACTGTAAGCTTCCATGTATGAGTTAGAACATGTGTTTTACTTTCTGTTCATGGCTTATTTCACTTAATATTCCCCAGTTCCATCCATGTTGCCATGAATGAGAGGATTTTAATTGCCGAGTAGTATTCCACTGTACTTATTCACATTTTCCTTATCCGTTTGTCTGTTGGCCACCTAGTTTGACTACCTTGGCTATTGGGAATAGTGCTGCCATAAACTTAGGGGGTGCAGAAATCTCTTTGATGTAATGATCTTAATTCCTTTGGTTAACTACCTAGAATTACTGGATCACAGGGTAGTTATATTTTTAAACTTTGAGAAACCTCCATACTGTTCTGTGGTGACTGTACTAGTTTTCATTCCCACCAATGTGTACTAGTTCCCTTTTCTTCACATTCTTACCCCATTTGTTTTTTGTCATTTTAATATCCATCTTAACTAAGGTAAGATGATGCAATCATTGTGGTATTTACCTCAAGATTAGTGATGTTGAAATATTTTATTGGCCATTTAAGATACCTGTTCAGATTGTCTTTAGATTTTTGCTATTGAGTTTGTGTATTTTGGTTGTTAAGGCCCTGTTGGATGAGTAGTTTGCAAATACTTTGTTCCATTCTGTAAATTGCCTTGTCACTTTCTTTTGCTGTGCAGAAACAGTTATGTATAATTCTGCTTATTTTTGATGTCTGTACATATTAGGTTTTGTGTTTTTCAGACACATGTCCTGAAGTGTTTTCCCTATGTTTTCTAGTAGCTTTATCATTTTAGGTTGTATATTTAGGTTTTTGATACATACATGGTGTGATAAGGGGTCTCATTTCATTCTTCCACAAATGGATATCCAGTTGTGCCAGCACCATTTGTTGAAGAGACTGTCCTCTTCCCAATGAGTGTTCTTTGTAATTTTGTTAAAAATCAGTTGACTGTAGATAATGAATTAGAGAACTCAAATTCGCTTATTACAATCAGTCTGTTAAGGCCAGTGTCATGCTGTTTGGTTATGACAACTTTGTGGTATAATTTGAGGTCAGGTCTATTAGTCTGTTCTCATGCTGCTAATAAAGACATAATCAAGACTAGGTAATTTATAAAGAAAAAATGTTTAATGGACTCAGTTCCATATGGCAGGAGAGCCTCACAACCATGGCAGAAGGTGAATGAGGAGCAAAGTCATGTCATATGTGGTGTAGGGGAACTGCCATTTATAAAAACCATCTGATCTCATGAAACTTATTCACCATCATGAAAAAAGCATGGGGAAAACCAGCCCCCCATGATTCTACCTCCCACTGAATCCCTCCCATGACATGTGGGGATTGCAAGAGCTACAACTTAAGATGAGATTTGAATGGGGACATAGCCAAACCATATCATTTCTCCCTGCTACCTCCCAAATCTCATGTCCTCACATTGCTAAATCAATCATGCCTTCCCAACAGTTCCCCAAAGTGTTAATTCAGCGTTAACTCAAAAGTCCACAGCCCAAGTTCTCATTTAAGACAAGGCAAGTCCATCCTACTTTTAGCCTATTAAACCAAAAACAAGGTAGTTACTTCCTAGATACAATGGGGGATAAAGACATTGGGTAAATGCACCTATATCAAATGGGAGAAATTAGTCAAAACAAGGGGGCTACAGGCCCCATGCAAGTCTGAAATCCAATGGGGCCGTCAAATCTTAAAGCTCCCAAGTGTTTTTTTTTTTTTTTTTTTACTGTGTATCTCACATCCAAGATCACGCTGATGCAAGAGATGGGCTCCCAAGGCCTTAGGCAAATTTGCCTTTGCGGCTTTGCAGGGTACAGCCCCAGTCCTGGCTTTCATAGACTGGCACTCAGTGTCTACAGGTTTTCCAGGTGCATGGTACAAGTTGTTGGTGAACCTGCCATTCTGGGGTCTTGAGGATGGTGGCCCTCTTCTCACAACTCCACTAGCAATGCCTCAGTGGGGACTTGGCATGGGGTCTCCAATCCCACATTTCTCTTCTACACTCCCTTAGCAGAGGTTCTCCATGAAGGTTCTGCCCCTTCAGCCAACTTCTGCCTGGACATCCAGTTATTTCCAGACATCCTCTGAAATCTAGGTGGAGATTCCCAAACCTCAATTCTTGACTTCTGTGCACCCATAAGCCCAACACCATGTGTAAGCCACCAACGCTCGGGGCTTGCACCCTCTGAAGCAATGGCCTGAGCTGCATGTTGGCCCCTTTTAGCCATGGCTGGAGCTGAAGCAGCTGGGACACAGGGCACCCATGTCCCAAGGCTGCATGGAGCAGTGGGGCCCTGGGCCCAGCCCAGGAAACCATCTTTCCTCTCTACACCTCCAGGCCTGTGGTGGGAGTGGCTTCTGTGAAGGTCTCTGACATGCCCCAGAGACATAGTCCTCATTGTCTTGGTAATTAACATTTGGCTCCTCATTAGAGATTTATGCAGTCAGCTTGAATTTCTCCCCAGAAAATAGAGTTTTCTTTTCTATAGCATCATCAGGCTATAAATTTTCCAAACTTATGCTCTGCTGCCTCTTGAATGTTTTGCTGCTTAGAAACTTCTTTAGATACCCTAAGTCATCATCTCTCTCAAAGTTCCACAGATCTCTAGGGCAGGGGCAAAATTCTACCAGTCTCTTTGCTAAAACATAGCAAGTGTCCTTTATTCCAGTTCACAAGTTCCTCAGCTCTATCCGAGATGAGCAGCATTTGGCCAAAGCCATTCAACAAGTCTTCAGGAAGTTCCAAACTTTCCCACATCTTTGTCTTCTGAGCCCTCTAAGTCTCTGTGCAATTCCCAACTTTTCCACATTTTCCTGCCTTCTTTTGAGCCCTCCAGACTGTTCCAACCTTTTCATGTTACCCAGTTCCAAAGTCACTTCCACATTTTCAGGTATCTTTACAGCAGCAGTCCCATGACCAATTTACTGTATTAATCTGTTCTCATGCTGCTAATGAAGACACTCAAGACTGGGTAATTTATGATGGTAAAAGGTTTAATTTGCTCACAGTTCCACAAGGCTGGGGAGGCCTCACGCAAATGGCAGAAGGTGAATGAGGAGCAAAGTCATGGCTTACATGGTGGCAGGCAAGAGGAAGTGCCCTTTATAAAGTAATCAGATTTCATGAGACTTCACTATCATGAGAAGACCATGGGGAAAAACCTGCCCCCATGATTCAGTTACCTCCCATGACACATGGAGATTATGGGAGCTACAATTCAAGATGAGATTTGGGGTGGGGACATAGCCAAACCATATCATCAGGTAAATGTGATGTCTCCAGCTTGGTTATTTTTGCTCAAGCATTGCTTTGGCTATCTTTCATTCCATGTAAATTTTACAATTTTTATATTTGTGAAAACTTCTACATGACAAAGATTGCAATTAAAGTGAAGAGACAACCTATAGAACAGGTTCAGATTAATCAACTCAAGGGATTAACAACCAGGATGTATTAGGAACTGAAGCCAAAGGTCTAGACAGACATTCTCAAGAGACTTACAAATGGCCAACAGGAATATCAAGAATACTTGACAACACTAGTCAGAAATGCAAACCAAAACCATCACATATCTCACTGTAGTTAAAACGTTTTATTTTTTAAAAAGGTGGAAAAAGGGGGAGTACTTGTATACTGTTAATGGGAATATAAATTGGTAGAGCCACTATGGAAAAAACATGCAGGTTCTTCCAAAAGCCACAAGTGGAACTATCATATGATTCAGCAATCCCATTGCTGGGTGTATATTCAAAAGAAAGGCTATCTATTGTAAAGAGATAGCTGCCCTCATGTTTACTGCAACAATAGCCAACATACGATCAACCTAGGTATCCAAATAACAGGTGCGTAACTATCGTATACATACACAGTAGAACACTACACAGCCATTCAAGAATTAAATCCTGTAATTCATGGGAATAGGGATGGAACTGGACATTGTGTTAAGTGAAAGAAGCCAGGCAGGACTTGAAATCTCCCCAGAACAGGAAATACATGAGGGGGAACACCCCAAATGTCCCGACTTGATTACAGCCTATGCATTTAACACAATGTCACATGTACTCTACAAGTATATATAAAGTAGCGAAGTTTTTTAACGACATATTTTATCATTCATGTTAGAGCTAAAAAAGTTGATCTTATGGAAATAGTAAAACGAAGGTGACTAGGGGTTGGGAGTAATAGTGGGGAGGTAGGGATGAAGAGGGCTTGATTAAGTGGGTACAAAATGCAATTAGAAGGAATAGGATCTTGAGAGGAGAAAGGAAGAAACCAGCCAGGCAGGCAGACTGTTTGGAAGAAGTCAACCAAGCACCCAACCTAAGGAATAGCCTACAGGTAGAGACAAGGGAACTTGCACAGGGGTGCTTGCCCAAGACATGTCCACAGCCGCACAGATAAGCAAGGCTATACAGGTGACTTGCAGAGACATGCACGCAATGGAAAATTCCATCTCCCAACATGCACAGTAAGGGGAACAAAGCAACATGGAGCACCTCAAGTCAAGGACCTGCATGTGCATTAGGAGGACAGGGTGGAGCTACCCGAAATTCATGCCTTATATGCAAATAAGACCCGCAGCCCTCATTGCTTTCTTATAAAAGCCTTTGCATTCAACTGTAATAGTGACCCTCTTCTGCATCCCTTCTCTGCAGTGAAGACCTTTATTTTTTATTTATTTTTTTTGAGCTCTATTCTTAAAACTTTCACTCCAACTTCGCCATCGGTATCCATGTTCCTTAACTTTCTTGGTCCCAAGGCAAAGAACTTTGGGCGATACCTGGGGCTACAAAACACTGCTACGTTGTGGTGCACTGGTGAGACTAACAGTCTGGCATCTGGTAGCACAATAGGGCAACTATAGTCAATTTATTCTATTTAGAAAAAGAATTGGAATGTTTCTAACACAAATATTTGAGGTGATGCCCGATTCAATTATACATTGTATGTTGTATCAAAATCACATGTACCCTATTAATGTATACAACTATTGTATATCCACGCGAATTAAAAATTAAATTTTCTAGCTTGGGAAGCTGAACATATCAAGGATATGTCATCCCGTGGCAAAAGTCAGAAGCGTGACAGCATGAGAAAAAGGCTAAACTCATCTTCATAACCAACTTATTCTCAGTGACAAACCCCCTCCCACAGTAACATTCATCCATTCATGAGGGCAGGGCCCTTATAACCTAATATCCTCTTAAAGGTCCTCACATTAGGGTTTGTTTTCGACACATGAATGTTGGGAAACACATTCAAACTGTTACTGGAACGAAGGCCATGAGTACGAGTTGTCCAGGTCCCTTGGCAGTTTGAATAAGGAACTGCTCAAAATGCACCAAGTAACAAAGCAGTGAAACACAGGAACAAAGCAGGAATTCATTAAAGCAAGAAAGCGCTCCACAGGGCGGGAACTGGCATGAACAAATGGCTCCAGAGCCTGGTTACAAAGTTTTCTGGGTTTTAAGTACTCCTTTTGAGGTTCCTATCTGTTACCCCTTAGGACTTGGTCTGTGGCTAAAGGTTAAGGTGAATTTAATTAGAGGCTGCGGTGAACTGGCACTCCATGCAGATGAAGAGATGGTTCCTGCTTGGCACGAGGCCTCTCCAAGGCACTCTTTCCACCTGAGACATGGTGGAAGTGGGAGGGCTGTAGGGAGACTAGCCTTTGCTCTTTTGTTCCTCCACCCTGGGGAGATGGGGTTTTTCATTTTGGTTGAGCTTTAGGAAGGTTGGATTAATTAACCTTATGTTCTCCCTGCTTCCAGACCCAGGTGTTTTCCTTTTGATCTAGCTTTGGGAGGTCAGCACCAACTGGCCTCAGGATTGCCTGCCCTCAGACCTTGGTGTCTCTTTTCTCAATTCAGCATGAATTGGCCTTAAGTTCCCTGCCTCCAGACCCTATTTCTTCTGCCTCAAAACCATAGCATTCTGCCCCATTTCCCAAAGTTATGTCCTTCCCAGACATTCATCCCAATAGTCCCAAAGTCTTAACTCCTTCCAGCATCAACTCAAAACCACAAAGTCCAGTCTCATCTGAATCCAGTATGTGTGAGACTCAAGGCATGGTTCATCTTGAGGCACATCTTGGGGTCAGCTCTGCAGAGGCTGCACTCCATGACACATCTGTCTAGGCCCCTGAGGCTGTGACATCCTTTGAAATCTGGGTGGAGGCCACCACAGCCCCACAAGCTGTCATATCCCATGTTCCTATGGAATTAGCACCATGTAGATGCCCAAGGTTTGTGGCTTGTACCTTCCAGAGCAGCAGGTTGAGCTGCACTAGGGCCCATGTGAGCCACAGGTGGGCAGCTGAGGAACAGCTGGTTGAAATGCAGGCAGAAGCCCAAGGTGGCCCCAGGCAGCAAGCCAGTGGAGGGAGCCTTTGGCGTAACCACTGAAACCATTCTGTCCTCCTAGAGCTCCTCTGACGCTGAGAGTCATCTCAAAGATCTCCAAAATGCCTTCAGTTACTCTCCCATCATATCTTGATGGATAGCATTTGGCTTTCTTTTCTCCCTAATAATCTCATCAGCAAATGGTTCCTCGACCACAGACTTTGTTTGTTCTCCCAAAGATGCCTCTTACTGTTTACATAGCCAGGGTACAAAGAGTTTGTTTTGCTTCTCTTTAAAATTATAAATTCTGGCCAGGCAGTGGCTCATGGCTGTAGCCCCAATACTATGGGAGGCTGAGGCAGAAAGACCACTTGAGCCCAGGAGTTCCAGACCAGATGGGGCAACACAGGCCATTTCTGCAGAAAACGTAAGTTAAAAAATTGTAACTCTCATCTTACTACATGCTATCAGAAGTAGCCACAATCTCCTTAACATGCTGCTTGAAAACTTCCAGATATCCTAGTTCATTGCTCTGAGATTCCACCTTTCATCAAACTCTCGCACATGGATACAACCCAGGAAAGTTCTTTGCAACTTTGTAAGAATAGCCTTTACTCCAGGTTCCAATACTTGTTTCTCATTTGTCGAAGCCTTCACCAGAACCTCACTTACTACTCCATTCAAGCCAATCGAGGGTTTTTTTCTAGCCTGCTCCTCCAAATTTCTACCAGCCTTGACCATTACCCAGTTTCAGAGCTGCTTTCTGTGCTTGTATATTATTGCTTTGCTTGAGTTTGTAGGTAAAAAGCAGCCTCAGGAAAATTGGACCTTCAGAGATAAAAGAATACGCTGATCAAGAACTTTGGGAATGGGTTGACGAGCATGAGAACAGCCTGATGGCGCCTGCAAAATGCCACAAGACATTGACCAAGAAGGCAATGATTAATTGCCAACCATTTCACAGAAATGCTTTGTTCATTGTTTGTCCTCCTTTAATTTCCTTTAAGAAATCCAGGTCCAGACATACAGCTTGGAGAAGTAGTCTTTAAACATGAGTTCTTTGCCTCTTCTGGGTTGCTGGCTTCATGAATACAGCTAACTTTTTCCAAAATCTTGTCTCCTCAATGTTGGCTTTCAAGAGATATGTGGCCTGTACTTAAGTTTAGTTACACTTCCATGTTTTTGATTTGTTCAAGTAACAGCCCCACTCCTCAGTATCTGTTTTAGTCTGTTTTGTTTTGCTGTAACGAGATACTACAGACTGGATAGTTTATAAAGGAAAATTTCCATTTTGGAGACTAGGAAATTCAGTATCAACATGGCACCATCTGGCGAGAGCCTTATTGCATTAACCTAAGGCAAAAGGGTAAGAGGCTGCAAGATGGAGCTAGAGAGGGACAAACTCACTCTTGCAGTAACTAACCCATTCCTAAGGTAATAGTATTAATCCATTCATGATGGCAGAGTCCTAGTGATTGTGTCACCTCTTAAAGATCCTACCTCTCAACACTGTTACATTAGAAATTAAGTTTAACATGTGAACTTTGAGGGATAAAAAATCATAGCAACATAGTTGGTTTTATGATTTATGAGAACTTTTATTTCTCCAAGTAATTCTTCCCAGTTTTTGTTTCAATCATCATTAAGTTCTGCTAACCTCCTCTCCTCTGGCCCCTTCACCCCTGGCTTCTGTCAGTATTTCCTCTATGTCTCCGGTTTCTTGAAGTTGTAACATGATATGCCTCTATCTAGTTTTTAGGTGTGTATTACGTTTGGTGTTGAGCTTTCTAGTTTTGGTACTTTGGAAATCTTTTAGCCATTAAGTATTCCTTCTGTTCTAAATATTCTAGTTACACATGCACACACCACATCTTATACAAGTTCTCCCACTGTTCTTGGATATAATGTTCTATTTTTATTTTTTCTCTTTGCATTTTAGTTTGGGAAGTTTCTATTGACCTATATTCAAAAGCTTATTTTTCTGGCTCCATCAAATCAACTGATGAGCTCAAAGTCATTCTCCCCCTTTGTTATTTGGATTTTGAAGCTTTATGATTCTTAGAATTTCCATTTCTCAGCTTACATTACCCATCTGTTCTTGTATTTGTCCATTTTTTTTAAGTTAGAGCCCATATCAGTCTGCTCGAGATTCCAGAAAAATATTCCATAGACAAGGTGGCTTGAACAATAGGAATTTACTTTCTCTCAGTTCTAGAGGCTGGAAAGTCCAAGACAGAAGTTCCAGACAACTTCTGGTGGGGGCTCTTCCTAGCTTGTAGAGAGCTGCTTTGCCCTCCTATGGGCCCTTCTTTCTGAGCACTCCTGGGGGAGAAAGGGAAAATGTGAGCTCTGTCTTCTGAGACACTAATCCCATTGAGTCAGGCATGCCCTCATGACATTTCACCATGAGTGTAGGCCGTATCTCCACAGCCAGCCAATCTGAGGATCTGGGGGTTATTCTAGCTTCAACATGTGAATTTAACGAGAGAAACCAACTTTCAGTTAATAAAGCTCAACATATTCAGATGTTTAAAGATTTCTTTGATAATTCCAACATGTGTCATAGGATTCTAATCTGGATCTAATTTTTTTCTTTTCAGACTTTACCATTGGGCCCAACTTGTGTCTTTGTTATTGTTTAAAGCTGGATATGGTATTTCAGGTCATAGGAACTAAGGTACATCAATACTAGTGTGAGGACTTGTGTTACACTGGCCAGCATTTGACCTTTAGTGTTTGATGTTGCTACAGGTGGTAGAGGCTTCAAATTCTTCTAATGTCCTCATTTTTGTTTCTTGATTTTGGCCTTCCCTACTTATTCTTGCTCATGACAGTCTGTCTTGAAGCTCTTTCAGCTCTGATCCATTATTACTTTACTGGGGCTTTGTTGATGTGGTGCTAAGATATGGAAGAGGGAGAATGCCGTACAATCTTCCAATTAAATGTCACTTGTTTAGTGGGTTTCTCTGGCCTGCAAGCTCCACAAGTTTTTCTTCTTGTATAGCCCTCCAACCTTGGGCGAGACAGGACAGATGGAGGGGGCTGGAGGAGAGGCATATCCTTCCTCGTGGCTCTGGAGAGACCTTTGTTAAGGGAAAGGCTCTGGATTTATTTCACATGATTACTCTTCCACCCCATTGCCAGAGCCAAGGAGGGAATCTTTCTTGGATCTCCACTGAGAACCTGGTGGGGTTCCTGGAGGTGAAGCTCCCTAAAGTGTGGGGGTCCCCTGGAGTTTGTCCCTCATGCTAGTCCATATTCAGCTCCCAGCAGTTTATTAAAATTGTCACTTAACTCCTACCAGTTTATGACTCCAGCAGCTTCAAGTAGAAAGGCTTTAGTTGAGACTCTGGATTTGCCCGTCTCTCCAGATTTCAGGGTGGCAGTTGCACTGCGAACTTAGCTCTCCAAAGGTATCAAATACCTGTCACAAATTGTTTGCTTTTTCTTATACAGATAAAAGCATGAAATTCAAGATTTTTAACATTTTGGAGCTGAAAGCAGAAGTCACAGGTGTCCTTTTTAATTTAGATCCCACAAAAGCAGAGCCAAAGACAAGTCCTCTGGTGCACGTGGCTGGTGTGGAAGATGATCTCAGGGAGCAGAGATAGTGAATGAGACAAGCAGATGCACTGCAAGTTTACAGCACCAATGCCACGGCCATAGGCAAGGGGCACTGGATATTCTGCTGTGATAAGCAATGCTGGAAAATAAAAATCTCAATACATAGTTTTTCAAATCTGGAGATTAATTGAGCTAGTCATCTTTCCATAAGCACAAATACATTTCTATTTCTGTATTTGTCTTGGGTCTGAAAATGGCAAATATTGATGCCTGTTCTAAGTATTTCCACATATGCTCTCTCATTTCATCCTATTAAGTATGCAAGAGAATTTGTTATCCACCTCAACAAATGAGGCTATGATTTCAGAGCAGCCAGGTGACTTACTCAAAGCAACACAAGCAGTAGAGAACAAAGCCAGGATTTGGGCCTGTGCCCTTCTCGCCATAGATTCCAAAGGCTGTCGTGATGCTTCTCAGAGCTGCGTAAAACATTCTCTCTTGGTAGTCCCCAAAGTCAAGCTCTGGCATGTTTGTTTAATCTGGTCACATATCTCAAAATATTAACTAGAATTGAGCTTCCCCAATCCCTCCCTTTCCCTGAGACAGGAATTTTAATTCATCCACCCACATAGTTATTTACAAATACCCATCCACAGGGGGAGTTACCTTTAATTCCCACAGAGATACACCATAGTCTCATTAAGTAGGGACCCAGAAATTCCTCCCTGTAAGTCTGAGTCTGGCTTTCAGACACGGGTTTGAGTCATTCCAATGTAGTATATGAACTATGATTACGTTGCTCAGAACTTGCTTTTGGAATGCGACACTGGTTTTGTTCTCTGAAATCCACTTCCTCGTTAATAGATCAAACACTATTTTAGCAACGTCAGGCATGACGTTAAAGGGGCTGAGGCAGAGAGATGAGTGTGTGTGACTCAGTACAATATGCTCACGAGTTTGTGCAATAATGAAATGCCCATAGTATCAAACTGGTGGGAACTGAGACACACCTTTTAATGTCATCTGTATAGCCCATTGTGTAAGTTGCGAGGTGGAGTCCTGAACCCACAAGGACATCTGGATCTGATCTGGCTTTCCTTGAGAACTGTCTGTGGTTCTGAAGGAGCCCTATAGGCTAGAACTTTACTGCAGAAAATTTAGGATATGAGCACATTTCATATCTGGATATTTGAAGGAATTTTGTTTTCCAATGGGAATCCATTTTCAAACACATCACCAAAATATCCATAAATCCTTGATATAAATGTGGACAATCAGAAGGCACAGAACTAATGTTCTTTAGGACAGGAGCAGTATGTTTATCTTCAAACCCTTGGTGCCTTGCACACATGCGGGAAATTCAGCATGGGCTTAGGGGTTCATGGCTCCATTATATGAAAAAGTCCCAGAAAGCATTAGAGTGAGACATAATTGCAGTGTGAGCTCTTAAGCATGAATAATGGAATGTACTTAGGGTTGAGAATTAGAGGCTCTGTGTTCGAGATCCAGTCATACCTAACAGAAAATGTCTTCGAACACAATACAGTTGACCCCTTTTGAACTATGCTGGTCTTGATTACATGCAGGTTTCCGTCAAGCAAATATGAATTGAAAATATATTGGAGCTGGGCACAGTGGCTCATCCCTGTAACCCGTGACCTGGGAGACTGTTGCTTGAGGCCAGGAGTTTCGGAGCAGCCTGGGTAACATAGTAAGAGCATATCCAGAAATAAAAAAATTAACCAGGCATGGTGGTACATGCCTGTAGTCCTAGCTACTCAGGAGGCTGAGGCAGGAGGATTGCTTGAGCCCAGGAGCTCAAGGCTGCAGTGAGCCATGGTTACACCACTGCACTCCAGCCTAGGTGACAGAGTGAGGTCCCGTCTCTTAAAAACACAAGACAGTATTTGAAAGATGCCAAATCCATATACATAGAGGGCTGGCTTTTATACCTATGTGGGTTCTGCAGGGTGACTACCATACTTGAGTATATAAAGATTGAGATGTTCTGAAACCCATCTGCCACATACACTGAAGGACAACTATTTTGTTACCCTCATTTTTAACTTCAACACTGGAACCATTACTAATCACTACCCGTTCAACTATTACTAATTTACTCAGCATTGTGACAATCATATACATTGCAATACAACCACATATTATCTACTTTTGAGTGTCCTAAAATACCTAGTTCAGGTTCTTTCACAAAGTAGGAGCTCCCTAAGTATCTACTGAATTGAATTGTGAAGTACTGGTATCAGTTACCTCCGACAATGAAAGATTCTGATCTTCTATTTGGCAAACCCAGGAAGAAAAATGTGAACCATATTCTTAATGGAAGCTTTGTGCAGCAGTCTGCATTAAGATTCTGGAGGAGAAGAGGAAGCCTGCCTCTTTCATTCTGTACCCAAATTGAAACACTCCATTATAGGCAAGGGAGCCTCGGTGGTTTCATTAGCTGGGACATAATAAAGGAGGGCCAGCTGTGTGATGCAGTGTGAGGTGTCTCCTGATGTTCAAAGGAAGCTTGCTCATGCAAACTCTTCCCACATTGGGTCTTGAGCTCAACAGAACTCATTTCACGTGGAGGAGGAAAGTAAGAGCTTCATTCATTACTGCACAACGTTTATTCAGTTGTCCTTGATGTTATGGAGAAAAAAATCTCATCTGATTTTAATTCTGCCACTTCCTAGCTACGTGAACTTCGGAAGCTTATTTCACTTGTAAAGACCTACTTGTCTATTCGTGTTTTATGGAAGCATTAGAGATACTGTATGAGCAGCACCTTGTACAATGGTTGTCACATAGTAAGAAGTCAATTATTTAAACCAGAACCAAAACTCAGTTTCTTCATCTATAGTAAGTTTTTGAACGATTTTAATGATTAAGGACAAAGTCCACAGTTAGAGCTGTGGATTTTGCTGATCTACTCATGTTTTCATGTAGTCAAGTGATTATAATTTGGAGTATCAGAGCAGGCTGCTATAAGTAGGTTCAGGTTGTATTTCAAGTTTTTTTTATAGTATCCTTAAAACCATTAGGAGTACATTATCCCATTCCCCTTTGTAGATAAGGGAACTGAGGCTTAAGAGATAATGCAAATTACACAAGTTTACATAGCTCTTACATGGCTAATTTTAATTAGGTCTAATTCTTAGTCCATACACCTGCAACTGCACTTTATTTTCCTCTTGGGGCAAAGACAGCTTTAATTAAAATTGATCTTCAGACAATTTATTGCATTTGAACGAACCAGACATGTAAATTTAAGCCATTTCTCAACCAGTAAGCTACAGAGAAAGGGCATCAAGCTGAGAGTTAAAGGCATCCAAAATCAAGCCGGTATGTATGTGAGCTTTATGCAAGATACATATGTAAGCAGTCTACTTCTCAGTGACCCTATGTGTAAAATGAGAACAGTATCCATCTCGGATTTGAAAGTATCCAATTAGATCTAGCAGATGTGTTTTAAGAATAAGTGTTTCAAAGATGAAAAGAAAGGAGATGCTATTCCTTTCCTTCCCCCATCCTTTTTTCCCCACAAAGCAATGGAAGTGGCATTGTTAGTATACTGACTCGTTAGATTAAGGGTAAAATACATGGTTGATGACTGAAATCCTTTTCGCCCTTCTCACCTTCCCAGTGTCTGCGGGCACCAGAAGGCAGGTGTAGACCTCCTGATTTTGAGAGTGTAGCTCTAAGTTACATGTGGTCTTTCCTTCTGATGCTCCAACCAACTCTGATTGGGTCCCATTTCAGAAGTTCCTAGGAGATGGTTGCAGCCTCAGGAGTCTGAAAGGAATGTTGGAAGCAGGTAGGAGGTTTGATTCAGTTCAGCAGACATGTATTAAGGACACTACTATTCCCATGAGAAAACCACAGTTTAGCTGACAGGCATGTAAGTAGGTAAGTATAGCAAGTCAATGCCAAGAGATCTAGAATTCTATAGAAGTGTTGCTGTGGACTTATATAAACCGAAAGGGTTAGGACATTTGATCGTGGCTCAGATACTTAATCATAAACTGGAACAACTGGTCTCCGACCCATCTTAAACTTCCAGTGAGCTTCATTCTTTGGTTCTCAGGATTTATTCTACCCTCCTTAGACCATCTTAAAGTTAAGAACAGATACGGAAGTCTGTTCTTTTGCCAGAATTCCATTTAGTATCCCGATGAGGCATTGAAATAGTGGCCATTAGGTCCAAACTAATGTTTAATGAACACCCTTGTTAACTATGCAGAATATAGCTCCAAAACAATTGTTGATTCACAGTCATGCTTGGATATCAGTTTTAGCTTGCTGACTCCAGCAAAATGGTTTTATACCCAGTCTTAGGAGGAGTCCCCAGGCCCAGCAACTCTCCAGTCAGATGTATTGTTCTTCTATTCCTCTAAAGATTTGCACATGTTTTTGCTTTCTACAAATCCTTTACCCATGGTGTCCAATTATGTAGCCCCTTAACTTTCAGGTTTCAACTGAAGAATCATCTTCCCTGATAAACCTTCCCTATGTCCCAGTGCACCTTGCAGGTGGGTGGGCATTTGAAGGATTTCAGACCATACTGTGACTGTTCAGTTACTTGTGTCTGCTCCTCCTGTATCGACTATGAATACCTTAGAAGATCATGTTCGTGTCCTCAGTCCTTAGTCACAGTAGGGGCTCCATCGCTGCTTAATGAAAGATGAATGACCCTGAGAAATTGGTTTGAAGTGCTTTGTTCTAGAGTCAAACTCACCCCAGTCTACTTCCCCAAAGCTCTGCAGCCTGAGTCACTCAATCCTGAGGAGTCACCAGCATCATTTTTATGCCTAGTGTTAGAGAGTGGAAAAAAATGTAAGGTGTCAGAAGACTGGTTCAGCTTGTCATTCACCAACAGGCTACTAAGAACCATGGTTTTATCATTTCTGGATCTCATCCTCATCTAAGGAACATGCTACTGTCCACTAGAAAAACCAATTTGAGTGTCAGAGTTGAGTATGAAGAGTATTTAGGGTGGCTGGCACATAGTCTGTGGCATAGAAGCCACTGCATAAACAGCTCAAATTCAAAGACAGGCTAGGATCCCAATAGTAAGGTTAGAAGCTTTTTATATAGACATGAGGGTGTGTTTATATTTTATTCCAAAAGAAACTCGTTTTCATCATTAGTAAGACATCGTTGGCAGAAATTTAATGACGTGTGTAGTGCTAAGGACTTACTAGATGGCAAAATAGCTTGTTAGATGCTTATTTTGGGGATTAACCTATGTATACCACATGAATCATCTCTAAGTTGTCACAGTATCATTAAGCAATTAGCCAATTTTTACAGGCCAGGTATCAGATTCAGAAAGATTAACAGTTTTGTTCCAGCCAGCACAGCTAGTACATGGGAAGTGAAGTTGATGAATTATGGTTTTCCCACAGCACTTTTTATCCTCATCGATTCGGCACCGATAAGTCCATGGTCACAAGAGCTTTGAACGACACCTCTGATGGGCTTCAGGATTATTGGAATGCAAGACTTAACCTAGATTATGGTTTCAGAAAACACCTGGCCCAGGCTTCAGTTGCTGCTGAAAGGTTTTTGAATCAGTATTATCAAATGTCTACTCCCCAAAGTGGTCTACAGATCCAATGAAATCCCTACAAACATAGTGAGGGGCTGTTCCATAAAGACATTGGCACCATATTCCACATTTATCTTAAGTCTGTAGCTTAGCCAAGGAACTGCAGAAGCTGTGAGTAAACAGCCCGAATTATTTTCCTAGGCAGGACAGGATCATCCTAGACCTTAGAGTCCTCAGTGTAGAACTTACATAAGATCCTAAGGATAAAAGCTCACATCTATATTGACCTGTTCTAGGCAATGGGATGTCACTTTTCACAGCTTCTTTCACATAAAATCTTGTTGACCTATCATATTCCAGGTTCAACAAAAAGTGTCAAGCGCTGTCCCTCCCAACCCATGCTCAATGTCAAAGCAGTGGCTACACATTTCACTTCAGACAGACATGACCCCATTTGTCCCACTCCTTTCTAAACCATTCCCTTTCTTCAGGTTGTCCAGTTCTCTCATCCTGGTTGCTATAGAGTCAAAGAGACTCTTATACTCACATTTTCCCACCACAAAGAAGTACATCCCAGTTGACTTTAAAGCTGGCCCCAAGGATCCCTGAGCCTATAGACCTCACCGTGCCGACCTGGGCGAGTCCAGAAAAGGGCAGTGTAAGGTTCAACCCTCAACTGCTAATTTTTCCACAGGAAACCCATATGTCCAGTTTGTCTGGATAAAGGATACTTCGGAAAATTTACATCAAAACAATTTTCTAAATCCATTGGGATGTCAGCATTTTTACAAGCATTTTGTGTAAACATAGTTACGAAATAGCTTTGGAAATCCTTCCTCTTCAGAGTTTGTGATGCAGCCTGTACAGATACAGAGAGCATGATTATATCATGGGGTAAACCTGCTTCTTTCTCCTGACTCTGTTTTAGAAATAAACCAGGTTGTTATCAACCTGTATATATATAACATGCTTATAAGGACCTTGACATAAGCATTTTTCCTCACATCTCTAAATATTTCTCTCCTGGACAGAGAACTGTGGTTCAGAGGAGCAGGGCTGTCTTCTGTGAGTTTCATCCCCAGTCCTTCACTTCAACACAGATCTCAGGAAGCAAACACAAAGCAACACGGGGGGACAGGCCTGGGTGCCATCTCTGGGCCACTTGTGGGGCTAGAACTGGCCTTGAGTAGTCACAGAATGCTGAGTGCCTGCTCCCTGTCAAGATTTTAACCTTCATAATGGCTACTTGAGCTCTGTCCACAGTCAGATTGTCCCAGACTTGATCTCCATGAGAACATCCAGTGGGTGGCTACCCAAATCCCTTCACTTCTGGAAAATTTTTCATCATGTGCCATCACTTATTTGGCTTGATAGATCTTAGGTGAGAACCAACCAATTCATTCAATTGGGTCAAAAAAAAAAAATCCAAGCTTGACAGTCCTTGAATCCTGTCCTCTTTCCCCCCATCAACTTTATTATCTGGCTAAATAGGTCCTAGGTTAGAACAAACCATTTCTTCATATGAGCTGTGGCTTTGTTGCAGGATTGAAGGAGATGTTTTTAGTGTATGTAATATCTTTGAAAGTGAAACCTGGAGCAAATCTCATGGGTTTCTCCACAAGGCACATTCTAGAGCTCGGAAATGTAAACAGAATTACTTAAGATATCACTTAATACAAGTCACCTGTGCTTGGCATGCCTGCTACTCTAACTATAAATGGAAGCACTTAGGATTGGAAGGATTAGGTAACATGTGACACGGCTGTGCACACTGCTTTGTGCCCATTAAGCCTTTAGAGAAACTTGAATTGTTTTATAGCCAGTTTTCCAGTCATGTGTTTCAACACACATCTGTTGCCAGTCAGGAAATCCTCAGTGGCATCTCAGCAGATTCATCTCCCCATTGGTCTCATGGGATTCACAAGGCCCTTTTCCAACACCCCCTTTTCCTAACAATTCTGTTTAAGTTTCAGAGAATAGAGCCAAAGATGAGGAAAATTCTTACTTTCTCACCTCAAGCCCTGGAATATTCTTATCCAAGGTTCACTCTTGTTAATCCAGTTCAACTTATTATACAGTCCTCCATGAACACCTGCTTTCTATGACTCGGGCTTAAATGTACTAAATGATAATGGGGGAGGGGATGTGTTCTGGACCATGCCTATAATCAAAGTCATTTCCGTATTTCTTTTTAAAGAAGGTGGTTTGATGAAACCACCCTAGAACGTTAGTGCTAACATTCAGATCTTAACAGAAGACTTCATTCTGGGCGTGCATTTTACCTGCCACGCATCTGGGCTCCTGTGTCCTTGAATTCGGAACTACTGGAATGTGTGAATATATACACATAGGCATTTCTGTAACTCTTCTCTTGTTGTTAGCTCATACTTAGAAATCCCTAGATATTTGATGTTCAGAATCAAAGATACACTACCAGTGCACAGAAGGCCACACTAGAGCAAGATAATATTGTCCAAAGTTCATGAAGGTTATAGATTAATTCATACATTAAAGAAATGGTACATTCATCTTAGAGAAACTGTCCCATATGCTACTTCTAGAATGAGGGATTTCACAGAAAAATGTTTCTGGGAAGCAGTGAATATTTTTTCCTAGGGCCAGACTACTCATTGCTGTGTTTCTACTTTTTGCCTTCAGGTCAATGTAACCACATGTTGGTGCACCCAAAACCTCAATTATGTAGTGATCCCATAGAGCCATTGGAACTTTTATCTTGAAATCAGAGGGGTTTCTCAACAGTCACCCCATATCCAACCTCTAAGCAAAACCAGAAAAGTTGGCATCAGCTCAATCTGGCTCTTGCCTTCAACACTTTATTTTTAACCAAGAAGGTACTAGCAAGTCTTTGTAGGAATCGCATTTATGTCTTAGTTCATTTAATGTTCCTGTAAGGAACCTAATACCAGGTAATAATGTAAGAAGAAAAATAGATATGAAAGGCATAGAAATTGTGGATATACCCTAAATAGCCTAAGATGCACTGTTGCAGTATCTGAAGAGAGAAGAGGTGGGAAAATCTGATACTGACCACAGTTTACATATTTGAAGAGAACTGTAAGTCAACATGCAGAGAATTAACTTCAAAACAACAAAATATGCATCCTAAGCACACAGGAAATAAGTTCACTGAATCAGTAAAATGGATCATATTTAGAGTTTTAAACTCCTTACCCCAATAGTCAAATAACCAGTTCAGTGTATCAATTGAGCATCCCATGGCAGATGATATGTTGATTCTATTAACCAACCAGACAGTCCTGCTATGTCTCAGGCAAGGAGAAAATATAAACCCACCACTTGTGAGCACCACTGGTTTATAAGCTTTCTATGGAAGGTAAGTTGTCTTTCTAGGGACTAAAAACTTATGTCTTCTTTCAACCCTCATCACCCCACAGCCTTCAGTTTTATAATCCCTTCCTTTAATGGAATCTGTAGGTTGCAGATCTTATTAACCCTTTTGTTGAAGTGATTCACAATATGGGGTTTTAAACTGCTTGTTGTCTGGCTAGAAGTCTTAGACCACTGTCCACACAGCTGCCCTTCTCTGCCATGAGGTGAGAACAGGGCTTGTCAGCATAAAGCTATTTTCATACTTCCCAGGCTGACCCAAGAACACTTACTACCCAGCCTGCCATTAAGTCACAAAACATTCTTGGTGACATCAGATGACACAGATCCCTACTTTTTTTTTTTTTTTTTTTTTTAAGGATAATTGTGCCCTGCCTGAAAACTCTTAAACAGCAGTTTACCAGTTGGGTAAATATTCTGTTGGGTAAATCTTTCCAGCATGGCAAGAAACCTTTTCCCAGAGAAATTTCTAGCAGGAGGCCCAACTTTTTTCCAGATGAACTCCAGCCTAACACTTCCTTAATCTCCGTGGTTCCTCTGCTACTGTGTCTTGTCTTCATTCCATTCATCATCCAGGTACTTGTTAAGTGCTGAGTAAGCGTAAGACAAACCAACTTTAGAATAAGGCTGTCAAGAACAAGGAAGAAGGGGACCAAGTGAAATATGGTTCTTTTATTTACAACCCATTAAGGAGGCACTTGGCTATACCACTTGCTCTCAGAAGTGGCACATTTGAAGACAACTAAAGCTGTTTGGAAATGTGTCCAGAAAGCAAGGATTGACCAAATCATGGAGGACTCCCATTAGCTTCTGGCCTTAAACTATCTCTTGGATCTCATACAGGATAAGATTTTTTAAAGTAACATTAACATTTTTGTTAAACTGTGCATGACAAAATTCACCACCTGAGGCATTCAAGTGTACAATTCAGTGGCACACTTAATGTTGTACAACCATTGCCACTCTCCCTTTCCAAAGCTTTATCATCCTGATGGAAGCTCTCCACCCATCAAATTCCTTACTCCCAGCTTCAGAAGATATTGTACAATAAACATGACCCTCTGGCTTCAGGAATAAGAGCCCAGATGGAGCAGAGACAGGCAAGCCTCTCCTACCCTTAGGTATTTGAAGGGAGGAGATGCTGCCAACACAGTCTTAGCTTCCCCAGCTAGTTGAAGAAAAGAAAGCAGATACTTCAAGAACCCAGCATCTTAAACACAGTTAACTTCTACTGCCACTTTTCACCTGGGATGAGCATTGTATACGTGCTCAACTGTAGTGATGGGGTTAGATGTGGCAAGTCAAATGACACTCTTGGCTGTAGTAAACAAATCTAGGACAGGAAGATCGTCATCTCCATTATCTTCATCTCATTAGAGGGCCCAAAAGCTTCTCCAATTCACAGCTTCCTTTGATCCCTCTTTCACACCGGCCAGGTAGAATGTCCACACATAAGTTAAATGCATGTGGGTCACTTTGAAACACAAGTTCTGGGCTTCGTGTCCCACTCATCTTTTATTACTTTCTATCCATTTAGTCACAGTATCACAATACCTGCCTATTATCTCTTAACTCCCTCAGTCCATATAGAGTCCCACACGTAAGGCCTATTCTATGACAATGTTTCCACATTTCTCTCGACTTTGAGACAGTCACAGGAAGTGAGGAGACAGTGCAAGTTGTCTTCCTAGACAGGCTTGGGTCAGCCCATACCCGATGAGGATCTTTGGAATGAGGAAACTGCACGGTTAAAGGATCACATCTGCACTGGCCTGGACAATGGAATGATACTCCCTCATTTTTTCTCTCACATATCAAGTCTTAATGGCCTGGTGTATATCTCATGTCAGCAAAAGTTGCCAAGCTCTACCCCTTCCAACATTCTGGGCTAGATAGCTATGACCCACCATCCTTCCATTCCTTAAGTTTTATCTCTTCTGTCTTCCTTTCTTCATCCTGGACCTAATATAGTCATTAAGAAGTCCCTGCTCTGACCACCTTCTTCTCATTATACAGAAGTACATCTGGACTAAGGGTTGAGCTGCCCCCTGAGGAGCCCTGAGCCTGCAGAGCTGACCATGCTAACTTGGGTACACCCAGAAAGGGAATTGCAGGATTCAGTCCTGACCTGCTAATGTTGCCATAAGAGACTAATATATCCAATTTGTCTTTAGGATTTAAGAAACTGTGGTTTAGTGCACCCAGGTGTTGAATGGGATATCGGCATTTTTGCAAGCACGGTCACGGGAACATAAAAATACTTACAGTAATTCCTTTCTCTGCAACCAAAAACTCAGTAGAGACAGTGTCTTTCAGGGTACCTCCTTTTCTCTCCTGAATGTCTGGTTTTAGAAGAATGAAGTCTATAGACCTGTGCTGGTAGTCTGCATTTACATGAACCTTGATATAAAACTGTCTGCACCTTCTCATCTATACAAGATTTTCCCCTGGATATAGAAAAAGCGAAATTGGTTTATTTCCACCAAGAAGATGCCATCTGTCTGCCCAGTACTGAGATCTCAGGAAATAAGACAACACAGAAAGACAGGCCTGGCTGTTTCTCTGGGACATGTGGGAATATAGCTGTTCATGCGGACAAGCACAGAATGGGGAGCTCTCATTACTTGCTGGGATTCTGTGTTCACAATGGATGTTTAAGCTCCACCCATAGCCACCTTAGGTGTCCCTGCCTTAAGAAAAATCAATGCCCCATCAGAGTAATATCCAGTGGTGACTCTTCACCATCTGGAAAGTCAAACCCCCTCCCCCTCAATTCCTGTCCCATCACTTTCATGATGTGGCTCAATAGAACCTAGGTCAGGACAAGCCAGTTCAATTCTACAACAGAATCAGGGCTCAGGGAAAACATTACTTGTGTATACAAATCACTTTTGAAGAGTAAAATCAACAACGAAAGCTCCATCTACAATGGGGTAAGTTCTAGACTCCGAAGGTGAGAAAAGTGACAGTTTAAGGCACCACCATTAGTGCTAGTCACTTTTGCTTACTCATACAGTGCCTGCTGTTATAAGCCCACAAGTCAAAGTACACGGGAATGAAAGGTTTAGGTAATCTGTGACATCACTTAAGCACACTACTGGTTGCCCTTCAAGTCTTTAGAACAAGTTTTGCATCCTGCAGTGAGGACGTTGGTGAATTTTTGGAACGCTTGCAAACTGCAACCATTGTGTCTACATATATTTGCTAAGTCTAACACAGGATAGTCTCAATCCCATCCCAGCTGACATGATTTCCCATCAGACTCACGGGTATCATCACAAAGCCTCTCCAGTGTCCCTATAGAAGAGCCAAGTGTGAGAAACTTCCCTTCGCTTCTCATTCTACTAGCCAAGATTCACTTCTGATGCAACTCAAAGCAATTTGACAAGCTTTTCAGTAGGACTCAACAAAAGCTCAGCCTCAGTTGGGGAGTGGGGATTCCTAGATCTCTAAACACATTTCTCTATTTCTCATTTTTTAGATTGAGGAAGGTGGTTTGGTAAAACCATGCTGAAGACATTGGAGCCAACATCCAGAACCTGGGCACAGGGACTCACCGAGGTCACAAGTCTAACCCTCCACAGCACTCAGGCTCCGAGCTCATTGAAATCAGAATAACTGGACTGTATATGTGTATTTATATAAATAGGGCCTTCCTGTAGCCGCTCCACTCTCCCGTAGTTCTCATCTCATGCTCGAACTTTCCCAAAACAATCGAGAAGCAGCTCAAAGGCAACATGTATGCCATTGCAGAGAAGACCATGCTAGAGGACAGTGACAGGACCCGAAGCCCATGATGTTTCCAGAGTCCAGTTCAGACATGAGACTCCCATGAGAACCGGGGAAGTGGGACCCTCACAGCTTAAGCTTCACCTGCTATTTTCAGCATGACCAGGAAAGATTTAACAGTTCATTTCCTTCTGGGACAGAGCCAGTGTCCTTCTAGGATCAGACACAACTCATTTGAAGATTTATCTTTGTCTTCAGATCCCCTACACATGGTTTGTGTGAACACAGGATGTCAGCAATATGCCCTGGCTATGAGGCACCAATCAACATTCCTCTAGGCCTTGCAATTAGCACCTAAGTATCTGCAAAAGGTTTCCCAGCACTCATGCCCTAGATGGAAACAAAAGTGCTATTAGCTGCACAGGCAATCTGGCTCAGCTTCACAGTTCATTTTTACTAAGGAGATGCCATTAGGCTTCTTTGAAGGACCCTCAGTCTTTTGAGAGAGGATATAAAATGCCAACATTTCAGTCTCCACCCAAGTATGACCCTGAAAAGATCCAAGTAAGCAAAACCACTTTTGGTCATGAAGTATCTCCACAGAAAGCTTCTCCACCATGGAGATCTCATCCCACAGTGGCCTTTCCACTTACAAAAGTCAGTGGCCAGAACCCTCTCCTAAGCACTAAACATGTCCAGACTGAGACCGACCATTTGTAGTATGGAGGGCCCAGATTCAATGGTGCTTGAGGACTGTGCATTGTTCATTATGGCACAAATTGTTTATGCTGCTCCTCCTGCCACAGAAGGTCATGTGCCTGCACTATTGTCTGCATATGAAATGACATTCCCCATTGACCATCCATGCAACTATAGTATGCAGTGAAACATCAAGCAAAATATTCCCAGAGAATCCGTAAGTCCATTTGTGTTACATGGCCTTCCAAAAATACACTATTGTGATCATGCAGTCACATGAATGCCTGTGCCTATAAGGCTATGAACATCTTAAAGGTCGAATTAGTGACCACAGTCCTTGTTTGCAGTAAGGGCCCCCAACACTTTTTAATGAAATGAATAACCAAGAGAAATTAGATGCTCTAGAGTCAGAGACCCAACCTGGCCTACTTTCCCAAAGGTTTGCACCCTAAGTCAATCAGATGGGATGGCATCATTTTAATATCTAGCATGAGACTGGCAAAAATGTCAACATGTTATCAGACTTTGGTTCAGACTGTGACTCACCAGTAGGATACTAAGCCATGTTTATCATTCCTTAGAATCTCATGATTGTCATCTAAAAAGCCTGCTACTGCCCACTGGATAAACTGATTTGAGTACAGCAAGTTGAGTGGCTAAAGTAGCTGCCACATGGCCTGTGAAATAGAAGGCATTTCATAAATGCTTACTATCAGCTCATACAAATTTAAATTTAAGGACAGGGTAGGGTTTAATTGGTAAGGTTGTATGCTTTTATCTAGGTAAGAGGATATGTTTTATTATCTTGTGAAAAGAATTCTAATGGTCAGTAATGCAAATATCTGGCAAAGAATTGAAAACATAATGGTGTGGAATGTTGAATAGAATTGTATTGAATGGAATAATAGCTTCTATCTAGTGAATGCTTATTCTGTGTTGGGTATTGACCCAAGAGACCACATGAATCATTTTTAGCACTCAGAATCATAAAGAGACCATTAGTCTTTTACAGGTGAGATGTCAGATTCAGAGTAAGAATTTTATACCAGGCAACACAGCCAGTGAATTAGAGATGTCTGATGCTGAATTATGCTCTTTCCACAGCACTCTACTCTATCCTCCACATTGATTCAGAGCTGGTAATCCCGAGACATGCTACCTCAGCAAGGCAGTTATAGGTTTGTCTTCGGGTTTATTATCTGAAAGAGACACTTGGCTTAAATAATGGCTTTAGAACCTGCCTGGTCGAAATACAAAAGTCTATTTGAATTTTGAATATTGTCAAAATGTTACTACTCAAAATAGATTTAATGCAATCAAAATCATAATTGAAGTAAAAATGTTTATCCAGGCTCTTCTATAAGAAGGCTAACACCATTCTTAACTCTGTAGCTTGGCCAAGGTAAGCTACAAAAAGTCTAAGGAGAGTCTTCAAGTCATTTTCCTTAGCAGGCCTGTGTCAGTTCTGACCTGATGAGGGCTTTATCAAAATCTCATATGGAGGAAACTCCAGCATTAAAGGCTCACATCTGCACTGACCTGTCCTGGACAGTGGGGTGTTATGCTTTCCTGTGTCTTCTCAAATATCGAGCCTTACAGGTCTAATAAAATGTCAAAAGTTGCCATGTGCTGCCACCCCCTCCCAACCCATGTTCAGTGGCAGAGCAGTTGGTACATTTTGGTGTGTGTGGAGACACATTCATCCCATCCTTTAGAAAAGGTTACCTTCTCCCTAAGCTGTCTGCAGTTCTCACATCCTGCTGCCTCTGTAGTCAAAAAAGCCTCTGCTCTCTGACCTCAGTCTTCTCAGTACACACAAGAGCACACCTGAGCTGAGGGCCTTGAGCTTGAACACCTGACCCGTGTTAGCCTGTGTGTATCCAGAAAAGGAAACATAAGATTCAACCCTGCACTGCTAATGTTGCCATAGAAGACACACATCAAATTTTAGTAACTTTACAATTTTGGTTTGTATTCAATCTACAATGCCTTCATGTCACCATTTTTATAAGTTTTTCGAATTCTGATTACATGGCAAGATCTATGAGAGGCTCCTTCCTTTGGTAGGAGAACTTCAATGATAGTCTCCCCCCTTCAGGGGTATCTGCCAAGTGCTTCAGTTCTGGAAATAAAGCCAGATTCTGCAGAGCTGTGCTTGTCTGTCGTTATGTGCCCTTAATATAAAACTGATGAAAAGTACCTCCCTCATGCTTATCAAGAGATGGTTTTTTTGAACTTCAGTTCTGTTTCTGGCTCTGCCATCTGTTTTTCTGCTTAAGCCCTGAGGTAACCTAAAAAAACATACTACTGGCCATGATGACCATTCTAGGTAGGAGGAATGCTCGACACTAGCCAGTAGCTATAATAAAAAGAAACAAGGAACAAAAACTCATGGGCTTCTACAAGTGACAACTCCTAGATACAGCAGAAGTTTATGAAGCCGAGAATGGAAACAGCAATAGTGAAAGACATCACCATTAAAGCCAGTCACCAGTGTGAGCTGCAGAGTGCCTGCTGCTCTGAATCCAGGCACAGCAGCAGCAGCACACAGGCGTGGAAGTAGTATACACGGCTCACACACACTTTGTGCCCATTGAGCCCTGCAGATCATCATTCGCACCCAGAAGTTTAAGGAACTGCTGCCTCTGTACTTGAAGGGATGTGAAGATTCCATAGATTTCCATGAAAATTCAAGCACAGGAAAACCTCCAACACACCTCAGCGATTCTTTCAGCCCTTCTCCAACATGTTTTAAAAAAGAACAATCCACTTTGATTTTCCCAGATAATAGCAGAAAATGGGATAATTCTTTTCTAGCCTTTCAACACCCAGGTCCTGAAACATTCTCCTATCCAAGACTCACTCCTGTGGAACCCAACTCAACTAGTTACACAGAAGTTCAAGGAAATCATGGGGTTTTATGACCCATGAGAAGCTAGTTATGAATGGGCAGGTGTTGTGGGTTACTCCTTTAAGCAGGGCTGTTTCCATATTTTCAGTTTCAACTTTTGAACAACATTGGAGCCCAACATTTACATCCTGACAAGATCTCATTCACCTTGGGTCCTGTATCTTTGAATTCAGAGTTACTATAATAGGTATACATAAGCACATTCATCCATTCCTTCCATAACTCCATTCTCCCATAACTTAGCTCATACTAAAAAATCCCCAAAAATTTGACATCAAAGCTAAGATTACACATGCCAGTGTGGAGTTGGCCACTTTAAAGGATATTATATAAAGGTCATCAATGTTCTAGATTTCAATACATAAGACTCTCATGAACAATCAAGGAAATAGAACTACCACTCAGACTAAGAGGAATATATCACCTACTGTTTTCTAAAATGAGGGATTCACAGAAAGTTGTGTCCTAGAAAGGAACCAAGTCTTCTTCTAGGATCAGAGACTGCTCATCCCTATTTGTTTTGCTTCAGGCCAACTTACATGAATGTTTGTGTGCACCAATCCTCAGTTACGCCCTGTCCTCACACAGCAAATGGAACTTTCCTGACTTTCCAGTTGGCACAGGGTCACCATGTACCCAACCTAAATGGAATCAGAAGAAATTTTCTCTCCACATCACAATCTGGCTCTTGGCTTCACAGTTTATATCAAGATGCCATGCTTCTTTGCAACAATCATTCAGTAGTTTTAAAAGGAATAGGTAAAGTGCTCAACAGCGGTATTTTAGTTTCTGAGGATCCCCTAAAGATTAAAGTGTCCAAAAAAGCAAAATCAGCTTTAGGTCATAAGATGTCTCCACAGAGAGTCCCACCCAGTATTGAGATCTGTATCTACTATAGCTGTTTCTTTATAGGAAGGAGTGTATGCTGGAATGGCCACTTGGTCCCATGGAACAGCATCTAACAGGAACTCCTGTTCTCTATGGATGACAGTCCCAGTAGGCATTGGTTCCAAGACTCATCCTCGGGCACTGGCTTCAGCTTGCTGACTGGATCAGAATGGCTTTACATCGAGCATCTAGGGACTGTCACAGGCCCTGCAACCCTCTAACCAGGGAAGAAGAGGAAGATCAATATTTAGACAGAGGTAACATAGGGTAGATGCAAAGAACATCAAGCTATGAGCATGGAGAATTTCCCAGAGTAACATCCTGCTGGGAAGTGACTCCAAGCCATGTCCAGGCTCTTTCACCGAGTCCTCAGTTCTGTGCCAGCTAAGGCCAACCCTAAATGCTAGGGACACACATCCCTATAGGGCACCTTGTACTCCTTATCAGTAGTTTGGCAGAGCCAGTGTGCTCCCTGTGACTCTAGCCAAAGATGAATATTCCCAAGATTAAAAAAGCATGCTCAAGTCAGACCCCAGTGGCAGACAGGTCTTTCATTCTCAGCCAGTACTGTCTTCAGACTTGACAGGTGCCTATATCATCTTCTGTGGAAAAGTCTCTCATAGCATTTTCTTTCCTGTACTTACAATGGATGTGTTGGATGGGATGCTCACCTCTCCAGCTAAAAAGAAACTGCTCTGTCACTCCTGACTTTCCTTAATCCTATGCTTTCTTAATGGGTCATCTGTAGCTATCATTTGTCCACAAACTTCCTGTCAAAGGGATAAAGGGGTAGTTGAGGACAGCACAATTTCAATCACCTTCCTGGTGCTTCCCAGCAGTCTTTCCCCCATAGGGCCCCCTGCCCTGTTCTTCCTGGAGCCTCTCCTTGAAGAAGGCATTTCTAAAACTAATGTCTTGCCATACTAGAAGCTATCGAAAGCCCCAAGACTTATTTTAATAAAATTGGGAAGGAGACCAGGATGTGGCCTGACTCCCCACCAGAAACGTTGAGCTAAAGCGCTTCTTTGCCCACACTGCCCCAGGAAGTGTTAGGTTTCTGACTTATAGTTTAAGATTTCAAGTAATTTCTCAAACCAGATAGAAAAAAAACACAAAAATAGATGTGTTTATAGAGATCCAACTAATTCCCCATAGCACTGGCCAGCCTTATACCTGCAAACAATGGATACACCACTTTCTACACTGGTTCACCTGCAGCCTTGCTGCTGGAAAGAGTCATTACAGTTTAGGTTTCTGAACCTAGACTCCATACTCATGGCTTTGTCAAGAGCAAAGGGGCCAAGGGCATTACATGGTTCTTCTATTCACAATTCAAGGAGGCACTTGGCTATGCTGCCTCCTCTCAAGTAGCTCATTTTAGGACAAATGAAGCTGGAGATGTGGCTAGGAAACCCACCAAGATCAGCAACGTTAAGCAGGGCAACTCCCACGAGTCTCACATGAAATCTGCAAGACAGTTTTGAAGGATGTTGTGTAACAGATGCCCAACCAGTTTCAGGAATGAGCCTGGAAGAAGAGCTAAGCCAGCCTCTCCTGCCCTTAGTTATCTAGAGGGAGAGGCGACGCTGACCTAGTCATAGTCTCTGTGTCTAATGGAGCTAAAGCAGAACTTGGAGACCTTGTCATCTTAGTCACAGGCAACGGGGACAGCCTCAGCCACTACTTACCATCCCGAGATGGGCCATGTATACACGCACAACTGGTGACAGGGTCAGACACACCACCTCGGAAGCAGAATAGGTGTTAATCCAATAGTTTATATACTAGGTTTAAAAATCGAGGACAAAGTGTATCCGCCATGTTTATCTCATTTGGGAACCCAGAAACTTCTCGAGTGCATAGCTTCTTTTGGCTTTCCACTATACCAGGCACACAAAGTGGCCACAGATAACAGCCATGTGCAAGTGAGTCTCTTTGAAACAAGTTTTGAACTCCACATGCCACTACTTAAAACATTCCAGCCACATAAGCTCGAGACCTGCCTGTTAACTTATCACTCCCCCAGTCAAGGGAGAGTCACACACATCATCTCTTCTAGAATGAGTCTGACCATATTCAACATTATCTTCACTCTGTCTTTGCAACGGCAGCCACAGGAACCGGGAGAAGACACCACGCAAGTGATTTTCCTAGATAGACCTGGGCCAGCCCAGACCTGGTGATCCTAAAATATTTTATAATGAAGAGACTCCAATGCCAAAAGGCTCGACTATGCACTGACCAGTCTTGGACAAAGGACAAAATAATTTTCCTTACATCATTCCTCATATAGACTTAGTCTTTCTCAGCAATGGTTGCCAAATGCTGCTGCTCCCACCCTACCTCCAAATGGCAAGGCTGTGGTGCACATTTTGGCCTAGGCAGCTGTGACTCATTAATCCCATCCTTTAAGTATTATCTCTAAGTGAGAAAGTGCCTGCAGAAATGCTGACAACAGGTTTTAAAAGTTTTATTTCAGCTTAAATGCACCAGCATCCCCTGGGTTGTCAGCATTTAGTCTGGAGGTTTTAAAAGTTATACCTATAGTATAACCCAAGAAGGGAAACAGTAGTAGTGTAAGACATCACCATTAAATCCAGTCACCAGTGCTAAGCCAGAGTGCCTGCTTCTCGAAATCTAAACGCAGAAGCAGCAGCAGCACACAGGGGTGGAAGGAGTTAGTATGCATAACACTGAGAAGAAGTGTTAGGTGTAACATTTAGAAGTTTATAATTTCTAAAGTTGTATCTTTAGTCTGCATTCCCTTATCTTGATGCCTATGTAGTAGTGACAGAGCCTCTGCCCTCTAACCTCATTCTTCCATCACTAGGATGCACATCTAAGCCGAGGGTTGGGCTGGCCCGGAGGGGCCCGAGACTGCAGACCTGACCATGCAAACCTGGGCAAGTCCCGAAGGAGAAGAGCGAGATTCAGCTCTGCACTGCTCTCACTGTACACCCCCCCACCCCATAGCTAAGTTACCACAGTGAACAAATGTTACCAAGTTTGCCAGACTAAAGGAGGTCTCAGAAGTTATAGTTTAACTTAAATGCACCGGCATCCCCCTGGGTTGTCAGCATTTTCATGAGCACTTTCTCCCTTCTGTTTACAGAAAGAACATAGTTTTGGAAGTCCCTATTCCTCTGCAACTGTGGTATTGATCGTGGCACATTTTCTTCCAGAGGTATGGCTTTGGCTCCTCCCTCCAGTCAGTTTTGGAAAAGTTTTGCAGACCTGTGTTGGTTGTCTGCAATGTCAACCTTGACATGCGAGATTGAGAGCGCCCTTAAGTCTATAAAGAAATTACTTCTGAGCCACAGTTCTTTCTGCCTGTGTTGTCTCAGACCTTCTGCCCACCAAACAAATCTAGAGCTAGGCAAAGAGATGAGAATTTCCAGTCTATGAAGGTTCTGGAGTCCCATTCACACAGGAGATGCCTAGAAGAATCAGGGAAGTGGGATCTTTGCACAGCTTAACGGATTAAGTCATCTGCTGTTTCTCGTGTGACCAGGAAGGAGTTGAAATTTCTCTGTGAAGGAACCAGATGTTCTTCTAAGAGACCATTTATTCTAGCTTGTGTTTTCTGCCTTCAGATCTCATGCATGCTGTTGTGTACATAGAAACTCAGAGCAAAGATGCCTCAGAGCCAGAGGATTCTCTCTCATGAGCTACGCAGTTAGGACCTGCTGCCTACAGCAGGTCATCTAGTATCCAACCAACAAGTAGAATCAGACAAGGTGCCATCATCCTCAGTCTGGCTCGTGGCTTCAGCATAGTTCATTTTCACCAAGGGAATGCCAATCAAGTATCTGTAGCAATCCTTACATACTGTTTTGAAATGAGAGATTGAAATGCCAAAACGTGATATTTTTGTCTCTATTAAAGATGCCCCAAAGGATTGTTTTTAGGGGGTCCAAGGAGGCAAAAGTAGTCAATTTGGGGTCATGAAGCACCCCCACACAAAGCTCATCTAGTATGCAGATCAGTCTCTAACAGTGACCTCTCCATTTATATACACTTCAGTGGGCATTAGAATGCTGTTTGGTTCTGGGTAATTTTATGGAGACCCCTGTTCTCTATGGACAATAGAGTTCCAACCAGAATTAACTCAGTTATATCTGGGTATCAGCTTTAGCTTTCTGACCAGAGCAGGACAGCTTCCACTTGAGCAGCTGTGAACAGTCTGCTGGTGATGCAACTCTCCAATCAGATGTCTTGTTCTTCTAGTCCTCTGAATATTTGCACATGTTCTCACTTCACGAAATTCCTTTACTTATTCAATTGGGAAGTTTCTCATCTTTTACATTTTAACTCATGCCCTACCTGACCCGAGAAGGCTTTCCTAAGTTCCAATACACCTTAATAAACCCTTCATTACAAAGATATGCAATTATGATTGTATAGTCACCTGCTTGTTGGACCTATAGAATATAAAATCCTTTAAAGGAAAATCATGGAAGAGTTTAAGTCCTTGGTTCACAAGAGTTCAAACATCATTAACAAAATGAACGACCCTGAGAAAGTGATTTGGAGTACTCCTACCTAAAGCCACAGACTTAGCCTAGCCTACTTCTAAAGTTTTGCATGCTAAGCAACTTAATGTGATGGGTCGGCAGCATCATTTGAACAACTAATGCGAGTAGACAACACAAAGTATCAGAGAATTTGGTTCAGATTGTGACTCACCAACAGTCTAAGAGCCATGTTTGCTTTTTCCTCAATCTCACGACCCTCGTCAAAAAAAAAAAAAAAAAAACAAAAAATAAAAACCTTAATTCTGATGCCCACCTGAATGAATAGAGTATTCGAGTATCTGAAGTTGAATATGTCGAGTACCTGACACGTAGCCCATGACACAGAAGGCTGTGCTCCATAAACCTTACCGCCTCACAAATCAAATGCAAAAGGCAGGTAGAATTCAGTAACATTATAGATCTCTATACAGATATCAAAATGTTTAGATTTCATGAAAACAAGTTCATTAGGAATGCAATTCTTTGGCAAAAGATAGCTGAAAAGAATTGTGTTTAATAGCAAGATAGGGTAAGCATTCAATAAATAGAAGCTATTACCGATTAAACGTGCCACAGGAATCTTTTAGTATTTGTAGTATCATAAGGACTATGAAACCCTTTTTTTCCTAATGGCATAGGTTCTGATGGATTAAATTCTGTTCTAGGCAACGAAGTGACAAAAGGTCTCCCTGATGCTGAATCATACTCTTTCCACAGGACTCTGCTTTATCTTCAATGGATTCAGCACAGGTAAGTCCACAAGTCAGGAAAGCTCAGCAATTCTTGTTCGGCTTCAGAGTTACCAGTAATAAAGACATTTGGATGAATTAAGAAGCTAAATGCCCAAAACACTTGTATCTCCTTGAACTTTTAGATTTAGTATTGTCCACCCCATAATCTTTAAAACAAAAAAAATACAAAGAGGAAAGGGCAGAATCATCAATAAATGGTGTTAGGAACCCTGGGCATTCACATGCAAAAAAGAGTTGGTCCCTTCTCTCGCAACATGGACAAAGAAAATAAAAATGGACGTCAATCCTATAAACCTTAACTTTTGAGACAGTCTCACTCTGTCTCCAGGCTGGAGTGCAGTGGTGTTATCTCAGCTCACTGCAACCTCTGCCTCCTGGGTTCAAGGGAGGCTCATGCCTCAGCCTCCTGAGTAGCTGGGATTATAAGCACGTGCCACCACACCTGTTCCAGCTACAGAAGGTCCTTCAAGAGGCACAATGAAAGATTGCAGGGATTGCAAAAGGATCTGAAGGGATGTAAAAGTGGAAGGCTCATGTTAGATGTCTACACTGAGCTCTGTCTTTCCCCGTCTCGGGCAAGTAGTGCAGTTACACAGGCAGTGGGGGAGCTGCTAACACCAATATCCATCTTGGATGAGGATTTTACACAGCACAACTGCTGTGATATGCCAACTCAAAACAAAGATGGGCTTGAACCAAATGCTACGTTTTACTTCGTTTCAATGAAGAGGATCCAGACCAGGAAGTCCTTTATCTGCAGTTATCTTCATCTCATTGGGGAACTCAGCAGCTTTCCAAGTGCGCAGCTTCCTTTGGCCTCTCATTAACACAGGACATGGACAGTGGCCCTAGACAAGAGCCTAGTGCACGTGGGTCTCCTTAAAACAGAAGCTTCATGTGTCATTAGCCCTTTAAGTTCTATCTGTATAGGCAACCAGATCAGCCTGTTAACGTATCAACCCTGTAAGACCAGAATCTGTCTGTGATTCAGTCGTTCTGGCATACCTGCTCCGAGTGTTTGGGAAGGAGCTGGGTTCTACACATCTTGCAATTTCTACTTATGTGAACCCTGCCACATAAAACTAATGGAAGGCACCTTCTACTCAATGTCTATAAACACTTTCTCCCAATGCAGAATTGTTTCAGAAGGAAGATCGTTTTCTGCCTGTATCATACTTCCTCTAACATGGATCATAGGAAACAAACATGAGACAACATGGAGAACAGCCTGGATGCCTTTTTACACTAATCAGGGCTAAAGCTGGCCATGACACTGTCCACACATCACAAAAGGAATACCTGAAACCAGCCAAGACTTCCAAATTCTACATGGGAACCTGAGCTCTATCCAGTCATTCTGTTCCTTCCCTAGAAATTAGAACAAAAGAATTTATCTCCAGCAGATCAAACATGGAATGGGTGGCTCAAAGCCCTTCCGTTTATTAAAAGGAAAATATCCAAACCTGTTAGACCCTCCTCGAATCCTGTCTTCTCTCCCGACCACTTTTGTAATGTGCATAACTAGGTGTGAGCTTAGAAAAAAACATTTATTCCATCTTCCAACACAACTAGGGCTCAAGAAAAAGCACATATCTAGGATATGTAGTAGCTCTGAAAATCAAACTAGATGCAAATATCAGGCTTCTCCATACGGCAAGTTCTGGCACTCAGTCCAAGATGAGAAAAGAATGAATAATTTAAAACATTGTGGTCAATGTCTGTCACCTGTCCTTAGCCATAGTGTGTGGCTGGCTGCTGCATGCATGTGTGAAGTCAGTGGACATGGGGGGGGGGTTCAGGAAAACCTGTGACATGGCTCATACACACTACCAGGTGGCTCACAGAGTGTGTAGGACCAATTTTACAACTAGCAGTGATAAGGACCTCAGTGACTCTTTGTAGTTACAATACTTAGGGAGACTAAATTTGGTGGAAGTCCAGCACAAGGGAAACTTTAGTCTCGACTCGGCTGATTCATCCTCCGATTGGACCCACGTCTCTCCAACACGCTCATTTCCCCACCCAAATTCAGTTGACTGTTTCCCAGAGAAAAATGAAGGAGTCAGAAAATTCTCTGGCTTTATAAGCTTCCAGCCCTTTAAACATTTTCCTACCCAAGGTCACTTCTGATACCACTCAAACCTACGGGAATCTTTATGACCTAATATAAGTTGAGTGGGAGATGGGGGAGTCCTAGGAACATTCCTCCCAACAAAATGACTTGTTTCCAAGATTTCTGAAGGTGTTTCGGTCAAACCATGCTGAGAAACTTTGGAGACAATATTTAGACCCTAAAGCACAGGAATTCATTGAGGGCAAAGATTTAACCCTCCATAGCACCAAGGCTCCTGTGACATTGAAGTCAGAATCAGGTTGTGTTTCCATTTTTAACAGAGGTCTTCCTGTAACCCCCGTCTCTTCCATAGTTCTGGTCTCATGCTTAGACACCCCCCCAAACAATTGACAGGCAGTTCAAGGGAAAAAAGCTTGCTAGCACGGAGGTGGTCATGCTCGAGGATGAAGAGACCTGAAGTCCATGAGGTTTCTAGAGCCCAATTCATACGAGACTCCCATGAGAACCAGGGAAGTAGGACCCTCACAGCCTGGCTACAAAGAAAGCATCACCTGCTATTTCTAGACTGAAAAGAGACTTGCCATAGAAATTGTTTCCCCCAAGAACCAGACCTAGGATCAGAGGTTACTCATTCCTAGATTGTTACTTTTGCCTTGAGATCTCCCTACATGCACGTATGTGGGTATACAATTTAGAGAAATGCTGTCTTAGGCCAAATTGTACATTTCTTCTTGGTTTTGGTATTAGCACCCAATGTCTACAGCCACAGGTCACCCTGTACTCATCCCCAGGCAGACCAAGAGCTAGGTGCTATCCCCAGACCAGTTGGCTCGTTTTCAACAGTTTATGTCGACAACATACCATAAAGCTTCCTTGCAAAAGTCATTCTACATTTCAAAAAGGAGATACGTGACAGTGATATTTCAGTCTCCACTGAGGTTGCCCCAAAGATTGGGGTGTCCAAGGAAGCAAAAGAATCAATTTTAGGTCATTCCTCCACAGCAAGGCCCATGCAGTGTGAGAATCTGTCTCCTGCAGGGGCCGTTTTACTCAGTCATCAGTGGGAAGGTATATAACGGCTGTTTGACCTAAGTAGTGGCATTCTGGGGGATACTTGTTCTCCATGGACAACTTAGCTCCATCAGGCATTGATTTTAAGAGTCACGCTCGGGCACCTGCTTCAGCTTACTGACTGAAGCAGATCAGCTTCACAGCTGAGCAGCTGGGGACAGTCTGCAGGCCCACCAACCTACTAATAAAGTAACAGTGTTCAATATTCAGGCACAGAGGAAAGTAAGTTCAAAGACAAGCAGTGGTTATGGACTCTCCCAGAACAACGTTCAGCTTTGTGGTTATACTAAGCTACAACCAGTTTAAGTCCTCAGTTCCACGCTTAAGGACAGCCCTAAATCCTAGTGACATGTCTCCATGTAGAATACATTTGTCTGTCATATGAAGTACCTGTTGAATTATGAAATTATTTTTTGCAGAGAAGCCATTTTGTCATGTTAGAAACTTCCAGGATTACAGAACTGCCTCCTAGGTTCTGACTTTAGCCAGGGATGGATACCCACAAGATGAAAAAAAAGGTATTTGGTTCAGCTCGTGCTGAATCTGCCACTACCAGCCAGGGGAATACCTAGAGTTGTTAGATCTGATTAGTTGGTAAATTTTCTAGCTAGACTGCAAAAGGAATTGGGAGCAGGGAACCCCCTGGGAGGACATATTTCGTATTTCAATAGCAGGCAGGTGCTTTATTCTGAGCAGTAGTTTTGATCTGACATACTCACACATTTTTACTTTTCCTGTAAAGAATCATCACTTCCTACACTTTCTGTAAGATTAATAATGGGTGTTAGAAGAAACTATTCACTGCCCAGCCTCAAAGCCACATTGCTCTGGGTTTGGCATACCAGGCTCTCTATACCTATGCTTTCCTGTTCCCTGGTCACCAGTAGCCACTTTATCTGTGAAGTCTACCTTCAAGTGAACAAGGGTAAAGCTGAAGTCCAGGACAGTGCCAAGTCATTGATTCATTGATCTTGCCTGGTGCTCCTCAGCAGGAATGTGTCCCTAGAGGGCCCCGGCCCATTCCTTTTTATAACCAGCTTGCAGAGAGGCTTCATCCTCAAACCCCTTCCCTACCAAATCTGAGGCTACTGAAGGTTCCAAGACCCTGTGTAAAAATGAACTACATAAAGGAAATGGTCTCTGGTCCTAGATTCATGAAGGCCAGTTCCCATGGTACAAGATAGCTTCTCACCCATGCTGCTTCATGAGCTACTAGAGTATTTCCAACTTTTAGTTTGTATGAGCAACTTCATTTCTAATTAAAACAAATTGGAAAATAAGCTGCCTCTTTGCACTTGTTCCTTTAAGTTTTCCTAACACTTAGTCCTGTACCTACAAGAAATGCATATGCTGGCTTTGTCTCACTGCAGCCAGAGCTCCAGGTCTCATCTTCCCTGCTTTGTGTCCTCTGCTCCTAGAGGCAGAGCCTCTATGGCCCTGTGACCTGCAGGTATTAGGAGATTCACATCTAAGACTCCAAGACCTGCAGGTATTGGGAGATCTACATTTAAGACTTCAGAAAGCCTGGAAATGGGAGCGTTGACATTTCGGAATGTGGTCATAGAATTCTCTCTGGAAGAGTGGCAATGTCTGGAAACTGAACAGCAGGATTTATATAAAAACATGTAACTACAGAAACCTGGTCTTCTTGGGTATTGCCATCTCAAAGCCAGACCTGATTCACCTGTCTGGAGCAAGAAAGACGCTTGGAATGTTAAGACACATGATATGGTAGCCAAACTCCCAGTTGTATGTTCTCATACTGCCCAAGACCTTTGGCCAGAGTAAGACATAGGAGATTTACAAGAAGTAATATTGAGAAGATAAAATGTAGACATGAGAATTTACTTTTAAGGAAAGGCTGTAAAAGTGTGGGTAAGTTTAAAATGCACAAAAAGTTACAATAGACATAACCAGTTTGACAACTACCCATAGCAAAATATTTTAAGGTGAAAAATATGTGAAAGTTTTTCATACATTTTCAAATTTAAACAGACAAGATCAGACATACTGGAAAGAAACCCTTTCAAATGTAAACGATGTTGAAAGTTGTTTTGCGTGTTTTCTTATTTCACTCAACATAGAAATAATTCATACTGGAAGACTTGTGCCAAGATGGCTCAGTAGGAACAGCTCCAGTGTGCAGTTCCCAGCACAAGTGACACAGAAGGTGAGTGATCTCTGCATTTCCAACTGAGGTACCAGGTTCATCCCACTGGGACTGGTTAGACAGTAGGTGCAGCACAAGGAGGGTGAGCTGAAGCAGGGTGGGACGAGGGGCGAGCTGAAGCAGGGTGGGACATGGCCTTACCCGGAATGCACAAGGGGCCAGAAAACCCCCTCTCCTAGCCAAGGGAAGCCATTAGGGACTTGTCCCGGCACTCTGGCTCAGATACTGCACTTTTCCCCCCACTCCAGGAGATTCCCCCCAGTGCCTGAACAACCAGTGCCCCAGGTTTCCAGCACAAAACTGGGTGGCTGTTTTAGCTGCAGTTTTGTTTTCCCTCTCACCCCAGTGGCACCTGCAACTCCAGCAAGACAGAACTGCTCATTCCCCTAAAAAGGGAGGCTGAAGCCAGGGAACCAAGTGATCTGGTTCAGCACCCCCATGAAGACTAGCAAGCTTAGATCCACTGGCTTGAAATTCTTGCAGCCAGCACAGCAATCTGAGTTAGACCTGGGAAGTTCGCACTTGGTTAGGGGAGGAGCAACTGCCATTGCTGAGGCTTGGGTAAGCACTTTTAACCTTGCCTATGTAAACAAAGTCACAGGTAAGTTTACACAGCAACTAGGCTGAGCCACGGCAGCTCAGCAAGGCCTCTGCAGGCAGACTGTCGCTAGACTCCCTCTTGCTGGGCATGGCATCACTGAAAAAAGGTAGCAGCCCATCAGAGACTTATGAAGACCCCACCTTCCTGGGACCGAGCACCAGGGAAAAGGGGCTATTGTGGGTTCAGCTTCAGGGGACTTAAATGTCCCTGCCCAGTAGCTCTGAAAGGAGCAAGGGATCTCCCAGCACAGCACTTGAGCTCTGTTAAGGGACAGGCTGCCTCCTGAAGTGGCTCCCTGACCTCTGATGTATCCTGACTGGGAGACACCTCATACAGGAGAGCTGTGGCTGGCATCTGGTGGGTACCCTTCTGGGATGAAGCCACCAGAGGAAGGAGCAGGCAGCAATCTTTGCTGTTCTGCAGCTCCTACAGGCGATTCCCAGGCAAGCAGGGTCTGGAGTGGGCCACCAGCAACCTCCAGCAGACCTGCAACAGAAGGACCTGTTAGAAGGCAAACAAATGGAAATAGTTTCAACAGAAAGGACCACTCAGAGTCCATCTAAAGGTCAACAACTTCAAAGACCAAAGATAGATAAATCCACGAAGATGGGAAGAAACAAGTGAAAAAAGGCTGAAATTGACAAAAACCAGAATGTCTCTTCTCCAAGGGACCACAGCTCCTCACCAGCAAGGAAACAAAACTGGATGGACAATGAGTTTGACGAATTAACAGAAGGAGGCCTCAGAAGGTGGGTAATAAACTTCTGAGCTAAAGGAGCATGTTCTAACCCAAATGCAAGGAAGCTAAGAACCTCGAAAAGAGGTTAGAGGAAACACTAACTGTAATAGCCAGCATAGAGAAGAACAAACAACTTGATGGAATGGAAAAACACAGCACGAGAACTTTGTAAAGCATACACAAGTTTCAATAGCTGAATCAAGTGGAAGAAAGGATATCAAATTGAAGATCAACTCAATGAAATAAAGTGAGAAGGCAAGATTAGAAAAAAAAGTGAAAAGAAATGAACAAAGCCTCCAAGAAATATGGGATTATGTGAAAATACCAAATCTATGTTTGATCGGTGCACCTGAAAAATATGGGGAGAATGAAAACAAGTTGGAAAACACTTTAGGATATTATCCAGGAGAACTTTCCCAACTTAGCAAGGCAGGCCAACATGCAAATTCAAAAAATACAGAGAATACCACAAAGATATTCCTCAAGAGCAACCCAAAGACACATAACCGTCAGATTCACCAGCATTGAAATGAAGGAAAAAAAATGCTAAGGGCAGTCAGAGAGAAATGTTGGGTTACCCACAAAGGGAAACCCATCAGCCTCCCAGCTGATCTCAGTAGAAACCCTACAAGCCAGAAGAGAGTGGGGTCCAATATTCAACATCCTTAAAAGAAACTTTTCAACCCAGAATTTCACATCCAGCCAAACTAAGCATCATAAGTGAAGGAGAAAACCTTTTACGGACAAGCAACTGCTCAGGTTTTATCACCACCAGGCCTGCCTTACAGGAGCTCCTGAAGGAAGCACTGAACATGGAAAGAAGGAACAAACCAATACCAGCTACTGCAAAAAAAAAAAAAAAAATTCCAGATTGTAAAGACCATCAACACTATGAAGAAACTGCCTCAACTGGCAAAACCAGCTAGCATCAAAATGGCAGGATCAAATTCACATTTAACCTCGAATGTAAATGGGCTAAATGCCCCAAAAGACACAGCTGGCAAATTGGATAGAGTCAAGACCCATCAGCATGCTATATTTAGAAGACCCATCTCTTGTGAAAAGACACATGGGCTCAAAATAAAGGGATACAGGAAGATTTACCAAGCAAACAGAGCAAAAAAAAAAAAAGAAGTTGCAATCCTAGTCTCTGATGAAAGGCTTTAAACCAACAAAGATCAAAAGAGACGAAGGGCATTACATAATGGTAAAGGGATCAATGCAACAGGAACTAACTAGCAATCATTAAAAAAACAGACAGCAGATGCTGGAGTGGATGTGGAGAAATAGGTACACTTACACTGTTGGTAGGAGTGTAAATTAGTTCAACCATTGTGGAAGACAGTGTGGCAATTCCTCAAGGATCTAGAACTAGAAAACCATTTGGTCTAGCAATCCCATTACCGAGTCTATACCCAAAGGATTATAAATCACTCTATTATAAAGACACATGCACAGGTATGTTTATTGAGGCACTGTTCAAAATAGCAAAGGTTTGGAATCAATCCAGATGCCCAATGATAGCCTTGATAAAGAAAATGTGGCATATGTACACCACAGACTACTACACAGCCATAACAAAGAATGAGTTCATGTCCTTCGCATGGATAAAGCTGGAAATCATTTTCAGCAAACTGACACAAGACAAAACTAAACACCGCATGTTCTCACTCATAAGTGGATGTTTAATAATGAGAACACATGGACACAGGGAGGGGAATATCACACACCAGGGCCTGTTGGGAGGTGGGGGCGCTGGGGAGGGATGGGGGGGGGGGGGGATAGGGAAGGGATAGCATTAGGAGAAATACATTATGTAGATGATGTGGTGATGGATGCAGCAAACCCCCATGGCACGTGTATACCTATGTAACAAACATGCATTCTGCATGTGTACCCCAGAACTTAGTGTAATAAAGGAATTCATATTCGAGAGAAATCCTACAAATGTGAATGTGGCAAAGTCTGAGTCCTCAAACTGTACTGCACATGAAATAAATCATACTGAGAAAACACTCGACACATGTCAAGAATGTTGCAAAGCCTTTAACTGTTTTTCACATTTTACTACACATAAGAATTCATACTGGAGAAGAAACCTACCAATCTTAGAAGTGTGGTAAAGCTTTTAACCGATCCACAAAACTTACTACATGTGAGAGAATTCATACTGGAGAGAAAGCCTGTAAATGTGAAGGATATGGCAAAGTCTTTAACCAGTCCTCAAACCTCACTGAATGTAAGAAAATTCATACTGAAGAGCAACCCTACAGATGCAAAAAATGTGGCAAAGCTTTTAAGTGGTCCTCAACCCTTACTAAACATAATTCATACCAGAAAGCAACCCTTCAAATCTGAAGAATGTGGCAAAGCTTTTAACCAGTCCTCAACCCTTAATGGACATAAAATAACTCATACTGGAGAGAAATCTTACAAATATAAAGAATGTGGTAAAGCTTTTAACCTATCCTCAACTCTTACTAAATTCATACCATAGAGAAATTTTACAAATGTGAAGAATGTGGTAAAGCCCTTATCCAGTTCTCATACCTTACTACATTGTAAGAAAATTCATACTGGAAAGAAATCCTCCAAAAGAATGTGGCAAAGCTTTTAACTAGTCCTCAACCCTTACTACACAAAAAATTTATACTGTAGAGAAACCCCACAAATGTGAAGAATGTGGCAAAGCTTATAACTGGTCCTCAACCCTCACACAACACGATTCTGGAGAAAAAAAATCTACAAATGTAAAGAAAGTGGTAAAGCCTTATAGGTGGTTCTCACACCTTACTTGACATATGATAATTCATACTAGAGAGTATGAATTAAAATTGTAAAGACTGTGGCAAAAGTTTAAACAATCTTTATGCTTTACTACATGTAAGAGTACATGCTAAAGAAACCCTACAAATGTAAAATGTGGCAAGCTTTTAACCAGTCCTCAAATCTTACTAAAGATAAGGTAACTCATACTGGAGAAAACTTACAAATGTGAAGAATGTGGCAAAGCCTTTAACCTATCCTCACACCTTACTACACACAAGATAATTCATACTAGAGAGAAACCCTACAAGTGTTAAGAATGTGGTTGCAGTGAACCAAGATCATGCTACCTCACTCCAGTTTGGGTGACAGACTCCATCTCAAAAAATAACTTGAGTTTTTATATATGGTGTGAGATGGTCTCATTTTATTACTCTGCATGTGGCTACAACATTTTCTCAACACCATTTATTGAAGATACTGTCCTAATTAGTCACCCTTTATTTAAAATCAGGTAGCTGTTAAGTACATGGATATATTTCTGGTGTTTTTCTGCTCCGTTGGCCTATGTTTTTATTCAAAGTACCATACTGTTTTTGTTACTATAGCTTTGTAGTATATTTCAAAGTCAGGTTGATATCTGTTTTGCTTTATTGCTTTGGCTATTCAGGGTCTTTTGTGGTACCATATAAATTATAAATATTTTTAAAAATTGTCACTGGTATGTTCATAGAGGCTGTTATATTTGCAGATCATTTTGTGTAATACTAATATTAAATATTAATGCCAATTCATGAATAACATCTTTCATTCATGTATTACCTTAATTGCTTACTTTAAGGTTCTTTAGAGTATAATGTAAGGTGTTTCAATTTTTTGGTTAAAATTTCAAAGTATAGTTGTAGTTATTGTAGATAAAATTGTTTTTAAATTCATTTTGAGAGTGTGTAGAAATTCTAGTGATATTCGGATGTTTTTGTATTCTGCAATTTAATAAATTTATCAGTTCTAATTAAAAAGGAAATGCATACACTGCTTTCTATGCTGCAATTTGCCTGTAGCTTTGCTGGTGGGGCAGGGTAACTTGGATTCCTGTATCTAGACCCCACACTCAATAGTTCCCTAGTTGAGGGAACTAATAACAACCAGCTATCAGCCCAGTAACACAGTGGTGAGAGACCAGGACAGTGGCCTTCATTTCACTGAACACAACATCCTAAGTGGACGACAGGGAGTGCACTGTGATTTAACAGTATTCCGAATCAGGCTCATCTATTAAGGAATGGACACAAGATTCTACAGCATTGTCCTCCGAGTTTAAAAAGCCTTTTTCCATCCCCCTGTTTGCATTTGCTGCCTTTCATAAACTGTCCTAATAAGGTCTATTTTCCATTAGTGATGAACACTAGGCTTGGAATTCACATTGGGAAGTGACACGACCTGGCCTTCAAAACCTCTTGCATCATCAGTAAGAATCTAAAACATGATCTGAGCTCAGCCTGCATTGGGCCTTTCATTTGATAGGCAAGCCATCTCCCAGGCTACAATGTGTATATGGCCCCAAGTGTCACCTACAGCCTTCCAAGTATTAGGAAGTTCTCCAGTGTTGTCTAGGGAGAAACAAGCTTAGAACCTTAGGTTTTCTAATGAGACATTGTAGTGCAAACATTGAGTCTATGAAACTGGAGCAAGATATTTTGTAAATATTCAATATATTCCATAGTCTCACAGAAAAACAGACTAGAAATTGTTTTTTTGATTCTCTATCTTACACAGATGGTAACCCAGCCACATGGATCATTGATGTCAAACTCCCAATGAAGAATTTCTCATGACCAAGAAAAAAGCTGAATACTCCCTTCCCCAGTCCTGAGTAAAGAGATGGAATAACTACAGCACTATAGGCTAAGACGTCATAGGGATACAAAACACAGCACCTACCCTCCATAACTGGACTAACTTATGACCGCTCCCAGACTAAAAGGACAATTGGTTTAGCTGGTGTTTTTGGAGCTCAAGGGTAGAGCCTTCCATTGGAAACTGACACCACAGTTCTATCTGAAGCTAGACCCATGGAACAGACTCAAAATGAGGTCTGAGGTCTGAGGCAGTGAGAACGTGAAGCACCTTGGACACTTCCCTTCCTCCCATCCCCAGTCTCCTACCAGCTTTTCCCACTGGCAAGGCCTGGGTGGAAGAAAGTTGGTACTGTATTTGAGAAACACAGGCTAAAGGTAATGTTCCTTGTGGTTGAGGGAGGGAATAAAAGGAATTGAAGTCAGACAGGACCAATAGCCACATAGTAAGTACAGATGAGCTGCTCAGACTCGAGTTTCACTGCATGCCATTTAAGTGGACATTTACATATTAGGGAGAAGTTTCAACACAAGGCTCGTGAGGGCGAGGGAAAAAGCATCTTTGCTGCTTTGGATTGTCTTAGTTTGAATCTGTATCAGATAAGAGGCCAGTACTTGCGAATTGCTTATTGGGGTCTTAGGCTCTAGACCATGATGGTTCCCCCCCAAGATTAAATACATACTTGGCTCTTCTAGCACTGGATCTGCCATTTAAATCAGGAGAATCTCCCCCAAATGTATTAGGAAAAGTCCTCCATATACAAGGTGAAAGAACAACAAAAATCAACCTACACCAAGATGCAGACAGTCACGTATTAGTTGCTGTAACTGTTCTCTGTGCTGAAAAGTTATATGGCTATACAAATTCTTGTATGTTCAGACAGTTGTCACTATGTCCCAGATGTCCAATAGGAAACGTGACAAAAACTAAGTTGAATTTTGGAGAGAACATTGTAATATGCAGTATGAAAACAGTGGATGAATAGCAAGTTAAATATTATACAAGCACATAAATAATGTCCAAAATGACAATTTGAAGTATGCATGAGAAAGGGAATTGTACACAAACTAAGTAGCCAACTAGATGTAGATTATCTGAAAAGGGAGAAATGAAATATTTAAAGTTTTCCATATTTGAAGACAACCATAAAACATGCAAAAAAAATCACCCAGAGTGCAGAGTGTACATTTTAAGCACACAGAATAAGTTAAAAGTGAATGAAAATTAACAGACTTGCTAGTTAGAAGATGCCAGTTTACTGTGTCAATTGAGTGTCCCATTGCCGGTGATATTTTGGCTCCGATTAGTAACCAGACAATCCTGTTACTAGGTGCAGAACAAGGAAATAATTCTGCACATCACTGGTTTATAAGCTTCTTATGGAGGGCAAGTTACCCTCCATAAAAGGAAGAATGGGTTCTTATTCCTCTAACCCTCACATCACTCCAGAGCCTTCACATTCATTCTCAAAGAAGGCAATTATGGATCTGTAGGCTGGAGGACTATCTTATCAGCTCCTGGATTTGGGTGAATTACCACATGGGGCTGCTTAGTAGCATCCCTTGCCTCAGTCCCCTATCCATGCAGCTGCCTAATGGAAACAAGTCTCTGCTATGCGGAGAGACCATGGCTCAAGAGCAGACAGCCATGCTTCCCAGGCTCCCGATTCAAAAGCTCTGTTAGATTGGCACAAAAGTAATTGTGAGTTTTGCCATTAAGAGCAATGGTAAGAACCAGTTACTTTTGCACCCACCTAATACCTAGCCTGCCACATTAAGCCACAACACAATGTCGTTGGCAACATCAGAATATCCAGATCCTCGCCTTCATTAATAATTAAACCCTATATGAGAACTGTCAAATGGTGCCTCTGCCGAGATGTCCCTCTGCATCATGGCAATGATCATCTTTTCAGAAGAATCTTAAGTGATCCAACTTCTTCCCCCGTACAAACTCTAATCTAGTATTTTTGTCTCTACCGGTTCTAACTCCTGTGTCTTGTCTTCATCTACATACTTTCACATGTGGGTAGGCTTCATACAGGTCAACTTCAAGACATCTGTCAAGAGCAAGGAAGAGCCTATGAAGTGTGTTTAACATATGATTCAAGGAAGTGCTACACTCCGCTGCCTTCTGTAAGTAGCACATTTGAAGACAACTAATGTCATTTGAAAACCTGGAATCACTAAGATCCATAAGAGCTGATAAGAACATGAAAGACTCTCACAACCACCTAACCATATTTTGTGTGAACCCCATAAGATGGTTTCTGAAGCTATTGTACAATAGGTGCTGCTCCGACTTCAGGAATATGAGCCTAGGTAGAGCAGCTAAAAGCAAACCTCTCCTAACTTCTAGGTTTCTGGAAGACGACGTGTTGCTGATCCAGTCCCAGCCTCTGCATTTAGGTCACAGGAAAGAAGGACAGTCAGTTTGAGAGGCCAGCAGCTCAGACACAGGCACTGGGGATAACTCCTGCCACCACCTCCACACTGGGATGAGCATTGCACACACGTTCAACTGTGGAGGTAGGGTCAGGCAGAAACTTGATTAATGTTAAGTGTGTATTCCAAGTATTATATGTTTACTGGGTTGTACAAAAGATCTAAGACAGGAACTGTATCATCTACATTGCATTCAAGTCTTCGGGGGATGCTAACTGTACCTAGTTTCCTTTGGCCTCACCCACACAGGTCAGGTACAATGTTCAGAGTTAAACACATGTGGGTCACCTAGAAACAGCTCAGTGTGCAGCTCTATGTACCCAGAAACAGTTTTGTACCTGTTAGGGCTCACTAATCTTTTTATACTGTAGCTTGTCAATGCATTACTCCCTAACTCCATTAAGTTAGAGTGCCACATATTAGGGGCTATTCACGTGGAATACGTTTGACCACATAGTCCCCATTTACCTTAACTCTGGTTTGTTAAAAAACCAGCCATAGAAGCTATGAAAAGACAGATTACAAGCTGTTTTCTCACACGGAGACCTGGGATCAACACAGCCAGCGAAGTAGGAACTTATCAAGCTCTTACACAGAGGAAACTTAGCTGGCCACTTGCACTGACCTGTCCTAGATGAAAGTATGTCACTTTGTCTCTTCTCTCACATATCAAAGTCTTATTGACCTGGCATATTTCATTTCAAAGAATACCAAGTGCTGCCCCTCCTACCTCATATGCCCAATAGAGCTGCTAGGGCACATTTTGCCCTAGGCAAGTGTCATTCATTCATCCCATTATTTTCTAAAGTTGTCTTCAATTCCTTCTCTTGGTCCCAAGTGCACTGATCATCTGCCTTCCGACTTCATTCTTCCTATTACAAAGAAGAACATCTGAGCAAAGGAGAGCACTAACCCCAGGAAACCCCAAGCCTGCAAACCCCTGCATGAGTCCTGAATGGGAAGTCCAAGACTCAACTACCTTTCACTGCTAGTTTTGCACTGCTATTTGGATATATTGTAGACAAACATCCAATTTTTCCTCCATAAGTTATATTTTATCTTAAACGTACTAGACCCTTGGTTTGATGTATTTTTACAAGCACTTTCTCAGTTTGGTTTACGAAGATTTGTCAAAATTCCTCCTCCTCTGCAGCCAAGTCAGTGAGACAGTCTCCTTCAGGAGCACTTGTTCCTCCTGTGAGTGTCTTAGTTCTCATTAGAAACCAGATTCCATGGACCCACATTGGCAGCCTGCAGTTATGTGAACCTGAACACCGAAACGTGATTGAAACACTTTTGTGTCTATAGAGATGGCTCCTTTTGAGCCACAGACCTGTTTCTGGCCTTGTCTTCTCTGATCTCTGTGCCTAGCACCAAAACATACCAAGGAACAAACTTGAGGTGGTTTGGTCTGGATAGACCTGGATGTTCTTTCTGGCCCACTTGAGTACAATTGGCTGTGAACTCTACCACAGAAGAAATGCCCGGATTTGGCCGGTATACATAATCGCTTTTGAAAAGGAAACCGGGAAAAAGCTCATGGGCTTCCGAAAATGACAACTCCTAGATATGTTTATGAAGCCTAGAAAGGCAAGAGCCACAGTTTGAGATCTCGCCATTAGAACCAGTCACTTGTAATTGGCCACAGAGTGCCTGCTGCTCTGAATCTGAGCACAGAAGCAGCAGCACACAGGTAGGCTTTAGATAGCGTGTGACATAGGTCATGTACATCGCTTTGTACCCACTGAGCCTGTAGAACAAATTTCCTACTAAGTTTAAGGAACTGATGACCCCGTACTTCAATGAATGAAGATTCCATGGATTTTCATGGAAGTCTGAATGCAGGAAAACCACACCTCAGCCGATTCTTCTAGCCCTTCAACACGCCCATTTCTTAACACAATCCAGTGTAATTTTCCCAAATAGACCAAGATGAGAGTTCTCTTGCCTTTCAGCCCCCAGGTTCTCATTCTCTAAGACTCACTCCCACTGAACCCCATATTCAGCTGGTTATACAAAGCTTCAAGGAAGTCATTTTTTTAATGACTCAAAAACTAATTGAGGTGTTCCAGATTACTCCTTTCCTTTAAACAGGGCGATTTTTGTATTTTCAGTTTCAGCTTTTGAAGATAGTTTGATCAAGACACCCTGAGAACACTGGAGCCAAACACTCACATCCTGATAGGATCTCATTCACCCTGGGCATGATGGTTTGGTAGCCTTGTTTTTTATAACTAGTATGAGAGGGTGGGAAAAAACAAGGTGTCAAACTTTCAGATTTTGACTCATGTTACCAAGAGGAATTTTTACGTAATTCCTGTGAATCTTATAATCCTCACCTAAAGAAGTGATTTTGACCCAGATGAACTGATGAGCATTAGAGCATATGAAGTTGAATATATAGGGTACCTGACAGCCTGTGACAGATGGTCTTCCATAAACATTCACATTAGCTCATAGAAATCCAAAGACAGGATGAGATTTAGTATGATTAGCAGCTTTCTATAGAATATGAGGGTGTGTTTTTTGAAGAGTAACTTACGATCATTCATGCAAATTTTTGGCAAAGGATAGTATGATGAATGGTGAAAGGAATTGTGTTGAATAGTAGACAGTTATCAGTTATTGAAACATTCTGTGCTGGACATTCATCTAAACATTCCACATGAATTACATCTTTCAGTTCTCAATTTTTTTTTTTTTTTTTAAACCAGTGAGGTATAATAGATTCAGAAGGTTTAGGATGTTTGTTCCAGGCAACCCAACCAGTGAATTACAAGAGGGGTAATCAGACACCTGGTTATGCCCTTACCCCAGCCATCCTGATCCTCACATTGGATTCTGCACAGGTAAGTGCATGCAACAGGAGAGCCTGGCAAGGCACTTCCCCCACGTTTGGGCTTCAGTTTATCCGAATATGAAACATGACTTAGATCATGAATTCAGGAACCCTTTGGGCCTAAACATGACAATCTTCTGAAGTTTTAGAATCAATGTTGAAACGTTCATCCTACCCAAGGTGATTTGGAGACAATGTCAAAATACCACTCCAGGGCTGTTCCACAATGAGGCTGTAATTGTGCTTCACCTGCATCTTGACTCTGCCAATGGCCACAGGAGCCCGAGAAGATAGACTCCAAGTTTCTTAGGCAGGCCTGGGTTAGCCCAGACCTGACAAGGATATCTAAGTCTCACATGGAGCAAACTCCAGTGTTAGAGGCTCAAATATGCACTGACCTGTCCTGGACAATGTGGTGTCACACTGTCTATCTTCCTAAAGTTTTATTGACCTATGTGTTTTATTTCAGCTGCCTTTCCTACCTTCAAGCTCAATAGAGCAGTTGGTGTAGATTTTGATCTAAGTAGATGTGACACCCTACCCCATTCCTTCCTAAATGGGACTCTTAAGTTGTCTGTAGTTCCTTAATCCTTGTGCCTATGTTGATGTGACAGAGCCTCTGCCCTCTGCTCTCATTCTTCCCATCACAAAGACGCACATATCAGCTGATAAGCCTGGACCTAAGTAATCCTGAACCTGCAGAACTGACCATGCAAACCTGGCTGAGACCAGAAAGGAAAGTACAAGTTTTAACCTTCTACTGCTAATGTTACAAGAGACATTCAATTTGTCTGCATGAATACTAGTTTTATTTTGATGTAAATACTCCCAAGTATCCACTGGGATTTCAGCATTTTTGCAAGTCCTTTGTTGTGTAAACATCGCTAGGGAATAATAAAGTTTCAAGAATTCCCTGCAACAAGAAGTTTAGCCTATGACAGTCTCTTTTGGAAGTGTCTGCTTTCCCCTCCAGAGGATTCTGGAAACAAATCAGGTTCCGTGAGTCTTCCAGTCTCTACCTACGCGAATCTTGCCCCATAGGACTGATTGAAGACATCTCTACGTGTTTCTACGTAGAGACATTTCCCTCCTGAATGTAGGGTTGTGTTTCAGAAAGAGCAGAATTGGTTTCCACCTATGTCATGCCTCTGTCTACCACTAAGATCCTAGGAAACAAACACAAGGCAGCATGAAGGACAGGCTGGGCTGCCTCCAGGCCACTTAGGGAAGCAACTGGTCATGAGACTATCATGGAAGGGGGAGTGCCTGTTACCACAGCTAGGATTTTTGTCATCATAGACACCGGAGCTCCATTCACATCCACCCTGGTTGACCTTAAACTAAAAATTCATCCCCATCAAATCAACATTAACTGACTCAGTCAAAGCTTTCGACATCAGGAAAACTGATTCCTGTCTTGTCCCATCACTTTTACGTTGTGGCTGAAATAGATATGAGGGGGAAGACAAATGGATTCTTCAATCCTACAACAAAAATCAGGACTCATATGAAAAACTTTAAGTGTATACAATAGCTTTTTGAAAATGAGGCCAGGAGCAAAATTTCATGGGATCCTCCACCAAGCAAGTTCTGGATTTCAGAAGTATAAAAAGCTAAGAGCAATAGCTTATGACATCACCATGTCAGTCACCTGTGCTTAGATATAAAGGCCCTGCTGCACTGAGAACAAGGAACATGATCACCATGAATGTCAGTCACCTGTGCTTAGATGTCAAGGCCCTGCTGCACTGAGAACAAGGAACATGATCACCATGAATGTCAGTCACCTGTGCTTAGATATAAAGGCCCTGCTGCACTGAGAACAAGGAACATGGAAGGTTGAGGCAGTATGCAACATCACTTGGTGCACACTACTGTGCCCCTAGAGCCTGTAGAACAAAATTTGCACCCAGCATTTTAGGGAATTCAGTGACTCCTGTAGATATAGTGGGTGGACAGATTCTACGCATTCACCGATAATCCCACAGAGGAAGTCCATCTCTCATGAGACCCGTTGAAAGATAAGTCAGCAAAGATTCACAAGACTCTTCAACATGTCTATTTCCTAACATTTCAGTTTAGTTTTCAGAGAAGAGGCAGAGATTAGAGAAAACTCGATCATCTTCCAGCCACCAGGCCCTTAAATACTGTATCCAAGATTCTTTCCTGCTGGTATAACTAACTATGCAGACCTCCATCGAGACCTGTTAACCAGCAGAAGCTGAGTGTTGATAGAGGGATATTTTGGACTACCCTCTATACAGGCTTGTGCTGGTTAATGATTGACTAGATTAAGGAATGCCTAGGGAATGGGTAAGGCACTATTTTGGGGGTGTCTACGAGTACATTTCCAGAGAATATCGAAGTGCGACTTAGTGGACTGAGCGGGAGTGACTGCTCTCAATGTGGGCATGCACCGTTCCATCTGCTGAGGGCCTGAACAGAACAAGACAAACTGGTCTGAGGTGGAATTACTGTTTTTCCTGCCCTTGGAAGTCAATTCCAGGCTCTTCAGCCTTTGGACTCCAGAACTTACACCAGTGGGCCCCCTGAGCATTTAGGCCTCCCAATGTTGACTAAGCCTCACCATCAGCTTCCCAAGGCCTCCAGCTTATTGACAGCCTGTCATGGGACTTTTTAAACTATGAAGATGCTATAGGATCCCCTATGATTAAGTCTCCTTTCATGTATCTTTGTAACTTACTGGTTCTATCTCTAGAGAGCCTTAATATTATATAGGTACCAGGCATAGAGGAACATTTACATTTGTGTTTCCTTAAGTATCAGAAGTTGACTATCTAATAAGACCACAAAATGCTAAGGACTCTATAGTAATAGAACATTGATAGCCCATGGCATGAACCAGAGAGATGAACAAAGTAAGTATTTGTTACTAATTCACCACTTATGAGGCAAGGAACTTGGTGACTCTGCATATATTTTCAAACATTTATGGAAAACCAATGAATATGAATGTGGGTTGATCCGAACATGGGACGAAGTGATGAAACAATCAGCTCAGGAATTCAATTTCCCAGCTCCAGCTCCAAATAGCCTAAGTGATTGAACATCTAGGTGTGGCCCAAGTTGATTTCTCCAGTAGCCAGGGCTGAAATTCCCGAGACGTAAAATAACCCTCATGTGAATTACAACAGAAGTTGAACTCTCAAGCCTCACAGGGTGTCTGTTAAAATGAAGCCATTGGTTGGGAAAGGATGGGATCCTGTAAATTGGGATGGAGACATCTGGGACTATCCTGATGAAGCTGGGGACATAGAGCTCCTAGAATCCAGATGAGCCTTGTTTGTCAGGGACAATGTCATCCTCCCCCCACCCAGTGGTAGCCAGCTTTTTACCTCCAGAGATTAACACTCTTACCTGAGTAAACAGTAATGGCCTCCCTGAGATTGCCAGGACAGAATGCCAATTCTCAGGATTCATCCTACATTCCTCTTTGCTTCTAGGCCTGTAACTAGACTCATGCCCAGCAGGCCCCCAAGAGATGATACACAAAGTGCAACTCATAAGGTGGTATGCTACGCAAAAGAACCGAGTTTTCCAATTTATACAAACAAATCTAGGGAACATACGAGGGAATGGATATTGAGGATGTGGGATAATCATGAAAAGAAAGTTGAATCAGGCTAGATGTAGTTACATGGATCCACTAAGCAGAGATTTTGCATTTAACATTGCAGCTTGGAGAGTTAGAAAAGGCACCATTTGGTTGGCCAGGACATGAACAGATGACCCACTGAGTGAGCTGGAAATGCCTGGGTCTTCCTTGGGTTAAGGTAAAGGAATAAATTAAAAGGTATGGCAGGTTGAAATACGAGGAAGTGTTTGTCACTTAAAACCTACTGACTCATACTGAGAGGGTCTGGAACATATACCTTTTGCTAATACTCTAGATTTCAGGGAAGCCCTAGCATCCCTGAAGAGCTTCATATTTGTTCTTTGTAGGCCAGATCTTACAGTGAGAACCACTGCCACTGAACTGGACAACTTAAATGTGATGGAAATAGTTAGGTTTTGGGGTGGTAGGGGCCAAGTGGTGTACGTAAAGGCAAACTGGACAGTCATCACAATTGTCAGTGACAAAGCAACCATCAGTCTGCATTATGTAGAGCCATGACCTTGGCTAGATGTTTTTAGAAGTGAAAGGCAGGCTACTAAATTTTTAGTTGATCTGTGTAATCAAGAGACTTCCAGGTCAAATGAGCAGTCTGACTCAATCAAAATGGAATCATCAGCCCCTCAGTAGATCCCCAGACTTGAGCCAGTGTATGAACCTGGAAGCTTTTGAGTAAAGGGGAAACTGATCCCCCTCCGGCAAGGACCCCAGTACAGCACCAAAAGTTTATACTGTTAATCTATCTCCCGTCCTTCCACAAAGGGGCCTATAGCCTTTAACCAGGGTAACTGCATTGGGGGAAAAGCAAAGAATCAAAACTTTCAGGTACTGCTGGACACTGGCTCCGAACTGACATTTTTTCCAGGAGATCCAAGACATCACTGCGGCTCTCCAGTAAGAAACGGGGGCTTATGGAGGTCAAGCAACAAATGAAATTTTAGCTCAGGTCTGAGCCTATTCTACAGTCACTTTCCCAGTTCCAGAATGCATAACGAGCAGACATTTAGCTGGTAGAATCCCCCACATTCATCCCGTAACCTGTGGGGTCAAGCGTATTGTGGTAGGAAAGGTGAGATGGATATCATTAGACCTGTGTCTACCTAGGAAGATAAAATCAATAGTATCAAACACCTGGAGGGATTGTCGAGGTTAGCGACACCCTCAGGGATTTGGGAGGCAGGGGTAGTGATTCCTATTACATCCCTGTTCAGCTCTCTTATTTGGCCTGGGTAGAAACAGATGGATCCTAAGAAGTGACAGTGAATGACTAAGCTTAACCAAGATAATTTGGGAATAAGAATTACAGCTTCTATTCCAGATGTGGCTTCATTGCTTGAGCAAATTAACATCTCCTGGTAGCTGATATGTAGCTATTGATCTGGCAAATGCCTTTCTCTGTTTCTGTCCATAAGGCCCACCAGAAGCATTTTTCACCTTCTCGGTCTTATCAACTCTCTAACCCTATGTCATAATTTACTTCAAGTGATCTTGATCACTTTCTTCCTGGAAGATATCACAGTAGTCCATTACATTGATGAACTTACACTAGTTGGACCTGGCGAGCATGAAATATCAACTATTCTGCACTTATTGGTAAGATACTTGCATGTCGGGGGTAAGAAACAAATCTGAGATTCAAGGGCCTTCAACCTCTGAAATTCCTAGGGGTTCAGTGGCATGCAGCCTGTTTAGATATCCCCTCTCAGGTGAGGGGCGAGTTATTACACCTGCCCCTTCTCATAACCAAGAAAGCAGCACAATGTCTAGTGGGCCTGTTTGGATTTTGGAGGTAACATTGTTCAATTGAGTGTGTTACCCTGGCCCCAAGTGACCCCAAAAGCTGCTAGTTTTAAGTGAAGCCCAGGACAGAGAGAGAACTCTACAATATATCCAGGCTTCTGTACAAGCTGCTCTGCCACTTGGAACATATAATCCAGTAGATCCAATGGAATTTGAGGTGTCCAGAGTAGAGGGCATGCTGTTTGAACCCCTTGGCAAGGCTTCCTAGGTGAACTACAGTGGAGGCCTTTACGAGTTTCGAGCAAGGGTCTGCCGATACCTGCAGGTAACTTTTGAGATAGCTCTTAGCCTGCAACTATGCCTTACTGGAAACTGAACACTTGACCGTGGGGCACCAAGTTACTGTGAGACCTTAGCTATCCATCAGACTGAACATTACCTGACCTGCCTAGCCATGTTTAGGTGTGCCCAGCAGCACTCCAGCAAGTGGAAGTGGTATGTATGACTGACCCCAAGCAGGTCCTGAAGGCACAAGTTCCATGAAAAATTGGCCCAATTACCCGTGGCTTCTACTCCATGAATACCAGCCATAAATATGAAGAATGTCCCAAGCAACATCCTTCTTTGACATGGTTGAGCAATATACATACTCTTGTACTGAGTCCTCAGAGCCACGCTTCAGCCAATGCCAACTTTAAAATGTCATGACCCATATCTACATGGAGTACCTTTGTTTCCAGCTAGCATTCCTAGTTAAACTGCCTTCTCTCATGTTCTGCACCTATGGCCTCATGAATACCCTATGGCCAATTGACAGAAAGGAGTCAAGGGCCTGGTTTGCAGATAGTTCCGTACAATATGAAGGCACCGCCTGTAAGTGTATAACTATAGCCCCTTTCTGGGACGTCCTTGAAGGAAATGAAGTTTTCTCGATGGGCAGAATCCCAGGCAGGTCACCTGGTTGTGCACTTTGGAAGAAGTCCAGATGTGCTGTAGCCAGGGGTTTGGCTGATCAGGGACTTGGAAGGAACACGATTGGAAAATTGACAAACTTAGGGAGATGGTATGTGGCGAGATCTGTGTGAGCAAACGATGTAAGGATACTTGTGTCCCATGTGAATGCTCACCGAGGAATGATCTTGGCAGAGAAAGACTAATGGTCAGGTGGATAGAAAGGACTCAATTCTGTGGAAGCTAGCTAGCTTTTCCTAGCCACTACTGTAACTGACCAATGAACTCATAGTGGTCATGGTGGCAAAAATTGAGGTTATGCATTGGCTTAACAGACTTCTATCACTGAGAGCCCAATCTGCCAGCAGCAGAGACCAAAATTGAGGCCCCAATATCGCACCATTCCCCAGGGTGAATGGCCAGTTTACCTGGTGACAGGTTCATTTCATTAGACCACTTCTGTTACAGAAGGGGCAGCATTTTGTTCTTACTGGAATTGTTACTCTGGATATGGATTTGCCTTCCCTGCATATAATGCTTCTTCCAAAAAAAAAAAAAATGCTATCCATGGAATCACGGAATGTCTTATCTGCCATCATGGCATTTCACACAGCTTTGCTTCCGACCAGAGATCTGGTTCACAGCCAAAGTGGTGCAGCAATGGGCCCATGTTTATGGAAGTCACTGGTGTTACCATGTTCCCCACCATCCCAAGACAGCTGGCTTAGTAGTGGAAAAGACTTTTCAGAACATTTCCAGTTCCAGCTAGGTGATAATACTTCCTAGGGTTAGGGCAAGGTTCTTCAGTAGGCTCTAGATGCTCTGACTCAGCATTCAGTATGTAGCATATTGAGATGGAACTCTGATGGCCAGGATTCAACAGGGTTCAGAGGAATCAAGGAGTGGACATGGGAATGGTACTGCTCACCATTACCCATGGTGACCTCTCACTAGCAAACCTTTTGCTTCCTGTTCCTGCAAATTTATGCTCTGCTGGTCTAGAGGTCTTAGCTCCAAAGACAGGAATGCTTCTACTAGGAGACAATGATTCAATTGAACTATAACACAAGACTGCCACCCAGCCGTCTCAGCTTCTAGTGTCTCAGTCAGGGTAGGACAGGAGTTAGCATTGGCTGGGGTAACTAACCCAAACTCTTCCTTCTACAATGGAAGTAAGGAAGAGTATATCTGGAATATAGGAGAGCCCTTAGGACATCTTAGTGTTAACCATGCCCTGTGATTAATGTCACTGGAAAATTGCAGCAACCGTATTTAGGAAAGACTATGAATGGTCCAGTCTCAAAAATTTGAGGTGCTATTTCAGGTAAAGAACCATGACCAGTTGAGATACTTCTGGGAGGTAAACATAGAATGGGTAGTACAATAACCTAGTTATAAATGTCAGGTATGAACACATGTCCAGTTACAGGAACTAGGACTAGTTGCCATGAGTATTCTTTATTTTCTGTGTCTATATTCATGAAGCCAATATTTTTGTCATTCCTCTTATTCCTTTATCTTGGAAGATTTGACTTTATATTGTTTGTTCATATTATTTATCACAGTATTTAAGTTATGGGGTTTATCAGGAGAAGAATCATCCAAGAACTCTACCTTCTCTAGCTAAGGCATTAGTGCATTTTTAATTTTATGCATGATAGTTGAATCATATTAGGTGAAATAATTACCCGATTCTTTATTTGGAGGTTAGACATAGTTAAAGAGATGCTTATGGGTGCTAAGTTGATAAGGGTAGACTTTTGATGGTTAGTTTTAGGTGTCAATCTGGCTGTGTTAAGGGATATTTAGATAACTGGTAAAGATTATTTCTGGATATCTCTGTAGGTATTTCCAGAGGAGACTGATGTAAGTCTGACTGGCCAAGGTCTGTCCTCAATGTAAGTGGATACCATCCAATTAACCAGGATCTGGATAGAATTGAGAGAAGGCAAATTCTCTCTCCCCATTGGAGCTTGGATACACTATTTCATGAAATAATTTCAGGCTCTCTAGCCTTTGGACTCTAGTACTTATTCCAGCAGATCCCCTCCCTAGTTCTTAGGCCTTCAGATGTGGACTGAGCCATGCTATCAGCATCCCAGGTCTCCAGCTTGCAGAAAGTCTGTCGTAGGACTTCAGACTATAGTCACATGAACCAATTCCCAATAAATCCCCTTTCATGTATCTATGTATCTTGTAGAATTTGTCTTTGTAAAACACTAATACAAAAGCTATTTCCATATAACTAGCTTTGTTTTTGGAGGTGGTTTAGTCAAATCGCCCTGACGGCATTAAGACCAATATTCAGATCTTGACCACCGGAATTTATTGATTTAGGATATGTGTTTATTCAAACACATCCTTACTCCATTACACTAGGTCCTGTGTCTTCAAATTGAGTGACCAGGACTTGTATATATACACACAGAGACCTTCCTGTAACCCTCCCACTCCAGTTTTCCGTTACTTGTTTCATATTCAAAAGTCCCCAGACATTTGACATGCAGGTCAAGGACAGATGCTAGAGCAGAGAAGCCCTGCTAGAGGATGAAGACAGTTTCAGAGGTTCCTGAAGGTTTTAGAGTATAATTCACATATGGGCTGCTGTGAGAACCAGGGGAATTGGGCCTTCAGAGCTTGACTAAAGTTAAAGCATTAACAATGTGACAGATTTGACAGAATTTTCTAGAAAGGAGCCAAGTATTCTAGGACCAGAGACTATTCATACCTATGTTTGTACTTTCCAACTTCTGTTCCACATACCTTTGTGTGCACACCGAACTTGAGTTATGCCCTGCCCCATATAACTAGTCCAACTTTTCCCTTAAGAGACGCCTTGAAGTTAGAAGGCATCTATAACAAGTCACTGTGTACCCAACTTAAGTGGAACCAGAGGAGGTGCCATCACATCCTATTCAAGTCAGTTGGGCTTCTTGGCTTCAATGTGATTTTAAACCAAGATGCCGCCATCATACCTCTTTGCAGAGGTCATTCCATATCCCATTTCAAGAAGTAGCTAAAAGGGCAAACATCAATATTATAGTCTCATCGAGTGTTCTCCAAATATTTTAGGGTATCTAAGGAAGAAATCAGTTTAAGGTCATGAAGTATCTCCACAGAAAGTTCATTCAGTACAGAGATCTGTATCTTCTATGCTGACCTTTCAATTTAGACAGCATTGGCATAAAGGCCGTTTGATCCTAGGTAATGGCATTTTATGGGCACCCTTCTCAATGGTCGCAATTCCCATAATTTACAGTTGTTGATCGATTCTGAGAGTCATGCTTGGACATCAGCTCTAGCTTGCCGGTTAGGGTAGAACAGCATTGCATCTGAGCACCTGGAGTCAGTCTGCTGGCCCAGCCCTTCCACTCAGATGCCTTGATCTAGTCCTCTGAGCATTCCGTATGTTCTTCCAACACTATCTCTCCTGTCCAGCTGGGAATTTCCTCATCTAATGGACTCAAACATCGCCTTTCCTAGGAAGCTTTGAGTCTCACTCAACCTGTGTGACCTTCCAGTGCAGTGTTTCAGACTGTACTATGATTTCAGTCACTGTCTTCCTTTAAAGGGTTCACTATGGGGAAGATGTTCATCTTCTTAGTTCTTGTTTACAGTAGAAGCTCAAACACTGGCTTAGAAAGTGACTGGCTGTACGAAACTTGTTTGCGCCACTTTAGAGACTTAACCTGGCCTACTTCCCCTAAAGGTGTACCCTAAGTCACTCAATCTGGAAAGTGCTTCAGGGTGTAAGATTTTGGTTCAGACCAACTTGCCAACAGGCTATTAGGAGACATGTTTATATCATTTACTCTGAATCTCAATCTTCATCTGAAGAGACACGATGTTACTGCCTATCTGGGTAAACTGAGTAGAATATATAAAGTTGGATATTTTCAGTACCTGGCCCATGACCTAAGAAGTGAGCATTTATTATGGGATGCATCAGCTCAAAAATTCAGACAGGGTAAGATTTAATTAAGGTATAAACATTTATAGACATGAGCATATGGTTTAAATATTTCCGTGATCTGTAATACAAATCTTTGGTAGAGAGTTGACTGTATAACGGTGTGGAGTGCCGAGAATAGAAAAAAATGGCTTCTATTTCTTGAGTTCTTGCCTTATTTTGAGTAATATGCCATTTGAATAATCTAATATTCACAGTATAAGTTAGCCGATTTTATAGATGTTAACCCTTCCAAATTTGACAGTTTTGCACCAGGCAATATAGCCAGTGAACGAGAGGTGTCTCTGATGCTAAGTTATGCCCTTTATACAGCCTTCCATTCTTGCTATAGATTAGGCGCAGGAAAGCCCATAGTCTCCATGGTTCAGCAAGGTACCATGTTGGCTTCAGTTTGAGTAAGAGATACTTGGCTTAGACCACAATTTCAGCACCTACCTGGCTCAAAACATGAGTCTCTTATAGTTTTAAATAGATTATCCTGATTTTATTATGTGAACATACCAAGTAATCACTTGTACACTGAACATGTGTACACCTATTATGTATCGATAAATATCCATACTACCCAATGTGATGTAGAACGTCAATATCAGCCATATCAAAATTTCAATCAAGGTCTCTTCTATAACAAGGCTAATACCATATTCTAAGTTTATCTTAACTGTTTCTTGAAAGAAGCAACTACAGAAGCTGTAAGACTCCTACTTTCCTAGGCAGGCCTGGGTCAACCCAAACCTGGCAAGACAAACCTTTGTATTTCCCACAGAGAGTGCTCAAGGCTCACATTTACTCTGACACACTGGAAAAAGGGGGATGTCACTTTTCTTGTGTCTTCTCATATAGAGGTCTTATTTGCATGGTTTTCATTGCAAAGGAAATGGCACATGCTGCTTTCACGCCCACACCCGATGGCAGAGCAATTGCTGCACATTTTGGCTTAGATGGGATGCATTCATCCCATCTCTTCCTAAGCATCGTTTCTTTCTAGGTTTTCTGTGGTTTCCTATCCTCGTGCCCATGTAATCATGACAGCCTCTACCCTGACATTCTTTCATCACAAAGAAGCACATCTGGGCTGAGGGTTGAGCTGGCTCAGAGGAGCCCTAAGCCTGCAGAAGTTGACCATGCAAACCTGGGAAAGACCAAAAAAGTGCCAGATTCAACCCTGCACTGCCAGTGCTACCCCAGAGCACAAACATCTAACTTGTCTGAATAAGGGATTTAAAAATACTCAAAATTTAAAGCACCTTGTGGGTTGTCAGCTTTTGTAAGCACTTGCTCATGTAAACACACTAGGAAGGGCATATCTGTTAGAATTCTTCCCTCTGTACCAGAATTTTAGTGTGCTCGTCTCTTTCAGGGCTACCTGTTCCTACCTACTGTCTTATGTCTGTAGAGAAGTCAGATTATGTAGTCCTATGTCAAATAGTCTATTTGTGTGAACCTTGACACATGAAAGTAAAAGCACTCCACACATCAATAGACGATTCCTTGTGAACCATAGTTCCACATTTGCCCATGACATCCTTGATGTCTGCCCAGTACTGGAATCCCAGGGAAACATCGTGGAGGTAGGATTGATGACAAAGCCTGACTGCCTTCGGGATCTTCTTGGGTGTGACGAGCCATGGTAACTGTCATTGAAGGGATGGTGTCTACACCTGGCTAGAACATTCTTATTTGTCATGATACTGGAGGGTCCATTCATAGTCAGCCCCATCATCCCTGTCTTACATAGTGGAGAAAAAGGTACCTCCAGAGAAGACAACTGGAGACTCTCCAGTATCTTTTAGAGTCCTCAAGTCACACCCTGCTTAATTCCCATCCTCCCTTTCCATCAATTATATAGCTAAGTAGGTCTAGGTGACAGTGTATTTCTTCAATAAAATGCAGTAAGATCAGGGCTCATACAAAACATTTCCAGTACAACCTTTGAAAATAAAGCCAGGGACAAACTCATAGGCTTTAAACACAAGACAATAAAAACCCATAGGATAAGTCTAAGAAACCAAAAATCTATGAAGCTAGAAGGGGACAAAGCAGTAGTTTAAGACATCATCCTTTGCAGCAACACGGATGCAGCTGGAGGCTGTGATCCTAAGTTATGTAGGAACAGGAAACCGAATACCACATGTTCACTTGTAAACAGGAGCTAACCACTGGGTACACATGGACATAAACCTGGGAATGAAACACTGGGAACTACTAGGAGGGGGAAAGGGCTGAAAAGCTACCTATTGGGTACTAGGCTCAGTAATTGAGCAATAGGACCATTTATACTCTAGACCCCTGCACCATGCAATATGCCTAACAAACTGCACATGTACCCCCGAATCTAAAAAGTTGAAGTGACCTAGTTTTTACTATATAAGTGTAGTAAAGACAGGTAGACATGTTTATATGGAGATTAAGATGACTTGTATTTCTAACATTCTTTACAGCATATACCAACCCTTGATATCTGCAAATTAGGAGTTTCCACACTGGTTTGTCAGTACCTTTGCTGAAGGAAATTACAAGAACATGAATTCCTGAATCTGGACCCTACACTCACTAGTAAAGAACCAAAGAACTATGAATCTAGTAACAAAGTGGAGGGGAAAGACCAGGACGGTAGACTATATCATTTCATTGAGCACAACCTCAAGTGGTCACACAGGGTGTTTTCATCAAACCGTGTTTTGAACCACACTTGAGTCTTGTGTCCACTTCTCTCAGACACTGCCCCTCTTCGGTTTAAAGCCTTCTCCAACTCCTGTTTTCACTGCTTTTCGGGGTTATTACTTGCAGGGGTTTTGCAGACTTTGACTTAGTGATGGATGAAGAAAGCACACTGACACACAGATAGTATGCTTTGCTAGTTTGGCCGAGGCTTTGTGGCTGCTTACAGACCCCTTGGAGTGTGCAGTAAACAGATGGCAGCTGCCGGCCCTTGATACCCATATCTTAGCCTGTCCTGATGAAAAAAGTCAGCCTCAAGGACAAGGATAATGGTGAGCCCAGCCTTTCCTATTAATAAGAACTAAACCTGGAATTCGCTTCAGGAAGTGACACTACCCTGGCCTTCAGGACCTCCCAATTCAGCAGCAATCTAGAATATGCTTCTGAAAGGCCCAGTGCAGGCTGAACTCATTTGATAGGCAAGCCATCTCATAGGCTACAATATGTGCATGGCCCCAGATGTCCACTAGTCTTTTAGTATTAGGAAATTGCTTAGTGTTTCTGGGGAGAGGTATAAACCTAGAACCCTAAATCCTCTTTGAAGTACAGAGTCCTGTGATGAAACTACAATAAATCATCATTGTTAAGACTCATATTCAGAGGTTCACAGAGGCAAGTTTTTTTTTAAACTAGAAGACATTTTCCTTGTTTTACCTGCCTGGAGGAAATATGAGAGCTAGCCCTGAGTATGGATAAGGTATGGGCAGTTCCAGACATCTAGACTGGTTTTATATTAAACAATTGAGGAGAGCAAATGTTCCCTCACCTATTCATGAGAAAATATAGTTACTTATAACACTATGAACCAAAATTCCATGCAAAAGAATGTGCATGGTCTCTAAGAAAACCAACTCACGTGCAGCCACTCCCAGGCTGATTAGACACTGGTCTTTTTTGAGCCCTAGTGTAAAGCCTCCCACTGGAGCATGACACCGTGACTGTCCTGTGTGATGCTGCAGACATGCAGCTGACTCAAACTGTCTGAGGCAACGAGGGGGTACAGCACATTAACACTTCCTTTCCTCCCATTCTCAGTCTTCTACCAAGTTCTCACATTGACTGGACCCAGAAGACAGCAAGTTGGTACTGTAAATGGGAAATATATTCTCAAAGGTAATGTAAGGTGCCCCTCCAAGGTAAGGTGCATGTCATCTAAAATGACATGTAGATAATTGTAAATATACATGAACAGAAAATTGTAGGCAAAAGTGGCCTAATACATGTGTAAGTAGATTACCTGAAGGGGAGAGGGAGACGTCTGAAGAAGACAGTGGCTAAGATTTGATATTAGAAAACAACTTTAAGTCAATATATATTAAGCCAAACCCCCAAAGCACAAAATGTGTATCTTAAGCACACATGGGACAAGTTAACCAAATCGGTGATGTGAATCGTGGCAGTAGCAGACTCTTTAAAGTCCTTGATATCTGCTAGTAAGGCGGGCCAGTTGAGATTGTCAATTCGGTGTCCCATGGGAGGTGATTTTGACTGATGGAAAGACCAGACAATCTTGCTAGAGCTTAGATGAGGAGTAGGGATAGCCACTAGCCAGGACCATGAGCACTCCTGGTTTATAAGCTTCCCACAGAAGGTAAGTTGTCCTTCCAGGGATCAACAGCTTCTATCGCTTTCCAAGCCTCACATCACTTCACAGCCTTCAGCTTCATAATCACCATCTTTGATAATGGAATATGTGGGCTGGGAACTATCTTATTAGCCCCTTTTGTTGAAAAGGCTCACAATATGGGGCTACTTTGTATTGTCATTTGCCTGGCCAGTAAACCACAACCCCCATCCACACAGAGCCCTCATGGAAAGTCTTTCCTCTGCTACGAGGAAAGAACACAGCTTAGGGTAGACAGGAAGCCTTCACACTTCCCAGGCTCCTGATCCAAGGACTCTTACTACCTAGACCACCATCAAAACTAAAAAACAGTGTTATAGGAGACATACGATCTCTGGATCCCTCCATTCCTCAATAGCTAGGCCTTGTCTGGAAATTGCCAAGTGGCATCTGGACAGATGTTCTTTGCACCATGGCAAGAAGTCGCTTCCCAAAGTCTCTAGAAACCTAGTTTTTCCCCATATGAATTCTAGTCTTTTAGCCTTTACTGGTTCCCTAACTACTGAGTCTTGACATTGTCCCATCATCTAGGTACTGAAGAGTTGACTCAGCTTCACGTGACCCAACTTCAGAACTGGTAAGAAGGTACCAACTGAGATGTGTTTTGTATTCACAATGATTCAAGTTTTTCACCTATGCTGCCACTCCTAGGCACATCTGAGTACAGTTTTGAAAAGGATCAGAAAATAAGATCAATGGTGCTTGACCAGGACCCTAGAGGATTTCCAAGAGTTTCTGACCATATCCTGCAGCAGTAGGGTCATAAGATAGTTTAAAGAGACTGTACAATAAAGAAAGGGGCCCCATCAGCTTCAAAAATAGGAGCCCAGATGGAAAAAAGGCAAAATAATTTATCTGGAGGAAGAGGAAGCTGACCCAATCCCAGCCTCTACATGTAGCTAGGGGAAAGAATCACTGAGAGGCCAGCATCTCAGACACAGGCACTGGAGACAACTCCCACCACCACCCGTATCCTGGGGTGAGCATTGTACACACATGCAGCTGTAGCAAGTCAGTTGCTAAGTAGGTGACACTCAGCTTTAATTGAATATATGTAGGTGTTATAAATGGATTTAGGACAGATGATCTCTCATGTCTTCATCTCACAGGGAAAGCCAGGAAATAAACACCCCTTTGAGTAGTCACCTACATGAGGCACACACAGTGGCCCCAGACAAGAGCGAAGTGCTCATAGGTTGTCTTGAAGCGAGTTCTGGGCTCCATGTCTCACTGATGTCTTATTACTTTCTGGTCACATCACCATTTAAACTGCCAGCAACTGTCACTGACCCAGTCAAGAATCCCACACATCAGGGGCTGTTTTTGTAAGGGTTGGACACTATATTCCACATCTGTCTTAACTCTGTGGCCTGGTAAACAGCCACAGAAGGTGTGAGAAGGTAGATTCCAAGTTATTTTCCTGGGCAGGCCCAGATCAGCCCAGACCTGACAAAGAATGTCTTATCAACAGGTCATGTAGAGGAAACAGTGTTAGAGGCTCAAATCTGTAGTCTGTCCTGGACAATGGGATGTCACTCTTTCCTGGTGTCCTATGACATCAAGACTTATAGACCTGATGTAGTTCACGTTAGCAGAAACTGCTAAGTGCCACCTCTTCTGGTCACTTCCCAGTCAGAGCACTTGGTGCACATGTGGGCTTATGATTATATGATCTTTTTCTATCTCTTGTGAATTTGCTTCTCCACGTTATCTTCAGTTTCCTCATGCTGGCTATGTAATCATGAGGGAACCTCTTCAGTCTGACTTCATTCTTACTACATAAAGCACATCTGAGCAGAAGCAGCTGGCCCTCAAGTCCCCCGAGCCTGCACACCTACCCAAGTAAACTTAGATGAGTTTGAGAAGGAAAAGTGCAAGATTCAACCCTCCACTGTTGGTTTTGCCACAAAAGGCAAACATCTAATGTGATAAAGGACTTAGATTTTTTTTTTTTCCCAAAGCACCAGAGTATTCCAGTTAGCTTCTCTGAAGGCACTTTCCTAATCTTTACATGAAGAACAGGGTGAAGACACTTCTATTAAAGCAAGTAACTAGAGCTGTCAGAGTGCCTGATGCTCAAAGCACAGAAGTAGGGGCACACAGGAGTGAAAGGCTTCAGATTGCATGTGGCATGGCTCGCATGCTACTTTGTGCCCATTGAGCCTACAGACCAAGCTTTGTACCTGGTCGTTTGAGCAACTATTGACTACACCTCACTGGAAAGATTCCATAGATTCCCATGAAAGTCCAGCATAAGAAAACCTCCATCACACCTCAGCTGACTCAGGTGGTTTCACAGGATTTGCAAGGCCCTTCTCCAACATCCTTATTTCCCTACACATTTTGATCTTCTCAGAAAGTAAACCAAGAGGAGACAGTTCTCTTGCTTTCTAGGGTAGTCTTCTCTGCAATAGCATGGGTGACCTTCACCTGCATGTCAAGGATTTGATCTCTAAATATGAAACAGAGCAGAAGAGTTATAGGGAGGCCTCATAAATACACACATGCTGGTACACTGGGACACAGACCCTCAATTTTCTCCAACTCATTCCTGCGGACCCAAGTCAATTACACTTTCAGGAAAGCCTGTTTTTATGACCCAATGAGAGATATGAAACAAGGTATTCTGGATCACAAGTTTACACATCTCCTTCCCGTATTTCTATTATTCAGCTTTTGAAGGTGGTTTAATTAAAGCACCCTGAGAAAATTAGTCAATACCAAGACCCTAAGCTTAAAAGTTCATTCTGGGCATGAGTTTTCCTCCACAGCACTCAGGCTTCTGTGCCTTTTAACTCAATCACCAGAATGTGTACACATGTTCGTGATGCCTTCCTGCAACCCTTCAGCCTTAGTGGTTTCATACTCAAATGCCAACATTTGGCATACAGGTGAAGGACGTCCATGCCAGTGCCAAAGAGGCTATAGTAGAGGAAGACATTTCCTGAAGGCCTTGAAGGCTCTAGAGTTCAATTCACACAGGAGACTCACATGAGAATGAACCGGGGGGAGTATGACCTCCACGCAGCTTGACTAAAGTGAAAACATCACCTGCTATTTCTAGAACTACAAGGGATTTTATAGAAATGTGCCTTTGTTATGCAAAGAGCTAAGCCTTTTTTCTAGGATCAGAGACTATTCCTGTGGTTTGTGTTTTCTGCCTTCGGGTCACTAACTGCATGTGTGTGCATGAAATCCGAGTTAATTCCCTGTCCACGCAGTCAATAGAACACTCCTTGTCCTTCCAAATAGCACAGTTTACAACAGGTCACCCCATATCCAACTCCCAGGTTGAATCAGAGGATTTGCTACCCCCTTATCAGTCTGGCTTCAGCTTTAACAGTTCGTTTTATCTAAGAAGTGCCATCAGACCTCTCCCATATGTTAAAGTTGTAGGTTAAAATGTCAAAGTCATGTTTTAATCTTCCCCACACAAGACTTTCAGAGCAAAGGAAAAAGTAGTCCTAGGTCATGAAGCATCTCCATAGACAGCTCATCCAGTAATGGATGTCTGCATCTCACATAGTGGCCTTTCCGTTTGTAGACATCAGTAGGCATTGTCCCAAGAGCCACTTGGTCCCAGGCAGTGGCATTTTATAAGCATCCTTATTCTCTGGAGAACACAGCTCCAAACAGCTATTGAACGTGAGGCATATGTGGGCATCAGCTTCAGGTTGCAGCCTGCTCTGAATAGCTTCACATCTGGGCAACTGGGGACAGTGCATAGGGCCAGCAGTCCCCCAAACTGAAAAAAATAAAGATTGATATTCAGGCACAGAGGAAACACTAAGTAGATGTAATAACACCAAGCCATGGGCACAGACGGGTTCCAAGTCACGTCCAGGCTCTTCACCAAGACCTCAGTTCCATGCTGCAGTTAAGGCCAGCCCTAAACACGAGACATCTCCATGTGAATTACGTGTTCCTCACTGAAGTATGAGCTCAGATTTACCAACTTTGGCATATGTCACTGGTTGATGGCATGGCAGATCTAGTGCTGGCCGAGATAAGCATGTCGACTTCATCTTGGGGGCAGTCATCATCTTTGAGTCCCTAAGACTCCGGGAGCAAACAGGTCCTTCATTTTCAGGCAGTACAGTCTTCTGCTTTGACAGATCATGAATCCAACCCAACTTTCTTGTTGAAAAGTCACTCTACATGTTTTTGTTCCATATCCTCATTAACAGGTGTGTTAGAAAGGACTATCAGCTCCAGTCATGAAAAGCCACACTGCTCTGGGTTTGTCACACTAGGCTTTCCTTACACCTATAGTGTCCTACTAGCAGCCCAGCTTTTAGCCACCTTGTGTCTGAACTCCATCTCTTCCTGAAGGAAGAAAGGTAAAGGAGGTAGTCTAGGAAAGCAGCACTTCATTGACATTCCCTGGCACCCCTCAGCCTGGAGTCCCCGTGCCACAGGGCCTTGTACCCTTTTTCCCTGTGGAACTAGCCCTTCAGAGGGGCTGACTCCAGAAAACCCATGTCCTGCCAAACTCAGGTGATGGAAAGGCCAAAGGCTCATTCTAAGGGAAAAAAAAAAACTGGAATCTGGCCTTTCAGAGTCAAGCATCAGACTGTTCCAGAGAGCCTTGTCACCCACACTGCCATGAGGCATTAGGTTTTTGATATTTATAAAAAGTTTACGTTAATATGGAAAAAGTTGATTGAGTTTATGTCTTTAACTCTTCAGAATTTATCAGCACTGTTCTTGCAGAAACCAGAAATACATCCTACACTGGGGTTAGCCAGCAGCCTTGCTAGTGGGGGAAGTCATTACGAAAGCTTGGATTCCTGAATTTAGACCCACATCGATTCAACAGTTCTCTTATTGGTCATTTACTATTAGTCCAGATAACAAAGCTGAGACACTCCAGAATAATGGACTATATGTCATAGAACATACCAAGTAGTTGGACAGTATGCTCCGATTTGAGTAGTCCAAGTCAGGCTCATGTAGTCACAATGACCACGAGATGAAGCACCGATTGCCCCATTCAGTTTAAAGCCTTCCCCATTCCCCTGTTCTCATTGCTGTCCCATCTCGGACCATCCTAATAGGCAAAGTCAGGTTCAAGGATAAGCAGATAACTCAGCCTAGTTCCTATTAATGATGAAAACTAGACCTGGAATCTACTTTGCAAAGTGACACTACATGGTATTCAGAACTTCCTGTATCAAATTTAGCATATGCAGCTGAACGGCCCAGTGTAGTCAGAATGCATTTTATAGAAAATCCATTTCACAGAGGACAAGATATATGGCTCCAAATGTAACCCAGAATATCCCACTTGTGAGTAATTGGCTGGTGTTTTGGAGAGAAGTTTGCGATGATTGATACTGAGTGTCAACTCAATTGAAGGATACAAAGTATTGATCCTGGGTATGTCTGTGAGGGTGTTGCCAAAAGAGATTCACATTCGAGTCACTGGGCTGGGGAAGGCAGATCCACCCTTCATCTGGTGGACACCATCTAATCAGCTGCCAACAAATATAAAAAGCAGGCAAAAAAATGTGAAGAGTTGACAATGGCCTCGACTCCCAGCCTACATCCTTCTCCTGTGCTGGATACTTTCTGCCCTTCAACACTGGACTCTCAAGTTCTTCAGTTTTAGGATTTGGACTGGCTCTCCTTGCTCCTCAACCTTGTAGACAGCCTATTGTGGGACCTTGTGATCATGTAATACTCAAACTCCAGAAACAAAAGCAGGAGGCTGACAGGGCCGCTGGAGTTCAGAGACAGGAGGAGAGTCTATGCTTTGCCTGCTGCAGTGGCTGGGGGATATCTGCCTTTCCAACAGCCCACCCACTTTGAGATACATTCTGGCCGGGAGGTGAGTGGGGGGAAAAGTTTGCATTGCAATCCCCCATTTTCCTCTTTCTCCCCATCAATGCATATTTGCAAAAGGATTAAGCCACAGATCGCCAGGAGCCTATTTCTGCATTGCAAAGTAGACAGGACTCAAAAACCAAAAGCCACCTCCTATTTCTTTTCACCAAGTGGGAAGGTGGTTTATTTTTCTTGCTTTTTGGAGTCAACACCCTTCACCACCAGCCCCTAACCCCATCCTCACCCTGCAACCCCTTCCATCCTCTAAAGTGGCAGAGTTTTCTTCTTTTGGTCCTTTTCCCCCCACTTCCCTGTTTATCCAGAAAAGGATTTGATGACAAGCTTGAAGTGTAAAAAGCCTTGGTGCTTCCCAGCAGCCGAGTAGAGGAGCAGAAGAGGAAGAGCTGGAGGCTGACATAGCCTTTGGAGATGGACCAGCAGCCCAGGCTGATGCATTGCCATGCTGTGGTCTGAATGGCCAGATACCCTGGCCTGTCCCAGCACCTGCAGGATGGGGCTGGAGGGCCTGAGGGGGGAGGCTGGGAGGAGGCAGGACATTGCAGACATTTTACAGAAAATTATGACCATCACAGACCAGTTTGGATAAGGCACAGGCCAGAAAACATGCTTTGAAATGCCACAGAATGAAGCCTGCGCCTTAGTTTAACATGTTGTGTGAAATCAGACTAAACAGTTTAGTATTGAGGAACCCAGGAGGAGGAGCCACAGGCCCCTAGCTGGTGTGGATGGACCTTAGAAGGCCTGGCTGGCTGTGGCTTCTGGAGGGACAGGTTCAGACAACTCAGTGGAGCATTCAGATTACAGAGCCAAACTCTCACAGATCAGACAAATCTACCATACAGAGCTGGAGAAATATGAGCAGGCCTGCAATGAGTTCACCACCCACGTGATGAGTCTCCTGCAAGAGCAAAGCCAGACCAGGCCCATTTCCCCAAAGGAGACAGTGGATGGTCAGCATCATCCACCCCAAGTTCGGCTACATCCAGATGCAGCTCAAGCAGAGCACGTGCGAGGTTGTGATGGTTTTTCAGTCCGGTCTCCTCCGCAAGGCAGAAATGGGCTCCTGGCAATCCGTGGCCGAGATTTCTGGATGCATGGCAGAATTGATGGAATTTCAATAAGCGACAGAAATCCTGAATGAGTATTTATTTCCATCTCAGCAATCCTTACCCCAGTGAGGAAGTCAAAGAGGAGTTAGCCAAGAAGTGTGGCATCAGTCTCCCAGGTATCAAACTGGTTTGGAACCGAATCCGGTACAAGAACATAGCTAAGTTAAGAGGAAGCAGTATTTATGCTGCCATAACAGCTGTCACTGCTACCAATGTGTCAGCCTGTGGAAGCCAAGCTAACTTGCCCTCAACTCCCAACTCAGCTGGTTCTTTCAACATATCAAACTCTGGAGATTTGTTCATGAGCGTGCAGTCGCTTAATGAGGATTCTTACCAAGGGGCCCAGGTTGTAGCCAATGTGCAATCACAGGTGGATACCCTTCACCGTGTTATCAGCCAGACAGGAGGATACAGTGATGGACTCACAGCCGGTCAGATGTACGGTCCACAGGGTATCAATGCTGATGAAAGTTGGCAGGATGCAACTACCCCTTTTCTTTATCAGTGACCTCCCCTGCAGAAGGTCCCGGCAGTGTTCACCGATACCTCCAACTGAACTCCCAGCAGTTGCATCCTGGCTGACCGCAGCAGGGACAGGAGGGTTTCTCTCCCAATGCTGAAGCGGAGACTAGAGTTCGAAGCAGTAGACAATGAGCATCTCTTCTCTGGGATGCTATTTCAGCCAATCTGGACACTTCTATACTCTTCCCTTTTTCCTGGGTAGAAGCCACCCCCCTTCCCCTGCCTCCAGCCGTCAAGCCTGATTTTTGTCCTCTTCCCTGCCCCCTGTGCCTCTGTCCTAGACTCCTGGGGTCCCTGCCTTCTGTCACTGAAGGAGATATATATATATATATATATATATATATATATATAATTTTTTTTAACAATTAGAGGAATTTAAAGAGGAAAAATGTTAAAGAAAATTGTTTGGAGGAGGGTCTATGACATGTGTGATGGAGTATATGTTGTTTGCCGAGGCAATGGTAAGAACACCAAACCATCCCCCAGGCAGAAAACTGCTGGAATAGTAGAGGCAGTACGTACTGCCCACCCACTACTTAAACCAGCTCCCAAAACACAGGATATCTGACCTTGTCCCCACTGCCGACTCAGAGTGCTTTCTAGCTTATTTCTTAGTAGTGAACAGGCACTATCTGTTTAGTCTATCTTTATTCTATGAAGAAACACTGAGCACCTGCTCAATAGTAATCACTTGTTCACAAAGAAATAGGTGGATCAGAGTCTGCTCTGGGCTTTTCGCAGGGAAATGCTGTCAGTTCCCCGATGGTCCCCACTCTGATCCCACTTTTGCACTCTTTGTGGCTATTTAATTCCTTCAGCACTGTCTGGGTTGGGGTCTCTACGACTGAGCTGGTCTGGGCAGAAAAGTTTGTACATTTTCACGCCGGCAGTTTGAGGAGCCAAGTTTACCTCACTTGGATCCCTCACTCCCTATGTTAACAGAAAAGCCCATTTCTCTCATTACTCTCACTTCCTCTTAATAGGAATACACCACATTGCCCTACTCATTCCAGGCCTTCTTGCCTCTTCTTGCTCTCCTCCCCCCTGGAGACAGTACTGATTGGAACACTTTCCTCCTCCTTCCTTCCCCAACCCCAGTTATTCACTGGGGACTGTCATAGCTGGGATTTTTAAAGGTGCCACCTTTTTCAGTTTTATCTCCACTGGGTTGGTTCCCAGGCAGGAAGTCAGGCAACAGGGGAAGGACACGGAAACAGCAGGTGCGGAATTCCTACAGGCTTTCTTATCCTGCTAGCAACAGCTGTTTCAGAGGCACAGTCTTTGGAGACCAACATTCAAGTAATATTTAGAACATATTGCAAAACTGGGCCCAAGTTAGGCATGGTGATGAATACATCAGTAAGGAATAGAAAGTTCTTATCCTGAAACCCTTCAAACCTCAACTCTGCCTTCATATGCACACATGTACATGCACATGTAGGCACATGCACCATCTCACACCCTCACTTTCCCAAGATGCCACGTTCAATTACCTACAATAACCACAGCACTATACCTTGAGGCCGAGAGGGGGAAATTAGTGACAAAGTGAAGGTCACCGACACAGCAGCAGTGTGCGTCTGGGGCTTCCAGACCCTGCAGGCCCACTAGCATGCACTTACCAGAACATACACAGGACCTGATCATGATCAACAGGTCTCCCGTGTAATCTACTCTTGTTCCCATCACCTCTGGAGCACTTAGGGAGCCACACACAGTACTTACAATGTTTAATGGATTTGGTTCTGTTTCATTTTGTTTTATATTAGGCACACTATTAATTTTCCAAAATGTTATGCCGCACCGTGCTCTCGATGCTCGTGTAATACATGCGAAAATAGCATGTACTTAAAAGCTACTCTCAAAAGTCACCTGAGCTCACCATCTTCATAGCAAACCCCACCTGCAAGAAAGATGGCAGCTCAGTCACTTAAGTGGGAGGTGGTCAAATATTTTAGTGTCTCATTTTCTTCATCTGAAATGGAAACTATTATGCCTGGTTAAGAGGCTTTTGGGAGACTGAAGTCGATTTTATTCATATCCAATCTGTAAATGTGAAGTCAGGGGAAGTAATGTCCCTGAAATCAACAAGCTCATGCCATCTAGAGACAATAAATGGTTTTGCCGTAGCTTCTGTTTAATAACAGTACTTTGAGGTCATCACTATGACAAAAAGAGTTGTTAGTTTTCTTGGTTTGGGTCTGTCTGGTTTCTTAGAGGATAAAGCAAAGCTTCCAAACTAGAAAAAATAGGGCCTGGTTCTCTTAGTTTGCACTTGAACCCAAAATGTTACCTCGTACATACTTGGTCCCTGTGACATTGACTGCTTGTGGGGCTTCCAGAGACAAGTATAAGACTGAGGTGGTGAGAATGGCCAGCTAACAAGGACATGGAAATTCTGCATGGCACTACAGTCATGAGTAGAAAACACTGCTCAGGGGAGCAGGGGATGCCACCAAGGAAACTTGAGGATATGTGTAGTTGAAGGAAATGCAAAAACTACATTTATAGCAAAATGAGATTATACTTTGATGACTAAAAGACACTGGAAAGTTGTCTCTGCTAACTTCTGCCCTAATCAGAACAGATGCCTAGAAGGAGCATTTTTGTGACAACTTTGTAGTCATTAGAACCAGTGGAGACCTCCGACTTAGTGGCAGGAATTTGAACTATTCACACGAAATAACATGGTTGAATCACATTTGCTTGACTTAGGGCAAAGTAAAGAGACCACAGAAGATTCTCTTGGAAATAGGAGCGACTCCAGATGCGGCTTGAGTGATTGCCATGTTAAGTTAATGCAAAAGATCAGAGCAGTGCTACATTTGCACAGACAGTTTCTCTCCAGGCAGTAGATTGCACTCATGATCACCTTTCACAGCATTTTACCCACCCAGCACTTCACTTAGTCTTTTCTATACCCAGTACCTCCCCCGGTACCCCCTGAAGCCCACTATCACTTCTGACTTCCAATGTGGCAGTCGTGAGATCTGTCCACATTAAGTGTAGCAGGATGATACTGAGAAGCAGGATGGATTTGGATAGAGCGTGCCTCTGGAAACAGTTTCCTGGGAATTCACATTAGGTCAGTGCTACAGATACCAAGATGCACCCCAGGATTCCTTCATTTTCTAATGGAAGTGGGATGCTCCATCCTCCCAGATGAATTTCCCCAAGAAGATGATACTAGACCCGGGGGGTTGGCCCACCTTGTAACTCTTCATCTTTTCATCCCTAACTCTTCCTCCCCCTGGCGAGGAATTCACGCCTGTGCAATACATTTGCAAGTGGCACCTTCTTTCAATTTTGTTTTATTTTGCTGTGGTGGTGCTTATTTGCTGGTTGCCTTTTCTCACACATTTCTTTTCCTTCTGCTTTTTTTCTGCCCTGAAAAACCCAACTCGATACCGAAACAGATGAAACCACAGAAACTAAGAAACTTTAAACAAAAAAAATACTCAACGATTCTTTCAGCTTTACTAACATTTTCCATGTTTCTTGCGACTTCTGTCTCGTTCTTTGTAGTACCGATGAACATTTCATAGTGAATGTTCTTGTAAATTCAGATGAAAAGTGGTCTGAATAGTGTTTAAAAATTTAACAATGACCCCTCATAGCACGTCAAACAGGATGGGGAATTTCCCCCTCTTCTGGGACACCGCGCATCATTCCTACATTCTTCATTTCTTATTTTCTTGCATTTGTGAATTAGTTCAGGAATGCTAGAAGTGTTGAGTTGTGCACATCCGTTTCACAATGTTTAGAAGTGACCGTAATTCATTTTTGTAAACTAAAAAAGGCTGGGTAGTGAGAACAGGTACAACACATTATATTTATTAACTTTGAGACCCAGAAGTTTTATTCTTGCTCTTAAAAATACAAAAGTGGTTTTGTTATTTTTGGTTTATTTGGAGGAGGGCTTTTAATCGTCAGAATTATGATCTTGCCGTTTTTCTTCAATATGTCTAACAAGGTGATGTGAAAAGATGACATTAGCCGAGTAGTAACAGGTAGGCTTGTTCCACTTTTGCTTCAGAATTCAGTTAATGCCAAAAGCAAAGATCAAGCCCATGTTGACGTCTCATTGCTCCCCTGTATTTCTAGAGAATGTGGCACTCAGGCAGTCCCTGAGAAGGTAAGACCAGAGACATGCTTCTCCTTTTAGCCCTTTAAAAATTCAAGAAATTACTTCCACTTCTGTTTAAAGTCAGATCCTGAATTTCCATCCTCCCAACCTAGTACTCCTTTGTCACCAAGACCTAGGTGACCTCAAATCATTTTTTTCAATTCACAATGACAGGAGAACTCATGTAAACAGGACATTCTTACATATGCAATAGCTTTTAAGAACAAATGTGGAGTGAAACCTCAGGCTTCTCCACAGAAGTTCTAGCTCTAAGAGTAGTTTAGACCTCACCATCAATACTGGTCACCTGTGTTTAGCCGTCAAGTGTCCATTGATCAGACCCTTAGGGAACAAGTCGATGCACATGAATGGAAGGCTTTAGGTAAAGTCTGACACTGCTCACGCACACCATCTGCTGCACTGAGCACATAGAACAAACTTAGCACCCAACAGTAAAACTCAGTAACTCTTTGCAGTTTCAATCGCTGGAATGATTTTGTAGATTTCAAGTGTTTGACATCCAGGAAAACCTCAGTGGTGTCTCATCTGACTTGTCTTCCAATTTGTCTCATGGGACCAGACACGGTGGCTCACGCCTGTGATCCCAGCACTTTGGGAGGCTGAGATGGGTAGATCACCCGAGGTCAGGAGTTGGCCAACATGGTGAAACCCTGTCTACTCAAAATAGAAAAGTTAGCCAGGTGTGTTGGTACATGCCTGTAATCCTAGCTACTTGAGAGACTGAGACAGGAGAATTGCTTCAACTTGGGAGGTGGAGGTTGCAATGAGTCGAGATTGCATCACTGCACTCTGGCCTGAGCAACAGAGCAAGACTCCGTCTACACACACACACACCCCATTTGTCTCATGGGCATCACAAGGCCTCTTCAACATGCCCATTTCCTAAAAACTCAGATTTCAGGAGATAAAGGTTTAAGAAAGTTATTTTGCCTTCCAGACTCCAGCTTGAGTATTCCATCAGAGACTTTATATGGTGATACAACTCAGTTACACAAAGGTACACAGAAAAACGTCCTAACAGAAGCTGGATGTTTACTGGGTGCGGGGGGAGGGGGTGGGTTGGGTTGGGGGGAGTCGGGATGTTCCGAACCATAACTCCAGTTGTGAACTTTGAGAAAGTTATTTGTAATATCACCACAAGAACAGAAGAGCCAATAATCAGATTCTGAGTACAAGAATTGAGGGCATGAGTTTTACCATGGCACCCAGGCTCCTGCAACACTGGAGTCAGAAGGACAAGACAGTATATAAAGTGAGGTTTTAACCACTTTGTGTCATCTGGTCTCGTTCAGACATTCCCCCAGAATGGGAGCAAGTTCAAAGGAATCAGTCATGCCAGTGCAGAAGACATCACCTCTAGAGGATGAAGACAATTTCTGAAGTCTGAAGTTTACAGAGTTCAATTTACATGAGACTGAGAACCGGGGAAATATAACCTTTACACAGCTTGATGAAACTAGTGCATCACCTGCTATTTCTAGACTGACCGAGAGGAATTTGATGGAGAAATGGTTTTGTTTCTAGGAAGGAATGAATCCTAGATCAGGGACCAATTCCTGGGTATGTGTTCATCCCGAGATCATCTACTTGGCACATTTGTGTATGCAATCAGATAACTGTCCTCAGAGAACCACTGGAAATCTCTTGGCCATGCAGTAATATAGGGCATCTACAAACAGATTATCCCATATTCGACACCAACTTGAACCAGAAGAGGTGTTAAGCCTGTCACAATCTGTCACAATCAACCTGGTTTAAACAGTTCATTTTAACTAAGACATCATGAGGCCTTTTAGCTGGAGTCATCTCCCCTAATTATAAGGAACAGGTAAAATGCAAACCAGTGATATTTTACCTTCACTGAGGATGCCCCTGAAGTTTAGGGGATCCAAAGCAGAGTCAGTTTCAAGACATGAAGTATTCCCATTGAATGCCCATTCAGTACCAATATCTATAGGACTTTCCATTTATAGATGTCAGTGGACATTGGAATAGTAGCCATTTCATCCTAATGACATTTTACATAGATTCTTGCTCTCCATTGTGCAAAACATCTCCGAAAAAAATTGAGGACCAGGCTTGGATTTCAGCCTCAGCCTGTTGATTTGAGCAGACCATCTTTATATCTAGGTGACTGGAGAAAGTCTATATGCCCAGCAAGTCCCCATCAGCACAAAGATTGACAATATTCAGGCAGAGGGGAAACAGGTGCAGAGAACACCAAGCCATGGGTATGGACAAGAGTTTCCCAGTTTTGAAGTTGTGCAAAGCCACATTCATGCTCTTTTACTAAGTCCTCAGTTTCACCCTGTAGTTAAGGCCAGCCTTAAGTTCCAGGGTCCCATCTGTGTAATGATCCTTGTTCCTAGCTACAGTTGAATCACCCAAAGTTTTCATTCCAAGTATGCCCTTATTTGGTAGATCCAGTGCTTTCTGGGCCAAGTATGTCAATTTCTTCTTGGGGGTGCCCATCATTGGACAGAGTTACAAAGGGCTCAGTAGCCGACAGCTCTCAGGCAGTGCTACCATCTTCAACTTGACAGGCAACTACGCATTGTCCTTACCCTGATAATTTATCTGGGTGTATGACGATGTTGCCAGAGGTGGTTATCATTCCAGTCAGTGGCCTGGGAGAGGAAGACCCACCCCCTCAATGTGGTCAGGTGTAGGGGTGAGATTCCTTAAGTGCTGAGGCAGGAGCCAGAAGCCTCAGCCTATTCCCATATAAATAATGAAGGTAACTAGAAATATAACCGTAGTAATTATTCATAGGTGAACTTAATTCTTTTACCAATGCCTCTCAGGTCACAAGTGTGAACCTGGGGCAGCATTGTAGAATGAATGAACCTAAGGCAAGACGCTTTAAGCCCTCTGTCACACCCCTGTAAGGGCTGCTGGAGGGCACCTCGGCTGTGCGGCAGCACCAGTGCTGGGAAAGTGCCTGCTGTTTAGCCAGCTAGGGAAGGAGGCGTCTAAGATGGCCGAGACATCTCCCCTCCCCAGAGGAGTTAGGAAACTCTGCTCCTCCAAGCTCTTGTGGTACACCCGACTGTCGGGTATGCCAGCAGACATCTGGGCGCTTAATTATCTCTGTGATGCTGTGCTTCAGTGGTCACATTCCATGTCTACTCTCAGGTTCCGCTTCTCTCTAAGAACCATGTACAGTCAGTAAAATGTAAATCTTAATGTCTTTGTTCTTAAGTATGGAAAGGTGCCAACGCATTACGCTCCTTACCTCCCTCTCAGCTACTAGAAATTCCTGAGCCCCTACCTGTATGACACGTGACTTACTTGACCCTATCACTGCCATGCCCTATCTACCCCTGGCCCCAGTTGCTGACCACCAAGGCCACGCCCTACCTACTCTGCCCGCAGATTTCCAACTCAGTAAAAGACAGTCTAGGCATTCCGGGCCACTGCTAGACTCCACCCTTTGGTTGGCAGTGGACCTGAGGCCCAAACTCTTGTGTCTTGTGTCTTATTTCTACAATTTCTCTTCTCCACACCAGGCCCTGTAGGGCTGGACCCTGCAGGTGGGCACCATCTAATCCATTCCCAGCATGACTAAAAGCAGGTGGAAGAAGGTGGGATAAGCTGGCTTGCCGAGTCTTCCAGCTTTTGTCTTCCTCCTGCACTGGATGTTTCCTGCCCTTAGACATCAGACTCCAGGTTCTTCAGCCTTTAGACTCAGACTTACACCAGTGGTTTGCCAGGGGCTCTCAGGCCTTCAGCCACAAACTTAAGATTGTACTGTTGACTTCCCTACTTTTGAGGCTTTTTGGAGTTGAACTGAGCCCACTGCTGGTTTCCTTCCTCAGCTTGCAGACAGCCTATCATGGGATTTCGCCTTGTGATCATGCGAGTCAGTTCTCTTTCAACTTCATTATAGACATATCCTATTAGTTCTGGCCCTCTGGAGAACTCTAATATGGTATGTATTGGAAATTTATCAGATAGGAAGTCAGTTTGCAATCTTTATATACATTTTTGCAGCTATTCCTACCATTTGCCAGCCCTGTATCTGTAAGAACAAATAGTACCACTTTCTACACTGAAGTCTGCCCATAGCCTTGCTGAAGGTAAAGTTATTACCAGAACTTTGATTTCTGAGTCTAGACCGCCACACACAACAGTTATCTATTGTGTTTACTATCGAGCCCAGGCGACGATGCTGAAAGAGACCAGGCCAACAAGACATTTCATTAAACAGGGTCCCCACGTAGACAGGTATGTGCTCCAGTTTTATTAAACACCTTTTGAGCCAGCTTGTCTAGAGATGGGGACACAAGACTAAGCATCGTGTTCACTGTGTGTGAAGCTTTCTCCCTACCCCATTCTCATTGCCACCCATTGTAGTTTGTCCTAACCAAAATCAGGCTCAAAAATAAGGATAAAAGAATCTATTAATGATTGAAACTAAACTTGGAGTTTACCTTGGGAGGGGACACTACCCTGGTCTTACCGAATCTGAGTGAACAGCAGCAATCTACAACAGGCTTCTGAAGCCCAATGGAGCCCAAATTATTTGAATAGGAAGCTATTTTATACAGTTCAGCGTTTACGGCACCAAACGTCACCTAGAGTCTTACAGTGTTAGGAAGTTGCTTTACGTTTCTGGGGAAAAGTTCAGGCCTAGAGCCCTACATTTTTAATTCTGTAGGTAAAAGCAGTCTGAAACTGATAGAACGATGCCTGTTCTGTTAACCTATGGATTAGATTAAGATTGACCGAGTTGTATTTGTAGACTAGAAACCATTGCCCCGTTTTATTTTACTTAGAGGGGGATATGAGATGTTGGACATGAAGATGGAAAAGTACATGGAATTCTAAGTGTCAAAAAGAATTTCACGCGAACAAGTCATGGAAAGCTGAACACTCTTGCCTACCCCTGAGGAAAGAACCTGACAACAGGCCATGAAAATGCGAAGTAGCGTGCTTGTTTTCCAAGAGAAGACATTTGTGGCCATTCCCAGGCCGACAGGAAAATTAGGTTAGCTGGTGTCTTTGAAACACCCGGATAGTCTCCCATTGAAGACTGGCACTGTGGTTGTCCTGTGTGATGGAGCAGATTCAGAATGAGGTCTGAGGTAGGGAGGAGGTGAAGCATGTTATTACTTCCCTTCCTCCCATCCTCAGTCTCCTGTAAGCTTCTCCCACCGGGCTAGGCCCAGATGAAAACAAGCTAGTACCGTACCTGGGAAACGGTATGCTGAAAGTTAACGTGCCCCATGATTGGCACAAAGGAATGGAATCAAAGTCAAGATGGATAGCTGCATCAGTAAACAGAGGCAAGCTGCTCAGACTTCAAAGTTCTACCAACACACGATTTAAGTAGACATTTACCCATAGAGGTATAGTTCCAAATGGGGCTCAAGAGTGAGGAGGAAGAGGCATCCCTGTCTCTTCAGTTTCAGTTCAGCTCTACATGAGGTGAGGGAGAGGCCAGCCCAAGAGTTAACCAGGAGAATGCACTGGAAACTGGTACTCCACATGCACCAGGAGAAGGAATAGAAGTTTGGTAACAGATACAGGTGCAAGGAACATTTGACTGATTACCTTAGTTATAACTCAAGGTTACTTAAAATTTTGAGGCACTTTCTTACAGATACGAGTCATGTCATGAGTGAGTGGGGCTAAGTCTTACGTTTCCTGGTGGCTCTCCACGTCCCACGGAGGACTTTAGTATTTGGTCATAGCATAAAGAACTCCTGGTTTTGCAGCCCCACAAGCCCTATGAAGCGACCTATGAACATGTTATAGGAGTGTTTCACTGTCATGTTCAATAAAGAGATGTACAAAGTGGAAGATGTCTAAATCAAGTTTACAAAATCTGCATCTAGGATTTCAGTTACAATGGTTGGGAATAGAAGTTGGATACTGCAAAGGAATTTTTTGAACTTAAGGAAAGTATCCAAATGAGAAAAATTAGGTATAATATACATAGGGTGAGTTATGGGCAAACAGTCTGACATGTAAATGGTGTAGCTTAATTGAAATAAGACAGAAGTCTGAGGAGATAGTGGGCAAGATTTCATTGTGCTTAAAGTTCTGGGGTACATGTGCATAACACGCAGGTTATGTAGGTATGCACGTGCCATGGTGGTTTGCTGCATCCATCAGCCCCATCATCTACATTAGCTATTTCTCCTAATGCTATCCCTCCTTTTATATTTTAGGACAACTATGAGACATGAAATCAATACAAGATGTACAAGATACAAACTCTCAAGTTAACTGAATCACAATGAAGCAAATCATAAGATTAGCAGAGACTTGTTTTTGAGTCTTTGATACCCAGTATCAGAATTCCAGTTCAGAGTAATCGCTTCTCATGGCAGGTAATGTTTTCGCTAATAAACCGTAAGAATCCTATTTCTTAGGCGAGGACCAAGGATAACCACAGCCACCTATGAGCACCACTGGTTTATGAGCTCCCCCATGGAAGGCAAGTGTTTTTCCAGGGAAGAATGTCTTCTCTTCCTCTTCCAACCTTCACGTGATTTTCAGTTTCATGATCACCATGATAATGGAATCTGTAGGCTGGAGATCTTACTAGCCCCTTGGCTATGAGTCACAACATAGGACTGTTTTATACAGTCACTTGCTTGGCTGGAAATTTCAGCCCACTATCCACACAGCTGCCTCATGGAAACAACTCTGCCACGAGGAACAAAGACAGCTCAGGAGCAGATGGGTATGCTTCCCAGGTTTCCGATTCAAGGACTACCTGGCCTGCCATTAGGCCACAAGACAATGTTCTTAAAGGTGTCAGATAACATCTAGGTCTTTCTATTCCTCAATATAATTAAGCCTTCTCTAGTAACTAGTAACTCTGATACCATCTATTGGGCAAATGGTTTTTCGAGTATTTACCAAGAGAAGGCTTTTCCCAGAAAAGTCTCCAGCATGAGACCCACCTTCCCTAGATGAACTTTAATACCCCTTTAATCACTCCTGGTTTCTCCGAGTCATGTCCCTCTCCCCATCCATCATTTTAGTTCTTGTTAAATGTTGAATCAGCTTTATATAAACCAACTTGTAACTGGCTGTCAAGAGCAAGGAAGGAAGGGACCAAATGAAATGTGATTTTTATTCAGTTAGTTTGGAGAAGTGCTTGGCTATGATTCATCTGCCTTAAGCAGCACGACCCTCAAAATCTGGCCCATCATCACTAGGATCAGCAAGGCTTAACCAGAATACAAGTTCCATGAGCTTCTGACCGTATCTTGCATGAGGGACATTGGATGATTTGGGGGAGATATACACTGTTAGGAGGCAAGATATAAATAAGTTGGAGTAGTGAGCATTTTGTTGTATCTGCTTTCAGTTTAAGCGATCATTCAAGGGCATTCATAGGACTTTCTCCTTCAGTAGGGAAGATACATGGTTATGGTTTTAAGTCTCAGAAGACTAATCTCCTTCCAGACTATCTCAATACATCAGAAGTTATTGTCTAAGCATCTAGATACTGCATAGAGAACAAACAACCCTATTCCAAGGCCACCTCTGTTTTAGAAGACTTAGGACACCTATAAATCCCTGTAACTGCTACAGGGAGAGAGAACAAGTTGGCAACTTTAAAATCACACATTTTAGAAACAGGAGAGGACAAATGGCCACGTTTATATGAATACAATTTCCCACAGGTTCAAGACAAGACAGTTTAACCTGAATGGAGAAGTAGGAAGACAACTATTTACCATAGCAAGTCAGAAGTATGATTGCTCCTGGCTAGTCACAGGTCTAATGGTGAATATCAAGACAGTCTTCTCTGCAGCACACCACGTATATTCCACAGAAGGAATAAAATGGAGAGGCACCACTACCACTGGGATGGCAAGCCATGGCACAGTCCAGGATACAGAACTGCACAGCTCATAAATGTGGGCATAACACTGACTTCAAGGGAGAGCCCTTAGCTGTCCCTCTAATGGCCACTGTGAAGAGAGCTCTGAGCCAGGCAAGGTCCGAGATGTTAACAGCCTGTCACAGCTCTCTGGTGACAATCATAGCCTCGGCTAGGACCAACTCAGCAACGAGACATCCCAAGATGAGCTAAAGTATCTTGGAAAAAATGATAGAAGATGAGATGTAGACTCGGAGAAGGGAGGGCAGTCTACCTTTTGTTTATCCTGAGTCCTTGGAGTGGATAATCTTGTTCAATTCAGATTTTGATTACAACATGTGGCAGATTCAGGTCACATGATGAACAGAGGAGCTACAATTAAATCGAGGGCCAAGCGCAGGAAGTAGGGCACACAGCAGGTCCTCCTATTGCCCCATTTAGCAGGTTTCTGATAGTCTCACCGTAACCAAGGATGTGAAACTGTTTTGGGTAAGGCAAGACTTCTCATCTGTAGCTGGTCAGTCAGGGATCCTGCACTCATGGCTGGATGTAATCTTGACAGGTTATCTCCTCCCTCCCAGACACTGATGTGCTTCCCCTAGGAGAGCAGAACCTAGTAGCATCTGTCCGTTTACTCAGCACATGAGGTCCCTGTACATGCCAACATCTGATCGTGTGATCAGTGGCTTTTCAGAGACCCTAGGGCATCCCTGGGGCTGCTGCAATATGCAGGGGCAGGCCAAATTGAATTCACAAGGCCCAAGTTACACACGGGCACAATTATTGCAAAGTCCCACCTGACCAAGATAACGTTGAGGTAGGTCCCCCAGTGTACCCCGAAGCTTAAGTGAGATGGACCTCCGGGTGCATTGAGTGGTAACTTGTTTAATGTCCATGTCTCACTTTCCCACCACCCTGCAGATGCTTGTGGGATCACCTCCTATGTAGACTTACATACCAATCCTCACCTCAGATTCTGCTTTTAAGAGTCAGCTTGACAGATAACTTGGCCTGGAACTCAAAGTCAGGATAGGATTCAGGAACTGGCTACAGGGTCCTAATTGCCGATGGTTGAGGGCAGTAGTAATACCCCTAACCACCCACTGCACCGCAGCGTTGCTATTCCCAAGACCTTCCAGGGAGGAGGATTGGGACATGGTGCAGGCCAGGTCATATGCTGGTTTATGTAAGGGCTTAGATCCTATGTTGCGTGGTATTTCTAGCAGCAAGATGGTGTTGCAGGGTGGCTCAGATACACAATACTTATTTCAGAGCTCTGATGTGTTGATGGCAGCTTTAGCTGGACTAGAGCCACAGTTCAACATCTCCTAACCAATCCTGCTTTCTCCTCCCATTCACAGACATTATCACCGACTGACCCATCAACTCCTCAAACTTGGTGTGGGCATCACTTCTGCCAACGTCCCTATATACCGAAGATAGGTTAATGTTGGGGTCACCACCTGCAGGGTCTGCAGGATAGTCTCAAACCCTTTTGGAAGGTGTAAGGGTTTTTTTCTATGTTCTATATTTTTCCATTATTTTTGCCACCACCCCCTACTGAACTCCGACAGTTTAGACAGTGAAACCCACTGTATGTCAGCCTTGTATCATAAGGCCTTGAAAATGGAATCCTCGCAGTTTTCTGTGGGCACCCAGAAGAGATGGGTGAACATTGCTAGTCAGTTCAAAGGGTCTGATAAGATCTAGGTCGTTTTCCCTCCCAATGGCTTTAGTGAGCTTTTGCAGCAATACCTTGGGAAAGGCTAATGGGCCTCCCCTGCCTCAGCATCTCAGATCCTGAGAGCGCAGCTCTTCCCAGTAGTCGGACCAGCTTATCTCCTACCTCTAATGCCATGGACCATAATCCCCACATTTGATGTAGATTCTTGGGCTGTGTGCTGGTTGATATTGTCAACTTGGTTGAAGGATGCGAAGTATTGTTCCAGGGTGTCTGAAATATTAATCTCCTTTGGCAACACCCTCATGTCAGTGGACTGGGAGAGGCAGACTCACCCTCAATCTGGGTGGGTATCATTTAATCAGCTGCCATTACAGCTACAAGAAAGTTGGCAGAAGATGAAAGAACACTCAGTCTTCTGGCTTTTATCTTTCTCCTGCCCTGGATGCTTCCTGTCCCTGAACATCACACTACCAAGTTCTTCAGCTTTTGGACCCTTGGACTTACACCAGTGGTTTCGTCAGGGCTCCTGAACCTTCAACCACAGACTGAAGGCTGCACTCTCTACTTGCCCAATTTGAGAGATTTTGGGACTCGGACTGATCCACCACTGGCTTCCTTGTTCAACTTGCAGACAGCCTATTGTGAACTTTACTTTGTGATCACGTCAATTAGTTCTCTTTAATAAACTCCCTCTCATATACATGAGGAGTCCTATTATCTCCTTGTAGAGAATCCTAACACAGCCCGTCAATCCTGTGTCCAGTCAACTTGGCCTGCCCAAAGCTTCTGTTTGGAGGCCATGTAAGTTCTAGCTTCTGTTTAACCATTTCTCCCTGTCACCTTTATCTTCCTTCTCAGTCACAATCTTATGATTAATCTTTCAGCTACCCTTACCAGTATCTTCAGCTATCCATCTTCATGGTTTGATAATGCACTTAGTTTTAGGACCTAGAGAACATTCTCTTGAACTTAGATTTGCACATTTGAGATAGTAATATCTAGGCAGGTCATAACAACCCGTACTTCCCTAATCTAGTGCCAGCTAAGTCTGTCAAGACCTCAATGACACTGGATCGGCGTAACAACCCTGTAACAGACATCCGGATTGGCTAGTTTTCTAAAAAAGGAAAGATACTTAGGGAGTGCCAAGAGCCGACAGCGTAGCGAGTCCCTAGTCACTCAAAAGGGTTTTCAGATTTATACAAAAGCAAACTCCTAGAGCCAGGGTGTTGTCTTCCTTCCAAGGTGGTCCGAGAAGTGTTATGACAACCTTTGAGTTTACTTCCAGAGATCCAGAAGAGAGTTAGAGCAGTTATTGTTTTCTTGAAGCAGCTCATTAGGCAGTCACCAGCTCAGTCTCGGGCAGACATAAGTGCCTCAGTCTCACCCCCTGGAGTCTGACAATGTTTGGCTGTGCATCCCCACCCAAATCTCATCTTGTACCCCCCAATAATTCCCAGGTATTGTGGGAGGTACCCAGTGGAAGATGATTCAATCATGGGGGCAGGTATTTCCCATGCTATTCTCATGTTAGCGAGAGGTCTAAGATCTGATGGTTTCAAAAACGGGAGTCCCCCCTGGCACAAGCTTTTTGCCTCCCACTTCATCCATGTAAGATGCGACTTGCTCCTCTCCTTGCCTTCTGCCAAGATTGTGAGGCATCCCCAGCCACGTGGAACTGTTCTACGATCATCATGCAGAACAAGCGTATAACCTTCTAAGAGTTATCTAGCTTTTAAAATTCCTTTGTTATCAAAGAATGGATCAGTCATTCACTTCACATTTGTCTTTAGACATTTGAAGAGATTTTGGACACTTGGACATATGTGGCAGTTGCATCTCAAGTGATTTCATAGGTTTTCAATGGTACTACAGATTCCTATATAATTTACCTAGAGAAGACAGTTGGAGAACTTCCAGTTCCTTCAGATTCACATCTTCATACAAGAGGGAAATGGTTACCAAGGCAAGTCTCCCATACAAAAGTCACAGTCCTGCCTCGTCTGAAGGCTACATTATTCCTTCTTTCACCATCCATTTCTACCTTTCTCATTCAGAACAGCTTCAAGTTCTACTAATAGAAAAAGTTATCCAGACTAACCTAGGAAGTCCCGATTTTGTGGAAGTCATAATTATTGCCTGTCTCACTCTGGGCATGAAATTCAGTGGGCCTGTATTCAAGGTGGGTCAAGATAGGAGATACCTCTAAGTCCACCTGCTGCCGATTCTGTTCTAGAGGTCTGAGCTCCACCTGAGCCCCATTCACCATGGCTTCCCCCCGTGATATCTGCATTTAGGTCTCCTGTCTAAATGTTGATCTGCCGCTTTGGTGCTCCAAATTTTTGTACTTCAGATGTTGGCCTATTATTGTACCCCAAATTTGGACTTAGTTTAACTCACTACCTTAGATTCCTCTCGTCTCCCAAATCACTAAGTCACTTGCCTGTACCCACAATTGTACCAACTTGTTTTATGAAGTTCTTACCATTTCCACCTTGCAGTGTGTACATTGCTGCTTTATGTTATCTTCCTGTGTTGCCATGAATACACAGATCTTGCTAATACAGCAAAGTCTTGTTTGTTCAATGCCTGGAGGCATTCAGATCCCTGGTCCTGCCAGAAGTTCCCAAGAGAACACGCAAGCCGAGCATGTCTGCTTTGGGTGATGCAGCCCTGCTTTGAGATTAGGGTTAGCTTTCTCACCTCTGAATTCTAGCAGTTATGTTCCTATAGCTAGAATGGGCAATAGTAGCAACCCCAACAAGTTCTCCCACCAACTGTAGATGTAAGATCTGAAGCTCGCGAGAGTATCATCCCTCTTAAGTCATGGTGAAAAGTTGTGGCTAACAATACAAGCTTGAGATTTTCAGAAGTGTACTCCAACAGGAAGGAATTATCACCAGAGTTTCTTCAGACATTACAATACACCACAGTCCAGGACGATGCTGCTATGGGTTCTTTATTTGAAGATTCTCAGCTCACAGGACAGTCTACAAGAGCTTCCGTAACATTCCCAGAGGACTCTAGAATTATAATCCAGGTTTCTCTACCATACACAGATTCTTAACTGATTGGCTGAGCTGCTTTAAGCTAGAATATTTAAGAATGTACGATTTCTGACTCAAGTTATTCCTAAAAGCTATTTGCTTCTCCTACCCAATAGGGTACGGTCTGTTCGATGGCAATTGCTCTAATACTGACGTCCTAGTGGGAGGCATGCGTGGAGATCAGGAATGTTGGAATTAAGGTCAATGAGTTTTATTTTACTCATCTGAATTTGTGTGATTTCACAGACTCAATATTCTACAGGAGACTAATCTACATTTTATATCAAAAGCTGCCTAGTTTCTCCTGAAGCAGTTCCATAGGAAACCCTTCTCAAACTACAGAAGCAGAAATGACAAATCCTAGGAGGTTCCTCTTAATTCTGGCAATCTCACAAGTCAGGCTCCCTAGGTGTCACTAGATCCCATGTTCAGCCTGTTCTTGTAAGGGTAAAGTGACATTTAAATCTCGACTATACAGTATTTCCAAAGTCAGACCCCCAGATTCTATATCTCTACTGCCCCCATCCCAAGAACTGGCCACTTACCCCATGTTTTCCATGTACTTGTCCCAAGACAAACACTTCTAATTCTACAAGCAGAAGCTCAGGTCAGGGCCCAGAGTCCCTCACTACTCTGAACTTTTGTCACATCTTTAAGGGCATAAGCTCAGTTCCTTGCCTCTTATCCTGTTTATGGGGAACATTTATGATGGTCAGACCTGCAAAAGTTCTTCAGATATAACAACTTTCTTACCGTACTACCCTGAGCTCACAACATGAGGACTTCTAAGCCCCACCCTCACTCTACACTTTACAAGTGTGCTGTGCCTTTTGGTCGTCAGTCCCTTCAATTTCGTTTTTAGCTGCACTTAGACTTACTATTGCCAGTGGAGCAGATGCAAGTGGTCAGGGTTGTGTATGTAGACCCAATCCAGTTGCTTGGGCTCCGGAAGTTCTGTTTGCCTAGCACCACTCGTCCTCAGAGGCTAAAATGTCAGCCAGTATCCAAAGAACATCCTACTCTCTTGAAGATACTTAATGATCAAAGCAGGAGAGATATCTTAGACGACATTGGTGAAGTGAAAACACGAACAGCATGGTATGGCATGCAAAGTGGCCCAATATGTGGTTTCAGAGGAAGTTAGGGGAGAAGCATAGTCAATAGCACTTTCTCCAAAAGATAGGATGCTTATTAACTGCATCCTTCAGCAAGAGTATTTCCATTTCACTTAAACCGAAGACTACAACACAAGCCTTACTCGAGAAGGTTCGTTATACCCAACATACTTAACACGAATCAGATCCTAGAAGGTATACCTGGTCATATCAGAAGCCAGGACTCATCTTCATATTAGCAAAGTTTAGCTCCTCCCAGTTCAACTGGGATGGAGCCAAGGTGGTTTTGGCGCTCTACCTCACCAATTCTGGCACTAGGACAAGCTACGCAGCTGGAGAACACCAATTCATGTTCATGCCGTAGCACCTGCTCCAGGTAGGAACAAGCTCCAGGGTAGCTAAACATCCTGGTATTCAATTTCAGCAGTGTTTCCAGGGATTTGAATCTTTCCCTCCTTTTAAGGGGTAGAGGAAATGGCTCTTTTAAGAACTGCACAGTCACCCCAAATCTACTGTTTAGGATATCTGAAAACTAAGCCACTTGTAAAATTGAAGATCAATTGTGAGGTTCAACTCCAGGCACATGATGCCCAGGAGTTTCCTTAGAGGAAACTCAAGGTATCACTAAAGACTAAAAATTTCAGGAAGAATTCTTAGAACTTGGGATTCTGAGACGGGAGAGATGCTTACAAGACCGATTATCCCTCTCAAGGAAGCACATCCTGCCACCACCCAGGAAGCGTTCTGTGTTCCTTACGTTCCTAAGGCGGCAAGTTCTATGTTGAATTAGGAACATTTAAGTTCCCAACTCATCTCGCCACCTCGACTTCTGCAGGACTTCACAATTGCAGCATCCTTAGACCTCACCCTCACCAACCTCAGCCATCAGTTCCTCCTTTTCTCTTTTCCATCTCATTGTCTCCTACCCTAGTGGAGAAAAGCTAGTCAATATTCTATTAACAGTGGGAAAGTGCTACCATTTCAGACTTGCAAGTCAGTTTCACACTGGCTGCTGCTTTGCACTCTTCCCGAGAACAGGTGTATAGGATGACAATGTACACAAAGACAGAAATCCCAAGGCAGTGCTTTGGAGTAAGACACCGCTAGAACAGGGATGTGTTATGGTAGCCACTGGCATGAGGGAGCCGATTTCAGAGGAAGCGGCTGGGAAAACCAGACTGCAATGTACACCAAGGGGGATAAGAAAGGTTTCAAATTTAGGAGAAGCACCTAGAGGAGCCAAGAAAAAGTGGCAAGACATTCATTCTTCCTGCGTCTCTTATCATAAGAATGTCCCGATGGCTCTATGCACCATGCCTTGAATAGCTCTTCTGCATCTCTTTGGTACCAAACAGTGGAGGGGAAGAACCCGCAACGCAGGGTCCAGGCCCGAGAGGTGCCTGGTGTTAAGGCCAAGCTACCCATTTCCCACAGGGGTCTGACTTGTTTTAGGATGCAAGATTGTTTCAGTATGCAAGAACAGGGCTTACAAGCCTTAAGATCCACATTTTCGCCAGCAGTACCCCCCATAAGATACCTGCTTTTGGATTAGGGGAAGGGGAGACAAAGCAGGCCCTGTGGCAGTGCACTTCCTAAAAAGGGGCTACGGGTGTGTGCAGCTATAACATTGCATAGAATGGGGAGGGCTCAGTCCTAGGACAGGCAGGCTTCTCTGCAGCGTAGCTGCAGGGCACTGAATGCTGGCCATGTAAGCCCAAAGAGCTTCAGAACGCTTTTCTAGGACCTTCACGTCTACTTTCGCTGGTAGCTTTTCTCTGTGGAGCAGGCTGAAATTATACAACAGGCCTCTTATGGTAAATTGCTTTTGGGAAAAGCCCGAGAACTAACATGCCTTAGTATACACGCACGCCGCCATCTTGGAGAAGCCTCCATTCAGCAGCCTTGCTGGATTCACAGAATTAGGAGCCTGAGCCAAGGATAAAGTAGGAAATAGGATGTTCACAGGCAGCCAGTTACCAAAGGCCCTGAGAGTGGATCGGAAGTACAGGGTTGAATCCTCTACACCAAAACCACTTTGGTGGTTTGAGTAAAATTCAGTCAGAAAATCCAGTCACTTTTCAAATATACTGTGCTTAACACAGAAGGTGAAAGTGTATAGTACATTTCAATAGACTCCTCAGACATACTGGGATTATGGCCATCTGCCTGATGGAAATTCACTACAGGATACTGTAACAAGATTACGTTTACCTTTTTTGCTAGGTCAAGATTCTAGTCGTCCAGCATGTAGTTTCTGCCCTGGAGTTTTAAGCTAATGAGCATTACTGAAAAGTGCAGGAAACCTTGTGATACTGTACATGCAGGAAGACTTCCCAAATCCAACATCAGTACAGGTTCAGGCAACAGGATCAGAGCACTTTGGGGCCCAGCAACAAAACACGTGCTATTCTATTTAATGAATTAGAGGATTTTAGCTCCGAGTCTGAAGGGATAGCAAAGTTCACTACCTTCATGCCCACAGGTGTCCCTTGCAGTCTTCATCCAGTTATAGTCTGGTGTAACTTGTAAGGAGATGCTCACAAAAACCACAGCCTTGCTTTGAAGACCAAAGTTCTCCAAGGGACCTGCACTTCAGTTCTAGGGGTACCTGCCACATTAAAGGTCATTTGGCTTCCACAGCCGATTGGCTACCACTTTTCCAGATTAACAAGCTCATTTGACCTCTTTAGTGTAAAAATCCATGCAGAGGTTTAGTCTGAACAGACCCCAGGCCCCGATCATTTCAACTGTAACAGGTGTCAAGATACCCGATACTGATTGGGCATGAGGATGCCAGCTGCTATCCATTATTCAGGAGAAAAGGTCAAAATTCAGTTTCCCCGATTTTTTCCAATTAAGTCATTACTGTTCCTTTTAACCCAACACTTGAAGACAGCCCATTTCCGTTTACACTTCACTAAACAAAGGAAAAGAAAGCTAAGAATCTTTCCCGTGGGGGCTTCAGTTTGTACAAACTGTCCTTCCTCAAATCCTATTTCCCAAGCTCCCCCACAGCAGCCTTGGGGACCCAGTGCATCTTTTTATGGTGAGTTGAAGCCTCAAGATTTGTGATTTCTAAACCACTAGAAGAGACTAGGTCTTCACTGCCTCTAAGAGGTAGCCTGAACTTCCTATATATGGTTATCAGGGTCCTTTTCCTAGAGGGAAAAGGGAACTTCCGAGGAAAGGAGGTCCTCTGACGATTCCAGAAATATATCCTATGGAGCCAGTGCACTTCTGAGATGCCTGCCAGAGTTCTTTGTGTCTGCCCCTTCACGGTCATAGTAACATGGAGGAGCAGGTGGGAACAGCTAGAGAAGGCCTGAGAAAATGCTTCGAGACCATTAAGGAAGAAGCAACTTTGCCTTAATAGAATCATGAAAGCCTACCATTCCTGATGTCCTTGGACGTCCACATTGGATTCCTGCAGAGCCAGGCACACTCCAGAGACCGCAGGCCCTGCCAGGGGGAAAGAGGCCACCCCACACACAGGCTACCTTGTAAGCCATGACCCACTGGAGAAGGGCTGCCTCCGGCTTGTCGACCTGCTTGCTCCTGCCTCACACTTAACAGTGCTCACCTGGTCTACAGTGCATTCTTGATCTCCCTCTGGTGGGGCAGCTAGGGCCTTTTGGTTCCTCATCTTAAGGATATTCACCACCTCTCCATGTAGAGAAGGCAAGGGAACCAGTCAACAGTTTATTGCAATTAGCTGACCAGCTCCTTCCTGGGTGGAGACCTGACATCCTGCAAGCCCTCAGGGGCAGATCCTGAAGACAGGTTGGCACTGCTACTCTAAGAGGTGGTACTTCTGGTCCTCTATGTGTAGAGCATGTACCTCCTGGGGTGCCACCAGAGCATATGTTTACCTAGAACACCCCCTCTTGCTACAAGTAGCACAGGGTGTTGCAGTTCCATCACCTGAGCTACACCCATGCTGAAGCTGCAACCCGAGATCCTGTATTACCCACCCAGGCTCCAGCAACAGGACCTGAAGCCCGGTGAGCCAAGGCAGGTGTATGCACTCAAGGAAAGAGGACAGGCTGCAGTTTGGCTTCAGTAGCCGGCATCATGTCCTTCATGAGTTCGGACATCTGAGGTGTAGAAGAAAGAAGAACCAGGGCTGGGAAATGGAAGAGGCAAGGTCTGATAAGCCAGCAGAGGAAGAGCCCACCACCTTTGCTTTCTGGTTGAGATCTTGTTCCTGATGCCCAGTGAGTGTGCAGGGGAACGTCCCTACCTTCCTCCTCTCCATGTCCCATTCTCCTCTATGATACCTTTTTCAGGTACAGAACAGGTAACTTTCTGCAGCCCAAATCCAGTAAAGGAGAGCCACTCGGTTTTAGGGATTACAATCTTAAAACTGTCCAGGAAAACCAATTTGGATTTGACTTCGATAAGCAGACTTGTATACGTTTTATTAGAAACATTTCATAAGAGAACATCTTAGGAACCAAGTGGGCAGTTCATTGACTCACTGGGTATTAAGGAGTATTTGTGATGTACCAGCGTGAAGTCCCTTACTGGTTTGGGAATTCCTGGATTAGAAAGTGTTCCAAGACCATGAAATCCTGTAAAGCTATAAAAATGAAAGCCTATCTTTCCCAGTAACATGGATGGAACTGAAGATTACTAAGTAAAATTTATCTTAGGTTTTCAAACAAATCAAATGCCTCATTCTAATAGAAGCTGAACAGTAGGTACATAAACAGGGAAAGTTTTTTTTTTTGAGAGGGAGCAAGGGTTGACAGTTACCAATGGGGTATACTGTTCATCATTTGGGGTGATGGGCACACCAGAAGCCTTGATCTTCCCATTACGTGATGTATCCACATGACAGGTCCGACTATGCCCCACAGGTCAGCAACAATGCTCTAGAAGCACCGGCCTCCCGGACAAGACGATGGGGGAGCAGGTGAGCTTATGTAGACAAGAATGCTGAATGACATCAGAAGTGACTAGGGAGGCTTCCGATTTAGCACAAGGGAAAAGAATTGAAGTAGACTGGGTCCCTAAACATGACACCAGGCGATAGACGTAGTTACACAGCATCTTTATGTAAGATGCAGGCTAGGGAGAGCCTAGAAAACCTTCAACAGTTCTCCAAAATGGAAGGCCACACTGAACTTCTCTGCCCTAGTGGTCATCGTAGGAGACCACAAGGTCAGAGATCAACTGAGGAAGCAGTTGGCTGGTCTTGGGGCAGCATTTCACCTGGTTTCACTTACACTGCCTTTCCCAAAAGGAGAGGCAGCAACAGTTACCCGGAATGTCTTAACATAGCGCTCACTCGAGTTGCCTCAGAAGCCTCCACATTCAGCCTGCCTGGATTAGGAAAGCAGTTTGAAACGTGAGCCAAGGATAAGGTTGATGGCGATGCTGGAGCTAGAAATTGCTCCATTTACAGGCAGGTCATTAAAACAATCCTATGCACTCAAAGACTGGGAAAAAATCCCTCTAAAGTTACTTGTGTTGCTTTAAGATTCCAACTAGCAAACGCAGATTCTACCTTTCTTGAACAGCATATTGTGAGCAAGAAAGGAAGGAGAAACAGAAGTATCATCGCATTTTGTTCATAAACTCCTCAGTTACGGGGGTCACAGCACCTGCCTAATGGAGATTATGCTGTAGAATATTGGAAGTAACAAGAAATGGAGACGTGTTTCCCCTACTGCCACATCAAGATTCTGGATGTCCAAAACGTACTTCATGGCATACTGTCTCACAAGGCTACTGAACGTTATTAGTCACATGAAGTAATGTTTGCCAAATCTGGCATTAGTGTAGAACTAGACAGCATGACCATAATACTTTGGCTCCCAGGCTGATACTGAATGGAATAGCAAAATGCCTTTAAGGAATCTGAAAGTTTTACTTGCTAGCTTGACAGACCAGCAGAGTCCTTATCAGCACCTTTGTGCATCCAACAGGTGTCCCTAGTTACCTCAATGTAAATTCATAAATGCCTCCTTACAGGAGGGCCAGAGTAACCTACATCTTAAGAACTGAAACACTTCTCAGTTCTAGGGACATTTGCCATGGGAGAAGGCATTTACCCTATATGGCCGATTGCTGCCACATTAGTGGCTGAAGTTAAAGGTCACTTGACTTCCTTAGCCCAAGTTTATGTAAAGGTTTAGTTTCAGAAGACTCCAGCACGTAGTCATGTAGTCCTCAATAACAGGTGTCATACAAGATAAGGATCAGAACACCTGGTGCCTGTTGGGCACTGGGAAGGCAGTTACCATCCCGTTTTGCAGAGGAGACTACAAAGTTCAGTATTGTCCTGAGTGTTCCAAAAGACTGAGAAACATAACTCATTTTCTTGTAAACACATTAGTTTTAGAGGCAACCCAACCCTGCATGCTTCCACACTGAACCCAGGAAGAACTTTAGAGAAGATCTTCCCTTATCAGGAACTTCCAAGTCGGCGAAAAGCTGTCTTCCATTCTGCTTCCCAATTCCTTTTCTCCAGCAACCATGGGGGCCCCCCACAGTATCCTTTCTAGGAATTGAGGCTTCCCGAGACCTTAGTCTGTTTCTCTCTAAAGGGTCATTAGAGACTAGATTTTCATTGCGTTTTTAAGAAACTGTCTCAAAAACTTCCCACAGGCAGTTCTCAAGGTCCTTTTCTTAAAGGGAAAGGGGGACTTCTGAGGAAAGGCGGGGTATCTTTGAAGATTCCAGAAGTACATCATATGGAACCAGTGCATTTGAGAGGCTGGGAAGAGGCTTCCGTGTCTGTCCCTTGAGGGTCATGGTGAGACAGAGCAGGCGACAACAGCTCGAGAAGGCCCCGAGGAGGGGATGGGCAGAGAAAGAACGTTAGGAACAAAGTGACAGCTTTACCTTAGAATCATGAAAGCCCACCATTCCCTGATCTCTAGACGCCCAACCAGACTCCTGCAGATCCAGGCATGCTCCAGAGCTCCCAAATCCTGGCGGAAAAGGGGCCACCCATGCAGGCTGCCTTGTAAGCCATGACCCAACCCAGATGAGAAGGGCTGCCTCAAGCTTATCGACCCGCTTGCTCCTCCCCCCACACTTAATAGGAACAGTGCTCACTTGGTCTAGAGTGCATTCTTGATCTCCCTCTGGTGGGACAGCCGGGGCCCTTTTGGGTCCTCATCAGAAGGCTATTAACCACCTCTCCACGTAGAGGGGAACCTGTCAACAGCTCACAGCTTGTTGCAATAAGCAGACCAGCTCCTTCCTGGGTATAGTCCTGACCTCCCACAAGCCCTCAGGGGCAGATCCTGAAGATAGGATGGCACCACTACTCTTGAGAGGTGACACTTCTGGTCCTCCATGGACAGAGCATGCACCTCCTGGGGTGCCACCAGGGCATAGATGTTTGCCTAGACCACCCCCTCTTACTCCAAGTAGCACAGTGTTGCTATTCTATTATCTGAGCTACACCTGTGTAAGCTGCAACCCGAGATCCTACATTACCCCACCCCAGGCTCCAGCAACAGGGCCTGAAGCCCAGTGAGCCAAGGCAGATCTACACACTCAAGAGGATGACGGGCTGCCGTTGGGGCTTCAGTAGCTGGCAACATGTCCTTCATAAGTTCCGATACCTTTGAGGTGTAGAAGGGAGAGGAACCAGGGCTGGAAGTGGAAGCTGCAAAGTTCGATAGCCGGCAGAGGAAGAGCGCACCACCTTTGCTTTCAGGGGATGCCTTGACCCCTATATATGCCCAGTGAGCGCCGAGAATGCCCCTGCCTCCCCAGGCCACCGTCCTTTTTCATTCTTCTACGATAACTTTTCAGGTAGAGAACGGATCTGTGTTTATTGGAATTGGGCTGCAGAAAGTTAAAGGAGAGCCTCTACAGGGTTTTAGGGATTCCATCTTAAAACTGTCCAGGGTAAACCAGTTTTGGACTTTGATGAGCAGACTTGTGCACATTTTAATTAGAAACATTTCATAGAACATCTTAGTGAGGAATTAAGTGGGCCGTTCATAGTTTTAAGTTTCACTGAGTACTAAGGAGTATTTATGATGTACCAGCCTAAGTCCCTCACTGGTTTCAGAATGGATTAGAAAGAGTTCCGGAGACCATGAAATCCTAAATAAGGAGAATCCTATCTTTCCCAGTAATGTGGATGAACTAAGACTTATTCTAAGTGAGATTTATGTTACGTTTGACTTTCAAACAAATCAAATGCCTCATTCTAGTGGGAGATAAACAGACAACAGGGGAAACAGGGATTTTGAGGGGTGAGGGTTAGGAAGTTACCAATGGGGTATGCTGTTCACTATTTGGGTGACAGGCACACCAGAAGTCTAGCTCTCACATGATGTATCCACATGGCAGGTCTGACTGCCTCTCAAGTCCGTAAGTTAACCTAGAAGCGCCAGTGTCCTGCACAGGATGAGGAGCAGGCAAGCTTACGTAGACAATGCTGACGTCAGAAGTGATTGGGGAGGCTTCTAGTGTAGCACAAGGGAAAGGAATTGAAGTCAACTGGGTCCCTGAGCGTGGCATCAGGCGATAGACGTAGTTACAAAACAGGATTTTCTCTACGTAAGATGCAGGCTTGGGAGAGCCTGGAGAACCTTCCACAACAGTTCTCCAAAAACAAACACCAAGGGCCACATTGAGCCTTGGCGTTTTCCCACCACGACCACTGGTCAGATATGATCTGTGAAAGCATTTGGCTGGTCTTGGGGCAGCATTTCACCTGGTTAAACTTACAATCCCCTTTCCCAAAAGGAGAGGAAGCAAAAGTTACACGGAATGTCTTAACACATCATGCTCACTCCAGGTGTCGCAGAAGCCTCCACATTCGGCCTGCCTGGATTAGAGCAGTTAAAAACCCTAAGCTAAGGATGATATTGATGCTTGAGCTAAGAATTTCTCTTTATAGGCAGGTTGTTAAAGGAATCATTCAGTTCGACTGGGGAAGAATCCCTCTACCCCAAAGTTACTTGTGTTGCTTTGAGAAAATTCAAAGTGGCAAACCCAGATTCCACTTTTCTTAAACAGCATACTATGCTTAAGTATGGCAGCATTGTTATGAACTCCTCAGAGTTACAAGGGTCACAGCACCTGCCTAACAGATTATGCTATAGAATATTCAAATAAATGGAGATGTTTCCCCCTATTACCACAACAGGAATCTGAGCGTCCAAAGTGTACTTCATGGCAAACTGTCTCACAGGAGAATGAACATTACCAGTCATATGAAGTAATGTTTGCCAGGATCTGGCATTAGTGTAGAACTAGGCAGCACGATCAGGGCACTTTGGCTCCCAGGCTGATACTGAATGGAATAGCAAATGCCTTCGTTAAGCAATGGAAAAGTTTTAGTTGCAAGCTTGAGGAACCAGCAGAGTCCTTAGCAGCCCCCTGTGCATCCGCAGGTGTCCCTTGTAAGCTCAATGTAAATTCATAGTTAAATGCCTCCTTACAGAGAAGGCCACACAAGTAACCTACGTCATAAGAGCGGAAACACTCTTCTGAATTCTAGGGGCATTTGCCAGGGGAGAAGGCATTTACATTTTATGGCCGATAGCTGCCACATTGGTGGTTAAACATCACTTGACTTCCTTAGCACAAGTTTATATAAAGGTTTAGTTTCAGAAGGCTCCAGTACCTCATGACACCTGTTATTGAGGACTACAAGATAAGGATCAGAACACCTTGTGCCTGTTGGGCACTGGGAAGGCAGTTACCATTCCATTTTGCAGAAGAGTACAAAGTTCAGATATTGTCCTTAGTTTTCCAAATGAAGACTGAGAATCATTATGACTATCTTGTAACCCACTAGGTTTTAGAGGCAACCCAACCCTGCATGCTTCCACACTGAACCCAGGAAGAACTTTAAAGATCTTCACTATTAGCAACTTCTAACTCGGCAAAAAGCTGTCCTCCATTCCGCTTCCCAATTCCTCTCCTTCTCCAGCAACCATGGGGACCCCCACCCTATCCTTTCTAGGAATATGAGACTTCCCGAGACCTTGATCTGTTTCTCTGAAGGGTCATTGGAGACTAGGTTTTCATTGCGTTTTAAGAAACTGTCTCAAAACTTCCTACAGGCAGTTCTCAAGGTCCTTTTCTTAAAGGGAAAGGGGGACTTGAGGAAAGGAGGGTGTCTTTGAAGATTACAGAAGTAGATCATATGGAACAAGTGCATTTGAGAGAGGCTGGGAAGAGGCTTCCACGTCTGTCCCTTGAGGGTCACGGTAAGAAGAGCAGGCGACAACAGCTCGAGTAGTCCCCCGAGGGAGGGGATGGGCAGAGAGAGAACATTAAGTGACAGCTTTACCTTAGTAGAATCATGAAAGCCCACCACTCCCGATCTCTAGATGTCCAACCAGACTCCTGCAGATCCAGGCATGCTCCAGAGCTCCCAAATCCTGGCGGAAAAGGGGCCACCCACGCAGGCTGCCTTGTAAGCCATGACCCACCCAGATGAGAAGGGCTGCCTCAAAGCTTATCGACCCGCTTGCTCCTCCCCCACACTTAATAGGAACAGTGCTCACTTGGTCTAGAGTGCATTCTTGATCTCCCTCTGGTGGGGCAGGCAGCTGAGGCCTTTTGGGTCCTCATGAGAAGGCTATTAACCACCTTTCCACGTAGAGGGGAACCTGTCAACAGCTCAGCTTGTTGCAATAAGCAGACCAGCTCCTCCCTGGGTATAGTCCTGGCCTCCCCCACCACGAGTCCTCAGGGGCAGATCCTGAAGATAGGTTGGCGCCACTACTCGGAGAGGTGGCACTTCTGGTCCTCCATGGACAGAGCATGCACCTCCTGGGGTGCCACCAGGGCATAGATGTTTGCCTAGACCACCCCTCTTACTCCAAGTAGCACAGTGTTGCTATTCTATTATCTGAGCTACACTTGTGCTGAAGCTGCAACCCGAGATCCTACATTACCCCACCCAGGCTTCAGCAACAGGACCTGAAGCCCAGTGAGCCAAGGCAGATCTACACACTCAAAGAGGACGACGGGCTGCCGTTTGGGGCTTCCTGTAGCTGGCAACATGTCCTTCATAAGTTCCGATACCTTTGAGAGGTGTAGAAGGGAGAGGAACCAGGGCTGGAAGTGGAAGCTGCAAAGTCCGATAGCCGGCAGAGGAAGAGTGCACCACCTTTGCTTTCAGGGGATGCCTTGACCCCTATTGCCCAGTGAGCGCCGAGAATGCCCCTGCCTCCCCCAGGCCGCCGTCCTTTTCCATTCTTCTACGATAACTTTTCAGGTAGAGAACGGATCTGTGTTTAACTTTCTGCAGCCCAATTCCAATAAAGGAGAGCCTCTCAGGGTTTTAGGGATTCCATCTTAAAACTGTCCAGGTAAACCAATTTTAGACTTTGATGAACAGACTTGTGCACATTTTAATTAGAAACATTTCATAGAACATCTTAGTGAGGAACTAAGTGGGCCGTTCATAGTTTTAAGTTTCACTGAGTACTGAGGAGTATTTATGATGTACCAGCCAAGTTCCTCACTGGTTTCAGAATGGATTAGAGTTCCAGAGACCATGAAATCCTGTAAAGCTGTAAGAGAATGAAATCCTATCTTTCCCAGTAACGTGAACTTAAGACTTATCCTAAGCGAGATTTATATTACGTTTGATTTTCAAACGTGAATCAAATGCCCCATTCTAGTGGGAGATAAACAGACACATTAACAGGGAAAGAGACAACAGGGATTTTGAGGGGGTGAGGGTTAAGAAGTTACCAATGGGGTACGCTGTTCACTATTTGGGTGACAGGCACACCAGAAATCTAGATCTGTTACATGTATCCACATGGCAGGTCTGTGACTGCCTCTCAAGTCCGTTAAGTTAACCTAGAAGCACCAGTGTCCTGCACAGGATGAGGAGCAGGCAAGCTTACGTAGACAAGAATGCTGACGTCAGAAGTGATTGGGGAGGCTTCTAGTGTAGCACAAGGGAAAGGAAGTCGACTGGGTCCCTGAGTGTGGCATCAGGTGATAGACGTAGTAACAAGTAGGATTTTCTCTGCATAAGATGCAGGCTTGGGGAGCACCTGGAGAACCTTCCACAGTTCTCCAAAAACAGACACCAAGGGCCACATTGAGCCTTGGTGTTTTCCCACCACGACCACTGGGTCGGATACGATCCATGAAAGCATTTGGCTGGTCTTGGGGCAGCATTTCACCTGGTTAAACTTACAATCCCTTTCCCAAAAGGAGAGGAAGCCACAGTTACATGGAATGTCTTAACATGCTCAACTCGAGGTGTCTCAGCCTCCACATTCAGCCCTGCCTGGATTAGCAGGAGAGCAGTTAGAAAACCTGAACTAAGGATGAGATTGATAGCGATGCTTACAGGCAGGTCATTAAAGGAATCAGATCAAGTCAAAGACTGGGGAAGAATCCCTCTACCCCAAAGTTCCTTGTGTTGCTTTGATAAAATTCAAAAGGGCAAACCCAGATTCTACCTTAAAAGAGTTACTGTGCTTAAGAAAGTATGGTCACGAGAGAGATCCAAGATGGCTGATTAGCAGCTGCTCAGAATTGTAGCTCCCATTGAAAGCGCAGAGAGTGAGTGGACGCCACACTTTCAGATGAATTTTCATAGCCCACGGACCAAGAGATTCTTGGCGGAGGAGCCCCACGGGTCGCCAGCGCGACTCTTTGGCCGGCGCGGCCGTTTTGCAGGTGCCCCGGCGCAGCGGTTCTCAGTCCGGAGTATACGGGACTGAGTGCCCTTTTGGTTGGCGTTTGGAGCTCCGGGAAGGCAGAAGTCTCCCATTCAGCTGATTGAAAAGCGGACTGAAGTGGGGAACCAGACTGGGAGATTCCCGGGCAGAAAGCACCACGAATCTTAACGCCGCTGTTTCAGCCGGCATAGTGGGTCGCCGCAGGGGAAGGCTGGTCCCCCTCCACAAAAAAAAAAAAAAAAACAAAAAAAAAAGACAGCAGTTGGAGCTGCCGAGAATTGGGAGTTTCACAGCAAGTACAGCTGAACCCGGGAAGGTCCAGCTCTGTGGGGGAGGGGCGTCCGCCAAAGGAAAACTAAGAAACAAAAAACTATCAACAAGCTGGACGTCCACTCAGACCTAATCTGAAAGTCAGCAATTACACAGACGACAGGTGGATAAATCCACAAAGATGGGAAGAAACCAGCGCAAAAAGGCTGAACACACCAGAAATCAGAATGCCTTTCCTCCTACAGAGGATTGCAGTGCTTCATCACCAATTGAAAAAGGCCTGATTGAGAATGAATGTGAGGAATCAATAGAATCAGGCTTCAGAAGGTGGATAATGGAAACTTCTGTGAGCTAAAAGAACATGTTCTAGCCCAATGCAAGGAGACCAAGAACCTTGAAAAAAGGTTTGACGAAATGTTAACGAGGATGGACAATTTAGAAAGGAATATAAGTGAATTAATGGAGCTGAAAAACAATACGAGAACTTCGCAAACTATGCACAAGTTTTAACAGTCGAATTGATCAAGCAGAAGAAAGGATTTCAGAGGTCGAAGACCAACTTAACGAAATAAAAACGAGAAGACAAGATTAGAGAAAAAGGGTAAAAGGAATGAGCAAAGTCTCCAAGAAATATGGGACTATGTGAAAAGACCTAATCTAACGTTTGATAGGTGTACCTGAATGTGACAAAGAGAATGAATCCAAGCTGGAAAATGTTTTTCAGGTTATTATCCAGGAAAACTTTCCTAACCTAGCAAGGCAAGACAATACCCAACTCCAGGTAATACAGAGAACACCACAAAGATATTCCTCAAAAAGAGCAACGCCAAGGCACATAATCATTAGATTCATCAGGGTTGAAACAAAGGAGAAAATACTACGGGCAGCCAGAGAGAAAGGTCAGGTTACCCACAAGGGGAAGCCTATCAGACTCACGGCAGATCTCTCGGCAGAAACCCTACAAGCCAGAAGAGAGTGGGGGCCAATATTCAACATCTTTAAAAAAGAACTTTCAACCCAGAATTTCATATCCAGCCAAACTAAGTTTCATAAGTGAAGGAAAAATAAAATTTTTTTACGAAAAAGTACTCAGATTTCATTACCACCAGGCCTGCTTTACAGGAGCTTCTGAAAGAGGCACTATATACAGAAAGGAACAACCAGTATCAGCCATTCCAAAAAACCCATCAGTAAGCTGCATCCAGACCCATCTCACATGCAAGGATATACAGAGACTCAAAACAAAGGGATGGAGGAAGACTTGCCAACCAAATGGAGAGCAAAAAAAAAAAGGAGTTGCAATTCTCATCTCTGATAAAATAGACTTTAAAGTAATAGAAACCGAAAAAGATAAGGACATTGTATAATGGTGGAGGGATCAATGTAGCGGGGAAGAGCTAACGACCCTAGGTCTATGCACGCCCAATATAGGAGCACCCAGATACATAGGGCAACTTCTTGGTGACTTACAAAGAGACTTGGACTCCCACACGATAATAGTGTGAGACTAACATTACATTGTCAATATTGGACAGATTAATGAGACAGAAGGTTAACAAGGATACCCGGGACTTGAACTTGGACCTCAAACAATAAACTTGACATTTACAGAACTCTCTACTCCAAATCCACAAAACATACATTTTTTTTCAGTAACACATCACATTTATCATAAAAGTGACCACATGGTTGGGAGTAAATCACTCCCCCAGCAGTTGCATAGCATTTATAGGTTTAAATGAAATATTGGTTGGCTGTTTGTTATTTTCCTCCCTTATTCCTTCCTGTCTCCATTGTATAACACAATTAGTATAAAGCGCTTTTTAATATCCATTTCTAGACTGCATTCTAGCCTGGGCAATAGAGCAAGATTCCCGTTCTCTCTCCCTCTTTTTCTTTTCTATTTCATTCTCTTTTTTTCCTTTCCTTTTCTTAAAAAAGTATGGTCACATTTTATCAACTCCTCAGAGTTACAGGGGTCACAGCAACTGCCTAACAGATTATGCTATAGAGTATTTGAAGTAACGAGGAAGGGAGATGCGTTTCCCCCTACTGCCACGTCAAGAATCTGAATGTCCAAAACGTACTTCACGGCATACTGTCTCACAGGAGAGTGAACATTACCAGAGTCATGTGAAGTAGTGTTCCCCAGATCTGGCATTAGTGTACAATTAGGCAGCACGCCCATAGCACTTTGGCTCCCAGGCTGATACTGAATGGAATAGCAAATGCCTTCAGTTAAGGAATCTGGAAGTTTTAGTTGCAAGCTTGAGGGACCAGCAGAGTCCTTAGCAGCCCCCGTGCATCTGCAGGTGTCCCTTGTAAGCTCAATGTAAGTTCAAAGTTAAATGCCTCTTTACAGAGGAGGCTACCAGTAACCTACATCTTAAATACTCTTCTCAGTTCTAGGGGCATCTGCCATGGTATAAGACATTTACCTTGTATGGCTAATTGCTGCCACATTTGTGGCCGAAGTTAAAGGTCACTCGATTTCCTTAGCACGAGTTTATATGAAGGTTTCAGAAGTCTCCAGTAGCTAATCATGTGACACCTGTTATTGAGGACAAGCTAAGGATCAGAACACCTGGTGCCTGTTTTGCACTGGTGTGGCAGCTACCATCCCATTTTACAGAAGTACAAAGTTCAGTATTGTCTTGGGTGTTACAAATGAAGACTGAGAATCATAACTCATTTTCTTGTAACCCAGTAGTTAGAGGCAACCCAACCCTGCATGCTTCCACACTCAAATGAAGTATAAACGAGATATTCTGTTAGGAAATTCCAGCTCTGCAAAAAAACTATTCTGCTTCCCAAATCCTGTTCCTTCTCCAGCAATTGAGGGCCCCACCCCGTCCTTTTCACGGACTGAGGCTTCCCGAGACCTTGGTCTGCCTCTCTCTAAAGGGCGATTAGGACTAGATTTTCATTGCCTTAAGAAGTTGGCCCAGATTTCCCATAGGCAGTCCTCAAGGTCTTTTCCTAAAGGGAAAGGGGAGTTTCTGAGAGAAAGAGGGTGTCCTTGAAGATTTCAGAAGTAGATTATATGGAGCCTATGCATTTCTGAGAGGCTAGCATGAGGATTCCATGTCTGTTCCTTGGGGGTCATAGTAAGACATGGGAGCAGATGAGAAAAGCTAGAGAAGGCCCAGAAGAAGGGATAGGCAGGAGAGTGTTAGAAAAAGGCTTTTTAAAGAACGTTAGAAAGAAAGAGGCTTTGCCTTAATAGAGAATCACTAAAGCCCACCATTCCTGATCTCCCTGGAAGTCCACTACCCAACTTCTTCAGAGCCAGGCACGCTCCAGAGCTCCTACACCCCCGATGAAAGAAAAAAAACCAACCACCCCACACACGCTGCTTTGCAAACTGTGACCCACCCGGCCAAGACGGGCTGCCTCAGGCTTCTTATCAACCCGTTTGCTCCTCCTCCACACTTAATGAGAACAGTGCTCACCTGGCCTAGAGTGCATTCTTGATCTCCCTCTGGTGGGGTAGCTGGGGCCTTTTAGGTCCTCAGAAGGATATTGACAACCACGTGGATCACGTGCATCACGTGGAGAGGAAAGTGAGGAAACTGGCCAACAGCTTAGCAGCTTATTTCAATAAGCAAATCGTTCATTTGGGAAATGTGTTCCCTTACAGATTTTTTTTTAAAAAGTGGTTCATTCTTTTCAGGTTGGATAGGGGTTGACAGGACAAACAAAATCATCTTATTTCAAGGGAAAACTTCATATGTGGGATTGGTATATGAGCATGGGCTAAGTTGACTGCATTTGATGGTGTTATATGGTTACATTCCAATAAGTTCTCAGGAGCTTTGCTAAGATATCTATTGTTATTTGGAAATTACCTTTAAATATGCAGTACCTCTTCAAAATTATTAACAGTTTCCACACCTTTCAATTCAAATTGTCTTTACCTTGTTAGTCAAGGTAATGTACCCATGAAATTTATATTTTATAAATTCTGTTGAGTAGACAGCTGGATATGTTAGTGGCACTCCTTATTCAATAGGTTAACGTGGATTTTATTTTTAAATTATTCTCATTGAGGTGTTAAAATTAATCTACTTTTTCTTTTTAGTAGATACGACCGTTATGTAATATCAGCCAGGTGACAATGTACATTCCAAACAGCTTTGTTTCTCCGTATGCTTTTGCTATTCCATGAGAGTTAATTAACCAGGGAATAGTCCAACTGGAAAATCACTATGATCACTGAACTCCACATAAACATAAATTTAATTACCTTGGAATTTGTTCCTCTATCTGAGATCCAAGGAGGGGCTCCCGCTGACAACCCAGAAGTTGAAGGGATTCATATGATTGTTATGTAGAAGGGAGATAAATGATCTTGCCAATTTTGCTTATTTCTGGCCCCTACATTACCTGCATCTTTCTTTACCTGAATATCACATTTCACAGGACAGGTTCTGACAGTACCTTTCTAGGCAACAAAGCGTGGTATTGTCAGTCATTGGGAGACTTTCAAGACACAGCTCAGGACTCAGATTATATAACTGCTGAGAGAGCCATCTGCATCACCTTTGCTGTGCTGCCCACCTGTGATGGCTGGCAGACAGGCACCTGCAGGTCTGTTGGGGTCAGCTCAGTTGTTGTATCTGTTATTTAATAGACAGTTGCTAGTCCTTATTAGCCCATCATTGAACTTGGAACACCAGATCTACAGTAGTCTAAGACTGAGAATGGCAAAGGCCCTGGCATTTCTAGGGCATGTCCAATATATGTTTAAGAATATAGAGTGCAGAGAAGAGGATTATAACAAACTTCCAAGACATGTTGCTTCCTGCTCTTACAAGCCATATCCGATTGGAATGGATGAGCACTTGCCATGTAGGAGTCTCTGTTCGTCTGCAGTACAGGACTCTTAAAATTGTAAGGACATTTTCTCAATATGTGTCTTGAATCCTGATCATAATAAGACAAAACACTGATGAACGAAATTTAAAAAGACACAAACAAATGAAAAGACATCCATGGTTATGGATCTCACAAATTCATGTCATTAAAATGACTATCCTACCCAAAGCAACCTATAGATTCAATATAATCTTATCAAAATATTGATGTCAGTTTTCACAGAAATAGAAAAAAATAGTAAAATTTATATGAAACCAAAAGGGAGTCTAAATAGCCAAGGCTATTCTCAGCAAACAACAACAAACAAATAAACAAACAAAAACAATGCCGGAGGCATCACACTACCTGACTTCAAAATATATTACAAGGCTAGGATAACTAAAACAGCATGGTATTGTATAAAAACAAAGACCCATAGAACAGAATGGAAAACCTAGAAATAAATCCATGTATTTAGAGCCAACTAAATTTTGACAAAGATGCCAAGAAAATGCACTGGGGAAAGGAGACCCCTGTTAAATAAAACAAAAGCTGATAAATGGGACTATATTAAAACTACGAAGCTCCTGCATAGCAAAAGAAAAAATCAATGGGGTAAAAAGACAATCTTTTGAATAGGAGAAAATATTTTTAAACTATTCATCTCACAACCAATATCCAGAATATGCAAGGAATTCAACAGAAAAAAAAAAAAAAGAAAAGAAATAATCCCACTAAAGAAAAAAGTGGGCAAAGGACATGAATAGATATTTCTCAAAACACATAAATGTGGCCACAGTTCTGTGAAAAAATGTTCAACATCATTAATCATCAGGAAAATGCAAATCAAAACCACAATGAGATATCATCTTACCCCAGTTAGAATGGCTGTTATTAAAGGCAGAGCACAGTGGTGTATACCTATAGTCCCAGCTACTTGGGAAGCTAAGACTGGAGGATTATTGCCTTTGCCCAGAAGTTTAAGGACAACCTTAGCAACACAGTGAGACCCAATCTCCAAAGAGAAAACAGACAAAACAAAAACGAAAACAACCCAAAACATGGCTGGCGCAGTGGCTCACACCTGTGTAATCCTAGCATTTTGGGAGACCAAGGCAAATGGATCATTTGAGGTCAGGATTTCTTGACCAGCCTGGCCAACATGGTGAAACTCTGTCTCTACTAAAAATACAAAAATTAGCCAGGCATGGTGGCACGTGCCTGTAATCCCAGCTATTCAGGAGGCTGAGGCAGGAGAATCACTTGAACCCGGGAGGCGGAGGTTGCAGTGAGCTGAGATCGTGCCAGTGCACTCCAGCCTGGTTCACAGAGTGAGAGCCTCAGAAAAAAAAAAAAAAAATGCTTGTGAGACATGGAAAAGAGAGCTCTTACACACTATTGATGGGAATTAGTACAGTCTGTATGGAAAACAATATAGAGGTTTCTCAAAAAATTAAAAATAGAAATACTGTGCAGTCTAGTAATCTCATTACTGGATATTTATCCAAAAGAAAAAGAAATCAGTATATCAAAGGGATACCCGCACCCTCATGTTTATGGCAGCACTATTCACAATAGCAAAGATATGGAATCAACCTAAGTGTCCATCAGTGGATGAATGTATAAGGAAAAATCTGGTATATGTAGTCAGTGGAATACTATTTGGCTATTATAATTTTATAATATATTTATTATAAAAATAATAAAATCATGTCATTTCAGCACCATGGAGGAAACTGGAAGACATTATGTTAAATGAAATAAGCCAGGCACAGAAAGACAAATATCACATGTTCTCATTCAGATGTGGGAGCTAAAAAGTTGATTTTATGGAGGTAGATAGTAGAATGATAGCAGACACTGAGAAGGGTGTGTGTGTTAGGTGTGGGGGATAAGGAGAGCTTGGCCAATGGGTAAAAAGATACCATTAGTTAGAAGGAATAAGTTGTGATGTCCAATAGCAGAGTAGAGTGAGTATAGTTAAAAACAAATGTCCTGTACATTTCAAAATAGGCGGAAGTAAGAACTGAAAATGTTACAAACACATAGAAATGAAAATGCCCGAGGTGATGGATGACCTCAGTGCCCTGAGTTGGTCATTATACATTCTATACATGTAAAATGTCACACGTACACACTTGTGTAAGTATGTACAAATATTAGTATCAATAAAAATTATTTTTTGATTAAAAAACTGTTACCAAAAAAAAAAATAGAATGTGGCCAGAGAGATGGATCCGTTGCTACTTTCAGGCAGCTTTAGGAAGGGGTGAAGTAAAACTGTGAAGTGCATCTAATGTCACAATGACTATACAAACTCACATTCTCACAGGAGTGAATGATGCCTGTGCAATGAATGTTTCAGTTTGAGAATTCATTTGCAAAATATGACCCCAAAATGGTGGATTGAAATAACACCCATTTTTAATCTCACTGAGTCCCTGGGTCCTGATTCCAGGCACAGAGTGGCCCACCCGCAGTGTGATCCTAGGAAATCACACAGTTAAACACAGATGTCCGTGGAATTTGTTCATTACTGGAAGCCTTAGGAAGAATTCCAAATTATCCCTTTTGTTCTGGACAATGCTTCTTACCTAGTACTGCTCTGACTCCTTGATCCCTTTCTGAGTCCAGGCTATCTAGGAATGAAGGCAATAAATGCATACAAAAAGCCAAACAAACCAAGCAAGACCAAAGACAGGGGCAAAGTGGCAGTGGCCACTGGGATTGGCTAATTAGCATAAACACTGAAAAAGGTCATGCACCGGCCCCCTTCCTGGCAGGCCAGCACACCTCTTCAGAACCACAGGCACTTTGCAGGTTGGCTCACATATTCATTTATTGACTTAACACGTTTTCTTCAACACTGCAGCCTGAGGGGCAGTTCATCTGGTAGCGTGGGATTTCAAAATGGAGAATGTATAAAGTTCAGGATGACTATCATGACACAGAGTGTCTACGTGTTGGTGCTCCATTGTCAGTGCTCCTGGCCAGGACACCACTGGAGATCCAGGAGGGAAAGGACAGCTGCAGTTTATCAGACATGAAGCCAAGCCCAGGGTGTATGAAATAAAGTCACAGGGCCAAAGCATCTGTGGTTCTGTAATGGAACACAAGTCTGGTCACTGAGTGCAGAGTTCAGTGAATAAGAATGAGGCCTGGAAGAAAGAAAAGTGACTTTATTTCAGAACTTAGCTGAGGGGGAAGTAATACAGGCTCCTGCCTTGAAGGGGCTACTTCACCTTTTTGGGGGTTGGCATGAACAGAATGCAGGGGAGAGGGAGAGGTGGTGCAGGGTCTCTGTAACTTGCTTTGGGTGTTTCATCTATCGAGTGGTCTGGCTGGCACCATCACGGGCAGAGACAGGCTGTAAATTGAGGTGATCTCCTGATGGGAGAGAGTTCCAGAGGTACTTAGTTTGCTTCAGGTTTCAGTCTCAGGACTTCTAGGTAAACATGTAGTTAGGTAATCTTGCCATATAGGGAATATCCAGTGGAGAGAAGCTAAAGGTTGTAAGTGCATTCCTAAAGAGCTAAGTAAGAGGTAAACACAGGAAAAAAAAAGAAAAGGTAAAGGACTTTATAGGAAAATGGGGTGCTCAGTTTCAGTTCTAGCCTTCATTTCCAGGGAAGTGGCTCCTGCAGTGAGAAGAGAGTTGGGGGATTATAAATTCTCAGATCCCAAAGAGTACAGGCCTTGTGAAACTGCTGCCTGGGTATAAATTTAGGGGCTGAGAGCTGGGATCAATTGACCCCATTGATTTGGGCCCCTTTCAATATCTTCTCTTGAGAAGGCAGCCACAGTCCCTCAGCACACATGGAAGGGGTGTGACTATACCCATTTGACACCTGACCAAGTCCCTGGTTCAGATTTCAGATTTCAGATTTCAGGTCATGGCCAGGCTCAATGAGTTTCTGCCCAAGGTCTCAGAGTGTGTGTGCTGAGATGTGTTTCTTCCTGGAGGCCCAAGGGAATGTTGGGCCTCAACTCCTTACTGCAATGCAGCTTGCCTCTTCATCGCCTCTGGGAGATCATAAGCTCCAGCTGTCCTGTCTCTCTTACTCTGCTCTTTCTGCCTCTTGGCTTCTCTCTAGGAAACTTGTGATTCTGTGGAGCCCAGCTGGATAAGCCAAGGTAATCTGTCTCCCCATCCTGGGCCACCCCCTCTCTCCATCCGGAGGCACATGACTACCTATAACATTGGACAAACAGGGCTGAAAGATGAGCAGGTAGAGAGGGAGGGGAGAGAGACTGGGGGAGTTTTCCACCTGGATCAGCTCAGGACAGCCCAAGTGGACCCTTGGTAACTATAAACCAGGGTCATCCGGCATGCAAAATATGCACTCCACCCCAAAGTCCCCAAAGAAACATCCCATGGCAGAGCATCAGCTAGAGCCCAAATGGACTTTAACGCTGGTGGACTTCCCAGCCGCAACATCAGTATCACCACCTGGGCCAAGGTCTGAACGCTCATCAGCTCATTCAGATGACAGGTGAGGAGTAATTCAGGGAATGCTCCCAGTACAATCCCCAACCCCCCACAACTTCTCTCTCTCTCTCTCTCCCCTGCCTCTCTCTCTCTCTCTCTCTCCCCGCCTCTCTCTCTCTCCCCCGCCCTCTCTCTCTCTCTCCCCGCCTCTCTCTCTCTCCCTCTCCGCCTCTCTCTCTCCCAGAATTCTGAGGGAGCAGGAGAAGTGAGATGAAGTTTTCCATGATTAACTGCAGAGTTTATGGTGGTTTCTTTGTTCCTTGGCATCTTGCATTCTCCTGGTCCTTTTGGATGTTTTGTATTTGTTCCAACTCAAAAATATCTTCTTACTTATGTTAATTGTCAAGGATCACTTTGAGTTTTGTGACTACATGTCTATGGAGGGTGGTAAAGTACAATACAAGGTTGCGGGTGTTCACAATACAAACTTTTGATTAAACTTACCTGTCTAGTGTCCCCAGAACTTGAAAATGACTCATTCAGAATTTTTGAAGGTCACTCTACACTTGGCAAAAATGATTGAGTAATTAAACCTTAGGGACAATTTAGGTTGACTGTGTAGTACATTTTGACTAAAATTGTTCATTTAGGAATGCTTCAATCCTACCACCCTTCTCTTTTGCTCAATACTTTCTTCACAAAAAAGTAGCTAAACATTCACAAAGTCTTTTTCTTGTGAGTATATGATTCAGACTTAATTCTGAGTGGAATGTCCTTTCATTCTAAACCTATTAGCACTCGTAGTTAGAGACTTTACTTCCTTTGACAGCCTTCCCATGCTTCCAGCATCCAGGCTGGAATCTTAGGATGACCTTATGGTAAGTCCTGGGTTAAGAAGTGACTTGGAATGCCAAGGTAGAAACTACAATGTTACAGGGTCCTCTGGTTGCCACATGAATCCAAAGCATTGCACGATAAGCTAGAAAGTCTGTTGCCTGAGAATCAGGGGTCACAGATTCTCTCACTGGCTCCCCAAGTTAGCAGCATTACAGTTTTGATAAATTGCTGAAACTCTGATCCTCAGATTCCTTATGTGTAATAGGAGTATCTGGGCTGTATGATTTCTAAGGCTTTCTAATTCCAGCTGTGGGAGTCCATGAGTACTTGAAATTGCATAACCACACATGATTAGGCTCCTTTCTAAAAACAAATTTAAAAAATAGAAAGTGATGATGAATATTTCTTGCTTATTATTTGGAAAATGAGTAGTTAGAAGGAAAGAAGGATTGCCCAGATGAACAATACCCTTGGATGCTGGGTTTGTAGGCAATATGTCTATAAAATTGTGTATTTATTTTCGAAAGGAGAAAGTTAGAAACACTTAACAGATGGATTACTTGCTTGAGGCATGCACATTATTTACAGCCTGGGCTAGAGTCCCAAACATGACTGAGTGTTAGGTCCATCCTAACTCCACCCTGCCCCAACTCCTGCTGTGATACCCCTTTGTTACTCCTTTGATACTCCTTGATACTTCTTGATACTTACTCCTTTGATACTCCTTGATACTTCTTGATACTTACTCCTTTGATACTCCTTGATACTTCTTCGTACTTAATCCTTTGATGCTTCTTGCATCTGGGTCAACCTGTGCTCTGCACTTCTTACTCTTCCTGCCTCAGTTACACCCTTTGTCCTATTGGTTGCAACTTTTTTGTGGAGAGGATCTTGCTAAAACCCCAGAAATAATGGCATGGGGATAGGTAAAGCTCCAGTTGAGCCAATGGGAACCTAGAAACCAGTCCGGATCCCACCACTATTATCTAGTGCCTGCTGGGTTTCAGCCCTTAGAGCTTTAATATGTCATCTCACACAACCCTGGAATATAGTCATGCACTGCAGACTGATAATTGAGAATGATATTTGGATAGTTAATCCAGTAGTTTTCCAACTTGCTTTTTAAAATATAACTTTGTTCCCCCAGATGAAACCTTATGTGGATATGTCTGCAGGTACCTCATTAACTCACACACTTAAAATTGGTTTGTAGGTAACCTACCCAGAAATTGCTCACTCTCTGCAGGTTGAGTATCCCTTGTTAGAAATGCTTGGGACAAGACAAAGTTTTGGATATTGGAGTTTTTCAGATTTTGAATTATTTGCAATATACTTAACAGTTGAGAATTCCGAATCTGAAAACCCAAAATCCAAAATTCATAGGCTAATGAGCCTTTCCTTTAAACATCAAGTCAGCACTCAAAAAGGAGGGAAAATCAATTCACTAACAGAAAATCATAATATAATTGTGATTTCAGACAGATAAAGGAGGACGGGGAGAACAGGGTGTTAGAACATAGGAAAGGGAATCTATTGCTGTCTTACTGCTGAGGAGAAATAAGAGGAGCTGTGGCGACTTCAGGGAGGAGGTGACACTGAGCTGAATGAACTTTAAAGCAGGGGGAGAAAGAGATTCATGGCAATAGCCCTGTGGGGAACGAGGGAATAAGTAAGAGAAATCAGACTTCAGAGCAGAGCACAGTACTTCTGCTTTACTTCCTTTAGAAACATACTTTACTTTCATATATGAAAATTATCAAAGTTAAAGGAAGAATCATTAAAAAAATTAAAAGACAAGTCACAGGGTGAGATAATGTATTTGCAAAACTTACACTTGATAAAGACTTTTATCCAAAACATGCAAAGAACTCTTAAAACTAAAAAAAGTAAGCAGACACTCAATTTTCTAAAAACTGGCAAAAGACCTGAACAGACACCTTTCCAAAGATGATATATAGGTGGGAAAAAGGGATATGAAAAAGATTTCAAATATTATGTGTAATCAGAGAATTGCAAAGTGAAACAGTAGTGAGATACCACAACATATATACTTTAAGGGCTAAAATCCAAAAAACTGACAAAATCAAATGTTGACAAGGATTCAGAACAGAAAGACATCATATTCATGGTTGCTAGAATGCAAAATGCTGCAGCTATTTGGGAAGACATTCAGCAGTTAAATATAATGTTACCGTAAAATCCAGCAATTGTGCTCCTATTTTCCCAAATGAGTTGAACACTTACATCCACACAAAAACTATACACAGAGGTTTATGGCAGATTTGTTTATAAATTGCCAAAAATTGGAGAAAACTAAGATGTCTTTTCATAGACGAATAGTTAGGCAAAGCGTAGTACATCCCTACAATGGAGTATTATATGGAAACAATAGGAATGAGCTATCAAGCCTCAAGACAACAAGAGGAATTCTTAAATGCTTATGGCTAAGTGACAGGAGCCAGCATGAAAAGATGCCCATTCTTTAAGACTCCAGTGCCTACTCTCATATCTTTTAGTACCTTTTAATGGTGCATTTAATAGTTATTTACATGCATAGGTGTTTTAGCCTGCATTTTATCACATTTTGTTCAGTAAAATGTATTGCAGAAACAGCCATGATATTTTTCAGCTATTCCCATCAAGAATTGAAGCCAAGAACTGTCACCAATGCCCAGTCACAGATTGGAAAATGAACATGAAGATGTTTAGACAATCATTTCCAGCCGTGAAGAAAATCAGCTGGTTATAATGATTAGCCAACATTGTAGAACATAATGAATGAAGAAATGTAATGAAAATAGACATTTATGTGAGTGTTCTGCATCCATTAGTTAACCAATCTGGAGGGTTCCTGGGGCCATGATCTCAGCTTTTTGTAAAGTGACATTATCTTGATGCACACTGCATGTGGGGTGCTGGCTAGAAACCACCATTCTCAATTTTAAACAATAAAAAATATAGGCAAGCTAGTGAATGCAAGGAGTCTGCACCATTGTATCATAAATTCAAATTACACAGCTTTTAAAACTAAAGACACACTGCCTTCACCTCTTTGCTGCCATCTCCATGGATGGGAGAAGTGTGTGCATTCTCCCTAAAGATGCTCAAATACCTGTGCCCATGCTGCCATGTGCTTTCTGTTCTGACTCACCAGGGGGACTAGGGCAAGCACCCCATCAGTCAGCAGGCAGTGGTGCACAGGGCTGGTGAAGGTCTGCTAGCAGTAGACTGGGTGGGAAGAGGCCTTTTGGGGGAACAAACATAGCTCATCAACAAAGACAAGAGTATTGTTATTCCGAGTGCATCCCATGGACACTATGCATGAGAATCACTGATATAATTTTGTTGTGCCCCCACCTTTCACCTTGAATTGTAATAAGCCCCATGTGTCACGGGTGGGGCCAGATGGAGGTAATTGAATCATGGGGCGGTTTTCCCCATGCTGTTCTCATGGTAGTAAACAAGTGTCATGAGATCTGATGGTTTTATAAATGGGAGCTCTTCTGCACAAGCACTCTTGCCTGCTGCCATGTAAGATGTGACTTTGCTCCTCATTTGCCTTCAGCAATGATTGCGAGGCCTCCCCAGCCATGTGGAACTGTGAGTCCATTAAACTTCTTTCCTTTATAAATTACATAGTCTCAGGTATGTCCTTATAGCAGCCTGAGAATGGACTAACACAATCACCCTGTATAGCTTAGCGGCAGTAAGAGGTCTATCTCCAAATGCTGGAATCAGGAGGGCTGGGACAAGGCCTGGGAATCAGCATGCCTATCAAGCACTCAGTTAATGTACACACACGACACTTGAGACCAACCACTCTGTCACAGGTTGTTCAGGGAGGCTGTTCTGGCCCAATATATAACAGGCTCACTTGCTATGGTAGGAAATCCCTTTCTCCACCTTTCCCCCACACTAACCCAGCTCCTAGCACAGGAAGGGCTGTTTTGCAGGGTGTGGGAGAGGGTGTATTGAGAATGTGAGTATGAATTAAGTAGCTCAGTAGCTCCAGGACGCAGTGCTGTGTCCTGTCTAACACTGGAGAGAGTGGGATTATCTTCACCAGAAAAAAAAAAAAAAAAAAAAAAAAAAAAAATCATCTCCTTCTTCTGTGCTGGATCAGAGCAGTAAGGTATCTGAGGCTCTCTTAACAAAGTTCCACAAACTGGGTGACTTAAAATCACAGAAATTTATTGACCCACAGTTCTAGAAACAAGAGTCTAACATCAAGGCATGTGCAGGGCGTGCTTCCTCTGAAGGCTGTAAGGGAGAATCTGTTCCTTCAATCACTGGGGCTCCCTGGCTCGTAGAGAAAGATGTAGTTCCAGTCTCTGTCTCTGTCATCATATGATGTATTCCTTCTTGTGCCTCTGTGTCTTTTGTCTTCTTCTCCCAAGGACACCCGTCATATTGGATGAGGGCTCACCCTAATTCAATATGACCTCATCTCAACTTGATCATATCTACTAAGACTCTTTCTCAAATAAGGTGACACTCACAGGTACAAGGGTGGGGTGGGTGAGGACTTCAACATACCTTTTTGAAGGACACATGCAACCCAAAACAGCATCCGAAACATGATGATAAAAACACATTGGACAGGTCACACCATTGATCAGCAGCAAAAGTGATGGAGCCAGAAGATGAAACTTCCCTGTGGGGTGCCTGGATTACTCCAAGTTCTCTTCATGGGGTATTTAGAAGCAGGACCTAGACATTTAGATTGGCAATGCCTTTGAGGTTCATGGTTAGGCATGAAATATGGAATTTCTCTGGGATCTGGTTATGCCTAGGCTAGAAAGGAGTGACTTTTTATAACCCAAGCTGTTGAAAGGGGTCCCACTGCTTGCACCATTTGCTTAATTTAATTGCATTACAATCCCAAAAGGTTTTATTTCAAACATTTTTCAGAATCCAAGCCTAGATGGACCCTTTACAGGGCACCATACACTTCTGCATTTTGTAGTAATAAATACATTAAAAACTAATTACTGAAGCACTCCATGGGGAATATGGCATGCATTAAACAAGAGACATTTTTGGAATCCTGGCTATCTTTGGAACACATGAGCAGATGGACACCTGAAAAACTCTGCCACCTGGTCAGTTCTGCAAAACTTTGGAAAAGGTCTTCTGGGTCATTTCTGAAGATGATTTTCTGACTTTTGGGGGCAGAATTCATCCAGCAAATTGCTGACTGCAGATGCACCCTGAGGGCTGCAGTTGGCTTGGGGTCCTGTTGAGAAGGCGTTGGCATGGGCAGCTGGTTTTTGCCACTGGCAGCAAGAGCTGGCTTTGCATGCTGATGATGCTGTTGCCAAACACTTAATAGGTTTCAAATAATTTCTCCATCAATAATCCCATCTGCAATACACATTTCACTCACTTTTCTTTATTGTAAAGCAGTCCGTCTTCCTCGTACCTTTACTGGACAAGTTAGGGATTTCAATCCTGGTCTCAGTATAGGAATTCCTGGTATAAAATCCTCTCTCTCTATTTACAAGTTGTATAACCTTGGGCATGTTAATTAATCTTTCTCTGAATCAGGCTCCTTTGGTGTGAAATGAGGCTAATAAATTTGATAAGATAATTAAGTCAGATAATTCATGAAAAGCACTGACCCAAGGCCTGCCCCACAGTGAGAGCTTAATGAGCAAAAGCTTTCATTGATGTAGTAGAACCCCATGATACACAAATCAGGATATAATGAAGTCAGCAACAGGCCTCTATCTTCCATAGCAGGCTCATCCTTTCATTTCACTAACTCTCAAATAAAGCTATCTTTTTGTTTGTAATTATATTTGCTGATCTCACGGGGGCTTAACTGTAAGGTAATACTGGTGTAATATTTGAATGGGATAATATGCTTGGAAATAGACGCCAAAATTGACAAGCCAAATACATAAAATGTAGCTTTATGATTGGTGATGCTCTTGTTTTTAACATCAACACCCTGATATCTTTACAGCAGTCATTATTCCAATATCTATCAGTATATTTTAGTGATATTATCGAACAATACAATTCTCCAGTATTCTGCTTGTAGTGGATAAGTGATGCTTCATCCAGATTCTTTTCCCAAGGCTAATGCACCCATGCACCCATCCCACAGCTGTTAGCAATATTGGTTGCTGAAGACTCACTGACATACCCCCCTCACTGGCAGAGAACTGCCCTACCCTAAGGTGACGCCCCCTTCCAGGAGGTGGCTGAGACCAATGTCTGACTGTACATGAATACAAATGCCTCAACTGAGGGGCCATCCCAAAGCCAGTGCTCTCCATAGGACTGGCTAAGAGCTCAGTTGCAACTGTACTGCCAGTCAGCTGTCTCTACCATATCTCACAATCTCATTTCTTACTGTTGTGCATATTGTGGATAATTCCTCATAAACATCCTTCCTGAGATTTTTCTATCTTAGATTCATTTCAGAGGACCTTCTTTTAAGATTTCCATTTTGATATTCTGAAGACGATCACATAGGTCCTTTCAGTGGGTGATGCTATTCTAAACACCCCTGCTGAGCAGGTTGTAGCTAGCACCCTAGAGGGTTTAGTGAGACATGTTTGTGTCAAAGGATTGGTGATAAAACCCACAGAAATCCAATTGTCTGCCACATGAGCAAAGTTCTAGTGACCCAATGATCTGGGAGCATATAAGGATATTCCTTTGCAGAGAGATACAACTTGCTGCAGTTTTACCCTACAACCAAGAAAGAGACACAATGCTTGATAAATCTCTGGATTATGACAGTAACATATACCACATTTGATGTCATAATACTCGTAAGTAAATATAAGTAACTCATAAGATTGTAAGTTTTATCCAGGGTCTGTAGCCAGAAAGGGCTCTCAGCAGATCCGTGCATGGTGCAAACTTTGCTGGTGCTTCAGCCTTTCATGCCAGTAAATCTAACAGTACTGGAAGTGTCTAGGGCATAGCAAGGTGTCTAGGAAGCCTCACTGGTGAATTCCGGGAGAGACTCTCAGGGTTTTGGAGTAAAGCCATGACTTCTTTTGGACAATGTTTCTCCCTTTGACAAGCACCTTCTGGTTGACTGGGTCCTGATCCATATTGAATGGCTGATCTAGGTCAAGCAACTCTGCGACCTCAATATACTATGACCAGCAGAGTGTTACCTGAGAAACAGCCTTTTGGTTAAACAGCATGATCTGTGAGACCACGCCAAAGCCAATCTGTAAGGCATGGGCAACCTCCATGAGAGGGTGGTGCGTGTTCCAGTTAACTTTCCTGTGCTTCACCACTTTCCTAGCAACTCACCTGCAGCCTCATGTGCGGCTCCGTAAGGCCGGTGAACTTAACTGAAAAGAATCAAAGGTCTGCTTCAAAGATGAATGTGAAAAAAATCCTTCCTGTTTATAATATCTAGATGAAGTCTTGGGACCTTGGCGGGTTATCTTGGCCTTGTTTGGTCCTCTCTCCTCTGGACTCCTGTAACATTTTGAATCTGCAGCACCCCCAGCCCCATTAAATTCTTTCTCCTAAAAGAGTGTTGCTGTCAGGCCGGGCTTGGTGGCTCACCTCTATAATCCCAGCACTTTGGGAGGCCAGGGCGGGTGGATCACGAGGTCAAGAGATCGAGACCATCCTGGTCAACATAGTGAAACCCTGTCTCTACTAAAAATACAAAAATTAACTAGGCATGGTGGCACACGCCTGTAGTCCCAACTTACTCAGGAGGCTAAGGCAGGAGAATTGCTTGAACACAGGAGCGGAGGTTGCGGTGAGCCGAGATTGCGCCATTGCACTCCAGCCTGGGTAATAAGAGTGAAACTCCGTCTCAAAAAAAAAAGAGTGTTGCTGTCACTAGAAGAGAGTGGCTACCGTGAGACAGTCCCATGCAGGGGTGGCCCCGTAGGACTACTTCATGAGGCAGAGTGATCTGAAGTGGAAAGAATTGGGATAGTATTTCTGTATGTCAATTTTGCAATGGAAAAGACACAGCCTACGGTGATTACAAATTGATAGAAAAAAAAAAAAAAAAGGGGTGGCATATTTAAGAAAGGTATATGGATGAGCATCTGCAAAGGGGCACAGGGAATGAAGACATTCATGAAAAAACTAAGTGATTATCAAAGGGAATAACCTGTGGGGGAAACTCAATAATCAGTTGGACAAGATGAGCGTGTGGATTTCGGTCAGTCTATTTTCTTGGCAACACTGGCTCTTGCCCCATGCGTCTGTGCACATAGGATCAATAGCATCAATAATGAAGATTGTGCATGGACTCTACAAACTGAACGTGCTTCATCAAGCTTAACAGGACACTGCTACCATTAAACACTAATAATGCCTTTAGTAGAGTCTAATGCTAAGCACTCACTATATACGATAAGCGTGCATTCAAATTTTTCCCAAGATTCTTGGTTTATACTTCTTGCCCTTTTCACCCGTTAGTCACTTTTTTTATTCTCAGAAAATGACCTACTTTAGATTATCAATCATGATCATTCCACAGACATTGCACCCCTTCCCTGTGGAATCAGCCTGTCACCAGCTAGTAGGTATAGTATATCTTTCTCTTTCTATGATACAGTAGGCAACAATTTATTTTCATGGAAATGGATACGTATTCTAGATACAGATCTGTTTACCCTGCAGAAAACATTTTGAATAGAACTATCATTAGTGACTTAAGAAATTCCTTGGTCTTTCACCGTGGTATCTCAGTTTGCAATGACATTAGTCAAGGAAGTCATTTTACTGTGAAGGGTGACTTGTAATGATCTAAAATGCACAAATTAATTTATTTTTTCCATGTGCCTCAAAACAAAATCAATGGCTCTATGAAAAGATGGAATAGGGTTCTGAGATTCAAGGCACAGTTTTGAGGTAGCATCCTGTGAGGTTGGGGTGCTGTGCCACAAAATAAGGTATATGCCTTTAACCAACGAGAATTTTTATCAGTTAGGGCCCACACAGAAGACAGAAACCACACAATATTACGAAAGTGCAACGTTTGATGTAAATAATTATTAACTATAATAGGGGAATACCCACAGTGGGTAAAAACAAATAGGAAAAAAAAAAATACAGCGATGGCAGATATGTAAAGCAGACAGCAGCACTAAGGCTGAGGCAGAGCACCCACAGGAGGTACAAATCTGTAAGAACCCCATTCCCTGACCAGGGCTTAGATCCTGACCTCATGGGAAGGATGCAGCCAAAGTCCCCCAAATGACAAAAAAGTTCATGGAGCCGTCACGCTGGTGGGGCTCACTGAAAATCTTCTGGGACACTGGGAAGACCTGTCCACAGTGGGTAACCATGCCACAGAAATCACTGAGAAGCCACTTCTCTGGGGTTTGGGGAAGCTACCCATGGGAAGATGTTGCACTCGTGGACTTGTGGGGGAAGCTTTCCTTTGTAGTGCCAGGGGAAGCCCAAGGCTTGGAATTCACAGGCAGACGCTCCCAGGTGTCGCACTGGAGAGCCACCCTAGAGCAGGTCGGACAAAGCTCCCCATCAGATGGTATAGTAGGCTGTGGGCTACCATGTGCTGCCAGGGCCTAGGAAGAGGGGCATTCTGGAACCAGGAATCTAAGCCCCATCCACCAGCAGTGTCTCTTCAGGACGGAATATAGACAAAGCTTTGCATTGTACCTACTGACAAACCCAATCTATCTATATGGCGTATTTCCATCATCATAGAACAGGCAATGATGTATGGGTTTGGAGCAGAAAGGCAACAAGTTGTTAACCAGCAAAGTCCTCTCATATGACTATTCAGCTTCCATTCTCACCCCCTATTCATACATTTTAACTTCTATCCAACAACGAAACAACTTTATACTTCCACCAGACAAGATACAGATATCCTTCTTACAAGTACAGACATTCTCACATACTTTCTAAGTGTCAGGATGCACACCCCCAATGGTCATTGCGCCTATCACTGGCTGAATTAATTACTCCTCAAAGACACACAGTGCCCCATGTGTGTTCTGTTACCAGTTGATTCCACAGTCATGAGCCCATTGGTGCACTTCTTTGGTGTGAAATGTGTTTCTTTCTTCATCATACACAATGTTGTCTGGAATGTCATGATGCTGAATAAGGCATTCTGTGAATTCACAGATGCTGCTGCTAGTAGAAGCATTACAGGCAGAGAAGGAAAATCCACGTCTAAAATTGTATCTATTTTGGTGAAAGGAAATCTCACATGCTTCTATTAAGGAAGAAGGCCAATGTAATCAACCTGTTACCAGGTGTCCAGATAGTCCCCCCCCCCAAGAAATAGTGTCATATTAGGGTCTCATTATGGTCTTTTCTTTGGCAGATCAAGGGCTTAGCATTGCATTAGCCAAGTCATACTGAAGCAGGAAAGGCGAGACACAAACCTCTCAAACACCAAACTGAGGAAGGAAGTGGTTTTTTATTCTCCTGGGAGCTTTGGGGGCAATAGCCTCATTCACCGAGCTCCCCAAGAAGCAGCTTCTCTCCCTTTTATAGACTTACAATGCTAAAGGGGAAACTGAGGTGAAACTATGTCATTATGTCATTGTCCATTTGCTGGACATCTGACCTTACAATCTTTTGGCTTCATTGATTTGCTAATTCACATGCAGCATGAGTGGGGACCAGCAGGGGAGGGGCTTACAGAGACAAGACAAAGGCGGTAAGCTATTTGTCGGTGGAGGTGTTTCCAGGAGGGAGCGTGGGCTGTGCAGACGTGGGGACGTGACCCAGTGCAGGGCTCCAGCCAGTAGGGGATAACATTCATTTGCAACTCTTTCAAGGCTTTCAGACAGCAGAGACACTGGGAACTGAAAGGGAGTCATCTTCCCAGCTCTTTGCTATTTTATTTTTTTTCCTTCTTCACCCTCCTTCCCATCTGGAGGAGAGGGGAGGGAGGAGGTGGAGATCACGAAACAGAAGAAATTGAGGGTGTCTTCCCTGTCAACCTTAGATTTGGAAAGTCCAGGGTTGCGCTAGCTGAACTCACTGGGAAACTGTCTTTGGAGATGCCAGAGAAAGCCATCCATGAGGAGATATCAGGCCATGGAGCACACCAGGAAGCTACTTTCTGGGGTCCATGGTAATTTTCCCACTGGTGGAGTTCACTGGAAATCTTCCTCTAGGGTTCCAGGGGAAGTGATATACAGGGAAGTGCTTCACCATGGAACCCATGTAGAATCTGCCTCCAAGGGGTGGTGTGCTGGGGATAGTCACCTCTGGGAAGGTGTGGCATGCTGTGCTGGCTGCTGCATTCTGCAAGTGTCTGACTCCTCCTGTACTATCCTTCCGCCTGCACTGTCCCTTCAGCACCCTGTGGTGACAAAGCTTAACATTGTGTCAGTTACAAGGGAGAATGCTTACAGGGTCTAGCTCCTTTATCACAGAGCAGGCAATACAGGGTGAGGTTGGAGCTGATACACAGTAAACCATGATGGTCACATCATTCTACAGCATGTTCTTCTCCATAAGCAGAATGTGTGTGTCAAAGACAAAGGAGTAAAAAAGGGAATAGTCTACCTCTGTCATTCCTAAGAGTTTTGTTTCCCATACATGCAACCTTGTGTGTGGTTGGTTTAGATGACCAAGAAATGACGACTGTAATCAGAATTTTCAGTAAAACTTTTATTAAATAATAACCTGAAACTCCTTCCTAAGTATTTATTCCCCTTGTGATATTACATCACCATGAGGAAAGAAGGGGTCCTGTGCTTGCTGGGGTGATTGGCTGTGATTACGAAGATGAAATTCTGTTAATAACACACCATTGTCAAGAGACGTGCATCTCAAGAAAGACTGTGTGAAATCCAAGGAAAGCACTTTGCTATCTCTTAGAAATCTTATTCCCTAAAATATCAGTCAACAGAAAATTGTGGCAATCCAGTCAAGAAAGATCCACTAAGGATATGAATCCCATATCATTCAAGCCCTCAGCCACAGCACCAGGAAGAAATTCCAACTAACTGAGAGGCTGTCTGAGAATGGCTTGAACCCAGGAGGCAGAGGTTGCAGTGAGCTGAGATCATGCCATTGCACTCCAGCTGGGAGACAGTGTGAGACTCTGTCTCAAAAAAAAAAAAAAAAGACATGCCGAGCTGTTAAGGATAAATATAAGATGCTTGCAATTTTCTCTCCAAAGGTTTTGCAAAAGAAACAATATATATACATATGTAGATAAGGCAACTTAGCACAATGTTATCAACTCATTACTTTTTTTTTTTTTAAGACAAGGTCTTGTTCTGTCACCCAGACTCGAGTGCAGTGGCATGAACATGGCTCACTGTAGCCTTGACCTCCTGGGCTCATGGATCCTCCTACCTCAGCCTCTTCCTTCCTAATAGCTACATAAGCAGTAATCAGAATGCATGTTTTTAAAATTAATTTAACCCCCTTTCTTCTCCCCCATTACTTCATATAAAAATCACTGGTGATGCCAATATTTTAAGCTTCAGGTAGGAATTGAAATGTATTGATACTCTCTAAATCTCTCACTGTATTAGTCCATTCTCATGCTGCTATAAAGAAATACCCAAGAATGAGTAATTTATAAAGAAAATAGGTTTAATTGACTCACAGTTCCACATGGCTGGGGTGGCCTCAGGAAACTTAACAATCATGGTCAAAGGGGAAGCAGGCAAATCTTACACAGTGGCAGGTGAGAGAAAAGAGAGAGAGAGAGAGAGAGAGAGAGAGAGAAGGAGAGAGAGGGGAAAGAGAGAGAGAGAAGGAGAGACAGAGAGGGAGAGAGACAAAGAAGGAGAGAGAGAGAAGGAGAAAGAGGAGAGAGATAGAAGGAGAGTGCGAGAAGGAGAGAGTGTCAAACACTTATAAAACCATCAGATCTCATGAGAACTCACTATCACGAGAACAGCATGGGGGAGCCTGCCCCCATGATCCAATCATCTCCCACCAGGTCCTTCCTCCTGGTACATGGGGATTATGGGGATTACACTTTGAGATGAGATTTGGATGGGGACACAGAGTCAAACCACATCCGTCACCTTCAAAATCATTGTAGTTATCTGTGAAATAAGTGGAGTCTGAAATTACCTGATATAATATGTTAGCATGAAGATCATTATGTGAACCTGAAGCAACTGTAAGATTCTACAGGCAGTGCCTGGTTTATGGGCCATACCTGTTGCCCACGGGACAGTGAGTCACCCTGCTACTTACTACTGCCATTGCCTAGAACAAATCAGCTTCTCTGAACCTTAGTTTTCCCATCTGGGAAACAAGTAAAGATGACAACTCAATTCTTGGAATTATTACAAGAAACACATGATATAAGATCTATAAAGAAATTGGAAAATATTCAAATAGTATAAAATTGTAAGTAGTTATTAATTTTTTATTGACTTACAAGATTCTTATAACATGCCCGAGATGCTAAGAGAAAGGTCTTATAGAACTCTCACCTTGGTGTCTGGATAAACAGAGTTCTAATAAGAAAAATACAAAGACAACGAAAAGAAAAACTAAACAAAACTCTGATGAACAGTAGTCGTCAACAGAAGAGATCATGCTTAGTGCAAATATCTAGAAATATGCCCGATATCCCCCATCAGAGCTTATCAGAGGCTTCTTAAAGCGTTTTGGCTTGCCGGAGACCCTTCTTTTATGTTTAGCTGGTTCAAAAGATCCAAGTGGGAGTTTAAAGTACATTCTAGAGCTAAAGCAGAGCCTCCTTTTGTGCAGGACCTCCTGAAAACTTGTAGCTTAATGAGTTACCCAGGAAATTGACCTGAGCAGCATTTTCAACTGTGGTATATGGTTATCTCCAAAGTCAAACAACAACAACAAAAAGAAACATTGTGTCCTCTTTTGCATAGTAGTACAAGGTGAAAATGAAGCAAGTTCTCTCCATATTTAGGAGGCTTATTCCAGTTTGTGTTATACTCTGGATTTCCAGAAACATGATTAATGTAGTAAATAACTTGTCTGCTGAGAGACAATTGTAAGCCAAAATCTGACTGTTCCAATCCCGACTGACCAGTGATATCCAGTGATATTTTGGTGCCCAGCACTAGTGATAGTTCAGACGTTATGCCTAAGATAATGTATTGGAATTTCCCTTTTACTGCTGCAGTTACCCTGGTCAATAGCCACAGGATTTTCTGTGGCAATTAGATGTTTTAAATAATATATAATTATTTTTTTAGCAATCCTTAATTTTATTAACAAGTTTGAAAATATATTTCTCCATACTTTTATGATCTTGTACATTTACATCTCTGATTTCGCTATTGTACACACACTTTAAATTACTAATTTACAAAATTGTGGGGTTTTTTTTTGTCTCTGTCACCCATGCTGGAATGCAGCGGCATGATCAATGCTTGCTAGAGCCCAGCCTCAACCTCCTGGTCTCAAGCAGTCCTTCTGCCTCACCCGCCAAGCAGCTGAGATTGCAGGCATGCACCACCATGCCCAGCTAATTTTTTAAAATTTATTTTTTTTAGGTACAGGGTCTCACTGTGCTGCCTAGGCTGGTCTAGAATTCCTGGGCTCTAGTGATCCTCCTGCCTCAGACTCCCTGGAGGTCTGGGATTACAGGCATCAGCTACCGTACTTGACCCTAAATTACTAATTTGATTTAACATTTTTAACCTCAGTTCTTTTCCTCTGAAATCTGGAAGTATTTTGCATATCTGTTGTTTATATTATTCTTTTGAGTCTACACAATTTTACGATTCTTTTTTTTTTTTTTTTAGTTCCCAGGGTGACTCCTCTTTTCATGTAGCTTACTTTTCTACATCATTCTGCTGACTTTTTGTCCTAGATTTTTCTTATGTCATGGTTTTCTGCTCCAGTTTACAAAGCTCTGCCTCCTTGCATATTTTGAAAAGTCAAACTATTTAATTCTCATTGAAATGTGATTATGTTTCATAGATGAAATAATGTTCTTTTTAGTCATCATTGAATGATGTGATTTCTTTTCTAGATTGTATTTTTGCCAGTAGACAGTACAAATGCTTCTCCTGGCATAATAAAATGGTAGTCAGAAACTCTTCTCATAGCTGCATGGGGATATCACCTTGATGTGTTTCTAGCAGGTATGACCACAGAGAGCTGTCCAGGTTGCTGAATGTTTTTTTTTTTAAATCTCTGGCCTCCTTGTATAGATAGCACTGCAACTTCATGGAATGTATAAACCAAGATCTAAATGGCTAGATGAGCTCATTGCTACTGTAGATGCATTGTCCCAGCCTCCCTCAATGGAAATATATGTATATGCATGCATGAGAGCATGAACAAATGCATGCCCCTTTAAATCTAATTGCTTTATTATCTCTGTCTCTCTGTCTGTCATCTATCTGTCTATGTATCTATCTATCTAATAAAACAGGATATGAACAACATATAGTCTGTTTATATAGTTCTACCTTCTTTCTTGTCAGTAAAAACCTGGCTTCTCTTCCCAATATATTGACTGATATTTTCAAATTCCTGTATGACCATCTCCACCCACTTTATCCTGCTCCAATACTGGATTTTGCAGGCTGCTATTTCTGGTCACCACTGGGCAAGGCTTGAATCCTGGTTTGGATTCCATCCTATTGGCCATTTACTTTGGCCTGACCAATTGCTTTTGATCTAAATGAACTGAGAAAGGAAGGAAGGAATGGAGGAAGGGAGGAAGGGAAGGAAGGATGGAGCGAGGGAAGGAAAGTTTGTCTATTAAGATGTGAACTAACCTTCACAACTCAGCTCAGGGAAACCTTCCCTAGTCATTGCTGCTTTTGCTAATATCAGCAAGAGTTTCCTCTGTTGAGATCCCCAACTCTTCACTGTCTACTGCATGAGATTTAGTACTTCTTGATGGATCTTGAATCACTGCTGTAGAAAATTAAATTTTATAGAACACCTACCTGTGCCAGGCCCTGTATTGGTGTTTCTAAATGTAATTTTTAAATTCTACATCTCTAATCTTCAAAAATACTCATAAATTGTACACATTCATAATTTTTAAAGCAGAGTCTACATCCTCATTTCACAGATGAAGAAACTTGAATGATTTGCCCAAATGCACCTAGTTTTAACAGGTAGGATAGAATAGATTCTGCAACAACAACTTGAAAACTTGCTGATAACTACAAAGCTATTAATACAGTTCTCACTCACACCACTTACTCTTTGCAAACCAACTAAAACTCTCTCTCATGTCATTTTCACCAGGACCTGGGTAGACAGAGCAACCTGTGGAACATTGCGGCAGAGTGGGAGGACAGTGTGGACAAATGGTTGCTAGTTCCTAAAGTGTTTGCCCAGGATTTACACAATTTCCTTACATTTAGCCAAAGAAAGGGGTGTGGCCAAGTCTGATGTCCACAGGGTTAGGAAGTATAATTATTCTTCCGAGAGGAAATAATACATATATTTGAACAATATCACAATGAACCAAAATGGTAGAGAAAATCTGGCATTTTAAACCAAATATTTTTTTTCTTTCTCTGTTTCCAATCAATGTGTATTTCACTGTTCGATATTTATTTTTGTTATTTTTAAAATGTATACATGCTAAATCCAAATGCTAACTAGACTAAAACAGATTAAGGGCAGATTCTATGTTATTCTACTCTACAAAACTTTCCTAAACACTTTTGTCGGTATCAGTTATTTCCTTCTTCTGACCTGTTTTTCTTTAAGATCTATGATTCTTGCCTCTGTTGCCCTGAGCTCTGCAGTGAAACTCAAACATTATTCAATAGAACAAATGTCCATCATTCTGGATTCATTGTCATTCTCTTTATGCTACTTTTTTTTTTGCAGTCTATCTTTATATACATACAAATGTACACACAAGGTATAAACAGTTCAATTACTTTTCCATTTTTATTTGAATGAAGACTAAAATCCTTGCCATAGCTTAATGGGCCCTGAGCAATCTGGTGCTGTCTATTACTCTAGCCTTACACAATGCCTCCCCTGCTCAGCACCAGGTTCCCTAGACCTCAGCCTGGGCACCTGCTAGGCTCTCCTCATCACAGGGCGTCTGCACAGGATCCCAATGCCTATAATGGCTTCTTCCCATATTCACCACCATCCATTCTCGTAGTCTCCTATATTCTGCTTCCTAACACTTAGAGTAGGTGAAGCTGTATGCGGATTTTGTGACCCTCTGTTTACCACCACCCTCCAACTACATTATCAGTTCAATGTGGGCAGATATCATGCCTATTCTTTCTCATCTGCTTATCACCAAAGTCCAGCACGGTGTCTGTCACGGTGTAGGCTGAAGTTAACACTTACGGAGTGAGTTAATAAAACCTTTGCTGATTGCTGCTGTGAAGATAAATCTTACCATTTCTGAGAGCCTACTGATAGCAGAACTGTTTGTTTCAGACTACTGTGGCAGGCAGAGAAGTGGCCTTCCAAAGATGCCCAAGTCGTAATGCACAGAACGTGTGGCTATATCACCTTACATGCAAAAGAGTCTTGGAAGATGAAAATAAATTAAAGTATTTGAGATGATGAGATTACCCTGACGTCACCGTGAGTCTGATGTGAACACAATGCTCCTAAGAGAAAGAGAGGGGCGAGTGGGTGGGAGAGATTTGAATACGCAGCATTGACGGCTTTGAACATGGAGGAAGGGACCACGAACCAAGGGACTCCGGTGGCCTTCAGACACAGGAAAAGGCAAGGAAACGAATTGTTTCTTAAAACTTCCAGAAGGAACACAGCGTTGACAACACCTTGATTTTTTTTTTCTTTCTTTCTTTCTTTTTTTTTTAATTTATTTTACTTTAGGTGCATACTATATCTGGCATTTCTCCCCATGTTATCCCTCCCCGTGCTCCCCTCCCTCCCCACCCCCTGCTGTCTCTCCCCTACCCCACGCAACTGCACCCAGTGTGTGATGCTCCTCTCCCTGAGTCTATGTGTTCTCTTTGTTCAACATCCACCTATGAGTGAGAACATGCGGGGAGTTAGTGACTTACAACACAAATGTATTTTCTCATTGATTTTGGAGGTCAGAAATCAGATGTGGGTTTCACAGGACAACACCTTGATTTTAACCCAGTGAAACCCACGTCTGATTTCTGACCTCCAAAATCAATAAGCAAATGCATTTGTGTTATAAGTCACTAACTCTGTAGTAATTTCCCACATCAGCAATAGATAATTAATACCTCTATTTTGGATTACATTTTTTTCTTCTGATGACCCTCATTAGAGTTCAAACTCTACAAAGACAGGGTCCATATCTTTGGCACCCCACCTTGACAGCCAGCACATGGTTGCATCCCAGTCAAACTGACCTCTCCAATGGTTTGTTTACATTTTGAGGTTTTACTCTTATTTATCTTACAGGAGACCTTTAGGCTTTGTGTGTATAAAGAGAAGTGATCTTGAGAGGTCCTGTGAAATTTCATATTAATCTGTGAAAACAATAAAGGAAAAAGCAATTCAGCTTACACATCATCTTCTAGACATGCCATTGTTTTTCTTTCTTTCTTTCTTTCTCTTTCTTTCTTTCTTTTTTTTTTTGAGACAGAGTCTCGCTCTGCTGCCTAAGCTGGAGTGCAGTGGCACCATCTTAGCTCACTGCAACCTCCACCTTCGGGGTTCAAGCGATTGCTATTCTCCTGCCTCAGCCTCCCATGTAGCTGGGATTACAGCCATGCACCACCACACCTGGCTAATTTTTGTATTTTTATAGAGATGTGGTTTTGCCATGTTGGTCAGGCTGGTCTCACCAGACCTCAGGTGATCCGTCCACCTCCGCCTCGCAAAGTGCTGGCATTACAGGTGTGAGCACCGCACCCACCCAGCATGCCACTGCTTCTGTGCTACTTCCCCTGCACCTTCCACACTTACCATTGCCACCACACTTAGAAGTGCTTTACTCTTCTCATGCATTGTAACTCATCCAAGGAAGTTTCCAGGAAATTTCAAGGCTACAATCAAGGTTGCATTTAAAGTATTTACTGAAGACTGCAGGGAGTGAGCTTACCAAGGAAGCTGGAGGACTATGAGATATTGGTGCACCTGAAGAGACTCCATAATAGTCACTCAAATTCCCTGGCATGAATAACTGTCTCCTAATAGGGTAGTAAAAATTATAATGGAAACATAAAATGCTTGCAAGTTTGAGCTGAGGAAAAAAATCTTGGCTCATTTTGGGTAAAGAGGGACCCATTTTTCATCTCTGCTTTCCTACTCATTATATCTTACAAATTCAGTAATCTGAAAGTCAGCTTTTTCCATCATATTAAGGACCCAACAGTGAATTATGGCCTTGCATTACTCAAGGATTATGTATAATCAAGATTTGCTTATTAAATAAAAAGAGAAATAATAAAGCAGCTTTGACCTTTAAAGTCTTGCTGTCTTGTTTCAACTTTGGGTTTGTACTCATCAAAAAGGGAGATTTTGGCATTGAAATAAGCTGGAATTGGAACAAGCTTCTCCTTCTGATTAACAGTTCACACATGTTCCTCCCCTGAATGCCTTCATGTCCTTCTTCTGCCCTAACACAGTAGACTCCATGGAGCCCTGGCTAAAGTGTCACATTCTCAAAGAGAAGCCCAATGGGGATGTGGAAGAATCAAAAATGTTCATTAAGCTGCCTTCTGCTGTAATCCTGGAATTCTGTTCATTGAACTTTCACTCGAGGGCAATATTGCTCTTTATGCCTTCAAAAAGAATGTTATTTTGTACTATTTTGTGTTATCCTCACACTAATCTTGCAAAGAAATCAGTTTTTCCATCAATTTTAAACATGAGAACTTGAAGCTTATAAAGATGAGGGGACTTAACCCAAAGTAACTGCTGCTTAAGGTAGCTTGAAGCCAAGCAGAAAGTTGCTGATCTAATTCAAGTCTTTCATTTTCTCAATAGGCAGACTAAAGACAAAAGAAAGAAAACAGTGAAATTTCTTACAAATTGATCCACAAGTCAGGATCAAAGGAATTATTGGAATGCAAACTTTTGGGCTTGATCATCAGTGTATTTTTCAATACCTACATCAAAGAATATAGGTGTCATCTCATTCCTATCTTTCGCTGTGTATTTGAGAATACTGACATCCACAAAGTGTAGGTAGAAACACTCGTACAAATAGATTTGGTTTCTCATAACTGAATTATAATACCAATCATCAAATCTAATGTTTGGTTAAACCAAATAGTACTGGATTCTGTCTAATGTTATTGACTTACTGGAGAAATCACCCCCCCCCAGTATACATCCATCCCCTTCATATTTATTCTAATGTATTTTAGGTTTCAAAAAAATAATACACATAACAAAAAAGTAAATTCATCTCTCTATTACATACCCTAGCCTCCGTTTTCTAGCCAGATAACATTTCTATTAATAACTTATTGTGGATTCTTCTAGATACTGTATTTTTAATTTATAAACACACACACACACACATGCACACACACACACAAGCTATTGGTGTTTTAAACTTATAAGTAATACCATAATACCCATACATTCTATGAGCTGTTTCTTCTCATACATAATCACAGCACAAGGAGAATGCATTAAAGACTTACCTACCATAAGGTATATCAGTGAAATAATTTAAAGCCCCACATTAAAACAAAGGTCTAGCGAGTTTGCTAGTCTTTCCATTGATAATAATACCTTGGACTTATCTACTCAGGCTTAGTGACAACAATAAAGATTTGTGAAATCAGAAGACTAAGTTTTGAAACTTTCTGTATCTGCCAACACTAGGCAAGTTCCTGAGATTCAGCTTCCTTTTCTGTAACCCAGAAATGGTAATACTTAGATCACTGGCACTTTTTAAGATATAAATGAAATATTGCAGAGAAAGTTCCTGGCACAAAGTAGGATACATTAAGTACTAATAATTCCTTTATTTCCCTCACATATTAGGTTTCCCCTTTCTATCAGATCATAAAATACAGTGATCCTGATAAAAAATAAAAAACAATATTATTAACATGTTCAAATTCTCCAATGTTCTGTGCAGAAACCAAAGTATTTTCAATGGTTTAAGATTATCATAAGAAAGAATGGGTTTTTAAAATTCCAGTAGAAGATGTTTTTCTAACTGAGAGAAAGAAGGCTTTATGTAAAAATGGAGCATTGGTGTTTTCTCTTAGGATGGTATATTTTGCAGAGGCGCAGATATTGAAAAGTATGAGCATTCAGATTAGAAGATACAGTACATTTCATCTGCAGAGGCAACAGAGTGGGAGGATGCCTAGATAATCCCCCCTCATCACCTACTAATCTATACACCCACTGCCACTTTTGCGGTTTAGAAGCCTAGTGTCTATTGCCAGGAATACTGTAATAGTTTCTGAACCACTCAGGCCATAGCCAAGGCTCAAATTCCTGGTGCCATGCAGTGTTTACACACTATGAAGTTCAGCTAGCATCCTTGATAGTAGAAGTCACTGGATTTGAGGGTCGAAGGGTAAGGTGAGCCAAAGTGAAGGAGGAAGTGAAGAGGACTTCTGGTTTCTGACATTCTAACATTTCAGTCCATCATTTTAGAAAACCTTTCTTTATACTGGGCCTAGACAGCTTTCAAACACAAAGTATTATCCAAGAAAAACATGACTCAGTATGTACCTAGCACTTGTAATTTACAATGTATTTTTAATATGAAACCCATGTGTCATGCATTAGAGAATCTGTAACTTTGCTCAAGTCAAGATACATCACACCTGTCACCATCTTCCCATCTTTAAGCACAATCACCTGTCATGGAAGATTAGCTTCACCAGGTAGAACACATTCCCTCAGAAAATCATTCAGGCCACTACCTCATTCCCCATTCTTTTCTATAGTACCACAAATTTTTCTTTTCAGTAAGCATTTTGAGGTGATGCAAGAGGAGAGATACCTGGCTCAAAAAATAGTACTGTTCCTAAAAATAGTTGAAAATTAATTTAGAAAATGTCTACATCAAATTATTCATCTAAATTTTAATCTAATACTTGAAAAATATGTCTTTTTAAAATATCTTAAAATTCAGTTATCTTTCTTTTATGAACTAATCATATTTTTTATTTGACTCATATTTTCTTTATTTTTACATCTTTATTGGGATATAGTTGATATACAAGAAAACTGTACATATTTAATGTATACAATTGGATGAGTTTGGACATACGCATATGCAGGAGATATCCATTATCTCCAAAATTTTCCCTCGTGTTTCTTTGCTTTTTTTGTAGTAAGAACACTTACCATGACATCTATCTTCTTAACAAGATTTTAAGGGCACAGCACCACGATGTTGATTATAGGCACTCGATTGTACGATTGATACCTCCAATGTGTTCATCTTATGTAACTGTTGCTTTATACACACTGAGCTCCCCGTTTATTTCTCCTCCCAACCCCTGTCAACCACCAGTCTATTTTCTGCTTCTATAAGTTTGACTATTTTAGGTACCTTACATAATAGAAATCATGCAGTATTTGTTTTTCTGTGACTATTTCACTTAGCATAATGTCTGTCAGGTCTGTCCACCCTGTCACAAGTGGTAAGATCTTCCTTTATTCTTAAATGGTAAGATTTCCTTCTATTTAAAGGCTGAATAATATTCATACTCACACACACACATATGCATATCAACATATACACAAACACATATAACCCTTTATCCATTCGTGTTTGCCTATAGAGATTTGAGTTATTTTCATATCTTGGCTTTTGTGAATAGTGCAGTGAGCATGGGAGTGCAGGTCTCTCTTTAAGACCCTGATGTCAATTCTTTTGGTTATGTACCCAGGAATGGGATTCTGGATAATAATATAGTTGTCTTTGTACTTTTTTGAGGAACCTCCTTACTGTTTTCCATAGTGTTACTACCCTACTGCTATAGGGTTTAATGCATTTTACAACACCAATATAATAAAGAAGAAAAATATATAAATATTCCATTAGGGTAGAGAATCAATTGATAAAATAAAACACCTACTTATAATTTGTTAAATAGAAAATTAGTAATAGAATGAAATGTGCTTAACTTTATCAATGATATTCAAAATCAAATACAACACCACACCTAACAGCAACGTTGTAAAAGCTTTATGACTGAGATGGGAAATGAGATAGGAATGTTTAACGTCCCCCTCTCACATTTGGTTTCATGCCCAAAACTCATGAAAAATACATAACTAAGATCAAAATAGGAATAAATAAAACAGCCATTATTTATAAACAATATGATCATATAAATAGAAAATTCAAAATTACCTATAAAGGAATGATTAATAGGTATGAATATAAAAATCTGCTGAATTTTATATATAAGCATACTATCATAGAAAACTGAAATTTAAAAATAATTTTCCTAAAAGAGAACCAAAATATCAAATATGTGGTCATGAATGAATGAATATAATAGAACCCTCTACATAAAAAACTACAAAAGATTATCAAATAAAAAGTGAACTACTAAATAAAAGGAAAATAAGTTTCCCTCCTCTTAGGATATAGAATGCCACAATATTGCTTCCAGCCTAATAACAAGAAAAAAACAGATGATCTACTAAGTTATTAATTTTTAAATTTGTCAAAAAACAGAAGTTGCAATACTACCAAGTAAACAATTCCAAAGGATGTCTAACTCTTCTAGAGAGAGACAGGCCACATGAATTGTTTCTTTTCCTTAAACAGATATGGTAGCTAATATAAAGCTATTTTCAGAAAGAAGATAACTAAATTTTAATGAATTCTTGATGGCTGAGTGTGTATTAGCATGACAGTAGAATGTGCTGGGAGTTTCAGACATAAAGGGATTATACATCCTCTTACCAGTTCGTTTCCTTGAAACTCGATTGGGTATCCAGGGAAATTTTGAGGGTCAGGGCACGAGTTGGTTTCCTTTGCTGACACAGCCTATACAATTATAATCAGCTGCTACTGATTACACAAAATCCTACCACATCCCAAAGCCCCAGTTACAAAGCTTAGCAGCTGCCAGGGTACGAGTAAAGACAGGGCTGTTTGCCACAAAAACGGGCAGGAGGCTCTTCTGTCCCAAAATTCAAGGCCACATTCAGGAAAATATAAGGGAGGAATAGAAACCTGTCCCCACTCATCATTGGTAGGAAGCAAAACCCACTCTGCCACTAAGGAAGGGAAAGGAAACATGCTGTAATGGACTGAGTAACACACCCCAAATACATCAACTCCGAATCTCTAGAACTTTCACATATTACCTTATTTGGAAAGAAGGTCTTGGAAGATGTGATTAAGTTAAGAACCTTAAAAATAATTGGGAGCTTATCCAGGATTATTTGTACAGACCCTAAGTGCAAACGCATAAGATGGAGGTAGAGGAAAGTTTGACTACACACACATAAGAGGAGCAGGCAGGCAATGTGACTATGGAAGCAGAGATTGGGGGGGGATGTGGCCAAAAGCCAGGGATTGCAGGCAGATCCCAGATTCTGGAAGAGGCATGGAATAGATTTTCCTCTGGGGCCTCTGGAGGAAGCATGGCCCTACAAACACCTTGATCTCAAAATTTTTGCCTCCAGAACTGCAAGGAAATAATTTTCTGTTGTTTTGAACTACAACATTTGTGTAATTTGTTAGCAGCCATCGTAAACAAATACACCTGTTCATGTCCAAGATCCTACAAGGATACAAAGCAGAGGCCTACTGATTCTGAGAGGGAGAAAGAACACTTGTCATCCCATACAGTACAGAAAGTCAAGCCCTGAGCCTGAGACACAGAGGCCCTGCCTAAGACTGATCCTGGATCAGGAAAATCAAGAAACAACTACAACCCAGAGGGACCTTTACACTGAGTAACAGGCAGTATCAGCTGAACACATGAGGAGGGGCAAGGGCAAGAGAAAACACCTCCCACTACATGGTGTGAGCATGAAGCGCCTTCTGCCAGCATACTGAAAAAAGTCCTCTGGGACACTTGGCCTTGCCCCTAAAACAATAGAACATACATTATTTCACCTTGAAAGGAATTTGGAGTCTGTGACATACTGGATATAACTATAACAACATTAGAACTCAAACCTACCTTAACTACTAAGAGAATTAATTCAACTTACTAATGTAAATCCCTAACTGAAGGAGAGGTGTACCCATTTCTAAACACATGTACTTTTTATTTGTCTTATACTGTTCTTTTACACATAACAAATGGTAGGCAATCTAAAATGGCAAGAAATACATATATGTTGAGTGGGGTTGCTGAGAAACTTCTGTTAAGAGATAAAGCAATCAACAAAAACAGACCCAGAGATGGGCCAGCTGTTCAAACTCCCAAACAGGGACATTAAAATAATTACAATGATAATGTTTTAGGGTCTAGTGCTTAAGAAAACAATATGCATGAACATAATGGGAAAACAAAGGCACGAAAATCTAATAGTAAAATGAAAGTGCTACCAATGTGAAACATCGTATCAGACATGAATGATTTTCTGAGTAGTTGTATGATCAAACTAGACAGAACAGATAAATAATGAGCTTGAAGATACAGCAATAGACATTTCCAAACAAACACAAATAGAAAAAGAGTAAAAGTAAAAATAATAACATAACAAAAATGTAGCTGTGAAACCACATCAAACAATCTAGCGTATGTGGAATTTGTGTGCCTGAGAGAGAAGGAAAAAACAGAACAAAGAAACAGGGCAGGATAAATGTTTTAAGTGATCGTGGATATGAATCTTCTAAAATTAATGAAAGACAGCAAACAGATCCAAATTCTCAGAGCAGCACAGCAGGACACACTTAAAACATCACATTCAAGCTGCTAAACAACAAAGATTAAGAAAAAGTATTGCGGGCAAAGCAAAAAGAGATATTAAATGCAGAAGAACAAAGAATAATATCAAACTTGTCAATCAAAATTCTGCAAGTCGGAAGATTGGGGTGACATACTTGTAGTGTTGAAAGGGGGGATATAAATGTCATCCCGGAAAGCTATATCAACTTTAAAATATTGAAAATAATTTTAAAATAAACATAAAATAAAGGCTGTTTTGGCCAAGTAAAAGCCAGGACAATTTATTATTCACAGACCTTCACTATAATAAATTACAAAGGAAATTCTAAAAGCAGAAGAAATAATACCAGATGAATATCGAGATCCAACTAAATAAAGAGTGGCACAAAGGCTTTAAAAAGGTGCATAAGTATATAAATGACATTTATTTAAAAATATTTTAAACATAATTGCCTAAAACAAAAATAGTAACAATTAATTTTGAGGTTTATTATAAATGTGGACACAAAATAATAAATGACAGTAGCACAAAGGCTGAGAGGGAAGGAATAGGCATGTACTTAAGATTCTTTTGCTCTGCACAGAATGATACCATATTATTTGAACTTGACTTGATAAATAAAATATAGGTATTGTAAGCCTACATGAACCACTGAAAGAAGAGCTACTGCTAATAATTCTTGTTTTTCTTTAGAGATAGGGTCTCACTCTGTTGCCCACGCTGGAGTGCAGTAGTGTGATTATAGTTTGCTGTAGTCTCTACCTTTTCCCACCTCAGCCTCCCAAGGAGCCGGAGATACACATGCACACCATCATGGCTGGCTATTTGTTATTTATTTTTTTGTAAAGACAGGATCTCACTCTATTGCCCAGGCTGGTCTTGAACTCCTGGATTCAAGCAGTCCTCCTGTCCTGGCTTCCTTAAGCACTGGGATTACAGGTATGAGCTACCATGCCCATCCTACTGCTAATAATTCTATTAAAACTCATATTTTGTGTAAGCAGTCTAAATACCTCAAGTAAAAAGGATAGATTATCACATTTTGTGAAAAATAAGACCCACCTATGTGTTAGATGTATAAAGACACAAATGATTAAAAGTAAAAGAATGGAAAATTTTATGCCAAGCAAACACAAGTCATAAGAATGCTAGAGGTGGGGGCTATATTAATATTTTTAAAGTAGGCTTCAGAACAAGAAATATTCCCAGAGTTAAAAAATAATAATTACATCAAGAAGACATAACAATACTAAATGTGTTTTATTAATTAATATAGCTTCAAAATACATACAGTAAAAACTAATAAAGCCAAAAGGATAAACAGACAAATCCACAATTGTAGCTAGACACATCAACATTGTTTGTGAATGATAGAACAAGTAGGCAAAAAAATCAGTAAGGGTGTAGAAGACTTCAACTACACCAGGAACCACCATGATCAAATGAACATCGTTACAGCAGCAGAATACACGCTATTCCCAAATACATATGGGATGGTCACCAAGATAAACCATATCTGGCCCATAAAACACGTTTTATAAGTTTAACCAAATTTTTATTTTCTCCCTCCCTCCCTCCCTTCCTTCCTTTCTTTTAATTTAACCAAATTTAAAACAGATTGAAATCATACAAAATGTTATCTGACCATGCCTTTCTTATCTGTTATGGTATAACAAATTACTACAAAACTTAGACGCTTAAAACTACAAATGTTTAAATGAGCCCCATGATTTCTGTGGGTCAGGAACCCAAGCATGGCTTAGCTGGGAGGTTCTGACTCAGGGTCTCTCATAATGTCTCAGCCAAAATATGGACCAGGCCTACAGTCACCTAAGGCTCATGCACGCGGTGGTTGGATACCTTCAGTCTGTCAGCCAATTGGCCTCTCTATAGCCTGCCTGAGCATCCTCACAGGTGACGGTTGACCATGCTCAGAGCAAAGGATGAGAACAACTCTGGTAAAATGAGAGAGGAGGGCGACTACACCAGGATGTGGATAACAGAAAATGGGGATCACAGGGGATCTTCTTGGAGGCTGCCCACCAAAGACTATACCTATAAGTAAATACCAGAAGCATATTTACATAAATGAAATAATACATTCTATTTACAGAATTGAAAATCTATAGTTTAAAGATTCTAAGAACACTCAGATATGAATTTATAGGTTCATATAATGTCAATCAAAATACATAGCAAATATGTTTTGATTCTGGCATAGTAATTCAAATGAAAGCATTGATTTGAGAGGTGATCCTGAGAAACACAGATTGGAAGATTATTTTAAAGACGCCAACCAAGAGCACCCAAATTAACCCTTTACATTCAAAATAACTCCACCCAAAATGTGTGGTGAATATATCTTGACATAAGAATTGGGATAAGAATTCAAAGAAAAAATTTCATTTATAAATGGGAGCTAAGCTGAGTACTCAAAAGCATACAGAGTGATATAATGAACTTGAGAGGCTCAGAAGGGAGAGAGTGGGATGGGGATGTGGGCTAAAAAAAACTAGAGTTTGGATCCAATGTGTACTGCTTGAGTGATGAGTGCACTAAAATCTCGGAATTCACCACTATATAATTTATCCATGTAAGCAAAACCACTTGTACCCCAAAAGCTATTGAAATAAAAAAAATTAATTAAAAAAAGAATTCAAATAAAAATACTTTATTTGGAAGATGATTCCATGCAACACAAGTTGAGGGATGAGGAAATGAGAAAGAAAAGAGAAAGCAGTTGATAAAGTGTGAGTTATCAACCAAGGTGCTGCTGCGGGCAGCACAGAGCTTAATCCCAGTGTGCAACTTGGAGTTCCAGTGTAGATCACAAGCCTCATTCTTATCCTCCAAAATGGAAAAAAACCTGGTGGCTTCTGTAAGTCAACTTCTATCCGCTGTTGGTGGAGGGGCACTCCCGGAGATTTGGTGGCTTTGATTTCTAGGTGTTCCTAGCTTGCTGTTCGCATCAGCAGAGTGGTGTAGGTCCACTGGGACCTACAATGAAAACACCACCACAAACAAACAAACAAATAAACAGAATGCAGCTGGCCCCTAGCCCTAATGCAGCTGAACCCAAACAAACAAACAGAATGCAGCTGGTGGGCTTGTGTGCACAGAAATAGGAAGCTCTAAGAATTGGGCAGAGCACCACCTGCTACTACATAACACCTCTAGAGAATATTCCACGCCCTCACTGGCATTTGCTTCAGGTACAGCTGCACGCAGATCTGTGTGAAGACTCATCCTGAGCTTCTCACCTGAAAAGTGACCTGGACATCTTCCTCACCTCTGCCTCCGGACCATTGCTAAAGCTGAAGGAGTTCTCTGGTCCACATGAAAGCACATCTCGATCCTCTGCACCAATTCATTCATGAAGAAACCCTGAAATGATAGCTGCTGAGCCTGTGGGTACATACTCCAGCCATTATTTCTGGTGAACCATTCTGGGAGGTGTTCTGCACATACTCCAAGACGTCCAACAGGAATCAAGTACTGACAACTCACAGGCAGGTCCACAACAATGTGCATCTCTTGGTCTTCTTGCTCTTTCACTCTTCCTTCCATGATTCCCTCTCTATTTAGGCTGATGGTCCCTAACTATAAAAAAAAGTCAGTATCAAACTAAAAGGGCCCAATCAAATACCCATCACATATATAAATGATTACAGAAGTTCTTACTCTTTTTTTTTATCCTGAATGCAATTGTTGTGATTTTTGAGAAATAGTGTCACTACTGGTCATCAGCATTATCCTCATACTTATCCTGTTGAAAATAGTGGCCAGTCATGGGGGCTTGTGCCTGTAATTTCAGCACTTTGGGAGGCTGAGGTAGGAGGATCGCTTGAGCCCAGGAGTTTGAGACAAGCCTGGGCAACATGGCGAGACTTCCCTCTCTAGAAATATTAAAAAATAGCCAGGTGTGGTGGTGCACACCTATAGCTCCATCTATTCAAGGGGCTGAGGCAGGAGGATTGCTTGAGCCCAGGAGTTTGAGGCTGCAGGGAGCTGTGATAATGCCACTGCACTCTAGCCTGGGTGACCAAGTGAGACCCTGTCTCAAAAAAAAAAAAAAAAGATACTTTGTTTCAAAGAGATAAACACATTGTGGATCTTTAGATAATTTTTCCTCATCTTTTGGGCTTCAGTTGAGTAAAATTAAGTTATTGCAAACTCTCAAGCACAATAGAATATGAAAATAAAGATGAATGTTTGAGTGGCGGTTGTTCCTCTAAATAAATAATAAATTTTTGCTGTGAAGAAAAGGTCACCATCCCCCAACTCCCCAGGTAAGTCACACATATGGCAAGTCATTGAGCAGAAAGATGCTTATCTACTCTAATGCTTATCTCCAGAGATGTCCAACATTAGGGAGGGAAAATCGGCGCACCCCAAGAAAAAAAACCCGCGGGCAAACAGAAGAGCCCGCCCCGGGGGGGCGGGGGGGGCCGGGAAGGACCACTCTCAAGGAGGAGACAGAAGGGCGAAAATATCACGGCGCGCCCGACCTTGGCGCGCGGGAAGGCGACAAGGGGGGGGAGGGGCCCTTGGGGGGGGGGGGGGGGGGGGGGGGGGGGGGGGGGGGGGGGCGGGGGAGGGGGGCGAGGGGCGGGCGGGGGGGGGGGGCGGCGGGGGGGGGGGGCGGGGGCGCGCGGAGGGGAGACACGCCCCCGCGCCGGACACGGGGGGGGGGGGGGGGGGGGGGGAAAAGAAAAAAAAAAAAAAAAAAAAAAAAAAAAAAAAAAAACATATTTAAATACTTCCCTTGAGACTTTTTACCTATGTATATGTACAAAGGCATATAATTATTCTGAAATATACTCTAAATATCATGATTATGTTTAGTATTTATTACTCTTTTCTAAGTTAAAGTTATGTTAGAATCAAGAAAAAACTTATCTTTACATGCCTGTATGTATATATACTGTCGTGATTTTTAATGAATGCTTTAATAGTGCTCATACGTGAGTGTATCATGTGTTATTTAGCCCATGTCTTATTGTGGGAAGTAGGTAGTTTTGAGTTTGAACTGCCATGAACCACAGTCCTCCTAAAAGGAAAATCTGAAAATTTTTCTGTGTAAGCTAGCTATTTGATTTCACTGAAATTTAAAGTATTTACTTTATGTACAGATATTTATTATTTAATAAAGTATATGTATTGTTAATATCTGCCAGCAATACAGGCATACTTTGGAGATATTGTGGTTTTGGTTCTAGATCAATGCAATAAATTGAGTCATATGAAAATCTGGTCTTCCAGTGCATATAAAAGTTATGTTTATAATATACAATAGTCTTAAGTGTATAATAATATTGTCTAAAAATAATGTGCATATAAAAATAGTTTATTGCTAAAAATTTCTAAGGATGATCTGAGCCTTCAGCAAGTTGTAGTATTTTTTCTGGTGGAGGGCTATGCCTGGATGTTGATGGCTGCTGACCAATGGGGTTGGTGGTGGCTGAAGGTTGGGATGGTGGTGGTAATTTTTTAAAATGAAAGAACGCTGACATTTTTACATTGTCTGACTCTTTCCTGAAAGATTTCTCTGTGGCATGTGATGCTGTTTGATGGTATTTTGCCCACAGTAGAACTTCTTTTAAAATTGAAGTTCATTGGTCGGGTATGGTGACCCACACCTGTAATCCCAGCACTTTGGGAAGCTGAGGCGGGCAGATCGCCTGAGGTCAGGAGTTCGAGACTAGCCTGGCCAACATGGTGAAACCTTGTCTCTACTAAACATGTAAAAATTAGCTGGGCGAGGTGGTGGGCCACCTGTAATCCCAGCTACTCGGGAGGCTGAGGTAGGAGAATTGCTTGAATCTGAGAGGCAGAAATTGCAGTGAGCTGAGATCGCGCTATTGCAGTCCGGCCTGGGCAACAGAGTGAGACTCTGTCTCAAACAACAACAACAACAAAATTGGAGTTCATCATCCCAAAACCTTGTCACTGCTTTATTGACTACGTTTATGCAATATTCCAAGTTCTCTGTTGTCATTTCAACAATGTTCACACATCTTCACCATGAGAAGATTCCATCTCAAGAAACCACTTGGTTTGCTCATCCATAAGAAGCAGCTCCTCATCTGTTCAAGTTTTATCATGAGATTGCAGCAATTCAGTCACATCTTCAGGCTCCACTTCCAATTCTCTTTCTCCTGCTGTTTCTACCATACCTGCAGTTACCTCCTCCACTGAAGTCTTGAACTCCTGAAAGTCATCCATGAGGGCTGGAATCAACTTCCTACAAACTCCTATTAATGTGGATATTTTGACCTCCTCCCATACATCATGGATTTTTTTTAATGGCGTCTAGAATGATGAACCCTTTCCAAAAGGTTTCCCATTTACTTCCTCCAGATCCATCAGAGGAATCACCGTCTATGGCAGCTACAGTCTTACAAAATGTATATCTTAAATAATAAGACTTGCAAGTCAAAATGATTCCTTGATCTATGTGACTGCAGAAAGGATACCATGATATCAGGCATGGAAACAACATCAATCTCCTCGTACATCTCCATCAGAGCTCTTGGGTGACCAGGACGATTGTCCAAGAGCAGTAATTTTTTGAAAGAAATCTTTTTCTTAGCAGTAGGTCTCAACAGTGGGCCTAAAATATTCAGTAAACCATGCTGTAAACAGATGTGCTTTCATCCAGGTGTTGGTCTTCCATTTGTAGAGCACAGGGAGAATAGATTTAACAATATCAATAACAATAACAATAGGGGCTCTAAGATTTTCAGAATAGGAAATGAGTGTTGGTTTTAACTTAAGGTCACCAGTGGCATTAGACCCTAACAAGAGGGTCATCCTGTCCTTTGATTATTTGAAACCAGGCATTGACTTCTCCCCTCTAACTATGAAAGTCCTAGATGGCATCTTCTTCCAACAGAAGGCTGTTTCATTTGCATTGAAAATGTGTAGTTTACAGTAGTTACCTTCCTTGATGATTTTAGGTAGGTCTTCTGGATAACTCGCTGCAGCCTCTCCATCACTACTGGCTACTTCACCTTGCACTTTTGTGTTATAGAGTCAACTGCTTTCATTAAAACCTCATGAACTAACCTCTATTAGATTTAAACTTTTCTTCTGAAGTTTCATTTTCTCTCTCAGTTTTCAGAGAATTGAAGAGATTTAAGGACTTGCTCTGGATTAGGCTTTGTGGCTGGTTTGATCTTCCATCCAAATCACTAAAACTTTCTCCATATCAGAAAGAAGACTGTTTCACTTTCTTATTATTCCTATATTCACTTGACTAGCACTTTTAATTGCCTTCAAGAACTTTTATTTTGCATTCACAACTTGGCCAACCGTTTGTCACAAGAATCCTAGCTTTTGGCTGATCCTGGCTTTGGGGATGCCTTCCTCAGTAAGTTTGATCATGTCTAGCCTTTGATTGAAAGTGAGAGAGATGGAACTCTTCCTTTCACTTGAACACTTAGAGGTCATTGTAAGTTTATTAATTGGCCTAATGTTGTGTCTCAGAGAATAGGGAGGCCCAAGGAGACAGAGAGATGGGGAAAGTACACTTGGTGGAGCAGTCAGAACACCCAACACTTATTAAGTTTGCTGTCTTACAGGAACATGGTTTGTGGTGCCTCAAAACAATTATAATAGTAACGTCAAAGATTACTGATCACAGATCACCATAACAGATATAATGGTAAAGTTTGAAATATTGCAAGAATTAAAAAATAAAAATTACCTCCTGTCTCAAAATCCCCCAGTCTCTTCCTACTACATAGGAAGTAAATTTTCTGTTCCTTAGAAAGTAAATGGGGCTTTACACGTACCCCGTGGCCTGCTGTTAAGTAGTTTCCTGTTGTTGTAAGAAATCACCCCATAGTTAGTGGCTTAAAACCACACAATGTTTTAAATCTCGCAACTCTGGATTAGAAGTTTGACATAGGCCCTATGGACTCAAATCAAGGTATCCGCATGGGCTGTTGGAAAAATGGTGCTGCTAGATTTGCTCAGCTCAGGATTGCTACAAACCTTCCATCGGTAAAAGATGTAGTATCTGTGGCGTGCAATAAAGAGATGCACACTAAGGCAAGCTATGCCTGCACATTACCCCTCTGAAATTATTAACGTGGCCTTGGAAGTACTCTGCTTGCCTCCACTCCTATTCCAGCTTCTTCACGTCCTTCTGGAGCCTCTAGAGAAGAATTGGTGGGCTTGAATTTTTTTCAGCTTCTAGAGGCTACCAACATCCTTAATTCATGGCCCCTTCCTCCAAAGCCTGCAGTATAGCCTCTCTTTCTTTCTTGGTCTGTCTCTCTCTCTCCCTCTCTCTTTTCTCTGTCTGTCTTTCTCTCTGCCTATCTATCTCATCTGCCTCCCTCTTTTACTTGTAAGAATCTTTGTAATTACTTTGGGCCCAGCCATATAGTCCTTAATTTAATCGTGTTTACAAAATCACTTTTGCCATATAAAGCAACATAATTACAGAATTACAGGTTCTGGAGATGAGGAGGTGAGAATGTGGATATCTTTTTTGGGAAAGGAAGCATTAATCTGCCTGCCACACCTGCCCATGTCTTGAGCTTCATCTCTTCCTACTCCTCCTTTTATATACCGTACTCCAGGCATCCTGAAGTATATGGTGCTTCCCTAAGACACTACACTCTCGCACCCGCCCCATATCTCCACGTTGGCTGTTCCATCTGCCTAGGACATCTCTTCCCTTAAATAAATACTTCCTACTTCTTCAAGACCAAACTCAAGTACTATTCGCTCCCTGAATTCTTCCTGGTCCTCCTGGCCTCCCACCTATGTGACCCCCTTCTTTTGTTCACACAACTGTCTCTTCTACCCTCTTATTGCAATTACTGCACTATGTTGTAACCATTTGTTCACTTGTCTTAGAGCACTTTGAGGTGAAAAACTCTGTCTCACTTATCTATCCCGCATGTCTAGTGCAGTCCTGATGCATAAGAGACATTCAATAAATTATTAATATATATAAATAAACAAATTTTATAACCAAAGTACAGTCTAGTCTGATCAAATTAAGGTTTATTTGTTCATTAATTGACTTAGATCAGGTATTTGGATTCAAATTGTGCTTACAGGACACCTAGAATTTCACTTCTCATATTTTCCACTGAATTCTGCCTCACTTATCAGCTTGGGAAGTATGATGCTTTCAAGACCTCATGGACTCTTTACACAGCCTGCATTGTTCACGTCAGGATCCTCATTTTCACACGTAAAGAAATTGAAACACAAAATGGTTAAGAAACTAACCCTTGTTCACAAAGGGTTTTCTTCAAGTATCTTGTGGTATAACTCATAATTGATTCCAGTGGATTATATTCAAAGGGTGAAGAAAAGTTGAGAGCTCTATTATCATTTGTAAAGAAAATGAAGCATAAATTATTGAGTCAATTATAAAATCAAATAAATTTATAATATAAATAGACCATAAAGCCAATAAAATTTAAACATTAATGAGATTCATAAAATTGTTTTGTGGAAATAGAAAATTAATGCCTGCTTAAAACATTACATGGGCTGGGCATGGTGGCTCATGCCTGTAATCCCTTTGAGAGGCCAAGGCAGGCAGATCGCTCTAACCCAGGAGTTTGAGACCAACCTGGGCAACATGGCGAAACCCCATCTCTACAAAAAAAAAAAAAAAATTTATCTGGATGTGGTGGCGCATACCTATACCTGTAGCTCCAGCTACCCTGGAGGCTGAGGTGGGAGGATCACTTGAACCCAGGAGGTCAAGGCTGCAGTGAGCAGTGATCACACCATGGGGCACTCCAACCTGGGTGACAGAGAGAGACCCTGTCTCCAAAAAAAGGAGGGGAAAGAAGGAAGGGAGGGAGGGAGGGAGGGAGGGAAAGATTGCATAAACATGGAAAAGACCTCTAATTAGGAGGTTGTTTATATTTTGACATTCTACTTGTTTTTGTCCCATGATTTTATTTCCTCACTACTTTTCTAACTCCTAATATTTAAAAAATAATCACATTTTAAATACTGATGTTACAACTCATCATGATATCAGTTTTGTTTTACTTGATCAGACATAAACACACCACTTACAGATTGTCTTTTTTCTTTTTTTTTCTCATGAACCTGAAAGAATTAAATCAATATGCTGGATATTTTATGCCAGTAGATTCATAAACACAAACCTCTATGCATGACTGTTCGTGAATATAAAGTGATCCAGAATGCTTACGTATTTTTTTCATATTCATTCTAATAAATTTGCATACATTTTCATATAGAATGTCAAGACTGTTGACAAACTTGTCAAACTATAGTTACAGAAATGTGAAATTTGATCATATAAAATAAGCATATTTTATGACTTAGATTTTCCAGGTGATAAGAACAACTAAAAAATTAATTGTGCCTTTTAAAACTTATAGACTTAGAGCTAGGTATTTCTTTGTGTAACTATGTGATTCTTTTTTGATCTCTGGTTTGACTAAATGAAGATTTTTTTAAGTGGAGAATCAAAACATGCAATTGAAATGCACATTTTATCTACCTTTGTCTATTTCCTGGCCTATCAATTAAGAGACCGGAAGGACCATTTTTCTATCAGTCCTGTAATATCTTTCAATATCTTAATACATCATCATCCATTACTATGCATGTAAAACAGAGACATTTCCTTGTTTATAACTTTTCTGATGAACGTTCTACCTCTGCGATTATTTATTACCACTTAGGGCTTCTTCCTCCTATTTCATTAATCCCTTACATCATCATGTGTACACATGTATATGAATAATATTTTATTTAGTAAACCTATTTATCTTTTTATTTGTAATTTTTAGACTTCCATTTTATTTTTATGAATTTTACTCAATCCTCTTTTTATATGTCTGTATTTTTTATTACTTCACCCTTCATAGTCAAAGCTTTATTTTCTCTGCAATTAATTTTCCTGCCATGTTAGATAAGTGTTCACTTCATTTTTCATTGAACCAAATTTCAAAATATGATTTAACAAATCATTAATTTCAAATGTGAACCACTTCCCTTCCATATATTAAAGTTTAAACAATAGATTGTCATTTTTCTAGCCCATTTTTTATCTCCCTTATTGGCACCACAGGATTTAAATTGTTTGAGGTTTACAGTAAACATGCCATAAGACAGAATAAGCCTTTCACCAGTGGTCTTTTTAAAGAAAACTGTCTTGGATATTTTCCTATGTTTATTTTTTGGGGGATATCCTTTAGAGTTACTTTGCCAAATAATACAACATCACATTCAGATTGAGTTAGAGTTGTGTTTAAGTTATAAATTAATTTGGGAAAAATAATAACTTTCACGAAAGTGACTGAGCCTATCCAGGGAGATAGAATATCTATTTTTATGACTAAAAATAAATTTATTTTATACTTTTTATTTCCATTTATTTTTACATTTTTATTTGTTTTCAAATAGTACATTTTCAAAGATATCACTGTTTTTTAATATATCTGTTTTTGCTTATATGACAGAAAAAGTTTTAGTGACATCAAAAAAAAAAAGAGTTGAGACATATTGAAAGCAGACATTAATCGATATGACCACTTTTATTCAAACCACTGCCTGAAGTTTCATCTACAGTGTGCCCACCTTCATTAGTGTAGTTGTTTTTTGTGTCCACAGTCAAAATTAATAAACATGCACATTTCTAAGAATATTTAAAAATCTAGAACTTTCACTCATTTTTGTGATTAAATGGCCACCATCAGCCCCACCGTCCTTATCGGCTGACATTTCAATTACCCCCAGCTGCTGCTTTCCTGTGTAGAACGCTGACCCATTTGCAGTCGGTCCCAGAGCCCCGGGTTGCACCTGCTGGCTCTTCTACTGAATCCCATAAAAATTTGTCACTGAATTTTCCACCGCCACTGCTGTCACTGCTTTCTCTTCTGTGTCCCGCTTGGTTGTTGACTGTAGACTTTCCATACGTTCCTTGGCAGGGGACCTGAAAAGCCTTTGACAGAGATTCAGGATGACTTGGACTTTTGCAGTGGAAGGACCACAGCCAGGAAATAAGGAAGACAGTGATGATGCCTGCTGTCATTCTCCCTCAGCCCGACATGCCAACCAATATCTATAACGTCCCTAGGACATCCCAACCCTGCCCTGGGTGCTGCCATTTTTCCACAAGGTACCTGTTATCCTTACTAGAGACAGACTTTCCTACCTAATTTGTCTTCCCTCTTGATTGGGAATCAAACCTTTCGCTCCTCTGCAGATAGGGTGCTTTCTCAGGCTCCTCTCAGATGCAATCTTCTGTACTTACCAGATGGTGGTTTTCACTCCATCGCTCTATAAGCTGCCATCTCAAATTCCTTCTCAGGCCTTTCCCAACATGTTCTTGGCTTAGCAGAAGGCAAATTGTTGCTGATTAATACCCTGTACATACAAGTTGGTTAAAAACAAGTTCTACTCATTTCAAATATGCTTATCCATTCTTTAAAGCTCGTCATTAACTGGACTAGGCAACCTTTGGAGAAGGAATCTAGAATCATGGGTTGTCATATAAATATTCATTCATCACATTGTGGATGCTTAGTCTTGAGGAGAAAAGGGTCATTATAGCTGTGACTTCTCCTTCTCGGAATTGAAAAGACATTTAGATAATGTGGAGGAAATACTTCTTGGATGCTATCTCAAAACTTTGAATTTAGATGAAGAGATTCTAGCATTAAAAGTGTTATTTCATAGAATACATTTCTACTCCCAAGGAATCTTAAAGTTTTAACTGGTTCCTTGGGAGGCAGTGAGCTTTCTGTCACCTTTGGCATTCAAAGAGAAAAGGGACAGCTACCATTTAAGTATTTGAAAAAGGCATTTGTTTGTAATGGACTTATTTTACCCTGTAAAGCAATGATCACAATGTCAATCACTTTAGAAACATTACAGAAGAGTGTTGATAATTCCATCATTGAAGTCAGACAAATATGAATTCAAAGGTAAGCTCTATCATTCATAGGTAATGTAGCCTTAGACAACATACAGTTATTCTTCCATAAAATTGAGGCTACACTGGTGTCCTTTTGCTCCCTTTTCACATGTGCTAAACTAGTTTTTACTCCCTGCTAACTTGGAAGCAGAATTCATCCTCTTAGTGTTCCCTGAAATAAGCCATCTGCACCAAAGCCTGGTTCTTGGTGGAGGAGGGTTCACATTCCATTCCCATACATAGAAAACAATTACAAAAAACAGACAAACTTCCCCAGGCTTCCTTCTCACCTATGAGTCTTCACAACAATAAAGATTTGTTGTCTTCATTGTTCCCTTGTTTCACATTCCACCTGCTACCCACAGACACTAATCTTGTGAGCTCCCCTTTCTTTCCAGGTTCTAGCACCACTCCCACCTTCAAATCCACCATGATGCAGAAGGATGCAACTCTATTTCAGCATTGCTCTCCAACTTAGAGTCCCAGACCATCAGGTGCTCTTCAATCAAGGGGCTCTGGGATTTACAGAGGGCTCCTTCTTTGGAAGGCTTAAACCAGGAAGCTTTTTTTGTGGTTTGACATCTCCTTCAGAAAGTTCATAAATATTTCTTTTGAATAAGTAAAATATACTTTCACAAGAATGGTACTGGCCAATGAAACTTTTCCAATCTTTCATCTATCTATCTATCTATCTATCTATCTATCTTTGAGCCAGAGACTTGCCACTGCCCTGTTGCCCAGGCTAGAGTGCAGTGGTACAATCTCAGCTCACTGCAGCCTCCATTTCCCAGCTTCAAGCGATTCTCCTGCCTCAGCTCCTGAGTAGCTGAGACTACAGGTGCACACCACCACACCCGGCTAATTTTTGTGTTTTTAGTAGAGATGGGGTCTCATCATGTTGGCCAAGCTGGTCTTGAACTCCTAACCTCAGGTGATCCACCTGCCTCGGCCTCCCATAGTGCTGGGATTACAGACGTGAACCTCCACATCTGGCCCCAATCTTTAGCCAATGAGTGTTATATACCTCGGTTGCCTCATTTATAAAATGATTTATGATTGAATGATATTAAATATGTGGCACCCATTGTAAGTGTAGTATGAGAGATAAAAAAAGGAGGATTGAAGCAATTGCAAATGCCCCAAAATTGTTTCCAAATTAATGACTGAATTGGTGAATGCCATAAGGAAATTTCAAGTTCAGTCAAGGTGCTATAGACTGAATTGTGCACCCCCAAAATTTATATAATGAAGTCCTAACAACTTTTAATGTTATGGTATTTGAAAGTAAGACCTTTGGAAGGTAACTAGGTTTAGATGAGGTCATGCAGTTGGGACCTTCATGAGATTAGTGTCTTTGTAAGAAGGAAAGAGAGGACCAAAGCTATATCTCCCTCTGCTACATGAGAACAGAGTGAGAAGGCAGCTACCTGCTAGCCAGAAAGATGGCCCTCAACAGAACCTGACTATGCTGGCACCTTGACCTTGAACTTGCAGCCTCCAGAAGTGTGAGAGAAGAAATTTCTGTTATTGAAGCCACCCAATATATGGTATTTTGTTATGGCAGTCTGAGCTGACATACATGAGGCATCCCAGGTACAGAGCTCCCATACTCAACTACCATTCAATACCATCTCACAACTCAGGAGCAACCCTTGGCCTCCCTTGAACTGGTCATTCTCCATCTACTGTGCCCACAGATACATAGTCCACTTTTTGCTATCATGCTGTATACTCAGTGAGGGTAAACCCTAAAGAACAACATCTTCTGGGTTCTTTGCCTTCTCACTTTTGTCGGATTTGGCATTGGGCAGCACTGACGGGAGATCAGAAGGCAGGATCAAAGACAGACGGGGTGTTTTTGGCTGTTTACTCCCTACTTTGGTGGCAGAGTTAGGCAGAGGCTGTCCCTGTCACCCTATAGCTCCTTCCTGGGGAACTCTCCCATGCAGCTCCAACACTTTCTGGGATCTGATTACTCTGTGTTCTCCTCCTTCCCCCTTAACAGCTGGGGTGGCACCTACCTTCCAGGATTGCTAGTTCCTGTGTCTCTTCGCACTTCCCTTACCTCTGAATCTATTTCCTTTCTTGCAGGCTTTTCAGATGGGCCATCTAAATGTAATTCTGTTTCCTGGATACAATGCTGACCCAGACAGATACCTCACCAAAGCATATTACAAAAAACGTAAAGATTACTGTTCCTGCATTCCAAATAGAACAATAAGTTTGTTTAATAAAATATGAAGCATGACTGCATTAGAAAAATATAAACAGGGGCTGCTTTAGCTTGAGAGCAATAGACCTCAGCCTTAAAAAGAACATTTAGGAGTCACTTAGTTCAAGTTTTCCTTCATCTTTTAAGGTCACTTTTAGCATAAATATTCTGGTAGAAAGAGAATGTCTATGGTATCAGAAAGTTTTGGTTCAAATCCCAGCCCACATACTTAACTACTGATCTTGGGAAAACACTTAAACCATTCTTAGTCTCAGGTTTATCATCTTTAAAAGGAGTATAATATATGCAGGCCAAAATCCCTCATTCAAAACCATATGCCCAGAAATGTTTCAGAATTTGGAATATTTTCAAATTCCAGAAGTTTAATATAATACAATTCATGGTTCTAATATTGTGAAATGCCCTAAAAGGGTCACGGAAAGTACTCTGTAATTAAAATCATTACTGTTTTTGCAGAGGAAGGCATGAATATTCATAAGAACAAAGTAAATGAAAACTGTAAGTAGTGTCATACTGTTTCTAGCCAGGTTTTCCTACAAAACAAGTTTTTACCTACCTTTTAGAGTGATTTTGCAATGACATAAATGCATTTCCAGCCAATAGCACAATGTTGGGATATAGTATGTACTCAACAAATGTCAGCTGCTGTTATCCCACCAGCATCATTATAGCAGCTGCTATGCGCTGTGCAGGCACACAGAGCTTTCCCATACGCTAAGCTTACTTTCAAGGCAGGCACTCTCTGGTATATTGTCAAATTTCCCCAGGTTATCTGTGAGGGTATGTAATCTCAGCGAGTAATGTTTCCAATTTCCAAGTCTACATAGTAAGTAGAGCTAGAATATGAGCTCAGATCTTTCATCTCAAACTCTGGGCTCCTTTTCTGTATGTATCCATTTGTTCAAAGGAGGAGCCACATGCATAATATAATCCCACATATCTAGAGAGAAAAGGACACTGTAGGAAAAAACTGGAAAGAAACACAAGCTGTGCATGGTGAGTGATGGGGTGTGGACTCACCCCCGTGCCCCGAAGAGGCACCGTGGGACAGGGATGAACCACCAGACTCGAAGTAGCCTGTGGGCTCTGGAGTCGGGTTAATTAGTTTGCAAATGTGCGTTTATTTTCCTGTGGAAAGATGAGCTTACATGCAGCACATTTTCAAAAACACAGAGAGAAGTACAGACACACAAAATGTTTGGAAATGGGGCTTTTGTAGGAAGTGGGCATCCTGTTCCAGGAGGCTGAACCCCATGATATGCTCTCCCCCAGGTGGATGGGACTGTGACAGTCCACAGCTGCCTCGGGACCCGATAATCAGATTCTTCTGGCAGAAGGACATTTCATTGCTAATTAGCATAAGGAGTTCTTCCAGGCTTCTAGGGCTGGGGCCTGGCAAATGATAAAAGGCTTCGGTCCTAAATGGTGCCCTTGGAGATGTTTAAATGGGTTTGAGAGGGAGCCTGTCACATCTGGTTGCTGTGATAATTGGATTATGAAACAGAGACAGGGAGAGAAGGCACCCAATGTAACCTGCAGAGGCTCTGCTGGAGGCCTGGAGTGGATAAATTGGCAGCAGAGGTGACCTCCCGAGGGTCACACACAAAGCAAGCTATAGAGCCAGAGTTAGGAGCATTGACTCATGGAATGTTTGGTGTCTAAGGGGCCTTTTGAGGGTGTCTTGTCCAATAGCTTCCAAACATCAGTCACTTCGGTGTGCTTTTTTGAAAATGCAAGCTCCCAGGCTCTGCCCCTGTGAATTCCAGGTCAGTGGACTTAGCTTTGACCTGGGGGTGGGGAGATAGGGGTCTGTATGTATAACATGCTCCTGGATAATTCTGATACATGCACAGTTCCATAGTCACTGACCCAGGTCAACATCAACATTTTGCTGATGGGAAAACTGAAGTATGGACACTTGCCTCATACCAAATCATGATAGTGGCACCAGGCAAGTTATGTGTGTTGTACCTAATTTACTCTTCATGGGCCGTACTGCAATGGTGGCTGTATTTGCTCAGTTCCATAGATAAGGATATTGAGGCTCTGAGAGGACCAGAGACTTGTCCATGGTCACACAGCTAGCAGGTGATGAACATGAGAAGGCATCAGTGCCTCCCAGGACGCCCGCACCCAGGAGGCAAATGGAAGGGCTTCTTCTCATGGCCCTTCACGTCAGCATGGTCTGGCCCATGTTGAATCCTAACCTCATTTTGCAACTCTTTGCCTCAATTATTATGCTCTAAGACATTGGTCTTCTTTCAATTCCTCAAAGCAAAGTACGAAGCTCTGCTGATCTCAGGGCCTTTGCACATGATGCTCTGACCATCTAGTCAGCTTTTTCCTAACTCCTTACATGATTGTCTTCTTTTCACCCGTGCTACAAGCAGAGTACTCTTTGTCTCTGGTGGCACACACACACATATAAATACATGCACAAATAGGTACACACAACAGACATACATACATATAAATGCACACATACATATATACACACATATATACAAACACATAAAATACACACATATATACAAACACATAAAATACACACATCTATACAAATACACCCATACACACACTCACACACACAAATACATATCATACAAATGCACACAAAGGCACACATATACAAATGCATGCAAATATACACACGTGTAAAAATGCATGCAAATATACACACATATATACAAAATCACAGACACTTAAGGCTCTTCAGTGGCCTCCCAGTGCTCATAGATAACAGTGATATGGTTTGACTGTGTCCCCACCCAAATCTCATCTTGAATTGTAGTGCCCATAATCCCCACGTGCCCTGGGAGGAACCCAGTGGAGGGTAATTTAATCATGAGAGCAGTTTCCCTGTGCTGTTCTCGTGATAGTGAGTGAGTTCTTACGAGATCTGATGGTTTTATAAGAGGCTTCTCCCACCCTTGATCGGTACTTCTCCTTCCTGCTGCCTTGTGAAGAAGGTGCCTTGCTTCCCCTTCTACTTCTGCCATGATCATAAGTTTCCTGCGGTCTCCCCAGCTATGTGGAACTGTGAGTCAACTAATCCTCTTTCCTTTATAAGCTACCCATTCTCGGGTATGTCTTTATTAGCAGTGTGAGAATGGAATCCTTCTTTTTCTTCTTGAGACAGTGTCTCACTCTGTTGCCCAGGCTGGAGTGCAGTGGTGTAATCTTGGCTCACTGCGGCCTCCACCTCCTGGGCTCAAGGGATCCTCCACCTCAGCCTCCCAAGTAACTGGGACATCAGGTGTTCACCACCATGCCTGGCTAATTTTAGTACTTTTTGTAGAGACGGGGTTTCACCATGTTACCCAGGCTGGTCTCAAACTCCTGAACTCAAGTGACCCGCCCACCTCAGCCTCTCAAAGTGCTGGGATTATAGGCGGGAGTCACTATGCCTGGCCTAATGGCTAAAATCCTTACCAAGACCCAGAGAGGCCTGTGGTCTGACTCCCTAGCTCTCTCCAAACTCTCCTCGCACCAGGCTTTTCCTCATACCTTGGCCTTTACATCCTCCTCCTCCAAGTGTTCTCTGCTGCCCCCTGTGGGGCCTTGGCGCACCTATGCACTTTTGGCTTTGTTTTCTTTGGGGACCTGAAATGAATGCTATTTCTACCCCTTTCAATTGAAATGCTATGATTTCAATTAAATCAATGGTATGAATTCAATCAATGTTATCTCTACCCCTTTCAATTTCAATTGAAATGTCTTTCGATTGATTGATATCCGGCTGTGAGCATCACTTTTTAGGGGAACTCTTCTCTCTAACTGCATTAAATACCTTTCATAGATTTCCAGTGAACCTTGTCCATCACCATTGTAACCCGTATCATTTAATGTCTTCAATTTTTAAAACTGATTGTCTCTTTCTTCTACTGAAATACAATGCCAGGTTTTATTCTTCATTAAGTCTCAGAAAAGTACTTGGTACACAGTAAGTACTCGATGAGTGCATTTGGGGGGGATTAAATTAATGAATCACTTAATTACATACTTAAGCATCACCTCTGTAGAAGAGGCTTCCCTGGCTGCTCTCTAAGGTAGATTTCCCTATTATTTGTCTCAGTTGTAGTAATGATAAAAATCATAATTATTTGGCTAGCTTTTCACTTTTTGTCTCTCCGTAAGAATGGAACGTGCATGAGGGCAGGGGCGATGTTTGCCTTGTTCACTTCTGGAACAGGTCATGGCATATATTCAGTGTTTGGGGTTCACTTGTTGGTAGAAACCAAATTCCAGATTCTCAGTTCACAATTGTCTCCACTCGGTGTGTAGCGTCCCACTGGTAGCACCTGGACCCACTCCTCACACTGTAATATTGGGACATGACTTCAACTTTCTGGATCTTTCTTTTTCCACATTAAAAAAAAGAAGTGGTGAGACCAAATGAATGTAAAGTCTCCTTCCAGTGTGGACACTCAGGAATTCTAGGAGTCGCTATCCCTTATCATGGATTACTGGCATTATTATAAGCTCTTATTGCTTTTGAAGGACTTACAGGACTTAATTCAGAGGTTGAACTTTATTTTTTAGGCCAGTAAGTTTAGCAATGTTTTTCCCTCTTATAAAGCACATGACAAATGAAGTCAAGTTTGGACTCCAATCCCATGAGTTAACTCAGAGTTTTAAATAAAATATGCTGGAAGATAAACATCCTATCTTTTATGAATTAATGTCCTGGTAGGAAGGAGATGACATACATGTATTTATGAAGATTTTACATCAGAACACTTATAAAAGGAACAATTTTACCCTGTGACCAGGATGTCAAGAGTCCATGACAGAAAGTCTATATCCTGGAGCTAGAGACAATGGTGAGTTGTGGCACCCCAAGCCACACAGGACTGGTGGAAGTACAGTTATTGCAACACAGAGAAGGGAGTTGTGATTGTTAGTCAAGGAACACAGCCAACCTGCAGAGATCCCGCAGGCAGAGAGTGAAAAGAGTGAGCACCCTGATTTTCCCACCTATGCTCCCTCCCATCTCTTGCCAGCACTCCCTAGTAGCTAAATCTATCCTGGAAGCAGAGGGTATGTAGTCTACTGACACAATCTATTCTGGTCAGCACCTATGAGTTTAGAGCCTGGTGGAAAAGGCAGAGAATGGATGAGGTTGGAGCAGGGATGGATAGAAAGCTTATAGCACACAACCTTAAGAAGATATCAAAATGAATCAACACGAATTTTATAGAGATAACCTTGAATTGCTCTATTTATAAAGTATCTCATTTGCAAACATCAATATTTTAACCGGATTAGTCTTAAATTATTTGTGACACATTTCTACATAATTTGAGATACATCAAAGAATCCTCACTATGTTGTACTAGGAAAATCACAGAGGGTGCAGAAAAGATCATTTAACTGGAACATATGTGACACTTTGTTCCTGACAATACTTGTAGAATGTCAGGAACATGTCAGTCTGAAAGAGTATGTCAATCTATGTCAATCTGAAAAGAGTACAATGAGCTAAAAAAGACAATATATGTGTAAAATCACCTGCATATATTATTTTAGGTTCACCTTCCATTACATGAAATAAGACACAAGATATGTGACATACATTTACACAATTTTCGATTCATGAATTCAAGGATTTGTGTTCATCAACCACATAAGCACCTGAGAACAACTGCCATCCTTGTTTTATCAGCAAAAGCATGATTACAGTCATGTGGATCTGTATGATGCAGGCAAATCTGCCTGCGCTCGATGGACCAGATATTAGTGGGGTATGGTGTCCAATTACTCACAGTGCCTCAACCACATTGTTCATCTATGCCATGCACTACGGAAAATTGTTCTTCAATTATATTTTCACCTCTGATTATGAGAGAACCAAAAAACCTGTTAGGCAAACACTTCTTCCAGGAATCACTATAAGAGCTAAATTGTCTACAAATCATATATGATATATGAAGTATATATGTATGTAACATTTCATTATGCATTATAATTCTATGGACATGTCATAAACCACCCCCAATATATGCATTTTATACACACATGCATACAAGATACACACATATAGACACATTCTATCAATGTATAATGAACCACCCCAACATTTATAGGTTTAATCTAACCAAAATAATTTATTTTCTTGAGATTCTGAGATTGGGGCAGAGCCAAAGGGCGAAAATTTACCTGCGGTAGGCAGAATAATGACTTCGGATTATTATCAATCAAAATGCCCCTTCTGATCCCAGAACCTGAGCATTTGCTACAATATAAGTTCAGTGATTCCTTTATGAAATATGACATCAGGCTAGGGAGATTACCTGGATTTGAGTGGGCCCAGTGTAGGTACATGAGCTCTTAACAGCAAAAAAGGTGGTGTGAAAGGTTCAAAGCCCATCTTGTTGCTAGCTTAAAGATGAAGCAGGTCATGGGAGAGGGGAACTGCCAAAGATATATCTGTATGTCCTGGCAAGTGGATCTTTCTCAGAGCCCTCAGCAAAGAACACAATCAATCTTTGATTTTTAACCTTTTGAGATTCTAGGCAGAGAATCTAGCTGAGCCATGCTGTGCCTCAACTTCTGACCCAGGCAAACTGTGAGATAATAAATGGGTTTGAAGTTGCTCGACATGTGGCAATTCATTATGGCAGCAATAGGAGAGTAATACACGGTCTCTGCTCCATAGCATCTGCTGGGTGAATCAACTAGGGTTGGACGATGCACTTCAAGATGGCTTCGTCTCACAGATGGCAAATTGCTATTGGCTTCAGCTGGGAGCTTAGCTAGGGTTGTCTGACAGGACGTCGGCTGTTTGATAATACGTTTCCATGTGGCTACTGGGCTTTCCACAATATCATGCCTGGGTTCTGAAACTGAGTGTTTCAAAAACAATCATTTCAACAGAACATACCCCAAAGCACATGTGCTTATGAAACCACTTGCAAGACAAATATCACATTGGCCATATCTACTGAAATGGTCACATTTGCCCTCAGTGTTGGAGGAGACCACACAAGGATATGAACACCAGAGGGTGTGGCACATTGCAGCCAAAGTAACAGTTGGCCACAGTCTCCCTTCTGGACCCCAATGATTCAGCTCTTTCCCACATACAAAGATAACCATCACTTTTAGCCCAGAAGTCCTCAAAAATCTAATCTCATAATGACATCAGTTTCAGGCTTGAAGTCCAGGATATCATCATCTCAATCAGGTTCAAATGCTCGTAAGTTTCCTGAGGTACACATGCTCTCATTCAGAAGTTCTGCAAACTAAAGACAAAAATTATCTGCATAACCCCAACACATCCACTGTTATAGTGAAGCAAGGACAAGAAAACAAACAGATGGGAAAATGAAAGGCACAAGATGGTCCATCATCCACAGCAGCTCTCTAGAGACACTAAATCCTTTCTTAGAGCCAAGTTCTGTGCTTGAAAATGGTTCTCCATGGCTCTGGGCTCTTAACTCTATCCTCTGCGTCCTTATACTTTTTGCATAAGTAATAGTTCATGTTTATAGTTGAGCAGCTTTCTCAACCTCCTTCTTGTACATAAAGCATTACAGGCTCCAAAATGTCTTTCCACATTTTAAATTTATCTGTTTCTTTTACCTTTGCCATCAATACAAATTTCTTAAAATCTTTGTGGATTTTCTATGAGTCCAACTGGGGTTCACTTCATTAGACAAAGCCCCCTCCTAAACAATGCCTTCAGGTCTCTCCCTTTCTTGTACTCAGCCTAGATACTGTGATAAAATGTCATAAAGAGTCTTAGAAGCACGTTCATTTAGTTGAGAAATTTTATGAGCTGTATTCTTAAGATTCTTAGGGTCTGTTTGCCTAGCTAAGTCTAAGAGACTCCACCCTAAGTTTTTCTGGTCATAAAAAAGGTCTAATGGTTCTACACTAGAACTGATCTTAACCTTGAAGCTATGCTTTATCAACAGCTCCTTGGAGTGGTTGTTACGCTACAGGCCATTTCTTACATTGCAAATCTTTTGCTAGGAGAGACTAAAAGAAACAATTTTATTTTTAAAGCCAGCAATTTCTGGCTCCTGTACATTCTTCAAATTCTGCTTGAAAATTGATCATCTCCTTCTTTCTATCACCTCACTCCTCCTGTACTTTATCACAGGCAGATTTTACAAAGTCAGTTGGCATTTTCCATATTCTGCCTAGAAATCTTCAGATGAGAGCTACAAGATTATGCAGTAATGCTCATATTACATATATGACAGTTTCATTATGTTCTCTGCTAGTACATAAATTAGATACCCTTTCATCCAACCTCCAATTGCAATTTCTTTATTTTCTTTTGAGCTTCCCACCATTTAGTCCTAAAGCTGCCAAGATTTTGATTTTTGTAATGTCAGCAACTCATCTCTGATACCCACATCTATTTTAACTATACCTCACTGCATAGCCAACTACTCCAAATATCAGTGGCCCAGAAAAATGATAATCATTTTCTTATGAGTCTGCAATTTGGGCAGGGCTAGGAAGGGGTGGTTCATCTCCCTCCACAAGGCTCAAGCTGAGGGATCTCCAAGGTGGCTTAAGGGTCTGTTTCCAGGATGGCTTCCTCATGCATTTGGCAAGTCATTACTGGCTGCTGGGTGGGACCTCAGCAAGAGTTGGCAGTCAGGTCTGCCACAGAGCCTTTCCAGGGGCTATGGTAACCATCTCACAGGCTGGCATCTGGGTTCTGAGAGGAAGCATCCCAAAGGTGAGTATTCCTGGAGACCAAGCCTCAGAATGGACATTGCTGGCTGATGCTGCCTGAGCCTGCATTAGTCACATGGTCAAGAGTCAATGTGTAAGGAGATACAAAAGTGCACATGGGCCAGGAAGCACAGTTCGTTGGCTATGTATGGATGGGTAGAGGGTGTGTGTGTGTGTGTGTGTGTTTGTATACATAGACAATCTACCAAGAAAATTTAAATTTGGGAACAAAAATCTTAGAGAAAAGAAAAAAATGAGGTGAATCCCAAATTGGATTGGGTGCTGTTTCTTTTATTTTTATTTTTTATGTCAATGCAAACGACCAATAATAGCCAAGATGGTCTTAAAGTAGAACAAACGTGGAGGGTTTCTATGATCAGATATAAATGACAGGGACAGAAGGCAGGGAAATACTGGGTAGGAGAGGGTAGTTCCCAGGCAAAGGCCCCACCCTCAAGCATGGAAACCACAGCCCTAAATTAGAACAGTTATCCCTGTTTTCCACCCACATGATGCTTTTTTCAAAACCACCCTGGCCCACCACAACCCCCATCCTGTACACATAAAAACACTAACTCCATTGGCAGAGGAGCAGAGTGGCACAGCAGAGAAAGAGAGAAGAGAAGAAGCATCTGAACATCGAAGAGGCACCTGAATAGTCAGAGAGGAGTTCAGTCAGGGACAGCAAAACTCCAGGAGATTACCTTCCCAATCCATCCCCTTTCCAGTTCCCCATCCCACTGAGAGCCACTTTCATCAGTTAGTAAAACCTCCACATTCATCATCTTTCAAATCCATGTGACCTGATTATTCCTGGATGCTGGACAAGAATCTGGGTACCAAGAGGGCAGGGAATGTCACTCTGACTCTTCACTGAGCTGGTTAACACTTAGCCATCCATGGAAGGCAACTGCTAAAGGGCACTGTTTGTAACACATACCCTCTGGGGCTCCAGAGGTTGCAGACAACTGCTAGTTGCTGCCACCATCAGGTACAACATTAATTTCTGCCTATGCCTAAAGGCACTCACCCTGGCTCCTGCACCCACTCACCTGCATGCTCCCCTTCCTGCAAGGGGTTTGAGCAAAAGTAGCAACCACCTCTCCACCCCAACCCCCCTCAAGTCCCATGAGGGGGGTCAGGAAACTCTCCCATCTCATCAAGGTTCATATAAAGTTTCACAATTCAGACAGTATGACAACTGGCACAAAAATAGGCAAATAGAGGAATGTAATAGAATAAAATTTCCACTAACACACGTAAGCTAATTATCAATGCAATACGTAAATGAGTAAGCCTGTGTCAATTGTATATTCATCTTTTAAGAATATTAATATTGATTCCTCTTCATTGCATACATAAAATTTACTCCAGATACTTTTAATATCTAAGTGAAAAAGGAATGTTGCTATAAATTCTAAAAAGGAACACTGGACAATGGCTTAATGCCATGTTGTAGACAAAGGTATTTCAACAGAAAATACATGTACTACTAACCATAAAATATTTTTTAAAAAATCAATGTGTGTAGGATATAATTAAGAATTTTTGTTTATCAAAACACACCATTAATAAAGTAATTGTGCAAGCCACAGGTGGGAGAAGATGATTATCTGAAAAAGGACTCAAATCCAGAATAAGTTAATCTTTTAAATTGATAAGAAAAGAAAGATAATTCAATAGAAAAATGAGTAAAAGATTGAACAAGCACTTTGCAAAAGATTATATCCAAAAGGCTTGTATGTATATGAAAAAGTGTTAAACCTCCTTATTCAAATGCAAATTTAAACCACAGTGAGATCTCAATGAATTCCCCCTCAGCCCCAAAGGCTAAAATGCAAATAACTGACAATACAAAGTGCTGTGAGGATTTGTCACCTTAATGATCATACTAGGATGGTAGAAGTGTAAATTGTTACAATCATTTTGTAAAACTGGTTGGCAATATCTATAAAAACTGAACAAATGGATACTTTATTGCCCAGAAATTCCACTCTTAGGTAATAACTGAGAACTATAAAAGCATTTGCTTACCAAAGCTATGTATAGGAATTTTCACAGTAGCACCATTTGTAACAAAACTGGAAAGAAGCCAACGTTCATACTTGGTAAAATGGATAAACAAACGTAGTCTGTTCACATAATGTCATACAAAATAGTGAAAAAGAGCTCAATATTGTCACACCACACTGAATGGCAAAGATAAATCTTTGAAAGACTGCTGAGTGATGAAAACGAGACACAGTGAGATACGGTATTGTTCCATCTCTGAGTGTGTGTGTGCACACATACTTCATGTGCAGGAAATAATTCATCTTTGGTGATAGAAATCAAGGTCTGAGTGTGAGTGGGTTGTGGTGATCTTTGAAGATGGGGGTTGTGCCTGAAAAGGAATCTGAAGGAGGCTTTGGGGTGCTGTTACTGTTTCTTGTTTTCCTTTCACCTGGGCGGTGGTTACACAAGCAATGTTTCCTTTGTGAAAATTCACCTTGCTGTACATTTCTTATTTGGACACTTTGGGATTTGATTTTATGCTCAACTAATGGAAAGCATACATTTAAAATGTTCTTTAGTTATGAAATGTGTGATCATAAACTATTTTATGGCAATTCCAATTTTGGGAGGAGTCTGATGTTTAAGCTCCTTCATAAACCACGTTTTGCCATCATTTCCTTATTCAGTCATCATCTACTGACCCCTTGCTCAGTGGGCAGGCCTGGTTTACCCTCTAGGGGAACAGTAAAAGAAGCCAACAGAAATGTCTTTACTCAAGGACCTTACATTTAATTGTAATGTGAGAGAATCTTGTTAAGGATGGAGTTTTTAGTTGAAAAAATTTTGAAAATTGTCCCTTTCCAACATCCTTCATGCTCCCCCGTGGGTGTATTAACTCTTTTCTGCCAATAGCTTGAGCAATATAGTTATTGCTCTCGGAAGTGGCCCTAGGAAACAGACCCCTCTGGAATTGGATTGTGAAATTTAATTGATTATACATTTAACGCATGAACATCTAATCTCTTCACCAAGGAAAAACGGGACACGAGCGACTTGCTATGTGCTGCAAAATCGCAGGCACTTGACTTGCCTCTGCAGCTATACCGCATGTGCAGGTGGAAGGCAAGATGTCGATTTAGTAATCGGCCACACCACTTAGTGGCTGAGGTTGCTGCATAGTTGGCAGCTCCTGACCTGCCTGGAGAGCATATCCAGATAAAATGACAGGCTTAAAGCTTTGAATTCTCCACACAGGTTACAGGTAGAAAATAAAAAATTTCCATGGCAATTCCAAAGATACCCCCTTCCCCCTGTAGCTGCAAGTCAGATGTGAATGTGATTATGTCCAGAGGCTGTTTGTAAGAGTCCCAGAATTACAGTGACAATTAGATAGATGATTCTGCAAGTCTCCCATGCCAAGTCCAGGGAACTGAGGGGAAGAGAGACTCAAAGCATGGAACATTTGGGTAAAGACAGGCTGAGAACTGCTGAATTCCGTGATCCTTCTGAACATCCCTTACCATGAAAGCAGCCCTTTCTCATGTATGAAGGAACCTGCTTCTCCTTGCATTTAAAAAATTTAAAAATATTTAAATTCAAATTCAGACTATAGTAACAAACATTATGCTGTATTCTTGAAAATAGCCAAGTGTACATTTTAAGTGTTCTCACTACAAAAAGATCAGTCTGTGCCACTCAATAATGGGTACATATCAAAAGACCACACTGTGCATGATAAACGTATACATTTTTTACAATTAAAAAATAAAATAATTTAGAAATATCTATTTATTAAAACTTTTGAATGACCTCACAAAGGGTAGTTCATGCATAGAGGGGTGGCCCCTAATGCCCCTTGCCTCTTAGCTGAGAATAAGAGCTTTATTCCAGCAATGCCAGGAAGGGAATGAAGGCCTTGCCATAGGAAATGTGCCTCTATACACCAATTGAGTTATACAGTCTGTCAGGCCTCCAAGTCCCAGGCTGGCCATTACAGCCTTGGTGACCTGCACATGCACCTCCTGATGGTCTCCAGGAGCCAGAAAGTCTGAAGTAACCAGATGGCCACAAAAAGAAGTGAAACAACTAGTTCCTGCCTCAACTGATTGCTCTGCCCCTGCAACCTTCAACCATTGTTCCTGCTCAGCCTTGAGAAAATCCTCCCCCCAGAAATTAGGTTTCTCAAGATCCCCACCCCTGTAACTGTGTAATTTACTGCACCTTCCCCTCTGCTTGCAACTGATACCCCTGACCCTTATGATCATGCCTGTTTGTAATAGATGATCTCTACCCTTGTGACCATGCATCTTGTGACACCTCTACCCAGCAACTCCCTCCTGGCTTGCAAAACTACCCTGAACTATAACTTTCCACTGCCTATCCCAAACCTATAAAACCAACTCCTATCCCACCACTCTCTGCTGACTCTCTTTTCAGACTCAGCCCACTGGCACCTGGGGGAGATAAAACAGCCATGTTACTCACACAAAGCCTGCCTGGTGGTCTCTTTATGCAAGTGATGCACCTAACAGAGTTTTTTATTTTTTATTGACACAAGCCCAAGGAACATGAGTGTGAACGTGTTCTAAGATGGTTAGACCAGGTGGATAAAATGTAACATTGCATTGTGCCTACATGATTGATGTGGGAGATGTACCAGGACTCACTATTTAGTAAGTTGGATGAGGTACTAACCCTCTGCTTGGTCAGCAAACCAAATGCTTCACACAACAGTGGCAAACACTCAACTCAGAGAAGCCAGCGTGCATGACTAGCCCAGATAAAATGTAAAAGGAGACACTTAAGAGACTTAGTTACATGGGATTTTAATGAATCTACAATGTGTAACTTGCTTAGATATCTTCTAGCCACATGCCCCAGGACTGTGGAGACGTTCAGATATACCTGTGGGTGAGAAGCACCTGCATTCTTGAACAGCTCTCTGGTGTCAAAGATGACGGTGAGAGATGCTGCCTTGAAATCGAGCTCCCTGGTTTGAAAGGGATGATGGAAACAGAAATATTAGAGGCCATGTGGCAGGCCGTAATTACCATAGATAAGGTCGTGAAACCAGAGAGTTCCCTATTCCCCTCGGAGGACACACAACAAGGATGTGGCTTGCTCCTTCCATCACCTACTGCTCAAAACCCTCAGGGGGAGCTTGCAGATGAACAGGTGTGCAGGCTGTGGGGGAGTGCTTTTGGGCTCTGGCCCCAGGGCAGCGTCCAGGGGTGGGTGTCTGTGACTCCTGAAGCCTGAGTGGGTATGTGTTACAGTATGCTCTTGGAGCCTTGTGGTCTGCAGACAGCTTGTGTTCATCAACTCAATAGACCTTCGGCCTTATGGCAAGGGAGTGGACCAGGGAGACGGCTTTCTCTATCCCAAGATCTTGCCCAGTGCACCAGAAAAACTGGATCACTCATGGGCTCAAAGGATGAGTGTTAGGTTTTTTTGAGTGGTAGAGGTGGCTCTCAGCAAGATGGATAGGGAGCCAGAAGTGGGGGGATGGAGTGGGAAGGTGGTCTTCCCCTGGAGCCCAGCTGTTCTCTTCCGTTGTTCAGAGGCCTCTTCCCTCCTTCTCTGCTGTTCCACTCTGCCGGTCACCGATACTCTCCACCGCTGTGTTCCTCTGCTTCTCTCCAGGTTCAGCCACTCGTGTCTGTGCTCACTAAAGTCTTGGGTTTATATGGGCACAGGATGGGGGGCGTGGAGGGCCAAAAGGCAACTTTTGGGGCATGAAAACAGAAATTCCTGTCCTCACTTAGGGCCATGGGTCTTCAGGCTTGAGGGTGGAGCCTTTGCTGGGGAACTACCCTCTTCTACCTAGTATTTCCCTGTCTGCTCTCAGTAGGTACAATCACCATAACAAGTCACAAGGAAGAAGATGTCTGTTTTGAGAGTCAGGACAATGTGATCATGATGACTTAATCATGGAGTTACTGGGACTTAATTGTGCAGCCTCATGTGGTTCTCCCTGAAATAGATACCCGGAAACATTCTAGATCTGGCAGACACCCCACCGTTTTGAGTCACTATAGTAGGGATGTGTGGCCCTTTACCCAATTCCCAGAAATGAGCCAGTTTAGACACCACTTCAGAGTGGGAAGCCAGGTTCCTTTGAGAAGGAACTTCAAAATGTAGCCACAAGTGTATATTGCAAATGGTCACAGTCTTCTTAGGAGAATGAGTCCAGCAGACAGAAACATGCTTACAGATGTGTTCTGTTTAGGAGTTGGCCTTTGTGGGGCAAGGGATCCATCTTGTCATTTTGAATAACAATGTGAAATAGCCCATCTATGACTTCTAACAAATATTCTGGAGCTCACTGAGATAAAACATATGGAGACTTGAACCAAAGAAATGCTCCTAAATATGGAAAATACGGATTGCATTAAGGAGATATTTAAAGATGACAACTGTCAAGGTTTTGTGTTTGGTTGGATATAATAGGCTTACAAAGAAGCCGGAGGAGAGCAATGAATTCAAAGACGAGATCATAAAGTGTAAAGAGCTCTGCATACACTCAGAGTTGCTTGAAATTCAGAGAGCAAAAGAGAGCCCCTAAGAATTATAAATAGGAGAATTCAATAATTAGAAGTGATTTTTTACCCTAAAGATACGTGTCAGCTCCTACAAAATACTTCTGTTGGCAGACTGCACCATGAATCTCCATTACAGTATGTAAAGGTCCTTGGCTTTTCAAAATGACTGGAAATGCTAACATATTTCTGCAAAAAATGCAAAGATGGCTCGATATCAGGAAATCTGGAAATGAAATTCAACACATTTATATACTAAAGGAGTAAAAAAGAGTGAACGTCTTAGTGGAAAAGGAAAGAATTGAACAAATGTAAGATGAGTAACAAATGTATTCATGAGCAATGACTCTCTCCAAAATAGGAACAAAAATAAATTTCTTAACCAGTTTGAGTAAAAACCATATGAGTTACACAGCGATAATTTACTAGGCCACATTTATAGACTTTAAAAACATTCAAATCTCTAAAAATGGAATATGAATGTCCTTGTGAATGGTAAGCACTTCAGCATAGTGGTTCCTTCAAGGTAGGGAGGGATGGGAATGATATTGAAGAGGGTGTGGAGAGAGGACACCATCTATCTACAGGGCCACTCTGTGTGTGTTTACTTTTTTAAAAGAAATTTGAAGCAAAATGTGTTAGTCCAGTCTCACACTACTAAAAAGAACCGCCCGAGACTGGGTAATTTATAAAGAAAAGAGGTTTAATGGACTCACAGTTCCCCAGGCCTCGGGAGGCCTCAGGAAACTTGACAATCATGGTGGAAGGCACAGGAGAAGTCAGTACCTTCTTTACAAGGCAGCAGCAAAGAGAAGAAAAGCGAAGGAAAAAGAGCCCCTTATAAAACCATTAGGTCTCGTGAGAACAGCATGGGGGACACCCCCCCCATGATCCAATCACCTCCCACTAGGTCCCTCCCTGAACACATGGGGATTATGGGGATGACAATTCAAGATGAGATTTGGGTGGGGACACAGGGCCAAACCATGCTAATGTCCAAATATTAACGTGATAAAAGATGTTACTGAATGCATTACATTATTTTTAGTAATATTCTATATGTTTGAAATTCTTAAAAGGCAGTAACACACATACAGGTAATAGAAAATGTCTAAATGGCACACAAGGGTATATAGTACAACGTGAGTTTCTTCCCTCCTCTAACCTCCAGTGTCCCCATCTCCATCCCCGTCTTCCTCCCTAGCTGCCTGTAGAACTTGGCAGAGATGGTATCTGCATAGGTAAGCATTTTACTAAATGGAGTCATTCAATGTGAACAGTTCTTCACCTCATTTTTTTTCTCATTCATCTTTGAACCTCATGCATTTCAATATTCAAGCAATGCTTAGCAAGGAAGGATGGGCTCCTCTCCTGACCAATCGAGGAGCTCCCTTTCCTGGCAGCAGGCTTCTTCTACCTGGTCTCTCCTCTCTTCTTGTCTGTCATCAACAACCCTGCCAGGCTCCCTGCCCAGGCATTTGGAAGGCAGAGATTGGACTCGGGAGACCTGGGTTTGACCCCTTTCCAGCTGTGAAACCTTAAAGGGTCATGTAAGGTGACTTACTCCATTTCTTACTTGATAGGGTCCCTGCAAGGAAGAAAGAAAATCAGGAAGGAAAGTGCTAAGAACAGTGACTGATGGCTTAGCGCGCAGTGTGAATTTCCTACTATCATTATGATTATTTGTTAGTGCCTGCTGTCTACTTATAAACAAACCATAGACTGGCATCCATGGCCTCTCAAAACATGGCCTTACTGACTGCCCCTTGTACCACAAGTGTGTGTCCCCTTGACTGTCCACTGCTTTTCCCCCACATGGGCCCCTGGGCTCACTGCAGGAGCCTCTGCCCACACCAGGGTGGTTCATGGGAAAGCTACCCATCACTCCACCTCCCAAGCCCATCCAGCCTGACATCTGGGCTGCACTGGACTTTGCCAGCCTCTTTTTCCTTCTGGAAAACCTGCTTCTCCTGACTCCTGAGTGGCTCTCCTCACCTGTCCTGCTTAGACCTGCCTGGCTGCTCTCCATGGCCTCAACACCCTTAAATGCCAGAGATCTCTGAGTCCTTTCTCACTTCTTACCTCCTCTCTAAGTTTATTCCAACCCACTGTGGAACGATTTGTTTGCCTCTCTCCGGGAGAACTCTTAGAGCCCTCTGGCCGCAGTTCTCTGCTATTCACTGATGACTCTCAGATCCTCCACATGTCCTGCCTCACCAGGGTGGGGGCCAGGCTTGTCTGCTTCCTGGGCTCTCTCCTTCTCTCCCCTGCAAACCTGTTGCCTGCACATCTGTGCCTGATTCCTGTGAATGCCCACCATGCTCCTCAGCTTTTATCCAGTCTATCATCTGTGAATTATATCACAAATTATATCACATCCTGATAATTATGCCACAAAGATCTCTCTAATTATAATGAAGATATTACCAAGAGTTAACATTTAATCAATGGTTAAGTATTTGGCAGACATCATACTATGCACTTGACATGCATTGATTCATTTAGTAACAATCTTAGAAAGTGGATACTATTATTCCTCCCATTTTACACATTGAGCTGCAGAGGTTAATGTGCAGAGGTTAAGCTGCTTGCCTAGGGCAGTAAGTGAAGGTCCATACTAATAAGTGTCTCCTCTCCATGTCCCTTATCGACATCTGCATTGCAGCTCCCGAAATGAGCTTCCTAAGATAAATGAGAGTTATGCTTCCCTAGTTAAGTGTCATCTGTAGTCAACAGGCATTCTCCAGCAAGGCATATGGATTATCCTTCATCATCTACATCCTGCCTACCTGACCTAGCCTCCAATCCTGCCACTGATGCCCCATTTTCATGCCCAGAAATTCTTCCCCAGGTGATGCCTTCACAGGCTTACTGCAGGGATGAGAACAGCACGTGGAAAGCTCTTTGCTGCCACCTACTGGCCATCTAAAACTATGAGAGAGGCCCGTGGGAGAAAACCTACCAACGCAGTGCTGTATGGATCCTTCCGATGTCTGCCAGCGGTTTCCATGGATTTTTATTTTGCGCAGGGCTATCCTGATGCAGTTTAGTTTAGTGTAACATTTTCTAAATCAGCATCCCCAGAGGTGGAACCCTAACATCTGTGACTTCAGTGAGTGCCTCAGTTCACTTCTGTTATCAGTCAACTTCAGAGAAATCCCTTATAATGCAAAGAGAGCCTGTATAATAGAAAAGAGCGTCCTTTGGGACTCAGGCAGATGGGTTCCAATCTCAGCTCTGCCTCTGCCGCTGGCCAGTCCGTCATTTCTCTGAGCATTCTCTTCATTTGCAAGATGTGATTAATTAATATTTAATTTGGGAGGTTTTCGTGGCGTTTAAGATCATGTTGGGTGATTAACTCTGGTCCCTTTCCTTTTTATGTGTGGAAAGAAAAGAGAACAAATACTAAGCATCATCCAGAAACCACAGCAAAATAAAAGAAAAATCATAACTCTCTTGGTCATTCTTAGGAGGAGCTTTGACTGCTAAAATTCCTTTCTTGGACCTGAGACATTTTCTTCCTCCTGTGTTAACACACACACAGCTTCAGAAATGGCTCCACCGTTACCCAAGAAACGTTCTCCTTTCCTAAAGAGTCCTTTACAGCAAAGCTGTGCTGCTTTTTTCAGAGTCTTCCTGGGAGGGTTGACATCCAGGGACGCAGGGTCCCTGCAGAGGAAAAGAGGACACAATCCCAAAGGAAGAAAAGCCTGAGGAAGAGCTGAGGGCTCAGAGGTGAGGACCCTGAACAGGGCTCCCTCACCTGCTATCACATCGTCCTTCTGATCCCCAAGCACCTGGCTGTGACCTCCTGGGGCTCCTCCCCTATGACTCCTTCCTCCCTTTCCTCCATGATGACAAAGTCAGTCCAACGGCCTGGATTAAATTCTGAGAAAATGACTTCACCTCCAGTGATGCCATCAGCACCTTGAAATGAGAATGAAATTGGCAAGGAGCTGATACCAGTGGCCCCCGCTGCTCGGTGCTGAAGAACACCAGGCTCTCATTTTCAGCACTGAGATTGCTTCCCTGCACCTCCGCTGACACCCACATCATGGGTTCTCTCCCTTGCCCCAAGCAGAGGAGCTGAGCCCAGAGGCTCCTGCAGAAGGGGAGCAGCCCCCGGCTCCTTCCCTCTGCTCTCCGCCCTGGCTTTCTAGCTCCCTTTCCAGACAAGGACACACAGTGCAACTCCTTTCTTCCCTAGAAAGGCATGTTCTGCACCCTGTCAGGCCCAGGTCACTGCACAGTCACCTCCCAGGGGGTGTGGGGACATTTCTGAGCTGTATTCCAGCCCCTCTCCCCTCTCCTGGCCCTGGAGCTGTGGGCTGGACAATAGCATAGGACCCTCAATCTCTCCCTTCACAGTTTACTCATGGTTCTCTAAACCTTCCCCATGCAATGGCTCTCTTCTCACAGACCCCACCGCCTGGTCTCATGGAATGCAGAGTCCAGAGCACCTCCCACACTGTGGTCCCTTCTGCAGTCAACCCACCCAGCCTCACCCTGGCCCAGCCTTCACCTCCTAACCTTAGAGCTGCCTGAATCGCCAAGAAAGGCCAGTGGGTATGAAGTGTTTAGTTCTGGTTTTATTACCGTTTATTGCCAAGTGACCCTAACTGTGTCTTATCCAAGGACATCAGTTTGTTATTTTGGTTATTGTTATCTATATTATGTGATTTTCCTGAAGAACTTTATAGCTACCTCATCTGCATAATGAATGCCGTTATAACTCCCTCAAAAATTTTTCAATCAGCATTTAATCAATAATTTATTTCCATCTCTATTATATACACACATCTCTATTTCTCCCTCTATTATATATGCACATCTGGCTTATAAGTGCTTATTATAGTGTTTATTATTGAAACAACCCTGATGATAGAAATCACTAACCTTATTTTACACATGGCAAAGAAAAAGATCAGTTATGAAACACACAGGCACAAGCAGCAGAAAACCCGTCTGCCCTGTGGCTTGTGACAGTCTCAGGCATGTCCTGCCATCTCCCTACACCAAGGGGGTGTGATACCTAGTGGAGGCTAAAGATCTGGTGAACAGGGAGACTTTCCCAGATAAATGTCTACGGGGGCCGAGTCAGTGGCCCCTGAGAATCAGGCGCCACCCAGAGAGGGAGGCAGGTAAATGACAATTGTTGAGCAGATTTGTAATAAGCGTTCTGGAGAAACTTACGTGTGAGCCCTGGTGGCTTCCACCACAAGCTGTTGTGACAGCTCCTGCTTCTGGGCTTGGCTCTGACAGCAGCCCCTTCCCCTCCTTCCTTATCAGTAGAATGGGAGAGTGAACAAGGGCTCTCTCGCACTGCCTCTGCGGGGGTCACGGTGCTGTTAGTGGGTTGCCAATGACTTTTTTAAATGTCTGGTCCCTTGGGGGGCAAGTTGTCTGGCAGTTCTTGCTTAGCACAGTTTTATTCTGCACACATTGGTCACCATAATCTGCTTGAATAAGACCAGTCCCCTCCCAATACTGTTCAAATTCCAGTAGCTCCGGTGCACCAATGGTGGGGAACTCCAGAACACACAAGAACACTTGACTTTGGCAGGCTGGTGGGAAGGGGATGGAATACGGGGTCCTTCTGCAGTCGCCCCACAGGTGGAGTCTCAGGATTTATAATGAGAGGAATCTGCTGTGAAGGTCCCAAGTCTGCCCTTACAAGCTCCGGGACTCTAAGCAAATCACAGCCTCTCCTATCTTTAGGTTGCTTCCCTACAAATTCAAGAAGATGGCAGTAATATTTGTATCAGAAGGTTGCCATGAATATTGTTATTTGGCAAGAACCTTAGTGGGAAGATGAGCAAGCCCATGATTCAGTGGGAAAAAACATTCTTTGAAAAGTAGAGTCTTGTACACGCACGGTTCACAGACATTGGATTGTTCCTTCTTCTCTGACACTCTTGGGTCTACAGGACACTGGTGCTTAAAAGATGGTGGGAGTTTTGACTCTTAAAATTATAGAAAGGAATAAACATTGTGAAAGGAGTCTGGCTACCTGTGGAGTGGGACATTAGGGGGTTCCCAACACAACCTCTGGGGACCTAGCCTGTGCCTCCTCCACTCACCACCTTCTCTTCCTTCTCCCACTTATTTCCATTCTTTCTTTTTTCTCCTTTTGCTTTTCTCCCTGCCATCTTTTGTCTTCTTTCTGACTCTTCTTTTCTGTCTCCTTTTACAGAATATCAACCATGCTGCCAGATACAGGACAAGGCCACGTGAGTAAACGAGACCTTGTCCCTCATTCAAGAACCAACTGATCTCCTAAAGTCAAAGGAGCATGAAGGAAAATAACCCAGAGAGGAAGAAGTAGGTGGTCAGCCCCAGCAGGGGCTCAGCTTTCACCCCTGCCTTAGGGGCATGAGCCCTGAGGATCTGCGTAATATATAAGAATGCTTGACCCAGGCAGGCTGCTGTGACGGTGGTGGGCTATATGAGCTTGGACTGGATTCTAACATTTTTAAGACAGGAGATTGTCCTTTAAAAGATGTAAAATATTTCTATACCCTAAGAGTAGACCAAACTGACCATTTTATACGGAAGACTGAATTTTGTACCAGGAGATTCCCTGCATGATAATGCATGCATAAAGAAGTTGGTATCCCCATGTCTTGGGAAAAAATTGAACTTGGCAAAGTAACCTGAACAAGTTCTCGGCGACTCAATGAGAAAGGAAGTGTTCTGCTTAGTTGTGGGAATTAATTGGCTGTGGAATCCGAATCTCTACAGACTTTGTGGCTTCTATCGGAGAAATGTCACTTTTCTCCGCGTGGAGTTGGACATAGCACTTCACTTCTTGTTCTTACGGAGTTGTGTGACTTCTCATAAAAGCAAAAGTGAGATGACCTCCTGAGGACTCCAGGAACAACCAGCACACTTGAGATTCTCCTCATGCTGAAGGTGAAAGTAGAAAAGAAACAACACAGTGCTGAGTAGTTACCTCTGGCTGAGCACCCGATCAGCAGGTCAGTGGATGTCTGAGGTCAGAAATCAAAGGCATTTTTAATTTTTAATTATGCACAAGCTCTACCCTCAAACCTAACCCAACAAATTACAGGCACAATTGACTCTATATTCCTTAGCGTAGAATTCAGTGCTCGTTACTGCTTGGATGCAAACAATGTTGCAACTTACTTCCCCACCTCCGCCATAATATATTCCACATTGCCCCACTCAGGACCACGACCTCTCACTGTAGCAAATTTCCTACTGGCTCTGCTGAGAGCAACTGACCCCGTCTCTGTTTCTCCTGGTCATTCAAATGATCATTAAATTCACGTCTGTGAGTATTTTTTCAGACTCATCCCGTGCTGCAGAGCTGCACGCCTCCTTGTGTTCCTTTATTTTTGCACACACTTCTGTAACAACGCATCCGACTTTAGAAGACAGCACAGAATGGGGGAGGCAGGTGAGCAAAGTGGGGATGACGATAACTTAATCATGGGGACACTGGTGATGTTGATGAGTGGATAGGAATTGAGCAGAGCCTCTTCACCAGGCACTATGCTTAGATATTTAAACACTTGGAAATACTCGTCACAACTCTTTGAGAAGCTCCTGTGATTATCTTTACATCTATAAGAGAAAACTGAGGTTTAGAGAGAGTAAGTAAATGGTTCAATGTCCCACTGCTAGCCGGTGGGGAAATCTGTATTTTAATGTTAGTACTTTTGTTCCAGAGTGGGCTTATTAACCACTTTGCTTCCCCCTTAGAAGCAGCAGCCCCAGCGTCCCCATCAACATCACCATCCTCCTCCTCACCATCCCATCATCCAGCTCCCATCACCCTCATCATCACCATCAACACCATCATCATTGTCCTGTGTGTCATCACCCCGCCCCCACCCCCATCATCATCAACGTCACCACTGCCATCATTACAGGCCCAGGGCTAGTTTACCTCTTAGATTTGTAATGCCTTGAAAGCCAGTCCAAATTTCATTTTCCTGTATGTCTGCTGCAATATCAGAAAACGTCCAGCCCTATAGACAAGAAGTCACCTCATTTGGGAGGATGCAAGCTTCTTGTAATTTATCGATCTCATTTTATGAGATGGAGAAATTGAGACCCCAAGTGGGACTGACTTCCCTGAAGCCCACAGATCATGTATAGCAGAGCTGGGCCTAGGCTGGGTGCGGTGGCTCATGCCTATAATCCCAGCACTTTGGGAGGCCAAGGCAGGTGGATCACGAAGTTTAAGACCAGTCTGGCCAACATAGTGAAACCCCGTTTCTACTAAAAATACAAAAAAATTAGCCAGGTGTGGCGTCATGCACTTGTATTCTCAGCTACCAGGGAGGCTGAGGCAGGAGAATTGTGTGAACCTGGGAGGCAGAGGTTGCAGTGAGCCGGGATCACGCCATTGCTCTCCAGCCCGGGTGACAGTGTAAGACTCTGTCTCAAGAAAAACAAAAAACAAAAAAAACAGAGCTGGGCCTAGTCCGCAGGGCCCTCCTATTACATCGTTACACGGCAGGTGTTGGCTTAAGAAAACAAAAGGAATTAGAAAACCTTGGAACCACAATGCTTCTAGAAAGAAGTCTTCTGGCAATTGGATTTTAACATTTTAGCCACCATAAGCTGCAGTAGAATTGAGGTGTGGTTTTCCAGGAGAGAGACAGAATATACACATAGACTGTGTCCACAGATGACAACAGAACTATGACCCACAACTCCTGTAGCCACCAGCTGGGAAGCCAGATCACAGCCTCTGAAGACATTGGCCCAGAATAATCAGGACTTGGTCAACAACTGCCAGATTCCCTTATTCTGCCCCACTTTCAACTCAGGACCAAGCAGATGAAGCTAAATATGCTCCCTAAACCAGGAACATCAGATGCTCCTTCTCTTCCGCCAGCATCTTCCCAATCAGCACATACCCCTGCCTCTCTGTGTTCCTCTAGAAAGCTCTTCCTGCCCTTGAGTCTCTGCCAAATGCAAGGGCTCAACATTTTGCTACTGCAAATTCTGAAGAATCGCCTGTTTGTTTTCATTTGGGTGATCTTTGTTTATTTCTACACATTTGAGAGAAAGAATACTTTTATCAGGGCCAAACGAAGTCAGAGGCTAGGATGAGAGCTCTGGTAACAGAAAAGGCAGGAGTTCACCTAATGAAGCCAGTTGTCTCCTGCACGCCCAGCCTGTGGCTTCCAGGGCTTCAGCCTCTCTGAGCAAAATCACCACACGTTCTTACTGACCTTTCCTTGTCCACCGCCTAGGGTTGGAATGATGTGAGCCTCCAGCCGGGCAGCCAAGGAAAGCTATATATGCATTGCTTAATATGGTAGCTACTGGCTATGTGTGACTACCGAACACTTGAAATGGGGCTGGCAGGAATCGAGATGTCCTGTGAAATCCATGCCAGATTTTAAAGACAAGAAAAAAACATGAAATATCTCATTAAAAATGTTATATTCATGATCTGTTTAAATAGGTTCAATAAAATCTATTATTAAAATTCATTTCACCTGTTTTCTTTTTAGTGTTTACTATGAATATAAGAAAATTGAAAATCACTCCGTGGCTCACATTATATTTCTATTATTAGACAAGGTGATCTAGACCACAGCGAGCATCGATTCTAAACGTCCTGCTGGCCACCTAGAAGCGCCACAGTGTGGGGTGATTCCACCTGTTTACCCTCTGATTACTTCAGAATCTCCAAACTTCAAACACATTTTCATGCCCTGAACCTTGGCCTATACCAGTGATTCTCAAGGATGTGTTCCTGGGTTAGAGACATTAACATCTCCCAGGAATACTGTGGAAGGGAAGAAGCGAGAAGGCTGAGATTCCAGGTCAGGACCACTGTCCTTCAGCACGTGGTGGGCCTGCAGTCCTTGCTCTAATGAGCTGTCTGGATGGACCTGAGCTGCACAGAGGTGTTCTGTCTGACGCAACCTGGCACAGACACTGATTTTTACCCAGGCCTTAGTCACCCATGCCTCACCCCTTCATCCCTGCTAACAAAACCCTGGTGTCTCTCGGGCGGTGGTAACCTTGATCCTAGTGTCTCTTGGGTGGTGGTGACCTTGATCTGAGCCCTCCTGAACTGCAGCCAGTTCTGGCCTCCTATTCTCCCTTCCCCAGTGCCTCTCCCCCGACCTGCCTCGAGACGAAACTAAGGGTAGCTAGTTGCCAGGGCTCTCGCTGGGGGTGGCTGGGAAGCCAGCCACATCTCTTCTGTGACAGCTTTTCCTCCTCAGCAAAAACAAAGCCTCCTTTTCTGCCTGACCCACTTCTCTCCTTCCTGAGCAGCTTCTGCAGGAGGGCAGGGTGCTGGACCAGCCGAGGCTTCAGCAGCATCGAGGGAAAAGCCCAGAGCCATAGGATGGCCAAGTTGCTGGAGCGAGGCTGCCATTGCCAGACCCAGCACCTCTTGTTAAGAGAGATAACCAGGTGATCCTCTTTTTAATCCCCTGTTAATTGGATATTCTGTTACTAGCAGCTGAGCATACCCCAAATCGTATAAACCTCACACCTTCTACAGCTACTGAAATTCTAAGCATCTGTGAAGGCCCACACCACAGTGCTGTCCGCTGACAATGCCGACTTCTACCCCAGCCGTGATGCTGGAAGACGGCCACGGCTAAAGAACCTCCCCGTCCCAAACTGTGTGTGCCAGGAACCCGCGTATGGCAAGAAGCCCCCCTTCCCAAATAAGGGTGCATGGAGGCCCCCCCGTTTACCTATGGCAAGGCCAAGCACTGACCTCCACATTCCCATTGTTTGCCCCCTGAGCAATCAGCAGAACTACTCGTCCTCACTGATTCATTAAAAAAAAAAATTAGCCAAACTCTGCTTGTTGCTCTTTCCCTGCAGAGCCCAGACCCTAGCCTGAGCCCTCCCAAAGGCCCTCCAGAAAACAGGCTGCCTGAGGGCACACTCCCACCAACATCCGTTTCTTTCTACACTCTTTCACTCTGGCCTTTAAAAGATAAACTCTTCTTCTGAGAGACTGGCAGACGCCATGGTCCCTCTCCCCCCCCTGGCAAGTATCCTTGGGAGTCATGTCTCCTTTCGTAAGTGTTGATTTGTTTTATATTTGACACCACCATCTCTCTCTCTCTCTCTCTCTCTCAACACACACACACACACACACACACACACACACACTGGTAGGTAGCCCGGAGGTAGCCCCCGACTATTTCCTCCTCCTGCTTCTCACCTCCTTGTGTCAGCCTCATCCTGACTGTAGGGTGCACCTCGGGACCCAGTTCTAACGATACAAGGCAGCAGAAAGAGGGCATGTCTGAGTTTAGGTTCTAAAAAGACTGCAGCTTCCAGGTGGGAGACTGGTACCCCCTCTCTCTGAAGACTCCTGCTGGGGAGAGCCAGGTGCCGTGTCCTGCAGACCCTGAGCACGTCCATGGAGAAGTCCCCATGCCTCAGCCAGGGAGGAGCTGCCCACAGCCTTGGGAGTGAACGACGTGGAAGGGCACCCATCGAGCCTCGAGGTGACTGAGCCATGGGTTTGAGGGGTGCCTCATGAGAGACCCTGAGCCAGGACCCCACAGCTAAGCTGCCCCCAGATTCCTGACCCTCAGAAACTCTGAGTGAATGTTTATTTTTCTCTTTTCCAGAGAGACAAAATAGCCTGTGATTTCCTTATTCTCTGCCAATTGGAACCTATGGTGTGTCTATTATTTTATTAATATCTTCATTTAAAAATAAATCTCTATATTTAATTTTAGTTATTAAATATTTCTATCAGTTTCTATGCTGCTAAGTACATGTGTACATGCTAACTTCACTGAACACCCTTCCCTATCATTTTATTTTTAATTTTTCTTTATTTTTAAACCTAAAGTAAAATATAAAGTAACCTAAATATTCTAACTCAAAATTAATTTCTGTGCTGTTCCATACAAATAATGTAACTGAAATGGTCAGGATTTTGGCTTATATGATTGACTTTGCTGGCACTCTGTTAGCTTTGGTGATCATTATTAGATTATTTTTTTAAAAAAAAAACTTCTTTCAATGAGAAGTTTCCTTTGATAAAATGTAGGTCATTCTGATTTGGTGTAGCTTTGGTTTGCCTGTGTTCCCTCGCAAATCTCAACTTGAATTGTATCTCCCAGAATTCCCACGTGCTGTGAGAGGGATCCAGAGGGAGGTAATTGTAATTACCCAGAGGGAGAATCGCACGGGGGCCGGTCTTTCCCGTGCTAGTCTCGCGATAGTGACTAAGTCTCCTGAGATCTAATGGGTTTATCAGGGGTTTCCGCTTTTGCTTATCCCTCATTTTCTCTTGCCACCTATGTAAGAAGTGCCTTTCGCCTCCTGTCATGATTCTGAGGCCTCCCTAGCCATGTGGAACTGTAAGTCCAATTAAACCTCTTTTTTCTTCCCAGTCTCAGGTATGTCTTTATCAGCAGCGCAAATAGACTAATACATAGGTCATTCCACATAAGTTTACGGTACCTGTGTTTTACTCTTCTATAAAGTCAACAAAAATATATTCATCCTCCTATTGGTTATTTTTTGCTTGTTAAGACATACGTAAGGAATTGTACAATGTCCATTTTTAATGTTGTTTGTCTTAATAATAATACTTTTCAGATTACAGTTACATTTTCTCTCATTTGATCCTTATCATAACTCTGGGAGGAAAATTTACGATCTTTACCATAAATAAACTGTTATTATTCCCAGTTTACAAAGAAGGGTATGGAAGTTCAAAGAAAAGAAGTAACGTGTGTAAATTCCCATGACAAGTAAGTAGTAGAATCTAGTTATTTCTGCAAATCCTTCCCACCCTGTGGTCCTCAAGGGTTTCCACCCAAATATACCTGAGAAACAGGGTCCAGGCTCCCTCACCAGGCTCCTGATATCCAGACCCTGGCCCGGTTCCCTTCACAGCCCCCAAATCCCTGCCCTGTGTTGCTGTGCCTCGCACAAGTGTGGTGATGGAGCTAGGCCAGCTCCTGACTTTTCCAGGCCCCATTCCTTACAATGTCCTCGAATTCCTAAGGAAGATTTAGACTCAGACAATATGTTGGGACTCTCTTTATTTGGCTGAATTTCCTGAGCATCAAGGAAGTGGGTATGGAAGCAAACTTATCAAAAAAAGATGCTGTGGGTGTCCCACGAGGCATCTCCTTCACCTCCTGTGATTTCAGCCACACCTACAGATGAAAGAGACTCATAGCTTTGCGCAGTGGCAGTATCGTAGCCAATGAGGTTTATCCGAGGTGCGATTATTGCTAACTGAAAACTTTTCCCAATACCCCGCCATGACGACTTGAAATATAGTCGGCATTGGCAATTTTTGACAGTCTCTACAGAGACTGAATTTAAAAAAAAAAAAGGGACTTGTGAATAGCAACACACTTGATGCACTTGCTGTGAGTTTTTTGTTACCTGCCTTAAGGCCTTCTCTGAAGCCGTGGGAATTCACTCAGCATCTCTACAAAAGTGCAGTCAGGAAGTGTCTGTTGTTTGTCTTTTTGCTATTGATTTTTTATTATTTTTTATATCATAAACTATTTGTTAGAGACACATTGCAAATATTTTCTCCCAGTCTTCTCTTACCTATTAATTCACTTAAAGATATCATTTGGTGATTACATTTAAAAAACAATTTGTTAACACCACGTTATTTCTTTTTATTTTCCTTTAGGATTAGTACTTTTGTGTCCTAAGAAACTTTTGTCCACATGAAGAATGTGTATTTGAGACAATATGTGTTCTTCTGTAAGTTTTATGGTACTAGCTTTAAAATTAAGTCTATGATTCATTTCAAATTTACATTAAATAAATTACTGTCTAAGCCCAGGCGTGGTGTCTCATGCCTGTAATCTCAGCACTTAGGGAGGCCAAAGTGAGTGGATCACTTGAGGTCGGGAGTTCGAGACCAGCTTTGCCAAAATGGTGAAATCCCATCTCTACTAAAAATACAAAAATTAGCCAGTCATGGCGGCACATGCCTGTGGTCCCAGCTACTTGGGAGGCTGAGGCAGGAGAATTGCTTGAACCTGGGAGGTGGAGGCTACAGTGAGCTGAGATTGTGCCACTGCACTCCAGCCTGGGCGACGGAGTGAGACTCCATCTCAAAAAAAAAAAAAAAAAAAATACTGTCTAGATGATTGAAATAGGGATTGAGTTTTTAAAAATATGGTTATCCAGTTGTTTGGCCAGTTAACCTTGCTAAATTTACTGATCTGTTCCAGCATTCTTTTGTAGCTTCCTTAGACATTTCCAGGTATACAATCCTGTTACCTGAGAATGCAGAAAGCTTGAGTTCTTCCTTTGTAATATTGATGCCTTCCCCACTTCTGCATGCCTGTCGGGTGTGGTCTGAGACTTTCAGTGCAATTGCATGTAAGTCATGCAAGTGGCCACACATGCCCAGTACCCAGTGACAGCAGGAAAGCATTCAATATTTAACAATTAAGTATGATGACGCTGTAGTTTTCCAAGGACCCTTCCCATCAAATTCAGCACATTGCCTTCTATTTCTGTTTGATGTAGATTTTTATCCTGAATAGTTATTAAATTATAACAAATAATTTTTTTTCTTCTACTAAAGTGGTTATAGGGTTTGTTGTCTTAATTTAGTAATGCAAAGCAACCCTTATCTTACTGAGGTATGCCTCACTTGGTCACATTCTATATATTTCTAGATTCATTTTAGTAATCTTGTTATGAATGTTTGCATCTCCATTTATGAGAAAGGTTGGTCTGTAGCAGTTTTCTTTACTTTTAATATCCTCCTATGTTATCATTTTTAGCCTTATGCCGACTTCATAAAGTAAGTTAGTTGAGAAGCATTTCTTTCACCTCTGTTTTGAAAGTTATGTTTGAAAGATTGATATTATTTCTTGTATGTTCGATATAATTCTCCAGTGAAGCTATCTGAGTCTGAGGTTTTCCTTTTGAGGAAGTTTTTAAATTATAAATTTCATTTTTTAATATGAGATATGCAGATATCCCATTTCTTATTTTATTCATTTTAGAAAGTTGTTTTTTTTTTTGTTGTTGTTGTTGTTGTTTGTGGTTTTTTTTTTTGAGACAGAGTCTTGCCCTGTCACCCAGGCTGGAGTGCAGTGGCATGATCTTGGCTCACTGCAACCTCTGCTTCCTGGGTTCAAGCTATTCTCCTGCCTCAGCGTCCCCAGTAGCTGGTATTACAGGCATGCACCACCACGCCCAGCTAATTTTTGTATTTTTAGTAGAGATGGAGTTTCGCCATGTTGGCCAGGCTGGTCTGGAACTCTTGGCCATCGATCTGCCCACCTCGGCCTCCCAAAGTGCTGGGATTACAGGCATGAACCACCAAGCCCGGCCTAAAAAAAAAAGTTGTCACATTTGGCCAAGCTCCATAGCTCACGCCTGTGATCCCAGCACTGGGAGGCAGAGGCAGGTGGATCACCTAAGGTCAGGAGTTAAAGACAGGCCTGGCCAACATGGTGAAACCCTGTCTCTACTAAAAATACAAAAAATTAGCTAGGCGTAGTGGTGCACACCTGTAATCCCAGCTACTCTGGAGGCTGAGGCACGAGAATCTCCTGAACCTGGGAGGTGGAGGTTGCAGTGATCCAAGATCGTGCCACTGTACTCCAGCCTGGGCGATAGAGCAGGACTCTGTCTAAAAAAAAAAAAAAAAAAAAAAAGTCAACTTTGCCTCATTATCTTTTTTGTGTTTGTTGAATATGTAGTAATGTACCCTTTTCTCCTGCTATTAGAATTTGAGTCTTCTCCTTACTAGACCATTTGAAAACATTCTTTCATGAATCTATTTTGCTTTAAGATAAAATGCATTCATTTCACGTGTCCCATGCAGTAGTTTCAATACATACACAGAACTGTGCAACTCCCACCACAGTTGAATTTTAGAGCATCTTCATCATCCCCCCAAAGAAACCCTGCACTCATTAGCAGCCCCTCCTCATTTCTCTTCCCTCTTCCCCAGCTCCCGGCAACTACCTAGGCATGATGTCTAGATATTTTCTCTCTATGGATTTGCCTATTATGTAATTTTTTAAACCAAATCTGTAACATTGAATGTTTAGGTTGTTTCTACATTTTTACTATTATTAAGCCTTCATTAATGTCAAATACATACAATACAGTGTTTAAATGTTTTGCCTGGTTATATTTTTGAGAGAGAAACTAATGTATATTAAATGTCTGCTATGTATTGAGTGTCTTCATAGACATAAATCTTAGCTATAAGTTGTTGTGCTTTTAAGAAGAGAGCATAAAAATCCTGCACTATTCTTTCTGTTCTATTTCTTCTTATGTTTATTGTGGTAACATACGCATAATATAAAGTGTATCATTTTAACCATCTTTACGTGAAGCCTTTGGTGGCATTAAGCTCATTCACATTGTTGTGCATGGTCACCAGCATCCGTCTCCAGAACTTCCTCATCTTCCCAAACTGAAACTTTTTCCCCCGTTAAACAATAATTTCCCGTTCCCTTCTTTCTTTTGGGTCTTACTTGTTTCACTTAGCAGAATTCCTTTCAGATTCGTCCATGTTGTACCATGTGGCAGAATTCTATTTCTTTTCAAGACTGAATAATATTCCACTGTATGTATGTACCACGTTTGGCATATCCATTCATCTATTGATGGACATTTGGGTTGTTCCCACCTTTTGACTATTGTGAATGATGCCACTGTGAACATGGGCGTACAAATTTCTGTTTGAGTCTCTGCTTTTAATTCTTTCATTTATATACCCAGAAATGGAATTTCTGGATCACATGGTAATTCTGTGTTTAATTTTTTGGAGAAATTGCCATACCGTTTTCCACAACAGCCGTATCATTTTATGTTTTTACAAGCAATACACAAGGGTTTCAATTGTGGCACATTTTTTGCAGAACACGTGTTATATTCTGTTTTTGTTTGTTTTTGTTTTTCTTTAATAGTAGTCATCCTAACGGTTACGAAGCGATACCTCACTGTGGCTTTGATTTGCATTTTTCCAGATTAGTGACATTGATTCTCTTTTCATGTGCTTGTTGGCCATCTATGTATCTTACTTGGAGAAATGTCTGTTCAAGATTTTTCTTCATATTTAACTCGTTTGTTTGCTCGTTGTCAAGTTGTAGAAATTTTAATATATTCTAGATATCAATCCTTTGCCAGATATATGATTTGCAAATATTTTCTCTCATTCTGTGGATTACCTTTCTATTCTGTTGGTAATGTCCTTTGATGCACAAAACTTTTAGTTTTACTGAAGTTCAATTTATCTATTTTTTTCTTCATTGCCTGTGCTTTTGGTGCCATACCTGAGAAATCATTGCCAAATCCAATGCCATGAAACTTTTCGCCTCAATTTTCTTTTAAGAGTTTTGTAATTTTAGGTCTTATGTTTAGATCTTTGATCCACTTTGAGTTCATTTTTGTATGCAATGTAAGCTAAGGGTCTAAGTTTGTCCTTTTGCATATGGATATCTAGTTTATCCAGTACCATCATTGAAAAAACTGTGCTTTCCACATTGATCTAGGTGTCCATGTTGGAAATAATAAACTGCATATTTGATAATTTATTTCTGGGTCCTCTATTCTATTCCGTTTGTCTGCACATCTATCTTTATGACAGTACCACACTGTTTTAATTATTGCAGTTTTGTAGTAAGTTTTGAAATCAGAAACCATGAGTCTCCCAACTTTGTTCGTTTTCTTACCTGTTCTTTTTTGTTCTTAGTAAATCTTGCTATGGAGTTATTAATTTTATTTTGTTAACTTTTTCAAGTAATCAAATTTTGATTAAGTTGATATTTTTCTTCCTTTATCATACATCATTGATTTCTGCTTTTATTTTTATTATTATTATTCTATCTACATTGAATTTTTAAATACATTTTTCATGTCCCCCAAGGTGGAAGCTTAGCTAATTTATTTTAAACCTTGTTTCTTTTGCAATATTGGCATTTGGTGGTAGGTATTCCTTTTAAGCATTGCTTAGAACATTTTGAAATATTGATATTTTGTTATCATTTATATGAAAGTATTTTCTAATTTTTTTTAGATTTATTCTTTTACCCATGGGTTATTTCAAAATTTATTGAATAATTTCCAAATAGTTGGAGCTTTTCAGATACATTATTTTATTGATTTTAAATTTTATTTAATGTAGCCAGCAAACATACTCAGTATGATTCTCAATTGTGTAACTTTCACTGAATTTTTCTGTGGCCCAACGTTTGGTTTATTTTGGCAAATGCTCCAGGTGAACTTGAAAGATTTTTCTGCATTTGTTGGGTACATTATTTCATAATATTAAGTCAAGCTATTGATAGTGTTGCTCAGTCTGCTTTTTAACTCATTTCTTCTGATTGCTAAGTCAGTTACTCAGCTCCTGAGGAGAGCATGTTAATTCTCCAGTCACAATGATGGATATATCTATTTGTCCCTTTAGTTCTGTTGTCGTCACAGCAGTTGAAGCTGTTGCTAGGTGCATATAATTTAAGATTGTTATGGCATGATGATGAATTGAGCTTTTCTCATTATTAAATATTCTTCTATATCTCTGGTAATAGTCCTTATCTTGATGTCTCCTTTTTCATATTAATAGAACTCCTGCTTTCTTATGTTTAGTGATTGCACAGATATCACTTCCCATCCTTTCATTTTTAAGTCTTTTTTTAAGTCTTTATTTTTAAGTCTTTTTAAGTCTTTTCCTTTTTCTCTTTTTTTTCTTTTTTTTTTTTTTTTTTGAGATGGAGACTCGCTTTGTCACTCAGGCTGGAGTGTAGTGGCACAATCTCAGCTCACCACAGCCTCTGCCTCCCAGGTTCAAGTGATTCTCCTGCCTCAGTCTCCTGAGTAGCTGGGATTACAGGTGTCTACCACCACACCTGGCTAATTTTTATATTTTATTTTATTAGAGACGGGGTTTCACCATGTTGGCCAGGCTGGTCTCGAACTCCTGACCTCAGGTGATCCACCCACCTCGGTTTCCTGACCTCAGGTTATCTGCCCACCTTGGCCTCCCAAAGTGCTGGGATTACAGGCATGAGCCACCGAGCCTGGCCTGTTTATATCTTTAGATTTAAATTATGTTATTTTAATCAAGATCTACTTGGATCTTGTTTTTTCTTTACACAACTTTATAATCCAAACATTCCATATGGTAAACTTATTCATTTGCAGTAAGTGTCGTCATTACTATTTTTAGTTTAGGGCTTTCACTTGGGTATTTGTTTTCTGTTAGTCTCATCTGTTGTTACTCTGTTCCTTCTTTTACATTTTTGACTATTTCTTTATATCAGATTATAACTGTGTTATTGATTGAAAGTGTCCTTCAAAAATATTTATTTACTACTTATGAATGTGACCTTGTATGGAAATACAGCTTTTGCAGATATAATCAAGTTAAGACGAAGTGACATTGGATTTGTGTGAGCTCTGACCCAGTGTGTGATGTTAATCAAGTTAAGATGAAGTGGCATTGGATTTGTGTGAGCTCTGACCCAATGTGTGATGTTCTTATAAGAAGAGGATGTTTGGACAGAGACAGGGACACAGAGAGAGCACCATGTGAAGATGAAGGCAGGCAGCAGAATAGTGCATCTGCTCATAAGGAGTACCAAGTATTGTCAACATTACTAGAACTCAGAAAGAGGCAAAGAGGGGTCCTCCCTTAGAGTCTTCAAGAGAGAGGAGGGTCCCATCAATATCTCAATTTCAGACTTCTGCCTACATTTCCGTTGCTTAAGTCATCCTGTTTGTGATAATTTGTTATGCGAGTTGTAGAAAACCGATACAATATCCTTTATGTACCTTTTTTTTTTTTTTTTTTTTTTTTGAGGTGGAGTCTTGCTCTGTCACCCAGGTTGGAGTGCAGTGGTGCAATCATGGCTCACTGCAACCTCTGCCTCCCAAATTCAAGCTGTTCTCCTGCCTCAGCCTCCCAAGTAGCTGGGATTACAGGCATGTGCCACTATGCCCAACTAATTTTTGCATGTTTACTGAAGACAGGGTTTCACCATGTTGCCCAGGCTGGTCTCAAACTCCTGGCCTCAAGTGATCCGCCCACCTCAGCCTTCCAAAGTGCTGGGATTACAGGTGTGAGCCCCTGTGCCAGGCCCCTTTAAGTACTTTTAAATTCAATGTATTTATGTTATGTTTGAGTTGTGCTCTAAAGATTATTATAGGCATACTTGATCACTGTCTACCTTCAAATAATCATATACTTTAGAAAAAAATGTAAGAATCTCACAAAAATATAAATCCATTTACTTCCTTTCTGCCCTTTGTGCTCTGTACTTATAGAATTTACAAACCCCACAATACCTTGTTATTTTTGCTTTATACAGTCAATATGTTAAAGAAAAGTATACATGATAATAAATAAGGTTTTTAAATATATTTATGTACATATTTATAATCTGATGTCTTAGTTCTGAGCTCCCATCAGATATCTAACTTCCTTATCATTCCCAGTAGATTTACTCACATATTTTTCATAGTTATGTTAAAATCCTTATCTCCTAATTTCAAACTCTGGGCTACCTCTGGGTCTGTTTCTAGTTAATGTTGTGTCACCTAATTTTGGCTGCATTTGGTTTGCTTTTATACTTATCTTTAAACTTTTTAAAAATTATATGTATGCATTATATGCAAAGATACCGTAGATCCAAAGAACATAATAATTATGCTTTGAAAGTTCTCAAGATCTGATTACTGGTTAAACTCTTAAAACTTTTTTTTTTTTGCTTTACTAGCCATCTGCCAATTTTCTGAATCGAAAACTATCTCTTTCTGATTTAAAGCCTAGCCACCAGGCTTTTGAGTCTTCTGTCCTGCTTCTAGCCTTTTTCTTTTGTGGAAATCCATTTCCTTGCTCTTCCTTGTCCCAGCCTTCAGCCAGCTGCCACCTTATACTTAGTGAGGACAATCTCTCTCATCTCTGCTATCTGCCTCCAGACTTTGGACGATTGCTACCTTCCGTTACTGGCAGGCCACTCTAGGAGATTTTCTATATTTCCTGCCCTGCTTCCATCCAAAAGCAAGCATCTGCATGCAGCGAGAAAGGCTCCATCCAACTTGGAAGATCTCTTATAACTCGTCTGCCTTCCTTCAAAGTCTAACATATCATACAGAATTGGCAAGGGCCCCAAGGAAAATGCTGGCAGGTGGTTGCAACCAGCTTTGTGATGCAGGCATCTAGCAATTCCATGCCATCCTCTCAGCTCACACAAGGCCATGAAACACCTGTAAAAATGTGCACTCGTTTCTTCTTGGTTCTCCTATATCAGATTCACTTCTTCCGTCATGACTCTGAAGATGAAAACATATGTGGACTCTTCTCTCCTAGGAAGGCTTCATTGCTTTGGGGAATTTATTTCTGGCTTCTTTTTAAGCATGTGCAGATTGCTGATTTTTTTAAATTATAGTAACTGTGTTTATTCCGCTTGTCCTTGGCTTTTAGGGTGCTGAGGACAGTCCTTTGAGACTTTCAACCTCATCGTTGGAAGAAGATGTGCTCAGAATGGCCACATCCTTATCATACTCTCTGTACTTCCCTTAAACTCTAAAGTAGCTCTTTCTCTAATCAATAACTCAAAAAATTAATCATGTTTATACTTTGGAGATAGTCAGGATTTCTCATGTAGGACTTGTGGAGTTACCAATAGCAATGTGGGTTGGCAGAACTGAACAGACCCTCGGAAGTCGGCAAGACAACCCCCCCTCATATTTTAGAGTATAAAAGCTTGTGCATAAAGGATGCAGAGGACTAGCTAGGATCACCCAGCAACAGGTGCACAGAACTCCCACTTCCCATTCCCGGATCTGGCCACTTTTGTAGCACCTGACTCTTGGAGCTTCAGTTCCATCATTAGTAAACTAAGCGAGTTGGATTAGATAAATGGATGGCTCCGTCCAGCCTCATGAGTCTAGTTTTTCCTTTCCTTGTGCCTGCTTAATCTTTCAAGGATGTCAAGGACATGATCCATGTACATCATCAGAGGAGCTTTTCTATTTATGCTTAAAGGTTTGCCAGACCATGTCTAGATCACATTTCCCAGGGGAACAATGATAGCTTATTGTTAAAAATAATTCAAAGCCAAAATGACACAACATTTTTTAAGAAATGAATTTTGAAAAAAAATCCCAACATGTTCATGTAAAATATTCTTAAGGTATTGTCAAGTATAGTAGAAACACTATAATTTCATAGTTATTTCACTGCCAGAGAGGACCACCAATAAAGAGTTTAGTATTTATTTCTTACAGTTTTATGGGCTTATGTTCATTTTATGTTTTTGCCTCTTCAGTATATATTTCTTCCCCTGTGCTAGAATACTCTGCTGGATATCAGAGCGCGGCAAGAACAAGACAGACAATGGTTCTACTCTCACGGACTTTTCCTTCTAGTGATGGAGGCAGACAAGAGGCAAACAAATGAGTCAGCAAGGACATCCCACAAGAAGCGGCGACAGGGTGCGCAGGAAAAGAACCACTCCAGAAAGCACATCTGTCTCAGAAACAAAGGTCCAAATCATATGTAAGAATCAGACATTTTAAAATATGAGGTAAGAGTGAGATGGTGAGAAAAATGCAAAGGCCCTGAAAAGGATCAAGTCAGTGCACGCGCCCCAGCGAGAGTGGCTTGACTGTGGAGAGCAGGAGGGCGGCAGGACATGCCTGAGGAGGAAGGCAGAGGCCACAGCCTGCAGCCTCCATAAGTGGGCTTCAGTATTTTCCAAATGCAATGCAAAGTGATAGGAAGGCTTTAAGCAAGGTTTTACAGATGAATTCCTCATTTAAAATATAGTTAAATATAGACACACATTTATAATGCATACCTATCTAAAATAGACAGCATACTTTCATTCGTACGTATATCTTTTTCTATTGAAGATATCCTTTATTGTTTTAGAAGATTTTCTTCCATTTTCCCTTCTGACACATCTTTCAGTTAAAATGTGAGACATTTTCACTTGCTGGCTTATGGAGACTGCACACAGTTGTTTTCAACAGCATTGCATAATTTCTCATGATCTCCTCTTTGAACAGGAATGTTCATTGAAATGGTGATCGCATTTGTGTAATTTCAATTTGTTCACTTAAGGTATTGATTATTCACTTCCTCCTTCAAGTATTTGGCCAACATTGTTTGAGCCTGTACTATGCCTACCATGCTAGGCATTCAGAGAAACATGAATAAGTGAAGGGGCCTGTCCTTAAGAGTCTGGAGAAGGAGATCAACTGTACATGACCAAGGACCAACCAGTTCTTTGAGAGTGGGAGGGAAGATTGCACAGAGCAGAAGAGAAACTCTTCTATGCTGAATGCTTCCCTGATCCCCCAGTCTCCTGAAACTTGACCTTGAATTCGATCAGAGGAGCGATCAAGTTTCAGCAGATTGGGGATCAAGGAAGCATTCAGCATCTCTGATACTCAGGAAGAGTTCTGAAAGATGAAGGGGAGTGGTCAGCAGGTAGAGGACAGGATATGTCCAGAGAGGCAACACGTAAATGCACAGGGAAGAATGCAGCCCAGCCTGCAACAGATGAATACACAGCGGAGGGTGCAGCCCAGCCCATGGCAGGTGAATGCACAGGGGAGGATGCAGCCCAGCCCATGGCAGGTGAATGCACAGGGGAGGATGCAGCTCAGCCTGTGACAGGTGAATGCACAGGGGAGGATGCAGCTCAGTCTGAGACAGCCCTCCTCACTCAGCCACAAGAAATTCATAGTGAGGAAGAAGAATCATGGCCCAGGGGGTGGTGCCACTGGGGCTTCCCACTTGTTTTTTCCACCAACTCCCTTTGTTTTTCTCATAGTTAAGACCCTTCACCTCTCTGTGCCTCAACAGCCACACCTCAAAGACGTCTTTCCCTGGGCTTTTTCATTCTGCGACAGTAGTAAAAAACTCGACACAGTGTGGGGAAATTATTTGCTTTGACCGCTCCTGACTGCTCCTGAGCTCTGAAACCCAGCCAAGTCCTTTTCCCAGCAGACAATATTGAAACAATTAATGTAATGAGAAATGCTGATCTCAGTGAGGGCATCTTGAACAAAATAAGGGGAATAATTAAGTGACACTGTAGTGATAGATTCAAAGTAACAAGGAGGCAATTGGGTCCAACCTCCTTCCGATAACTTGCTAGTCTCCAGCTGCTCTGCCTGGTGGTCCTCTGGCCTTGGCTTGATCATCTCCAATTAAGGGTCACTCGCCATCCACAGGAACGAACCTTCTCTCCTGGGTGGTCAAGATCAGATGCCATTATGCTAGAGAAGATCTGTTTGTTCTAGATTTGGGGCTTCTTCACAATCCCACCCTAAGCTATAGAGGTGTTTAAGTCTAAAAGTTTAATTCCATCCTTACTGTGGTTCGCTCGCCTAGGCACCAGGAATATGGGGTGCCTGATATCCCCCCTGGCCACAGTGGGTGGTTTATGAACTCGGATTTTGCAGAGAACCCTGAGAAGCAGACCCCTCTTCCTCTCTGTGTGTGGCTGCAGATACCAGGCTTGGGACTTGAACTACTGCTGTGGCTTCTCCACTGTGAGAAAGAAAAGGCAGCAGACATGGGGGGTGGGGGCAGAGTAAAGGACTTGCAGAGACACAGAGACAGGTCTATTAAACCAGTTCCAACCCCGCCTCCTTTATTGTCTAAGCCAGTTTGACTTGGGATTTCTGTTACTTATAAAAAGATGTATCCCAAAAGCTCTCAAAGACACAGAGTTGGGTGTATGCACCACATGCCTGTGGGAGCCCAGGGTCCCTGAGTTCTTGCTGCTCCAGACCTGCTGGTCTGGTTTGGGTCCTGGGGCTAACTGGAGTCCTGAGCATTCTGAACTCATGAAGTCTATACATCTTCTATCCTCCAAGTTGTGTTTATCCCACAGCCCTCTCTGGGGATCCTCATTTCATAACATGCATCCAATCACAGCCCCTACCCTACGCCTGCTGCAAGGCTCTGCTTGGCCTTGCCAGAAGTTTATTCTCCAGTCTTCTTGATCTATGTTACCTCCTCTTAGGCCCTGACTGCTCTAATCCACCCCCACCATGCACCCTGCTTCAGGACCACCCCTGGCCTGTCACCAGTTCCTGGTGGATCATGCAATTCTGCCAGTGGCCATGTTTCCCCACCCACAAGTACACACACCCTATCTGCTTTTGCTCACCATTGTCTTCAGTTCCTAACACAGAGGAGGTGGACTAGAAAACTGTGGGTAGATTAATGGATAAATAAATGGTTTTCCATCATTAACTGAAAGGTCCGTCCTTGCCAGGCCAAGTCTTTGCAGTTAACTCTTTCCATTCATCTGTCCTATGATATAGAACCCCTCAGAACCAATAAATCAAATCCAGAGGCTTGTCCAAACGTTGTGTGCCTTCAGAGAGGGGGAGAGAGGCACATCTCCTCAGTGGGCAGGATCAGGGCCCCCTGGTCTGTGATGCCTTGGGAATTGGCAAGCCATAGAGTTATTATCATGTCACACTGGATTTAGGGAGATTCTGCAGCTGACACACTCCTCTACAGTTCAAGAAATATATCTAATTGATTTCAGGGGCAAGGAGTGGTTTCTATAAAATGCATTGCCAAGACTTTGAAATAGATGTATGTATAATTGCACATCTCTACATTGAAATGATGAAGTCCCCTGAGTTTCTCAGGACAGCTCTTATCACCTGCCTAGAAGGGCAGGGGTTGTGCTGAGGTGCAGGTGGCAGCAGTGGCACGTCACTGAGCTGTGCATCCCAAATCCTGTGTTTAAGCCTAGCTTTACTGCTTGGGGAACATAGATGCAGACTTGGGAAACTGAATGCCTGACCAGCTGTGCACTGGCTGAGCATCCTTCCTGAATCACAGTGGAAGGTGTCTCTCAGTGTGGCAGATTAGAGCTTAGGCTTTGGGTTCAACTTGTGTGGAACACTGACTCCGCTAAATCTGTAGCCCGAGGCATTGTGCCTAAACCCCAGCCCCATTTCCTGATCTTTAATTAGGGAATAGAGAGCTGTGGGCATTAAATAAAATGACCCAAAAGCAGTTAGCAGAGTTAACTCAGCAGATAACAAATATCAGATACATCTCCCTTACTATTTGCCTCATGAAGTCAAACTCCACCTCACTATCTTGTTACCCAGCTCAAGAATTCTGAGCCCCACACCCTGGAGCAGTGACCTGCCTGGAAGACCCACAGGAAGCAACAATCACTGGTGGAAGGAGCTTTGCATGATGTCATTAGAAGGCAGGAGCCGGAGGAGAAGTTTCTGTGATATGCTGCTTCTGCTTGCCTGTATACTGAAGGGGATTTAGGAGGCAGAACCAGGCCCAATTCCTTGTGTTGTCTGCAAGGTAAGCAGTTAAAGACCCAGTGCCCACCCTTTAAGCTCTGATGGGCTGTCCCGTTGACTTCAATGGGAGCAAGAATGGGTGATGGTATAGCTTGGTTTAGTTTCTAGGAATTAAAGTCAGACAGATAAGGGCAGAATGCTCTGTGATCTTGGAGAAACAGGCTCTTTGTGCCAGCTAAATTGCAAAATATTAAAGGTGAAAGGAACCTTAAAGAGATTCTCATATTTTATTAAGGCCAGAGAAGGAAAGTAACTTCCTCACACAGTAAGCTGGAGGAATGACCAAGTGTGAAATATGCTCATTTTGGCCGCACGTTGACTTATATTTCAACACTCCACATCGTTCTCACTTTCCACCCCAGGTAATTTATATGACATTTCTTTCTGAGAGTTGAATATTGGAAAAATTGCAAAAGATTTACAATGAGGAGACCTGAGTTCTAGTCCTGCCTCTGTCCTGAGCTGTGTGACGTGAATAGAGTCAGCTGGCGTGCTGAAAAAATGCTAAACAAGGGTCAGGAAGTCTGGCCTCCAGTCCTGTCTCTGGAGGACTTTGGGGAAAATTACTTTGGCTCTCTTCTTCATTTCAGCATCCGTAAATTGAGAGAGATAGACTGGACATCGATTAATTGATCAAGACTCCATCAATTTTGAAATATATGTGATCCAACTTCCTTAGTGGTCAAAAACCAAGCATTTTACTTCTCTCTATTTGAAACAATCCACTCTAGATACAGTAAGCACTTGAGAAATATTTGAGAATAAGTTTACAGAGGAAAGAAAGGAGCTTTAAAAAATTACACTAAATGAAAGAAACCAGTCACAAAAAAGCACGTATTGTAAGATTTCATTGACACAAAATGTCCGGGATAGGCAAATCTATACAGAAAGAAAGTGGAGCAGTGGATGGCAGGAAGAGGGGGCTGGAGTGGGATGGGGAGTGACTGCCAAGAGGTAAAGGTTTTCTTTTGAGATGATATAAATATTCCAAAATTAGATTGCCGTGATGGTTGCACAACTCAGTGAATATATTACACAACCATTGAGTTGTACCCCCTCAAAATGGGTGAATTGTGTTGTGTGTAGATTATATCCCAACAAACAGCTGATTTCTCAAAAATAAGTGGTTCTCTCTTTGATCCATCCAGTCTCCTGGTGTCATAGCCTGTGGGTGACTGGATTCCTCTTCCTCCCAGGGACTTGAGATTTGGAGGCTGCTGCTCATGTCATCAAACATGAAGGACTATACAGTTTTGTCCCCCGGAGGAGCCTGGCATGGAGACGTCTAGAGACCTAAGGACATTCCAAGTGTAAAGCCGTAGCTGAAGGTCCCAGCAGGAGGGCACTATGGGGAGGGGTGGGCTGAGAGCTGAGGCCCCGAGCAGAAGAGGCTCACTGTGGGCAGCTCAGAAGTTCTGATCCAGAGTCACTTAGCTGGGCCCCTAAAAAGTAAATGGCCAGCCTGCTGGGCCAGGCTGAGTGCAGCTTGGTAGCCTAGATGTGGTGGAGGGGAGGGTGCTCTTCACCTGCAGGCTCCCGGGGCTTAGATGAAGCCATTCCATTGGTGACATTTGGCTTCCTTGGAGAGGTCACTCAGTGCAATGGATTCCTAGAAGGCTGATGTGATGGGCTGAATAATGACTCCCAAAGATACCCAGATTCTAATCTCTATACCTGTGAGTGTTACCATGTAAAAAAAAAAAAAAAAAAGGAGAGACTTTGCACATGCATTTTAGTTAGGAATCTTGAGATGAGAGAGTATCCTGGATCATCTGGGTGGGCCCTAAATGCAGTCACAAGTGTCTTTTTGGGATGGAAGCAGAGGGGGATTTCACACAGAAGATGGCAAGGTGGCACTGAAGTGACATGCTCCTTCCAGCTTTGAGGATGGCAAAAGGGGCCAGGAGCTGAGAAGTGAGAGGGACGCTGCTCTAGAAGCTGGGCAATGCAAGGAAATGGATTATTTTTCTAGGGAGGGAGTGTGGCCCCACAACACTGTGATTTGGAGCTAATAAAGCTGATTTTCGACTTCTGACCTCCAGAACTGTAGGAATGAATTCATGTTGTTTTAAAACACTAAATTTGTGATTACTTTTTGCAGCAGCAATAGTAAACAAATACAGCTGGTGATGTCATATTCCCATACTCTACAGTACGTCAGAGCAGGTCCCATGTGCTTAGGGGCTTGGGGGAGATGGATTAAAAGAAGAATTATGAACAGAACCCACTGAGGAAGAATCAGCTGCCTGAGTCTGCATCCTGGCTCCACCATATAACCAGCCATGTGCACTTAGCTGAGTGATTTGTCTTGCTTCTTCCTTTGTTTCCTCATCTTTAATGTGTGGTAATGACAGTCTCTACCTCAAAGGCTTGTGGTGAGGAGTAAATGTGCTAATAGAGGTAGAGATCTTAGAACAGTGCTGGGATCAAGTCAGTGCTGGATAAGCATAGTTAGCGTATTGTTAAGCCAAGAGACCAAGCTCATATGGGCAAATCTAGCATGGAGAACTAGTATAGAGCAATAGTTTGGAAATCAGGAGTGCATGAAATTCCTGGATTAGGGTGAAGCATAAGTGGTTCTGAGTTCTCCTGAGAAAAACAACTCCCTTTTGCTGGAGGCTCCCAGCCCACCCTTGTGTACGTACACACTGTGAGTTCCAGACACCTGCTATCGGAACCCAGGCATTTGCCAAACCCGAGACAAGGAAGCAAGCCTTCACTTATTTGCTAAATCACCGGGCAACAGTGAGTGTCTATGTTGTACCTGCGGCTCCAAGGGATACTTAGATTAAGAACATAACACCCAGTTCCTATTGTCGAGGGCCTTGTAATCCACCAGGAAGTGGAAGAAATGTGTAGAATCATTGTAAACCAGGTGGTATCTTAGCACAGGATCCTCTGAAAGCCTAGATGGTGGGCTGGTTGATGGAAGGTCTTTTATACCACGTCAAAAATTGTTAACTTTGTTGCACAGGGAATGGGAGAGGTATCCAGGTTTGAGAATAGGTGTGGTGTGCTTCCATTTGTATTTGTTTGCATGACTCTGTCAGAAGTGAGTTAGAAGCTTCAGAGAAGAAACATAAATGCCACTAATTTGTCAATTTAACACACGCTATTTCACATTAAGTAAGTGCACTGTGTGCCAGATGCCGTACGAGGTATGATGGTAAATTTTTTGTCAACTTTACTGGGCCACAGGGTGCCCAGATATTTGGGGGAAACATTATCCTGGGTGTTTCAGTAAGGGTGTTTTTGCATGAGATTAACATTTAAGTCAGCAGAATGAGTAAGGCAGATTGCTCTCCCTAATGTGGTGGGCCTCATCCAAGCAGTTCAGAAAGAAAATTCTTCCCAGTTAGAGAGAATTCTTCCTGCCTGATGGCCTTTGAACTGGAACATCAGGGTTTTGCTGCCTTTGTGTCAGAATTGAAACATCAGCTCTTTCTGGGTCTTAAGCTTGCTGGCTACATCACTGGCCGCCCTGGTGCTCAGGTCTTCAGACTCAGACTGGAACTATGACATCCACTATCCTGCGTCTCCAGCTGCCGGCACACCCTGCAGAACTTGGGACCTCACAGCCTCCCTAATTATGTGAGTTATTTTTTTGTAATAAATCCCTTTATATAAATATGTAAATCTGTAGTGAACAATAGCAGACTTTGCCACTTCAAATAGAGAAATGGCCTTTTGAAGACTCAGTGACAATACCATGTGGGTGGTGATACCTTGCAAGGCTGGCGCAAAGTTCTCTAGGAAGCTGTCTATGCTCTGAATCAGCATCCAACAGATGGTACCACATCTTCCATAGCCAGAATTCATGAGTATAGAAATCAAGGGGTAGAAATGAGAGTGGCACCACTCCCTATTACACCTAGTGACACACTAGCACGAGTCTTGCTTCCTGTTTCTGTGACCTTCTGCTCTGCTGGCCTGGAGGTCTAGAGGGAGGAATACTTCCACCAGGAAACAACAATGATTCCTCTAAACTGGAAGTCAAGACACCACATGGCCACTTTGGCCTCCTTTATATCTCTGAATAAATAGGCAAGAGGAGGAGTTGCTGAGCTGGCTGCGGTGATTCATCCTGACTACTTAGCAGGTATTGGACCATGACTCCACAAAGGAGGTAAGGAAGGGCATGTCTGTAATAAAAGATCTCTTGGGTATCTCTTACTATTAATCTCTATGTTTAAGGCCAATAGCAAACTACAAGTCAATCCAGGAAGAACTACTGAAAACCTAGATCTTTTAGGAACAAAAATTTGGGTTGCCCCATCAGGTAAAGAGCTATGGCCAGCTGAGGTGCTTGCTAAAGGCAAAGGGAATATAGAATGGGGAGTGGACGAAGGTGATTATAAATACCTGCTATGACCCCATGACCTGTTATGGAACTGAGGACTGACGTTGCCATGATTATTTCACCTCTGTGTGTGTGTGTGTGTGTGTGTGTGTGTGTGCGTGTGTGTGTGCGTGTGTGTTCACACATTTTACTCATCTATTGCACCATTGATGGGCACCTGGGTTTCTTCTCACACCTGCTACCACAAACAAAGCTGAATTGAACTTCCTTATGTCTGCTCTTTGTATAGCAGTTTCTTTCCTGGGTCATCAGCTATGCACCTTCTTATTTTCAAAAATTATGCCTGTCTTCTCTCTAGCAGTTGTACTGGGCTAGCCTGGCAGAACCATGAGCAGTGCATCAGTGGTCCCCTATTCCACATCCCCTCCAACATTCTAAAGTGTACTTCTTTGTAATTTTTGTCATGGTAAATAGAGTGGCACCTTTAATTATTTGAATTAGCATTTTAAAATTATTGAGTTTGAATTTTTTAATAGACTTAGCAATTTAGACTTCTTTATCTGTCAGTAGGCGATGTTTAGCCTCAGCTCCTATTTCTACTCATTTAGTATTTTTCTTTTCAGGGATTCTATTTTTTATTACAGCTATAAGTTATGTGTCAGTTTCAGAAAGTGAAAAATATTTTCCTGGCTCATCATGAATTTAATTGCTATGATTTATAATAATAGTAAACGGTTAGGCTTTGTGTTCCCACCCACATCTAATCTTGAATTATAATCTCCATAATCCCCATAATCTCCATGTGTCAAGGGAGAGACTAGGTGGAGGTAATTGAAACATAGGGGGTGGTTTCCCAATGCTGTTCTTGAGATAAAGTGTGTGTTTTCATGAGATCTGATGGTTTTACATGGGGTTCTTTCCCCTTCCCTCAACAATTCTCTTCCTACTACCTTGTGAAGAAGGTGCCTTGCTTTCTAATATGGTGTGGCTGTGTCCCCACCCAAATCTGATCTTCAATTCCCATGTGTTGTGGGAGTAACCCCACTGATGCTTTTAGAAAGGGAATTCTCTGAACAAGCTCTCTTTGCTTGTCTGCTGCCATGTGAGATGTGCCTTTCGCCTTCCACCATGATTGTGAGGCCTCCCCAGCCATGTGAAACTGTAAGTCTAATAAACCTCTTTCTCTTGTAAGTTGCCCAGTCTCGGGTGTGTCTTTATCAGCAGAGTGAAAATGGACTAATACAGTAAATTGGTACCAGAAGTGGAGTGCTGCTGAAAAGATGCCCAAAAATGTGGAAGCAACTTTGTAACTGGCTAACAGGCAGAGGTTGTAACAGTTTGGAGAGGTCAGAAGAAGACAGAAAAATGTGGGAAAGTTTGGAACTTTCTAGAGACTTGTTGAATGGCTTTAACCAAAATGCTGATAATAATATGATCAATGAAATCCAAGCTGATGTGGTTTCAGATGGAGAAGAGGAAGTTGCCGGGAACTGGAGTAAAGATGACTCTTGTTTTGTTTTAGCAAAGAGACTGGTTGCATTTTGCCCCTGCCCTAGAGATTTGTGAAACTTGAAACTTGAGAAAGATGATTTAGGGTATCTGGTGGAAGAAATTTGAAGCAGCAGAGCATTCAAGATGTGACTTGGGTGCTGTTAAAAAGCATTCCATTTTAAAAGGGAACCAGAGCATAAAAGTTCAAAAATTTACAGCCTGACAACGCAGTAGAAAAGAACATCCCATTTTCTGAGGAGAAATTCAAGCTGGCTGCAGTAATTTGCATAAGTAATGAGGAGCCAAATGTTAATCACCAAGAAAATGGGGAAAATGTCTCCAGGGCATGTCAGAGAACTTCACTGCAGTCCCTTCCATCACAGACCTGGAGGCCTATGAGGAAAAAGTAGTTTCGTGGAATAGGCCCAGGGTCCCCATGCTGTGTGCAGCCCAGAGACTTGGTGCCCTGCGTCCCAGCTGCTCCAGCCATCGCTAAAAGTGGCCAACATAGAGTTTGGGCCATGGCTTCATAGGGTGCAAGCCCCAAGTCTTGGCAGCTTCCATGTGGTGTTGAGCCTGCAAGTGCATAGAAGTCAATAATTAAGGTTTGGGAACCTCCACCTAGATTTCAGAGGATGTATGGCAACATCTGGATGTCCAGACATAAGTTTGCTGCAGGAGTGGGGTCCTCATGGAGAACCTCTGCTAGGGCAGTGTGGAGGTGAAATGTGGGGTTGTTGCCCCCAAACCGTGTCCCTACTGAGTACTGCCTAGTGGACCTGTGAGAAGAGGGCCACCATCCTCCAGACCTCAGAATAGTAGATCTACCGACAGCTTGCAGTGCGCACCTGGAAAAACCACAGACACTCAATGCTAGCCTGTGAAGGTAGCTGGGAGGGAGCCTGTACCCTTCAAAGCCACAGAGGCAGAGCTTCCCAAGACAATGGGAACCCACCTCTTCCATCAGCATGACCTGTATATGAGACATGGAGTCAATGGAGATCATTTTGGAGCTGTAAGATTTGACTGTTCTGGATTTCAGACTTGCATGGGGCTTGTAGCCTCTTTGTTTTGACCAGTTTCTACCATTTGGAACAAGTGTATTTACCCAATGCCTGTACCCCATTGTATCTAGGAAGTAACTAACTTGCTTCTTATTTTACAGGCTCATAGGCAGAAGGGACTTGCCTTGTCTCAGATGAGACTTTTGACTGTGGCTTTTGGGGTTAATGATGAAATAAGTTAAGATTTGGGGACTGCTGGGAAGGCATGATTTGTTTTGAAATGTGAGGACATGAGATTTTGGAGGGGCTGGGGCAGAATGATATGGTTTGGCTGTATCCCCACCTAAATCTCATCTTCAGTTCCCACATGTTGTGGGAGGGACCTGGTGGAAGGTAATTGAATCATGGGGACAGGTCCTTCTCATGCTGGTCTCGTGATAGTGAATAAGTCTTATGAGATTGGATGATTTTAAAAAGGGGAGTTTTCCACCACAAGCTCTCTTCACATGTCTGCTGCCATACGAGACATGCCTTTCCCCCTTCCACCGTGATTGTGAGGTCTTCCTAGCCATGTGGAACTGCATGTCCAATAAACCTCTTTCTTTTGTAAATTGCCCAGTCTCAAGTGTGTCTTTATCAGCAGCATGAAAATGGACTAATATGCTTCCCCTTTGCCTTCTGCCATGACTGTAAGTTTCCTGTGGCCCCCCTCTGCCATGTAGACTGTGAGTCAATTACAACTCTTACCTTTATAAATTACCTAGTGTTGGGGTTAAGGGGAGCCCTCAGCTCCCTTGAGAGGATGTTTCTCCAGGTTCTTGGTCTATCACTCTCTCAAGAATGGAAGAGGAGACCATGGCATAGTGCACTCATAAAGTAAATACCAGACTCAAAGGGTTTTTGCAGAAAAGTGATTTATTTAGGTAGAGAAGAGAAAAGGGAGAGGAAGAGAGAAAGCTTCTACAAGAGAGACGGTGTGGAAGGGAACCCCAGAGGGGGAAATCCAGGAGAGAGAAAGACAGCTTCCACAAAGGGAGTGTTCATGGGAGGCGGTCCAAACATGGAGTCCCAAGAGGGTGTGGAAGAAGGGGACTTTTAACCTGGGAGGAATTCCCTCCCTCTCCAAGCCCCCCTGGCCAATGAAAAGAGTTCCTTTAAACTTCTGCTGGAGTGATTGACTTTTGGCTGTTTCCCGCAAGCGCGAAAATTAAAACAAAGACTGTTAAATCTCTTGAATGGAGAGAGATGGGAGGGGGGCATGGCACTGGGAAGTTCTTGCACTTAAAATTACGCCCCCTTGTGGACTCGGAAAGAGAACACCTTCCCTCACTAGTCTTGGGCAGTTCTTTACAGCAGTATGAAAACAGACTAATACAAATAGGAATTATTACTTTTCATGTAGTAAAAACAATCCCTGTTTCCCCTGACGTTGGGGCTGTCTGCTGACCAGTGCTGTCTCTCTCTACCTTAGTTGGCAGCCCCACTATGAACCATCTCACCTGGGTCAAACGCCACTCATCATCCTGGACTGCTCTCTCCCCTCTCTACCAAATGCCAGTCACCAATCCTGCCAATTATATAGCCTGACTACAGTTGAGTCCCTCTCCTATCACCCTCATCATGGCTGCCCTGGTGTGCCCTTTGTCAGTCCTCACCCTGACAGTCCATGGCACAGTCTCTCACCAGTCACCATGTCTCCTACTCCACGCCCAAAACTACTGGCTGAATGATCAATTCAGGTGCACAATCCAAATGTAAATTTCTCCTGCCGGGAATCCCCTAGTGGATCCTGTTGGCTCACACTGTTTCCCCTAATATGGATGATTATCAGAATCATTGAGTGAGGATTTTTTTTTTCCTTTTAATCAGAATTCCTAGATTCTAACCCAGAATTACAGAATAAAAATATTTGGGGATATGCTTTGGGGATCTGTATTTTCAGTAGCTAAGTCAGATGCAGAATAAACTGTCTTTCTGCTATGCTCCATGCCCTCTATCCTCCAAATCCTGGAGATGGCATGCCCTGCCCCCTAGAAAGCAGTATCCTGCCAACATCCTCCACCAGGCCAAACCTCAAGGCCATGGAGGTAAAGCTGGGATATTTGTTCTTTCATGCACAATTTCTTGCTTTTCTGCCTTTGCAAGATATGTGCTATCCTTTTGGGAATTCTTTCCCTTGTATTAAACTTAATTTAATTCTTAAAGGGTTTTCTGAGTCTACTCCTTCTTCGGGAATTTTTTTCTTGACCACCCAGGCTCACACAGACATTGCCCTAGAACTCTGAGAAATAATAATAGATAATAATAATAATAATGATGATAATAATAAATTATTGTGTTTCTTATGCCACTAAATTGGGGTGGTTTGTTAAGTAGTAACAGGTAATTGAATCTTCCAATATACCTGTAGGCGTTAAGCCCCTGGTTGGGAAGCTTATACACACTCATATTATAAAAGATGTCTTTAGGATCTCTAGGAAGTCGCCACATTCTTGCTTACAATTCTGTAGATATTCTGAAGACTTTTGTTCATCTGACTTCATCTTCCTTTTCAGGTCTGAAATCCTAGACCTACTGTTTCGGGTACAGCAATAATTTGAACAACTCTGTCTCAGGGAGCTCAGAGTTTGATGAAAGGGACAGGCAAAGACAAATTGTTAGAAAACAAAGCAAAAATGTGTGAAGCAGTTGAAGGCAGGAAGTTCTATGGGGGGGCACCGCACAAAGGAGGGGCAATGTCTGTGTGAGGGCAGGAAGCATCCAGCACAGGAGAAAGATGAGGGCTGGAAGACTCAGCAAATCTGCTTCTTCCACCTTCTCCTGCCTGCTTTTTCTAGCTGCTCCGGCAGCCAATTGGATGGTGCCTACTCACATTATGGGTGGGCCCTCCTGAGGGTGGATCCTCCTCTCCCAGTCCACGGACTCAAATGTTAATCGCCTTTGGCAACACCCAGAAACACCTAACTACATCCAGAAACAATATCCTACCTCCTTCAATCCAATCAAGTTGATACTCAGTATTAACCATCACAAATAGCATAGAAAAAAGTATGACCTAATACTACTGTGACATTTTCCATTATTGGACACACTAAAATATATTCCATCCCACACATTTTTCTTACAATGAGAGGTTGGCACTTCTCCATTGAGAGGTGGTTTTTTTTTCCCCCACTTCTCGTTAAACTGGGCAAAGCTTTGTAGTTGCTTTGACCGGTATAATGTAGTAGGAATGATACTGTGTAACATTCAATCAGCAGGCTAAGTTGAAAAGGAGATATGGCTTGTGCCTTTCTCTCTCACTCTCTCAATAAACTCTTATTTTGCAACCTAGGCGCCATATCAGAAGGAAGTCCAACTCACATAGAAATCCCACATGTTGCAGCTAAGGTCTCAGTGATCAGCAGCAGACATGTGAATGTAGAAGACTTTGAACCTTCTAGCTGAGGCCTCAGACTGTGGTTTGTAGACAAGCCCCGTGCACACTATGACCTGTCCGAAGTCCTCAATCCATAAGTATAATGAATGATTGTTTTATGCTACATTTGGGGGATGACTTGTTATGTGGCTATCATAACTGGAACAATTACACACAAAAACAAGAATGAACCCCACAAACATAATGTTGAGTGAAAGAAGCCAACATAAATGAATATATACTGGATTAGTCCATTGGTAGGAAGTTCAAAATCATGAAAACTTGTCTACGGTGGTAGAAGTCAAAAGGCTGGTTACATCTGGGGGTGTATTGACCAGGAGGAGACATGAAATGGGATTCTAAAAGCATAGGTGATTTCCTATGTCTCAATCCAGGTGTTCATTTCACGAGTATGTTCACTTGACAAACATCATCAAGCCTTACACAGCAGATCCAGAACTATGTCTTCAAAAACAAAGTTTACGAAAGCAAAAGTAGAGCTGTTCTGGTTGAGGTGGGCATGGATTTCCTGGTGCTCACTGGCTCTCCTACCTCTCATCCCACAAAGAACTACCAAAGAACCCCAAGAGCATTATATGGAATGTGTCTTAAAAACCTTGTGACTAAAGTCCTTCTCATTTTCCACATTTCATTATTTTCATATCTCTAGTGCCTAGCATAGTGTCTGGTATGCAACAGCTACTTAGTAAGTGCTGAATTCATGATTAAATGAGGTGAGTGAAAGATATCTTTCACTTGTCTATGGTCCCTACAAGGTGGACTGAGAAGAAAATCTCTTGGAAAACTTCTGGAACTGCATTAATTATTTTAGAAATTTTGGGCACACTTTCAAATAATTTGACAAATTACTGTCCATTTTGTAAATTACTGTCTATTTTGTAATTTTTTTTCTTCCAAATAGCCTCCCTCATTGTCTAATGGAAGCTTAGATTGTGGTTGTTTCATCCCATTAGTCCCAATTACTATTTATACAATGATATTTGAAGCAACATCCTCAGAGGAGTGCTCAAAACAGACACCACTTGCATTTAGGGTGTTAACAAACACTTATGTGTGTGCACACTCTTTCGCTTGTTGAAATCTTACTCACTTCTCAAAACTTGCATCAAATATCTTATTCTTTTTAATTTTTAAAAAACTATTTGAACAGGATTGGTGACCTTTATTAAAGGCTAAATATTCTGTTAGAAGTGGGAAAAGAGAACATTAAGGGGACCATCTACTTAATACCTTTTATGCCTCAAGTGTTGCATTAGATGGTTGAAAACATTACTTATTTTATTACTACTGGAAAAATTGTCAGGGTAGGCAAGGTGAGAACTATTAAATAGAAAAGAAAATGAGGCTATCAAATCAGGCCAAAACTCTAAAATCTAGGTAAAATATATAAAACAAATATTTACAAATATTTGGCACAAACAACACAGAGCCCTCATTTACCCATGCTTTCTCCGTGGGAATGATTTCCAGATCATGGCACAGGAAGGTGAAGGCCAAGTTGGAAGGGGCAACCTTGCTGGACAGAGGGGGTTGAATCCAGAGACAGGAAATGATAAGGCAGCCCTGGAAGACTGCACGGAAGCTCCCCCAGGTCCTTGAATAAGTGACACACTGCTAAATACAGGCAGCGACTGAGTTATCTGGAAATAGCAGCTGCTGAAAGGCTGAGAGCTGAATGGAATTCCTGAAGATCAAACACTGTTGAAAAAAATGCTTTAGACCTGGCCAGAGTGCTAGGCATTTACCCAAGATACATGAAAATGTATATCTGCACAAAGATTTGTACATGAATGTTCATAGCAGCTGTATTTATAATAGGCAAAAACTGGAAACAAGCCAGGTGAATGGATAACAGAATATGGTAATAGCCACACAGTACAATACTTTTCAGCAGTAAAACAGAATCAACTACTAATGGAAAAAATAACATGGAAGAATCTCAAAATTACTATGCTGAATGACTAATGCAAGACACAAAAGAATGCATACTGTGTGGTTTCATTTACATGTAAGTCTAGAAAATGGAAACTAAAGCTATTGAGTCAAAAAGTATACGTCAGTGGTTGCCTGAGAAGGATGGAAAGTGGGAAGTAGATGGGAAGATAGTTAGCAAAGGGGTTTTAAGACATGTTTTCCAAATGGTTGAAATGTTCTGTGTCTTGGTTGCGGTGCATGTGAGTGTAAAAACTGTCAAAACTTATTAAATTGTATATTGTAAATGGTTGTTATTTGTTCTGCGTAAATTCTGTTAATAAAGTTATTAAAAATAAACAAGGAATAAAGGACAAAAGAACATATGAGACACATAGAAAATAAATAGCCATGTGGTAGATTTAAAACTAACTATATCCGTGACATGAAATACAAATAGACTAAACACTCTAAATAAAAATGAAATCTGTCTGCTGTAACATGGAAAACAAAGCCTGGCTATATGCTCCTTGCAAGAAACACACTTTAATACAAAAAGAAATATACATTAACAGTAAAAGAATTCACAGAATTAAGCATGCAGTCCCCACCTTGCAAAGTGTTTGAATAGGTATGTTAATATTAGAAAAAACAGATTTTAAAAAACAATGTATTCTAAAAGACTAGAGAAATATTTCACAATTGTAAAAGGGCAAATTCAACAGGATAGACATATATCTATAATAATAATAATGAATTTGTATGAATCTGATTGCATAACTTCAAATATGTTTTTTAAAAACGATAGAATTAAAAGGAGAGAGGACAAATCTGCTATCACACCTACACTGTAGCACACTGTCTCAGGAACACACAGAACAAGCGTTAGCAGAACAAAAAGATCAGCAAATTCAGAGATTTTAATAACGCAATTAACTTAACTGACCTAAAGGATATTTATCTAATTCAACACCTGCTGTGGTTTGGATATTTGATCCTTCCAATCCTCACAGTGAAATTTGATTCCTAATATTGAAGGTGGGGCCTACTGGGAGGTGTGTTGGTCATGGGGATGAATCTCTCATGAATGAGTTGGTGCTGTCCTGGTAGTGACTGAATTCTCACTATATTAGTTCCCAGGAGCTCTGGCTGTTAAAAAGAGCCTGGCACCACCCTTCCCTCTCTTGGGCTTCCTCTCTCTCACCTTGTGATTTCTGCAAAGGCCAGCTCAGCTCCCATTGGCCTTCTGATATGAGTGGATACAGCAGGAGGCCCTCACAAGAAGCAGATGTTAGTGCCATGCCTCCTGTACTGTGAGACTGCAGAACTGTGAGCCAAATAAACCTCTTTTCTTTACAAATCACCCAGTCTCACGTATTACTTTATAGCAACACAATAAATGGACAAAGAAAACATCTAGTAACTGTATTCGTTTCAAACTTTCAGGACCTATTTACTGAACATAATTATAGATATATAACAAATTGCCATAAGTTTTGAAAGATGAAATAATACAATGTGTGTTTTCTAATCACAGGTGAATTTAATTATAATTTAAAAGAAGAAAGGTAATGAGAAATTTCAAATAACTGAAAATTAAGCAACACGATTCCAAGTAATTCACTAATCAAAACTGGTAGCAATGTTAGAAAATACTTTAAATTATATGATGATAAAAATCAAAATTTAAAAACCTATCAAATAAAAAATCATGTTATTCACTTAAAGAAGGGCAAAGTGGGAAATCTCTGGCTTCCAATGCTTAAATTAGAAAAGAAAACAATACTGAAAATTAATAATTAATATTGCAATGCAGAGTTCTAAAAAAACAGGAAATTAAACACAAAGGAAGAAAAAATAAGGAAACAATTGCAAATAAAATAGGTAAATAAGTTAATAGCTATAAAAGAAATAAACAGCCAGGTGTGGTAGCTCACACCTGTAATCCCAGCACTTTGAGAGGCTGAGGCGGGCGAATCACCTGAGGTCAGGAGTTCAAGACCAGCCTGGCCAACACGGTGAAACCTCATCTCTACTAAAATACACTAAAATACAAAAATTAGCTGGGCGTGGTGTCATGCACCTGTAATTCCAGCTACTTGGGAGGCTGAGGTCAGGAGAATTGTTTGAGCCTGGGAGGTAGAGGTTGCAGTGAGCCTAGATTGCATCACTGCACTACAGCCTGGGTGACAGAGCCAGACTCCATCTCCAAAAAGAAAAAAAAAAAAGAAAGAAAGAAAAGGAAATGAATGATGGAGAAGATTAACAAAGTCAAAAGTTGGTTTTTGAAAAGATAAACAAAATTGTTGTCTCTAGTAACACTGACCAAGAAAGACAAAACAAATGAGGAAAGTACAACAGGTCCTTTGAAATGGTAACAAACAGATGATCATGAAAGAACATATTCTAATCATTTTGAAAATTTAGGTGAAATAGACAAATTCCTTGGCAAACACAATTTACTCAAAATGGATGAAAAATAACACAAATAGCTCTAAATTGGTTATATGTTAAATCTGAAATAAAAAGGGTTCCTCCAAAGAAAGCTTGAGGACCACATTGCTTCACAGGTGAATATTTCAAAAAGTTAATGGTAGAGATTGTTTTAATCTTATACAAAATCTTTCAGAAAATAGAAAAAAAGAAAGATTTCCCAATTAATTTTATGCAATGAGCATAAGCGTGATGTGAAAAACTAACAAGATTCTTACAAGAAAGGAAAATTACAGGTCAACATCTCGCAAACTTTGACATTAGAATCCTACAAAAGATTTTGTCAAATAGAATCCAGTGATATACAAAGAGGGTAACACAATTTGACAAAGTGTGATTTATTCCAGGAATGCAAGTTTGGCTTAATATTAAAATTATAATCATTTTAATTTGCACATGAACAGAATACAGTTGGAAACGTTTATGGCCTTCCCATAAATATATAAAAAGCACTTGACAAAATTCAATACCTGTCAATGATCAAAAGTTATCAGTAAATGAGTTAAATGGAAATTTTAAAATCTGATATATCAGCTAAAAACTTTCTGCTAACCTTATACTCAATGATTAAGTATGTATGCTTTCCCTCTAAAGAAAGGGATAGAAAAAATGATGTCTGCTACCCTCACCTTTAATCAGCTGTGTACTGGAGATCTTAGCCAGGGCAATCATGCACAAAAATTAAATTAAAATTATGAGAATTTATAAAGGGATAAATAAAGCCATTTTTCTTTATAAATGCAACAATTATGGATGTAGAAATCACCTAATTTAGAGTTAGAATTAATAAATCAATATAACAAAGAATGTCAGAAACAAGGTCTGTATCAAAACAATTATGTCGGCCTGAGCAGTGGCTCATACCTATAATCCCGGCACTTTGGGAGGCCACAGTGGGCTGATCACCTGAGGTCAGGAGTTCAAGACCAGCCTGGCTAACATGGTGAAATCCTGTGTCTACTAAAAAATGCAAAAATTAGCCTGGCAGTGGTTGCACATGCCTGTAATCCCAGCTACTCGGGAAACTGAGGCAGGACAATCTCTTGAACCCAAGAGGTGGTGGTTGCAAGAGCTGAGATCGTGCCACTGCACTCCAGCCTGGACAACAGAGGAAGACTCCATCTCAAAAATATAAATAAAATAAAATAAAATAAAAAATAAATAAAAGACAATTGTGTTTATATTAGCAAGAAATAATAGAAAAATAAATTTGAAAATACTGTTTGCAATTACATAAGAACATATCAAATATACAGGAATAAATCCATGGAAATGTGCATAATATTTAAATAGCCAAATATCTAAGAATAAATCTAAGAAAAGATGTGTAAGAATTCCACACGGAACAACTCAAAATACTGCTGAGAAAAATTAAAGAATACCTAAACAAATGGACAGATATTCTATGTTCACAGATTGAGATATTTAACTCTCACCAATTCATTTATGGACTCAATATAATTCTAATTAAAATTGCGGCAGATCATTTTTTTATGTTAGTGTTGTGGGGATTGATAAACACATTCAAAAGTCTTATGTAAATGCTGTGACTATAGAATGGCCAAGGCAATATTTAAAAAGAAGTTAGAGGATTTATAAGTTTCAAGACTTAGTATGAAGCTGTGGTAATTCAGTCAGTATGACAATTGACACAAAGATAAATAGAGCAATAGGTCAAAATAGAGTCAGGAAATACGTATGGGGAAAAATGAACTTTCCGCACTATCTCACAGTATGCAAAAAATAATAATTTGAGTAAATCCATAAGCATAAGCCAGAAAGTGAAAATAATCTTCAGAATAAAACAGTAGAATATCTTTATAATCTGGTTTTAGGCAAAGATTTCTTAAACAAGCTACAAAGAACTACTCATAAAGAAAAAACAAGGTAACTTAAACCTGATGAAAATTAAGAACTTGTATTCATTGAAAGCCAAAATTCTAAAAAGTCATTAAGCCACACCTTGGTGGAAGCATTTGTGACACATTCTCCTCTTGTGTTTCCCAGTATCCCACGTGCAGCCCAGAGCCTGACACCCGGAGGTGCAAAGAAAAGGTGTGCTTTCTCCCTGCCTCTCTTCCTTCCCCCATATGGTGGCCTTATGCTTGTCTTGCTGGCATGAATTTCTCTATCAGCAAAGGGATCAATATTCCACAATGCCTGGTGTGAAGACTTGAATAAACTTTCACTGTCTAGCTGTGGATCCTTAATTTTGCAAATGTTCTAAAGGACACCTAACAGAGAATAAGGATGGAAGATTTAACATGAATGGCCAAATACATGCACAAAACCAACGTGGACAACAAAGTACATTCATCTAGGGAGCATGGGCTAACCCAGACAGATGTAGGTTTCAGTTCCAGGGATGGAATGCACTTGCTGACTTTGGACAAAACACCATGCCTCCTGAGTCTCATTTTTTCTTATCTGTAATACAATACTATAACTTTACAGTAGATTGTTTTAAAAAAAATATAATATATATATATAAAAATTGCACTTCAGGTCCTGGAGATTGTTTTTAATAATTAAAATACCAAAACCTATTTCATGCACTACCAATTCCCAATTCATGAACTACCAATTGTTAGTCTGATGTGAGTAAGTATTCCACCTATAAACTGTTTCATTATCAAATATGTTTAGATAGTTCTGAATATAATTTTTTTAACTTCAAGACTCCTAAAAATAGAAAACTAGAAAAAAGGGATTTTTTTTTCCTAGTTAGCACTGTAATTCTCCAAGGGAGACTAAAGTATTGAGTTTTCCAGTGCATCTCTGATCTATGGGAGCATTTTTCGTGATAAAGGGCTAGCATTGTATGGACACACTTGGGAAAATGATGATGCCGAATACATAGACATTCCAAAATGCTATCTGCTATGATGATGATGATGATGATGATTACTAATGCTACTATTATTATATCTGATTATTAGTTTTCGGCAACAACAATAATGCAAGAGGCCTAAATCTAAGTCTCATATTAAAATTCATGAAGCATCGTTTTCCAAACAAAATTTTGCCTGTTGGATTTGGCTTGACTCATCTCTGAATTCTGCTAGTTTTAGAACAGACAGGTTGGAAACTGAAAAATCCCTACTCCCCTTCCTAATTAGTGTGGCGGATTATTGAAATGAGATTGCTCCATCAGAGTAGAGACGATGGCATTGCCTTTAATAAACCATACAGGGATTTGAGCTGGTGGGGGAAAAAAAAAAACATAAAAAAGAAAGAAAAATCCCTAACATGTTCATTTGCTTGGCTTAATGACTAAAGAAGTCCAAGACATAGCATAGCTACGGGCTTACCTTTACTCCTGAGTTCCTAATGCAACAACTGATTTATACATACTCCTTTGCATATTTATAATTGTGTTTTCATGACATCGGGCTGATGAAAACACGGACAGAAAGTGTTACAATTGCAAAATTCTGCAGCACTAACCTTGCTTCCACTGCCTTCTTGGATTATGCCATTTATTATTTGGGAAGTTTGAATCCTAATGTTGCTAGGTGATAAGTAATTTTCCATTATTCATGAGTGCATTCTTGTATGCAAACAGCCTTGATGTGCCAGCATTCATTTTACTCGCTGTGATAGAGACTCTGGAGCACCACACTTCTGGCTCTAGGTCCTTCCAAAGTATTCCAACATCTCCAGGATGCACAGAATACCAGCAATAACCTGGGTCTGGGGGCTGCCTTTGGTTGTTATTTGGACTCTTTCCCTGGGAAAATTAGGTTAAGGCTCCTTTTGTCTTTGCTAGCAGTAGGCCAAGATGGGCATGATACCTTCCAATTCCAACATCATAAGACCCCATGGCTTCAGTTCACATTAAAATGACACCCCTGGGTTGGATAAATAATATGAGAATATTCAGTTTTTCACCAGCCCTGGCTATTTTACCTCTATCCAATAGGCATGTACTGAGTGCCTATCTTCCCAGCCCTGGGCTAGATACTGGAGAAACAGAGAAGCTCACAATTACATTGGGGAGAAAAATATGTGCAAACTGATATAGTGTGACACACTCAGTGCTGATGTGAACATAGTACCAAAGAGATTAAAAAAGAGCTGAGTGACTGCACCAGGCTTTACAGAAGAAGTCAACTTAAGCAGAGTTTGGAAGGCTGAATACAAGTTTAGCAGCTAGATAAGGTGTTAGGAAAGGCACTCTGGGCAGAGAGAACAGCACTTGTGAAAGTGCTAAGAGGCTAAATATACAGATGGACAATGACCGAAATATATACAAAAATAGAGCTCTGACTTGCAATTGGCAGCAACCAGTACAGAACACCAACCCATTATCTGCAGCAACCAATCCGGAAAGCCAAACAACAAACCCTGTAACTATCCGCCTAAAGTGGCCAGGTTTTGATAAGTAACAGATGGTTTCCCAACTTCCAGCGACTAGAGAAAGACTAAATTCACTCCTAAGCACTCACATGAGTTGCCCTACTTGCAATCAGCCCAACTGCAGCTTCTCTGTGCCTTCATTCGGGGGATACCTAAGGCCTTCCCTTTTTTTCCATTAGACAGTTTTCCACTCCTCTACCAAATGTAAGTGATGGTGGTTGACTCCTTTGTTATAGCAAACACAGAATAAATAGCCTTTGTTTCTTCTCAGTGGGTGATATTCATTCTCACAGTACAGAGGCATAAAACCTTGTGTTTTGTGTAAGGAACTAGAAGTAGATACTTTGTGTAGGTGGTGTGTTCGTGTGTGTGTTTCCGTGAATGTACGCATGCATGAATGGAAGGGAGGGCAATGCAGATGAGTTTGGAGAAATAGGCAAGAACAAAGCCAAATAGACTTCTATACAATGCAGTAGTTAACAATTGCTGTATAATAACAGTAACACAATCGTAGCTGCTTAAAACAACACACATTTATTAGCTCAATTTCTGTAGGTCGGGAGTCCAGGCATACCTTGGCTTCAATCAAGGTGTGAGCCAGGGCTGCAGTCTCATTTGAGGACTGGCTGGGGAAGGAACTATTTCTTAGCTCACGTGCCCAGTGTCAGCATTTGTTCCTTGTGGGTTGTTAGTCTGAGGGCCTCAATTTCTTCCTGGCTTTTGGCTGGAGGTCACTATAGTAGACAAACTAATGCCTCTCCAAAGATGCCCATGCCCTAATCCCCAGAATCTACCTTACACTGCAAAACAGACATTGTGGATATGATTAAAGTTGAGGAATGGGAAGAGGACTCTGTATTATCCAGCTGAATACAATCTGAACATGTGAATCCTAAAAGTATAGAACCTCTCCTGGCTATAGTCAGCCAGAGAGAAACGTGACAACAAGGAAAAAAAGTAGTCAGGCTGTTGCTGGCTTTGAAGATGGAGGAAGGAGAAATGAGCAAAGAAATGTGTTCAGTCTCTAGAAAGGAAAGAGAAGGATCAGATTTTCCTCTTGGGCATCCTGAAAGCACACAGCCTAACCAACACCTTGATTTTAGTCCTGTGTGGGACTTCCGACTTCCAGAACTATGAAAGAAAAAAATTGCATTAAATCACTAAATTTGTAGTAATTTGTTTCAGCAGCCCTGGGAACTGACACCATCACCTTCTGTTCCTTGCCATGTGGTTCTCTGCAGAGGGAGCTCACAAGACGGCAGCCTATTTCCTCAAAGCCAGCAAGGGAGAGTGTCTCCTTGCAAGACAGGAGTTGCAATCTTATGTAACATAATCCTGTGCATTCCTTTGCCAAATTCTACGGGTTAGAAGAAAGTCACCAATCCTGCCCGCACTCAGAAGTGTCTGCACAAAGGCATCAACAGCATGAGGTGAAGGGAAATGATTTCTGGGCTATGACACCAAAAGCACAGGTGGCAAAAACAAAAATAGACAAATGGGACTCTATTAAACTAAAAAGCTTCTTAACAGTAAAGGAAACAATCAGCAAAGTGAAAAGTCAGCTGACAGAATGAGAGAAAATATTTGCACATCGTGTGTCTCATAAAGGTCAAAATCCAAAATATGTAAAAGACTCATACAACTCAATAGAAAAAAAAAAGATGATTTGATTTTTAAAATGGATAAAAAAGCTGAATAGACACTTCTCCCAAAAAGATATACAATAAGTACAAAAAAAGATGCTCAACATTACAAATCAGGGAACTACAAATTAAAACCGCAAAAGAGATATCCCCTCACATGTGTTAGGATGGCTGTTATTATATATATATTTATATATATATATATGTGTGTGTGTGTGTGTGTGTGTGTATATATATGTGTATATATATGTGTGTGTGTATATATATATATGTATATATGTATATATATATGTATATGAGTATTGGAATGTTGTAAAGGATGTTAAGAAAAAGAAATTCTTGTATAGTCTTGGTGGGAATGTAAATATACCCAGCCATTATTGAAAAACAATATATAAGCTCTTTGAAAAACAAACTTTATCATACTATCTAGTCATTCCACTACTGAATATATATTCAGAAGAACTGAAATCAAGATCACAAAGAGATATCTATACCCCCAGGTTCATTGTGGCATTATTCACAATAGCCAAGATATGAAATCAGCCTAAGTGTCTGTCAGCAGATGAATGGATAAAAAAATGTGGCATATACATACAATGAAATGTTATTTAGCCTTTAAAAATATCATGCAATTTGATATAACATGGATGAACTGGGATGACATGGCAAGTAAAATAAGCCAGATGCAGAGAACAGATGGCACATGATGTCTGTACGTCAGGGATCTGAAGTAATCAAACTCACGGAGACAGACAGTACAATGGTGGCTATCGCGGCTGACGGGAGAGTAAATCGGGGAGGTGTAGCTCAAAAGGAAAAAAAAAAAAGCTTCAATTTTGCAAGATGAGTAAGTCCTAGAGATATACAGTACAGTAAAGTGCCTATAGTTAACAATACTGTATCATATACTTGAAAATGTTTTAAAATGTGTAGATTTTATGTTAAATGTTCTTATTACCAAAAAAGAGGGAGGGAGAGAACTTTTAGAGATGAGAGTCATCTTTATAACATTGCTTAGAGTGAAAGTTTCGTGGATGTATACTTACAAACTCATCAAGATGTATACTTTAAAAAGGTATACTTTTATGTCAATTATACCTTAATTTTAAAAATCTGCAAGAATGCAAATTCAAACACTGCCAATATAAACTCACAGCTTGAAATCCCTGTAGAGTCATGTGTCAGTCATCCTTGTACCAAAAATAAATTCAAGGTGATGTATGCCTTAGCTAGCCACCCCTTCAAAACAAAACCCACTGGATAAGGGCTAGGGGAACCACTGCATCCAGAGTCTGTGAGAAGAGAAAGAGTGAGAAATTTACTTGCTGGATTCCACTCTCTTCTTCCTTGTTGATCAAAGTACACCGTACAGTGGGTTAACTCCCTTTTGTTTTGGGAATTGTTGCCTAGACCCTTGAGAAAGCAGCGTGGAAGCCAGAGCATCTGGTGGTCCAGCCTAACCCATGCTCAGGCGCAGCAATTTCTCCCTTATCAGGTGATGCCGCACACACATCAGGGTTCCCAGTCCTGTGGGAGCTTGTACTATGGCAGCTGTGAGTAGAGTTTTCAGCAGCACAAAGTACATAAGCCACTGGCAGAGGACGTCCTTCAAAGACACAAGGCATGTGGCCAAGCCAGGAGAAAGGGGAACAAAAGGGGGAGGAGCTGACCTAGGGTAAAGTATAATCCAGATTCAGCTCAATCTGAACACCTGAACTGAATAAATACATAGAGATACAAGATGTTGTAAGTAATATATCGAAATAATACAATAAAATGATACCCATGAATACCACACAAACAATACATTGGAGTCAGTTAGGTACAATAATTAGTAGCATTAGGCCTGTAAGAACTTCAGATAATTCTTAGCGTTTATAGGCAAGCACATATAAAATAAACAAAGAAACAAAAGGAGGATACAAAATCATAGGAAACTAGTAATATACTAGTGAAACCACCCCTATAAACTTTATGCAATTAATCAGAAAATACGGGACAGAGAGAGATGAAAATAAACCCAGCTTGCAATGCATTAAGCATTAAGTAGTCAGCTTGTCCTCTGACCACCTTTCTCATAGCTGTTTGGTGCATACTGTCCTAGAATCAGGCAGACCCTGCTACAAGATCCTAGTTCTACTTAACTGCTCTACCATTAGCCACTTGAACATTATGAAATGTTAACTTTTCCCTTTGCGATATTCTTTCAGGTCCCGTATACCAGTGGAACTACTGAGAGCAGCTGGTCTAAAGGATGCCACTTAACTCCAGCTGTTTGAGGGACCCCATGAAAAGCTGATTCATAAAAAAAATGCAGTTTCCACATCCTGATGATTTCGTAGCGCTTACCTTGACCAATCAATGATCCCAATTTTCCAGCCCCTTGCTCTCCATGGTTCCCTAAAAACTCCAGCCCAGAATTCTTTGGGGAGATGAATTTGAAGGTCTCCTCCATCTCACTGGGTGCCCTAAGAGCACTGAACTGTCTCTGCTGGAACTCAGTGTAATGAGTTTGTTATTGCACAAGGGGCATACAAACCCATTGGCCCTTTAACACTAGGAATAGAACATCAGGTGAGTAGGACATCTAGAAATAACAATATAATCATTAAAATTTTAAATAAAATGAATGGGACAGAAATGAGCATTTGAAAAAAGTGGCAATATAACATGTAAACTTGATATTAGATCCAATGACATTGCCATATTACTCTAAACATAGTCCATAGAGAAAGAGAAAGAAAATTATGAAGGATGCAGCTTTACAAATATCTCAGAAAAGGGGACATAACACCTATCTATAATAACAGAAACAAGGCTATGACTGGGTGAATAGGTAATGAAGTTTTGGCCAGAAAGATTGAGAACTGCTCAGACCCGCTGAATGAGTCCTCAGACTCAAGAAGCACAGGAGCCCCGAGACAGGTGAATGAACAGAAAATCAGACCTAGACACATTGTAGCTAAGTAAAATAACACCAAAGGCAGAGAAAAGATCTGAGAACAAAACAGAACAAAAACACACACCACCTTTCAAGAGAAGAGAGTGATGACTTACACTGGGATGGCATTTAGATTAAGTTACTAGATTTTAGGAAGGATATTTTATTCATTAAGATACTCAAAAATGCAGGAGGAAGTAGCAGTGTTGTTCCATCCTCCCAGCCTAGAGAAAGGGGACAGGTAAGGGTACAAGAGATGCTTAACTAAAGAGTGGAGAGGCCAGATAGTACCAAACTGTCCAAGAACCCTCCTGTTCTTTGTCCTTGTAAAGTTTCACCCTCCTTCTGGCAATGATGCTGCAATAAACAAAACCATGCAAATTAGCAACCAGGGGTGGAGTGACACATAGATAATGAGCTCTATTTGACAGGATTGGCTTGGGTAGAGTGAGCAGAGTTTGCAAAGATAAGGCAGACTCAGCTAAATGGGAATGCACAAGGCATATGGAGGACTCTACTGATCCTGGACCAGGCCCCTCCATGCCGCATAAACAAGGAGTGAGATTTTAAAACTTTATGTTGCCTGCTTCACGTTGCCTCTCAGTGTCAGTTCCTAGCTGGTGAGGTTAGGAGACCTGTCTCTGCTCTGCATGGGGATGCTGGGTTAGGGACTGTGACTCCCTCAGGGCAAGTCCTGAGGTCTAGGTGGCATTGGTTTTCCCACACATCCCAGGCTTCTCTTTATCCCCCATTTGTCTAGGTTTCCATCTGCTCCAAACATCCAGTCCTCCCTTGTTAGCACAGGCACAGCCCACCTCTATGTTACTAGCCCAAGGATTGTGGCACTGGGTGAAAACAGTATAGCTATCTACATAGACAGGGGAGTCCACAGAAAGGAAATGAGAGCACATTTTCATGTCTTTTTAAGATGTCTTGAGAATGGTCGACCTCTAAGTACTTTGGGGAACATAAAAAAAATAATATCAATCAATTAATAAAAAGAAATACAGACTGAGTCATATGCACAGGCTAATTGCTTTCTTTCAGAGTCATCTCTACCTGAGAAGAGGTCCTGTCTAGAAGCATTTTTGACAGAGACCTTCATAGAAACTGAAGGAGGTCAGACCGTACCCACCCTAGGTTCCCAGCTTAAATTCTTCCTCCTTGAGAGCCTTCTGGCTGCTCATTTTAAAGAATCAAATAAAATTTTCATTATTCTTATTTGAAAAAGCAATCAGCAGGGACAAAAATCTATCTAACCAGGTAGGGACTCCATGTACTTTCAAGTGTGGGAAGGTCAAGTGTGAGATGGAGTGAGAAGCCCTCTTTAGGGGCTTACAGGGGCCCCAGAGCATGGAAATAAAGGAAGATCTTGAGTTCCTTCAAGAAAAATTGCAGGCTTGAGAAGTAAATAAGCAACTTGGTAAGCCGGATGGTAATAGCAGCCTAAAACGACAGTCAAGGAAGTTAGAGCCACAGTTTGTTTGATTCTCCCACAGAAACTAAAATAACATCTTAACGCATGTCTCTGGGTTGTTTTGCAGAAACCTGGGCCCCCACCAAATGGATACTCTGGCACTCAGACCTCAGATGAGGGGGAGCTGATGCCTGAACTCTACCCACCCTTCTTTATTCAAAATTTCTTCCTGGGAGCCTGGAGAGATTCACGCCCATGGGCCAGACCTAGCATTTCTTTCTGTTGTCCCAAACTATTTAAACAAAGCTACTCTTCCTTAACCAGTTGCAATTCAAACTTTAAATCTAGGCTGGGTGCGGTGGCTCATGTTTATAATCCTAGCACTTTAGGAGGCCAAGGTGGGAGGATCATTTGAGGTCAGGAGTTTGAGACCAGCCTGCCCAATATGGTGAAACCTGGTCTCTACTGAAAATACAAAAATTAGCTAGACGTGGTGGCACACTTCTGTAATCCCAGCTGCTGGGGAGTCCCAGGCAGGAGAATCACTTGAACTCAGGAGACAAGAAGTTGCAGTAAGCCGAGGGCGGGCCACTGCACTCTAGCCTGGGTGACAGAGTGAGAATCAGTCTCAAACAAAAACAACAAAAACAAAAAAAACAACTTTAAATCTCCCTATGGCCTACCCCACTGCAAGAAATCCCGCCTTTTTAGGCCAAAAGAATGTATAGCCTCCACATGTTGATTTATGATTTTGCCTGTAACTTGTGTTTTCCTAAAATTGACCTCTGCCTTTAAAACCCTTGCTCAGATCCATGGGGAAGCCTGGGCCTTAAGCATGGGCTGCTGGATTCTGGATGCTCAGTGCCCTGCACGTAAACACTCTCTCTCCCGCTGCCAGTGTACATGTGGATGTTTAGCCTTACTGTGCCAGGTGAGTGGGGCCCAGTTCACTTCAGTAATAAGTAGAGAAGATCAAGGTATCTGACCTTGTTTTCCTCTTTAGATTTGTTTTATTTTTTAAATTGATAAACAACACTTTTGTATATTTATGGAGTACAAAGTGCTATTTCTATACACACATATATTGTGGAATGATCAAATCCGGCTAATTAATATATTCATCTCCCCAAATATTTATGATTCCTCCGTAACATCCTGCTGCTGTCCACGTGTGAACTCAATAGGACCAGAAGCAACCTCTGACCTTGGAGAGCCGACCTGGTACCCTCAGCCAGGCCTTGGTGCTTTCCCGCTGAATACAAACGTCTCACAGAGCATCAGCATCAGGCAAGGCCATTCTGTGCCCGTGATGGAGCCAGATAAGACAACCCCCCCTCAGTAGTCATGAACTCAAACTTTGTCCACATCCCAAAAATGACCAGGCAACCCCCTTCCTGGCTCATGTGGCTGACACTGCTTCTGGCTAAGCATAGCATTAGCCTCACTTCAGTTGGGCCTCTCTATAGATAAGACACTCCCACGTGGCGATGTCCCTGTTTCTTGATCACATCCAATCCAGAGCAAAGTCCACTTCCTGAAACTCTCCCCAGTGTCACCTAACACAGGCCTAAACCCTGCATTCACCCTCTCTAACACGCTGTGACTGACATGACCCACGGTGCCCCATTCTGTGTGTTCTCCCTCACTGCAACATCGCAAACCCAATTTGTTCAATGACAGGTGTGTCTCTGGCAGAGTCTCGCTGTAGGATGTTGATATTACAGTCTTATCAGAGACCTTTTCTCTGCCTCATCCAGGTAAGTCATGAGTGGCAGATCAGGGAAGAGTTTGGGGCCTTTCTCTGTGCTTTCCTGGTGCTCAGAGCAACGGGTCCCCCACCTCCTACTACGCTGTGTTCCATTTCTCTATGCACCCACTCTTCTCTCCCTTTAAAAACTGTAAAGTGATTGGTGCACAAGCATTGCTGGAGGAGAGCTGCCCCACACAACCAGTCAACAAGTGGAGGTCCCTCCACATTTGAGTTAAAAAAATGAGGTGGGAATAGCACAGGCCATGATGAAAGGCTTTGGAGGAAGCAGGCAAATGCTATTTTTAGCCTCTGTGGGGGAACCAAACAACCTGTGGCTCTCACGTTGCTGGCTCTTGTTTTAGGCCACTGTTACTTCTAGCTTGCCAAGTTGCTTAGTTACCTCACAAGGCCAGCTAGGTGTCTGCAGTTTCCCTTGAAGGGACTCAAGGTTGTTTTTTTAAATTTCCATGCTCTGGGGGCCCTGTAAGCCCCTAAAGGGGGGTTCCTTACTCCATCTCACAGTTGCCCTTCCCACACTTGAAAGTACACTGAGTCCCTACCTGGTTAAGTAGATTTTGTCTCTGCTGATTGCTTTTTCAAATAAGAATAAGGAAAAATGTATTTCTGTTGCTTTATTCCTCCTCTTTTTAAAACTCTGATTGTCTCTTACAAACCAACATAGTGGTCACGCCCATGATGTGCTCCCCTCCCCCGGGCTCCTCCCTCTGAGGTCAGACCCTGCTTCTGATTCACGTTCGCTGATGATGTTATGCACCCTACGCCTCTTGCAGTGCCTGGCACACATCAGGTGCCCAGAAATGTGATCACTGAGGGAACTGGCCCATGGAGCTCTCCTCGCTTAACTAGAAAGTGCTCATCGCCTCTCTTTCATTCCCTTTCTTCCTCTAACTCAATGCACAGGAATTCTATTCACCCTCTAGAGTTCAATTCAAATGATACCTCCCATATGAAGCCTTTCTAGAATTCACCATAAGAAGGATTCATTCCTTCCTCTGTATGCCCTAGGGAAGCCAATAAATCCCTACGGAAAAATAAAAACATAGGAATAAATGAAGACCAAATGCACAGTATAGAGACAGCTCTAAAAAGGCACCTTGATTTTACCTATTCATTGCTTCAAAGCTCAGAGTCCCAGAGGGTGGAGTCCAGTGGTAAGCTCTTTCCTTGCTGTTTGGCCATGTCACTGCTCCTCCTGGGGTACCGCCTCCCATCATCATCTGTAAGAGCTGTCCCCATTCTTCCAATTTGGTCTGACCTCTGCAGCCCTGTGAAGCTCTCCCAACTCTGTACTCAGAGAGCCCATTAGCTGTTAGCTGTAACATGGTGCTGACAGCAGATCAGCTTCTGCCCTCTGGGGTTGGCAAAGGCAGAAATGTAAACAAACGATTATAGTGAACTGTAGAAATGTGCTCAATGGAGATATGAAAATGAGTCATTCTGTATCTAGGCAAGGAGCAGCTAACCCTCTGATAGGTGTGGGTGGGGGTTTTATTCATAACAAAAATCAAATCTGAGACTCTTGAATGTTAGATGCTGCTGACAGAGAGAAGAGAGACCACCTGCAAGGCACAGAAAGAAACAAAAGCTCAACTGGTTCCAAATCCACAGAAAGGAACGTCATTCAACCTGCCGAGTGCATGGGGCAGTGGCTGCCCAGGGCGCTGAAGGGAAGACCTGGTACCTGGGAAGCTCTGTGCTGAGGCGGATGATGACACAGCTCGGAGAGATGCTGGTCTACATTCTGCCTTGTCTACACACAGGCGGCAGTGAGGGTAATGAATCACTGCTGCTGTCCTCTCCACCCCAGACCATGGCTCACCCTCAGTGGTCTGAGCAGCCCTGGTGGCTGAGGACAGCCAGGTGGACCGGCAGCCAGAGAGGCTGCAGGAAGCGAGCAGATGTGAATAGCTCTGTGTTCCCACTGGGCTGGACCTTGGCCACTCTCTGGAATTCACTTTAAAACCTTGCTGGAAAAGTATCAACTTTGTCAATCACTATGGACTTAAGCAAGGGCCTGCAGGTGGCTCCAAAAAGGAGGGAAAGGGGCCGGCTAGAGCTTTGAAGAAAAGGAAATTATGATGAGGACAATAATAAGACCAGCTAAACACCCGGCCAGTTCTGCATCAGCCTTTCAGGGGCTCTATTACCTCTGAGCCTCTCTGCAGCCCCAAGTGCAGGCCAAGTCTTTCTCACACCACGTCACAGCTGAAGCATTACAAATCTTTATGGTCTACTGGCCCCAAGCGGTTATTGTACTAAGCCCTTGACATGCCCAGCCTCATTTAATACTAGGCAGAACCCCCCGAGGGAAGTCCTGTTGCAATCCCCATTTAGCAGATGAGCAAACCAAGCTCCCGGGACTTTTAGTATTTGCACACAATCACACATTGTGAGATGGTTTTGAACCCACCTCTAAGTCACTACAAAGGATGAGTAGAAATTCCGGGGGGAAAAGCGTGTAGGTCAGACAGTGAGAGCAGGGGGCAGGAGGGGGATGAAAACATTCCCATCAAGTACCTGTAGTCCAGATTAGAGTACATGCTAAGAGTCGGAAAAGCTGCTTCACTTGTCATGGTAGGTTTGAGCAAACCAGCTCATCTCTTAGGTGTCCCATTTCCGGAGTGGGAACAGTAGCACCCACTGTGTTTATTACAAAAAGAGAAAGAAATAAAGTATGGTTAATCCCATTTTGAAAACAAACGTAATGCTGCTGTATGCCACAACATGAATGAACCCCTGAAAACCTTATGTTAAGTGTGTCAAAAGAAAATACGCTGGGGACCCCTAAATCACTGAGCTAAAGGGATAATTCTACCTGGAAACTGCTCAGGGCAAATCTGCCTCCCATTCTATTCAAACTCATCCCTCTGCTCACTGAGACAGATGCACATTCTCGTTGCCTCCTTTGGAAAGGCTAATCGGAAGCTCAAAAGAATGCAACTATTTGTCTCACTTACCTGTAACCTGGAATCTCCCTCCCTGCTTCAAGTTGCTCCTGCCTTTCTGGACAGAACCAATGTACTTCTTATGTATATTGACTGATGTCTCACGTCTCCCTAAAATGTATAAAACAAGCTGTGTCCCGACCACCCTGGGCACATGTCATCGGTACTTACTGAGGCTGTATCACGGGTACGTGTCCTTAACTTTGGCAACTAAACCTCCTAAATGATTGAGACTTTTCTCATTTTTCTCAATTGACAAGTGAAAGAAACCAGACATAAAAGACCACATGTCGTGTGATGCCATGTATATTAAATGCCCAGAAGAGGCAAGTCCAGAGGCAGAAAGGAGATTAACAACTGCCAGAGGCTGGGGGTAAGGGGGAAGTGGGGGGTGACTTCTAATGGGTGTGGAGCTTATTTTTGGAAGTGATGGTATGTTCTGGAATTAGATAGTGATGATACTGCAGAACTCTGTTAATACTCTAAAAAAAGCACTGAATTGTACACTTTAAAATGATAAATTTAATGGTATGTAAATTATATTTTAGTATAAACAGGTCAATTTATGTTGATGTTCAGGCTGTGTACTAGGCTCCAGATTTTTTTATACGCCCTGCAGAAATCCATAAGTGAAGGAGGAGAGAAGGGGAGGGCATCACACGCTTTGAATCTGGAGTTGCATCAGCACTTTCACATTTATAAAATCATGAAACCTTGGCCTCCCATCTTTGAGTGCATGTGGTTGTTTTAATTTTACTTACAGGAAACTGAGACTGAGAAAGGAGAGATTTCAGTGGCAAATATTGGGAATATTAATCACTTTGCAGCCCCAGTAGAACAAGCAATGTCAAGGGAACAGGGTTGCCAGTGACGATTACCAGTAGTAAAAATAACAAGATGCTGGGTGATGATGCCGACTCCCAGGTGTGGAGAGGCTCCACCTTCTCGAGGCCCCCATAACCCCTTTACATGTATTACTTGAGTCTAAAACAACTGCATGAAGCAGTTGTAATTATTATGCTTACTGTCTAGGCTGTCACACTGCTGTGACAGCCTACCATAGACTGGGTTTCATAAGCAACAAACATCTATTCTCACAGTTCTGAAGCCTGGGAAGTCCAAGACCCAGACACCGGCAGGCCCCGTGTCTGATGAGGCCTTCCTTTCTGGTTTGCAGATGGCATCCTCTGTCTTCCTGCTGTGTCCTTATGTGGTGGAAAGCAGACGGCCCTCCAGCCCCCAAAGTCTTCACGCATTCTAGCAACAATTTCAAAGTCTAGAGAGTTCAAAATCACACCTAAATATCATCAAAATCAGATACGAGTGAAGCTACAGGTATGATTCATCCTGAGGCCAAAATCCTCTCCAGTTGTAAACCTGTGAAACTAAACAAGTTATGTGCTTCCAAAATACAATGGTGGGATAGGCATGTGAACCCAAATCATCTGAGACAGGTCTCAGTCAATTTAGAAAGTTGATTTTACCAAGATTAAGGACATGCCCATGACATGGCCTCAAGAGGTCCTGAAAACATGTGCCCAAGGTCGTCGGGGTACTGCTTACTTTTATGCATTTTAGGGAGACATGAGACATCAGTTAAAATGTGTAAGATATGTCACGCACGTTGCTCACGTAAAGAGACCACCAGGCAGGCTTTGTGTGAGCAACAAGGCCGTTTATTTCATGCTTGGGTGCATGCAAGCCAAGTCCAAGAAAGGAGTTAGGCAAAGCGGGTTGGAGAGGGGGATTGGTTACACAGGTTGGGGCAAATGGTCAGCTAAAGGTGCTCATCTATCTTGGGGAGGGGAATGCATCATAGGATGAATGATCACAAGGGTAGGGGTCATTTATTACAAACAGGCATGATCATAAGGGTGGGGAGTATTGGTTGCAGTCAGAGGGGAAGGTGTGATCAATTACATAGTTACAGGGGTGCAGGTCTTGAGAAACCCAATGTCCAGGGGGAATTTTTGCAAGGCTGAACAGGAACAATGGATGTGGGTTGCAGCAATTAGTTGAGGCAGGAACAAGTTGTCTTATCTCTTTCTGTGGCCACCTGGTTACTTGTGGTTACTTCAGACTTCCTGGCTCCTGGGGACCATCCAAAGGTGTACCTGCGGGTCGCCAAGGCTAAAATGGCCAGGTTGGACTTGGAAGCCTAACAAGATATACATTGGTTTGGTCTGGTAAGGTGGAAAAACTTGAAGTGGGGCTTCCAGGTTAGAAGTAGATAAGACACAAAAGGTTGCATTCTTCTGGGTCTTTGATCAGCCTTCCACTGAATACACAATTTAGTCTGGCTCGGTGAATCTGCATTTTTACGTAAACCATAGGGCAGAGGAAGCAAGCAGATATGCATTTGTCTCAGGTGAGACAAATGCGTTTGTCCACAAGGGATTTCCTTGTGGACAAATTGTGAGGGAGGTATGTAACTCTTTATCTTTAGAGCTATCTTGTTTAGAAATGAAATGGGAAGCAGGTTCACCTGCCATAGTTCCCAGCTTGACTTTTCCCTTGGCTTGGTGATTCTGAGGTCCCGAGTTTTATTTTTCTTTCACAAGCATAGAGTAAACATTCCAATTCCAAAGAGGAGAAATAGGAGAGAAGAAAGGGGTGACTGTTCCCAAGCAAATCCAAAACCTAGCCAGGCAAATCCCATGAGATCCTAGGGCTCGAGAAGACTCCTCTGGCTCAATGCTCTGTCTCCTGGACCCACTTGGGAGTCGATGCCACTCCTGGGACTCAGTGGGCAGCTTTCCACACCAGGGCTCTCTGTAGTGGTCTCACCAATGATGTGCCTCTCTTACTTTCCAGAGGAGGCTGGGGAGAAGTTTAAGGTTGGCCACTTGAGACCTAGAGGAATCCAGCCTGGTGCATGGTGCAGTGGGAGGAGCCTGGCTGCCAACTTCGTGTCTTCCAACTGTCAGAGTCAGGACTAGACTAGTCAGCTAAAAGGTAAAGCCAGCTGTTTGCATCACTTTCTTCAGAAAACACAGGAATTGGCTGCACGTAGTGGCTCACTTCTACAATCCCAGCACTTTAAGAGATCAAAGCAGGAGAACCATTTGAGGCCAGGAGTTCAAGACCAGTCTGGCTAACATGGCGAAACTCCGTCTCTACTAAAAATCCAAATATTAGCTAGCTGTGGTGGTGCACACCTGTAGTTCCAGCTACTTGGAAGGCTGAGGGATGTGAATGACTTGAGTCTGGGAGGCAGAGTTTGCAGTGAGCAGAGATTGTGCCCCCGCACTTCAGCCTGGGTGACAGAGCAAGACTCTGTCTCAAAAAAAGAAAAATACAAAAATTGTATAGTCCAATGTGATAAAGAGACACATTATTTCTTAAGGAAACCTGTGATTATGTTTCACAATAAAATGATAAACAGAGAACTGGATGGTGAATTTGCTAATTGTTCTTTGTTGCTGTAGGCATAAGGTCCTTGTGATGGCAAGCTGACTCTATATAAATTCTCTAAATTTTCACCGGTGGCTTGATATTATATTGTGACAGTCTTTCAACAATGGAAGGAAAATGAGTCTCAGTGGTCCCCTGCTGTCAGCCCAGCCTGGTACACAGACACCTCTAACTACTGTATCTGTTCCTTTGAGGTCGATCTGGGGAAAGAGGTTTGAAATGGAAGCACTCGCTGTCTTCCAAAAGAGAAGGCACAACGACAGCTACTTATTTGGGAAATAGGTGTCAAGTCAATTACATTGTGATTAAATTAGCAGCAGCAGAACTCTCACAGATAGTGTGCTTAGCCTGTATTCCTTGCCAGGATAGCATTTCAAAACCAATGCCACTGTGAGAAGAGGGAACAAGAGGGGCTCACCAGTGTCTCATATCTGCAAAGTGCTCTTGTGTTTCTAAAGTGTTTATGCTATTCCTTATTTGATCATCTCATGCTTGCATTATCCATTACAGTAGCTGGTGGCCACCTGTGGATATTTAAATTAAAATTAAATAAAATTACAGATTCAGCCCCAGTCACACGAGCCATATTTTAAGCGCTGTATAGCCATATGTGGCTAATGGCTACCACACTGGACAGTGTAGGCATAGAACACTTCCATCATTGCAGAACGATGCATCAGCTAGCACCACAGAGCCCTTGATGTAGTCACAGCGAGGCCCAGGGGATCCCACTGACAATATCCGTGGGTATAAGTAGCAAACCATTTCCCTAGCCCATTCATCCCCCAGTGCTGGGAATGCCATCGTTTACAAAATGGTTCACTGCATCACTGTGGCCTGCCTTGTCTGGGAATGAGACACCCAACCCACCACACTTCATATCATGGCCATTGCAATGTGTGCACGTGTGCATGGTCTGGAGAGGTGGCTTCTGCTTGCTTGCCACCATCCTCTCTCCCTCCACACTCCTCATGTCCTGGGTCCCACCATGCTCCTGGGACCTTTGCCCATGTAAGTCCTCCAGCCGAGACAGCTTTTGTCCAGGCTGTTTGCAGGCCCAGCTCCTCCTCAACCTTCTGATCTCACCTTGCTTCCTAGGAGGGCCTCATCCTGTTCTAGTCCAAGAGTGCCTGGTCATTATTCTCTTGTTTTCCCTTCTGTCCTTCTGAGCACATATCACAGTTTGTCATGACATCATTTTCCATGGATATATGTATTCTTTCTCACCCCCATTTAAGTATAAGGCTGTGGGCAGAAACCAGCTATCATTTTCACCACTCAGTCCTCAGAACAAGGGGGCATTGACTGGCAGTGTGACTCTGGGTACGAGCTCCCAGAGTTTCCTCATCTGTAAATTGAGAGTGATAAGACTACGTATGTCATAGTTGTGTTTGGATGATGCAACCTAATTTTGGATGAGTTCAGGAATTGCAGAAAGTACTTAGGACCAAAGTAGCAAAGTGGGAAGGATAATTACTGCAGACGCCCACTGTTCCATTGAGTGTAATGACATCATGTTTTAATTATCTCTTATTTATCAAGTGTCACAGACATCACTGCCCATCTCTTGGCTTTAGCCTCTGTGACCTCTGGGAGATGTCACTGACCCTGTTCTCCTCTGCCCTCCATGAGGCCACATCCTCCCAGCAATGCTTTGCCACTATGGGATGTTGCTGGTACCCATTCACGCCTCTCTTCCCCACTAGACTGTGAGATCCTGAAAGGCAGGGGATGGTACCCAGTTCATGTCCACATTATCAGGCCCTACGTGGTGGCCAGGCATGGAGACGGAAAGGTGTCATGGAATCCATGCTCTCTAATGAGTTCCTTCCTGACTCTAGTGAGAAAGAGAGAGTGAGGAGGTAGGGAGAGATGAGAAAAAGTATCCCCAAGGATCTGTATTAGTTTTCTATTACTCCTATGACAAATGATCACAAACGTACTGGCTTAAAATAACACATATTTCTTATCATACAGTTTTAGAGGTCAGAACTCCCAGCTGGTCAGCAGGGCTGTGCTCCTCAATGAGGCTGTGGGGGGGAGAAGCTGTTTTCTTGCCCTTTTCAGCGTCTGCACTTCTTGGCTTGTGGTCCCTTCCTTCAACTTCAAAACCAGCAGCCTGGCATCTTCCAGTCTCTCTCCCACCTCTGCTTCTGTGGACACATCACCTCTCTGAAGCTGACTCTTGCCTGTCTCTCACAAGGACCAGCTGGGATAAGCCAGATAATCTTCCTGTCTCAAGATCCTTAATTTACAAGATCCTTCATCACATCTACCAAGTCCCCTCTACCATGCAAGGTAACATGTTCACAGCTTTGGGGGGATTAGGATGCACATATTTTATGGTGTGTTACTTGGCTGAACACAGGGCCCATTCAATTTGGCTGGAGACAATCCCCTAAGAACTCCTGAACACTGGTCCAGTTCTCCATCTGCCCTTCAGCCTGTTGTCTTCCTAGCTTTGGAAACTAGGCCCTAGTGGCCACTGTCAGAAGGAAGTTCTAGATTGCAGAAACTCCAGGCAACTGACTTTGAGGACACCCCCTAGAGCCTGGATGATCACAACAGGTGGAGAAAATGAGGCCCCCCCGGTCCTGCGCTGTTCTCCTTGCAACTTCTCTACAGGGTACTGACTCCTACTTTACTTAGCTTATTTCTGTCTGACACTCTTTGCCTGGTGGACCCACACCATGACCAACCCTGGAAAAGTTCAGAAACCTGAGAACATCTTCTACTAGGGATACAGCACTGTATGAGGAGCTGGGAGCAGGTCACGAAGGTCCAGTGTTGCTTTTCCCACTCATAGCATGTCCTGCTGGGTAAGTCACTTACCTTCTCTGAACCCCAGTTTCTTGTTCTATAATGGTGATTATGGAGATAATGGTGCTTGTTCTGTGGGTTGTTCTGATAACTAATTGAGAACATGCACATATATACAGAGACACACACACACACACACACACACACACACACACACACACACACACTGTCCCTTGCACATAACTTGAACTCAGTGAATTCCAAATACATTCTGAATTGCAAACCAAAAAGTATTTGAAACAGGTCTCAATCAAGCTAGAAGTTTATTTTGCCCAGGTTAAGTACATGCTCAGAAGAGAGTGGGTAAGACAGGGATGGAAGAGTGGGTAAGACATGCTCAGAAGAGAGGTTTGTGCCTTTCTCCAAAGATAATTTTGGGGGGCTTCAATATTTAAAGGGGAAAAGTAGGCTGGAGCTGCGAAGAAGGAGGGTATGGTCACATTATTGAGTCCATCTGTTGCAAGAGAAAAGGAGCAGGTAAGAGAACAGTCAGTCATGTATTCATTTCACACTTGGCAAATTGGCACTTTACATAATGTAAGGTGAACATAGAGTAGCTAACTGTGGAGATATTTAATCATTGGTAACTCTTTCTTAGGAACAAAAGGAAAGACAGTTTCTTGTATGACTCAGCTTTCAGTTCATTTATTTATTTTTTCTTGGCAGAGTAGAATTGGAGTCTTGAGTCTTTATTTTCCTTTTGCCCCTGGCTTTCATTCTGCTTGATATTATTGAGGCTTTTTTGCTCCCATAGTTCAGTGAGCAGGAGGGGAGTGGCACCCAGTGGCTTCTTTTCTACCACTGTTCAGCAAGTGGGAGGGAGTGTTACCACCCTTTTACTCCCCACTGCCCCCAGCTCAGTGAGCAGGAGCACTACAGCTCTTTTGCTCTCATAGTTCAGTGAGTTCCAGGTTTTTGTCCTGTGACCAAGAGGAATAAGGTATATGGACACTGGAGAGTGAGTAAGGCAGAGTAGAATTTTGTGGAGTGTCAGAAAGAAAGCTCTCAGCATCAAGAGGAGGACCCAAAAGCGGTAGCCACCTGTGAGGCTGAGTCCAGGGTATTTATGGACTTAGAATAGAGGAGTGCATGCTGAATGATCCATGGGTGGGCTTGGAGAAGAACACCACTCAATAAGTTCCAAGGCATTATTCAGAAGGAACCAATAGAGAGAGAGTGGGTAAGACAGAGATGGAAGTTCTCATTCCACTTGTGGACTCTATCCGGAACTGGCAACTCAGTTTTCAGGCTTTAAACTGTCCTTGGCTTGAAGGTCAGGTTTCACCAGGAACCCGTCCCTGTCTGCCTCAGAAGCTGTCTGTTTCCTGTTGCTATCAATATCAAGGTTGTTACCACCTTCCCATCAAACTGCATGCCATGTGCCAGATGTGGGTTACAACTGAAAGGTAGGTTCCATCAGAAAACAGAAACCAGGCAGAAGGGATTTAAAGTAGGTGTATTCGTTTTTTAGGACTGTCATAACAAAGTACCACAAATGAATGGCTTAACAAACAGAAATTGATTCTCTCATAGTTCTGGAGGCCTGAAGTTTAAGATCAAGATTAGTTCTTTCTGGGGCTATGACAGGGTATCTGTCCTAGGCATTTCCCCGAGCTCCTGAAGGTTTTCTGGCCATCTTTGGTGTTCTTTGGGTTGCAGAGATATCACTCTGTTTGCCCTCATCTTCACATAGTGTTCTTCCTGTCTCCAAGTTTCTCCTTTTCATAAGGACACCAGTCCTTATTGGATTAGGAGCCCACCCTATTTCAGGGTAACCTCATCTTGACTAGTTACAGCTGCAACTACCTACTTCCAAATAAGATCACATTCTGAGGTCCTGGTGGGGTAGGGCTTCAATAAATGGATTTTTTGGGGGGGAGGGGATACAATTCAACTCCTGAGAGTAAGGAATGTATTACACAGATGATGGTCCTCTGAGGTGCCAAAGAGGAGAGAGATCAGCCCCTGCAAGAAGGTATTGCTACTTTTGTGGAGTCCTAATTAAAGAAAAAGAGGCTGGCAGGACCAGGGGAAAAGAAAGAGATAAAGCAAATAGCTATAGGTCTGCCTTTCTTCATGGCCCAGGAGGTATAGCCCTCCTGCACAGATAACATACATAAATCACAAACTTTCTGCTTATCCTCAAACACTTCATTTTATCATCAAACGTCTCCTTGGTGGACAGAAGAATGCAAGTTAGCTCCCTGCTGCCTTGGAAGTATCAATCAACCCAAGAACCAGCCTATAAAATCTCCAGCCAGACTTTGTTTCCTGGCAGTCAGCTCCTCTTCTGCTGATTCTGCCCATTGCTGCCTGGCAATGTATTTTCCTACTTTCTCTAATAAATCTGACTTTCTTTACCTACAGCTGCCTTGGTGAATTCTTTTACCCCTTCACCACTGGCCCAGATAGTGGCTGCTTATCCGTGACACCCTTGACCAGGAGGAACCAAAGAGGTAGCATTTGATGAACCTGGAGACTTGGGTTTCCTAGCAGCAGATGAAACCATGGCAGCTGCCATGGATCTGGCAGTGTGGAGGAGACACAATTCTGGCCAGAAAGGCTACCAAAAGAGAAAGGGGAGAAATATCCTGGCTTCTCCCTTCCTGCTGCCTTCCATTCTTCCTCTTAGCCTCATGTGGGAAGGCAGACACCAAGGTGTCTGGGAAGTGCAGTGGCCTGCAATGCCCTTGAGGATGTGAAGGGGAGCACATGGATGTGAGAGCAAGGAAACCAGTCAGCGCCATGCTTTTGCGTGTAAGCTCTCATTACCCTTCCCGACATCCACGTCTGGAAGGAATCACAGCCTTCATTTTACACACAAGGAAACCCAGGCTCAGAACTGTTGAATACCTTACCCAAGGTCCCAAAGCCAGAATTCTGCATCAGAGCAGAATTCAAACTCATTCCCAGGTGGCTCCAAGACTGCGCTTTTTCTACGGCACTCGATCAGTCAGTTGAATGGCAGGACTGTGTGTACCTCACACGTTATCCTTCCCGGGACCTGGCACAATGTCTAGCATATATCAGACATCAATAAATAGCATCCAAAGCATACATGGTAGTAGACGATTCATTACCAACTAAGCAGCAAAGATGGCAGGTGGTTTGCAATTTAGGGAAGGGAGAGAATGATGTTAGCCAGAGTGGTTTCTGGAGGCAGAATATGAAATTGGAGCTGTCCATAAGATATCAGGACAGTGCCGGTGAAAAAAAGCCAAATTCTGTAAAACCTTTGAAGAGATTGATTCTGAGCCAAATATGGATGGCCATGGCCTGTGAACATATATCCATGATGGTCAGGGTGCAGCTTGGTTTTATACATTTTAGGGAGGCATGAGATATCGATCAGGTACATTTAAGAAATATTAGGTTGGTGCAAAAGTAATTGCAGTTTTCACCATTACTTTTGATGTGATTTAACCTGAGAGACTGTTTTAATGGCAAAAACTGCAATTACTTTTACACCAACCTAATACATTGGGTTTGGTGGGGTGGTGGGGGGGGTGGCTATAGATAAATTTAAACATTTTCTGGTTGACAACTGTTTCAGTTTGTCTAAAGACCTGGAAACAAACAGAAAGGAATGTCTGGGTTAAGGTAGGTGGTTGTGCAGACCAAAGTTTCATCATGCAAATGAAGCGCTTAGCAAGGGCTTCAGAGGGAATAGGTTGCAAAAGGTTTTGGTCAGACTTAAAGTCTGTGTTGATGTGAATGCTGGAGGGTAGAATGAAGCAAGTGGGACCCCTGCTTCCTGCTTCCCACTTCCCGTCATGGCCTGAAACACTTTCAGGTTAATTTTTTTTTTTTTTTTTTTTTGAGACAGAGTCTGGCTCTGTCACCCAGGCTGGAGTGCCATGGTGCGATCTCAGCTTACTGCAACCTCCACCTCCCCAGTTCAAGTGATTCTCCTACCTTAGCCTCCTAAGTAGTAGCTGAGGCTACCATGCCTGGTTGATTTTTGAATTTTTAGTAGAGACGGGGTTTCGCCATGTTGGCCAGGCTGGTCTCAAACTCCTAACCTTCAGTGATCCACTCGCCTTGCCTTCCCAAAGTGCTGGGATTACAGGCATGAGCCACAGCACCAGGCCCTCTCAAGTTAAATTTACAGAGCCCTGGTTGAGGAGAATGTCCATTCAGGTGACTGGGGGCCTTATTTGATTTTTGGTTTACAACAGCATTCTCTAGCTTGTGTGGTTGCACTCATTCTGGCTCTGATGATGGCCTCAGCAAGTTCTTTCCTCAGTTTCCCTCCCCGGGCCTCATTTCCTTTCTCCAATAAATGAGGGCTGTTTTAAAGCAGAGGTTGTAAACTCAGATATACAAATAGGCCTGCAGGTGTTTAAAGTAGAGAGAGAGGCAATGACAGAAATGCCAGTGTGAGAGTGGGAGATGACAGGGGTGGCACTCACTGCGGCAAACTGTGATGCACCCACCCTCCCAGGGGCGGGTCCTCAGCTCTAGCCCACTGTGCCTTGTGGAACGTGTGTGCTCAGTGTGGTCTTACTCACGGCTTCCTTCAGAGAAGCTAGGTATGTGAGTTTGAATGAGAAATTGCAACACCCTTCAATGATGGTAATTAATTCAGATTTTTAAAATACCATGTGAGCAATAATAACTGTGACGATATGAATGATCATCTTAAAGGCCAAGTGTGGCCTGCAGGCCGCCGGTTCTATCCTCTCCCCAAAACCTGACAGGGCGTCCTGCCAAGCAGGCCTCTTGGTGGCCCTCAGAGGGGCTGATATTCTGTTATTTAGCTTTCAGAGAGAGAGAGAGAGGAAGGAAGAGAGGTTTGCACTCCGTGCCCCTGAAGGTTGAGCTGGTGGTGCCTGGAGTTAACAAGCTTCTTGGCTGCCCACGGCTCAGTCTTCAAAGGGCTGCTTAATTGTTCTTGGACCGGCTCCAGGGAGCATCTGGCTCTTTGCTGGTGTCTGTTTACAGATTTTCCACCTATTCTGATTATGTTGCTCAACCACAGAAGAGTGGCCTCTGGCTCAGGCTGGACCTGCATCCTGGAGGGGAGAGAGTCAGGAGCTGAAAGAGCCTATCAGAGCCCTGGTGAGGGAGGACAGAAAAGGTTGAGCGGGGCAGGAGGGATGGCCCGGACCACCTTTTCCTGCCTCGGACATCAGCAGCAATGACCACAGCAGTGTATATTCCCTTACAGCGTGCCACCCCCGCCAGGTCCTCACCTACATCATCCTCTTCATCCTCACAGTAACCCTGTGGTTGAGGCATTACAATGTCCCCCATTTTGCAAAGGGTGAAAGTATAGCATAGAAAGGTTAATGTCTTTCCTAAGGAGACTAGTTTTTAACTGTCAGGGGTGCCAAAGGGAGTCACCTTCTGGAATGTCCATGTTGCTTTCAGTCTCAGGTAATGGAGGACTTGGCCCTCACATCGCTCTGTATGGTCCTTCCTTTCAGCATCCCCAAGGTTTTAACGGCACCCATCCCCGTGAGGCCTGAGTCCTTCCCACGTACACATCTGTGTCTCCTTCAGGCTGCTCAGTAATCTGTGGATGAAGGCAGAGCATTTGTTCTAGCCTGCGGAAGAGTGGGATAAGCCCTGACTCTCCTGATCACGCACTGTGACGTCCAGTTGTTCACTTTTCCTCTCTGTTTGTCCTTTCTCCAGCTCACTGACTTTGGCTCCTTTTTAAATTTCATTGTTTTTTAATTACTTAATATTCAATGTACTCTGAGTTTTTGAGCTTCTTAATGTGGAAGCTTAGTTTATTGCTTTTATAATTTTTCCCTAACATTTGCATTGAAGCTGAAAATTTTATAAGCACTGCTTAGACTGCATCCTGTGATAGTTTTCTTGTGCTTTCCTTAATACTCAGTGCACATCATTTTCTAATTTCCTTTGTGCTTTTTCTTTTTGGACTCACAGGCTACTTAGAAAAGCATCACTTAATTTATAATTATGTGGGGGATTTTCTAGGTATCTTATTGTAATTGCATTTTATTTTTTTCAGACGATGTACTGCTTGTATATATGTTTAATGCTTTAAAAAGTTATGTAGACTTTCTCCCGTCCCGGTATATGCTCTATATAAATGGTTCCCAACTAGGGGAGATTTGCGCTGCTCCTTCTCCACCCAGTCATTTGGCAATGGATGAAAATGTTCGGTTGTCACAACTAGGGCAAGAGCGCTACTGACATCTAGTGTTGGAAGCTGGGATGCATTCTACAATACCCTGCTCTGCCTTCCTGGCACCCATCCCACCCCATCACCACATTTCATCCTGTCGAAAATGTGAATAGTGCTGAGTTGTAAAACCCTGGGAAATATTGTTTCAATATTTTATAACATGACTGATTTCTGTCTACTTGTTTTATTTTTTATTCACAGAGCAGCACTAAAATTTCCAACTATAGTTGTAAATTCATCTCTTTTTCCCCCTAGTTCCGTTAGTTTTGTTTCATATGATAAGAAGCTGTATTCTTAAACGCATATGTATGTTGAATTGTTATGTATTCTTGATAAATTGAAACTTCTATCATTATAAAATGCCTCTTTATCTCTTTGTCTTGAACTTAGTACTCTTTCTAACATTAATATGATTACAGCAGCTTTCTTAAACTTACCGTTTGCATGATATGTCTCTTCCTACATTTCTTTCTGCTGTATCTCTGTATTTAAGTACGCATATTAGAAACAGAATGTAGTAATTTACTGCTTTTAAAAAAATCTAGTTGAACAATCCTTTTCTTGCTTTTGAACTATTTAAGCTGTTTATATTTAGTGTAATCATTAGTTTGATTGCATTAAAGTTTAATATCTTGAAATTTGTCTTCCCTTTATCCCACAAGTTTTTTGATCCTTTTTAAAAAAACTTTTCCCAAATTCTTTAATGCAAATCTATTGTATTTCCTATATTGACTTTTTCAAGTTTGCTTTATTTTATAAATTTATGCTGGGAAGTTCTTACATAACATAAAAGTTTTACATATACATTGTAAAGCACATTTATTTATGTCTATATATCATGGAATATACTTTCTCAAGTATGGATAATGACGTATTATACAAAAGTATAAGATATAAAGTCATAAAGTCAACTTTTCCACTACTGCCTCCCATAAATATTTAAAATCAATTTCTAGAAAAGACAAAATCATAGAAAAAGTAAACACATCCATGGCTGCCAGAGAGTAAGGGTGGAGTGGAGGAGAGGGAATAATCATAAGGAAAGAGCATGAGGGGATTTTAGAGGGTGATGGTAATGTTCTGTCTTAATTGTGGTGTTGGAAACATGACAAAATGTACCTCATACCCAAAAGCATTTGTCTAAATGAACCTCATATCCAAAAGCATAATTGTATTGCAGGTAAATAAAGTATATCTTTAAAAAGACAGTATGAAAAAATAAAAAATAATTTTTACTAAATAGGGGCTGAGGAAGGCTGTTACATCAAGAGATCAAGGCACAGCAAGAATATTTAATACATGGATAAAAATGTCCCAGAAAAGAAATTTTTGTTTTCCTTTTATTTTAAATAATAAAATTGGTAGAATGAACTTTTTATTTTAGGAAATGAAATTTTAAAAATTTAACAAAAATAAACTTACTTTGTATTGACTTCTAAACTCTAGTTCTTTGTGTTACTTTTTACTGGTTGCACTACAGATGAAATACACATCTTTAAAACATAAGTCTGATTTCAAATAACATACTACTTTTAGAATAATGTAAGAACTACATTAGAAGTCTTTTGGATAGGGCCTATAATTCCATTTATAATACTGTTTATCCTTAGTGCTCTTCTGATATTATTTTTAAATTCTGAATATTTAAAATCCATGCTTACATTTGTTTTTAACAGCCAATTGCCTCTGTGTATGTGTGTGCATACTTGTCAAAACAGATGCCTATATAAATAAATTAAAAGGTGCCCTATAATTATTCATATATTTTTCTTTTCTCATTTTCCTTATTTCTCCTAACAGATCTGGGCTTTCTTCTGGCATCTTTTCCCATCAAGCTTAAGAATATCTTTTTAGCATTCCTTATAGTACAAATACGCTGGATGTGAATTCTCTCAGGTTGTACCTATCTGAAAATGTCTTTGTTTTGCCTCAATTTTTAAATAATATTTTTGATGAATTTAGTATTCTTAATTTGCAGTTATTTTGTCTTTGAAATTTTCATTTATTTTTAATTGACACATGATAATTGTAAATATTTATGGAGTACAATGTTATATGTGTATACATTGCTTAATGATCAAAGCAAGGTAATTGGAGTATTCATCACCTCATACAGTTATAATTCCTTTGTGGTGAGAACACTCAGAAACATCTCTTCTAGTTATTTTGAAATATGCAGTGCATTATTGTTAACAATAATTGCCCTCGTCTGCATTGATAGGACACCAGATCATATTCCTTCTTCCTAACTGTAATTTTGTACCTGTGGATCAACCTCTCACCATCCTTCCTTCCCTCCTTCTTTCCTCTGTTTCTGGTAACCATTGTTCTACTCTATATCTTTATGTGACCAACTTTTTAAGATTGCACTTTTGAGTGAGATTATCGGGTTTTTTTCTCTCTGTGTCTGGCTAATTTTGATTAACATCATGTCCTCCAGTTTCACCCATGTTGTTGCAAATGACAGAATTTCATTTTTTATGGGTGAGTACTGTTTCATTTTTGTGTGTGTGTGTGTGTGTGTGTGTGTGTGTGTGTGTGTGACATTTTCTTCATTCATTCATTGGTCATTGGGCACTTAGGTTGATTCTATAGCTTGGCTATTGTGAAAGAGTATTGCAACAGACACTAGAGTGCAGTATGTCTACAGTGGACTAATTTTGTTTCCCTTTGATGTATACCCAGTAGTGAGATTGCTGGATCATATGGCAGTTCTTTTTAATTTTTTAGAAAGCTCTATACTATTTTTTATAATGGCTGTGCTAATTTACAAACTCAACAAAAGTGTGTAAGGGCTTCCTCATCTCCATATTTTCACCAACACTTGTTACCTTTTGTGTTTTTGATATTAGCCATTCTAACTTGGGTGAGGTGGTATCTCATTATGACTTTGATTTGCATTTTTCTGACATTTTGAGATGATGAGAATTTTTTCATACACTTGCTGGCCATTTGTATGCCTTCTTTTGAGAAAGTGACTATTAGGGTCCATTGCTCAAGTTTTAATTGGGATATTTTTATTTATTTATTCATGCTGTTGAGTTGTCTAAGTTTCTTGTATATTCTGTATATTAACTCCTTGGCAAATGTATGGTTTGCAGCTGTCATCTCCCATTCTGTAAACTGTCTCTACGCTGTGGATTATTTTCTTTGCTGTGAGGAACCTTTATAGTTTGATGTAATCCCATTTGTCTAAATTTTTGCTTTTGTCTCCTGTGCTTTTGAGGTGATATCCGAAAAGTCCTTGCCCAATCCAGTGTTGTGAAGCATTTCCCTTATGTTTTCCTCTAGTAGTTTCACACTTCTAGCAGATTTTTCTAATAGTTTCATAGTTTCAGGTTTCACAGTTAGGTCTTTAATCAATTTTGAGTTGATTCTTGTATCTGGTGAGAGGCAGGGGTCTAATTTCATTTTTATGTGGTTATCCAATTTAATTTTCTCAGCACCATTTATTGAAGAGAATGTCCTTTCTCCAATGTGTATTCTTGGCACCTTTGTTGAAAATCGATTGGCTGTAGGTGTGTAGATTTACTTCTGGACTCTATCCTGTTCTGTTGGTGTATGTGTCTGTTTTTATGCCAGTAACATGATGTTTTGGTTATTATAAATATGTAGTCTATTTTGGAGTCAGGTAGTGTGGTTCCTCCAGCTTTTTTCTGTTTGCTCAAGATTTCTTTGGCTATTTGGAGTCTTTTGCAGTTTTATATAAATTTTAGGATTCTTTTTTTCTGTTTTTGTTACTACCAGGTCACTAATATTTGATAGAAATTGCATTTAAAAGAATGAAGTAGAAACACTAGAAATGAAAAATATGAAATCAGAAAGAAACAATTGTTAGAAACAGATCACGGTTTGCCCAGGTGTTGGGTTTTAAGACTGTAAGACAGTAACCTTAATATCTATATATATGTGTACATATATAAAACTATATATTGTATGTAACTTGATAAATATAAACTATATCAAAGGTGAAAATTATGACAAATTTTTCAACTGTTCACACATGTCATGCTGTGTGTTCCTGCAGACAGGAACCATTTTATTTTAAATAGATCATCCTATTGTCTTTTGGTTTTTGTTGTTTCTAATGAGAAATGTCTCTTTTTTGTATCATTGTTCCCATATAGGTGACGTATCTTTCCTAGGGCTTATTTTAAGATTTTGTCTTTCTGTTTTGTTTTCAGTGTTTTGACTGTGATGTGCCTAGATGTGTTTCTGTTTGTAGTAATTCCATTTGAAATTATCTTGCTTTCATGGGTTGATAACTTTCAGCTATGCTAAAACACCTCAGCCACTATCTCTTTAAATATTTCTTTAGCTTTATACGCTCTCCTCTCCTTTGCCTCCCCTTTGAATACCAACCACACACTTTTGACTACTTGACATTGTTATCTGTCAGGTTCTCTGTTCCTTTCTATGTAATCGTCTTTTCCTCTTACTTCAGTTTGATACTTGCAGTTCACCTGTATTCAGCTACACCGTTTCTTTCCCCTGCAATGTTGCCATTAAGTCTTTCAAATAGATTTTTTTATTTCTAGTGTTTCTACTTCATTCTTTTCAATGCAATCTCTATCAAAATGTCCATTTTTTCTCTCTTGACTATGGGTCAAGTTTCTTGCTTCTTTATATGTTTTCTAATTTTTGGCACAATGTTAAACATTGTCTGAAAATGAATAGCAGAGATGGATCTAAATAATATTTACCTTCAGATCATGGCCGACTCTTCAAGACTCACTGTCAATGTGTAAGGAGGGGGTGCTGAGCCTACCTAATCTGTGTGTTAAATGGCATTTTTTACACTTTTATCTAGCTTTAGTGGGCAATTGACTTCAATTATTTCAAAAGAAGTAAGGAAACATTTCCTTGGGATCTGGACATTGAGAAAAAAAAAGTCCCTAGAAATTTCTATATGCTTTGCAGCCTAGCTGCCGAATTTTGACTTTGGTATGTGTGTGTGTCTGCCTGTCTGTTTTTCTCTCTCTCTCTCCTCAGATTTCAGATTTTAGAATCCGTGGGAGTATTTTCTTTCATAACTCTTGTCCCTGGATTTCCACACCTCTGGAGTTACCGCTCTCTGACTTGCTACGTTGGTCTGAACCTGAGGAAGCACTGAGTTTAGTATACTCAGCAACACCTTAGAGGGGTTTCTTTCAGCCCTCTCGCCCTGCCTTGCCCCTTCGCAAGTCCCCACCCTCAACCTGAAGAAGGTCTCTGTAGAGCACCCTACAAAGACTTAGGGTAACACAAAGGGGTTTCACTGTGCCCTCCTGTCCTGCCACTATGTAGCAGAGAAAGCCCCATGTTAGCATGAGTCATTACTGTCAGGATGGATTGCTGCAGCCCCTCGCATTGCTGTTTTTGTTCTGCCTGGTGCATCCTTCTGTCTGCTGATGCACCCTAGCCTTGTCACTGAAAGGTTTAGTTTGGTTCTCAGAAGTTTCACATGTACTCCAGCCTGGGCGAAGAGGGTCTCCACTGCATTTTCATGTCAACAGATACCTCTTAGTCTCTTCTATATCCTTTTCGTTTTTTTTGAGACGCAGTCTTGCTCTGTTGCCCAGGCTGGAGTGCAGTGGCAAGATCTCGGCTCATTGCAGTCTCCTCTATATCTTAATAAGCTGCTTACTTCTATGTTTCTTCCCAAAAATGTGCTCTTTAAAGAAAGGGGCCATGTCTCTTAACCTATGTGCCCCCAGTGCCTGGCACACAGTCGGTGTTCAGTACATGCTGAAGCCTCATTCCTAGGAGTTTAGTGCCACATGAAGTCATCCAGGATGTCAGAGCTTCAGATTTATGAATGCTGCTGACTCATCCTCCCAAACTGGTTTAACAAATTAGTTATCTTTGAAGTTTGAAGTTAGATTGAATGTCCACTTTTTTATTGAGCAAGAAGGGGAGCGGACCATTATAATAATGACTAAGGAAATCTTGATGAGATGACATTTAAAGGGCACTGTCAGGAATCCAGTCCCCCAGGTCATTGCCTCTTCCTGTGACATTATAAAATGTGCATCTGTATGGCCTCCTAGAACTAAGTAAGGCCTTGAAGCTAGTTTTATTCAATCTCTTTATTTTAAAGAGGAGGAAGACCAGAACCTAGAAAGGTTTCTGAATCTTTTTTCTTTTTTCAAAGAAACACAGAAATTTGGTAGAAAAGATTGGCCTGGAAATTGGAATTCCATTTCTAGCCTATAAGACAATGACTCAAAATATTTAGTGCAACAGGTATTCCCACCATACCCAAATTCCTGGCCACCACCAAACTCATGCCGTCCTAGCCCAGGAGCCTCCTAGCATGCACACCTACCTGAGTCGCACTCCTGCTACTCCACTCTTTGAACCAATTCCACCCATTCTCCATGATGAATGTCATTTTCCACCTCTTCTTTGAAGCTCTCCCTGTTAGCCGAGTCGCCAGTCCCTCCTCTGGAATCCCACAGCCCCTGCTGCTTACCTAGTCCCAGCACACATCATACTGTATTATACATCTCTTTTTCACATCTGTTTCTGTCATAGAAAAGAGCTCCTCAGCCAGGCATGGTGGCTCACGCCTGTAATCCCAGCACTTTGGGAGGCCGAGGCGGGTGGATCACGAGGTCACAGGATTAAGACCATCCTGGCCAACATGGTGAAACCCCATCTCTACTAAAAATATAAAAATTAGCCGGCAAGGTGGCACATGCCTGTAGTCCCAGCTACTTGGGAGAATGAGGCAACTTGAACCTGGGAGGTGGAGGTTGCAGTAAGCCAAGATCGCGCCACTGCGCTCTAGCCTGGTGACAGAGTTTCCAATGTTGGAGGAAACCAAAAAAAGTTCCTCGTCGTCTGGGCAAACTTTTTTCATCTCTGTATCTAGGGCCCAGACCTGGCCTGGCAGACTCATGGTGGGGACTCAATAAACCCTGAATCTTAGAAGAATGTAACTCCTGCTCTGTGCTACCTGTTGGTCCAGGCCCTCCGCTTCCATCATCTTTAATCCTCACAGAACTCCTACCAGGAAAGGGTTACTATAGCGTGGTTACAGGGGAGGAAGATGAAGCTAAGAGAGTTTAATGAACTTGCCTAAAGGTCAAGCGAGTAAAAGAAAACCAGGTTGTGACTTGTTTATTTTGATTCCATATTCATTGTTCTTTCTATTAAATTTGAAGGGGCTGGGAGTGGGTATTAAGAGAAATGTGGGGTAATAATGTGAGATGTTGCACTTTTGTGGTTAGATGCTCTATTACTCCATTTTCGTACTGCTTTAAAGAGATACCTGAGACTAGATAATTTATAAAGAAAAGAGGTTTGGCCAGGCGCGGTGGCTCATGCCTGTAATCCCAGCACTTTGGGAGGCCGAGGTGGGCAGATCAACTGAGGTTGGTAGTTCAAGACCAGCCTGACCAACATGGGGAAATCCTGTCTCTACTAAAATTACAAAAGTAGCTGGGCGTGGTGGTGCATGCCTGTAATCCCAGCTACTCGGGAGGCTGAGGCAGGAGAATCGCTTGAACTCGGGAGGAGGAGGTGAGCCGAGATTGCACCATTGCACTCCAGTCTGGGCAACAAGAGCGAAACTCTGTCTCAAAAAAAAATAAAAGAGGTTTAATTGGCTCATGGTTCTGCAGGCTGTGAGGAAGCTTGATGTTTTCTGTGGAGACCTCAGGAAATTTTTAATCATGGCAGAAGGTGATGGGGAAGCAGGCACATGGAGGAGCAGGAGGGAGAGAGAGCAGTGAAGGTGCCACACACTTTTAAACAACCAGATCTCACAAGAACTCTAGTGTGAGAACAGCACTAGGGGTTGGTGCGAAACCATTAGAAACCACCCTTATGATCGTCCCACCAGGCCCCACCTCCAACATTGGAAACTAAAACTGAACATGAGATTTGGGTGGGACACAGATCCAAACCATATCAGATGCTGATATGTGTCAGTCACTGGTCAACATCATTTGCTGAATATATGCAAATATATATGTGCATCTTTGAATATCAATATATACATGAATATGTACACATGCCATGTGTTTATATACACACACATCAACACAGGCATATATATTCTATTCAATAAACATTCCTTTGTATAACTAATATAATACATTCTATAATCCAGATATATATTAAAATTATTGGCCAGGCATGGTGGCTCAAGCCTGTAATGCCGGCACTTTGGGAGGCCAAGGCGGGTCGATCACCTGAGGTCAGGAGTTCGAGACCAGCCTGGCCAACATGGCAAAACTTTGTCTCTACTAGAAATACATAAACTTAGCTGGGTGTGGTGGTGAGCACCTGTAATCCCAGCTACTCGGGAGGCTGAGGCAGGAGAATCGCTTGAACCAGGGAGGAGGAAGTTGCAATGAGCTGAGATCATGCCATTGCACTCCAGCCTGGGTGACAGAGTGAGACTCTGCCTCAAAAAAAAAAAAAAATGTTATACAAATTACACATGACTACATATAAAATATCAGCCCTATTTAGATGCCAAACAGCCGTGAATCTTTCTGTTCTGTGAAGACTGCCCGAGCAGTACCCTGTGTCTACATAGGTGGAAAGGGGGACAGTAACACTCTTACAGAGTCCACCTCCCTAATCCATTTCACACTTTCCGTGGAGACCTGAGCTAGGGTCACCCCCCACGCCTTTCTGGTCAGAAGCTGTTCTTGATCAGGGCTGATGTCCTTTAGTTTGACCTTCTGTCCCAGCTGCCACTGCGGAAAGCCATTAAGCTGAAGTGAAATTAAATGACTGGTCCAATTAGAACCGGAGAGGAAAGTCAGTAAGCAGGGAAGGGAGGCTGGACCGGCAAGGCCGTGGCCGGCATGCGTCATGCTTTGCCTTGTGCGCCACTGCACCGAGCAGAGACTTGGAGTGATTTCTCCCATGGGAGGCAACTCTCCACCTTTGGAGGATAGGGGTCTGCAGTGCTGGGTTTGCCCACAGATCCTTGGGGATCTATGAGGCCACCACCAAACAGCAAAGGGTGGCTCAGGGAGGCCAGGGGTCTCACCGCATCTGAGAAGCTGAAGAGGCAAAGGTGGAATTTGGATTCCGGACTGTGGACCCGTCTCCCCACCCCCTCCCGGTACCTCCAGAGATACTGGGAATCCATCACAGTTACCCTTTACTTTTTGTTGCAGAGACTTTCAAGGACACTGGAAAAGCTTATTTCTCCATCAAAGCGTCCAGATGTTACAAGCCACCTGACGTTTCACAGACCTAGCAGCATCTTCTTCTGGTCTTGCTCCAGTGAACATCTCCCTCTGTCTCAATCCTACACTTTCAGGGCACAGGGATCAAATAGCTAGAGAAAATGACGTGGCCCATTCTCTCAGCCTGGGAAGGTATGCACAGGAGGCTGCCTGCAACTCTGCGCCAGGGAAGGAAGGGTCCCTGGCACGTGTGGGCAGGCCAAGAATCAGAAGATGAACCACCACTCGTTACCAGCAGAAATAACCAGTGACTCCCTGATGGTCCATTGACAGGCTTGAGGCTTGTGTGGCCCTAGAGCCCTGTCTGCAGCACGCCCTTAGCCCATGTCCTTTATCATCATCAGCGGCAGCAGCACTGCCCCTGCTCCCACCTGCCTCAGGACTCTCTACCTAAGACATCCTCCCCACTTTGAGTCACCTGGCTCACTCTCCCTTTAGGTCTCAGCTTTTATGGAGCTTGTCACTTGATCTCTCACATTTCTCACGGTAACCCCTGTGACACAAGAAAAGTTTTTGTCCTTGGAAAGACAAGGAGATGGGAGTTTAGTGAGAAGAGTGACCTGTCCGAAGTTACAGAGTGTAGGCCAGGTATGGTGGCTCACACCTGTAATCCCAGCACTTCGGGAGGCCGAGGCGGGTGGATCATTTGAGGTCAGGAGTTCAAGACCAGCCTGGCCAACATGGTGAAACTCCATCTCTACTAAAAATACAAAAATTAGCCAGATATGGGTGGTGAGTGCCTGTAATCCCAGCTACTAGGGAGGCTGAGACAGGAGAATTGCTTCAAACCTGGGAGGCGGAGGTTGTAGTGAGCCAAGATTGTGCCACTGCACTCCAGCCTGGGCAACAGAGCAAGACTCTGTCTCAAAACAAACAAACAAACAAACAAAAACAAAATTACAATGAATTTCTCATTTACTGTAGAGGAAATCCAGTCATAATGATAGTGCAGAAATCATCATGTCTATTTAGAAGTCTGGAAACTGAGGTTTCACCTAATTGAGGGAGAGCATACTCTACTCCCTTTTCCTGCCAATAACAAGTCAGACCTACATGCATGCACACACACACATGCCTACCCATGTACACAGGGACATGCACTTATGTGCACACGCTCAAATACACAGGCACTCACACAGTCACATATATGTGCATACGCACACATGGACACACACTCACAACAAGTGTTTTCATGCCACAGCCACACTTACATACACCAAGGTCCAACATCAATTAACCACCACCAGACTGAGAGATCTCAATTTCCTTGAATATATCAAAGGCTATGCAAAAGATCTCATAGTAATCTTCAGTGGTAGTAATTCAGTGAAAAATAATTCAAACACATCATCTTAGAACACAATTGTTAATGCATATAAGATACTTAAAACTCTTTATAGCCTTTAGATCAGCAGTTCCACTACAGAGAATCACTCTTTAGGAAATAAAGAATATAGGAAAAGGCTTGTGAACAAAGATGATTTTAGCAAGCAGTAATAATCATGATTATCTTCCCAGCACCATCTCTAGTCTCTTTCTCCTTGGCTGCCTTCTCCCATACAGTGGATTTAGGTGGATGCAGCCTTTCCCAGCCTCCCCCTACAGCCAGATGGCCACAGGACACAGCAATTTCTAACAAGACCTAAGACCTAAGGAAGTGTCTACTTAGCGCTGGGAGGGGGCGGCATTTGGGAAATGGAGGAGAGTACCCGCATGGTGCTCTGGCGTCCTGCCGTTTCTTGTCTGTCTTTTGAGAATGTGATCCCTGGACTTACAGAATTCTTCTTGCAAAGCTGAGGGGAAAGGGAAGGTAAGAGAATGGCAGAAAAGCCAGCGCAAAGAGGGTCCACTGTGAAGCTGCAGGGCCAATTCTTTAACTACTATCTCTAAATGCCTAGGAAAATGAGAATTGTCTTTGGTTTGAGCCTTAGCTGCCGGAGAAAGCAGAACAGTGATGCAGTGATTTTGCAGTATGTTCCCAACATGAAACTAAGAAGCCAGCGAAAATATTCAGTGCATGGAGAATAATGTACTAATATGATATTTACATAAAGTAGAATTCCCTATAGGGATTTAAAATAATATTTAGGATATGTTTGTAGCAATGTCGGCCAATATTTATGAAATTAAGTAATCAATCCATGACATACTTACTTACTGTATATTCTCCATAATGTTTAAAATAGCATTTTCTTAATTAAAAAAAGAGTCTGAGAGAAAAACACACCAAATTGCTTGTCTGCAGTGAATATTCATGAAGGTTAAGATTTGTGAAGATTTTCATTTTGATATTTAAACTTTTTTAGTAGACTTCATGTTTTCTATAGCATTTGTCTTGTATTAAGAGAAAAAACAGAAATGTGTATATATATATATATATATATATATGAGAAAACTGGAAAGCAAACAGACTCCTTTTGTCTCCACAAATTCCTGGATTTCTGCAGCAGACTTTATAAATATAATTATAAATATAAATCAATATATAAATCAACGTATATATTATAAAGCAAGTACATAAAAATCCATTTGATTATACATATGAATCAAATAATTCTCAAAGTAGACTTAAATATAAACACAAATATGAAAGAATCAAATTTCATAACTTCAAATCAGTATTAATGGTGCCTCTGGTTGCTGGGAGAACAGAGATATGTTTTGCGATGGGAATCTTACATCGTGTGGGTCACAGGGAAAAGCCTTCTATGCTTGTCAAGGGCCTGCTTTTCTGGCCTCTCTGTATCCTCTCTAATTTATACCTGGCAAATTATTGTCAGATTGGATACACTGTGCAGGATTTATTTCATGGGAAAAAAATCACTCTATAAAACCAAGTACACAGCATCACCAAGGCCCTGTGGCAATGCCACCTCGCCAAAGGCCCCTTCCTGATCTCTCTGTCTCATGCCCCTGTTTCATGTCCTCCAACAAATGCACATGGGAGACAGGATCCTTTGCATTTATTTACTCACTACTGACCTCAGCCACCCAAAGGGGGAGTCTTATTAGAACTCTGCCTAGCAGATAACAGGTAGGTGCTCAATAACATGTATTAAATGAATAATTTAATTTATTCTTTCAATAATTGGTCCCCCTTTGTACCCAGCCCCAGAGTTAGGTGCTGGGGGATGAAAAGATAAACACAACCCAAACCTTTTTTTTTTTTTTTTTCACGACAGAGTCTCGCTCTGTTGGCCAGGCTGGAGTGCAGTGGAGCAATCTCGGCTCACTGCAACCTCTGCCCCCTGGGTTCAAGCAATTCTCCTGCCTCAGCCTCTCAAGTAGCTGGGATTACAAGCACCCGCCACCACGCTCAGCTAATTTTTTGTATTATAGTAGAGATGGGGTTTCACTGTGTTGCCCAGGCTGGTCTTGAACTCCTGACCTCATGATCTGCCCGCCTTGCCCTCCCAAAATGCTGGGATTACAGGTGTGAGCCACTATGCCCAGCCAACAACCCAAACCTTATTTAGCATGAGGTTGCCTGAGACTTCAAAATGTGAAGCATTTGGGCAGCGAGCAGTCACCAGATTGATGGGTTCACAGGTGATTTTGGAACATAAGTTTTAATTTTATCCCTGGATAAACTGATACACCCATGTCATACACGTACTGGCACATACACACATAGGATCACATGTACGCATGTGTGGATACCCACAAATTTTTACCCTGGTGATTACAGGAGCACAAGAAAATACCATTGAACACAAAACCTTGTGACTATAATGTTGAAAATTCAGACTGTGATGAACAAGGAAGAAGCACTGAGACTTTCTGTGCCACATGCAGAGAAAGCTCCGACCATTTCTGGCCTGAGCTCTCAGATAAAGCTCTCACATCTTCCTTACTTAATGTTCTTAATAAAGAAGTTCTGGGGAATAGTAACCAGGTGCTAAATAGCACTACCAATTAAGTGTTATCGTCTTCGGCTTAATTATCCTGCCAAATCCTGAAACTGGTCTTACAACCAGAAAAAAAAATGTGATTTGTTGAATGAAGTAGAGTACCAGTAGAAATTGTGGAGAGAGGGAAGAAAAAGAAGAAATATTTCTTTCTTAAATGTTGGTGATTAAAGTAGAAGAGACATGATCAGTCAGTACATTGATCAGTTTCTCTCCAGGGGAAATAGGACATAGATAGATATACCTAGAAAGAGATATATTTTAAGAAATTGGCTCAAGCACATAGAAATGCTGGCAAGTCCAGAATCTGTAGGATGAGCCAGCAGGCTGGAGACACAGGAGAGTCAATGCTGCAGGTCAAGTCCAAAGGCATCCATCTGAAGAATCCCCTCCCATTCCCAGAAAGTCAGTTGTTTGTTCTCTTCAGGCCTTCACCCGATTAGACAAGGCACACTCACATTAGGGAGGGCAATATGGTTTACTCAAAGTCCACTGATTTAAATGTTAGTCTCATCCAAAAATGTCCTTACGGAAACATTCAGGATGTTTGATCAGATATCTGGGCACCACCGCCCAGCCAAATAGACACATAAAATTAAACATCACAAGCCAGAGGTATAACCAACTTTATCTCAGCACCCTTTGCCTCGGGGGTACCTCTGCCCTCTCTACGCCACCCTTCAGTGTTGGTTCCAGCAGCTCCTTGCCGTGTTCCTGCTGGGTCCCTGTGTCATAGATAAGCGAATAGGCTGGCATGTCTTCTATGCCAGCGGCATTAAGTGTAGATTGCTGGCATCCTGCAGGTGGCTACATCCAGTTCAGGTACCCATCATGGCCAGTCAGCGTGGTTGGGGTGGCAGTCGAGACGGGTGGTGGAGGACGTAGGGCTCACTCCCCCTTCAGCTCAGGCCACATGCAGAAATGGTCTCTGAAGGGGACAGGTGCAAGCAACCACACAGAGTCATGAGAGTCATGAAAAGCAGGTGGCATTGGGGAGTTCTCGGAAAGAAAGTGACGCTCACCCTTAAGGGCATCAGCTCATTCATTGCCTCATCTTTGGAAAACAACGTGCCCAACATCAGGCATTTTATGCCACCTACTCACGTGAAAGACAGTGAGTCAATCACGGGCTACCTTCCAGTTCTGCTGCCCCGGGACCCGGATGTGCCCTAAGCCCACCCATGACTCACTCGTTGGCATCAGAATCTAGGGCGCAGAGTGGGACGGAATGGGACACCAGATGAACGGCAGGAATGAGGTGGCCGGTGAGCCATGGTGGATTTCTGGGAAGGGTGGGTAATGACTCCAAAGGCATGAGGTGGGAGCACATCTGACTCTCCGAAATAAAGCTCATTCACCTCCCTGACCACGATCCACTCCGGCTGAATGCACCTTTCCCCACCGTTCATACTAATGCCTGTGCTTTGGGGTTTGCAACAAGGATATCTGCAGATGTCAGACAGCACAGTCCTGCGCTTATGACCCAGGCTGGCTCAGACAGGGGCCAGAGCCCTGGGCAGGGACGTTACCCCCTGCAGCCCGCCAGGGGGCCCACTCCCGTCAAATATCAGCCCCTGCGGAGGTGTCGGCTGCTAGCCCCGAGGCCTGGAAGTGCCCCTTTTGTGGCTGCCTCTTGGAAGTCTTTTTGTCTCACTGCTCTGCTCAGCCCACGTGTCCCCTCGGTACTTGGCTTTTTGTGTGGGTCCGTGGAAAGAGCTCCGTTCTGGTAGGCCGAGTCCACAGTCATATCCCTGGGCCACAGTCCCAGATCAGCCTCTTTAGAGTGACCAGGAGAGACCCCAGGGTCCCCGAAGCAGGGACAGTTCTCTGCCTGATGCCAAGTCCCCCCCTCCACATTCTTCCTCAGAGCTCACTCGGCCTTTCTGGGGCAGCTCACTCCCTCTGGAGGCAGCTCCATCCACTGAAAAGTAATACAAATGAAAGTTGGCTTGGCCTGGTGCATTGGCTCATGCTTATAATCCCAGCACTTTGGGAGGCCAAGGCGGGTGGATCACCTGAGGTCGGGAGTTCGAGACCAGCCTGACCAACATGGAGAAACCCCATCTCTACTAAAAATACAAAACAAAACAAAAAAAAGATTAGCCGGGCGTGGTGACAGGAGCCTGTAATCCCAGCAACTCAGGAAGCTGAGGCAGGAGAATCACTTGAACCTGGGAGGTGGAGGTTGTGGTGAGCCGAGATAGCGCCATTGCACTCCAGCCTGGGCAACAAGAGTGAAACTCATTCTCAAAAAAAAAAAAAGGAAAGTCGGCTTTTGCTAGGCAACTGTCATCTGCCACATGTTGTCAGGCTCTTTCCTTGCAACAGCTTTACCCCTCAGGGGTTGCTCTGTTGTAGCAGAACAAACACTGTGAATTAATGACGATGGATGAATAAGCAAATTAATTGATTGCAATCTACATGTTACAGACAAAGACTGGAGGCTTAGAATTATTGAGTAAATCGCCCTCAGTTACATAGCTAAGGAGGTGAAAATGCTGGAATTCAGATGGAGATTTGTCAGACTCTAAATCCAGGATGTGTGCCCAGCTCTCTGTGATCCCTTGCTCTAACCCTTCCCAGGACATCGTAATTAGAAAATGCTTTCTTCTTCTGAGCAGAAATCTGTCTCCCAGGAGGTTCCATTAATAGGTTCAAGGTTCTTTCCCTTGGTGACCAAGTAAAAGGAAGCAGCCCAGTGCTCTTCCGTATTAGCTTCTTACTTATGTGAAGGAAGTGCCAACCTCTGGCACTTTGGTTTTCTACATACAGAATCTGAGGCTCAGAGAGGGGCTGCGATCTTATGAAATCACCTGCAAGTTCTGGACCTGCATTTAGAGTGTTCAGTGCTCATCTTTGCAGTACCCTGGGTTCCCACGGAAAAGAGAAGGTGGATTTTTTTTCTTTTTTTTTTTTGAGATTGAGTTTCACTCTTGTTGCCCAGGCTGCAGTGCAAAGGCACGATCTTGGCTCACTGCAACCTCTACTGTCCGAATTCAGGTGAATCGCCTGCCTCAGCCTCCCACGTAACTGGGATTAGAGGCGTGGGCCACCACCCCTGGCTAATTTTTTTGTATTTTTAGTAGAGACGGGGTTTCACCATGTTGGCCAGGCTGGTCTCGAACTCCTGACCTCAGGCCTCCCAAAGTGCGGGGATTACAGGCATGAGTCACTACGCCCGGCCAGAGATGAGCACTTTCACTAGTATAGGAGTCTGGAAACCAACTGCCTCCTGCCTGGAATCTGGGACAGGGATGGAAGAGTGGAGATGGGGAGGAGGGATGGAGGCAGAGGCAGCCCAGGTATCTGCATACCAAATCCAGGCACTGTCGCCTCCATCTTGTTCAGGATCGGAATTTCTGCCTCAGTTTCCTGTTCAATGCTTGAGCTCCTGTCTAGGACTGGAGGCTAATGTCTCTCTGACCCTGTTCTAAACCAAATATTTGGAAGCTCCTCTGCTCCGAGGACTCCAGGCATTTCTTCAGTCCATGACTCCTTGCTGCCACTTCTACCCACCTGGAGAGGATTTCTTATCATCTTATTAAATTAAGAGCTGCAGTATGTTCTAGATATTTTATTTTAATTTAATGCAAACCTTGTAGAAATAATGACTATTCCCCACTATTAGCTTTATTTTCCAGATGAGGAAACGGAAGTGCAAGCCACTTTCCTCAGGTCGTCCAGCAGAGGTAGATGTGTGAGTGCCTGCCATATCAGCCTGTGGGTGAGGCTCTAGTTCAGCACTGGGAGCAGCAGGCAGATGGTCTCAAGGCCATCACACAGGGCAACCTGTGCCTGGAGGGGCCTCTTAGTTGGTTGAATACTCTGCCATCACTGTCCAGCAATGCTTAGCAGGGTTATCATTAAATGTGCATCTTGCAAGTGATGTGTGCTAAGTCAATGGAGCACGCAGGTGAACACAGATCCACCCGCATTTCAACCTCTTCCCTTGCTTTTCATTTGCATATTACCCATTGCCCCAGGAGCATAGCACTGCAGTGGATCTCTGAGCTCCAGGCGTGAGTGAGGCTGAAAGGGGGCACAAGGGAAGCGCCATACTCCTAGGACTAGGTCCGGGAGGCCCTGACGGCCCTGACACACCACTTTTCCTTTGGAACCAGGACTTACCCCAAACATGAAAAGAAGGCAATGGAAACCCAAACAACCAAGGGCCCCTATCATATCCTTTTTCACTCTTGTTACCTCTGTATGTGAGTAACCTACTTATGCTGAAAATACAATACGAAAGTCAAAGAATAGATGAGGCAACCCACAGTTCCTTTCCTGTCAGTCCTTCCTTGCTGGCCAGAAGGCCAGAAGTCAGAGGTGGAGAGTGTTATGGAATGTGTGCAGACCATGAGGGGGAAATAAAACCAGCTGAGTTGGCCAGGTGTGGTGGCTCACGCCTGTAATCCCAGCACTTGGGGAGGCTGAGGTGGGCAGATCACCTGAGGTCAGGAGTTCAAGACTAGCCTGGTCAACATGGTGAAACCCCGTCTCTACTAAAAATACCAAAAAAAAAAAAAAAAAAAAGTATCTGGGTGTGGTGACAGGCTCCTGTAATCCCAGTTACTCAGGAGGCTGAGGCAGGAGAATCGCTTAAACCTGGGAGGCAGAGGTTGCAGTGTGCTGAGCTTGCACCACCGCACTCCAGCCTGTGAGACAGAGTGAAACTCCATCTCAAAAAACAAACTAACTAAAAAACAGCTGAGTTACTTTGGGGTAGCACTTCCACTGCCTGGTCAGATCAAAATACATTTGCACAGAGTAGCAAGCTGTGAAATACAAACTGTGTGGTTTTGGTAATTCTGTATATGAGTTAAAGGCTCTTATTTGCCTTTAAAACTGGCATTCTACAATGTAATAATGGACAATAAAACTTATGCCAGCAATGTAAAATTCTAATTTTTCTTTGAACAATATTAAATGCCATATAAAAAGCCTGATGATAACTTGAAAAGAGAGAGAGAAAGATTGTGGAAGAAAGGAAGAAACTTTTTATTTCAGTAACAGCACCTTTATCCTGCTTTTTGAACAAGACACCCTGAATTTTCATTTTGCAGTAGATGCAGTATTAGCTTTATTTTCCAGATGCGGAAATGGAAATTTAGAATGTGCAAACCACTTATCACAAGTCTGGGACCGGTTGGTAGCCAGTCCCAGAAAGAATATCTTAAAGTTGAAAGGGAACTTGGAGGGTTTTCCTCTCACACTGTCATTTTACAGACGTGGAGGCTGAGTCCAGGAGCGGGCGTTGTGTGAACGAGGGACAGTTGCTCAGGTACCCACCCTTCCTGGCCCTGGCCACTGGCTCATGTGGCCCTGAATCAGGCTCTGCAGGGCTGGCCAGCCACCCACAAGAGGCGCTTTTCTCAGAAGCTGCCATGGGCCCAGTATTCTCTAAGGCCTGTTCTGAGGGCAGAGGCTGCCTTTTTCACTGTTTTCTGAGAAAGTCCCAGAAACCCCTGCCCCTCCCCAACAAAGTCTCTTAGCCATGTGAAGTCCCATGCTGGGAGACCTGTGGCCCACCCAAACCCCTCATTATGGCTGACACAATGCAAGAATGTCCCACTCAGCCTGGAATCCTGGCCGTATTTACTGTATTGTACCCGGAGAAAGAAGGGCGCCTTTAAGTATGGGGTAATAAAGGGGGGGTAAGTCTTGCCATGAGCATGGGAGCCGGTGCCCACCCTTTGGTGCCTGGGGCCTCTGCTTTCCCACGGCTCCTGCCCTCTGGCCTTGGCCTCATCCTACTGGCTTTGAATCTGAAGGGCATTTCCGAGGGTGGCCGATTAGTGCATCTTGGGTGCATGAAAGAGAAAGGTGCTTATGTTGGAAAGGAAACCCGCCATGGGCAGTGGGCATAGAAGACTGAGCTGGGGTGGGCCGGGCCTTGGGAGGGGCGGGGAGCAGGTGGGGGCAGGGAGGGCAGCTGGCCTGGGAAATTCTCTCAAGGGCCCACTTTGGAGCAGAGCTGTTGACTTTCCTTCACAGAGATCTTTCCCGGAACGGCTTTTTTTCCAAGATCAAAAGCCTTTTATTTGTTTGATCACTAACCAGATCTGTCTGATCATCCCTTAAAACTCCCCCCCCATCTCCTTCTTCTTTCCTTCTCCCCCATCTGACTGGCCCGCTGCTCTTGGTTGGGTCAGGACAGCAAGGAAGTGTCCTCTGCCATTTTCCCCAGCCCGCCTGTTCCAGCCCCAACCCGTCTCTCCCATAGTCCCTGACTTCCTTGCAGCCTGGGATGAGCGCCGACCTTGAGTCTGCTCCTAACTTAAGCCAGAAGGATCAGCTCCAAAGGCGCTCTGGTGCTCACTCACACTGAGACTTGGTCTTATCTGCTGCTCCAGTGCTGACGCTGGGGCCAAACACTCTCATGTGTCTTACAGTCCCCTTTTTTTGGTGGTGTTTTCTTTCCTTTTTTTCTTTTTTTTTTTTTTGAGACGGAGCCTCACTCTGTCACCCAGGCTGGAGTGGCATGATCTTGGCTCACTGCAACCTCCACCTCCAAGGTTCAAGTGATTCTCCTGCCTCAACCTCCTGAGTAGCTGGGACTACAGGCACTTGCCATCACACCCGGCTAATTTTTTTTTGTATGTGTTTTAGTAGGGACGGGTTTCACCATGTTGGCCAGGGTGGTCTCAAACTCCTGACCTCAAGTGACCCACTGGCCTCAGCCTCCCACCGTGTTGGAATTACAGGCGTGATCCTGTAATCACACTGGGCTCACTTTTTTTTTCTTGTAGTGAAACTCCCCGCTTATGGTGTGTACAGCCTCCTGGTACATAAAACACTCAGAAGACTCAGAAGCAAGCTTGAATTTCGCATTGACCACATTCCAGCTGTTGGAACTTGGATAAGTGTCTTAACCTCTTTGAGCCTTCGATTTAGGGTTGTTGAGAGGATTAAGTAGATCAGATCTTCTAAACTGGAACCTCTGGGGTGGGACTTGAAATCTCTCTGTAATGTTCCAATGTGATTCTGAAGACCAATTTCTGGGAAAACCAACAAAAGAGATGCACAAATAAATAGCAAAGAACCTCAAAGCAGTGACAAGGGAGTGGGATAATTCCTTAAGTTTAGATCTTTGGTTATCAAGAAAGTTTATTCTGCATAAACAATAGTTACCCAGGAGGGAAAGACAGTTGATCCTCTGTGAGCCACTAATGGTGTCACTAAAGAGGATACTTCAGAAGGCAAATGGCAGTGAGTTAGATAAGGGGGGATAGCCTGAAGGACACCCCACGGCCACAGAGCCTGGAGAAAGGAAGGGGCCTTCCCTTTACAAACCAGACCAAGCTCTGGTTCGCAATGTAGGTGCTGTGGTCCAAGGACAAGTGCTTCAGAACCACGCAGGGACTTTGTCAAAGAGCAGATGACTGGGCTTCACCTTAGACCCCCACGCCAGCACCTCCGGGGTATTTCTGCCAAGTCTGAGGTCTGTTAGCGTTGGACAGTGAATTGCTTGGAGTTGCTAAGGTCTCCTCTAGCTCTGATGTTCCAGAACGGTGTTCTCCAGAAAATGCCTTATTTGTATAGAAAAATATGGAGTGTGTATCCCAATTAATGTATTTTATTTTATAAAGTACACATGACTGTCTCTAAATGCTAACATATTTTGTGTAAGACATACTCACAAATAAACACTTGGAAGTCATTATAAAAAATAAAGAGAAAGTCAAATGCAATTTAAAAAAACACTGCCATAAGGAGATCAGCAGGGGCCCCAAAATTTTAATCACGTAAAATATGGGGTCACGGAAAAGTTAAAGGAAAGTAAATTTTTAATTGGTCTGAAATGTCGTAAAAAGCAAACGAGAAGAGATAGTGAAACTTACATTGTATCCAACTGACGGAGCACAAACAGAAAGTCTAGGACTTCATGAGGCTGGCAGTCATTTCCTAGCACACATCTAATCCCAGCCCCAAAGAAAGCAGGAATTGTAGGTGCTTTGTCTAAGGGCAAGGGCTGGGCTGAGTGGAGACTGATCACCCGTCGAGTAGCCCTTGCACACTGTTAGCTTGGGGTTGCCCTGCATTTCTCTCTGTGCCCAGGTGTATCTTCACCCTCTCTCCCAGGGTTGCATGCACTCCATATACAGATCACTCTTCTAAGACTGTCTAGCTCTCCAAGAGAGCTGTAACTGGCCAGGCGCAATGGCTCATGCCTGTAATCCCAGCACTTTGGGAGGCGGAGGCAGGTGGATCACGAGGTAAGGAGTTCGAGACCAACCTGGCCAACAGGGTGAAACTCCCGTCTCTACTAAAAATACAAAAAATTAGCCAGGCATGGTGGCGGGCGTCTGTAATCCCAGCTACTCAGGAGGCTGAGCAGGAGAATTGCTTGAACCCAGGAGGCGGAGCTTGCAGTGAGCTGAGATCTCCCCATTGTACTCCAGCCTGGGTGACAGTGCGAGACTCTGTCTCAAAAAAAAAAAAAAAAAAAAAAAAAAGAGAGAGAGAGAGCTGTAACTGTTTTGAGCACTTACTAAGTGCTAGGTCTTGTGGCTAATTTCCCTTAGGGGATTTTATTTGTATGTGGAATCTGCCTTGTAAGAGTTAGCATCCTTGATCTCATGTTTAGGTGCCATGTTGTGAGACCAGAGACAGTGGATATGTTGTCTTAAAGTCACACACCCCAGTAAATGACAGCACAGGGATTCATAAGGAAGTCTCTTAACTCTCTATCCTGTATCCTTCAAGGGGATGTTGTTCTGACAAACATTTTCTCTGAGACTCTGTGTGGTGGCCCCTCCCCAATCCTTGGAATCAGAGTGAGGCCCCTTCCAAACCCTGCCTTGTCCAGGCAGCCTGAGATCTGCGTTGATTCAGGGTTTGCAGCCTCCCACCTGAGTTTACTTTCACTCCGCAAAGATTTGTCGGGAGCCTTTTCCCACCCCTCAGTAAAAGATAGGTGACTGCAAAGCCAGGCCGGGCATGTGAGCACAGGCAGTTTGTCAAAATAATTGATACTGCTAAGCCAGAGGGCTGGGACAATGCATGCTTGCAGAGCAGATGGGGAGGACGTGTAATTCCTATAAATACAGACAGAGGCATGTAATTTAGTGGAGCGGGATTTATTTTTCTTGAATAACAGGGACGGATGATGCCACTCCATGTAGCCAGGACTGTCTCTGGAAAGTTCAGACACTATTTTTTCTCTGTCCTGCTTTTCCAGCTCTTGCTCTACAGGTGTCCATCATAGGATGCAACCCTCCAAGCCCGTCCTCACTGGCCTCCTGGCCCCAGTCTCCTCTCCCTCCAAGTTGCTGCTCTGGGCACAGATCAACCTCGGGGCACGGCCCCCTGGCAGTGAAGTGTCAAGCAGGCCTTCAGCCTCTCCTTACATCAATGTTCTCCCCTTTACAATGAGGATTAGAGTACCTATCATGTATCCCCTCATCCACTCATTTCAAGCATGTTCATGGAGCTCCCACCCCATGCCTTCCAAGCAGTGACAGAGGAGATGTGAGAAGTGACTGTAACAACATAAGAGAGCACAGAGCAAATGAGAGATCCCCCCAACACGGGGCTCTTCTACGTTCTCCTCTTCCCAAAACACCAGTTTATAAATCAGCATCACAACTCCAAAGCCTCTCTGTGGCTTTTTCTCTGCCAAGGATAAAGTCCATATTTCTTTGTTGACTTTTAACATTTGAGACATCTAAGAGAAATATATCTATCTATCAAAATTTAAGCTGTGCACACCCTCTGACCACCTGGGGCTACTAGGAAGCCCCTCGCCTCTCACTTCAACCCAATATACACAAACACAGACACAAAGCAGAGTGGTGTGTGTGTGTGTGTGAGAGCGTGTGCATACATAAAGTTGCTTATGGAAGCATCTTTAAAGAAATGGGAATAACCATCTATCAGCTAAGCAATCATGAAGAAAACTGCAGTACTTCCACACATCAAGCTTAGTGAAGCTCTGCCTAGCATGGTATCTGGCATAGGGTGGACATATAATATCAGCAGAAAGGAAGTACAGACAAATGGAATACTAGGTGACCGTTAGCAGGAGAAGGTAGGTCTAAATCAACTGACATTGATGGGTACCCAAGATACAGTGTTAGGTATCAAAATAATCATGCTGCAGAATAAGACGCATAGTCTGTCTCTACTCTACACAAAAGGATGTGTCTGTGTCTGTACCAGACTAACCGTCTTTCAATGCATAGAAAATGTCAAGAAAACTACAAAAAAAAAAATGGCTTTAGCAAGGATTCTTGGAAAGATAAGTTGAGGGTCCTCCTTAACTAGTCTGCTTTTTTTTTCCCCAATGTAACAATGTATCACGGACATCGCCATGAACATTACCCCTATGTCACAATTTAAATGATTGACCATCATTTGTTTAAGCAACTCCCTAGTGTCGGACATTTGATTATTGGCAGTTTTTACTGTTATAAACAATGCTGAGCTGAACATTCTTAGGAATATATCTTTGCTCACAAGTAACATATTCCTGGATGTACCATTGTTTGTTTTATTGATGTTACTTCTGGCTGTCTTGGATCACTGTACGCTATTTGATTGATTTCAAAATCAGGGACTGATTTCAAAATCTCAGCTTTGTCCGAGCTATAAGACAGAATAAACTCACCTGTGACTTTCCTTATCCGTGAAATGGAAGTTTATAAATTGAGGTATTGCTAGCTAAGATGATGTGGGACGATGACAGGGAAGATTCCTGGGTATGAACAGTCATGTTACCCCCCAGGATACCCAGGTATCGTTCAAGGAAGGGAATCAGCAGAGGGAAGGAGTTGGTCATGTTGATGTAACTGATTCAACTTCAAAAATAGGGAAGCCCAGGGTGTGGGAACCCCATACAAGGGAAGAACCTGACTCAGGAATTAAGTGGCTTTAGCAGGGTCACACCATCAGCTAATTGCACTGTTTTTTTGGCTGAATTATTTTAAATGCTACATGGGGTGAGACCAAGTAGAAAGGAAATTCTAGATTCGCCAGGAAACCAGAATTTGATTTCTCAGGCAACAGTTGCAACTAACTTTTCAGAAACCAGAGAATCTTAGTGCTAAAAAGGAAAATTTTAAGCCATTTTCCAGGATGAGATAGAGGCAATGGTGCATGTCTCTAGAAAACAGACTGAGATCTGAAGTCAGGTTCTGACCCTTGCAGCTAAGCAACTGTGGAAAGTTCTTTAACCACCTGGAGTCTTCATTTCCATATTCACAAAACAAGGATGTTATCGTCATCCTGCCAGGTATGGAGCACATTGGAAATAAGACACTTGATGTCTGGAAGTGTATCTGGCACTTAACCAATGACCATTGCTATTGATATTATGATGTTGCTTTCATTTCTTGAGAAGTTAAGGAGTCCTAGGAGGAGACACAGGTCAATGATTAAATCTAAGTCATGCAACAGTTATGCCTTACTCTGGGACAGGTGCTGTCCTGGGCACTGGGGACACAGAAGTGACAGAATTTCCTGTCCTCCTGGTCCTTTTTCTGGTGGATGAGGCAAATAATAAACATATACATATAAGATCCATAGTCAGACAGCTCTAAGGGCCTTGAAGAACAGAAAACACTTATGGGGAACAGGGGAAAGAGGTGGGCTGGTATGGATGGGGTGTCTATGAAGTTCTCCCTGAGGAGGGCCTTTGGCCTTGGGGGAGAGAACAGGACCCCTGATGAGGTCTCCAGCCAGAGGGTTGGCAGCAGAAACCCAGAACCAGAACCAGAAGTGGGGCTACCTGGTTGGAGGCAAGGCGAGGAGACCATGGTTGCCGCAGCTCCATTGTGGGGGACCCATCATAGTGTTACTGACTGAAGGTGTCCAGGTTCTTGGCATCTTGAACAAAGAATTGGACAAAACACACAAATGGAGGAAAGCAAAAGCAGAGATGTATTTGAAACGGAAGTACACTGCGCATTGTGGGAGCGGGCCCGAGCACAGAGGCTCAAGAGCCCAGTTGCAGAATTTTCTGAGGTTTCAACACGCTAGAGGTTTCCTCTTGGTTCTTACTTGGTTTATGCTCCATGTAATGAAGAGAATGAAGTTACAAAGTCATTCTTCAGAATGTGTGTCCTATGTAAATGAGAGGATGTGGCCTGGTAGGTGTGGCCTATGTAAATGGCAGGATGAAGTGAAGTTACAAAGTCATTCATAGGAATGTGTGTCCTATGTAAATGGAGAGGATGTGGCCTGGTGGGTGTGGTCTATGTAAATGGGAGGATGAAGTGAAGTTACAAAGTCATTCATCGGAATGTGTGTCCTATGTAAATGGAGAGGATGTGGCCTGGTGGGTGTGGTCTATGTAAATGGGAGGATGAAGTGAAGTTACAAAGTCATTCATCGGAATGTGTGTCCTATGTAAATGGAGAGGATGTGGTGGCCTGGTGGTGTGTCCTATGTAAATGGAGAGGATGAAATGAAGTTACAAAGTCATTCATCGGAATGTGTGTCCTATGTAAATGGGAGGATGTGGCCTGGTGGGTGTGGTCTATGTAAATGGGAGAGGATGAAGTGAAGTACAAAGCCATTCGCATTCCCAGCATTGCAGAAGCGCTTCCATTTGCTTTAGTTCTAGGAAGTCAGTGTGGGTCCACCTTCTCCTCCCTGCATCCAGGCCCTGTTCTCCTGCCTCCATAGGTGGGCCTTTCGCTAAGGAACACCGAGGCCTGGGCTTCCCCATTTCATTCTGAGCCCATGGGGTAGGGATGGGGGTGGGAGTGGAGGGGGAGTGGGGGAAGGAGATTGAATTTGCTTTTTCCAAGCATCCCTCTGGTGGCTGGGGGGAGAATCGCCTGGGGTAGGGTAGGGAGGAGGTTGACCAGACTCCCTGTGAGTAGAGCTCCATTTCAAACGCACCCCTGTGCCCTAAAGAAAACCAGGGTGACAGGGCTTTTAGGCAACTAAAGCCAAAGGCAGAGAAGCCTACGGTAGTGTACTGCTTCTTGGGGAAAACACACTTACTCAGTTTGCAGCCCTCACTATTCTCACACAGACACCTTTATCTGAAAGCTCTGAGGCACCCATGCTTGCTGGGGCCCTCCCATGGGACACAGCTGTGGGAGGGTCCAGCTCAGAGCTGCTGATCCAGGCAGGCTGGCTGACCCACCATAGCCACCCAGGGCCCAGGTGCAGAACGAGGCTCAACTTTCCAAGACCAAGCATTTCAGGAAGCTGTGGTTATTTGCCCCACACTGGAAGAATCAGGTTTCCAAAAACCCAAGAAACATTGCAAACCTTATTTTATATTTTTGCTAGGTATCAATGTGGGTACATAAACTTATAGACATAAATGGATATTACTATAAGTAATCTGTTCTACTCTTTAAAGGAATAATGCAACAAAGCTGAAGGCAGTTTTATCAAGCAAAATATTATCGCATGTATATTATTTTAAAAACAAAATGTCATGTTAGGGAAACCTACTAAAGCTTTCATCTCTGTGAAATGCGTGTGAGGGGTGGTTTTGACAGATCTCTGAGAAGGTTAAAAACCAAGCACTTAATGATTTGACTGAAATAAATTCTTAGCACATATTAAGCTGCTTCTGTACATGTGGCAATATTGCGAGATGTTATGGGAGATTCACATATCCCCTGCCCTGTGGAGTTATATAATCAACCTGAGGCAAACAAAATCTAAACCCAGTAAGAGCCAGTTGGAATTCCAGCGCTCTGCTACTGTCAAACAGGCAGGCGTACGATCTGTCTCACGAATTCACGCAACATATTTATAAGGGTACCAGACAATTACCCACATTGTTCCAGGTTCTAGGCATTTAACAGTGAGTAAAGCAGCAACAGCTCCTTCTTTCAGGAAACTTCCATTTCAGGTCAGGTTGAGGGTTAGGAGGCCACCATATAATCAATAAAAGAACTGTAATAGAAGGTGTGCAGTTTTCTGGAGGCTACGTAACGTTCACTGAGCACTTGCCTATGCCAGGCTCTGCGTTGGGTGTGGGAAGTCCACGAGTCAAGACAGGACCCATTGCTTCTAGAAGCTCCCAGACTTGTAGACACAAGGGCTGCGGGGATTCAGGGGAGGAGGACAAGGGCCATTGGTATGTCGTTGTGTTAAAATGTCCTGCACGCAAGAATGGAGAGATCGGAGATGGCAGGGGTGGTCACGGGGGTGTGAACAGAGAGGAGTCAGGCCTTCAGGTCAAAGGGCCATGACTACAAGGGGGAAATCTGATGGAGGGTGAGGTGTGGGTCTGGAGGGGGAGGGGCCTCTCACTGGGAGCCTTGGTGAAAGCGACTGCAAGCTGAGAGTCATATCCACGTGGGGGCTCCATCCAACCTCCTTCTCCTCTCCCTAGCCCGGTGCAGTTTGGCTGCCTGGCCTTCCTCCAGGCCTTTGTGAGGGCAGCAGGATGTGCAGCAGAAAAATTCTGTTCTCAGGACCCAGGTCAGCATCCCACCTGAGAAGGCTACTGTGGGCTCCTCTCCTCCCTTCTCTGTGTCCCCCGGTTCTTCATGGGTAAAACAAGGGAATAAAACCTGTGGCTCCGAATCTTTTCTCCAGCTCCACAGCTGAGGTTTCGGTGAGAACTTTACATTTGCTTCACCCTCAAGCCAGCCTTCCCATAGGATTCACTGGTTTGCAGCCGGCATGTGGTCTTGCTGTCAGAATCTTTGCAGTATTCCTCCCCCGCCTTTCTTTGTACCGTCTTCTAAAACTTGTGCTTCCTAAGTTCCCTTCCCCTGCACTCTGTCAAGGATCTTCAGTTCATCCTGGAGTTCCTTTCTGTCTTAGTCTGTTGCCACACTGCTAATAAAGACATAACCGAGACTGGGTAATTTATAAAGGAAAGAGGTTTAATGGACTCACAGTTCCATATGGCTGGGGAGGCCTCACAATCATGGCGGAAGGCAAAGGATAAACAAAGGCACGTTTTACAGGGTGGCAAGCTAGGGAGTGTGTGTAGGGGACCTGCCCTTTATAAAACCATCAGATCTCTTGAGATTTATTCACTATCACGAGAATAGCATGGGGAAAACGTGCCCCCATGCTTCAATTACCTCCCCACTGGGTTCTTCCCATGACATGTGGAGATTATGGAAGCTACAATTCAAGATGAGATTCGGGTGGGGACCCAGACAAACCCATATCACTTTTTAAATAAGAGTGTGAATTGCTAACAATAGTATATGCCAGCACCAGAAGATGATTTCATAATTGCCATCTGTCCTTAGGGAAAATAAGTCATGTTTGGTAAAAAGCTTGAGGGCAACACTGAAAAATGATATGGGTCATTTTTCTTAGTTATTTTTTAGTCATAGAAAACAATATAGAAAAATATATAGCAAGCCTAAACAATGATTTGGTTTTGGTAATAGTATTATGTAATAATATATATGTATTATCTAATAACACTATTACTAAATAGTATTATAGTAGTATTATGAGTATTTGTGTTACTTTTGCTTCTCAATATTTTCATGTATTTTTTACAATGAAAATATTTTAATTTTGAATTAAAATAAAAAGTCTCATGCTTCCAGGAAGTTTCTTCATCACTTGAGCCAAAACTTTCACCATTTCTTTTTTCTTACAAATTCTTAGGAGCCCACAAGCAGTCTACCATGTCTGCCAATTGTATATAATCTCAGCTTTCTCTGTTGTGTTTCATTGCGTTTATATCTTATTTCTCCAAGTACATTATAAGAACCTAAAGAACAGAGGAAGCAGTATTTATTTCGCTGCCCCTATTGCATTTGGCAGGTTCCTATGGAAACCATTTGATGAGCATCTTCTATCTGCCAGGTCCGGAGCACCTGTTACATCACGACTCTTCTGCAACACATCTTTAAGGGTGGAAGGTTATAGCCTGCACTTTAAGATGTTTTAACTGAGACTCAGTTTTAACCTGAGACCCTTAAGCTAACCCACAGTACACGGTTCCAACTAAGAGCTTGCCCCTGATTCCATGCCAAGATGGGCAGCTCATGAGTGCCTCGTATTTGAAACCTCCTGTCTTCCTCTGGAGTGTGTGTCTTCCAACCATGTTAGTTTGGTCTCATCACTGTTTTTTGGCTTTCATATGACCAGTCAGTCCTGCGAATCTTAAAATGTTAATCTCATATCTGATTGAGAACCTATAGACTGGCCCCGTGTGAGTCATTTAGCGTGGTGCTATCTCCCTGCCATTCATTTTTTTTTTTTTTAACTTTGAGATGGAGTCTTGCTCTGCCACCCATGCTGGAGTGCAATGGCATGATCTCAGCTCACTGCAACCTCTGCCACCCGGGTTCAAGCAATTCTCCTTCCTCAGCCTCCCAAGTAGCTGGGATTACAGGCACCAACTCCCATCAAGACCGACTAATTTTTTGTATTTTTAGTAGAGACAGGGTTTCATCATGTTGGCCAGGCTGGTTTCAAACTCTTGACCTCAGGTGGTCCACCCACCTCAGCCTCCCAAAGTGCTGGGATTACAGGCGTGAGCCACTGCACCTGTTCATTCTTTTGCTCATTTATTCATACATTTCACAAATACTGTTAATATCTTTTCATGTGCCAAGCACCATGTTAGGTGTGGAGATGTAGCAGGGAAGAAGATGATGTATTTACTGTCTTCATAGAGACTAAAGTCAACTTGAAATGGAGAAAACACTGGTTGTGTGTGTGTGTGTGTGTGTGTGTGTGTGTGTGTTTCAGAAAAAGAAGAACACAAAAGTTTAATAAGTGAGAATTTTTAAAAAGGGTTGGCAGGCCCTCAGGGAATACCCTGTCCCAACCACCAGAATTTTAGAATGTAAAGAGATTCTACGCTGTGATTGTGTTGTGTTGTATGGCACAAGTGGCCTTAATATAGCGGGATTATCTGTGTAGGCAATATCTAATCACACTAGTCCCAGAAAGCTGAAAACTTTCTCTGGTTGGTGGTAGGAGGTAGAAAAGAAAAGGGCAGCTTCCAGTGGCCTGGATGAGGACACTGTCAGTAATCAGCTATTCTTGGGGCTGCTGCAGCAGGCGGGTGACTTCTAGAAGCTGAGAGCAGTTCCTGGCTGACAAGCAGCAAAAAAACAGGGATCGTGGTTCCCCAGTGGCAAGGAACTGAATGAGGTCTTGCAACAACCTCAGGAAGTTCGGCAGCGGAGTCTTCCCCAGAGACTTCAGAAGGAGACTTAGCTGGGCCAACACTTGACTGTGGCCTTGGGAAACCCTGGAGAGGCGACTCCTCACAGATACAGAGAGGTTTCTATTCCCACAGAGAAATATGAATCATGACTGGAAATTACTTGAAAGTTACTCCGCTATTAACCTGTGACATTAATTATCACAGTGATAGAATGAGTGGTAGAAATGAGAAAAGAATTAAGTCATCTGGGGGACATTTTCTTACTCTCTGTTAAATGCATATCCGCATACCTGTGTGTATAATGATATATATGCAGATTTTCTGTTCCTGTTGAATACATCTTAGAAATTTGTCATCCTGGCAAAGAAACAGTCCAGAAGGGGAAGGAAGTGAGGCAGAGTGCTTTTAGGAATTGTCTTTCCAGAACCCCTGCACAGCCTTGTGGTTGCTGGTTGTGGACATGGAAGAACAAAGTGGTGCCTCCCAATGCGCCCTTCTTGAGGGCAGAGCGTGATGTTTCCAAAGCTGTGGCTCCGTGTTCATGAAGACGTTTGGTTTGGGGAAGCAGCAGAGAGAAGGGTGTGGGAGCCAGTGCTGTGTATGCACCCCTAGTCTGGCCACCTCCCTAGAGCTTGTGCATTCAGGTGTAAATGCAGGTGCTGGGTGTGGGGAGGAGCCCACCGGTCTACACAGGCTCACCTGTGCTTCTCTAACCAGTGGCGGCATTTATCCCCTGTTTCCCGGCAGCAGCAGATGGGAAGGCTAGGTATTAAGGGGTTGCCTGGAGTGGGGTGTGTGGGAGGGGGAAGATCTAGCCCTGTCCACCATGGTGGGTGGTTCGCATAGAGGGAGTCCTAGCTCGGGCTGGGAGTTGCAGGGAGCGGAGTGTGCTGGACCATGGGATAGCAGCAGAGCAGGGGCTCATGGTGGTGAGCAAATTCTGTTCCCAGAGCCAGGACCTGTGCTAGATCATCAGGGCCATCAGAGGGGGAGAGGCTGTTTTGGGGGACCCCATGGTGGCTGCCCCTCAAATGTGCCAAGCTCATTTTCTCGTTGAAGACTTTGCCCCGGCTGTTCCACCCTGGCACACTCCCTCTCAGTCCTCCCTGCATTGTCTTCCCTCATTTCATGTATGTATCTTGTGAAAGGACACCTCCCCCAGGAGGTCTTCCTAGACTCTGCCCCCACCTTGTCTAAAACAGAAGCAACCCAAGGCATCTCTGTTTAACCCCACTCCTTGTAACTACCTGGATGTCCATGATACACTGGTTTGTATAATCACTATCACCCCCATGGGTAGTACACAAGTCCCATGAAGTTACCGTTATTTCCTCTTGTTGTCATATCCCCCAGTGCCTGGCACACGCTAAATGACCACCACAGAGCCTGTTTCTCTCCAGCCATTGCTATGGTTCCCGCATCCAGGGAGAAAGGGGGCCATGTGGGAATCAAAAGACCTGGCACTAGATTGTAATGCTTTGGGGTCTATGGTAAGCTGAACTCCAGCCTTCAAAGATGCTCATGTTCAAAATCCTGTGAATATGTGTATTCTTTTACATGATGAAAGGAACTTTGCAGGTGTAGGTGAGTGATCTTGAGACGGGGTATGATCCTGAGTCATCTGGTGAGCCCAATCTCGTCACTAGCGTTTTTATACGGAGGGAGATGGAGATTTGACTGCAGTGGTGGGAGCTCTAGCAACAGAAGCAGGAAGTCAGAGTGATGTAGGGAGGGGGTCACGAGGAAAGGAAAGGGGGAAAATTCTAGAAGCTGGGCTGGGCGTGGTGGCTTGTGCCTGTAATCCCAGCACTTTGGGAGGCCGGGTTGGGTGGATCACCTGAGGTCAGGAGTTCAAGGCCAGCCTGGCCAACATGGTGGAACCCCATCTCTGTTAAAAATACAAAAATTTAGCCGGGAGTGGTGGCAGGTACCTGTAGTTCCAGCTACTTGGGAGGCTGAGGCAAAATAATCACTTGAACCTGGGAGGTGGAGATTGCAGTGAGCTGAGATCGAGCGAGTAGCCTGGGTGACAGGGTGAGACTCCATTTCCTAAATAAATAAATAAAGCAAATTCTAGAAGCTAGAAGAGGGGCAAGGCACAGACTCTCTCTCATGTCCTCCAGGAGGAACCATCCCTACCAACATCTTGCTCTTAACCCTGTGACCCTCATTCTGGACTCCTGACATCTGGAACTGCAAGACAGTACATTCATGTTGTTTCAAGCACACAAGTTTGGGACAATTTTTTACAGTAGCCACAGAAAATGAAAACAAGGCCCCAGACTGCTCGCTGTGGGTTCGCATCTGGGTCACGTGGGGGACAAGTTTCTTCTTCTCACTGTGAAACCAGAGGTGAAGCTCTCACAGGGACATGCGATTTGACAGCAGCTAGCAGATTCCCAGGTCTTGTGACCTTGGCCCGTGAAGGTAGCTTGGGTCCAAAAGAGCAGCTTCAGTATGAAGAGTCCCCGTGGGGAATCCACCTGGCCTTCACAGCCAAGTTCCAACCTACCACCACCTTCCAGCTTACCAAGGAGTCCCAAGAAAAATGTAGCAGGGACTTCTGCAGAGGGATTTTCTTTTAACTGGGAAATTGGGAGCTCAGAGCCCTGACATTCCACTAGCCATGGTAGGATGCCTGCAGTCCAGTTGCTGGAACAGTGGCTGATGTATCTTTCCTCAGTTTTAAAGCTGATACTGTCCCTCTAGACTTTTGTTTCCTGTAGGGTCGGGATTATATCCTATCCAGCTTTGCATTCCCAATGTCTGACATTAGTAGGTTCTTAAAAAATGTTCAAATAAATTGAAATTAAAAAAAAAAAAAACCCTTGGGGTCGTGCATGGCTGGAACTTCAGTTTCCCTTCTGACCTCCCTTTTCTTTTCTTTTTTTTTCTGAGATGGAGTCTTGTTTTGTCACCGAGGCTGAAGTGCAGTGGCAAGATCTTGGCTCACTGCAACCTCCACCTCCCAGGTTCAAGCGATTCTCCTGTCTCATCCTCCTGAGTAGCTGGGATTACAGGTGCATGCCACCACTCCCGGCTAATTTTTGTATTTTTAGTAGAGACAGGGTTTCACCATGTTGGCCAAGATGGTCTCGATTTCTTGACCTCATGATCCGCCTGCCTCGGCCTCCCAAAGTGCTGGGATTACAGGTGTAAGCCACCGAACCTGGCCAATCTCCCTCCCTTTTCTTTAGAGACTTCATTTAATGTGAGTCAACAAAAATGGGCTGGTGAGGCTCTACCTTGTACCTGGAGATGATGTTACCTCTCTCTTTCTCTCTCTCTGATGTTCCAGAAGTTATTCAACTGAGTAGTCTCCCAGCTTACCTCCCCCACCACCTCCCAACGCTGCCACTGCCAGCAGGCTCAGCAAGGCCCCGCCCTGGCCATGCTCCTGCCCCTCTAAGACACTTCTGAGACTCCTGGTCCTCAGGACCAAGTCTGTCCCCCTCAGCAGGGCTTGCCAGCCCCCTCACCTGTGCCCTGCTCCCCCACCCAGCCTTGTCCCTGGCCATGGCCCTCCACAAGTCCCAGGACACAGGGGACTTAACTCTCCATGGGCTCAAGTCTTTCTCTTTGCCTGGTGAGCTCCCAGACTCCAGGGCCTCCTCTGGATGGTGGCTTCGCCTATCCTTCAGTCCTCCACCTCCTCAGCACACCTCTCCTCAGTCCTGAATCTAGGATTTGTGCCCCTCACTTTCTCCTTGGACTCATCTGTCTTTTGCTTTCTTCATAGCACTTATTATAACTTACTGTAATTTAACGTGCTGGCCTCATCCCTCTTTATCTGTTTGTGTTCTCACTAGTGTTAGCAGAAAAGGATCCCAATTCAGGCCCAAAAGAAGAATTCAGGGCAAGTCCATAAAGTGAAAGCAAGTTTATTAGAGAAGCAAAGAAACAAAAGGATGGCTATCCACAGGCAGGGCAGTGGCTCGGGCTGCTTGACTGAATATACTTACAGTTCTTTCTTGATTATATGCTAAACAAGGGGTGGATTATTCATGATTTTCTGGGGAAGGGAGGAGATTTCGCAGAACTGAGGAACTCCTCTTTTAGACCATATGTCTGGACGTTGTCATGACATTTGCAAACTGTCATGGCACTGGTGTGAGTGTCTATTACAATGGTAATGCATTAAAATTAGCATATAATGAGCAGTGAGAATGACCAGAGGTCACCATCTTGGCTCTGGTGGGTTTTGGCCAGCCTCTATATTGCATCCTGTTTTATCAGTGGGGTCTTTGTCATCTCCTATCTCATTCTGTGACTAAGAACGCCAAACCTCCTAGAAACGCAGCCCAGTAGGTCTCAGCCTCGTTTTACCCAGCCCCTATTCAAGATGGAGTTGCTCTGGTTCACTGCCTCTGACACTAGTAAGCCCAGAGGCGCATGCACTGGGGCTCTCACAGGTGCAATCACTTTCTTCTCTGCCTCCCCCATCCTGGTAACTGACAAGCAGGGCACTCATCTCAGCCCCTCACCTTTCTCGTGATAGGGCCAGCCCTCTCCTCTACTTGATGGGCACCTGACACGGGGTGGGGCGTGGGGGGGGGGGGGGGAGGTGTTCAGTCAACACATGTGAAATGAATTTCCCCAAGAGTGGCTGGAAAGCAAGACCAGAGAGGGAAGAAGGGGCTGGAATTCTGAGAGCTCCCTGGGTCACAGAGGAGCCGGATACTGCCTATTTATGAAATCGTTGCTACCCAGCAAGCGACCAAATAAAGACACCCCCCGAGTTTAGGAGACAGATTGGGAGTTGCGGGTGGGGGAGGTCACACAGATTAAGCCATGTTCTCATCTACTTCAAAATACTCCTGGCTGGCCCATTTTAGGAACAGTGCTCAGAAAGAAAAAGTAGAAGGTTGCCCTGGGCCAGCACCTGTTCACAGTCTGCCTCTGGGGGCTGGGAAGCCCATTCATTAGCCAGGCGAGTGTCCTCATCAGGCCAGCCTGGGCCCACAGCCCTGCTCTGCTGGGGGCGCTGGCAGGCGATAAAGCCTCTCTCCGAGGCTTCACTGTCCTCACCCCAAAAATAAGGACACAGGCCCCTGTCCCTAGAGCTGAAGTCACAGCCAGTGAACAGGGCTGCCTGTAGGTGGAGCCTCTGGCACAGAGGGGGTGAGGGTTACCTGCTCTGACAGGTGGGGGAGTCTCAGATCTAGACAAAGAGCAAAACCCGCCCCTCCCCAGCATCCCCCCACACTGCAGGCGCCAAACTTCCCTTCCCGAAGTTTCGGGCAGCTGCGGCACTAGTCGGTGGGCTATTTCAGACCAGCTGGAAAAGGGAGCCGAGTATCCAGTGAAGTCTATAATTGGACAGAAAGTTGTCAGTCCCTCTTTGGGCTTCCCAGGACAGCTTCGTTACTGTCTGGACCCCAACACTATCCCGTCCCCCGACAACCCTCCCGAGGTCCCTGCCCACCTTTCCCCGCAGCCCCTTCGCCATTGCCCGGGGCCTTGTCAGCCTCTCTCATTTCCTCCGGGGTCCGCCCCTGCCCTCCGGCCCCTCCCCGCTCCCAGCCCCCCTGATTTTCCTCCTCCTTCCCGGCTGGGCCCCCGCCTGCTCCCGCCCCGCGCTCCTAGGCCCGCCCCAGCCCCAGCTCCTCCCCAGCCCCGCGCTCTTAGCCGGGGAATCCCAGCGCTGAGGCCAGTTTGCGCCTGGGGAGGCTCCAGGCAGCTTTGTTCCGGGGCAGTGGCGGGGCTGGCCGAGGCTGCGGCGCTTCTCCCCAAGGAAGTGTCTTCCCCGCTGTCCCTGTTGTTTCTCACACACTTTCTGTTTCATTCTGTAACTTTCAAGCCTTTCCTTCTTACTGCATGTATTTAGTTACTTGTTTTCAAGCTACTTCTCTCTCTGGCCCCCCGGCCTGGGGAAAGCCTCCTGACTTACTGCAAGTCTTGTTTAGAGTCTGAGTTCGTGAGATTACTGGGAAGAGAGTGGGCGAGTGGCTGGCAGGTGACCCCCAGGAGGGACACCTGGGGCTGGTGTCTTCTCCCAGCGGCTGCTTCCAGTGGGCCTGGGCCCAGGACTGGATCCCTGCTGGCATCCCCTGAGTGCTCCCTGCCAGGTAAGACCCGGGTTCTCTTCTTTGCTGCAGGTGCTGAAGGTCACAGACTTCAGCTGACACACATCTTCCCAGATGACAGTGAGGGACGAGGTGGGGGGTGGATGCGGGCTGGGGAGAGCGTTTTCTCCAAATACAGACCCTTTTCTTTCTGAAGCCTGAGCACACTTCGCTCTTTAGGGAGTGACTATAGTTGGAAGCAGATGTGCCTGCGCCTTGGCTGAACTTCAGAGTAAAATCAAGGGGAGTCCGTCAGAACACACCTGTTTGATTCCAGCTGCCCAGCCAGGAGCCCAGCTGTGGCCGCCGAGCGTCCGATGCGAGAGCTTGTTTCTGGTTGCTATAATAAAGTTGTTGAGGTGTGTCAGCTCTTTAAACTTTCCAGTAAGAAGTTTGGATAAAAGGAGAAAAAGATGCTGGGGGAAATGGAGCAGGGAGTGGGGAAAGAAGAGCATTTCTTTGGTTTTACATTTACTGTCAAGGAACTTTGCTTTCTTGATCCAGATTTAGCTCTTGTTCTTGTTGAGTATTTTATAACCCCCGCCCCGCCCCCCGATCTAGGTCAGAGAGGCGTTTTTGTCCTTCCCCCAGCTCCTGCGTATCACGCTCTGGAGCAGAACCGAGTTTCTGGTGCCACTCGATCAAGCACAATTTGAATTAGCTGTGTTATTGGAAAATGTGTCCTCACTTCTCCCCACTCAAGGCAAGACTGAGGGATGACAGGTGGACACACTTATCCGGTGCCTGCAGAAGGAGGCACCACCTGCCGGCCTGTCCCACAGCTGTGTGCTGGGTCCCCCTCCCTCAGCACTTACTTCCACCGCTTTTCATCTTCCAGAGTCCCATGCCCACACTTCTATGTACACATGGGTCATTCTCACACCGAATCTGTCTCTCATTGATGATTTCTACCAGGCAAATCATGGAAGGCTGAAGGCCACATCTTCGGACTCCTGGTTGAGTTCAAACAGTTGTTCCTGGGGAATTTGAAATTGTAGGGCTTGGTTTTTGTTAGAGGCTGCTGCATGGAGTGCGCTGCCGGGCTGCATGCAAGGTGCGGGTGAAGTGTGTGAGCTTTGCTGCTAGTCTTGTCTTCCAGTGCTAACTGTGGCTCTGTCTGGTTGCCCTGGGTCAAGTGGCTATCCTCAGTGAGACCCAATTTTCTCTTTTACCAGTGGAGCTGATGGAAGGGATAGAGATGGGTAACAGAAGAGGCATCTGGTAGGTGGTGGGCATACAATATACCTTAGTTTGCTTCTATTTCACAAACCTGGGGAGCTTCAGCAGGAAGCACCCTCACCTCATTCTAGATGTCCTTGTCGCTGTGCTACTGAGGTGCTGTGCAACTGCCGGAAATTGTCACTTCGATGTTGTTGGGCCTGTGTTATTAGACAAGATGTTGGATTCAATGAGGATTTTCTCTTCCTGGGATCCAGGAGTGGCTCCCAGGGATCGATGTCTCCTCCCGTCCTCCCGTCCTCCCGTCCTCCCGTCCTCCCGTCCTCCCGTCCTCCCGTCCTCCCGTCCTCCCGTCCTCCCGCCTCCTCCCGTCCTCCCCGTCCTCCCGTCCTCCCCGTCCTCCCGTCCTCCCGTCCTCCCGTCCTCCCGTCCTCCCGTCCTCCCCGTCCTCCCCGTCCTCCCGTCCTCCCGTCCTCCCTCTTGCTCTGTTACCCAGGCAGGAGTCCAGTGGTGCAATCTCGGCTCACTGGAACCTCCACCTTCCAGGTTCAAGAAATTCTCCTGCCTCAGCCTCCCAAGTAGCTGGGATTATAGGTGCCTGCTACTACACCCAGCTAACTTTTGTATTTTTAGTAGAGACAGGGTTTCACCATGTTGGCCAGGCTGGTCTCAAACTCCTGACCTCATGATCGCCCACCTCGGCCTCCCAAAGTGCTGGGATTACAGGCATGAGGCACTGCATTCAGCCCCATACATCCTTTAAAACGTTTGGAGCAGAAGTTTGCTTGTGTCTGGTTTTTCTGTGGCTTGGTCAAATTTTCATTAGATTCACAAAAGGTTTTATACCTACAAAATGATTAAGTAAATGGTCCCTAGCTGGATCCAGTCCACAGACAGTTTTAAAGCTTTGTGTGGTGTTTCTGTTACTTGCCAACATAAAATGATCAGGAGATTTTGTGTTAACAATTCTTAGTCTCTGGCTTCTCTTTTGGCTTGAATCCTTGCAAGGCTGTCAGTGGCTCAGATGAGGATTAGCCACCCACTTTAGATAAGGCATGTGCTCTCTGGTCATCCGCTGTCATCTGTGTGATCTGCAAAGTGTCTGCAGATCTGGGAACTTGCTTGCTCTGGGCTAGAAAATCAGGGTTAGCTCTCTCTGATTCCATTGCCAGAGGGTCACAGATAAGTGGAAGTGCATTTAGAGGAGACAAATCAGAATTTCCTGGGAATAGAAGTCATAGCTTATGTGGAAAGATACTACCATAGGAAGGTCTTCTAGTGCAGAGAAGACAGTGGCCTCAGCCATTTGGAGGGCTGCCCTGTCGAAGGGGCAGCTGGTCTGCTCTCTTGGTCTCCAAAGTGTCCAGCTAAAAGGATGAGTGGAGGAGCTTCACTGGATATTAGATTCCAGTTCAGCTAGAAGACCTTTCCAAAGGCAGGACAGATTGATTCATTCTGGGAGTGAGTCCCCAACTACAGGAAGCATTCAAAAAGATTGGATGGCTGTTGTAGGGCTGATGTGACCCTGGAATGCTTGAGCCAGGTGAGCTTTTAAGGTCCTTCCTAGCTCGAGATGCTGCAATTACCAAGAGCTTCACTTCCAGCCTTAAGAGTCTACTGGTTCCCCTCCTGCATCCTTCTCTTCCTTCAGAGGTGCTTATGATGCTTTTGACGGAGATCAACACAGGTTGTGTGGTTACTACGGGCCAGGACCATGGGCTACGTGTGTGTCATTCATATCTCAGTTTTAGAGATAAGGAAATGAAAGTTCAGAGTTTGATTTACCTGGGGATAGGCAGAGGGAGTAAAGAGGAAGCCAGAGTTAAGGCTCATTTTTGTTTCAACAAAGGCCTTTTCCCCACACGCTAAGAGTGATGCAGGCTTCCTAAGGAAAACCAGAAATTGAGAAAGACCCACAGGAATATTTTAGGGTAAGAAAGTTCCCTTACGATTTTTTTTTTTTTTTTTAGCCAATCCCCTATTCAAGATTTCAAGACATACCAGGTTACCAGATAAAGATAACTGCAAAATCAAGGGAGACCAAGCTCTCGTCAGATGGAAAAAGTGCCATTCTCCCATTTCACAGATCAGGGGGCAGAAAGGGTCCTGGAAAGTGGGAATGACTTGCCAGATTTGCATTTGGAGACAGAACTGAGTCTCAAACACAGGTCTCGTGAGGCACCAGGACACAAAGGGATTGACCTGTCAGTCTTCCCACCTAGGATCCAGCATTTGTGTGTGCCTGTATGTGTCTGTGTATACATGTGTATGTGCATATATGTGGCTTTGTGGGTGTGTGTGCATGTGTGGGTATCTTAAGGGGAAGAGTTGGTGTCCACAACAATCAACCTAAGGTCAGGCGGCCTGACCCACATCTCTTTGCGTTTTGCCTGAGGCCAGCATGAGGTTTGTTGAATCAATGAGTGAGTGAATAAATGACTACATGAATGAATCGTATGCCATGACCATTCTCAGCTTTCTTATTTAGTAAAGTCAGCCCCTTGCTTTATGGTGTCACTGAGTTTTGTATTGCTGCAGCACATTCCTGCAAGCGGCTGGACCGTGATAGGTGGACCAGTCCCTTCCTGCTGCTGTGCTGAGCATTTTTGTTTGTGCAAGATTTCCTCCATTTGGCAATGATGTATCTCAGATTATTCCTAAGGAATAGGATTTCTGGGTCAGAGGGCTTCGGCATTTTGATGGTAACTAATAACTCTCAGGAGTTATTAGGAGCACTCATGAGAGGCTGAAAGCAGGGCTGACATCCTGGCACCAGCAATGGGAAGTCCTGGCAGACACCCAGAGAGTGTTTGAGGGTGGCCTCGCCAGCCCATTGTGGTCGTGAAGATGCCTGCTGAAAGCAACTCAGAGGCCTCCTGGGACAAACTGACCCACGCTGGCTCACTTCTGCTGTCCACTTGCCTTAACTTGTACACTCCCAGTTACTGGAGGCTCACTACTGGTTAACTCCGGCTGTGTTCTGATAGAGATGAGGGTATCTTCAATTTTTTTTTAAGTTTGGCTTATAGTAAAATTAAAAAAAAAAAATCAGAATTGATACCATCTCTTGGTTGAAACTGTAACATAAGGAGAAGCTTTTCCTTTAACTGCATACTGGCAGGTCCAGGCCAATTGGAGCTGGCCTTGCCTGCCCGGTGACTGAGTTGTCAGGGGCACAGTCTGCTCTTGATGCTATAAAGACAAAGAAAGAAAAGGGCAAGTCAGCCACAAGGATAAATAAGGATAAATTAAACAAAGTCTCATTTTAAAAATTAGGTATAAAATTTCACTTATGCGAGATGAACACGTTCTGGAGGTCTGCTGTATAACGCTGTGCCAATCCATAGCAATATTGTGTTATACACTTAAATCTATTAGGAGAGCAGGTCTCCCGTTAAGTGTTCTTATCATAAAACAAAACACAAGTACAAATAAAACAGAGCCACAAGCTTCATTGTGGTTATACATTAAGGGTGATCACATACAGCTTTGCCAAATAATCGTGACCATGATAGGCTCTTTGCATCTGCAGGCTGCAGGACGTCCATCATATGCAGCTTGTCCAGTTTCCTCATCTGTTGACTGGATCCTACCACCTTTCTCCCAGGTCCTTGCCCACCGCCAGGGGCAGAGGGATTGTTACCTCCTAAGGTGACCTCCAGAGCATTGTCGGATATCTGGTGTAAAATTCTTCCTCTTATTCAAATGAAAGCGCTCTCTCTGCTGCTGCCATCTGTTTGGACTTATTCCATCTTTTTGGGGGTACTTAGAATAAATTAGATCTGTTTTTCCTATGACAGATTTTGAGTTCTGTAAAAGCAAAAATAATACGCCCCCTGATCCCATGTGAGATTAAGTGTCAATTGGTGCCAGGTGGTATGTTAGGTATTATCACATACATTCTTTCCTCCTGTGAATTAACTACGCTCTTACTCCCTTTAGGGATGGAAAAATGGAGACTTAGGGACATTTGATTCCTTAGCTAGTAAATGGCAGAACTGGGATTTAAACCTGTGTCTTGGTGCAAAGCCCAGGCTCTTAACAAAAATTTCAGACTGCCATAAGTGAATAAATGTACATTCATAGAGAAAGCAAATGTACTATTTGTACAATTTTTTCTTTGTTATTCCTAGCTAGAATGTTTTAAATTTAAAAAGTAATAAAAAGGCTGGATGCAGTGGCTCGTGCCTGTAATCCCAGCACTTTGGGAGGCGGAGGCAGGTGGATAACCTGAGATGGGAATTTGAGATCAGCCTGACCAACATGGAGAAACCCTGTCTCTACTAAAAGCATAAAATTAGCTGGGCCTGGTGGTGCATGCCTGTAATCCCAGCTACTTGGGAGGCTGAGGAAGGAGAATTGCTTGAACCTGGGAGGCAGAGGTTGAGGTGAGCTGAGATTGCGCCATTGCAGTCCAGCCTGGGCAACAAGAGTGAAATTCTTTTTCAAAAAAAAAAAAAAAAAAAAGATAGTAAAAGCATGTTTTTACAAGTGCAACAGTATCTGCAACTCTCCTGAGTTCTTATCTCTCAACTTAACCAATAGTACCATTCTGGCTATTATTCTTTCACAACCTATATATATCTAAACAGCTACATCAATCAAAAGCCAGCATTTGAACAGTGTGGGAACAGTAGCCAACAAATATTTAAAAACATGAGTGTCTAGCGCAGTGTCTCACTCTTAAGTGCTGCATAAATGATTTAAAGGTTGAACCGTCGTATTTTGTTTTGCCTGGTTTAATGCTTGCTGTGGACTCATTGAGAAGTGGCATGAATGAGCCTTTGTGTGGGGCAGAGGGGAGGGAGAGAGAGCCGAAATAAATGTCTGCGTGGATGGACAGGTGTTATGATTTGAATGTTTCTCCCCAAAGTTCATGTGTTGGAAACTTCATCCCCAATGCAGCAGTGTTGGGAGATGTGGCCTAATAAGAGGTGATTGGGTCACAGGGAGATTGGCCTAATAAGAGGAGGGCAGACGCCTCATGGAAGGATAGCTGTTGCTGTTATAGGCACAGGTCAGTTTTTCTGAGAGCAGGTTGTTATCTAAAGCAAATTTGGCCTCTGGGTCCTCTCTCTGTCTTACATGCTTGCTTCTGCCTTCTGCCTTCTGCCTTCTGCTGTGGGGTTGCCCTCGCTGCATGCCTGCATCATGCACTGGGATATCCCAGCCTGTAGAACTGTGAGGCTAATGCATCTCTTCCTTTAATAAGTTACCCAGTCTGTGGTATTATTAAAAAAGAATCAGTTTCAGTGCTTCTGTCTTAAGACAGTGGGCTCAGACAATGGACAAGTGAGCAGACTAATGAAAGAACGAATGAGAAATAAATACATGATTGGATAATGTATGAATGAGTGAGAGTTCGTGGATTAATTTGCATCAACAAGTTTGATCAGCCATTCCTGAATGGTTTTTCAGATCAAGAGGAAAGAGGGTGGGATTGCAGAGGTTCTTTGCTCAGACAGAACCTTTCAAGAGGCTTTTCTTGTACCCTTCCTGCTGAATTCTCCCACCAATAAATGCTCACATTATTTAAAAGCCTGAATTTGCTAGACACTGCATAGCACAAGGGTAATGAGCAGAGCTCCCTCTCAGGGGCTCTCCTCGTAGGGGGAGCAATCCCGGAAGCCCTTTTCAGCTTTGGTCCTGAAGCCCCCACCACAGTGGAGCCAAAGCCACGGGCTCCCCTGGGAAATGGCAGGCTGGAGAACCCCACCCTGTGATGTCTGAGAAATACCTTTTGGTACATCTGTGTTGGGCACATTTGTGAGTCAATTCCCTGGAAAGAGAACATCCACAAAGCCTCCATTCTTGGCCCCTCTTTGGTACAGGCCTCACCTCTGTCTGCTTTTGTCCACAGAGTGGCAGGGTCCTGGTGGCATCTAGGCAATTTCTTGGAAGAAAAGATATGTCGTTGGTGACAAGTTAAAGAAAGTCAGTCTTGGCTGGGTGTGGTGGCTCACGCCTGTAGTCCTGGCACTTTGGGAGACCAAAGTGGGGGGATCACTTGAGGTCAGGAGTTCGAGACCAGCCTGGCCAACATGGCAAAACCCTGTCTCTACTGAAAATACAAAAACTAGCTGGGTATGGTGGCAGGTGCCTGTAATCCCAGCTACTTGGGAGGCTAAGGCAGGAGAATTGCTTGAATCTGAGAGGTGGAGGTTGCATTGAGCTGAGATCACACCACTGTACTCCAGCCTGGGTGACAGAGCAAAACTCTGTCTCAAAAAAAAAAAAAAAAAGAAAAAGTCAGTTTGTGTCAATCCACATGCTTTCTATCTTCTCAGAAAGCAACAGTTTCAATGAAGAAATACAAAAAGAGCTCCCTCTTGTTAAGTTAAATATGCCATTAAGTTCCCAGTTTAGATGCCTCAACCATGTACTTGTTTCTCTCCGTTACACTGATACATGACACTGCTCTATGCCCATGATTGTTCCAGGCACAGAGGAAGAGAGACTAGCCTCATAATGTTTAGGGTGAAGCAGCTCAGCTGAGAAGACAGAGCCATATGTAGGTAATTTTTGATGTTACTTGTAGAGGGCTAAAAACCTTGAGTCTATGGGAGCCTAGAGAATATAGTAGAACACTCCCTGCCTGGGAAATCAGGGGAAGTCTTCCCTGAGAAGAAGGCACTTAAACTGGGTTTTGAAGGATAAATAGGAGTCTGCCTGGCAAGAAAAATACATTCTCTCTGAAGTAACGACACAGACAATGTCAGGAGTTAGGAAAAGAAAATGCAGGTGTTTGAGGAAGGGGAGGAGTCTTTGAGGTTGGAGAATAAGGTTCATGAGGTGAAATGTGAGGTGAGGGATCAGGTTGAGAAAGGCCTTGAGGAGCCAAGAGGAGGCTTTAAGCTGGGACAGAAGATGAACGAACCTGTCTTGTCCAATAATGTGGATGTTCAGGGTGAGTAAGGTCCTTTGCAAGTTCACAGGGTACAGTAAAGGGGAATTTCTAATCTGGCACAGGGGGAGAGGTCTCACTCTCAGAAGGGAAACTGTTCTCAGAGGTTGTGCGGAGTGTGTCTCCCAGGGGTAGGAATGGGAGCTTGGCTTAGGGACCACAGGGTCTCTTAAGGAAGTGGGTGTAATGAACACATGGACACAGGGAGGGGAACACCATACACCAGGGCCTGCCGGCGGGTGGGGGGCTGGGGAGGGATAGCAGGGGGTGGGGGAATTCGGGAGGGGTAACATCAGAAGAAATACCTAATGTAGATGACGGGGGGATGGGTGCAGCAAACCACCATGGCACGCACATACCTGTGTAACAAACCTGCACGTTCTGCACATGTACCCCAGAACTTAAAGTGTAATAAATAATAATAATAAAAGAGCTCCCAACAGCCTCATTGCCTGAGGTTTCCTGGTATGAAACAGCTCTAAACTGGGAAAGAGGACCTAGGGCCTGGTCTGAGCTCAGCCACTGGTCTGATTATAATAAAGTCTAATAAAAATATAATACTTAAAGTATAATAATAATAAAAGAGCGCCAAACAGCCCGGTTGCCTGAGATTTTCTGGTATGAAACAGAGCTCTAATCTGGGAAAGAGGACCTAGGGCCCGGTCTGAGCTCAGCCACTGGCCTTTCCTTCAGCTAAGACCACCAGCATCTCAGAAGTCCCAACGCTTTAGAATTCTGAGATGTACTTACTGTCTTGCCGAATAGTGAGTTTCTGGTCACTGGAGATATCCAAGTTTAAATGAGTACATAAGGGGTCCCTCCAGGGGATTTAGGCATGGGCTAATGGAGAGCGTTGTGGTAGGTCATTCCGTCCACAGAGTTTTCTGAGTGGAATTTATATGCTGGTGCAAAAAGTACCGTTAGTGTAAAGGAAGCACTGAAAAAGATTCTCTGGTAATGACAGCTTTCTTTAATCAAGTGCTTGTAGTTTGTCTTGTAGCTAATCTATCTGTCCATCCATCCATCCATCCATCTATTGATATATATATTTAATGTTGCCATTGACTAGGGACTCAGCAACTGATGAAGTGGATTAGTATCCCCTTTTTACAGATGAGGCAACTGAGGCTTAGAGAGATAATAGCTGAGGTCGCATGGCTGGAGAGTGGTGGAGGCGGAAACCAGCTGAAGTCTGTATGGCCTCATGGCCCATGGGCCTCCCACTGTGCCATCTCCCTTCTCAAAGGGGAGGTGCTGCATGTGGCTTCTTATTCCTCCCAGAAAAAGGGGAGCCCACTGGGATGGCACCTCCAAAATCAGTGTGGATGCTGGAGCACTATTTATACATATTGCTTCACCAGACCAGACGCTGCTCAAAATAAATTAAACAGAAATATCTTTCTGTGTCCTCAAGACTCTGTAATCTGAGACAATCTCTTGTGAAATGAACTGAGACAGTGTACTCATTGGGGGTTGGCGGGGGGAGAGAAAAAAATTGGGAAGAATTCAATACTGAAAACGTGAAAGAAATGAAAATGGGGTTATTACAGCTCTGCCATGTTTGGAGAAATGAATAAAACAGTAGCGTGGTTAAAGTTTGCTTGTGCTGATGGGCGAGGCAGGCGGAGGGGGGCTGGAAAGGGTGTTCCTGTCCTCCCAAGTGTGACCTCTGGTCGGTGCTGCTCTGCAACCCCATAGTTCCAGGGAGGAGGCAGGAACTGGGGGGGTAAGGGTGTGTGTGGGTCTCTGGATGGCTTTTGGAAGTTGGCCATTGAAGAGGGAGGTTGAATGGGGTAATTCTGGAAAAGCTTATCTAAACTGAGCTGTCAATCAAGGATGAAAGGAGAGGAAGAGGAAACAAGACGTAGAGCCCAGGAAGCAGGGACTCCCTGTTCGAGCTCCGTGATGAGGTGGCAGTGTCCCCTGGGCCCTGCTAAGAGCATCAGGTACCTCTGTGTGGTTAAGTGGAAGAACTCCAGCTCAAATTAGCTTAAGCTTAAGCGGGGCTAGGCCAATATTTGTCTCATGCAGCACAGTAGCTCTGGGTACCTCTAGACTTTGGACAAAGCTGGGTGCAGGAGCTCCAGGGATGTATCTTGTCTTGCTCTCAGGGTGCAGTGTGCGTCAGGATCCCCCACATGTTGGCACGTGGCCATCAGCCCCCCCCAAACTCAGCAGCTCCAGCAGACGTGTGCCTCTTTACCTAGAAACTCTAGCAGAAGGCCCCAGGATTATGTGCTTGGCTCTTGTCAATTCCAGCATTCAGGGGAATGTGGAGTCCAAGCCAGCTCAATCTGGTCCCCTGCCACCTCCTAGCTGAAAAAGTGGGGTGCCCTCCCACGAACCCCATCAACTGATAGTAGGAGGGAAGTTTTCACTGAAAGCAAAAGGCTGGCTCTGCTCTCTGAAGGAGGAGGCTTGGAAGACAAAAGCAACTGTGGGCCCAGGTAGGAAGCAATCAGTGGTATCAGAGACAAGCAGGGGCAGATGAAAATGGCCTCCTCATGCTCTGTCTCTCTTCTGCACATCGCCAAGGTGCCCGCTCTTCTCTCCAACTCCACTTAAAGCCTGTTAGACCTTTATGGGATGCAACATATGCGTTAACATGTATGAGCATTTTTGCTACATGTTACCCCAAGCTTAGAACTCAAACCACAGCATTGAAGGCCCCCCAGTCTGCCCAGAATGGTCCCTTTCCATGGTTGTCTCTGTTTCCTGCAGGAAGCCCCTGGTGATCCTGCAGGGGTTGGGTGGTCCAGAATGTGAATCCAGCCTCTTTCATTCAATAGCCACTTGACCTGGAGCAATGGCCTGGCCTCAGGGTGTCAGTCGTGAAAGGGACAGTGACTCAGCACATCAGGCTATGGCGAGGATCCCATGTGGCATGTCCTGGCTTCGTACCTGCTGTGGGGTTGATGCTCAATAATTCATAACTTAATTCCTGATTAAATCCGCTCATATGAGGACTGCTGTAGACCTTGAGACAACTCGCCATAGGGAGGGAACGTTTTTCTTATTTGCCTGTTAGGCCTGCCGCTCTGATCCATGGGGGATTAGTGGGATTAGGGCTAAAGTAACCACCCTTCAACAACAGAAACTCAGGGGTGCATGACAACGAAAACCTTTCATGTTTCCATGGTCCCTGAGACCAACCACATTTGGTCAAAACCTCCTGTCCTGTGCCTTCACAAGCCTTGACCCCATCCCACAACTTCCCGTCCACTTTCAGGTGGAACAGGGTCCAGCCCAGTCAGTTCTAGTATAAAAGTACAGTCCCACATCACCGCGAAGTTCTCTGCCCTCCCATCATAGCCAATGCTAAGCCATTGTCCTGCGGGATCTGGCTGGGTCTTTTCTCACTTCCTCTCTCTTTCTCTGGAGGGTTGGGGTGAGGATAAAGGGAAAGGAGAGGGGCAGTGGCTCCTCTGGCCACCTTTGCCACAAAAGCTTCACTGTGTTTCGGGCATCCACGTGGTGCCTCTCTCGTGGAGCGCCTCACCTCTCCCAGCTTAATGGGAACCCCCCATGCCCCTTCCTCCCCTACGCCTGCAGCGTCCTTCACAGCATCTTACAGTGGGAGTCCCCTTGTTGTGCAGCTATCTGTGCTGGGCACCAGTCAGGTAACTCCAGCCTGACCTCCCCCCTGTGCTGTTCATTTGACTCACGGGGGAGCTTGCTCACCGTATCTCAGGGGGAGCAGGGAGTGCGGATGGCCCCCTCCTTCCCCAGCACGGCCCCTCTCCCCATTGTCTTCTTCTTCGTTCACATAGGTCCAAGCAGACCTGCAGCCAGGTGACACTGGAGAGGTGCAAGGCAGTCTATGAGAGTCTGCAGTGAGCACTTGGACTTTGCCCAAAGGCGATGAGGGCTGTTGCAGCGTTCAGTTCATCCACGAGGCTAACGATCAGATTTATGTATTAGGCACCTCATTTGGGTCTTGTGAAGATGTGTAGAAGTCCCAGTAAAGGCCAGGCATGGAGGCTCAGGCCTGCAATCGCAGCACTTTGGGAGGCTGAGGCAGGCAGATTGCTTGAGTCCAGGAGTTCGACACCAGCCTGGGCAACATGGTGAAACCTCATCTCTACAAAAAGTACAAAAATTAGCTGGGCATGGTGGTGCGCACCTGTAGTCTCAGCTACTCAGGAGGCTGAGGTGGGAGGATCACTTGAGCCTGGTTGGTTGAGGCTGCAGTGAGCCGTGATCACACCACTGCACCCCAGCCTGGGCAACAGGAATGGGACCCTTGTCTCAAAAACAGAACAAAAAAACCCTCCAAGGCCAGGTATGGTGGCTCATACCTATAATCCCAGCACTTTGGGAGGCTGACGTGGGTGGATCACCTGAGGTCCAAAGTTTGAGACCAGTCTGGCCAACATGGTGAAACCCCGTCTCTACTAAACATACAAAAATTAGCCAGGTGTGGTGGTAGGCGCCTGTAATCTCAGCTATTCGGGAGGCTGAGGCATGAAAATCACCTGAACCCGGGAGGCGGAGGTTGCAGTGAGCTGAGATTGTGCCATGGCCCTCCAGCCTAGGGGATAGAGCGAGACTCTGTCTCAAAACAAAAACAAAAACAAAAAACAAAAAACCTTCCAGTAATGAGTGGATCTGAGGCTGGAGGCCATGTCTCAGGCTGTTGGTGGCAGGGGTCCAACAACTGCTAGAGGCTTTTCACTCCTCGCCCTGTTCCCCTTTCCAAAAGGCTCTGTCTGATTAATCAGATCTCAGTTCAAGTGTCCCCAACTAAGAGGAATCTTTCATTTTGCAGAGTGTAAAAACTGTCCTGCCCAAGTCACCTTCTATCACATGACTGTTTCTTTGTGTTCAAATCAACCCTTACTCTCTAAAACCATCTCCTTCACTTATTTGTTACTTTGTTTACTTTCTCCCTTCTCTTTCTAGAAAGTAAGCTGGGTGGAGGAACACTGCTACACCTGGTGATTAAGACAATGCCTGGCAGGTAGTCTGGGACTCGATACATACTTGTTGAAGTAATTGATCAATGACTCTAAAGACCACAAAGCATAGTGAAGAAATGGGCGATGGCTTTAGAATGAAAGTGCCACTTGGAGCCCAGGTTTAAGATATCTTCATTGTCTCCAGAATAGACAGATACGGCTTGAGTTTCATTTACAGCTTCTAGCAACTGGGAGAGAAACAGAAATGGCATGCAGCCTCTTCTGAGGGAAGCGATAAAAATAACACAATATATATGACTGACAATATTTTGAATTCCATAGCATAAAGAAGGAGGTTCGGAAACCATGTTTCACTTTTTCCATCTCCTCCTCCAATCATCTGAATCCTTCTGCAATTTGGCAATGCAGGGCTGAGGCCAATTCCATTAAATCATTGGGATGTCTGAGTGGACAGGAGACAAGAACCAAATAGATGCTGTTGCTCGTTAGAAGGACCTGACACTCCTGATGGCCAGAGCTCTCTTTGTTTTCTCCCCACCTGCAAGGCATCTGATCAAGTACTGTCATTCTATAGAGTGACAGAAACCAAGCCTTCCTAGTTAAGTGAGAAGAGCACAGAATCTAGGAACGTACTGGCCTGGGACTAATCCCTACCCTACCCCTTCCTGGCTGTATAGTCTTTGGGATGTTATTTCACTGCCCAGAACACGAGGTTATTCAGCAGTAATAACGGCTTTGCTAGCCCCTTGTGAAAAAGTAAAGCAATGCAAGAGAAACAGCCGGTACAGTCCTGGCTGCTATTTATATCATCTGCATCATCATACCTTCGCCGTATCTGGTGCACTACAGTCTACTGGATCAGCTGCCATTTTAATTTATTATTATTATTTTTTGAGACGGAGTTTTGCTCTTGTTGCCCAGGCTGGAGTGCAATGGTGCGATCTCAACTCACTGAAACCTTTGTCTCCTGGGTTCAAGTGATTCTCCTGCCTTAGCTTCCTAAGTAGCTGAGATTACAAGCATGCACCACCAAGCCCAGTTAGTTTTTTTGGTATTTTTAGTAGAGACAGGGTTTCTCCACGTTGGTCAGGCTGGTCTCGAACTCCTGACCTCAAGTGATCCACCCACCTTGGCCTCCCAAAGTGCTGGGATTACAGGCATGAGCCACTGTGCCCAGCCTTTATTTATTTTCTTATTCAACAAATATTTATCGAGCAACAACTTTGTGCCAATGATAAGTGTCAGGGATCATGACAGGGAAGCCCATTTTTGCTTATCAAGAAACTTATGACCCAGTGGCTCACGCTGGTAATCCTAGTTTTGTGGGAGACCAAGGTGGGCAGATCACCTGAGGTCAGGGGTTCAAGATAGCCTGGCCAACATGGCGAAACCCTGTCTCTACTAAAAATACAAAAATTAGCCAGGTATGGTGGTGCATGCCTGTAATCCCAGCTACTCAGGAGGCTGAGGCAGGAGAATCACTTGAAACCGAGAGGTAGAGGCTGCGTGAGCCGAGATCACGCCACTGCACTCCAGCCTGGGTGACAGAGTGAGACTCTGTCTCAAAAAAAAAAAAAAAAAAAAAGACTCAATAGCAAAAATGTATTACTGCACGCAAGTTCAAAATACCAAGCAGCATAATAACACAAGAATCTGTTAACCAGTCAGCACTGACTGAACCCTTGAGTATATTTTGTCTCACCATCCCTGGATTTCCTTGGCTAAGCCAGATCTTCCTATTTTCTACCTCATGTCCCCATTTAAAGGTCCCAGCATCTTCTCTACCTTTTTAATCCATAAACTGGCTCTGAGTGAATATACTCTCTGTATTCACATCTGGAATGGTGAAAGGTATCAGGTCATGGTCTTGGCACTTATAGGACTTACATTGTGATTGGACAATACAATGGACAAAAATAAATGAAGGATAACAAGAGGGAGATAGAAAAAGGAAAAAGGGGAGAATAAAGGAGGGAGAAGGGGGAGGAAGAGGAGAGAAAGCGGCAGGAGTGGTATTAGAATAAGGAGTAACATGTGGGATTGATGTGAGCACGTCGCATTTCTAATTCATCCTTGTACCTGCAGCCTGTGGCTGAGGCTGTATCTATAGCTGGGTGAAAGAGCGGTCAGAAAAAATGGAAATAATCTGTGACTAAGTATTAGGGGTTTTATTTATTTATATATTTTTTTGATTTCTTTTTTTTTTTTTAAAGAGAAAAAGAGAAGGAAGAAAAAAAAAGAATGAAATAAAGAGAAAAAGAAGAAAAAAAAAAGGGAGAGAGAACGGAAATCTTGCTCTATTGCCCAGGCTAGAATGCAGTCTACAAATGGATATTAAAAGCTTTTTCTATACTAATAATTGTATTACACAATGGAGACAGGAAGGAATAAGGGAGGAAAATAACAAACAAACAGCCAACCAATATTTCATTTAAACCCACGAAATGCTATGCAGTTGCTAGGGAGTGATTCACTCCTGACCATGTGGTCACCCCTAGAATAAACGTGATGTGTTACTGAAAAAAAATGTATATTTTGTGGATTTGGAGTAGAGAGTTCTATAAATGTTTATTAAGTTTACTTGTTTGAGGTCTAAGTTCAAGTCCCGGGTATCCTTGTTAACCTTCTGTCTCATTAATCTGTCCAATGTTGACAATGTAATGTTAAAGTCTCCCACTATTATTGTGTGGGAGTCCAAGTCTCTTTGTAAGTCACCAAGAAGTTGCCCTATGTATCTGGGTGCTCCTATATTGGGCGCGCATAGACCTAGGGTCGTTAGCTCTTCCCGCTACATTGTTCCCTCCACCATTATACAATGTCCTTCTTATCTCTTTTGGTTTCTATTACTTTAAAGTCTATTTTATCAGAGATGAGAATTGCAACTACTGCTTTTTTTTTTTTTTTTTTTTTTTGCTCTCCATTTGGTTGGCAAATCTTCCTCCATCCCTTTGTTTTGAGTCTCTGTATATCCTTGCATGTAAGATGGATCTGGATGCAGCTTACTGATGGGTCCTTTGAAGTGGCTGATACTGGTTGTTCCCCTCTATACATAGTGCCTCCTTCAGAAGCTCTTGTAAAGCAGGCCTGGTGGTAATGAAATCTCTGAGTACTTGATTGTTTGCAAAAAATTTTATTTTTTCTTCACTTATGAAACTTAGTTTGGCTGGATATGAAATTCTGGGTTGAAAGTTCTTTTCTTTAAGGATGTTGAATATTGGCCCCCACTCTCTTCTGGCTTGTAGGGTTTCTGCTGAGAGATCAGCTGTGAGTCTGATAGGCTTCCCCTTGTGGGTAACCTGACCTTTCTCTCTGGCCGCCCGTAGTATTTTCTCCTTCGTTTCAACCCTGATTAATCTAATGATTATGTGCCTTGGGGTTGCTCTTTTTGAGGAATACCTTTGTGGTGTTCTCTGTATTACCTGGAGTTGGGTATTGTCTTGCCTTGCTAGGTTAGGAAAGTTTTCCTGGATAATATCCTGAAAAATATTTTCCAGCTTGGATTCATTCTCTTCGTCACATTCAGGTACACCTATCAAACATAGATTAGGTCTTTTCACATAGTCCCATATTTCTTGGAGACTTTGCTCATTCCTTTTTACCCTTTTTTCTCTAATCTTGTCTTCTCGTTTTATTTCGTTAAGTTGGTCTTCGACCTCTGAAATCCTTTCTTCTGCTTGATCAATTCGACTGTTAAAACTTGTGCATACTTCTCAAAGTTCTCGTATTGTGTTTTTCAGCTCCATTAATTCACTTATATTCCTCTTTAAATTGTCCATTCTCATGAACATTTCGTGAAACCTTTTTTCAAGGTTCTTAGTTTCCTTGCATTGGGCTAGAACATATTCTTTTAGCTCACAGAAATTTCTCATTATCCACCTTCTGAAGCCTGATTCTGTTGATTCCTCACATTCATTTTCTATCAGGCCTTGTTCAATTGGTGATGAGGCACTGCAATCCTCTGTAGGAGGAGAGGCATTCTGATTTCGGGTGTTTTCAGCCTTTTTGCGCTGGTTTCTTCCCATCTTTGTGGATTTATCCACCTGTCGTCTGTGTAATTGCTGACTTTCAGATTAGGTCTCTGAGTGGACGTCCAGCTTGTTGGTGATAAAGTTTTTTCTATTTCTTAATTTTCCTGTGGCGGATGCCCCTCCCCCCACAGAGCTGGACCTTCCCGGGTTCAGCTGTACTTGCTGTGAAACTCTCAGTCTTCAGCAGTTCCAACTGCTGTTTTTATGTTTTTTTTTTTTTTTTTTTTTTTTTTTTGTGGAGGGGGGTACCAGCCTTCCCCTGCGGCGACCCACTATGCCGGCTGAAACAGCGGCATTAAGATTCGTGGCGCTTTTCTGCCCGGGAATCTCCCGGTCTGGTTCCCCACTTCAGTCCACTTTTTAATCAGCTGGATGGGGGACTCTGCTTTCCCGGAGCTCCAACGCCAACCAAAGGGCACTCAGTCCCGTATACTCCGGACTGAGAACCGCCGCGTCGGGGCGCCTGCAAAACGGCTGTGCCCTCCAAAAGGGTCGCGCTGGCGACCCGTGGGGCTCCTCCGCCAAGAATCTCTTGGTCCGTGGGCTATGAAAATTCGTCTGAAAATGTGGCGTCCACTCACTCTCTGCGCTTTCAGCGGGAGCTACAATCCTGAGCTGCTGCTAATTGGCCATCTTGGATCTCTCTCCTATTTTTTTGATTTCTTAAAGATGCTGCTGCTTCCTTGTAGGGAATCTAGTGTAGAGGGAAACAAGAGAGAAGGAAGGAGCCCAGTTAGGAAGTTGTTGTCGTGCTCCTGGCAAAAGAGGAAGGAGGCTTGGTCTCCACCAGCCGGAGTGCAGAAGGGGAGGTATTGGCAGACCTGAGGTGGCTGGGGTGGGAGAGCTGATAGGCTTGTTGGTGGGTTGGATGTGGGGTATGAGAGGAGACATAGCAAGTGTATGAGGAATGTGCCCTCCAATTCCATAAGCTATGGTAAGAGACTTACAGGCATTTAAGGCAAGATGATCTGCTTGCAATCCATCCTGAGCTAGCTATTTTTTAGGGGGTGGTGGGGGAGAGTATGAAGGATGGAAATTTTTGATGCTTCATTTTCCTTCTTGAATATGTCATTTTCATGTTTGCTAAGATAACTGAAGGGCTGTCAGGGTGTTTCCATTTCTGGGGAAGGCAGAAATTGACAATACTGGGATATGGATGGTGCAAGGAGCTTTACCTTTCTGGGAATCTGTTTTATTACGTACACTCAGATGAAGCAGAGGCTGCAGTTCTGTCCTTTAACTTGATTCCTGTCTGCTATAGACTGAATGTGTCCTTCTGACATTCACATATTGAAATCTAATTCCTAATGTGATGGCATGTGGAGGCAGGGCCTCTCGGAGGTGCTTAGGTCATGAGTGCAGAGCCCTAATGGATGGGATTAGTTATAATAATAAAAGAAGCCTGAGAGATCCCTCACCTTGTCTCCCACATGAGGACAGCATGAGAAGACAGCCCTCTATGAATCAGAAAGCAAGCACTCGCCAGACACTGAATCCGTGGGTGCCTTGATCGCGTGATTCCCAGCCTCCAGAACTGTGAGAAATAAATTTCTGTTGTTTAAAAGCCATCCAGTCCATGGCAATCTGTTGCAGCAGCCCAAACAAACTAAGACATGATCTCTAGTTCAGATGTTTGTTTTTCAGAATGAAGGAGGATTTTCTTATTCAAAGTCAGCTTGCTCATCTGTTGAAGCTATGAATTTGAATTAAAGGGAAATCATTCATCAATTTCTTCACTGAGTTTTTATGAAACATATGTTCTATGGGCAGTTAGCTAGGCAATGGGAACAAAGCTTGTCTTCAGGGACCTCAGGATGGCCTTCACTCTTAGGGACCCATTTCACTGAGTTAGTTATTATTTGTGGAAGGGTCTGGCACAGTGCAGGGAGGGTAGTAAGGTATATGGTAACTGTCTCCCTCCTTCTTCTACCCCTTTAACCAGGCCTGGATTCATATCTTCTCTCTGTTACACACTGGCTATGTAACCTTGAACAATTAATGATTTAGCATCATGAGTTTCATTTCCTCATCTATAAAACAGATAGATGATGGAATGATAAGGCTGTTTTACAGTGATTGGCTAGGTTATGGAATGAGGTTACCTATGTTACTCACCTGGGGCACTGAGGGGCCTGAATGAGTACTTGTTGAATGGAATTAATTAATTAATTAATTTGACAGAATCTTGCTCTCTCACCAAGGCTGGAGTGCAGAGGCGCAATCTCAGCTCACTGCAACTTCTGCCTCCCAAGTTCAAGTGATGCTCCTGCCTCAGTCTCCTGAGTAGCTGGAATTACAGGCACCCACCACCACACCCAGCTAATTTTTCTATTTTTAGTAGAGGCAGGGTTTCGCCATGTTAGCCAGGCTGGTCTCGAACTCCTGACCTCAGGTGATCTGCCTGCCTCAGCCTCCCAAAATGTGGGATTGCAGGCATGAGTCACTGTACCCAGCCTTGAATGGAATCTTAGACTTTCTCATGTACTTTGCTCTATATCCTGTGCTGCTTTTTAAGGGTGAAGTCTGCCCATGTATTACGTTTTTCTTTTATTCATTTGCTTCCTCATTCCTTAGTTTCCCCTTTTTGCCCTCTTGTGGTTAACTGGAACAATTTTTACAATTCCATTTTTGTTTATTTATAATGTTTTTGAATAAATACCTTTGTTGAGTATTTTTTAGTGTTTGCTTCCAGGTACTGCAATGTACATAGATAACATGAGTTGGCCAGGCGTGGTGGCTTCCTCCTATAATCCCAGCACTTTGGGAGAGTGAGGCAGGCAGATCAGGAGATCAGGAGATGGAGACCATCCTGGCCAACATGGTGAAGCCCCGTTTCTACTAAAATACAAAAAAATTAGCCGGGCGTGGTGGCACACACCTGTAGTCCCAGCTACTCAGGAGGCTAAGGCAGGAAAATTGCTTGAACCCAGGAGGCAAAGGATATAGTGAGCCGAGATTGCACCACTGCACTCCAGCCTGGGAGACAGAGCCTGGCAGAGGTTGCAGTGAGCTGAGATTACACCACTGCACTCCAGCCTGGCAACAGAGCAAGACTCCATCTCAGGAAGGAAGCGAGGAAGGAAGGAAGGAAGGGAGGGAGGGAGAGAGGGAGGGAGGGGGAAAAGAAGTCAACTAGTATGGACATTTTACCACTTTGAGTTTAGCATAGAAACCTTACTTTCAGTTAGGTCTCTTTAACCTTTCCCCCTTTAAAATACAAATAACATCTTTAGAATTTCCTTATACACGTTGACCACCATACCAAATGATGCTATAACTTTTGCTTAATCATCAAATAATTTATTAAAAACTCATGAAAAGTAGAGTCTATGATATATATGCCCTTATTTTTATCCATGTTAGGGTTTTCCTTCCTAAAGTCCCCCACCTCTTTCTCTCATTTCCTTTTCTGTTTAGGAAGTTCCCTTTAGCAATTCTTCAAAGGTAAGCCTATGAGTGGCAAATTCTCTTTAGTTTTCCTTCCTCTGAGATTGTCTTTTCTTCCCCTTTATCCCTAAGGGATGTTTTGCTGGATATAAGGTTGTGGGTTGACAGTTTTCTTTCAGCACTTGAAGAATGTTGTACCATTTCTCCCTAGTTTATTGGTTTCAAGTAAGAAATCCACTATCATTTGTGTTTCCGCTATAGACAATGTGTCACTTCTCTCTAGATTCTTTCAGTATTTTTTATTTGTCTTTATTTGGTTTTCAGAAGTTTGATTATGATGTGTTTGGGCATAGATTTCCTTGGGTTTATTCTGTCTGTGGATATAGCTTCTAGGATCTCAGCAAATTTGAGAATTTACTGTCCATTATTTCTTTGAAGTTTTTGAGCTCCATACTCTTTCTTCTCTCCCTGGATTGCTGTGATATGAAAATTATGTACATTGTTTTGTTTATAGATTCCTGAGGCTCTGCTCATTTTTTTTTTCTGGTCTGTTTTCTTGATGTTGCTCAGATTGAGTAAATTCTATTGGTCTGTTGTTTTAGTTTGCTGATCTTTTAATCTGTGGTCTCATTTCCAGTCTAGTTTTGGGCCAGCTGTGTGTTTTCTAAATGTTGTTATTGTATTTTTTAGCTCTTAAATTACTCTTTGTTTCTGTTTCATATCTTCTATTTTTTGCTGAGAGTTTCTATGTTTTTCATTTGTTTCAGGAGTGTTTATTATGGTTCATTGGAGCATTTCTATGACATCTGCTTCAAAAATATTTGTTAGAAAATTTGGGTTACTTCAGCATTGGAATCACTTGATTGAATTTTTTATTCAAGCTGTAATTGCCCTGGTTCTTGGTGTAATGAGTTACTTTTAGTTGTATCCTCGACACTGGCCACTATTCTGAGAAACTCTGGATTCTATTTAATTGTATCATTTAGTAGACAGTCATCCTGCTTAGGCATATTAAGATGGCCTAGGTGGGGATAGATGTTCAGCTCCTGGCTGGGCCTTGCTGATACCATCCCAGAAATGTACAGTTTTTTTTAATTTTTTTTTTTAAAGAGATAGGTTCTTGCTCTATTGCCCAGGCTGGAGTGCAGTGGTGTGATCATAGCTTACTGCAACTTCAGTTTCTTGGGTTCAAGCAATCCTCTCACCTCCATCTCCTGAGTAGCTGAGACTATAGGCATGTGACACTACACCCAGCTAACCAGGTTTTTTGTTTGTTTTTTAAGGTAAAAGCATACACACAATACTCTTTACCATAAAAGTCATAGGAAAATATCGGATCGGGGAAAGAAACTGAAGCTATGGAAGTACTGTAGCATGCTCACTTATATTACAAAGTGTAGTAATTGAAAGTGAAAGTGACACTAAGATCGGAGATGGGACATACGTGGCTTCTCTGCCTCCTCTGACTCTTGCCTAAACACTAATACCACTGAAAGCTCTGTCTTCTACGCCCTCTATACTTTTCCAGGAATATCTCCAGCTCCAGTTTCTCTTCTGAGCCCTAGACTCAAATGTCCATCCACCTTTTGACCATCTGGCTGTTTTACAAGTACCTCAAATTTACCTCAGTATTTCCAGCCTGCAGTCTTCATCCCATCCCCTCACTGACTGGCTCCACTGATGTTCAAACTGGAAATCTGGGATTGTTTCCAGTTGTTCTTCTCTGTCAATCCTCTGCTCCCTGCCAGTCACCAGTGACACAGGATCTGCAGCTGGAACACTTTGTCCATGGCTGTGTTAGGGAAGGTTGCTGGGATTTCTGTTTGAATTGTTGCACTAGACTCCTCATTGGTCTCTCTAATCCATCCTTGTCAACAGGGTTTCCTAAATCACATGGTATATGCCACTCACATGCATGTAAACATCCACCAGCCCCAGAGGCTATGCAAGCATGCCTGAACCTTTTCTCTGGGTCACTGCACAAGTCTCTAGGCTTGCTTTTAATTTCTTTCCTTACACTCGAATGCCTTCCTCCCCATGAATTCCTACCTTCTGCTCCAGCCTGAACTTTCATTGTTTTCTGCATCTTTTCCTCCAAACGACTGTGCTCCTTGCTCATTCTATGAGTAACGATAGATGGGAGGCAGCCTTTGTCCTTTTGCCTACTCCCTAATCATCTTTCCAGACCCAGCTCAGGCATCATCTTCTCCAGGAAGCCTTCCCTGACCTCCCAGGCCCAGATTAGGTGCTTGTCCACTCAGCTCCCATGACACCATGTCCACTGACCATACGGAAATATGAGTATTTACTTGCTTGTCTGTGTCCACCATTAGGCTGCAAACTTCTTGGACAAAGTGTAATGTAAAATGCCTACGATGCATTTAGGGCATGATTGAATTGGAGACTAAAACAATGAAATACACAGAATCCCTATGCGGTCAACATCAAGCAAGTTCTCTGAATTGAGGGTAGGTGACCACATCTCCCTTTGATAGCCAATTATTACAGTAATGGGATCCTTTTGCTTTATAAAAATTATCACATGTATTGTCTCACGTAATCTCTTCCACAGATCTCTGAAGTAGGGGATATTGTTCCCATTTTATAGTTGAGGAAACTGAGGATCGGGAAATAATAAAAGTAGTGTGTCTTAAGCACCATCTATGTCCAGGTACATTTTAGACTTTTTATATATAGTAACTCATTTAATTAAACCCAACAAACCTGTGAGATAAATATTTTAATCCGCACTTCATACATCAAAGAGTTGACGTCCAGAGTGGTTGAGTGAATTCCCCTAGCTTGCACAGCTAGTAAGCAGCCTAATTGGAATCTGAACACAGGGATTCTGATTGTTCTGATTGAGAAGCTTAATTATTATGTTAGCTGCCCCAAGAGTAGTCAGACACCTGTGACAGTGTCTGGTCTGGCATGTGGAAAGTATTCAGTCTGTATTTGTTGACTGAAGAGGACTTGCTCCAAGCCCCACAGAGTTGAGTTTTGAATGCAGGATGCAGGTAAGCTTGGTTGGGCTCCCAGGCAGCCCTCGTAAGACAGAAGCCACCTGGTTCTATCTTCCCTCTTCGTCCAGCAAGTGCAGTTTGCACCACAGACCACTCAGGTGGACTGTGCCAGTGGCTCTGAGCTGGGTCTGTGATAGAAGGACACTGCTCAGTGGTCTGGACACAGACATACTATGCTCTTATATCCCAACCAGATTCCTGCCCAGAACATTGCCCATCACCCCAGCAACACATCAGCAGTGCCTCATTCCCCCAGCCCCCACCCTCAATGAGCAGAGGCCAGACCCCCTGACTAAGACAGAGCTCGAACTCTGCCCAGGCTGCCCTAGCAATGTGCCGAATCTCATTTTCTCTCTCTCTAAATTGCTTTCTGCTCAGTGTTCTTCCTCCCCCTCCTCTGGGTTCCTGAATGGGAATGCTGGTTACTATGGCAATGGGCTGGCTTGTGGAAGGAACTCAGCTCAGTAAATTAATTGCTGGACTTTGGGAGACTAATGGCAGAGCTCTGCCTCCCAGGGACAGGGGTGTGGCCTACATCCTGCCAGTTTGGCAGCTAACCCCTGAAAACAGCTCAGGGCTGTGTGAGAGAGAAGATGGAATAACGGTACCCATACTTGCTGGGGCTGCAACCTGAGATGGGCTGGGGAGCATGGAGGGAGATGAAGTTCCAGAAACCTCACATTTGGTGAACACCTACTCTGTGCCAGGATCTGTGCTGCAGGATTTGCAGAAATCATTTCCTGTAACCCTTACCATACCCCTGATAGAGTAGAGATCATCCCTTTCTAATGGTTGAGGGAACTGAGCATAAGAAATGCTCATTCATGTCATTAAGGGGCAAAGCTAGGATTCCCTACCAGGCCTTTCTCACTCAGTGAACATTTTGTTATGAACACTGAATCCATTTCTGGGTAGAAAGCCATTCTCTTCTCAACAATCTCTTCCAGAAGATAGAAGCAGAGGGAATACTTCCTAATGCATTCTGGGAGACCAGCATGGCCCTAATACCAAAACCAGATGAGGACATTACGAGAAGCTACACACCAGAAACTCTCATGAACACAGATGTAAAGATCCTCAACACAATATTAGCAAATAAATCAAGCAACATATGAAAATAGTTATACACCACAAGCAAGTGGGATATGTCCAGGGGTGCAAGACTGGTTCAACATCTGAAAATCAATTAACGTAATTCATCACATCGACTGGATGAAGAAAGCCATGCTCTTCCTTCTCAGGGGTTAACTGAAAGTTTCCTCTGCAGCAAGTTTTCTCCTTTCTCTTTCCATGCTCTTGTCCTCTCCTCACTCGTGAACTGGGTGATGCATAGTTTGGTGTTTGACTGTTCCTTTGCTTTTTTCTCTCATTGTTCCAGTACTTATGAAATAAGTGTTGCTCCAGCCAGACTGCAAACATCCTGAGAGAAGTATGGACCTGTGGTTAGACTGCCTGGGATTGAATCCTTCCCATGACTCCTAGATGAGGGAGTCATGGAAGATTACTTAAGCCCTATGTTCTTCAGTTTCTTACTCTGTACAATGGAGCTAATTATACCTACTGTTCAGATTAAATGAATTATTATTTATGGAGCCCTTAAAGTGACTACTGCACTTAGTGAGCATGTAATGTGCATTAATGGTTTAGTGCTGGAAAGAGCATAGGCTTTGGCACCCTTCAGATCCAATGCCAAGCCCAGCTGTTATTACTAGGGGTGTGTGCTTAGGGAAGTTGTCTGTCCTTCCTGATCTCCAGGTGCATCACTGGTAAAGGGGGTGATTAGTACTAATTTTCAATTCTGCTGTTACTACTCTATTTCTAGAAAATTTTCATCACCTGAGAGACAGAAAATCTGTCAACTATTAAGTAATAACATGAGATGTGTTTCTTCTTATTTAGGTCTTTAACTTTTTTCACTAGAGTTTTGTAGTTTTCAGTGAACAAGTCATTGCTGGTTACGTTTATTCCTAAGCGTTTTATCCATGTTGATGCTATGATACATGAAATCATTTTCCCAATTTTCCTTTTGAATTCTTCATTGCTCGTATACGAAATACAACCAACTTTTGACTGCTGGTTTTGCATCTTATACTTTATTGAATTTGTTTATTGGTTCGACCAGTTTTGGGGGGGGATTATTTGTGTTTTCCACATATACGATCATGCCATTTGTAGCTGGACATGGTGATATGTGCCTGTAGTCACAGCTACTTGGGAAGCTGAGACAGAAGGATTGCTTAAGCCCAGGAGTTCAAGGCTGTAGTGGGCTATTATTGTGCCACTGAATTCTAGGTTGTGCAACAGAGTGAAACCCCATCCCTAAAAATAAAAAAAATATATATAAAAAAAGCCATCTGCAAATAGAGATGATTTTACCTCTTCTTTTCCAAGTTAGATGCCTTTTATTTCTTTTTCTTGCCCAATTGCTCTGGTTAGAACTTCCAGTAGCATGTTGAGTAGATATGGCAAAGAAGCATCCTTGTTTTGTTCCTAGAAAAGCTTTCAGTCTCTCACCGTTGAGTATGATGTTAGCTGTGAGTTTTTCATAGATGGCCTTTATTATGTTGAGGAAGTGTTTTTTATAGTCTTAGTTTATTTTTTATCAGGAAAGGGTGCTGGAATTTGTCAAATGCTTTTTCTGCATCAATTGGAGTCACTATTTTTTCTTCCCTTCATTCTGCCTATGTGGTATGTTACATTGATCAATTTTTGTATGTTGAGCCACTCCTGCGTTCCTGAGATAAATCTCACTTGGTCATGGTGTCTGTTACTTTTAATATGCTACCCCAAATTTGACTTGCCATTCTTTTACTAAATATTTTTGCATCTATATTTATAAGGAATATTGATCTTTAGTTTTCTCTTTCTTGAGTATTTGGAAAGATATACGACAAATATTCCTCTAAAAACTTGGAGAGTGCAACACTGATAAAGCCCTCTTTCTGAATGAGGGAAATTATCAAATTTCTTGAGCCCTGGAAAATACTGAACATGATGGATGCTCCATTTTATCCCCCCGCCTCACTGGACACCATCTTTCTTATTTCACAAGAAAATGGTGGCTGAGTATTTGCAGCTAATATTTGGATTTGTTGTATCCATTGAGTTCAGGGAGAGATTGTGGGTTTAGTGCCCCGAAGAGGCCTAAGTTTCAGCCCCAGTCCCTTCTTTCAGCAACTGAGTGACCTGGGGTGAGACATATACCTTCTCTCCACCTCAGCGCCCTCCTTCACCCAGTGGAAATGATGATGCCTGTCTTGAAGGATCACATGAGCTCATGCAATAATCAGGTATTGTCTGGCACATGGCAGATAATAAGTGATAATCAGTTCCTTTCATAGTTCCTTGACGATGTCTGTGTTCTTCTAATGAATGACTCTTAGCTATCCCAATGTAATATGATACTGTAACAGCATCAGATGCTGGCCGTTTATCATTCATTCATCAATCTAATGCTTATTTAAGTGACCACTACGTGCTAGGAGCTGTTCTAGGTGCTGGGCAACAGAATGGACAAGTCAGAGTCCTTGTCTCCATATAGCTGTGAAGCATGAGAGGGCTGGGCCATCAGCTCTGACTTGCTAAGATTCTGTGCCTCTCCCCCTGTGCCATCTGACTCCTGGCCTTGGAACTCTGACTGCCCTTATGTGTTCCATTTTTGGACAGTGCCTTTCTTCCTGTTCGTGTAGCTACCTCCTGCTACTCTCTGAGTATTGTCATTTAGACTGTTATATCCTGTGCTCTCACAAGTGGCCTTTAGTGCCCTAGTAAGATGAGGGCACTTTGCCCTGAAGGTGGTAGGGACCAGATTATACCTCTCCTGAGAGCAACCCCCATACCTGTCGTACATGGGGAAGTTCTCTAAGTATCATGCTCTGGCCCCCCTCTAGAGCCTGGCAGATGCCATTCCTACACTTGAAATTGTCACCTACCTTTGGTCTGGCTGAGTCCTGATAAGCCTTCCAAACTCACCTTGGAAGGAAGCTGGGAAACCTAACCTTCCCCTGAAATAGTCAGGTGATGGACATCCCTGCCTCCCTACCTCCCCCCACAACTCCCTGGGGCTTCCTTCTACCAGCACTCACTTGATCCTCCCTTCCCCTGGTGTGTGTCTTACTTGCGTCCTAGGGTCATTCAGTGCCTGTGCAGGGTAGGCCCAGTATCATTTATCTACCTATCCTCAGCGTCTGGCATAGGAGGGCGACTGGTGAATATTTGCTAAATGAAGAAATCAATAGTGAAATGTATATTGTTTTCTCTGTCCAGGACTTTGGCTTTCATAATGAAAAATGCCTTTAGAAATGTCAGCCACGTGAAAATGAAATGTATGAAAGGGGAAATACACTTAGCCAGTAAGCCTAATGGAACAAAGAAATGCATAGGAAACAAGCAACAATGCCTCTTCTATTCAGTTACCAAAGATTGAAGGAGTGATAGTACTCAGTGCTACCAAGTAGGTGGTGAGAGGGTGCCCCACACACTCACACTCTGCTGGAGGCGGTGGACATCATTGCTACCTTCTTGGAAAGCAATTTGGCAGTTTTAGTCAGGATTCTTGTAAAACTCATGACCCTCTAAGTGTTTTTCTTCTTCTTCTTTCTTCTTCTTCTTTTTTTTTGAGATGGCGTTTTGCTCTTGTTGCCAATTAGAGTACAATGGTGCAATTTCAGCTCACCGCCACCTCTGCCTCCTGGGTTCAAGGGATTCTCCTGCCTCAGCCTCCTGAGTAGCTGGGATTACAGGCATGTGCCACCGCATCCAGCTAGTTGTATATTTTTGGTAGAGACAGAGTTTCTCCATGTTGGTCAGGCTGGTCTTGAACTCCCGACCTCAGGTGATCCACCCACCTTGGCCTCCCAAAGTGCTGGGATTACAGGAGTGAGCCACTGCGCCTGGCCCCCCTAAGCACTTTTACAAATCTACCCTAAGAAAATAATTAAACATGGGTAAGACTTAGGTCTAAAGATGTCTTCTGTAGCATATTAAATAAACTAAAATGGTCTACTAAATGTCCCAAACTGCAATGAAAACAATGGTGATTGTGCCACAGGTATAGTTTTAGATAGCCAATAATGATGCCATTTTAAAGGAATTTTTAATAGGTCAGACATTCCTCAAGATACAATGTTAAGAGAGACTGGCCCAGCGAGGTGTCTCAGGCTTGTAATCCCAGCACTTTGGGAGGCTGAGGCAGGTGGATCATGAGGTCAGGACTTCAAGACCAGCCTGACCAACATGGCGAAACCTCGTCTTTACAAAAATACAAAAATTAGCCAAGTGTGGTGCAGGCATCTGTAATCCCAGCTACTCGGGAGGCTGAGGAAGACAATTTCTTGAACCCAGGAGGCGGAGGTTGCAGTGAGCTGAGATTGAGCCACTGCACTCCAGCCTGGGTGACAGAGCAAGAATCCATCTCAGAAAAGAAAAAAAGAGAGAGAGAGAGAGAGAGAGACCAGAGGCTGTGAAGGGTAGTGAGGGGCTGGGGGTGGGGGGCGAGGTGGGGATGGTTAACAGGTACAAAAAATAGAATGAATAAGACCTACTATTTGATAGCATAACAGGGTGACTGTAGTCAATAATAACTTAATTGTACATTTTAAAATAAAGAGTGTAATTGGATTGCTTGTAACTCAAAGTATAAATGCTTGAGGGGGATGGATACCCCATTCTCCATGATGTGGCTATTTCACATTGCATGCCTCTATCAAAGCATCTCATGTATCCCATAAATATAAACACCCACTATGTACCCACAACAATTTAAAAAGTAAAAACATTATAATAAAAAGAGAAAGAAAACATCCCCAGCAGGGAAAGGGGGATGGAGAACAGCCTGCAACCTGAGTTCAAATCCCAGCACAACCACTCACAGCTGAGACTTTAATCCCCCGATGCTGGGCTTTCTTCATGAGATAGTGGCTCTTAGCTCACAGCATGAATGTGAGGATCCCATCAGATAATATGTGAATAAAAACTGCTTAGCCCATTTCTTGAAACAGGTGCTTAATACTCTTTTCTGTTAGTAATAGATACTTAAGTAATCTTTTACTGTTCACAAAATCAAACAAGGAGATCAAATGTGGGGTGCTACTGAGTCCTAGGCAGAATGGAGGCAGGAATCGTGCTTGGATAAGCCCAGAAACTGCCAGGCGTCCAGATTCCCTGAGTTCAGTATTTCCCTGTGGTAGCCAAGCCATCAGCCTCCCCTTTTCTTTTCCTTCCTTTTTCCCCCTCCCTTCCTCCTTTCTTCTCTTCCTTTCTCTCTTCCTTCCCTTCAAATCTGAGCATTAACTGAGCTCCTGTTCTGTGCTGGGCTTTGCGCCAGTCACCAGTACTACAGAGACCAACAGGGCACAGTCACTGCTTTCAAAGACCCTCCTCACTAGGCCACAGGAGAGATAGGCCCTGGGCAGATGATCACAGCCTGGCATGACACAGGCTGTGCCTGGGACTCCTGCCAGATCCCACAGGAACAAATACATGTTTAACCCTCAAGTGACAAATATAACCAGATTCATCCACTCATTCCTTAGGGAGGTGGCAAAGGATCAGAGGGGGAGAAGGTGATATGGGGAATAATTTATCTGGATGCAAGTGTCCAGATATCAGCCCCCAAGCCTGCAGAGGGTGCCAGGAGGGGAAAAGAGATGGGAGTCTGTGGGCAAAATTTGGAGGATAGATGCAACCTGAATGGGTTGTTGGAAAATAAAGGTTCCATACAGAATTTGTGAGGCATTTGATATAAAGCCCAGCACTGGGTCATAAATCTGTTTGATAAAATGCATCTAAAAATGCTGTGTTAGAAGCTGTATCACATCAATGCTGCGATGTTGGCATTTGGTGAATACAGTGGGTAGGAGGGATTTCCAGGCTTGAGGGCCTGGCTTGTTGGGAGGCAGGGCCGTATTTCTAGGCTTAACCCTCTAGGGGCTAAGGGGTTGCAGGTGCAGCAGAGACACCTAGACTTGATGTATAATGGGGGTCTGGCTTTCCTTGGAGTAATGTGTCTGCTGGTTGTGGGGTGTCCCATGCCTGCTCCATCACTTCCAGGAGTGTGACCTTGGGCAAGTTACGTGACTTGGCTGAGATCACATATAACATGCAGAATGAGAATGACCACAGCCGCTCCACAGGGAGCTGGAAGAACTGATTGACCACCTAGAGGTCAAGTGGAGGGAGGGTATTCCAGGGTGGAGAAGCAACCTGTATAGAGTGAAGGGTGCGAGCATGTTTGTGTCCTTGGAGCCACAAATCATTCCTAGGACTGGAGGGTGACCCTGCAGTAGACGCAGTGGGCAGGCAGGGTTCCTGCAGCAGATGAGGATCAGTGGCTCATAATGTTCGTTCAGCTTGCTTCCGTGTGTGTGTGTGTGTGCACGTGTGCACGTGCACATGGGTGTATGTTAGGGGGGATGATCCCAGAAACTGGTTTGCCTGTGCTTGTCATCAGGCACAGCCCTGTTGATATTTAATCCAGGCTTTTGGAGGTTCTCTTCTGATTCACCAGAACATTTTAACATTTTAGATTGTCATTGATGAAGAGTGGAAATGTCAACATAATTCAAAGAAATTTTAGAAACAGAAACACATGCACAGACATCCATGCGCTCACTACCCTGCCACGTGTTTTTATGTTTGCATCCCCCTTCTGGCCCTGGTCCAGGGTGCCAGTGGTGACATGTGAGTCTGAGCTGCAGTGGACATGCCAGTTCACAGGATGTCATTTCATGGTTCTCTGCAGTCTTCCCTCTGGTCATTGTAAACACCTGCATCAGACTGGTACTTTACAAAGGGTAAATGAGTTTGCTCACGACGTACTCCCTTGCTACCATTTTAATATTTTTCTGTTTATTAGAATCTTGTAAAAAGCAGTCACTTATTATTTGAAGCAGAATAACCCTTATGAGGATTGTTTGTCCAACTGCCTTTGCGATAACTTCCCTACCATAGTCAAACATTGAGGTTCAGGAATCCCTTGGAGAATTCTCCATTAGTTCTTTCCTTCATAGGTATTCACTGACCATGTGTAAATGCCCTAATCCTCCCTGCCCAGTGAAGTTGGCCTGGCCTCAGCCCCCAGGGATCAGGCAGTCCACAGGGGCGACGATGAGGCAAATGGAGAATTAGAGTCACATCCCCCCTGCTGAGGAGCTCAGGGTTCACTTGCAGGTAGCTGAGCAGTGACCCCTTAACCCATAGGGAAATGGAGAGGTCTGGGAAAAATTTTCCAGAAGGGGATCGTCTGTGCTGAGCACTGCCAAAGGCTCCCAGGGTGGGTGAGGGGATTTTAGGCAGAGAGAAGCCCTTCTACCTGGAGCATAGAACCTGTGGGAAATGGCTAGAAAGTTCGTGGCTACCAAGTACAGCATGGTGGGGGGAGTGAGGTGAGGCGAGAGGCCAGGCTGGACAGGGATAGGCGGTTCATGGCAGGCCCCTGTGGCATATTTACATGAAGATGGTGATACTGAATGATTTTAGGTTATGTATTAGTCCGTTTTTACACTGCTAGAAAGAACTGCCCAAGACTGGGTAATTTATAAAGGAAAGAGGTTTCATTGACTGATAGTTCCGCATGACTGGGGAGGCCTCAGGAAACTTACAGTTATGGTGGAAGGGGAAGCAGGTATTTGTTACTTGGTGGCAGGAGAGCAAATGTGTGAGCGAGCAGGAAAAAATACCATTTACAAAACCATCAGACCTCCTGAGAACTCAGTCACTGGCACAAGAACAGCACCGGGGACGCCGCCATGACCCAGTCACCTCTTACCAGGTCCCTCCCTTGACACGTGGGGATTTCAGGGAGGGAAATTCAAGTGGCGATACCAAGCCATAAGAACCAAGCCATACCAGGCGGGATGTGGTATGGAGTCCTCAGGCACAAGGCCCTCTCCTGCTCCCTTCTGCAAGCCCATCTGCTAATTGGATGGCTGGGGGGGATCCAGGCATAAATCAATGAAGGGGGAGGTCACAGTTGGCTCTGCCCTGGAAGGTCACACTTAGACTGCCTGGAGTTGAATCTGGGCGGGAAGATGGGTTGGGAGGCTGGGTGTGGGGGAGTCTCCCCGAGCGGAGCCCAGACTGGGGCCCAGACTGTCAGCTTGAGAGCCTTCTCTAAGGGTGTCTTTCTCCACACAGGCCATGCTGCAGTAGACCCTAACAGCATCTCTTCCTGGCCAAGAAAAGCCTGTCCCCCAAGAACGGGAGAGCCATGGCCGGCCTCCGAGGGAACGCTGTGGCTGGGCTCCTCTGGATGCTGCTGCTGTGGAGCGGGGGCGGCGGCTGCCAGGCCCAGCGGGCAGGTGGGGCCACCGTGGACTGTGCTGTGCTGTGCTGGGGACAGAGCAGTCAGCACATGTCCATGAGCCTTGGGGTGTGGTGTGTGCATGCATGTGAGCTCGCGACTCGACTGTGAGAGAGAGAGTCAGGAATCCAAGTGTGAGTCAGCTGCCCTCCAACCTAGGGACAAAAAACCAGCTGCCCAGCAAGGGCTTGGTATGTATAGAGTGTGGGTTTGAGGAAGTGTGAGTGTGAGGGAGTGTGTCAAGGAGCGTGAGGAATGTGGGGAATGTGAGAGTGTGTGGGAGTTTGAAGAATGTGAGGGAGTGAGAGGGAATGTGAGTGTGAGAGAGTGTGTGGGAAGTGTGTGTGTGAGTTGAGGGGGTGTGTGAGTGTGAGGGAGTGTGTGAGTGTGAGGGAGTGTGGGAGTTTGAGGGACTGTGTGGGAGTGTGAGTGTGAGGGAGTGTGTGGGGAGTGTGTGGAGTTGAGGTGTGTGAGTGTGAGGGAGTGTGTGAGTGTGAGGGAGTGTGTGGGGAGTGTGTGTGGGAGTTGGGGTGTGTGAGTGTGAGGGAGTGTGTGAGTGTGAGGGAGTGTGTGAGTTTGAGGGACTGTGTGGGAGTGTGAGTGTGAGGGAGTGTGTGGGGAGTGTGTGTGGGAGTTGAGGGGGTGTGTGTGAGTTGAGGGGGTGTGTGAGTGTGAGGGAGTGTGTGGGGAGTGTGTGTGGGAGTTGAGGGGGTGTGTGAGTGTGAGGGAGTGTGTGAGTGTGAGGGAGTGTGTGAGTTTGAGGGACTGTGTGGGAGTGTGAGTGTGGGGGAGTGTATGAGGGAGTGTGAGGCAGGGTATGTGTGAGTGTGAGGGAGTGTGTGAGTGTGAGGCAGTGTGTGAGGGACTGTGGGAGTGTGAGTGTGGAGGAGTGTGGGGGAGTGTATGTGGGAGTGTGAGGGAGTGTGAGTGTGAGGGTAGTGTGTGAGTGTGAGGCAGTGTGTGTTTGAGGGACTGTGTGGGAGTGGGAGTGTGGAGGAGTGTATGGGGGAGTGTGAGGGAGTGTGTGAGTGTATGAGTGTGACTGAGTGTGGGAGAGTGTGAGTTTGAGGGAGTGTATGTGTGAGTTTGAGGGAGTGTGTGGGTGTATGAGTGTGAGGGAGCATGTGTGAGTGTGGGAGTGTGAGTGTGAGGGAGTGTGAGGGAGTGCACAAAGTAGTGTGGGGGAGTGTGTGAATACGTGTGGCAATGGCAGCATGCATGTGAGTGTGAATGTGAGGAATGGGTGTGTGTTCATGTGAGGGAAGGAGAGAGCGTGACAGAGAGAGGGAGTGAGTTGCTTTAACACGTCTTGTCAGTCACGTCCTGGGTTGTGAGCCTGACTCTACCAAGTGTGTGGAGAACTGGAGCCTGGGGGAGGAGGCAGGGGTGAGGACCTGGCTGTGTTGTCCCGTGAAGGCTTTGGGACACATTCTGGGTGAAATGGACACACTGGAGTCCACTTAGCAAAGGCATCCAGGATGGTGAGAAAGCATGTTTATGTAGTAGACCCAGTAATTGGGAAAGTTGACTGGAGGTGAGAAGGCCCAGGGCAGGAGGGTGGAGACATGGCCACGTGTCTCTGCTAACCTGTCTGAGGGTCCCTGCCCCGGAGGAAGACACTGGTCAGTGCTGAGACGAGAAGGAGGGGTCAGCGGCCACAACCCCAGCACGGAGCCTGCACACTGGGGTCCTCGATACACAGATAGGTGGGATGCTCATGTAATCCCCCACAGGGCGGCCGGGGAGACCGCCTGTCACTAGATCCAGGAAGCAAACTGCTGTGCCCATCTAAAGGAAGTCATATGCTAAGGCTTTTTTCCCCTGGACTCAAAAAAGAAAGGTTGACGTTATTTCTTTATTGAATTTACAGAGTTCTCTTGTGTATTTTTTTTTTTTTTTTTTTTGCCTGAGCATCTCAAAGCCTGACTAGCTGGAAAGATGGTAATAACCGAAAACATTCTGGTTTTTTGTTTTTTTTTTTTTTTTTTTTTTTTTTTGAGACAGAGTCTTGCTCTGTCACCAGGCTGGAGTACAAGTGGCATGATCTCAGCTCACTGCAACCTCCACCTCCCAGGTTCAAGCAATTCTCCTGCCTCAGCCTCCTGAGTAGCTGGGACTACAGGCACCTGCCACCATGCCTGGCTAATTTTTGTATTTTTAGTAGAGACGGAGTTTTACCATATTGGCCAGGCTGGTCTTGAGCTCCTGACCTTGTGATCCACCTGCCTCAGCCTCCCGAAGTGCTGGGGTTACAGGTGTGAGCCACCTTGCCCAGCTGAAAACATCCTGTTTTACAGGCAGGTGACATGAGATTTCTGTGCCCATCTAGCCAGCCCCAAATGCACAGCCAATGCCGAGGATTTTCAAATTTAAAGGCAGAAAGGCCCTAGTGTCATCTCTATGCCGTCACTTCAGAGTGGAAAACGGTGGGCCCAAGAGAAGCACTCACCTGCCCCGGGAGTGGCACAACCCCTGCCTTAGCAGAGTCAAGGCCAGAAGCCTCGGCACCCCCCCCCCCACCTCCCCCCCCCCGACCCCAGTTCAGATCTCTTCTCTCCACATCGCACTCTACCCTCACAGGCGTACAACCTCACCTGTTCCCTGGCTTCTGGGAGAAAATGTGCCCTGAGCTCAACAGGGCCCCTGGGGGAGGCCTCCTGAAGAGATGAAACTTCTCTAGCTTTAAAACGAATTTGCTCTAGGATTACAGCCTGCAGGCTGGGTTCTGCCTGGCCTTCAGCAGCAATTATCTTCAACAGCCTGGGACATTATTGTCCCAAGGACAAAAGAATGACCTTTGTGTCAAGAAGAAAAACTCCCCAGGAATTATCTCCAAGTCCACACATCTGTTCGAACACACTCCAGAGTTCTAATCTTGTTAGGGATCAGTCCTGCTCAGGCTGGGATGTAACTCAGCGCCTGACATGCAATTGTCACTTGCATTTTCAAATCTAGAGGAAAAGGTGGGTGTGGAACATTCAAGGTGGCATTGGCTCAGGCCACATAGGGAAGCATTTGTGGGTGTATATGTGTAAATATTTAACAGCTTTATTGGTTTTCTGTTTTGTTGAACTTTATTGCTTGCAAATATAAGAGCAGAAAACACAAAATATAAAATTCACTCATAGCTCTGCTTGCTGGAGGTAGGCAAGTATTTCCCTCTCAGGTCTGTCATGCTTGCATACACAGTCATGCACACACACGCAGGTTTTCTTTCCAGAAATTCTATCTTATGCATATCATTTTATAAACAGTTTTTCATACCCAATGCTGTATTGAAAAGTGTATTCGTGTTGGTAAATAAGGATTCCTTTGCAGACATCACTGTCATGGCTGCATTGTGATACTTCCTTCCTGCCTGCCTGCCTGCCTGCCTGCCTTCCTGACTGCCTGCCTTCCTGCCATATATATAATATATATATATATATATATATTATATAATTTATATATATTATATATATATATATATATATATTTTTTTTTTTTTTTTTAATAGAGACAGGATTTCACCTTGTTGGCCAGGATGGTCTTGATCTCCTGATGTTGGATCTACCTGCCCCGGCCTCCCAAAGTTCTGGGATGACAGATGTGAGCCACTGCGCCTGGCCATGATTTTTCTTTAAGTAATTTCTTTAAGTCGTTCCACATAGGTGATTGTGTAATTATCTCCAGGATTTTTTGGACCATGCTGCTGTGAATTTCTTTATACATTTTTTTCCATTTATCTGATTGTTTTCTTGGGATAAATCACTAAGCTTGGAACTGGTGGATAAAAAAGGTACCCTCCTTTATGAGGCTTCAAAGCCCCTGAGAAGGGCTGTGACAAAGCCATGGCCCTGTGCTGAGCAGGCAGGTGCATTCCCCCTCCAGCTCTCATGCGGCCGGGCCACTGCTAGACCGTTTTACCTTTTCCAATCTTGTATTTCGGCAAAGGGTTTTATTGTTTTGTTTTGTTCAGTTTTGTTTTTATAGCCAAATGTTTGTGCTGGTGTTCCCAGAGGCCTGGTCAGCTGCTTCTGTTGGTGTGGCCAAACCCCACATTTGGGAAGAGTCAGACCGGGGCTTTTTTGAGACAGGATCTCACTCTGCTGTCACCCAGGCTGGAGGGCTTAAAGGATTCTTGGGCCTCAGCCTCCAAATAGCTAGGATTACAGTCCTAAACTATCTTGCCCGGCTAATTTTTGTATTTTTAGTAGAGATAGGGTTTTGCCATGTTGGTCAGGCTGGTCTCAAACTCCTGGCCTCAAGTGATCTGCCCACCTTGACTTTTCAAATTGCTAGGATTACAGGCGTGAGCCACTGCGCCTGGCCTTAAGACCAGGGCTTCTTGATAGCTGCTTGTATATTTGTGCAGCATTCTAGAGATTAGAAAACACTTCCCCTTGTATTATCTGATTGTAAAGGGCTGAGTAGTTAAATAGCTAACGGAAGAGCATTGGCTAAATCAATTATGTTCATCCGCAGAGGACTGTGTGCAGCCATGGAAACTGGCATGATCAAACTAGAAATGGATTCCTAGCTTATAACTCAATGCAGGGTGAACAGCATATGTATTAGTGTGTCTGGTACAGTCCCATTCCTACCAATAACTATATGGAAATAAAAATTAATTAAGAATATATACCATGCTTTCACAGTGGGTATCTCTGTGAAGATGGGAATATGGGTGTTTAAACATCTAAACATCTTTTGATTGCATTTTCTGACTTCTCGGGAATGGGCATGCATTATTTGTGGTAGGTTGAAAAATAATGAAAAAATGGAATCACCTTTTAAACAAAATAAAAGTGAAGAGATTAAGGCATAGAGCTGTGCAGTGGGTGTTGATGATTTTAATGTGATGCTATATATTGTCAGTTGACCCTGATGGCAGTCTCGTGGAAAACGCATCATTATTGTCAGGTGAAAGTTTGGAAACTGAGACTCGGACCCTTCAGGCAGCCCAGGGCCCCTGGGCTATGAGAGACAGGGCAGGTGGGCATTTGAGCAGGTGTGTGTGTCCCCAGTGACCTTCATGCCCCAGGACAGTGTCCTTTCCACACCCATTTGCCCTATGCCATGCCTTCTCTTCCCCCCTGCAGGTTGCAAAAGTGTCCACTACGATCTGGTCTTCCTCCTGGACACCTCCTCCAGCGTGGGCAAGGAGGACTTTGAGAAGGTCCGGCAGTGGGTGGCCAACCTGGTGGATACCTTCGAGGTGGGCCCAGACCGCACCCGTGTGGGGGTCGTGCGCTACAGCGACCAGCCCACCACGGCCTTCGAGTTGGGCCTCTTCGGCTCGCGGGAGGAGGTCAAGGCGGCATCCCGGCTCCTCGCCTACCACGGGGGCAACACCAACACGGGCGACGCGCTGCGCTACATCACGGCCCGCAGCTTCTCCCCGCGCGCCGGCGGCCGCCCCGGAGACCGCGCCTACAAGCAGGTGGCCATCCTGCTCACCGACGGCCGCAGTCAGGACCTGGTGCTGGATGCCGCGGCGGCCGCCCACCGCGCTGGCATCCGCATCTTCGCCGTGGGCGTGGGCGAGGCGCTCAAGGAGGAGCTGGAGGAGATCGCCTCGGAGCCCAGGTCCGCCCACGTCTTCCACGTGTCTGACTTCAACGCCATCGACAAGATCCGGGGCAAGCTGCGGCGCCGCCTGTGCGAAGTGAGTGCGCCCGGGCCCCACGTGCCCCCTGCCAAGGGTGACACCACCTTCTGAGCCCACAGGAGGGATTCCTGGGCAGATAGGGACCCTGTGGCCAGCTCCAGGAAGGCGGGGCAAGTAGCAGGTGCAGAGGGGGAGGGAACCCACGTTCCTGGGTTTGGCCACACAGGGAACCTAGTAGCACCGGCATCCTGTGGACGTTTCTGTTGTCAGGAAGGATGTCTTCTCCCATCCAGAGGCAGAGTCGGGGGCAGAGTCAAGAAGGGGTTTTGGATGAAAGAGGGCTGTGTTCTAACCACCCTGCCACCTGGGAGATACTTGGTGTCTCCTCTTTACCTCTGATATGGGAACATCCTCTATTTACTGCCTAGAGCTGTGAAAGTTAGAAACCGTGCATGCGAAGTTTTGCCTGAAGCGTTGGGCATATAGCAGGGTCTCCCAAGGGTCTGTGAAGAGGGATCTTGCAAGAAAATCAGCACACAAGTCTCCATCAGCTATTCCCACAGTCCAGAGTCATTTAGACATAGTCAGGGGTTGCTGATTTCAGAGGCCAAGTGCTATTGACCCCGTGGCCTTTGAGATAACCCAAGACCTCTAGCTTATTTGTCTGGAATCTATTGATTGTGGCTGGGGATGGGGGGAAGGGAGGCAGAGAGCTGATGGCCCCCAGGGCTCTGACCTGGAAGCCTGACCTCCAGGATTTAGTGAGGGTCATTCTGAGGACAGCCACCTCCCCAGGACAGGAAGGGCGAAGTGGGTTTCTCATGTTCCAGCCTATCTCCAGTTTCTGCCTCTGCCCATTGCATTGGGGTGACATTTGTCTTTCTTGGGTCACAGTGGGTGCTGAGCAACTTTCCCCTTCAGGCCCAGCATGGGCTGTGCTTTGAAGCTGGTCAAGCTGAATGTGGAGCCTCAGCCTCTGTCTTGCTGATTGCAGGAGACTGCACAACCCCTGGCTGGGAAGCCACAGGTCACACCTTGGGCACGGGCCAGGAAAGCCTTGGGGAGCTGGGGCAGCATGGAAGGTGCTGACGGTGGGGAGCAGCTGTGTGTGACTCAGCAGAGGAGGCAGGGGCCTAATCCTGGGGATGTGCCTGAGGGTTGCAGCTCAGAGAGAAAACAGCTAAACCGTTTCTGAAACTGGGCTGGCTCTCGGCATCTTTACCACAGCATGACTCTTTTCCCTGTGTTGGCTCTGTTAATCTCTACTTATTTATCCGACAGATACTTATCAGGGCTCTACTTTTTTTGTGTGGTTTTGTGCTGATTTCTGGGGCTACAGAAAAAGATAAGACACAGCACCTACTCTCAGGGTGCTCATAGTCTAGAAGGCAGGAAAGGCACACAGGTAAACTTTCATAAAAGCACAGGGAGAGTCTCATGTGCCAGGTCTGTGTATGGTTGTGGTATGTGTAGGGATACTGAGAATGAGGGAGGGCTTCCTGGAGGAGGTTGTTTAAAGGATGGGCATGAACTGCATGGGATGGAGAAGGATGAGATGGAGTGGGATGAAGGAATGCCATGACATGGTCAATGAACCATGATGAACCCATGCTGCTGGGGGAAAGGAGGAGATTAGGGACTGCGGGGTGTTGACAGATTGTCAGGGTCCCCATAAAGGAGGGCCTTGTGTGCTCAGTTGAGGATATGCTGGAGGGTTTATGCAGGGGTATGACATGGTCAGATCTCTGTGGTAAATGGAATGTGACTAAACAGCAGGACAAAGGGAGGCCCTTCAGAAGACTGCTAGAGAAATTCAGAGAACTGTGTTTCGGAAGCGATCCAGCACTGGTGACTTGGCCTGTTTTTCAGAGGTGGAAGTTGATGCCCAGAAGGCTAAGTGAAGATAATCTACCCTAGAGCATGCAAGGCATTGGCCGTGGACTTTTCATAAGTGACTTCACCGACCCATATCACAACCTCATAGGATAAAGATTCTCTCTTTTTATAGATAAGAGCACACAGGATGCTGAGATCATGGAAGTCACAGCTTCAACGCAAGTTGGTCCCTCAGTTGTAGGCCTGAGAGGGGATGGGGTCAGGTGGGGGAAGAGGAGTGACAGGAGACCACCCAGGCAGGGCTGGAGCTGTGGGATTGAACCAGGTGCACACTGAGCAGAAATCTGTGCAGATAAGATCTGGGCACAGGGTCACAGCCCCAGCTAAGAAGTAGAAATTCCATATGGTCGCTCAGGAACAATGAATTCTACATCATTCCAGAAGGCAGAACCCCTCGGTACAGGGTGCTGAGAAACAAGGTTACTTCCAGATCCTTCCCACTGTTTTGTTTTTGTTTTTGTTCTTGCCATCCTGCCAGTCATGGTTCAGAGTGATTCTGGATCTCAGCAGGACCAACTCTAGATTTTGAAGCTCCTTCATGCCCAGGGATGGCTCAGAATGGCAGAGACAACCCAGAGAGGTCAAGTCCCTGGGATGTGCCGCACAGTTAATAGAAACCAGGGCTGGGAACAGAACCCAGGCCTTCAGGCTCCAGGTCTCTCCTCCAGTGCCTCCATGGGCTTCGCCATCACTGACCTTGGTAAAGCAAATTTATTAATATTATCACTTTCAATTGAAAAGTCAGAGGTCAGGCAACTTCAAGCGATAAAACCTGGACCCATTCCATGCTCCACTTGCAGGTTCCTCTGTCTTCATGTTAACTCTGTTCTTGGAAGACTTTGTGTTGGAATTATACCAGTAAGTGGGTTTCAGTGAAGAGACTCTGATACAGGTTTTATTTAGAGGAGGGTGAGATCAACAAGGCATATGGAGGTATACAGGAACTAGTGATGGGAGAAGCCAATTGAGAAGGGATGGAGTGTGTCACTAGAGTCCATGAGGTCAGAGTTTGGGTGGCCCTGTAGGACCCTTCATCATGAAGGCACACAGTTCTCTTGCCAGACCATGGCACACAGGCAGAGAGGAAGCAGGAAAGAAGCCCCTGCCCCTTCTCTGCTCCTGCGTGACTGCTCCTCCCACTAGCCTGACCCCATCTGACACCAGCCAAGCAAGGAGTCCAAGCAATGCAGTCACAGTGGTGGGCCTCCTGGGCTGGGAGCAGGACAGAGGGAGAGACTGGTCGTGGGAGAGTAACCCGGGGACACCACGGCAAGACACCTCTCAGTGAATCTCAGAGCCATGTCTGCCTGCAAATCTGCCATCCTGCCAGTCATGGTTCAGAGTGATTCCATATCTCAGGAGGACCGACTCTAGACTTTGAAGCTCCTTCATGCCCAGGGATGGTGCTGAGAATGGCAGAGACAACCCCAGAGGGGTCAAGTCCCTGGGATGTGCCGCAGAGTTAATAGATACCAGGACTGGGAACAGAACCCAGGCCTTCAGCCCTCAGGCCTCTCCCCCGTGCCTCCAGAACATGGACTTCATGTGCAAACCCAGGAGGAGAAGAGATTATTACCCAGCAGGCCTGGTGCCATCTCATTGGACTAGGGTAGGTCATGTGACTGTCCCTATACCAATCACTAGGAGTGGAAATGGGTTGAATATTTTGGGCTTAAGTCACATGACCTTGTCTAACATTTGGGAGTGGAGTTAGTTTCCAGCCCAACTCCCTCAAAGAAAGGGATTTGATACAAGAAAGAAAACCAGGGAGCTGTTACCAAGAGAGGGAAACCTGGGCAGGCCAGCCCAGAACACACGTCCTCCCTGATCACGTCAAGAAAAACTCATGGATTCTATAAAGACAGGCTTCTCCCAAATTCTAAAATAGACGTAAGATTTAAGAGAGCGCTCAGTCATCTAAAGGGAATCAGTTGTTGTAAATACAGCTGTGAGATGAAGAGCGCCTGGTCTATTCTGGCTACAAACGAAATGAAATCCCCTTACAATTGCTTCAATTAGAAACAAAGCAAAACAAAATAAAAGAGCTAATAGTAACATATTGGAAAGCAGCTAGTGAGATTAAATCAGAGAGCATGGCAGAATTTGAACACCAGAAGTCTCTTGGCACACAGAGGATGCCTGTGGGGGACTTCACAGCCTGAGGAGAAATTATTCTCAATAGGGGCAGCTTATTGATGACCTGGAAAATGGTAGGCTAAGAATATCAGGGATTTTTTGATGTAGTAATCATTCAATTATATCTAACTCATTCATTCATTCATTCAGTAATAATGTTTTAAAATAGCCATTTGATTCAATCTCATTTATCCATTCATTCATTAACAATCATGCATTATAGTAAACATTTGTTCAATTCAATCCATTCATTCATTTATTCAACAAGCACATTGATTAGTCTGTGCTAGACACAGGCCAGGTGCTCACGATACAGTAGTGAATCTGGCATCCTCATTGTCCTCGAGAGAGAAACTCTTGTCTACTTGGGGCAGCAGGAAAATGGCAGACAATTACACAACGAAGTGAGTAATTTTATATATGCATTAGTTTACCTGCCTAGTGTATGTCTTCACATACAAGAATATAAGCTTCATGAGGGCAAAGTCTGTTCCTTGTGGTACCTCAGTGCCTAGAACAGAGCCTAGCAGATAGGATGAGCTCCTAAATATTGTTTAAAGGAAATCCAGGGTGGTGGCCTGAAAGTTGGTGCTGTGCTTGCTGTTGTGATATGCACATTAGAAGTTCATGTGCAGTGATCTGTTTCACTCCCCACCCGTGCTCCTGCCAAAGAAAAGAATAAGAACGTGAAGCGAATCTGAAATTATAGCCAACAATAATGGAAATATTTCATGTGTTCACATTTTGGTGAACAGAGACAAATGGTTAGGTTTTGAAGCGTGGCGCAGAGTTAGAAAAGGCAGGCTGGCTGTTTTATGGTTGATGGCGCAGAGGCACGTAGGAGCTGAGTGGCCTGACCGGGATTGCAGGGGACAGGTGTGGAAGTCTTTCTTTGGTCGGAACCTACTGCCTAAGAGTGAGTGCTTTCAATCATCCTTCTGGAATCTTACTGCATATCTAACTATCAAACCCACCCGGCGTCTAGAACAGATGTGGCTCATACATTGTGGCCAGTGACTGTTTGTTGAACGACTGAATGAAACAAACTTGAAAAAAATAATTATCCCCATTTTACAAATGAAAAAATGTATCTGCCAACTGAGGAGTGGAATAACAGCAGTAACTGCAATAACACATGGCCAGTGTTCTTCCAGACACATTTCAGGCATCATCTCCCTCCCTGACCTCCCCAGTGGCCTTCCCTAAGGCCTGCCATGATGTTGGTGGCTCTGTGTTTCCTTGGCCTTGGACATGTCCAGGGAAGTGCCTCTGTGCCGCAGCATCAGCTCCTGCTTCTCCATAGCCTGACGGAGGCTCCCGGGGGGATGCAATCTCGGCTTCAGCTTCCTGCAGTGTGTGGGGCAGAGGCCGAGGACAAGGCCAGTCCCGGAGAAATGGCTATAATTAAGAGTTTTCTCCACCCTAGGCTTTGTCATGGCCACAAAATGAGCTTTATATAGCTTATTGGCTCGCTGTAAGTGAGCCTGTGGAATGCCAGCTGGCCGCAGCCGAGAAGGCCTCCGCCTACTTCTATTTTGGGGACACGCTATGGTGGTCCTCTCTCCTCTGTCCCCACAGTCAGGGAGCCCCTTGCTGCGTCCTGTCTTTTGCTCTTGGACTTTTGGGCAGATGTTGATGATCTGGACTAGAAGGAGCCTCTCCCACGCTCCTGATACGTGGTTGTCCCTGCCCTCTCTCCTGCTCTGTTGTGGATGTGTTCAGAGTTAGCTCTATTCTTATTTAATGCAAGTTTTCACTCCTGGGCACTTACACTTGCCAGTATGACTGGGGGTGGGAGGAGAGGAAGGTGTCTTTTGTGTAAGGAGATTAGTTTTTCCATTTTATTGTTCACCTGTGGTTCTCCCTGAGAAAATGTCAGAATTTAAACTCCAGCTCTGCATCTTGATGAGTGTGTGATTCTGTGCAGTTGACTTGGCCCCTGCATCTCAGTTACCTGTAATGTGGGGTCAGTTCCTCCTGTAGACGTGTTGTGGCCATGATCAGGGAGATTAGTCTGGGGGGTGAGTGTTTATACTTATGGAGGGGCTCTCTTTTGCTTTCTGTTGTAGCTAGCAGACAAAGCACTTAACGTCTCAAAACAGTTAATCATAAGGTTCACTTAAAAATCTGTTTTGTACATTTTTTCTTTCTGTAGTGCAAAACACTTTTAGTAAATAATACAACTTACATGTATAGTTGGGAATGGACTAAATAAACATTTGTAGGTACTATCTTACCACAGTGGATACTTTACCTACTCTGTATATGTGTTATTGACTTATTTTTTTGATGCATATTTATTGAACTTCTATTATCTTTCAGGCACTGTTCTGAAGCATGAGAGTTACAGGGGTATGTGACATATATGATCCTACTTTTAGGGTGACACTTTCTAGAAGGAAAAGGAGATAGGCTAGGTCATTTCTTGTAGTGATAAGTGCTTCAAAATAGAGAAGCCCGGTGAAGTGGGTCTCCTGGAGGAGAGAGAAGTTGCCTTGACCTTGGAATGGTGTGAAACAACTGTGCTAGCCAAGATTGATGGCTGAGTTCCAGGTCTGGGGAACAGGGACCGCAAAGGGACTGAGTGGGAGTGGACCCCACTTGCTGGAGGAGCCCAGTGGCTGGGGTGGAGGTGAGGCGGCAGCTGACAGGGCTTAGCAGGAGGGGCGGGAGCTGTCTCCCCGCGTAGGAGGCAGGACTGGAGGCTCAGCCATGTTACCTTTCCCAGTTCACACAGCTCAGAGGGGCATCCAGGGTGCAGCCCCAAGTCTTTCCTCAGCAGGAAGGGGGCCCACCTCAGAGCCCCTGCAATCATCTTTCCCTTTGAAGACACAGCCACACGTGTCCCAGGGGGAGGGCAGGGAGGCTGGCTGTTGGCAAGTGTGGTGGTGTGTCTGGCCTGGGAAATTCTAGGCACCGTCTCCCTCTAAGCAAGAGTCTTATATAGGAATCAAAGTGGGCATGGCCCTGCTGGTGGCATTACCCCCACCCCAGTGACCATGCCTTCCAGCCCACACTCCCACCTCTGTCCCCACATTCCTCTGCCTGGCCTGGGACTCCATGGTAAACTCAGGGTGCACATACCCCATGTACACACACCAACATGCACAAATACCATGCACACCACACACACACCCTAAATAGAAGCACGTTCACACACACGCTCCTCACAAACCATACCCCCACATACACACCTACTCACAACACACCCACATATGAACACACCACACACACTCTCCCCACTACACATACCACACACACCATGTATACTACATGTTACACGCATACACACAAAGTACATGCAGACACCCTTCACTCACACCACACAGCACATGCATACACACAGACACATATGCAAACACTATGCATGCTACACATACCACACACACCACGTACACTTGCATCACACACCACATGCAGATACATGCTTGGCACACTCCACACAAACACTCTATGCATACCACATGCATTGCATATACACATCACACACATACATGAACACAGGCACAAACACCACTTATACCCTGCACACCACATACACACACCCTACATGTAGGCACATGTGCACAAACACACTCCCCACATGTACCCCACCCACCTATACACACCCCACATACCCATTCACCTACACACACCACACACTGCACACTACATTTAGCACCCCCCCCCCACAGAAACACAAACCATGCACACCACACACACTGCACATAGGCTACACACACCACACACACATACACACTACATACCATACATATACAACATACATTCTGTATACACATACATTATACACCACATACAAATACGCAGTCACACACACCACAAACAGCAGCCACACAGACACCACACACATACCCACTTACATACACACAACATACACAGCTTCACACACCATTGACCATGTCACAACCCTCCACACACACACACAGGCACACCATGCACATAAGACCCTCCACACATGCACAGACTACACACACATGCTTTGTGCACACCACATGCACACACATCACACATGCATATTTATCCCCATGCTTACATACAGAATACTCCATATATAACCCCATGTGCCACCCCCCCACATACACACACAGCAGGCACATAACACCCCCCCCACACATATACACACTACTCATACACACAGCACACATACCACACACACCACATACACATCTGGGAACATGTATGTGACCACAAAGTGACCCACCCAGCTGTTCCTTCTGGGTGGACCCGAAGGCTGAGAGGGATGGGCAGCCGTGTGGGTTGTGGGTTTGAAGCCGCCACGTAGAGGTCTGTGGCCTGGCACTTGGGACCACGTCAGCCTCAAGAAGCAAGTCAGCCCAGGTTCTGCCCTCCAGCTACAGGTCACCAGGAGTTCCTCTTGGGAAGCTTATTAAGACTGAGGTCACCAAATAGAAATAATTGAATTACTTAATTATGATTATATGCTGTGAAATTTTATGTGAAAATTACTGGAAATGGTGGAAAACTAAAAAGCTTTCATCATTTATTTTAAATGTGTGTACTTCAAGGAAGAAAAATAGTCTCCAACTCTGCCCAGCCAGACTTCAGCCTGGAAATGACCCTCAGAACCACTGTGTTCACGTCCCTGACTCTGGCCTCTGCCTAAAACTCTGCAACCCATGTATTAGAAGCAAGAAGCTTGTGCGACAGAAATGCTTCGCTGTCAGTGCATCTCAGACCAGGGCATGCGGCCCCATCTCATTTTCAATAGTACTGTTCTCCTTTGGCTGTGTGGGGTGGGTGATGGTTGCATTATCACCTCTTCAATCATTCCCAAATTGATGGTGATTTATCTTGCTTCCAGGTTAAGGTTTATTGTAACAATGCAATATGAGACTTCCTTGTACTGAGCTTTTTATGCACCTGCATATTCCTGCATATTCCTCCTCCTAGAAGAGGTTTGCATAGTCAGAGTATCTATGGTTGAAGCTGGTTAAGCCACAGCCTCTGGAGCTGGGTCACCCAGCTGGACCTCTCAGCTCTGTCTCCTTCCTCTCTATAAAACTTAGGCCAGTTACAAAATCTTTCTCTGCCTGGTCTCCTCATCTGTAAGAAGAGGATGCTGGGGCTGGGTGCGGTGGCTCATGCCTGTAATCCTAGCACTTTTGGAGGCTGAGGCAGGTGGATCACCTGAGGTCAGGAGTTTGAGACCAGCCTGACCAATATGGCGAAACCCCATCTGTACCAAAAATACAAAAATTAGCTGGGCGTGGTGGCATGTGCCTGTAGTCCCAGCTACTTGGGAGACTGAGGCAGGAGAATTACTTGAACTCAGGAGGCAGAGGTTGCAGTGAGCCGAGGTCATGCCACTGTACTCCAGCCTGGGTGACAATCTCAAAAAAAAAGAACAATGATGACACTCCCTACCACGTAGAGTGTGTGAGGATCTATTAAATCAGTACCAAGGGAGCTCTTGGTGCAGTGATGACCCCGAGCATGGGCTCTTACTGTGTACATTTACACACATGATTTATTCGCTTACATGTGAGTGTGTATATATTATGTATTTATCCTTTCAGAAAGATGATCGAGTTAAATACTTCTAACTTGGCACAGTGTTTCTCAACTTTTAAATTATTATTATCTGCACGCAAAGCAGCCTCTGTAAACATTTTTTTCCTAACTATCCCCCCTTCTCTGAAACTGCAGTACATGTGGTACATACCGCATATGCTATTGGCTAGGGTAGCACTTTGGAGGGCCAAAGGCTGTCATAATATCTAAGATTCTCTCCCACTCCTGCCCAAGCCTGAGTTTTGTCCCCTTGGAAGAGAACCCATGACTCAGGGTGTGTGTGAGGGTCACAGGATGAGAACTGAGGGAAGGCTCCAGGGTTGGAATCCGGCCCTCTCTTCCTTGGAGGCCTTGACATCATAACGTCAGCTTCAGCAGGTGGACTCAGTTCTAAAAGCTTGAGTTAAATCCAGGCTTCCCTGTTTCTTGTGACAAATTAGTCTTTCAAACTTTATCTTTCCCTATAAAATAAAGACAGTAATAATATTACCAACTCTCTAGAGCAGAGGGGAACACGCACATACAATGCTCGCATTGCAGCCTGGAACATCAGTGCGAATCACAGGTTAACTCTTGTTATCACACGCTGTTGCTAAGACCTCTGGTCAAATGTCAGCGGGGCTGGAGTGGAATCTCAGGTCTGCCACAGGGATCTCAGCCAGGGACTTCACCTTTCTGAGCCTCGGTTTCCTTGTCTGTAATCTGAAATGATGGTTACCAATCTGGAAGATATCAAGTTGTGGTTCTTGCTATGGTTCTTATTGTTATCATACTTAATATTTTTATGGCGGGTCTATATGAAAAGAACATGCCACACATCAAAGTGCGTGGCAATAATGTGACTGTATCTGAGCGCCATATCACAGGGAGGGAGCTGTGCAGAGTTGAGAACTTCATCTGTCTTGAGTTCTGTATAGGGAACTGGTCCATTCAGGAAGGGAAGACCCTCCATGATCTAACTCAGAGGACAGAAAACTACAGCCCAGAGGCCAGATCACTGGGCAGACACCAATTTTACAAATTGTGTTATGGGACCACAACCATGTCAACTTGTTTATGTACTGCTGATGGCTGCGCTGACACTGGGATGGCAGGTTGAGTCATTATGACAGAGACTGTACAGTCCAAGGCTAAAGTATTTACTCTCTGGCCCTTTGCAGGCGTTTGCCAACATCTGATAATGTACTCTGAGGTGATGACTGACAATCTGGAGTTGCTGCCACCAGCTCCCGAGGTGTGCTTGGATAGGAGATTTTGTGGGGGCCTCTGTTTCCTCTCTTGGTCAAAATGCATGACCAGCTGCCCCCTCTGTGTGACATCTAATGACAGATACTCCTCTGCCTGCCATTTTTAAGGGTTAGTTGTGTATTCTTAAAAAAATTGTTATACCCTCCTAGGTTTTCCATAGACATGGATTCATGCCCCAGTGGAACTAGAAGGGGTTTGAGGTTCCATATGAATCAGTGCTGCCTGGCCACGGGGCCTCGTGACAGCCACATCGCTCTGTCGTTGGTACCATCCCAGGTAAAGTGGAGACAGCACCATACAGGTGTGACGATCTCACTGGCTAGGGTCATGCCATGCCTAAGACTTCAGCTCACGGAGACTCTGCATTTCACATGGGGGTTATCATCTTAAGCTGAGAAAGGGATGAACTAGAGTGGCTATAATTAAATAGATAGTTGTAAAAGTACATATACATAAACATAGAGAATCTCTATATAAATATATGTCTCTATATAAATGTGCACATGTATAATGGGATTCATGGAGGAACTCTGCACTGCTGAGTGTCTCTCGTGTCCTGCAGCTAACCTTGTCGGGGCAGAACTTGTTTTATACTTGCAGTGAATGGGTGGGGATTCCGGGTTATGTGATGTCTTGGGGATTTCTAAGAAATGTGGTTGATTGTGTGATACTTCTGATACTACCTCGAAGTTACTGGAAGACTGAAGGAAAACAAGCCAAAGCTGTATGTTTTAGGTGACTTGTTTTGCTGTAAGATATGTGTGCTCTCTTTGTCCTTTTGATGACATTGACTCTGGTTTCTTTGAATTTACCCCCATACAAATACATGTACACACACATACACAGTCATACAAACATACACACACATACACTCACACAGGCATACAGACATGCACAAACAAGGTATACATATACACTCACACACAGGCATACCAACATACACAAAACACATGTAGACACACACAGGCATACAAACATATACAAACAAGACACACACATACAGTCACACACAGGCATACAAACATACACAAACAAAACACATAAACACAGGCATACAAACATATACAAACAAGACACACATAGACACACAGGCATACAGACATACACAAACAAGACATACACATATACTCACAGGCATACAAACAAGACAAACACATACACTCACAGGCATACAACCATATACGAACAAGACACATACACTCAAACACAGGCATACAAACATAAACAAGACACACATAGACACAGACATACATACTGGCACACAGACACACGTGCTCACAAACACACTCACCGCACAGCCCCACTCATATGCACATACTCAGATGCACACACATAAATAGCCATACCTAGAAAGGGATGGTTAGGGCAAGAAAGACCCCTTCCGTTTGCCCCTTATCTTGGAACAATCTACATGTACTTGCCCAGGAGAAAAAAAAAAATGCTTTGTTAAGACTCCTGCATTTTGAGTGTCTGTCTACTCTTGTGAAATATCTACTTCCATTTTCTGGAAATCTGACCAGTCAGTTTTGCTTGATATGTAATAGACACAGAGGATGTCTATTTGTTTAAAATAGCTTCTTATTTACATCCATCTAACAACAGATGAAAACATGAATGGCCGAAGGGGCGGAAGGTAATAAGAGGAGCCCATTGGCACTGCTCTGGGGGATGTCTGGCAAACTGGGTGCTCACGACCCCCTGCTGGTGAGTTCTGGCTCCCCTGAGCACCCAATGCCATGTGTGTTTTCTACTAAGGACATTTTCTGTCTTGGACCCCCATATCTGGGGAATAGAAAGACATCTTCCTGCCTGTGCTCAGGTTGGGCTGAGAGTGAAACACTCCCCAGCTGAGAAGGACTGTGCTGGCTGGAGGTGAGGTTGGAATGTGGGAGCTGAGCAGCTCCATCCATTGCCTCTGCTCATCTGCGCTGAGAGGTCTGGGCCACACCTGGCTCGGCAGTGAGATTGGCCCTAACCAGAGTAGCCTAGGGCAAGATAACAAAAGGAAGCTTACATACTATGTGCGCTCCTATTTATATCTTGCAGATCACATTTTAAAAATGTCCTGGAAAATAAGTTCTTTCCTTCTCACTTGACACATAGGCCTACATAAAAACCTGGGAGGCAGGTTCAAATTCAGCCTCCTTGGACTTTTTAAAGTGACACAAAAAAACACAGTAGCCCAAAGAGTCACAGGCAGGCTCCCAGCCCCAGTCCACAGCCTGGCCTCCTCTTCGTAACTCTTGCTTGGTCTCGAGCCAAGGAGGGCCTCGTTTGCGTGTGTGAAGACCCCCGATATACAAGATCAAGCTCTGTCCACGAACCTGACAGACAGCTGCCCCTTAAAGCCCCCCTGGACCCAGGAGACCCCAGGAGTGGTCCAGTCTCACCCTAAGGAGTACAGATGGGCAATGAGGCTGTACTTTAGAAGGCGAGTAGCCCAGGTTCAGTTCATTTGGGCAGGGAGGTCCAGATCTTGAAGCGTGGTCTAGAAGATGGGTATGGGGTCCAAATGGACCATTGGTCCCTCTTCTTCCTCTGTGGGATGAAGTAAAACTGGAGGAGGTCTAGAGGAAGGCCCTAAGCCTCTTCTGTGCCCAAGAGTAGCACTGTGGTTTTCTCTTTTTCTGGGGGATGGGGAACAAAATGGAATTGAAAGAACACAGTTTGTGAAATCCGATAGGCATAGGTTGTAAACCCTTTTCCACTGTTTATCTGCTGTGTGGATTTGGGCAGAAATCTGGAAAACAGCAAGCAAGAATCTCCCCCCACAGACACGCTGCAAAGATTCGGCGAGACAGTATTTGTAGATTATCTATCGTAAGTGAACCTAGACCCCACTTCACTGCCTCCTATACTGCCCAATTCAGAGAGGGCTTCATCAGAGCCCAGAGAAGGTGGGAGACCAGTCAAGTCAAAGTGCAGGAGGCAGGGCAGAGAGCCACAGAGCCCTGCAGGCTGCTGCGCCTACTTCCCACTTCTGCTTTGCGCTCTCACCCCTCCTTCCTGGCAGCCCTTGAGGCAGAAATGTCCCCCTAGAGGCTGAAGGTGACTTGCTCAGCATTATTGCTTTGTAGATTGGGACTCAGGTGAAATGGACCACAGAGACTTTGATCCACCCCAACACCGTCCCTGAGCAGAGATGGGGCTAGGATGGCTTCCCAGGCTGGAAGTCGGCGCCTCTCCCTCCCCACTGTATCATGTGCAGTGACGGCAGAGCCCGCATCCAGGGAGGAGTAGAATTGTCTCACTGGGAACTCTGACTGAGCAACAGATTATTTCAATGTCAGAAAACAACTGGCCTGTGCAGCGTCCTCTGCTGTCACTAGGTGGGCAGCGGGGCCTGGACTGTGGGGATGTCTGAGGGTCCATGGCGCACAAGATTTTGTTGCTTGGAAGCCACAAGTGGCCTTATGCATCCACAGGGAAAGAAACGGGCAGCCAGTAAACCTACACTGAGAACCATTAAAAAGCTGGGCTAGTAGAGGACTTTTTTATCTTTTAAACATCTTCACTCCTGAGACCCGGCAGTTGATATCCTGGTTAAACACTTGGAAGTTTAGACTGACAGACCTAGGCTTGAATTCTTGTATCTGTCATTTGTCCGTCTTTACGTAGGACTGATCCTCTGTTTTTAGTTTCAGCATCTGTGAAATGGGTAGAGCAAGCCCACCTATGACTCTGAAGGTTTAATGCATTAAGACAGGAAAAGTGCACCAGGGGGCTCTGGGCACAAGTCTGCTCCTCTCTGATTGATGCCCATGCATCCATGAGGACTTTACAAATGCTCTCTGACTTAGTTTCCTCACCTGAAACATGTGGATGGTTAAAAAAAAAAAAAAACCTTACATTTTTGCTGCAAGCATTTTGTTCACTGATTCAGGAAATACTGATTAAAGGCTTACTGTGAACTGGAAACAGTGTCTACAGGGGTCAGGGCAGTGTAATAGTTAATATGAGGGAGAAAACAATAGGAAAGATAGCACTTAAAAACGATAGCTGACTATCACAGCTGGAAGTTATAATAAGTGCTCTGCAGGATGTAAACAACGGAGGGAGGGGGAAGGAAAAGGCAAGGAGGAAGCGTTCTGCTCAGGTCAGGGAATTAAGGGACCCTCTGAGGACACAGCAGGCAGAGGGCACTCTGGGTGGAGGAAACTCTCCATAAAGGGACAGCAGAGGCCTCAGCTCCAGCCTCCAAAAGCCAGTGCCCGGCAGCTTCCGGAGTAAACACAGAAGCAGTGGAGGGCAGGCGTGGGGCGTGGACAGAGGCCAGCTTCCCTAGGGTGTTGTGGCCACAAGGAGAAGTTGGAGTTTTATTATGAGTTGAATGGCAACCCACTGAAGACTTTCTTTTGTTTTACTTTAAACTTATTTATTTTGAGACAGAGTCTGGCGCTGTCTTCCAGGCTGGTGTGCAGTGGTGTGACCTCTACTCACTGCTACCTTCACCTCCTATGTTCAAGCAATTCTCCTGCCTCAGCCTCCTGAGTAGCTGGGACTACAGGCATGTGCCACGTTGCCTGGCTAATTTTCATGTATATATATATATATATATATTTTAGTAGAGACAGGGTTTCACCATGTTGGCCAGGCTGGTCTTGAACTCCTGACCTCAAGTGATCCACCCACCTCGGCCCCCAAAGGGCTGGGATTACAGGTGTTAGCCATCGTGCCCTGCCTACTTGAAGCTTTACAGTGAAGGATAGAAAACATTCAGCACATGCCTTAAGTGTACAGTCGGATGAACTTTTCACAAACCGTACACCCCCTTCTGCCCACTGAAGCAGTTTGCGCGAGAGGAGTACCATCTCACTGTGCTCTCAGTTCACTTTGCTTTGATCGGAAAGCAGGTGGCAGTGAGGAGACATAGAGGCAAGGAGAGAAGCTGGGGAGGGTCTTAGGCCGAGTGAGAGGTGCCTGTGGCAGGGTTTCTGTTCTGCTGTTTATTGTGAGGTCCAACCCCAAAGCAGCAAGAGTGAGGGGGAAGGAGGTGAGGCCTGGGAGCAAGTACAGAGAAGGTGTTGTTGAGATGCCAGCAGCTGCCCCAGAAAGTGGTGCTGTGCATTGGGTCCTGCAGGACGTCAGCATTGCGGAGAGGCCAGCCCTTGGAATAGTCTATCAGGATAGGGGAGGGGATGGATAACAGATTTGCCTGCTCTTTCTTGCCTCTGGCTGGTGAAATTCCATCCTGGGGAGTGTTAAGCCATCTGTAGGTCTCGGCTTTGTAACTGGCCCCTCTGTGCAGTTATGGGGAAAACCAGATCCCTTGTCCCATGAGCTTCACGTGAGCCCGGAAGTGGCGAATGGAGACCTAACTTCCTTGGTCCAGTTGGTCTGCTCAGGACCCAAGACCCCTGAGACCCCTGTCCCAGCAGGAGTAATGGATGCCCTGTGGAAGTGCAGCCTCCTGGGGCAGGGCTGAGGATGCTGGCAGTGTGGAGTTGGCAAACCAGCAGAAGTGGTTGGGGTCTCCACTGAATGGCTGAGAACCCGGGGGTGGGCTGGGGTGATGGCAGCAGGAGCTGTGCAAATCTGGGGGAGGTGCAGGAGAGATGACAGGGCAGAGCCAACGGGGGAGGCAACGGAGATGGAGGGGAAGTTCCCAGAAGGAGTGGTATTTGGAGAAAGATCATATGGATGGAAAGCAAACACCTGGGCACAGAGCCACCCTCATGTCACTTAAAGTGTGGGGGCAATAGATACAGCAGCATGCGAGAAAGTGAGTTATCTTTTTGTTTCTTGGAGACAGGGTCTTGCTCTGTTGCCAAGGCTGGAGTGTAGTGGTGCCGTCATAGCTCACTGCAACCTTGACCTCCTGGGCTCAGGTAATCCTCCCACCTCAGCCTCCTGAATAGTTGGGATTACAGGCACGCACCACCACGCCATGCTAATTTTTGCATTTTTGGTAGAGATGGGGTTTCACTATATTGCCCAGGCTGGTCTCAAACCTCTGGGCTCAAGCAATCTGCCCACCTTGGCCTCCCAAAGTGCTGGGATTACAGGTGTGAGTCCCCACACCTGGTGAGTTGTTGTCTTGAGCTCACTGTGTCGTTGGTGGCTTTGAGGTCATGCATGTAGAAAATTCAAAGAAAGCTCGAGACCCAGAGAAGCAGAGCAAGATGTGAAGGCAAGATGCGCAATTTGAGGAGGTGCTGGCTTGCTCAGCCTGGGGAGCAATGTCAGGTGGCCACCTGAAGTGAGGTCCCTACGCTGTGCCCCTGGACTCTCCCTGGCTTAGCCCAGTCCCGGTTCTGCCACAGAGAGGATACACGTGTGGACACCTCTTACACAGAACTGGATGAGAAATTGACTAGATCAAGGTAAGAGAAGTGAAAAGAGAGCCAAGTGGGCCCAGAGGTCTTGTGATGTGTAGAGGTCTGATGGAGGAGGGTGAGTCAGCAGGAGGCTGGCAGAAACCTAGAGAGACGGGGTGGAGGAGAGAGGGGAGGGGAAGGGGGGGTGAAGGCCAGGGGTGGGGTGGGTGAAGGGGTTGGCTGGTTATTTGGGAAATGTGAGCAGATAATTGATCAGAAAGCCCAGCACATAGCAGTGGTCTGATGAGCAAACGGAGGATGGAAAGACTGAGCAGCTTGTTCTCAGTCTTACAGGAGGAAATGGAAGGGAACTGCTTGAAGGAGCTGAAGGTGAAAGCCCACAGCCACCATTGCTTCATTCTCAAGGTGTGGGGACGGGCATGACAGGATATGTGGGTGAGGAGGCATTCTGGGCTCATTCAGCTAGTCCTTTGTTTTCTGGGGACTGAGAAGGGAGATGGTTTATCCACAGACATGGAGTAACTTAGGGTCAATGCTGGGACCAGACCCGGCCTCCCGGGGACTCCTTGTACGGTGTTTCTGACCTTCTCTCCTCCGACCTCTCCTAGGGAAGGCCTCATCTCCTCTCCAGGGGCCACGTGAAATAGCTCTTCAGCCCACCTCTGGATTCATGTGATACATTTCATGTGCTACTCCTTTGATATTATGCTGCTTCATCTACTCACGACCCATGTGGGGAAGCAGGGAGGTGTTTGGCTTTGCTTTGCTTTTCCTCACCTGCCGGCCTGCTCAGCAGCCCTCTCACGTGGGGCCGAGCGCAGTGCCATAAAGTCCCTGAGTATCTTCAACTCCTCCTCTCCCAGCCTGTGGAAACTCCGGGTTTGGAGGGTAATGGACTGACTAGGTTGGGGAAAATGTTTTGCTTGGCACCGAAGGTTCCATCGTCAAAATCTCTAGGGGAAAGCTGGGTGTGGTGGGCGTGTACCTGTAGTTCCAGCTACTCAGGAAGCCGAAGAGGGAGGATCACTTGAGCCCAGGAGTTCGAGGCTGCAGTGAGCCATGATTGCACCACTGCACTCCAGCCTGGGTGACAAAGCGAGACCCAGTCTCTAAACAAAAAAAAAAAAAAAGGAAAAAAATTCCAGGAGGACCATGCTCTGTGTGACAGAGACATCCTCCACCTTGAACTTGGTGCTCTGTGCGCTTTCTCTCATCCAGTTCCCCTTAGAACCCTGAAGATCAGATGCTGAGAGATTCCTTTGATCCTGGAGTTGAGCAGACCCAGCCTTGGAGGTCTGAAAAGGCTGGGGATGCCACACACATGAAGCACAAAGCTTTCTCTCTGCAAAGCCGCAAACAGAAGAGGCAGCGAGGAAGAAGCCTGAGAGATGTTAGCTCCTGCTGAACTGATGACATCACCACCCGGGGCCATGACCTTGGGTCAAAGGTTTGATCAAAGACACAGGGCAAAGCCATGTGCCATCATTCCAGGACCAGTTTTCCTGCAAAGGCCAATTATAAGAGGAGGAGCAGCTCACGAAGCTCTAGCCCTCGGCGGGTGACCTCTATGGGTTTGGGTTTACTGGAAGGAGGCCCAGTCTGGCCTGGTCTGGTGGGAGTTGCACCGTGAGGCAGCTCCTCTTTCTTGGCATCCGATTCCTTATCTGTAAAACAAGTGGCCTGGACCTCAGTGTCCCTCAGCCTTTCTCCAGATCCTGAAGTCTGAGTCCCTGTCATCAGAACATTGGTTCCAGAGGATGTGCTGTTCCCAGTTGACCCCTCGAAGCTCAGCTCAGCTTTTGTCCTTTCCTTGGTGGTTCCTCTCGACCCCCTCCCGAGATCTTCAGGATAGGGTGGCAGATTTGAGGGTCAGGAGGGGGCCTGGACATTGTGGGCAGAGTCAGGAGCGGCTCCGTGCCCTGGGGTGAGCCGATTCCCTCTGAGCCTCAGGGACCATGCTGTGAAATTTGGAAACCACAGGTGCCCAGCGCAGAGCCAGGCAAAGCTGTGTCTGGCCAGGGCATGGAAGGGTATGGGCATGTCAGGGCCACACTGCAGCCCTGCCTGGCACTGACCCATCCTCATGACCATCTTCTGAAGCTTCTCCCCCAGATCTAGGACCCGTCGGGGCAGATCCGTGGTGAGGGTGGGCTCTGAGTGTGGGCAGCGGCGGTGGGTCTAGTCCAAATGCCTCTGGGGCAGGAGGCGCATAGATGGGAGAGGAGAGGAGGCAAGCTGGAGGTGGGCATGGGGTCAGCAGAGAGAGAGGTGGGGCAGGCGTGGGCAGAGGCAGGAGGGCAGGCAGATGCAGCCTGGGGGAAGAGAGAGGGAGAGGGATGCAGACAGCGAGGCCAGGAGGAGACAGGCAGGGAGAAGCAGAGGGGCAGGCACAGGGTGGGGACAGGTGGACACCCAGCTGGTCCCAGGCACACCCACAGAGCAGGAGAGCAGGCAGAGAGGTCGCTGGGAGCCCATGGCAGGCCTGGCCCTGCTTCCTAGCCCTGGGCCTGTGGCTGGGGTTTTCCATGCCTGCCAGGCTGGGGCCGTCTTCCTTGTCAGGAATGTGTCACTGGCAGTATGCCTTAGGAGGCGCTGGCAGGAAGGGACCCATTGGGCCATCCTGGGAGTGTGTCTCACAGGCTGCCCACACAAAAGCTCCTCTCTCTCTCTCAGTCTCACTGCCTCTGTTTCTCTCTCTGTGTGTGTCTCTTGCTGTCTCTCTGTCTCTCTCTTTCTCTTGCTGTCTCTGCTTCTCTCTCTCTGTCTCTGTCTCTTTCTGTCTCTCTCTTGCTGTCTCTGCTTCTCTCTCTCCATTTGTCTCTTTCACTGTCTCTCTCTCTCTTGCTATCGCTGCTTCTCTGTCTCTCTCTCTGTTCCTCCAAGGGCCAGCACCCCCACTGTAGAAACACCCAGATGCACTCACACACAAATGCACGCAGGCGCATTTACCTAACGGTCTGACGGTGAACACCGCAGCCCTGCACACACATGCAGGACACGCGGAGTCCACTGGGAGTGCTCACGCAGGTGCAGCCATGCGGCCATGCCCTGACTATTCTGGGAGAGCCTCGGGGTGAGGGGCACGGCTGGCGGGTGCAGAGTTGCCGTGCCCTCCTCGTACCTTTGCCATTTGTAGTAACTTCTGGAGCCGCTAATGAGCAGGCCCAGCTCCTCTGGGGCTCTAGGTACAGCTCCCCATTGCTACAAGTCCCCCACCCCAGTGCCACTGTCCAGCTCTGAGCTCCTTCCATCCTGCCCCTGCTGCTTTGTTTGAAGTCTCTAAGAAGAATCAAAGTCATCCTGAGCTGTGCATGGCTCCAGAGGCCTCCTCTTCCATAGGAGGGAGGGCCGGGGCAGATTGAAGGGCCCACTGTCCTACACCCTTGACGGTGGGTGGCTTGGGAACAGATCAGAAGCTAGGAAGGTAGGGACAGGTGAAATTGTTGAAGCTGCTCTGCCTGGGGTGGGGACGGAGGCTCCTCCAGAAAGGGAATTAGTGTTGTTCATGGAGCCCTAATGGGTAAAGCTGGGCTGATTCATAAGATCCTTTCCTGGCACAATCCTTGCTTGGAGACCTCAAGGGCATGGCCTGCTAAGAAGGTGGGAAGCTCCCCCATTCCTGGGGGGATTCAAAAAAGCCACTGCACCAGGGTTGTGGGGGAGAAGGAAGGACTGCTTTGGGCAGGGAGTTCCCCAGCTGGCTTTGAGCGCTGTGGTGCTCCTGCTTCAATGCACAAGAGGCCCGCTGCACTCAAAAGGGGAGGAGATGTTCAAACAGGAGGAGCCAAGGCTGTTCTGCCCCAGCCCAGCAGGCAGCAGCCAGGAGCATGCAGGGCCCTGGAGCCACACTGCTGCCACCTGGGATCAAATGCTGGCTCTGTCGCCCACCTGCCCTGTGACTTTGCCTAAGGGGTGTTACCTCTCTCTGCCTTATTTCCTTTATTTATTCCAAACAAAAAGCCAAACAAACAATAGCCATGAGAACTGCCACTTTATGGGGCCATGAGAAGGAGTCAATTAATTGATGTGTATGCAAAGTGAATTGAAAGGTGGCTGTCACATAGTAAGTACCATGTGAGCATCAGCTTCTGTGTCTCAGGCACTGTACTGGGCATTTTAAATTTTCTTTTATCCCATCTTTGTCAGAATTCTGAGAGGTAGTTGATTATTTTATAATTGAGGAAGCTGAGACTCAGAAGGATGCTGGGGGCCATAAAGGTCATACAGCAAGTGGATAGGAGAGTCAGTCTCTTGACTGCTGGCTATCTGAGTAGACCCATCCTCCCCTCCCACCATCACCACCATCTCCTCCATCATCACCATGATCATCACCATCACCACCATCGCTACCACTGTCACCACCATCACCATCATCACCATCACCACTATCACCATCACCATCACCACCAGCGCCATCACCACTATCGCCATTACCACCATCACCACCATCACCACCATCACTATCACCACCACCACCACCACCATCACCACCATCACCACCACCATCACCACCACCACCACCACCACCATCACCATCACTATCACCACCATCACTCACCACCACCACCATCGCCATCACCACTATCGCCATTACCACTATCACCACCATCACCACCATCACTATCACCACCACCACCATCACCATCCCATCACCACCATCACTATCACCACCACATACCACCATCACCACCATCACCATCACCACCATCACCACCACCACCATCACCACCACCACCATCACCATCACCACCATCACCACCATCACCATCACCACCATCACCATCACCACCATCACCATCACCACCACCACCACCATCACCACCATCACCACCACCACCATCACCACCATCACCATCACCACCATCACCACCATCACCACCACCACCATCACCACCATCACCATCACCACCATCACTATCACCACCACCACCACCACCACCACCACCACCATCACCACTACCACCATCACCATCACCACCATCGCCATCACCGCCATCACCATTACCACCATCGCCATCACCACCATCACTATCACCACCACCACCACCAACATCACCACCATCACCATCACCACCATCACTATCCACCACACCACCACCATCACCACCATCACCATCACCACCACCACCATCACCACCACCATCACCACCACCACCATCACCACCATCACCATACCACCACCATCACCACCATCACCATACCACCTATCACCATCAAACCACCATCGCCATCACCACCATCACTATCACCACCACCACCACCACCATCACCACCATCACCATCACCACCATCACTATCACCACCACCACCACCACCATACCATCACCACCATCACCACCATCACCATCACCATCACCACCATCACCACCATCACCACCACCACCATCACCACCATCACCATCACCACCATCACCACCACCACCACCATCACCACTACCACCATCACCACCATCACCACCATCACCATCACCACCACCACCACCCACCACCATCACCATCACCACCATCACCATCACCACCATCACCACCATCACCACCACCACCACCATCACCACCATCACTATACCACCACCACCACCACCACCACCACCATCACCACTACCACCATCACCATCACCACCATCACCATCACCACCATCACTATCACCACCACCACCATCACCATCACCACCATCACTATCAAACTGTCTCTATGAGAAGAGAAAGACATGAGAATCTGATGGGGTCTGGGAGGCCCAAGCTGGGGCAGAAGGCCTCTTATTGTAACTGGAATAGAAATAGGCAAATGTGAGAGCCAAAGAGATTGCTATCCCTCTAGGGATTCCAAAGGTGACATTTCTCATTGGTGATCATTAGTCACAGCAGCAAGCAGAAACCCAAGTAGTGTGCTGAGCAGGCCAGACGGGAGTGCAATGGGAAAGGCTCCATCACCTTAGTCAGACCTGGCCATGAGCCCTGCCTCTCCTGCCGCCCTGGAGAGTAACCAGGAGCAGGTCACTTGCCCTCTTTGATTCTCAGTGTGTTTGTGTCACTGGGAATGTCAGAATCCTTCAGGAAGGCTATTGAGAGAATTAAACGGAATCTACTGACTTTCTGGGCTTCAGGAGGGCAGAGGCTCTTGTTCTCTTGTCCTTTCTGTTTCCTGTGGCCTCCCTAGCATCCAGGTAGTGACCAGGTTGCAGCAGACGGCGGACACCCAGGACATGCTCATGCCCTCGCTCCTCTGCTCCCTAGTGAGGCCATCAGCCTAACGATCATAACCTCCTAACAGAACATGAGCATCTCACACCACGATGGTGCCTTCCCTCTGTCCCGGCACACACTGTCCTGTGGTCAGACACCCTTGCACCATCATCCCTGCCCCTCATCTGCCATATGACAGTCACAGCCACCATCTCTACCAAACTACCACATCCTGCTCATTTAAGGGGTTCTCTTTTTTTTTCTTTTGAGATGGAGCCTCACTCAGTTGCCCAGGCTAGAGCACAGTGGCACGATCCCGGCTCACAGCAACTGCTGCCTCCTGGGGGTTCAAGTGATTCTCCCGCCTCAGCCTCCTGAGTAGCTAGGACTACAGGCATATACCACCATGCCCAGCTAACTTTTTGTATTTTTAGTAGAGATGGGGTTTCACCATGTTAGCCAGGATGGTCTCGATCTCCTGACCTCATGATCTGCCCATCTCAGCCTCCCAAAGTGCTGGGATTACAGGCGTGAACCACCACGCCTGGCAATTTAAGTGCTTCTTAAGGGTCTCCACACCCTTGCTCAACAGATGGAACATTCTACCCCACTCTGGTCTTTGCTTTACCCTCCCCGTTGGTCATCTCTGCAGGGCACACTGTCTTGCAAAGATGGGAGACTGGGTGTCAGGCAAACTGGGGCTGGAATCTGGGTGTTAATGTGGTCTGTTACTTTGGGGCAGTCACTTATTCTTGTGAGTGTTCATCTTCCCCTCAGAGAAAATCAGAAGGGTTGCTGAAGGTCCTGGTGTGTGAATGTGCTTGCTGAATCTAGGGATTTGGTAACATGTCTTTGCTTTTTCTTTTCCTTCTTACACTTCCACTGCCTTAATTCCAATTATTTGGAGGTATTTTTCAACACTGTTGAGCTCCTTGGAATAACAAGCTTGTTAGTTTCAAGGTGAACCCAGTTACAATCCACTTGTTATCTCAGGACACCCCAACTTTGAAGTAGAGGAATTAGCATCTTGCTAATTTTCTTGGTGAAAATAATTTTTAAATCATTAAAGAGGGTGTCTCTCTAAAAATTTTTTTAAAAGAGAGAGATTGGTTGTGGAAGCATTTGGGAGTATGAGTGTTTTCCCAGGAGTCATTATTGGAGGATGGGGTTAGAGGTTCAGATCATCTCTGAAACTAGGAGTCAGGGGAAGCCAGGTCCAGGTTTGACATAGGTGCTGTCCCTGCTGTCTCTCGTTACTGCCCAGCCATTCTCCCTGAACCTGCTCCAATTCGGCCCTCACCCTGTCATTCAGGGCACCAATAACCTGTAGGATGCCAAACCTCACCATAAATGTTGCCCCTTCTTTTTTGAGACAGGGTCTTGCTCTGTCACCCAGGCTGGAGTGCAGTGGAGCAATCTCAGCTCACTGTAGCCTCTGCCTCCTGGGTTCCCGTGATTCTCTGCCTCAGCCTCCTGTGTAGTTGGGACTACTGGTGCACAGCAGCACACCTGGCTAGTTTTTGTATGTTTTTTGGTAGAGATAGAGTTTCACCATGTTGGCCAGGCTGGTCTCAAATTCCTAGCCTCAAGTGATCCACCTGCCTTGGCCTCCCAAAGTCCTGGGATTACAGGCGTGAGCCACCGGGCACAGCCTGTCCCCCTTTTTATTTGACATTTAAGATTTGGTGCTGTGGACTGCTGGCTCCCTGCTGCATAAAACACTCCCTCCACATACCCTGCAGACCTCCCTCTCCCTGGTTCTTCTCCCACCTCACTGGCCTCCCCTTCTCAGTCTCCTTTGCCGGCCACTCCTCATCCCCCACATTTCAATATTGGAGGCTGCAGGCCTTTCCAAATGGAAAGCCCCAACTGGGCCCCACACCTTGAGATCTGAAAGCCAGGCTTACAGATCCAGATGCTTGCTGAGCACCTATAGGGCATCTCACATGGAAAATGTCCACCACTGGACTCATGTTCTCTGGCTCCAGCATTCCAGCAGTGTAGCGCAGAGCATTCACATTCTCTGACCCTCCGCATGTAATCTACCATCAGAGCCTGCTTAGTCTGCTTCAGGATAGATCCAGGGACTGGCTATTTCTCCTCTCCTCCACCCCCACCACATGGCAAAAATTACCATCGTTCCTTCCTCCGGGCCACTGTGGTGGCCTCCTGGCTGGTCTCTGCCTCCATCCGTTCCCTGTCACTGCCAGGCCCTCCCCCTGCTGCAGGGTGACACATCTTACTAGGGTCCGTCAGCCCCAACCCCAGCCTCTGGCCCCTTCCGCCTCATCTCACCGTTGCTCTTCCCTTTGCTGATCAACCCAGCCATGTGTCCCTACTCTTACCTCCAGGTCCTTTCCCAAACCTCCCAATCGTCCCTTCCCCCCAGTAGAGTCATCCCACGCCTCCAGCCACCTGCTATGCCACCCTGTCTTCTATCCCTGCCTTAGCACTTCCCCACTACTGCCCCCACCTGCTGTCATCACACACGTCTTGGAGACCCCAGTGCCTTATTTGATCAATTTCCATCTTTTCCACTGGATGGCAGCTCCCTGAGGACAGAGAGCTTGTCATTTTGCCATCATTTTATGCCCAGGATCAGATCAGTGCCAGGTGCATACTGGGTACTCATTAGACGTGGAATGAAGGGAGGTTTGGTCTCGGAAGATCTGCTGGCTCTCTTGCAAAAAGGCTGCCAGGGCTCTGCTGCCCCTGAGCTCCCCTTCACCTCCATCCCCTCCCCATCCTCTCCTAGAGAAAGCTCCGCACAGTCTCTGGTGACACCTACTGGTGCTTGGTTTTGGGCCATTCCCTGGGAGGGGAAGGGAGGTCCAAGGAACCCTTGGGCCATTTGAAGTCATGGTTGATGGCTGGCACCCAAAGTCCCTGTTGGACAGGTAGCACTCATACCTAGTAACGACCATGAGCAGCACCTGCATTGCTCTGAATTCCAAACTTGGCCTTGGGGCACGAGGCTCTTCGTGGCGTGCATGGCATTTTCTCCTTCCTTTCCTGACCCTCTACTCCTGCCACTACCTGTGGGGTTCAGCCCCTCCTCACCCCCATGATAAGTGAAGCTCCTACAGGCTATTTGTCCTGCTCTTCCCATGGCTGGACTGTTCTCCTTCTTAACCCTCAGCTCAGGTGTCACTCACCTTAGAACTCCTCCCAGACCAGCTTATCCAATGTCTGTCCTGTGTCCCCATTGCCAAAGCCCCATCACATCACAGGAATATTTCGTCTGTGGCACAGGCTGCACACTGTGGCCAGCTTGCCTCTGTGTCGGCTTCTGTGTTGCTCTCTGCCTCCTCCACTAGCACGCGAGCACCAGGAGGGCAGGAGCCACTTGCCTGTGTGTTTACATGTTTGCACTTGTTTCTTGTGCTGTGACACCTGTGCCGGGCGCTTGGCAAATACGTGCTGGTTAAATGAAGGAATAAATGAGTGAGCACTTATTAGATACCAGATTTCATGCTGAGAACTTCCCGTCACTGCCCATCCTATTTAACCTTTAGGACAACCATGGATGGAAGGGGGCGGAGCTTTGTCCCTGTTTCTGAGTTTGGAAACAGACACCCAAGGGGTAACTGACATGAAAGACGTGAGGTCTGTCTGACCCCAGAGCTTCCTCCCATTGACCTGGGGGCTCGAGGTTCTTTCCTCTGGTCTGGTCCCGTTTTCGCTTCTCTGTACACTGGTGCACAGCTCACACTTGGCTGGGAGAGGAGAGATGGCCCTGGCAGTCCCTCACCTTGTTACTGTTTCTTGTGCCTCATCAGTCTCCAAAGACAACTGCATCCCCCAACTCCCATCAGGAAGGGCCCAGCTGTGCCAGAGCCCACCCCCTCATTCCTCGTGCTGCAACTTTCTGAGACAGGGTCAAGGAGGGGAAGGAGGGGAGGCGGCCCTGATCTCCTGGGCTGGTGTTTGCAGCTGTCGGCAGGTCCAGGGGGATTTTCCTTTCTAGCAATATTTTGTCTACTGCATATTTTACAGAATTCCTATGAAACACTCATATAAACATTCTCACAAAACACATGGCACCCTGACCATGCCATCTCGTGTGCCTAAACGATCTGGGAGATGTGGATTGAACAGCCAGAGGATCTGGGCCTTCTGGAGAGGCAGCTGATGCTGATACACTCTGGCCTAGAGGAGAAATGCAAGCCAGGAATCTCCAGAAAGTTCTGGAACAGGTGGTAGAGGTGGAACTGGGCATAAGAACCCAATGTCTGGATGCTAGATTGTCTTCATCTTCTCACATGGTGCACACCATGGCCCTGAGATGCGGTTAATAACGATTCCCCCTCCTCCTTTCAACTACTAGGAAAGTTACTTGTTCACCTATGAAATACGGATAATAGTATCTGCCCTGCAGACCATGGGGAGGATTAAATGAGAACCTATGGGTAATGCTGACACAGTATAGCCATTCAGCGATTGGCTGGTTATTATTCTGTCACAGCCAAGGTACTTTCCAGTGCTGAGATTGCAGATGGTGGTTAAGAGCTCAGATGCCCACATCTGACTCCCTAGGCTCAGTTCCTGCCTGTGCCACTTGTTAGCTGCGTGATATCAGGTAACTTACTTAACGTCTCTGAGCTTTGGCTTCTCATTGCATAAGCCAATGAATCCTATAGGTACAGAGTGATGAAGACCCTTCTAATAGTCAAGACTGTTCAAAGGCAAAATGGACTGCTATAGAAAGCACCAAGCTGGCTGTCTGCTGGTGCAGGCTTTGGAGACAAACAGGCTTGAATCCCTATTGGCTGGATGACCTGAGGCAGGTGACCTGACCCTTGGAGAGACTGCATCATGCAGTGACCAAGAACTGGATGCTGGAGCCATCGTGCTGACGTTGCCACCTACTAGCTGTGTGGCCTTGGGCAGTTGACTAACTTCTTGATGCCTTTCTTTCTACAGAAAGAAGTGAGTCTCCCTTTCTTTCTTTCTGTAAATAATAGCACCTATCTTGTAAAGCCGTGGTAAGGATTCAATTAAATGTGCTAATGTATTCAACATGCTTGGAACAGCGTCTGGTGCACAGCAAGCCACCTATATGTGTCTGCTGCTTGTGGAGATAACTACATCCCTCCAGCAGAGCAGCCAAGAGGCTCAGAAACAATCCACATGGCATTCCCAGTGCAGGACTTAGCCATGCGGGTACTCAGTCCCTGGGAGCTATTACAGTTGCAATCCTTATTAACATGACCCCTGGGCCCTGGGCCTGGTGTGTGTCTGTTGCTTATCTGAAAGGGGGATGTGTGGAGAATTCCTTGGCTGGCCTTGGAGCAGCAGAGAAACTGGATCTTGTGTCTGCTGGGCATCTGCTTAGCTCTTCCCTCCTCTGTCTCTTCCCCCTCCCACTTGGATGTTATACATCTTGTCTGTGGTTAGCTGCACTCAGCAGTGGCTGCCGCGTTGGGATGGATGATCCGTGATTGCTTCCTGTCTGGTACCCGGCGGGGCTTCCCTGGCATCCTTCCCTTGTTTCTACCAGCCCTGCTGTTCTCCTAACATGGGGTCACCATATCTCTTCCTAGATGCTAAATTCAGTTAGGAATTTATTCAAATACAGATACATTTCTCCTGTCTGATGAGTTTCTTATCTTGGACTCAGTTTTTATATCTGTGTAATGGGAACGAAATCTACCTTCTAGGATGGTTGTTGTGAGTTAAATCCAAAGCCAGATGATTGACACACACTGAGTGCTCAATAATTGCATGCACCCTCCTTTACCAGCTGGAAAAACTCTTGGCCAAGAGCCAGGGGATGACAAGGCTGTGTGTTCTGCAGACAGAACCGTGGCTGTGTCAACATAGTACACAAGGATGTCAGTCACCATGTTGTGCAAGCCCTTCTCCTCCCCTAATGGACAGACACGCCCTCCTTTTGCCATTTGGTAAACTGAGACCAAATAAATGTACATGTTTTTCCAGAAAGATTACAGTAAATTCCTGGTGTTTTTCCTTAGAGCAGCAGCTCTGATCAATCAGTAGGCTTCTGGTGAAATGGAACTCCTGTGTGAAGAGATAACCTTTTTCCTCTTCAGAAGTCTAGAATGTTCCACTTACCTAGAGAGGGAAGGAAAATGATTGCCAATGGGTAGACAACAAATGGACTTTAAGGAAGCAGTGTCTTTGTCATTAGACATTTTCATTTTTGTGTTTTCATGTTTTCAAAAAGGAAAATCAACCAGTGAAACAGCCAAATTAAATACACATTTTTAACTCCTGAGCACTTATCCTTGTTCCTAGTTTAGAACTACTTCTTATGCTGCTCCTGAAGGATTACCTGGGAATTCCATATTTATTGGGATAGAGAATGTAACTCGGTCTGCATTTCTTTTACCAAGGAAATAATGCACCAGTTCTCACCACCCTCATTAATTGTCCTAAGACATCCAGAAAGAGAATCTGACCTTCCAGTTGGTTACCCTGGCATATCAGTGAGGCTCACAGGAAGGATATGCATGCAAATTTGGAATGCACTCAGCTGCAAGTAAAGAAAACCTATATACAGTGGCTTAAACAAATAGAAGTATTTTTTGTTGTTGTTTTGTTCTTTTAATCTTATGCTTCTCACCTAGGATTGGAATTGCTGGCTTGATAGTTCTTCCATTCTCCTAGACAGTCCCCCAAACATGATGTTTCACATTCAAAGGCGGAAGAGGGAAAATAAACTACCACCCCATCCACCTATCTATTCCCTTACATCAAGAAAACCAAAAGCTTTTTTAAGCCATCCTTTCCTTCATCCACAGCAAACTTTCGTTATTTGTCTCTGACACTGGGACCCGAGGAAGGTCTCCCTACCCAGGCTGGGATAAATGGAAACAAAGCCCTGGGGTTGTTGAAGTCTGAGTGGAGTCTCTAAGATCCAGGAGGAGGAGGCTTGGGAAGCATGGAGACACACTGACTCCCAGTAGCACTCATCCTTTCTTGCACTCACATGTTTGGAGTCTGTTCCTGTCGTCAGCCCTGCAGTGCCCTAAGGCAGGGACGAGGACATCTCTATCATCCACTTCTGTGACCTTAGAGCTGGCTCAATGCTTGGAACATATCTGGAGCTCAGTAAAGAATTGCATTTGAATAAATGAGTGAATAGAGAAATAAGCAGATCATTCTCCAAGATACGGGGATATCTTGGCCAAAAGGAAATGCAAAATGGCTTCTAATTATAGGCTAAGAGAAGCCACGGATGCTAACCCTATCTCCCTGCCAAGCAGGTGGACCCCAAGAGCCCTGGCATCCCTGGGAAGCCTGGCTGGAGGGGTATTTTGGAAGCCATTTGTTCTGACTTAACCAACTCAACTGTAAATTGCCCCTTGAGCCTCGTGAATGTGTGAGGCTTGGTGATGGCCCCAGAGGGAATTTGTGGGTTGTTTTGAGAAAGATTCCTTAAAGCAATTTGAGAAAGTTCTATATCTTTGAGTAGAATCTCCATCATTTCTGTGTTCGTGGTTCTCCCCTTGGGAAATTTGCAGAGATGTGACTCAATGGAGCAGCTACCCTGAGCGCCAGCCACCAGCCTCCAGAGATTCGCTCATCATCAAAGATAGAACCTTCTGAGTCAACCCATCTTAAATTTTAAACTCATTAAAATGACACGCAATTCCCAGCCTGTCTCTCTGGCAGGCTGCCAAGCTTAAAGTAATTGATCGTCACCCCACAGCTGCCGCTGTCCTGGGTAGAGCTGTCTAAATATTGTGCTGCGCCTGCACCGGTTGCTGTACGTGGTGCCAGACAGACAGCTTGGTGCTGTTTCCAAAATAACCCCTTCCATGGTGCTTGTCAGACCTGGTGGTGCCTTTGAGGATAAACATTAAAAATACCTCCTCCCAAATCAGGAAAGATCTCATTTGCTCCCCTCACTGCTGATAGAGAAAGGCGTCTCAAACTGGTCCTGTGCTGAGACGTTTATACCCTCAAATTTGAGAAGAGGCCATTGTATATAGAACTGATGGGGGAGTGGAGCTGCCGAATAATAATGTGATTATAGTAGTAATGTGTGATAACCAAATTGCTTCATGGGCAGGGCTGGGTCTTCAGGGAGGTAAGTGAGGTGCTTTGGGTGCTAAATTTAAGAGAATACAGAACTTCCTTACCCTAGTCTCAGTGCTGTTGTGGGCTTAATCTTACCCAATTCTCAAAATAGCCCTGTGACAAATGTGTGCATTTTAAGGTCTCCCATGCCACAGGTGCCCACACTAAGACACACAGATTAAGAGACTTCTCCAAGCCATGGAGGTAGTTGGCAGTGCAGTCAGCATGGACTCAGCACATTAAAATTCAAAGTTAGTGCTCCTTCTGGAATTGTTAGAAGGACTGAAAGAGTTTAGTTCTCTTCCAACTTTTTATCTATTTATTAATTTTTGAGACAGAGTCTTGTTCTGTCGCCCAGGCTGGCATGCAGTAGCGCAATCTCAGCTCACTGCAACCTCCACCTCCCGGGTTCAAGTGATTCTCCTGCCTCAGCCTCCTGAGTAGCTGGGGTTACAGGTGGATGCCAACATGCCCAGCTTATGTTTGCATTATTAGTAGAGCCGGGGTTTCACCATGTTGGCCAGGCTGGTCTCAAACTCCTGACCTCAAGTGACCCACCTACCTTGGCTTCCCAAAGTACAGACAAGAACCACCAGGCCTGGCCTTCTTCCAACTTTTTAAAGGTGAGGATTCATCAAGACTCTAAGATATTTTTGTAATATTGTATAATAATTTTTTATTGTATGACTTACTCAGCTACTTTCATATAACTGAGTTTTCCTTTTTGGAATTTGCCTTTTTATGGAATTGTACCTGAAGCTCCATCAGATGACTTATGGGACATCTTTCTGATCTGTCCCAGCACACAATTTCCATTTCATTGACATGCTACTGACTTGGAGGTTTCATGTATATGTGCATGCCTTCCTAAATGAGGTTCCCTCTGCCTGTATCACCTTTCCGTCTTTTGTCTGTCTGGCTAAATCTTACTGTTCTTTCAAAAAGAATCTTTCCAAGAAAGCTTCTCTGTCCTCCTGAGTTAGATTAGGTATTATATCTGTGTCCTGAACCCCCCCCCCCGCAGCAGGCACCTGTATCTGTCACTTACTCCACTGTGTTGATAATATTGATGTCCGTGTCTGGCTTCCTTGGACAAGGCTGTGAATTCATTGTAGACAGGGACAAAGCCTTGTTCATATTTCACCCCAGTACAGAACACAGTATTTGCAGAGTTGATGCTTAACAAATACACGGGAAAATGAAAACATGAGTGAGTGTGGAGCTGCCAGCTGCCTCTGCATCTTCTCTACCTCACATGCTGCATGGCGGGTTGGGGTTTGGTGTGCTGTCGTATTTCACAGAGTGACGATGGGTCACATTTTCTCATCGGTCTCTGTTTCCTCTTTCCTCAGATGTGCTCTGCCCTAGTGTTCGTGTAGAAGGAGATCGCTTTAAGCACACCAATGGAGGAACCAAGGAAATCACAGGTAAGGGAAAAACGGCAACCACACATGCCTGCTTCCGTGTATGATTTGCTGGGCCTGAGCATGACCCTAGTCAATTCAGGGGGTGGCCTCGCTGACCCTGTGTTTGTTCCCGTCTTTCACCAGAGTCCTGATAAAATGGTTTGAATCGTGCAGGTGGCAGCTCTCATCAAAGAACCATCCAACAGGAAAGAACATACATTCACATTTTCCATTTGGCAGGCTGTGGAGATTCTATAGGAGTCACTCAATAATGCATGAGAATGAATGAGTTTGTAAAGGAGCTGGTGAATGAGTAAGCAAATGATTGGCAAAGTGAGCAAACGACTGAATAAATAAATGTGTTTTGGAGTGAAAGCGAGAGTGAATCAGAGTTATAAATATATGAGTGAATCAATGGGTGAGAGAACAAAGAGACACGTGACTGCAGACCCAGCAGCAGAAAGAAATACCGCAGAGTCTCACCAAAGGCTGTCAGGCATATGACAGAGAGAAGGCTGTGAGCATGCAGGGACGGCCGAGGCTGCTCCCCACCATCCCAATTGATAACCTGAACATGGGGATCCAGGCCTTCCTGTGTCTGGGCACCCTGCTCAGCACTTTAAATACATATGGCAAAGAAGTGTTCTTCTCTCCCAACTCCCAACCAGGAAGCCACTGCAGGACAGCAGCCCAGCACTGCTCTTCTTGCCAATGACCCTGGGTTGGGTATCCCTCCGCTCCATCCTGCATCATCTTGGGTCCAATTCTAAGCACTTCTGTGTCCCCCCTCCTAGCAGGGAGCCTTGTGAGGTCAGGACGAGGTGTTTGGCAGGCACTGCTGAGACCCTGCTTGCATCCCAGGGACCGCGCCACATCAGTGTGCTCTGCTGACTTAAGACGTCCGCATCTGCATCTTGTGCCTGGGGGATTTTTCTGGAATGGTGGAAGGCTGCTCTGCCTATGTGCACTGTGGGGGAAAAGGTGCCAAGGAGTGAACACCCTTCAGGAGCAGCCCTCAACCAGTGGCCCTCAGTGCAGAAACACCCCAGCGCTACTGCTTCGTGAGTGGGATTATTCTGAGGTCCACGTTTGACCCCATTTCCCAGAGTTTCCTAGGGGCAGTCGTCCACCAGGGTAACTGGCCTCATGCCATACTCTGTCAGCTGCTTTCCTTCCCTGACTCCTGCCTCTACTCCCTGCTCAATCACCTCCCCAATAAACTACCAGCATTTTCAGAGGCAACCAGCAAAGACAGTGACATTCTTCAGGTGGGATACCTGGTGTGTAGCTGGTGCTCAATGGGGTGCTGTCACTGTCAGGGTTTATTTGTCTAATACATGAGATAAAGGTGACTTTCATCTTCTTCACTCTGTTAACTTAATTTCCTCAAAATAAGTAGATTCATGTCTGAGCTACCAGGTTGGTGCAAAGATAATTGTGCAAAACTTTCATGGCAAAACCGCAATTACTTTTGTACCAACCCAATACGTTGCCCAAGATGAAAAACTTCGGGGGCAGTTTGACTTAAACATTCCCGCTTATTGCCTTGGTAATCCGCAGCGAGGCTCTGGCTCCCGGATAATCTATTTTCTATCTGCTGGAGTGTGATGTGTCTGCCCAGCTCTTCCCTGAGACCCCTCTCATAGACATCTGTCTTCAAAGCAAATTCTTACCTTGCTGCGTTATCTACCTGTGGCTTTGGGAGCCGTGAATCCTTCCTAGCAGCATTCCCCCAAGTAATTCATTACCTAACACACGTATCCATAGAAGGGAATCATTATGACAATAATGTGATTAATAAAAGTAACAGTAAGAACAAATGCCTCCTGAGCATTTACTGTGTGCCAGTGGGTTTGCATGAATTTCCTCATTCCACTCTCACAGCATAGGAGATGCATTCCTCTGTATTTTATATGAGATGCACTGTTGCACATTTAACAGCTGGGAAAACCGAGGCACAGAGAGATTGAGCCACTTGCCTGAGTTTGTGGTGGGATCAGGATTTGCATTCAGAATCACCATTCAGCAAAGTCCACGTTTGTCACTGTTTTGCCACATCGAGTGGCCAAGCTGGGAGCTTGGACTGTACAATATGCATTTCTAGGTACTGATTCAACAGAGTGAAGAAGTGAAATTCATATTTGTCTTAAAAATCAGGCAAACTTCCCTGGACCATCAAAAGTGAGTCTCTTTTCCTGCCATAAGAAGGGGAAAATAGGCTGTGTTGTGGATTCAGAACTCTCCCCCCATAGACTGGCTGCCCCCAGACAGGCAGCCCAAGAGAGGGGACACAGCACGTTTCCTTTCCTTGCATCTACTTGGTGGCTGGAAGAGTTAAAAAAATATATTGCACTTCCTTTGCTGCCATCAGGCCCATGCAGACCACTATTGTCTCTCCTCTGGAGTGTTGTAGCATCTCTGTAATCAGCACGTCAGTCTCCAGCACTGCCCTCTTCCCTCTGCTTCATCAAGTGGTGTCTTTCTAAAACCTGGATTCCTTGGCTTCTAGAATCTAGTCCATGCTTCCTACTCTGCAGGAGACGTTCTGCCTCTGTCCTAGCTTACTCATGGGTCTGTTGGAATGCTTACTGGCCCCCAAAGATGCAGTGCTCCCCTTGGCTGTGATATTTCCTCTCTGTGGTGTGCTCATCCCCACCTCATTCTCACAGTGAACTCCTATTCATCCCCCAAAGCCCAACTCAACAGTCATCTCCAGGAAACTGCTTGAAGCCCCACAGGGCAATTAGTTGCTCTTTTAGGATTTTATTCTATTCTGAGAACTCCAATCTGGAGGCATTATAATTATTTGCTTCCCTGTCTACTCCCCAGCAAGCATATGAGCTGTTTGAGAGCATTTGTTATACTTGGGCATTATTTTATGTGTCTTAAGAGTAGAGGACAGCTGGGTGCAGTGACTCATACCTGTAATCCCAGCACTTTGGGAGGCTGAGGCAGGTGGATCACAAGGTCAACAGATCAAGACCATCCTGGCTAACCTGGTGAAACCCTGTTTCTGCTAAAAATACAAAAAATTAGCTGGGCGTGGTGGCAGGTGCCTGTAGTCCCATCTACTCAGGAGGCTGAGGCAGGAGAATCACTTGAACCCGGGAGGCGGAGGTTGCAGTGAGCAGAGATCGCACCACTGTACTCCAGCCTGGTCAACAGAGCAAGGCTCCATCTCAAAAAACAAACAAAAAACAGTAGAGGACAGTACCTGGCACTTAGAAGGAATGTGACGAATGTTTGCTGAATGAGTGGATGGATTTATGAATGAATTAGTGAAAGTAAGAAGCATTAATCAAAGGATGAAAACACAAATGGTTGGATGGGAGGTTGGATGGAGGGTTGGACAAAAAGATGGATGGGAGAAGGAAGAAAGGAAAGGAGGGAGAAAGCAAGGGTGGAAGGAAGGAAGGCAGACAGACAAATGAACAAACGAATCTGCCTGCATCATCTGTAACTCAGAATGGATCTAAAGCTTTTTCGGTCAGTCTATAGACTGAAGAATAGCAATTATTTTCTACTTAAGAATAATTCTGGCTGGGCACGGTGGCTCATGCCTGTAATCCTAGTGCTTTTGGAAGCCAAGGCAGGTGAATTGCTTGAACCCAGGAGTTCAAAACCAGCCTGGGCAACATAGTGAAACCCTGTCTCTACAAAAAATACACACACAAAAATTAGCCAAGTATGGTGGTACATGAACTATGTCTGTAAAAAATGCACACGAAAAAATTAGGCAGGGCTGAGGTGGGAGGATCACTTAAGCCCAGGAGGAAGAGGTTGCAGTGAGATGAGATCACGCCATGGCACTCCAGCCTGAGTGACAGAGCAGGACCCTATCTCAATAAAAAAAAATAAATAAATAAATAAATGAATGAATGAATGAATGAATGAATGAATGACTAACTAACTGATTCTTGCAGGGAAGATTTAGGAGTGTGTGTGTGTGTGTGTGTGTGTGTGTGTGTGTGTACACATGTGCACTTGCACATGAAAATGCAGAACTTTGAACAGATTTCTTATTCTATGACATATGTGGACGATCCTTCCAAAGAGTCTGTTTGGTGACGGGCCCTCTATTATGGACCCTCCTGTGTCAGTCCACAGCCTGAGTCCTGAAGCCTCCCCTCCCTCTTTGGAGTGTCCCTGGAAAAGAAATCACAATGCCAGCTGGACATCCTTCAATCTGCAGAGCAAATACCCTGTTTGTGCAGCTCTGAATGCACAGAGAATGTGCTTTATCTACCGTCCCCTCTAATTATAACCAGCCCCAGAAACCTGCTCTAGTCATGCTCAGGCTGAAGAGGGAATTATGGAGAGATGGAGCCTCAGATTTGCCAGTTTAAAGGGACAGCTTTTGTATTCTGGAAAAAAGACACTCGCCAAAAGCCTCACCTCCAGGCTTTTCAATAAATGACTCTGGCTATTTTTAGGGTGTATCTGGGCTGGGTCTGTGAGCATGAGAATGAGAATAGACACAGGAGATTGGAGGCATAGGTCTTAGATGGCCCTGCTGCTCGCCAGCCAGCAAGCCTTGGGTCAATCTCTTGACATCTCTGAGCCTCGGTTTCCTCACCTGTGTAACAGTGGATCCTTCAGAATGTCTTCACGAGTCCCTCTCAGATCTGATAACCAAATATTCTGCAAATTCTAGCCAATAAAAGTGTTACACAACTTTTCTAGAAGTTCAGCTACTTGGTGCTTAAAGCATATGTTAGGCATGTGTGGGTCTCAAATTTGGCCACAGACATCCTGGATTTCTCTCTCTTTCCACTTGGGCCCCCCATCCAGATAATCACCAAGTCCTGCCCATGGCACCTTCTAAACAGCTCTCCAGTTCAAGTGTTTCTTCCAGCCCTCCCTCCTCACCTGCCCTCATCTCACCTCCCCTCCTCTGCTGGTCTTCTTGCCCTCCATCCCCTGCCGCCAGAATGACCTTGGAAAATAGAAACCAGATGGTATTTCTCCCTCACTTTAAAGCCCTCAGTGACTCCTCATTGCCTTAAGAAAGAAACCCACACTCCCTGATATGGCTGACAGAGCCCAGCCTAACTGGCCCCAGCCCACACCATTCCCAGCCAGTGTGCCCCCCACATGGGTCCTGACATCCCACTGCAGCGCAGATTTCCTGTTGATGATTGCAATCTCAGCAGCCCACGCAGCATCTAACACATAGGAGGCCCTTAATAGCAGGCCATGAATTCCTTCAGCCTCTTCTCTCTTTCCACAAACAAACCACAAACGCTCAAACAGGAGCAGCAAAAGCAGCAGGCATTTTAAGGATGGAGAAACAGATCAAATCATCCCTTTCCTCAAAGAGCTCTCCACCTACTGAAGGAGACAGCTGCATAGACAGATAAGCTTCTGCCTGTATCTTGCCCAGACCCATCTAGACTCCGAGAGGAACTAAGGCAGCCTGGGGGGGTTGGCAGAATTCCATGCAGGTCGACCTTTGCAGGATGAAGTGAGGAGCTCATAGTAGGTGCCTGGCACAGCAGGTGCAGCCAGTGACCTGGGCCATCGCCATGGTCTCCTGACACCACGTGGTCCAGTGGCCTCCCTGGCTTCAGCGAGGTGTCCCGTCTATTTTGCAAGAAACAATTGCGTTTTTATCTCAGAGCGCCTTGCATCGCAGCCCGCTTTCCTCGGGAACATTTTTTATTCTTCTCAGCCTTTATTTATTTTGGGCAATTTATCTTTTTTTTTTTTTTTTTTTTTTTTTTTTTTTTTTTTTTTTTTTTTTTTTTTTTTTTGGTACCCTTTGCTGCCACCCAGTTAATTCCTTCTTGTTCCAAGTTTTGCTGTGTTCAACTCTTTGTTTTTGTTCACTGAAACCAATCAAAGTGGAACCAGGAAAGTAGAGCATAGGCTTGCTTTTTGAAAACAAGTATTTCATATATTCTCTCCAATGTGACTGCTGAGGGGAAAAGCAGATGAAGGTGTCAATTTTTAGTGGCATCTAATGGTCTGTGGAGTAGAGGAGACGCTCACTTTGGAGTTCCTAGCCCTTACCTTTCCCGGGGTGGGCACGTGTCCGCCCTGGACAAGCTCTTGCGCTCTCCTCACTCCCCCCTCATCCCTCAGTGAGTGTGTGGGGGCTGCTGAGGCCACCTGTGAGCCGCCTCTGAGTAACAGCCCCCACTCCCCACAAGCCATCAGGGACCCCAGCTCCGTAGGATTCCTCAAGCGACTGCACAGATGACAAATGGAGGTTTAAGAGGCCGAGGACTTGCCCCGAAGCCGTGGAGCTGCTGAGTCTGAGAATAGGGACGGGAACTCCAGTGTGGCCAACTGAGGTGCTCTCCTCCCTCCACATCACGGCCTGCTTCCGCTCCCTCAATTAAACTGGCTGCTGCTTTTCTTCAGCAGCGACCCCTTCCCCCAGCTCCCACCTCAACAACTCCCAGGTGCTGTCTGAGCCCCTGAAGGTAACAACCTTGCAAGGCACATCCTCACCCCTGCATCACTGAGGAGGCCACCAGGATGCCTCCTGCCTCTGGCCAGGGCTGGGCCAAGTTTTGAACCTAGAATGGGCTGTTCTCAACACCTGTTCTCACTATTCCTCCTTTCTATGAGACAACATCTGATCCTAAGCAGGCTGTGCTCCCCCTCACCTTAGGCGCCAGTTTCTTGTAATCCTGGAGCTCCAGGACCCTCCAGGTCTTTGTGGCCAAGCTCCCCCATTTAGAGGCACCAGCCCCTCCTACTGCTGGGGCTCCTCAGGCCCTAGGACACTTCCAGGCACAGGGGCCACAGTACAGGGGCTGCCCGGTGGATTGTCAAAGGCCCCTTGTTATATGGGGCTAAGTCAGTTTCAGCAGCTGCTCGTCACTGGGCCTGCTTGGGAGCCCAGAGCTGTGGAGACTCTTGAGGCTTCCGTCCCTAGGCATTGCTGAGACTGCAGCCTCTGGGGCATTGCTTCCCTGCTCAGGTGGGCTGGGGGCTGTGCCAACAGCAGTGCCCGGGGGGTGGGGGCTCTCTCAGCAGGCATTTAGTGAATGTTTCCCAGTGTCTGGGTGACTGGCTTCGCCCAACTTAGGATCTCTTGGGGATACTCCCCAGGACTCCCTCCCTGCTGGGGGTGGAGCCGCTCCCAGCCATGCACCCTGGAGGCCTGGTTCTTATAACTGGAGTGAGTGAGGTGGGGCCCTGGGGTGGTGGCAGAGCTATTGTCAGGGGACTAAGCTTCACTTGGCTCAACAGGTTCCCATTGTGGTCCCCAGGGCGGGGACAGTGGGGTTGACCATGTGAGCCCTGGGTTCTGGCTTTCCCCCAGGTATTTAATCCTGTCATCACCCTTGGGTCTCATGACAGCCCTGCAATAGATTATTCTCTCCATTTTTCCAGTTACAGAAACAGGCTCAACAAAACCAGATAACTTCCTCAGTCTCCCAGCTGGAGCTCTGTGTGGGAGCAGAGTGCCTTGGGCTGCGTTAAACATTGTAAATGCCCACTGTGCATTGTACCTTTACCTGGGATTAACCCCATGGCTTTGAATAGGAGCCACGGCTGTTCTGTTAACTCACATCTCCTGGCATACTGAACACAGGGATTCTTCACTGCATAAAATTGCACATTCAAATGAACTGTTATGCAAGAAATGCAGTTTGGGGCTCTTTCCAGCCATGGCAAAAATTGGAGAAAATATGATCCATAGTTTTTGGTGCTAAAGCTGCAACAGATGATCAGATTGCACCCATTCTCCCAGTTTACAGATGAGGAGACTGATGTCCAGAAAGAAAGTGACTCAGCCAGGATCACAGGATGTTGGTGTCAGGGAGACCCACCCACCTCTCCATGCTGCATGTTTATCTAGAGCTTGTGAGGGTTTAGGGGAGTGATCATGCGCTCATTCAGGGTGACGACCCATTAGAGCACACAGCATTTAGTGAGCACCTACTGTATTTCAGGCATGTTCCTACACATTTTCTCATTTAAAACTCAAAGTGATTTTCCAAGACATGAATGTCTAATAGTAGAGGCAGAATGTATTGACCCTGGCAGACAGGCAGACACTGTGCAGGGCCATTGCCTGTCCATGCCTGATCATGACTGGTTATTCTTTTTTCTTTTCTTTTCTTTTTCTTTTTTTTTTTTTTTGCGATGGAGTCTCTCTCTCTCTCACCCAGGCTGGAGTGCTATGGCGCGATCTTGGCTCACTGCAACCTCCGCCTCCCAAGTCCAAGCAATTCTCCTGCCTCAGCCTCCCCAGTAGCTGGGATTACAGACACCCACCACCACGCCTGGCTAATTTTTGTATTTTTAGTAGAGACAGGGTTTCACCATATTGGCCAGGCTGGTCTTAACCTCCTGACTTTGAGTGATCCACCCACCTTGGCCTCCCAAAGTGCTGGGATTATACACATGAGCCACTGTGCTCAGCTAACTGGTTATTCTTAATGTCCCATTTGGTGGGTGAAGACTTGAGGTCCAGACAGGATGAGTAAATTACCTGAGAGCTGGCAGGGAGAGAAAGTGTGGGAGACAGGGATTTGCATGTAAATTGTTATCATGGCCCTTACTTGTCTACTACCTTGTGCTATTTTTATCCCAATTTTATAAAACTTCAGGGGAAACAAGCTCAGAGAGGTTGGGCTCGTGCTCGAGGCCACACAGCTCATTAGTGGGACTCACTCCGGAGTATCCGGCCACGTGTTGGGTGTACTCTCTTCCGCACAGTCTCTCCCAGGGACCAAGGCTGCGTTACAGCTCAGAGTGAGGCCCTCTGTTTAGTTTGACAAATCTGCACCACGGACCAGGCCTGCAGGTCCCGAGGATGGGGAATAGGGTGGCAAACTCAGCAAGCTGGGCCCCGTCCTCAAACAGCTGACAGCCTGTGCCCTGTGGCAGCCTCTCAGCTGGGTCAACACATACACCACAGGGGACCTCGGTTGTAGGAGTGTGGGTGCCTGCTCCCTCTGACAAATCACCCATCTCCAGAGACGCTGAATCACTCACATTAGTGTGTATAAACAAGCACAGTTTGGAGGGGTGCTTTTTCCATCTGTAATAAAGCTTCTGAATACTGTTCCCATCTTAAAGACCCAACATCATTTAACATAATATCATGAATTCTATTAAGTAGCTGGTATGTGACATGCTATTTGAAAATGACATAATGGCAGCTCTTAGTCATTTTCCAAGAACTTGACAACCACGAGATGGCACAGGGCTGGGAACGGTTCAATCCAGAAAGCACAAGGCTCTAATCCCAGAGCAACCTTGCCCTACTCAGAACCCCTTTCCCAGACCACTGCGGGCCAGAACAGGCCTCTGCCTTGTAGCTTTCTCCCAGGGCACCTTCCCTGTCGCCTCAGCCCTGCTCCTCTCCAGTGCTACCCTGCTCCCTGACCATGCCTGAAAGCGTACTGCACACTTGCACTGTGCATTTCTTTATTTCTGGCCTCCCCACCAGTTCCAGTTCTCTCGGAGCCGGGATTTTGTGTTGGTGCCTGCTGCAACCCTGGAGCTCACGGGGCTTGGCATCCTGCAAACTCGCATAAAGATCTGCTGAATAAATACATGACATCTATAAATAGAATTGAGCGTTACAGGGTGGTACAATTGTGATGAGAAAGCAGTGAATATAAAAAGCGCTTTGTTGGTGATTTGCTGTATGTCAGGTACTGTATGAAGAACTCTGTATCATTTCATTTAAGTCTCATAGCAATGAGGTACATTCTAAAGCAATCACCTTTATACAGATGAAAAAAAAAACCCATGCTCAGAGGTATCTGGCAACCTGCCTGAGGCCACCCAGCAAAGACATGGTGGTTAAGATCACAGCCCAGACCTCTCCAGTTCTAACACTCAAACTCTGCGTCAGTGCTACCCGCTTCCCTCCCCGACATTTCTTACACAATGCTTGGCGTGGACCTGGCTTTCAAAAGCATGTACTGAAGGAATAATCTTTTTGGGCAGAATTTAGTGGTAAAGAGGGCTAAGAGACATTCATCATGATGGTAGTCTGATAGGTTCATTTCCTGTTTTGTTTTCTTTTTTCAGTAGTGCCTTAGAATGTTGGAGACAGTAAGGAACTCTTCCTAAAGTCTCCTAGGTTAGGTGCCAATACCAAGAAGTATATTATTTCTGGGGGTGCACAGATGAGTTCGGTCCGCTGCCTGCATTCAGCAGGCTTCCCTCTAACCTGCTGGGAGCTTTCCCCAGTGTCTGAGAGAGGCAGTTTCAGGCGAGTGTTGGGTTGTACTGTCTTCAGACCCCTCTGAGAACCTGGTCTGGAAAATGATCCAATTGTGGGGGGAATGTGGACAAGCATGTGCTGGTGATCGTGGGGGAATAACTCGTAAAAGAAACCCACCATATGAATTTGTCATCATATGCTGAGTGTCGCATATTTAGGGTCATATGCAGTTGTCACAGACCTCTATCCAGTAGGCATCACTGCTCTCCTTCCACAGTGAAGTACCCAAGACTCTTGTGGGTCATGTGACTTGCCCAGTGTCACATACACATGGCTGCTCAGGATCAAATACCCATCCTCACCCTGGGCCCTCACCCAAGCCCAAAGCCCCCTGATTTTTCCATTACTTTACATTGACAATGCATATAAGGGCCTCTCTAGAGGAAAATTAAACTGAACTAAGGAAAAACAAAGCAAAGCAGAATCCTTTCAAATCATGCAGTATCATGAAGACAGTGTATTCTTCTCTGACGTTTCTCTCTTAAAATCATGAAACTCAAAAGCTGCCAAACTATTACCCAAGCGAAGTCCAAATGCAAGGCAAAAATGTGGCTGCAGGAAGGGAAGCCCTCCGTGGCCGTTTGCCTATGGAGCCAGCCTGCATGCGTGAAGTGCACACATCTAGGCTTCATGAACACCAAGGCCCTGCGGCTCTTGACACCTTCCATGTGTCTCACGCTTAAGCACATGCACACATATTCTCTTGAGAAAGCCAGTGTCTGTATTCTCCTGCACCTTTTTCGTGGAGTTGAAGCCGAAGCTGTACATCTCATTACTCGGGTGCTTATGTTTTCTCCCTGAAAATGCACTTGAACAATGCTCTCCACTTCTGTTCTCCTGGGGCAGGATGGGCAGGCTGCCTTTGCAGAGAGTGGATGTGATTTTCCTTTGTCTTTTAGACTCTTCCTTCTCCAAACTTACTCCCAGCTTTTCTCTTTGAACAGGTTTTGACCTGATGGATTTGTTCAGTGTGAAGGAAATCTTGGGGAAGAGAGAGAATGGAGCACACAGTTCCTATGTACGGATGGGATCTTTCCCTGTGGTGCAAAGTACTGAGTGAGTGGCTACTTCTCTTTCCAGATGTGCCCAGGGTGCCTGGGGAAGGGGCAAGAAAGGGGCGCAGCAGCCTCAGTTTTATACTTGGCATTGAGCTGGGCTTTAATTGACTCCTGCCTGATGAGGTTGCCCCATGATGAAGCAGATGAACAACTGGACCAGGGGAAATCAACCTGTTTTTGTAGCCAATTTATTATCATTGGCTTTATTGACTCTTTGATCTTTCTACACCCGTCTCTCCATACACATTTGGTGTTAATCATTCATTCATTCATACCTGTGTTCTTCTGTCCATTCGTGAAATAACAAACAGGTATGGTTTAGTAGTTTATAGCACCTGCTAAGGACCTGACACCGCATTCATGGTAGGTGTGGGTTCGCCGGAATCATGGAGTGGCTTTGGCCATTTGAGACTGAGTGTCCGTGTTGACTAGTACCCGGCTTTACATGTTACTCAACGCCCTTGTGCCTCAGTTTTCTCTCCAAAGCGGATGTTCCTGCCTTGCAACATTATTGACAGATATGATGAAAAGATTTGTCTAGTTCCTGACACTTATTGGGCCTCCAGTCCAGGGCTAAAGATGATACTAAAATGAATGCTCTTTTCTTCTTCTGATGGGCAGGCAGGTCTTTTGAAAACAAAAATGATATTGTTACAGGAAAGGGGTCCCAATCCAGACCCCAAGAGAGGGTTCTTGGATCTTGTGTAAGAAAGAATTCAGGGTGAGTCCGCAGTGCAAAGTGAAAGCAAGTTTATTAAGAAAGTAAAGGAATAAAAGCATGGCTACTGCATAGACAGAGCAGCCCCGAGGGCTGCTGGTTGCCCGTTTTTATGGTTCTCTCTTGATGATATGCTAAACAAGGGGTGGATTATCCATGCCTCCCCTTTGTAGACCATATAGGGTAGCTTCCTGATGTTGCCGTGGCATCTGTACGCTGTCATGGCGCTGGGGGGAGTGCAGCAGTGAGGACGGCCAGAGGCCACTCTCGTGGCCATTCTGGTTTTGGTGGGTTTGGCCGGCTCCTTTACTGCAACCTCTTTATCAGCAAGGTCTGTATGACCTGTATCTCGTACTGACCACCTGTCTCATCCTGTGACTTAGAATGCCTTAACCACCTGGGAATATAGCCCAATAGGTTTGAGCCTCATTTTCCAACCCCTGTTTCAGATGGAGTAACTCTGGTTCACACGCATCTGACGCTATCGTGTCATGTGACCTCTCTTCCATCTTTAAACTGTTAATATTTAATTGCTTCCACTGTTCTTAGTAAACTAAAAGGCCAGGAAGAGGAAGGCCCGTGAGACCCGGCCCTGTCCTGTCTTTGTGGTCTCCTCATCCTCCAGGCCTCCCTGTCTGCCTCCTGTCTCTGTTCTAGGGTCTGCTGATCACCTTCCTCCCACTGGGAGGCCTTAGTTCATGTTCTTCCTCTACCTGAGACATCTGTCCTGCTCGTCCGTCAAAGCATGCTCACCCGTTATGCCTCTAGATGCCTTCCTTGAATCCCCAAAGTCAGGCCTTCCCCTTACCTACCCTCCTCACAATCTGTACTTCTGCACAAAATGTGGTAAACTTGAAGTTACCTGATCAATTGTGCAATAGTCTTTTCTCCCCTGCTCAATAAGAAGTCCTAGAAAGGAACTGAGTCTTGTTTTCTGCTACAGTCTCAGCACTTAAGTCCTGCTCAGAGTAGGAAATGAGGAAATATTTGCTGAATGAATGAGTGGACAGCCCGTAAGGAGTGAAAATGCTCTTTCAGATGCTAGCCTGGCAAAGACGGGCTTTGAACGCCAACTCATAGAGTTTGGGTTTCTGCATGTGTGTGATGCTTTTTGTTTTTTTTAATTCAGTGAGCATCTCTGAGTGCCAGCCATGCACCAGGCACTGTGTCATCTTATCCATGACTCACAGTGCCTGTATGCCAAGAGCGATTTTACAGAAGAATGGAAACAAGTCACTTCCTCTCTGCGTCTCGTTTTTATGAAATGAAGACAATAATCGCTGTCAGCCAACTCTTGGGAGAGGCATCTTCCCAGACAAACAGGTTGTTCTCTCTACACACAGCCAGGTGCTGAGGGGTGTTATTATGAATCAACATTTGGGGAGTGCACAGGGATGAGCAGAGTCTAGACCCTGTCTCCTTCTTCACTCCCCCCTCACTTCTTCGCCTAATATGTCCAATTCAATACCCTTTCCATTTGTAAGCAGAAAAAAATCGCAAGGAACTTTAAGAAAAAAAATGCAAAGAGAACAAACAGAACAAAGATACAAATGTTACTGAAATCTAGTGGAAGGGTCTAACCGAGGACCACTCTGTTTGCAAACCTTCTAAGGAGGCCCTTGGATCAAAGAGCAAAGCGACCGAATCTAGGCGATACTCTGTGGAACACAGCAGGACCCAGATTCTGGGTCGTGGATTTGGGCTCCTTCCTGTTCTCTGAGAGTTGCTCTGAGGAGGCATTTCCATGTGGTTCCACGTTTGTTTTAATGGCAAATCACCCCAAACAAAATCAGATTGGCAAAGCTTTTTCATTTCATTTTAATTTGGAATGCTTTGAAATGTAAACACACATACATAAAATTTTAATTTGCAAGTTAATTTTGTCCATAAAGAAAAGAGATATCGCCTTCAATATTGATATGTTTTTCTCACCTGTTTAGCATGTAAAGGGTATTTACACACCTCATCTAATGTACTTCTCATGACAATCACATGAAGTGAGCCAGGCCGGTATGACACTTTTCAGTGAGTTGCTATAGCATTTGAGACTTGAAATGGGACAGTGATTTGTTCGACACCTCACAGTTCAGAAGAAACAGAGGCTGGCCTCAAACTCAGGTCCTCTAATTCCACACCCTTTACCCTTCCACTGTCATCTCATATCTGCTGTATTATTTGTGGAAAAGATTGAATTTGGCTATTTTCTTTCTTTAGATGTTTTCTGTTAATTATCTTTTTCTCTCCCTGATTAAAATGACTGATACATATATGTATATATAGGTACATGTCAGTATATATATACACACACATACACATATACCCATATATGTGTGTGTGTAACCTAAGCAGAAGTTATAATCAGGGGAATAAAAAGGTCATTAACAGATAAATCTGTACTTTTTCTTATGATATACTTGCCTGTGTGTATTTCAAAGGTATAAGAAGGAAGCGATTCAGGGGAAAAAAAAATAGCATAATTGGATTCATTAAGAAAATGAGAAAATGGCTGGGTGCTGTGGCTTATGCCTATAATCCCAGCAACTTGGGAGGCCAAGGCAGGTGGATTACCTGAGGTCCGGAGTTCGAGACCAGCCTGGCCAATGTGGTGAAATCCTGTCTCTACTAAAAATACAAAAAATTAGCCAGCCATCGTGGCGGGCACCTGTAATCCCAGCTACCCAGTAGGCTGAGGCAGGAGAATTGTTTGAGCCTGGAAGGCAGATGTTGCAGTGAGCTGAGATTGCACCACTGCACTCCAGCCTGGGAGACAAAGAAAGACTCTGTCTCAACAAAAAACAAACAAACAAAACAAAAACAAAAAAAAAAAAAAAAGAAAGGAGAAAATGAAAAACAAAGCCAAATATTGATCTGTGGCTACAAAGCCTGTGCCTGCGGATGCAAGTGGGGAGGTCCCATCTTCCTCCTTCATGGACAGTGACTGAGGACATCTCTGAATCCTGAGGGGAGGCCCAGGAGCTATGAGTGATGGGTTCTGTTCCTACTACTTGGATGTGGTCCTGGGTGAAATCCCAGCTCAGAGAATGACTTTGAACATCTGGGCCATCATCTCCTAGCCTAGAGCTGTAAACTGAGAATCAGAATCTCGCTCGCAGGTCCTACAGCCAAGCAAAGTCCCTGTGGATCTGCTAGTCTGAGAACCAGGAACTCAGACGCCTCCCCACTTCCCCTCCTGGCTCTCTGGCCAGACAGAGTCCACCTCCTCTAGCAGGGAAGTCAATACCATGTACATTCCTGAGGCAGCCCCCAGCCCCAAGAGCAGGATTCAGCTCCTCCTCAGCAGGCTCTGGTGCAGTAAGGCTCTGCTCAGGTTAAGGTGCAATAAGCTGGTGGTTAAGAACAGAGCACAGGAGAGCAAGTCCCAGGTGCATCTCCCTCTGCCACCCAGATGGCATCGAGTTAACCCTTCGAGCCTGGGTGCCCTCAGCTATAGCACGAGGATCGAAATACCTTCTTTATACCTTCTTGTGAGGAAGAAATTAGGTAATATGTAAAAAGAGTAGTGGTGAGCTTGTGTTAAGCTCTCAAAAGATGTTTACTTTTATTAAATCTTAGAATCTTTTTTTTATTGAGACAGAGTTTTGCTCTTGTTGCCCAGGATGGGGTACAATGGTGCGATCTCAGCTTACCACAACCTCCACCTCCCTGGTTCAAGCTATTCACCTGCCTCAGCCTCCCGAGTAGCTGGGATTACAGGCACACATCATCACTCCTGGCTAATTTTGTATTTTTAGTAGAGATGGGGTTTCTCCATGTTGGTCAGGCTGGTCTCAAACTCCTGACCTCAGGTGATCCGCCCACCTCAGCCTCCCAAAGTGCTGGGATTACAAGCATGAGCCACCTCACCCTGCCTAATCTTAGACTATTGTGTCAAATGAGATCCTGTGTGTATGTGCTTTGTTGAATCTGAGAAACACTATGAAAAAGTAAGCTAACCTTTATTTTGTTAGGATGTAAGTCTAGGCTAGATCAGTGGTTCTCAACCAAGAGAAATTTAACCCCTACCCCCAGGGGACCTTTAGCAGTAATTGGAGGCAATTTTGTTGTCACAACTGGGCTAGGGATTGCTACTGGCATCCAGTGGGCAGGGGCCAGGGATGCTGGTCAGACTTCTACGAGGCATGGGGCAGCTCCCACATCTGTGTTGTCTCAGATGCGTCCTCCAGGAAAAGTAACTGGGCCCTGTACTAGCACCGGGGGAAAGAGAGGTTTCTCCATGGAAATGGCTGTTGACGGTCTTCAAAGTTTGCATTCCTTCGACTTTTATGAAGTACCTGCTGTGCTGCAGGGACCCAAGTGGGTGCTGAGGGACAGGGATTTGTCAGTGTTTCCCTCGCCAGGTACCTCACGAAGAACACGTGGGGAGCCTGGAGAGCTAGAAGACAGGTGGCCGGGAGTGGAGCAGATGGGGAGAGATGCAGAAGGCGGGGGTGATGTACGTGATGTTTCCCAGAACCCTGTTATGAAGGGAAGGAGAGGAAGAAGAGAGGAAGTGGGAGGTTGCTCAGGTCCTGGCTGGGGATTTGCAGTCAGTTTTGGTGGGGGTGGGTTTTGGTGGCGGTGGCGGGGTTCTGTGCTTATGTGAGAGAGGCAGGAGGGGAACTCAGGCACCCCATTCATGATACAGAGGAAGATGGAAGAGCAGCTGGCCTGAGAGTGCTCCAAGGACAGAGGGACTGAGGGACTGGGTCTTGGTTCTTGGTGGGGGGGATTGAGCCTCCACAGAAGGGAATTAACGTTTTTCATTTCTGAATTTGGAAGAGGAAAGGCAGTCCCAGGACTGGTGGGGGTGGAGCAACAGGGAGCTGAGGCCTCCTCGAGGTGAGGGGCTGGCTCTACAGTGAGGCAGGAACCTGGGCCTTGTGGGAGAGAAGAGGATGCTCCATCCCCATCTATTCTGGCTGTTATGACAAAGCACTGTAAGCTAAGCCGGGTGGCTTATGCAGAGCATTTATTCCTCACGATTCTGCAGGCTGGGACGTCTAAGGTCACGGTCCCCATAGACCCTATCCTTCCTGCACTCTCACATGGTGGAAGGGGTAACCAAGCTCTCTGGGGCCTCTCTTTGAAGGGCACTAATCCCATTCATGAACTTTCTGCCCTCATGACCTAATCACCCCCCCCAAAGCCCCATCTTCTGTTACCATCACCTCGGTGTGAGGATTTCAACATATGGATTTGGGAAGACAGAAACATTCAGACCATGGCATCCTGGCATTTGGGGCAGGACACCAAGAAAGATGAAGTAAATCCATTTGTCCTGGTCGGGGAGGGATGCAGCAGGGAGCAGTGAGGCTGGGAGTCTCTCTGTATTTGATCCCAGGGGCGTGACCACTTAGCATTTACTGTGGATGTCATTAGTCATGGTGGTGGTGGAGAGATGGAAGCAGACGCACCATAGGGATGGATTTGAAGGTGCTGAGATTGGAGCCTCGGGGGCCATAACGATGGTCTAGGTCACACTGAGGCCCTGACCTAAGGAGAAGGCAGGGAGGCAGGCCAGGAAGGTGGCTGGTGGAAATATTTAGAAAGCCAAATTGGCAGGACTTGATGATGGGTGGGTTGTGTGGGCTCACTTCGCTGGCTCCCTGTTCTCATTGCCAAGCCTGGTGTGTTTGTCTCCATTTTTGTCCAGGGATGTGTTCCCCCAAGGTTTGCCTGATGAGTACGCCTTTGTCACAACCTTCCGGTTCAGGAAAACATCTCGGAAGGAAGACTGGTATATCTGGCAGGTCATTGACCAATACGGCATCCCCACAGGTAAGAGCAGCACTGCCTTATCTCAGTGGTCCAGAGCTTTCTGTTTCCCTCTCATGGTGGGGATGGCATCACCCACCTTGTTTATCCAGTACTCTATCCCTGGGACTAGAGAGATGGAGAGCCTGGCGTATGGAGGCTCAGAGGACCTGCAGGGGGATGTCACGAGACGCAAGAGGTCCAACTTCTTGTCCTAATGATAACGTAGTACCAGGCCTTCCGATGGGGTAAAGAAGACTGAGTTCCTGTCCTCTGAGACTCTTGGCCTAGTCAAGGAGATGGATGCCAGCTCTGCGGTCCTGTGACACCTGCTGTATGGGCAGCATGAGTGACCTGGCTTTGTGATGCAGTGGAGTACCCTGGCTCAGGGTCACACAGACCTGGGTTCAAGTCTCGTGTCTACCCCTTTATTGGCGTAGGTCCTGGGATGGGCTGCTTTATCTTTCTGGGTCTTGGTTTTCTTAGCTGTAAATTGGAAAACAGAGTACCTACCATGAACGGTTGGTGGAAGAATCAGATGGAATAATGGTCTGTAGAGCAATCTAGAACAGCACCTGCTATGTAATAAGATCTCATTGTGAGAAGTTCCCTTCAGTTTTCTTCTGAATGAAGCTCTGGGTCCTGTCTTTACTCGCCTCTGGTATGTTTCAGCTTTCAGTTCCCACGAAGTTAGGACAGCTCTCCACCAGCACACAGTCCAGTGAGGAAAGACAAATCTGAAATTCAAAGCCATCAACACCATCTGTTGGTTTGAGATAAAAGCAACACTACTATTTATCCTCTGCCAAATCCAGATCCTCTTGTTATCACGTTCATAGACCAGCCATTTTTTTCTCCTTTCTTAGAAAAATGAACTGGGAGGAGCTATTACTCACTTTCAGCTGGGAGATACTGACTAAACTTTCACTAGGGGCTAAAATAAAATAAAAGCATGCTCAAGCAATCAGACTCCAGCAATCACACTCATGGCCTGCCATCTGAAAGGGCAAGATTCTCTTAAACAGTGAGCTCACCCTCCCAGGTTGAGACTGGACACCGACTTCAGATGCATTTGCTTATCAACACGTCCATGCTCTTAGTAGGAGCTGGGGATTGTTCAGAGGGCTTTACAAGTATTAATTCATTTAGTATTCTTAATAACCCTCTGGATATTTCTACTGTTAGCATCATACAGATGAGGAATCTGAGCCACAGAGAGGGTAAGAAATTTGCTTACCTTTTGACAGGTAATAAGAGCAGGAGTTGAGATTCAAACCCAGGCATTCAGGTTCCTACATCTGCGCTTTAAGCCGCATGCTCAGCTGGCTTCTGTTCCAAGCCTGTCCTGATCAATTAGTCCTGTTGAATGATTTTTCCATAATATCCCTAGTCATACTGAGATGCAGAGACATTTTCAAATTTAACTGCTGAGAGGCTTGATTCTGTAAGTGTGGGAGGCTGAATGGAGAAGTTGAGATGCTTCTCCAGAGGCCACTTTTCTGGAGAAGTCCTTGGCGTTCCCATCCAACTCCATCTCCAATTGCACAGGTCTTGCGTCTCCATTTTCTCAGGGTCTGGTGCAGTGGGACTGGGCACCTGCCATGACATTCTTGTGGGTGAGCCTGCACCGCCCCCTCAGTCTGGGATCTCTTCCTTCATGGCATTTGCAGAGCTGTCTGTGCCCTGTCGGCCACTTGTGCATCCTCCCCTCCCTCTGTCAAAATAAGCAATGGGGCGAGACACCGCCATACCACAGAGCCATGCAGAGATGAAGTCTGTCTTGAGATTTGAGATTCCTGTGTAAAGAGGCACCCAGAAATGTACTCTTGTTAAGCCAGGCTTGGTTGAGTGCCCAATGCCCATGGTTGAGTGACCATTGCCAGAAATGCCAATGATGCTCCCTTCCATACTCTGGGGAAATACTGGCTAGACACTGGAAAATTGGATAAATTTCTATAAGAAGATCATCTATGAGTAGATTAGTGTTCGTTGCGTGACCCATGCACTCTGTCAGTCATTGTAGATGTACAGATAGAGAAGTTCATCTAGAGATACAGATATACATGCTTTTATTTGCCATTTACAACCACCCTTAAAAGCTGGCATTTTCCCTGTTTGTAATTTGGGTAAACTGAGGGACATACACTCATTCCAGATATGATTAAGGGACAGCAAGGAGACCAGTGCAGCTGGAGCAGAGTGGGGTGTGTGCGTGTGTCTGTGTGTGTGTGCGTGAGCGAGCGTAGTGGGGTTAGTTAGAGATGAAGTTTTAGAGGTGGAAGAAGGCTGGATTTCAAAAAGTCTTGTAGGCCAGCATAGGGACTTTTTGTTTGAGAAGAGACTCTGCGGAGGTGCACAGGCCTGGAAATATGAGAACAAATTAGGAGAACACAGTAGTGATCCAGGCAAGTGTGGATGCCGCTGTGATAGTGAGGTTAGGAGAAACAAGCAGGTTATAGGTTAATTTTGAAAATAGAACCAGTAGGATTTGCTGATGGACCTGACATAGAAAATGCCTTCCCAGGGCCACCCTACTAATACTGGTAGACACAAGACGCTGGACTGCTGGATGCCCTCCCTTGCTCTCTATCATGCTAGAGGCAGAAACACTGGGGAAGCCATGTCCCCAGGAAGCTCTGAAGGTTCAGGGACACAGTGCTCAAACATGTGAAATAGAACACAATGTTTAATCATGGGAGTATTAGATTTTTGTGTATTACAAGTATTAGATCATTAGGCAGGGTTTCATCGTTTTCTATTTTATACCCTTCTCCTAGCATACAATAGGTGATGCAATAAAAATAAATCCTAGGTCCTCCTTGGTTGTACTGAAGCCATGTGGAGCCCAGAAAACAAGACCAGAAGACCCAGGTTGTGTTAAATACTATAGCTGATCCCCTGCACTACGTGGGCACCTTCCTCTAACTGCAGAGCCTCTCATTCATTTGTTCATTCCTCCATCCATTCAGTGCCTGTTTATTTTTATTTTTATTTTTTTGAGATGGAGTCTCATTGTGTCATCCGGGCTGGAGTGCAGTGGCCGATCTCGGCTCACTGCAACCTCTTCCTCCCGGGTTCCAGCGATTCTCCTGCCTCAGCCTCCCAAGTAGCTGGGACTACAGGTGTGCACCACCACGCCCAGCTAATTTTTGTATTTTTAGTAGAGACGGGGTTTCACCATGTTGATCAGGCTGGTGTCGAACTCCTGACCTTGTAATCCACCTGCCTCGGCCTCCCAAAGTGCTGAGATGACAGGTGTGAGCCACGGCACCTGGCTCCTCAGTGCCTTTTTATTGAGTACCACTGTGTGCCGTGTGTTGTTCTAGCCACGGGGGTTACAGAGATGAAGAGAGAAAGTGCCTGTTTAAAAGGATGGGGCAGGAAAGACAAAAAGGTGAACAAAAGACATGCTTAAGATAATTTCATATACTGAGGCTGGGCTGTGAAAAAAGTCAATAAATGGCCGGGCACAGTGGCTCATGCCTGTAATCCCTGTGGGAGGCATTGTGGGAGGCCAAGGTGTGGGGGATCACCTGATGTCAGGAGTTCAAGACCAGCCTGGCCAACACGGTGAAACCTCATCTATACTAAAAATACAAAGGTTAGCTGGGCGTGATGGTGCACACCCGTGGTCCACTCGGGAGGCTGAGGCAGAATTGCTTGAACCTGGGAGGTGGAGGTTGCAGTGGGCCGAGACCACCCCACTGTTCTCCAGCCTGGATGATAGAATGAGACTCCATCTCAAAAGAAAAAAAAAAGAAAAGAAAGAAAAAGAAATGAAAAGAAAAAAGTCAACAAATCACATCTTGGGATGTGAAAACAGCTGGCCAGGTTCAAATCCAAGAGTATGTGTTCATCAGGGAAGGCTTCACTGCTTCGATGCCTGTGAACTTATGTGCCTAATTCATTATTGCAAATATTTTGAACAGTACCTGGCAAATAATAAATACTATATAAATGTTTTACATATATTATAATTCTCATCATAATCCTTATGACAATTCATTTAATTAATTAGGTTCTCATAGATTAATTTGTATAATCCTCTTCACAAATAGGCACTACTATTGGTCCCATTTTACAAATGAGGAAGCTGTAGAGAGGTTAAATAACTTACCCAAGGTCACACAGCTGAAAGTGATTTATTGGTTTAGATGTAGGCTGGCAAGGGACAGCCCTCACTGGGCACACAGTTTTGACGAGTGCTGTAGCAAACTGACTGGGGTTAAGGGAGCTGATGTGGCTAAGGGATAAGGGTTAAGGAAACCAACAAGAAATGCCAGGGCATCCCAGGATCAGCCACGGGAGGAAGCTACCACCTGAGCCTGGATGGGCAGGGGAACAGGGAGGAGATGGTGAGTACTGGAGTCACCAAGGAGGAAATACTTCCAAAGAACCTGTATGCTCAGCAGACTGGCAAAACAATAAAACATTTTACACATATAACTTATCCCATTATACAGATATAAATTATATAGATAATGTTTATATAGATAATGTTTATCTATAATAGTACATTAGAGATATAAATTATATAAACATGGCACAAAGCCACTCCGGAGCTACAGGGAAGCCAGGAGAGGTGGGAGGGATAAATGCCTCACCTCTCTCTCTTCCCCCCTCATTGGACTCCATTCCAATGGACTTCCAATGGGCCAAGCTCAACTAGAAGCCAAAGGGCCCAGGAGTGGAGGTGAAGAAGTCATAAATGGTCAGATCCTGGGAACAAGGAGCCACAGGGAAGGGCAAAACATGAATATTAGAGCAGATGAAGACTAACCTTGCAGAGATGGAACAAGGAAATACTCATTCTTTCATTCACTCAGTGGATACTCATGTTCTGTGTCTTGTATCCTGTTCATACCTTTGTGCACTGATAGTGTATCTGTGGCCCACTGTTGCATTCCTGACACCCGGCATGTTGCCTGCTGGGCACACAGGATGTTTGGTGAATATTCTGCAGGGATGACAAAATGAGTACGTGGATGAGAACATACCCATTTATTCTTTTTTTTTTTTTTTTTTTTGAGATAGAGTCTCGCTCTGTCTCCAGGCTGGAGTGCAGTGGTGCGATCTCGGCTCACTGCAACTTCCACCTCCCGGGTTCAAGCAATTCTCCTGCCTAAGCCTCCCATGTAGCTGGGACTACAGGTGTGCACCACCACACCCATTTATTCTTAAAAAGCAACCAGGCTGGCTACGGTGGCTCATGCCAGTAATCCCAGCACTTTGGGAGGCCAAGGCGGGCAGATCACCTGAGGTCAGGAGTTTGAGACCAATGTGGCCAAAATGGTGAAACCCTGTCTCTACTAAAATCACAAAATTAGCCGAGCATGGTGGTGCACACCTGTAATCCTAGCTACTTGAGAGGCTGAGGCAGGAGAATTGCTTGAATCTGGGAGACAGAGGTTGCAGTAAGCTGAGATCATGCCAGTGTACTCCAGCCTGGGCAACAGAGTGAGACTCCATGTCTAAAAACCACCAACGACAAAAACACCAACAAACCAACAACGATAAAAAAAAATCAGAAGTAAAACAGTAAAACCTTCTCCAGAATTTGTCCATTACAAAATGCCTGTGCATTTTGCGAAGGTTAACCCAATGACCCAGGCAGATCAGACCCCTGCCATCAAGAAATATTATTTTACAGGAGCTCCAGCTTTATCCTCAAGTGAGAGAATGTGTAGGTTAACAGATCTGGCCAGAAGATATGTTTGGTTTAACCAGTTCAGGGTTTTAAAAGACACTGAAACTAATCAGGATTTCTGGTTGGTCTCACAACTCAAGCCCCTCTGTGTACGGGTTGTCTTGGAGTCTCACCAAAGCTCTCTTACCTGCATAGCCCTTCCAGACAGTTGAGGCTGTGACTCCTGGGTTAACGTATGAGTGCAATGATTCCATTTGATACTGGGTTTAGAATAGCCTGCAAGGTAGACATCATTAACACCATTGTGTGAGGAGGAACCTGAGGCTCAGAGGCGTCAAGGGGTTAGTCCAAGATCGGATGGCAGGTGACCGGCTGGTAAGAGTCACAGCCAGGATCTGACTCAGGATTGCCAGAGCTGACTCCGAACTCTTCTTTCCCATTCTCTTCATTTCCCTTGACCCCAAGAAGCTCAAGGAGTCTCTGGTCCTTTCCTCCCCAGGTCTCCATCCGGCTGGATGGTGAAAATAAGGCAGTGGAGTACAACGCTGTGGGTGCCATGAAAGACGCTGTCAGGGTGGTCTTCCGAGGCTCCCGGGTCAATGACCTCTTTGACCGGGACTGGCACAAGATCGCCTTGAGCATCCAGGCCCAGAACGTCTCCCTGTACATTGACTGTGCGCTGGTGCAGACACTGCCCATTGAGGAGCGGGAGAACATTGACATCCAGGGGAAGACCGTGATTGGCAAGCGCCTCTACGACAGTGTGCCCATCGATGTGAGTATCGGGCCTTCTGCAGCCCAGGTTCCAGGCCACTGGGGAGAAGACTTGGGAGCTAAGTGCCCTCAGTGTTTCCCCACACCTGCATGAACCATGTACCAAATCTACCTTGCACCATCTTAGAAGGAAAGACCTTGACTCAGAAAACTGCTATATTGGAACCCCAATTCACCATCACCCATTTATTCACTTATCCAGTTTTTCAACCATTCCATCAATCATTATTCATCACATATACATTGAGTACCTAGCATGTGCCAAGCACTGTCCTTAGCACTGGGGACACCAGTACCCACAAAAAGAGAGCAAGACTGACATGGCTCTGGCTGATGGTCTGCAAAGGTGACACACACACATACACACATATATGTACATATATATATGAATATATATATGCAGGTAGGTGGATAGATATATATAATAGTTTCTGGCTAATTTAAATACAGATTTTCTTTCTTCCCCTGATTGTAAAAAAAAAATTGGAAAATATAGGAAAAATCTATGGAAAATAAATAACAATCCTCCTCATTGCACCAACTAGGAATAACAACTGGTAATAACTGAACATTTGTCCTTCCATCCTGAACCAGTGTTCTTTTCTTCCTTGATTTTTTCTTTTCCCTCCTTGCTTCATTTCTCTTGTTTCATTCCTTTATGTTTTTTTCTTTCCTCTAGAAATACATACCCACACCTGTACCCAAAGAGACACATACACCATAAGTATGTGTGTAGTGCACACAATACGCATAGACACTTTGAACAGTGATCCACACATTCTGTCTTCAAGCTGAAGTCAGCCTTAGCTCCCATGCCCAGGAGCACCTCCCACTGCCTTAGAAATCACAGGAAACATGATGTGGGGAAAGCTCTTTCCAAAACCATTTTATATATCCATGTATACATAACCATAAGCAAATATAGTATCATTAGGTATACAAGAGATTTTTGGAATTCTATGTAAGTAATGGACTGCATCTGACTTTTTTGTTTTCTCTACTCAAAACTGTGTATCTAAGCTTTTAATTTTTTTTAAGCTAATGCATACTTTTTAATGTATTCATTCATACATCATTCATTCTCCTGTCAGTGGTATTCAGATCATTTCTAAGGTATCATGATCATAATTAGCAAGCCTTGGACCTTACAGAGGGTGGTACACCTCCATGCACTTTACTTACAAGGAAAATGTGAGCAACACCTGCACTTTAGGCTTGAGATATAGATGAATTGAGAGCATTTCTTGTGGGTATGTACCCTAAAGTTTAATGATTGGACTGTAGGGTACACAATTGTTAACTTTCCCATGTATTTCAAATTTCTCTAGAAAGCTACATTTATATGTGTATGTGTGTGTGTGTATATATGTTGTGTGTGTGTATATATAAATATATAAACATTGAACATGTGTATAAACATATATATACATTATTGCTACAAATTATATAGATAATGTATAGATAGATAATCTGCAATTTATATATGTTGGGGGACTCTGGAACCCATCAGAAATATGTGACTCACAGTTAGGATGCCAAGAGGTAAGGGAGCTGGGGTATTGATACTCCCACTGCCACCAGTCCTTGGCTAAGGGCTGCTCCTGGATGTGTTGATGTCTGCTTGATAACAGATAGCACTGTCTTGGCAGACAGGGAAAGCCCTCAGGTAAGACAGGTGGAGGCAGATGGCAGCACAGCTGGTATGCACTGAAATGATGAGGATACAGATATAAATTGTATAGCTATACATTATATAGATAATGTTTATATAATTTATCTCTATAATGTACCATTATATATATAAACATTATATAATTTATATCTATATAATGGTATAAGTTATACGGGTATAATGTTTTATTGTTTTGCCAGTCTGCTGGGCATACAGGGTTATATTGTAGTTTTCATGTGCATTTACCTGATTACCATTGAGACTGGAAATCCTTCCCTATGTTTACTGATGGTTCCCATGCCCCTCTTTGGTAATGCTAGGCCATATCTTTTGCCTGTTTTACTACTATGCTTGTTTTATTTACTGAATGATTTCTAGATAATGTTTGCATATTTCATATACTAATTGCTTATTTGTCATACATGCTGCAAAATTATTTCCTGGTCTGTGACACATAAACCATAAGAAAAAATGAGTAAGTCGGGATACATAAAGTTTTAGGAAGTGGCGTTCCAGCAAAAGACATCATAAACAAGTTTATAGACTTTGTTATAACTTGCTTTGTTAATGTAATGATAAACCATCAACGTCCCTGTGCATTCTGATTTCTAAAAATGAAGCTGAGCCGGGCGCAGTGGCTCACGCCCGTAATCCCGGCACTTTGGGAAGCTGAGGTGGGTGGATCACCTGAGGTCAGGAGTTCAAGCCCAGCCTGGCCAACATGATCAAACCCTGCTCTACTAAAAATATTAAAAAAAACTTTTATTTTTTATGATAAAAACAAAAATTTTTATTATAAAAAATTAATTATATATTTTAAAATACATTAAATATATATCATATTATATATTTATTTATTAATAAATATTTATTATATTAATAAGTACAATTTACTTATATAAATATATTTATTAATATATAAAAATATTAATAAATATATTAAAATTTATTTATATAAATATAATATATTTATACGAATAAATAAATGGGCGTGGTGGTGGGCACCTGTGATCCCAGCTACTTGAGAGGCTGAGGCAGAATTGCTTGAATCTAGGAGGTAGAGGTTGTAGTGAGCCAAGATCATGCCACTGCACTCTAGCCTGGGCAACAAGAGCAAAACTCCATCTCAGGGAAAAAAAAAATGAAGCTGAGAGTGAGTTGGTCAGAGGTAGTGGGGGAGAGGAGAGATTAGGGGCTGCAGAGGTGGGAGGCCTGACACACTCAAACTGCGGCTCACATGCCAGCCACTGCCAGCCAGCTGCAATACCTGTCACCCATGCCACACACTGTTCTTGTTTTCCAGGCTTTATCTGTTTGTTTGTTTAATCTCTGAAATGGGAATCATGTTCTGTTTGTTTTTCTATGCTATTGCTGAGGGGATGAAATAAGAGAATAGATATGAACCAAATTAAGCAAAAAATAGTAAAATCAAAGTAAAACTATAAAAATCATTATTCAGCCTGCTACTGATTCTAGCTACTTGTGCAGAGACTCTGTGCCAGACATTGCACTAAAGTGCTTCTTTTCCTCATTTCTGACCAAAATCTTTATAACGTTAGAAAGTAGATACAGTGGACACCCTCATTTCACAGATGGAGACAGACACTCCTGGAGAAGTTGAGGACTCTTCTGAGATCACAGAGCCAACAAATGGTAGTTAGGGTTTCCACTCAAGCAGCCTATCTTCCAGGTCCATTTGCAAACCTCTCCCTCCCTAAGATAACATACATCAAAGGGCTGGACAAGATGGAGCTCTGGGGTATTCATGACACAATAAGGATCACTGTTACCTCCCTCAGAGTGGGCATCATGGTCACAAATACTATGCCTCTTAATCCTAAATTCAAGCCAGGTGGGCAGATGCTCCTCACATTTTGTAGGTGGGGGAGATTCCAACTCAAAAGTATCAGGCAACTTGTTTACATTCCCTGCCTTGGGCAGTCAGGCTAGGACTCTGGCTCTGTGAGCTCCCTGGTTCTACTGTCAGCCCCTGAATAATAGTCCCTGAAACAGATACCCCCCAAGCTGTAGGGAACCCAGAGAGCATCTTATCCAGCCCCTCATTTACTCTACAGACAAGGATACTGAGGCTCAGAGGGAATAATAGAGATGTCCAAAGATATAGAGCAAGATTAAATCCTTCTAACCCCAGTTCCAAACATTCAACAATGAGATTTCCATTATATTTCTATTTGAGTAGTGGAAAACTATATTTGAGTTAAAAGTCTCCTAAAAACAAGAGCCATCTTTAGCAAATAGCCCCACGTCCCTAAAAATGCATGTCCCAGCCTTCGAATTAAACAAACAAAATTGTTTTGGAGTCCAGGCTCCCCTATAGCCTCTCTGGTGTTGTTTTCTCAGTTGTAACATGAAAAAAATGGTCACTCACTCCACAGGATTGTTGTGTGACTAAATGCGGTGTCATATGTGAAGTGCTTATAAAAATTCCTGGAATGTGGCCAGCGTTGCATAAATGCTAGTCATCATGAACATCATCACCACCATCATCACATTATCACGGTGGTGTTGGGAGGTTTTGAAGACAGGAAGAGGATTAGCTTCCTGGTACTCTCTAAGGTACCCATCTGTATTACATGGTTGACTCCTAAGGAGGGGGATTGGAAATTAGACCCGAGTTTCCTTGTGGACACATCCCCACCACATACAACACCCTAGTATAGCAGAAGTGGTTGGTTCCCCACCTACATCCCCCCTGGGTCCTTGTCATTTTAGTGCGTACCATCTGTGCTGCCAACTGCCTGCACCTGTCTTGCCTGAGGGTTTTCCCTCTCTGCCTGAGATAGTGCTATCCATTATCAAACCAGCATCAACACTCCCAGGAGCAGCCCTCCGCCAAGGACTGCTGGAAGTTGGAGTATTAATACCCCAGCTCCCTCACCTCTTGGCATCCTAACTCTGAGTGACATATTCTTGATGGGCTTCAGAGTTCCTCAACACGTGTAAACTGCAGATGCCCACAGTGGTAACACCCTTGATAACAGCCCTTTGCTGGCTAACTTCTTTTCCCTAACTCACATTCCAGCTCTACTACTGATGCTCCCCCAAATAAAATAAAGATGCTACTTCTTTTTTTTTTTTTTTTTTTTTTTGAGACAGAGTCTCACTCAGTCACCAGGCGCCAGGCTGGAGTGCAGTGGCGCGACCTCGGCTCACTGCAACCTCCGCTGCCCGGGTTCAAGCATTCTCCTGCCTCAGCCTCCCGAGTAGCTGGGACTACAGGCGCGCGCCACCACGCCCAGCTAATTTTTTTGTATTTTTTTAGTAGAGACGGGGTTTCACCATGTTGACCAGGACGGTCTCGATCTCTTGACCTCGTGATCCGCCCGCCTCGGCCTCCCAAAGTGCTGGGATTACAGGCGTGAGCCACCGCGCCCGGCCGCTACTTCTTAAATAGATGTTTTGAGGTATACTAAACTAGACTAAAACACTCCGGCCAGTGGCCTCACCTCTCTGCACCTTCACTTTCTCATCTATAGGAAGGAGACAGTGGACTCATGCCTGTCGGAGCTATTGTGAGCATTGAGTGAGATCACTAGTATGTAAACACAGCACCTAACAGTGCCTGGCACATGGGGAGCTCTCAACTGGGTTAGAGGCAATAGAGAATAATGAAGAGTGTCCATAGGGGTATTATACTCATTGTTCCATGTTGCATTTTTGTATTAAAACCAAGTGTCAGGAAAATATATAGGAGAATCAATACATCTCTATCTCTTAGTAAATCTCCCAAAAGCATCATCTGTGGTACTTGTAACCACATGGTTTGGGGCATCTTACACATCCTACACTGAAGCTTCATCAGTGGCTGACACTGTGCTCTCATGGGCTCTCTTTTCCTTGGTCCCCACCACAGCCCTGTGAGTCCCTCTCACAGAAAGGAAAACTGAGGTTCAGCTTTCCTGACTTGAACAGTTGATATGAGAGAGAGCAGAGCTGAGACTCGGACTGGGCCGTGCTGAACACAGCCTTCCAGCTTTCTGTGCTCTCTAATTGCTTTCCACACTGCAGCCAGCAAAGGGTCTCCAAGCTGCTGATGGGTGGGACACGGAGGAAGCCAAGCAGACTCATGCAGCAGTTCAACACATAAATGCCAAGGGCAGAACCTGAGCAGGACTTCCAGACAGGAGTTGGGGAGCACAGTGATGTCAGGAGGTGAAATCCCAGGGCATAGGGCAGCGAGGCAAAGGAGAGAAGGACTGGGTGGCTGGAGCGATGCTGGGATTTCAGGCAGTTGGAAAGGGGCCTCTCTGGCTCAGAGGACCTCTCACCCAACCTGAGAATGCCTCTGGCTGCCCAGATCCCAAGCCAGCATGCTCTGTCCCTGGCCTGCCTCCTGTCTCCTTCTCCTTCCCTGTCCCTGTGGCCTTGCCAGGCAGGCCCAGCTGCTGTGAGTATGTTTGATAATGAAGAAAGCAGGGCCGTCCCTGAAAGGAGGCTTTGTTCAAAACCACGATTTTTCATTCTGTCATTTTCTCATGTTTCTGGGCTGCGGTCTCTACAGGAAATAAAACAGACGGATGAATGGAATTGTTATTGTTTCTGCAGAACAAAGTCAGTGGTGTGAGGGGCTATGCTTCAAGGGGCACTTCAGTGTGCAGAGGGACTCCCGAGTCCAACACGAGCCTGAGAAGGGCGCAGGGGGAGGGGCAAGTCCAGGGCACTTCGCATCAGTGTTCAATGCAATAAGCACCACCCTCCACTGACTGAGTTCAAGCCCCATTTGATAAACGCCCATCCATTCATCCACTCATCCACCCAGCCATCTGTTATACAGCACTTTTATGAGTCAGGGACTGCTCTAGTGAAGGACAGGAGACAGGAGAGCCTTGCCCTCATGGCTGTGTTCCATTAGGGATGTTTAAAAAGAGCTAAGAAACAGACACAATCATCCATTGTAGGAAGTACTCTTAGGAGCACATTCAGAATGTGCTAGAGTGACAGAGAGGGCCTGGGTGTGGACAGGCAGCTGAGGAGCTAGCACAGGAAGGTGGCAGGAGGAAACCAGCATGGCTGAAGGGAAGGAAGCAATGAGCATGGCAGACTGAGGTGAGCTTGAACCATGTCCTGTAGGGTCTGAGGAGAGTGGGAGATTGCCCACTGCTCTGACATATTAGCAAGAGCCCCACGTTTGTGCTTGAGAAGGCAGCACTGCCTGGGTTTCGGTCCTTGTTCTCAGAAGTCCTGGAGCCTGGAAGGAAGATGGACACACAGACATCTAATTATCCTACAGTCCGTGGTGTCTGATGTTAGCTGTGTGTGCAATGTACTAGTCTATTCTTACACTGCTAATAAAGACATACCCAAGACTGGGCAATTTGTAAAGGAAAGAGGTTTAATTGACTCAGTTCCACATGGCTGAGGAGGCCTCACAATCATGGTAGAAGGTGAATGAGGAGCAAAGTCACGTCTTACATGGCAGCAGGCCAGAGAGCTTGTGCAATGGAGCTCCCATTTATGAAACCATCAGGTCTCCTGAGACTGATTCACTACCTGAGAACAGTATGAGGGAAACTACCCCCAAGATTTAATTATCTCCACCTGGCCCCACCCTTGAGACGTGGGGGATTATCACAATCCAAGGTGAGATTTAGGTGGGGGACACCGCCAGACTATACCATGCAAGGTGCGCACGTGGCAGAGAAGAGGGCCTGATGAATTCTTGACTGTAGAGGGAGGTGCATCAGTTACACCTGTGTCTGTGTCACAACTATCCCATCCCCCCCCCAGCAAAAGCAGATTAAAACAACAGGCAGGTACTGTCTATAGATTCCATGGATCAGGAATCTGAGAGTGGCTTAGCTTAGTGGTTCCCTCGGGGTCTTTCACTGGACTACCCTCAAGCTTCTAGCCAATGCTACACACATCTTCAAGCTTAAATAAGGCTGAAAGGGCACCTCCAAGCTCACTAGGGGCTGTTGGAAGCTTCTCGTGAGCTGTTGAATGGAGAACCTTAGTTCTGTGCTAGGTAATGTTTGCAGCCACCCTAATCCTTTCCACCTGAGCCTGTCCACTGACTAGCTCACAACATGCCAGCTTCTGTACCCCATGGTGAGTGACGACAGAGGGAGGGAAGAGAGAGAGAGAGAGAACACACTCCAGACAGCAGCCAGTCTTCTTATGACCTGATCCCGGAAATGACATGCCATCACTTCACAGCAGGGGAGGGGAATTAAGTTCCAAATCTGTGGGCATATTTGAAAAACAACCACAAAAGGGGATGCCTGGGTGTGGCTCTGGGTGGTGACTGGGAGATTTCTTATTGCTCAAGACTTTCCTAGAAGAGGCACCATGTGCCAAGGTGTGAATGTACAGGTGTGGTTAGACGCTACAGAGTGCAAGTGCAGAGTGAAGAGAGAGACACCGGGGGAGCCAGGCAGAGCCGGGCCCTGGGAGGCTAGGTGAATGTGCTAGAGTGACAGGGAGGGCCTGGGTATGGACAGGAGGCCCCCCACTTCAAGAGGGCCTGGGCTTTGTCTGCAGACTCTATGTGTGTGAATGTGTTCACGCATGTGGATGTATGTTTAGTACCACAGCCCCTTTAAATTTTAGGGTTTTTTTTACATTTTAAGTCTTTAAGAGGCTGTCATAGAAAAGGTGGTGATAGAAGTAAGTTTTTATTTTAAAAGTTCACCAAAACAACTGTGAAAGTGACTGGAGAGGTGAAAAATAGGGACACGTGGAACTTGGAGGCCTTTGCAATAATGTCATTGAGGGGCTTGTTCAATGTGGTGCTGGTGACGTGGAGAGAGGATGACAGTGTGGCCTTGTGTGTGTGGCTGAAGGCAGAGGCCATAGCACCTTCAGCATAGAATGAGACACTGGACTTCAACATGTGCCCCTAAGTCCCTTGCACGGGGGCTTTCCCTTATAGGAGAGAGTTGTATTAGTCTGTTCTCACACTGCTAATAAAGACATACCCAAGACTGGGTAATTTATAAAGGAAAGAGATTTAATTGACTCACGGTTCCATACGGCCGGGAGGCCTCACAATCGTGGCAGAAGAGCAAGGCACATCTTACTTGGTAGCAGGCAAGAGAGAATGAGAGCCAAGCAAAGGGGAAACCCCTTATGAAACCATCAGATCTCGTGACACTTATTCACTATCACGAGAATAGTATGGGGGAGACCCTCCCCATGGTTCACTTATCTTCCACCAGGTCCCTCTCGAAACATGTGGGAATTATGGGAGCTACAATTCAGGATGAGATTTGGATGGGGACACAGCCGAGCCAGATCAAGGGTGTGAGAAGATGATGCTTAGCTCCCTGTGAAAATCCAGGGTGGAGCTCAGGGCAGGAGTGCCCCAGGGGTGGGCTCAGGAAGACCCCCCAAGAGGAAGTACAAACAGATACGAGGGTGGGGCCTGTCTGAAACCATGGAGGTTTCTGGGTTCCAAAGTCCCTACAACTTATCCTCTCTCCTTCTTTCCAGTTTGACCTACAGCGGATTGTGATCTATTGTGACTCGCGACACGCAGAACTGGAGACTTGTTGTGACATCCCCCTCGGGTCCGGTGAGCAGACTCTTACACAAAGAGGATGGGAGGAAATGGGTGTGGCCTCCAGAGGGAGGGGGAGTCCAGAGCTTAGGGACGGGTGGCCGGGGGTCAGGGAGACATCTACCATCAGAATATGGCCTGAGAGGGAGCTTAGGGTGTGGGTGGGGGAGCCGAGCCACGCAGGTTCCTCCAGGGTTACTGCAGTCTGTGCCCTAGTCAGTGTAACTGCAGTGCTGCTAGCTGAGTGATGACGCCCTGCTCCAGGGGATGTGGGAGGCAGGAGCTGGGGAAGGTGTTTCTTAGGAAGGGATGGCTGCCTGTGCCACACGAGCACCCAGAGGAGGGAGAGGCCGCAGTGCCCTGGGCTGGTCAGCAAGCCAGGGAGGTCAGGACATGGGTGGCCCAAGAAACCAGGGTTTGCCCCTTCAGCCCCTCTGAGCAGGGTCTGCTCTGTTCTCAGACTTCAGCCCCTGCCCCATTTCAGTCCTCTCTCTTTCCAACCTTCTTTGCGAAGTCCTGGTCACAGGCTTGCTTGAAAGATGGGAATAGTGATGGAGCCTGCTTCTCAGGCTGCAGGATGAGATCCATGCAATGCCTGGTTAGCCTCGTCCCCAGGACCCAGTTCAAACCCAGCCAGTGAGCCCGGTTCAGGGCTCCTGTGGCATACAGGTAGATAGCAGGCTCTGGGAATGTGGAGCCACGTGAACCTAGTTGCAAAGTCAGAGGGTGAGGGAAGAAGAGAATGGGGTGAAGAATGAAGAGGAGGAGGTGAGGATAAGGACGGCAGGAACTGTGCAGCACCTGCGAGGTGTGAGACCCTGGGCGGTTCCTGCAGGTTGCTGAGCCAGCCAGTGAAATGGCTGAGCCTGGGGTGGCCAGGCCTTCCGCCCCCAGGCCTCGGGAGAGACATTCTCCGGGTTTTCTCCAACTTTGCCTGCCTGGCTCCGAAGAAGCACTGGACACTGTGCTCCTGCCAGGGAGTGTCTGCTGGGTGAAGAGCCAGGTTCTGACCTCCTGGGCTTTCCTTCCAGTGCCAGGTGACCGTGGTGACAGAGCCTCCACCTCCACCTCCACCCCAGCGGCCTCCCACCCCAGGCAGTGAACAGATTGGGTTTTTGAAGGCCATCAACTGCTCCTGCCCAGCTGGAGAGAAGGTATTGTCTGCAGTCCACACGCAGCCCCAGCAGGACCCTGGGTGGTACTGGTGGGAGCTTCCCATCATGCATGTGGCCTGCCAGGGCAGGGGGGCACCGGGAAGCCCATGGCTGTCAGCTCACAGCACCCTGTTGTTGTGCCTTGTACCTCTTGCTTCTTGATTTTTGTGCACACTGGAAGGGCAGATCTGTAGACTAGGCCCTGAGGAACGCTTTCCAGAAGCGGATGGTAGGTTCCTCAGGTTTCCCAGGCTCCTGATTTATGATCTCCACTCAGGAGCAACTCAGTCAAACGAGAGGCCGTTTGAGACTAAGACTCAGAAGAGGACAGTGAGTGAGGATTTCACTGTACTTTGCAGGAGCACACCCTCATCCTTTCTTCTCAGTGTTTTATTTGATTAGCCATGCATTATCATTCTAATATATACACACACACATATATAATATGTATATGTATGTGTATACATACATGTATGTATATATACACACATAGGTGCGTATATATCAACTCAGCCCTTATTTATTGGCTTTCTCTGTACCAGGCTATATATTAGTAGCTGAAAATACAGACATGGAAAAATCCCATCTTTGCTGTCTGGAACTTGTGAATTTATGGAAGTAATGATAAGGAGACATTTTCCATCTAATGTGATAATTGTTATAATAAATAGAAGCACAGGGAGAAAAAGGAAGATGCTGTCCTGGAAATAGCAGGTTCTCGGTGAATAACTATTGAATGGATATATGTGTATATATGTGTATCTGTTCCTAGTTTTTAAAAGTGGCGCCTTTCTGTGGACGCCACCACGACTATCCTAGAATGGACTGAGACTAAAATAAGCATCGCATTGTGTGCCCAGGGCTGTGATTTGTTTTCTTTTTCTGTGGACAGTGACCCTTGATAAGGGGTGGAAAAAGGTTCTGTATTTGAGTAGAAGAAACAGGAAGACTGACAAGATGCAGACACCAAGTAGAACCGTGCTGGGGGAAAGCCTCGGCGAGGTTCTGCTGAGCCAGTAGCCCCCAGGACCTTCGTCTCCTGCATTGGGCTGCATCGTCTCCCTCTGTCTGTTCCTCTCAGCTCAGTCCCTGCATGTGGGAGGCATTTGGTGACTGCTGGGGACAAGGTATGCACAGACAAAAGGCTGAGATGACGGTGGGAGTTACCTGGAGCGGGCCTCCTCTGGGTATTGCAGCAGCAGTCTTCTGTTCAGAAGCCTATCCTGGTAGACAGACTGGCTTCCTCCCCTTCTCTCCTCCCCTCTGTTCTCCTTCACACTCTGCCTTTCTTCTTTTTGTTACCCAGAAAACCAGACCCTGGAATACAGGGAGCCCTCAGGGTGTTCTCAGTCAAGTGGGACATCAAACTCTGGCCTCCCTTGCTGGAGGCCCAAACTGGAAGCCTGCTGTAAGATGAGGCTGTTTCTGGGTAGTGGGTGACCTTAAGAGCACCTCAGCCTGGGGCCTGTGTAAGGCATGGGAGGGGGGTAGAGGCGGGAGCTAGGGCTGGGGCACACAGCACCAGGCAGCTGCCGGCACCCACCCCTGGCAGGCTAAGGTCCACCAGTCAGGCTGTGGATCTGGTTTTTACATGTCAATGAGATAACAGAAGCAGCTGTTGAAATCCAAATCCACTGGAATCTTTGCTTAAAGCAATGAGTAGGATAAGGGGTGATGGCATGGTGAGGTTTTGGTCACAAGCCAGTGTACACACAGATGGACTGTGCCAGGAGCGATGCCAGACCCAATGCCTGCTCTTCTTTCAAGACGTCCCAAGGAATATTTTTCTGCACACATTATGATCTATGTGATTTCCTTCTTCCCTCCCTCGTGCCCTCTCCTTTCTTCCCCCTTCCCTCCCTCTCTTCCTCTTTCCTTCCTTTCCTTATTCTACATCTAACCATTCAATAGTTATCCATTGAGCACCTGCTATTTCCACGACAGCATCTTCCTTTTTCTCCCTGTGCTTTATTTATTATAACAATTATCACATTAGATGGAAAATGTCTCCTTATCGTTACTTCCATAAAATCACAAGTTCCAGACAGCAAAGATGGGATTTTTCCATGTCTGTATTTTCAGCTGCTAATATATAGTCTGGTACAGAGAAAGCCAATAAATAAGGTCTGAGTTGATACTTAAATCAATCAGGGTATGAAGACATGGATGGACAGGTAGGTGGATGGACAGATGGGAGCGAGAGAGGGATAAAGGAACACACCCTCTCTTCCTCTAGGCACGACAAGGTTAGGCTGTTCCACTTACACATTTTCAGCCTCACGCCTAGGGTGGCATGACTCAATAAATGACTTTCTTCATCATTGCTTCCTCTAACGTCTAACTATAGACATTAAGCACCTGCTATGTGCTGTGGTCTGTGCTGTGCACTGAGGTTTTAAGACAAATAGAATTGAGCCCACAAAAATTCTGTAGTCTACACTCTGGTTAGGGAACTAGGAGCTCTGAGGCCTGGCTGAGTCCCAGGGAGCTCATATCAGTCCTGCTAGTGAACTTCCCAAGTACAGGTGGGTGAGAAGGGGGCCTGCTGTTCCCTCCCTCCAAAGAAGCCCCATGGAGTGGAAGAACTTCACATCGACCTCATTAAGCAGGTGTCATTTCTGTCCTCCATCTTCATTTCAATAAAAAAATACAACACAGAGGGTCTAGGAAGTCTGAGAGTTTTCTCCTAGGAGGCAGAACGCTGGCCACAGGCAGACATTGTTTCTAGTGGTTTCAATCTTCAATCGAGTTTGCAAAACATTTTCATTATTCAGCTAGGCCAACATGATGTCTGGTGTTACGTGTCTATAAGCAAACAGCATGGTGAGCATGCACTGTGTACCAGGCTCTCTCGTGGGAGCTTGGTGAGGAGAAATACAAAAAAATTATTTATCTTCATTTGCATGAGCAAATGACATCTGTGAATGCATTAAAAAAGGTATGTTCCTGAGTTGGCCAGGGGTGCAACTGAGCAGACTGTAGATTGCTGTTGGCACTAAGTGCACATGTAAATGGTGTAGTGCTGCCTTTCTTAATGTGGTGATATTTACATCTATAAAATTATATTAATTGTGTTGCATTTGTCTTCAGTATGATGACATTTGCATATATCCACAACTTAAAGATTACGTTTGTAAAAGTGGTAATGTGATCTTTACACATTCTTACATTGGAACCAAGTTTACACTTAGAAACAGCTTACATACATGTCTTTTGTATTGTAGTGAACAATAACTACATGGACCATTAGCAGGCAACATCATTTTAATTGAAGTGATGATATATTCAGGTAAAAATATCCGGTGAAGCCAGGTGTGGTGGCTCAAGCCTGTAATCCCAGCACTTTAGGAGGCCGAGGCAAGGGATCATGAGGTCAGGAGATCGAGACCATCCTGGCTAACATGGTGAAACCCCATCTCTACTAGAAATACAAAAAATTAGCTGGGTGTGGTGGTGGGCACCTGTAGTCCCAGCTACTCAGGAGGCTGAGGCAGGAGAATCGCTTGGACCTGGGAGGCAGAGGTTGCAGTGAGCCAAGATAGCACCACTGCACTCCAGCCTGGGTGACAGAGTGAGACTTAGTCTCAAAAAATAAAAATAAAAATAAAAATAGCCAGTGAATACCCCTGTGGGTTTTTTAATTTATTTCTGTATTTAGTTTTGCTATTGACAAACTATATAATTGCATATCTTTATGGGGTACAAAGTGATGCCATAATACACGTATACAACGTGGAATGGTTGAAATTAGTGAATTAACATATCCATCACCTCAGATACTTGCCATTATTATTCCTGTCTGAGACACGTAGCCTTTGACATCATGTCTGGACTCCCCGGGCTCCATAGCCCCTAGCAGCCACCACTCTGCTTTCTGCTTGTAGGTATTTCAAGTTTTTACTTACACAGATAAGCAGAAACGTGGCATTTGTCTTTCTGTGCCTGGGTTCGCTTGTTTCTATCTTGTGTCCACAGGTAACTGCATCTGGAGGCTGTGTTACAGCTTCCCACGTAGGTTTGCAGTTCAAAGTAGGGACTTTCAGTGCAGTCAACCAATTTTCTTCTCAATGCATTGGTCAGCGCTGGGCTTACTAAGCCATTGATTTCTAAGCATGTGGAACGAAGAACCATCCAGTGATGAGAGAAGGGAAAACCTAAAATAGAAACTTACTTTTTTTTGTCTTTTTTCTTTTAGGGTGAAATGGGATTTGCTGGCCCCAGGGGGCTCCCTGGTCCAAAGGTCAGTAAAGGCATGGCAAAGGCGTAGAACCTCACTAGTCCTCTGCTTTGCTCTCTATGTAAGACAAAAGATGGGGGGTGAGAATGCTGTCTTGCCAGTATTTTGCCCCAGAGCTTGCTGAACTAGAAGGATAAGAGCGAGTGGTGGCAGAGTCTGAAACCTGGGAGTCCCTTAACTGCCCAGAACCTCCAGTTCTCAGCCTGCATATGAGCAAGAAAGAGTTAGATTCCCAGAGCCCTGGCTCAGATCTCACTTGTTTCAAGGAGCTTAGCTCTACATGGTCAATTAACTTTGCAGCAACTGGTTGAAGCTGCTGTATTCTGGAAACTTTTATGGGTTGGGCTTTTAAGATTTATTAAATTGCCTAACTCTTTAAACACACAATTCCCAAATTCACTAATGGCACCAAGCCAGGGAGGGCCCCTCTGTCCTCAGTCACAGAGTGGTCCCTTCCTCTCCATCATTTCCCAGGCTTATACTGTTTATCAAGGCAGAGTGGAGAGTTCAGCAGCATCCCGTGTTTGAAAGAGGAACTGAGTGTGGAGGTGAAAATCCCTGGATATAGCTGGGCCTCTCCCTCCCCCTCCCCTCCCTTTCTTTCCGTTCTCTCCCCAACCTCTGCCTCTCTGTGTATCACTGTCTCTCTCTCTCAGCATCTCTTTTCATCTCTCTTTCCTTCTGCTCTGTTCTTCCCCCTGTTTCTCCTCCTGCATTTCTTAGTTTGAATTAATGCATTCAGCTCATCATTAGTGAACACCTGCTGAGGGCCAGGCACTGAGGTCAAGTCCAGGGTTAGAGGATGGTTTAGACAGGACCTAACCCTCACATGCCTGCATCTGATGGTGCAGACAGACCAGGGAGTACATGGACTCTCTTTTTGTATGCTTCTTTCCCATCTTCCATCCTCTTCCACTGAATTGCAGCAACAATGACTGTGCACCTGCTGTGTGTCAGGCTTGAGCTGGGAGCCTACCTGTGCCTCAGACAGCAGGCGCCGTGGGTAAGGACTGCTGTTACAGCGCCCGCTGCTGTGAGCTCAGGGCTCTGCACATTGCAGGTGGTCCCTTCTTGTTGAATGAGTGATACCAAACCCTAAATCAACCCTGCATGAGAGGCAGCATCGGTCCCATTGTACAGATGAGAAGTCATTACAAAGGCTGAAATGGTGAAACGACTCACCTGAGCAATGCTTTCTTCCTGTCCACCCTTGCTGGGCATGCTTTCCCTTCCTGTGTCCCTCCTCGCTTCCTCTCCTGCCTTGTCTGTTTCTCCTCTCCTCTCCCTTTGCTCTTTCTCTTTCTCTCCTCCTGACTGTAGGTATTTTCTTGGCGTCCCTCCCTCATCTCACACCCTTCTCCGCTTTGTCCCACTCTGCTAAGATGTGACACCATGGACATACACCCCATTACAAATACATATACACACACACAATCACACCATCACACACACACCATCAAACATGCCATCTCACACACATACACCATCACACATATATACACATACACCATCACAAACACACCATCACCTACACCAACACACATATACCATCACACACATACTATCACCATCCCACACCATCTCACACACACCATAACACATACACACATCATCACACACCATCACACATACTGTCACACACCCACATCATCACCTACCCACACACCATTACACATCATCACCCACACGTCACACACCCATACCATCACACACATCACACCCACACCATCACACACACCATCACATACCCACACCATCACACACACACCATAACACATACACACATTGTCACACACCATCACACATATCGTCACACACCCAAACCATCACCTACCCACACACCATCACACACCATCACCCACACATCACACACCCACACCATCACACACACATCACACCCACACCATCACATACCCACACCATCACACACACATGCATGCACACACCATCCCACACCATCACATACACACCATCACACACACTCTCATGCACACACCCATATGCACATACATATCACACACACCCACCACACACATCACATACACACATACAATCACACACCATCACACACACATACACACATATGCACACACACCCCACATCACACACACACCATCACACACACCTCATCACACACCCTATCACACACAGACCCCATCACACACCATCACACACATATGCACACATCCCACATCACACACCCCATCACACACACACACCATCACACACGCCCACATCACACACACCCCATCCCACACCACACACACCCCATCCCCCACACACACATACCATCACACACACCCACTGCCCCCTCAGCTCCCCTTCCCTGGTGAGCCCTCGATGGAGAGCAGCTCAGAGTGGCCCAGGTACCAGGTGGTCACTGAGGAGGATGGCAGGGTTTTTGCATCACTGAGCTCCTCTGAGAAGTCACCTCAGATTCTCGGCTGTGACAGGAGGGGAAGAGCAAAGCTACCTGGGGTTTCATAGACCTCTCAGTATAGGACGTTTGTCTGAAGGAGGGCTGTTTCATAATGCCTGCCGCTGCTGTGCTTGGGCAGAGTGGGCCCCGGGCCCCACAAGGAGAGCAGAAGCGGTGGGGAGGAGGGGGAGCACTGAAAAGGGAAACTGACCCAGCCGCATGGAGTTGTGCCCGGCTCCCCACAGAGCTAACTTGCAATCATGATCCTATAGTGTCATCCGTCACATTGTCCCAAACCATGGCTAGGACCCTATGTCTACAGCTGGGGTTCCTGGTGGCTCCGTGTCCCTACACAGAGCTTGGGCTCTGTCCACATGCATAACCTGAGTCCACTGGGTGCAAGGCCCAGTCGTGATGTGAGACTATAAAGGTGACTGACAGAGAACCCTGTCCTCAGGACTCACAGGCCAGGGGGGAAGGAAGGCAGGAAAATGCGGAGTGGAATAGTATGAAGGGAGTCAGGTTAGAGGGGCCCGGCAGCTGAGGGGCTGAGAGGAGAGGCCCCATTGCTACCTGGCAGGACTTCAGGGCACCTTTCCGCTGACGGCCCTGGCCTGCTGGGTCCAGTAGAATAGACAGGAGCTGCCCAGGACAAAGGAGGCAGGGAAGGGCATCGTAGTCAAAGGGAACTGCAAAAGCAAGGTAGCCATGTGTTCTTAGAATATAAAAGATGAGATGGGAACAAAAGAGATAAAGTTCCAGACCAAGAAAAAAGACAAATAAAAGAATAGAACTGAAGGCTCTTTCCTGGGCCTGAACCTATCTTGGATTGGCTCATGAGATGGCAGGAGATTTGGGTTCCAGTTCAACACTTGGCTTGTGATGAGTTTCCCCCCTTGCGGGCACAGCTGTTTCCTCTACCTTCCCTCTTTCTCTTCCTGGAAAGTTGTGAAGGCCCCAGGTGCACAGGGTATGGACTTGTTACACAAATTGAATGCCCAGGGGACTCTGGTTGACACTTGGAAATTTTCAAAGCACCTTTATGCTCTTACTCTTGTGTGCCTGCATGAGGACTTGCCTATTTATAGAGGAGAAGCCTGAGGTCCCCCAAGTCCATAGCGATGTGCTCACGTGACGTGGCAGAGCTGCTGTTCAAACCTGCGGCGTCCACTTCCCCCTCTGAGGTCTTGGCGGTGGGATCGGGGCAGGCCATTCCCAGGGATGAATGTGCAATGTTTTCATGCATTTGCTTTCTCAAGAAGTCCCTGGTTCCTGGAATTGTGATGTTGGGGATGACTTAGATGCATCCTCCTCTCCAGGGGTGGGACATGTGGCCTCATTGTGCAATGGCAAAGATGAAATCAGCTGCTTCTAGGGAATTGGAGCACGGTTGGCCTGTGTGTGCAAGGGCCCTGTCAGAGAACCTAATCTGACGCTGGTCTCTGTTCTCAACCCCTCAGGGAGACATAGGAGCCACTGGGCTGGTGGGCGCTCCTGGACCTAAGGGAGAGAAAGGTGATGTGGTGAGTAGATGGCTGCTCCTCTGCGTGGCTCAACCTCAGGGCTCCCACTAACACCCGCAGGGGCCAGGCACCATGCCCACACTGCCCTCTAGAGGAAGCTCTAGCTCCTCTACGTGGGCATGGAGGCCTGCTAGATGTGGCCTTGGTGGACTCTCTGGCCTTGTCACTTGCCACCCCATAACCAGAATTCTGTGCTTTGAATCATCAGTTACTAACCCTCTAATTGGTTATTTTGTTGTGCCCTTCCTGACTCTGGCCATTACACAGGTCCTTTCCTCTGCCAAGAATAACGTTTCCTTCTTCCCACCCCGTCTTCCCCCTCACCACCCCTTCCTGCATGGCTCACGAGTTCTCATCATTCCCACTCAACTGTCTAACTCTCCAGGGCATCGCTGCAAACCCCAGCTCTATGTTCTCAGCACCTCCTCTACCCTAGCACCAGAGGACTCCCAGGTGTCCTGGTCTGTGATTTATCATCACAGTGTTTCCAGCACCTGGGCTAGCAGGAATTATATTCCTCAGTCTTTCAGCTGATGAGTGAATGCAATTAATGATGGGTCAGGAAAGAATTGCAGAGATGAAGAAGTCATCATTCAGGGTGGGCCTCAGGAGCTGAATGGCTGAGAAGTGAATTCCAGCTCCACCCAGATACTTAACCTTTCCATCTTTAGTTTCCTCATCTGTAAAATGGGGATAATAAAGCAACCTATTCTGTAGCATTATGAAGATTAAATAAGTGAACGCATGCAAATGCTTTAGAACAGTAGTGAGTGCAGCTACTGCTGTTGTGAGTCCCTGTCCTGGTGGAAGCCCTAGCCCCTACCCTCCCGCAAGGAACCATGTAGTGTCAACAGCACAAGTGTGGTGTCAAAGGGACCTCAGTCACTGTCCTTGGCTGTGGCTTTTATTAGCTGTGTGACCTTGGGCAGGTTCTCTTTCTTTCTTTCCTTTTTTTCCTTCCTTTCCTTCCTTTCCTTTCCTTTTCCTCCCTCCCTCTCCTTCCTTCCTTCCTTCCTTCCTCCCTCCTTCCTTCATCTATCTTTCTTTCTTTCTTTCTTTTTTCTTTCTTTCTTTCTTTCTTTTTCTGACACAAACTCTTGCTCTTGTCACCTGGGATGGAGTGCAATGGTGCGATCTCAGCTCACTGCAACCTTCCCTTCCCAGGTTCAAGCGATCCTCCTGCCTCAGCCTCCCGAGTAGCTGGGATTGCAGGTGTGCACCACTACGCCCAGCTAATTTGTGTATTTTTGGTGGAGATGGAGTTTCACCATGTTGGCCAGGCTGGTCTCAAACTCCTGACCTCAGATGATCCACCTGCCTTGGCCTCCCAAAGTGCTGGGGTAAGGCCTCATTTACACATTAGCAAAATGAATAGTATAACAACTACTTAGTTTACAAAATGCCTGGCCCATAGTGGATGGTCAGAGAATGACCGTTGTCTTTTTTGATGTGTGTGATTATAATTAGTTCCTTCTAGGTTCTCAGTGCTCGGGGGAAACCCAGGAAACAAGACCAGCCTCTTTCCTGGAAGAATTAGCCTGGCAAATGCAATTCCCTCAGCACCCCACACTGTTGTTCCCCCTCACACCGTAGTGATGCCATCTTCCCTTCCTGGCACGTGCATCATGTAGAGTCTCACGTTTGCTCCATGCAACAGCTTTTACCACAGTCTCATCACGTCTCTAATGGGAATAACACTGGTTTCTCAGGCTCGAATGACTTGCCGTCAATCACAGAGGTCGGATGTGGCAGAGGCAGAATTTGCACCTGCATCTGTTTTAATCTGGGTCCTGTGCTCACTTGGCTGGGCTTCACCTTCACCTACGCATGCATATCTACCTCCTCTGTGTAGGTAGGAAGCAACTGTTGTGTGCAGAATAACACGGAAATGAGGAGAGCTGGTCACATTTATTTACCAGCACTTACCGCACTCCTGGCTCTGCGTTGTATGATTCACAGCCTTGGGACTCACTTAACTCTCACATCAACTTGGTGAGGTGAGCCTGCTGAAAATGGCCACCTTCCAGGTGAGCAAACTGAAGCTCAGAGAAGTGTGGTAACTCATACAAGTGTGGTTTTTTAGAAACTCACTTGTCAGGCAGTAGATGCAAGCAATGCAAGACCCGTTCCTCCCTCCTCCATGACTGGGACAAGACCCAATCTAGGACACATGCTGTCACTAGTAGCTGGGTTCAAAGGAAGGGAGATTGGGAGAACATTCTGAAATCAGAGAAACCACCAGAATTAGCCAGAGAACAAACATGGATGTACTCTGAAGCGCTGAACTCTGGGAAGTGGCCCATGGTATAATTATGATTATTATTGCCGGCCTGATGTCATCAGCAGCTCTATTGAGGCCAAATAGCACTGTGATTGAGGAAGCAGCTAGCATCAGGCAGCCTACATTCAAATTTTGGTTCCATAACCTACTAGCTTCATGAACTGAAGAAGTTGCTAGAACTTTCTGAGGTTCACTTTTCACATTTGTGAAAAAGATATAAAAATAATGTCTGTAGCCATTCTACTTCTGAAACGGCAACATGAGGAACTCTGTGAATCCACTCCCCCAAAAATGATAATACCTGGTGAAATTCCAACATTTTTCACCTCCTGCATCTGGAGTTCCAGAATCTAAACTCTTGGCAGATGCAGCCAAGGGACAGGGCTCTCTTCCTTCACCCAACCCTCATTCATAGGGTGGAGTGCAACTTCAGGCACAACAAGCTAAGAACTTTGGGATTCTGATCAAAGCTCTCTCGAAAGTCACTGACTTTGAAACAGAGTGTAGGGAAGTCTAAGTGTAAGGGTTCTCTAGAAACAAAGGAGATGTTGGTGGTAAGAAATTAAAAGGAGAGTGGTAGCTCCATGGTAAACTATAACTTTACCATAGCTAGTTTACCAGAAAGAACCAGGGGGTAAACACCACTAAGAAGAATGCTCCCAGCATCAGAAAAAACCCTCCATGACTGCCCACAGCAGCTACCCATGCAAAGGGGACCTGATTCAGTTTGATCAGACTGTGGAGCAATTAATGCCATATGGTACTGTAGAAAATAGTAAATGAATCAGCTGGAAAGTAATGGAACCTAAGAGCTGAACTGAATGTCAGCAGAGGCGGACAGTTTGACTGAGAAATCAAAAGAGACTTTCAAAACGAGCCTTGCTAAAACTATTGTCATCCTGAGGTATCTGTACAGATCCAAGGCCATGCTCTCTGAAAATTGGCTTCAGAGATGTAACACTGGGGAAGGGAAATCGATTAGTTAAAATAGTCTAGCCAAGTCAGTAAGCAAATCAAGAAAACAACAAAACAAATTTTGTAATTTTTGGTAGGGGAAGTGCTAATACCCAGAGTTGTTATAATATATTGTGTAAAATGTCCAATTTTCAACAAAATTATGAAACATGCTGAGAAACAGAAAAATGTGACACATACAGCCCAAAAGACAGCAGACAGCAGAAACTGCCTGAGAGAGGTTTTAACAGACAAAGCCTTCAAAGTAATCATTATGATCAAAGAACTAAAAGAAATCATTCTGATGTAAGCAGAAGAAAGCATAATGACAATATTTCATCCAATACAAAATATCAATAAGTAATTTCTAACTCTTTATTTTAAGTATATGTAACCAAATATAAGTTCTGGGGTTTAAAATTATAATGAATGAAATTTTAAAAATCTAGGGAGGCTCAATGGAAAGATGAGAATTATTGAAATTAGATGAATAGAGATTATGTAATCTGAAGAACAGAGAGAAAAAATAAGAAAAGTGGACAGAGTATTGGAGAAATGTAGGGGTTCCTAAAGTGCATGAATCTACACCTACTGGGAATTAAAGTAGAAGAGGAGAGAAAGGAGCAGAAAGTATTCAAACAAATAATGGCTGAAGGCATCTCAGATTTTATGAAAAGCAGTAATCTACATATTCAAGATGTTCAATGAACCCCAATTAACATAAACACAGAGATCCACACTACAAACAACATGGTAAAAATGCCAAAAAACAGAAAAAAATTTGAAAGTAGCAAAAGAAAAAAAATGACTCGTCATGTACAAGGAAACCCCGAAAAGATTAACAGCCAACTTGTCATCAGAAATGACTGAGGTTAGAAGGCAAAGGGATGGCACCTCATATATAACAATACATTACAACCATGTATGGTTGGTGTTAACAAACACGCATGTAATATGCATCACAATAGCACAAAAAGGGGGAAGAAGGAATAGAGCTGAGAAGGAGTTTGTTTTTATGTTTCATTGGAAGTAAGTTTTTATAAATCTAGAGTAGACCCCATTATGTATACGATAAACTCTAGAGCACCCTTTAAGGAAATAATTCCAAAATATATAGTGAAAATATTAGGAAAGTAATGTAAATGTTACACTGGGAAGTACTCAATTCAAAAAAGAGCAGTAAAGGAGAAATCAAGTAACAAAAGTGGGACAGGAGACATATAGAAAACAAAAACTAATATGGCATATATAAATCTAATTATATGATGTGTGAATATACTACATGAACCAACTAAAAATCAGAGATTTTAAGACAGGTTATAATAACAAGATCAAACTATGTCCTGTCTATAGAAGACATAATTTAGATTCAAAGATACAAATAGGTTGTATCTTTTGTATTCAAAGATACACATAGGTTTCAATAGGTTGAAAATAAAAGGATGGAAAATATACATCTTAAAAATAAAAAACTGCGGTGACTGTACTAATATTAGACAAAATAGACTTTAAAACAAAAAAATAGAGATTAAAGAGGGACATTTTATAATGACAAAAAATTAATTCTTAAAAATATAGCAATTATAAACATATATGTACCTAACAAAGCCCCAGAATACATGAAGGAAAAACTGGCAGAATTTAAAGGAGGAATTAAAAATTAGAGACTTTAATACCTCCTTTTCAATAATGGGTAGAACAACTAGGAATGTGGAGAAATTGGAATCTTTACGGATTGCTTGCATAATGTGGTATAGTTGCTTTGGAAAACAGCCTTGCAGCCCTTAGGTTAAAGACAGAGTTACCATATGACCCAGCAATTCAATTCTACTTTTAGGAATAAACCCCTCAAAAATGCAAACACATGTTTACATAAAAGCTTACACAAAAATGTTTATAGCAGCATTATTTACAATAGCCAAAAGTAAAAAACCCAAATATCTATCACCTGAAGAATAGGGAAACAAAATGTATGTCACATCCATACAATGTCATATCGTTTTGCAATAAAGTGAAGTACTTATACATGGTCCAAAGTAGATTAACATTGGAAAGACTTTGCTGAGTGAAAGAAGCCAATTATAAAGGGCCACATGTTATATGATTCAATTCATATAAAAAATGTACAGAATAGACAAGTTTATTGAAACAGAAAATAGTTTAATGTTTTCCTAGAGCTGTAATAGAGGAAGTGTGGAGTCATTGCTAATAGATACAGGTTGTTTCTTAGGTGATAAAAATATTCTAAAGTTGATTGTGGAGATTTTGTTGCAAAACTTTATGAATATACTAAAAATAATTGAATTGTACATTTTAAGTAGGTGAATTATGTGTTATGCAAATTATATTTCAATAAAACTGCTATGGAAACAAAAAATAGTAACTATAATATTGAGTTATTGGAAATACTAAGTGAGACGATGCTCATGAGAATATGTACTCAGTAAACAATAGTCATAATTTCTTTTAGTGGCTACTGGGCAGAGCTGATGAGAAAACATCTAATGCTTTCAAATCTCAGGATGATGCTGCCATATGCAATGGCATGCCATGGAGATGCTCTGTAGTGAATGCTTGCCTTCTTTCATTTTTCTAGGGCATAGGACCTTTTGGCCAAGGGCAAAAGGGTGAAAAGGTAAGCACCTTCCTTTTACCACACTCCTCCAAGGGAATGGGACAGAGGACTTAGGTATGGGGCAGGTGTGTGCTACTATATGTTGCCAGGAAGGAATTTCGAGTGGGAGAAAGAGGTGTCCTGGGCTGTGTAACTGCCCTCAATGTCCTCCGTGACTTGGGGTGGTTGAAGCATTTACTGTACTCAGCAGAAAGAGAGAAGGTGGAGATGAAAAATGGCAAAATGGTGGTCAGAGAATTGAGTAGGGCACATGTATTTTGGGGGATTCAGGGCATATTCTGTTGGAAATGTTGACATTTGAATGATTTACCCAAGAAGTGGAAATCTGGGGGGTAGGTTCTGCTCCATAAAATAAGGAACATCTGAAGAATTTGTGGGAAAAATAAAGATGTTCTCCCCAGCTATGCATGTTGCACCTTCTTTTACGTTCAATAAAAGAAGGTAAAAGGCTTGACAGCTCCTGGGAAATATGGGATTCTTCCTAAAGAAGAAATTCTTCTTCAGATGTTAGCCTATAAGGGTGAATTAAAAGCAACCACTAAAAATGTCATTTTCTACTCATACCAGCTATTTAAAAAACAAAAGGAAAAAAGAACCAAAATGTTGGCATTTTCCTGGAGAGGCAGCCACAAGATTTTATACTGTAAATGCATGTTGACACTTTCACTGGAGTCCAGACACTTGTGGACTCAAATGTAGCACTGTTGGATCCTGGAGAGGTCATTCATTGTTCAGAGGGGGGTCACGTCAGCCTCTTGTATAGGACTCATTGTGTAATGCATGTAGCACTCCATTGAGTTACAGTAGAAACAGTTTTCATGTGGGCAGCTCATTCTCTCCCTGTAGGCACTCTTACACATCTAGCTGTGCTCTAAGGAGATAAATCAAGGAGCTGTGCTCGGAAGAGATAAAGATATGCACAAGTATATATCCATGTGTACTTTATAAGTGAGACTAGAAACGACACAGTGCTGTGCAGTGGGCTATGGAAATACATTATTGTACACCTCAATAATGCAACAGTATCCAGTGATGCAAAATGTCATTTAGGAGAAGAAGACTAATGACCTAGACAATGCAGTCAATATTTTGTCTATTTTTAAAGCATGTTGCAAAATGTGTATACAATATGACCCCAGGGGTGTGGGGGTGTGGGGGGGTGTGTGACTGAGAGAGAGGAGAGACTGAGAGAAATTAATGATGGAGACGGACCCCTATTATTAACCACTGGTTGTCTGTGGGGTGAGAAAGTTATGAGGATATTTATTTTCTCCCTTATGTTTCTTTGTGTCTGTCTTTATTTCACAATGAGCTCCTCCATTAAAAGCATAGGTACACGTGTAACATGGCTACTGCACAAGAAAGAAAAGCAGTTTGAACCTAGCACAACACACAGCATCACAGAAGGGGTACAACCAGGCAGATGCAGTTCATGTCTCCTTTTCGCCCCTGTCTGGCTCTGCCATCAGTTCTCAGCCTCCATCTCCCTACCTAAACATGGGGTTATGGTAGCCGCCACGTTCCATGACTTCTCTGTGATTTAACAGCACAGCACAGCACCCTGGAACCTAGATGCTCAAATTCAGTAGCTACTTTCTTGTTTTAATTCTTTAAATTAGTGTCATTTAACTGTGGTAGAACACAACGTGAAATCTACCCCGTAACAAACTTTTAAGTGTGAAGTACAGTCCTGTGGACCATGGGCCTGGTGTGGGGCAGCAGATCCCTAGAATGCATCCATCTTGCTTAACTGAGACTTTGCCTATTAATTGGCATCTCCCCATTTCCTCTCCTCCAACCCCTGGAAACAACTATTCTACTCTTTAATTCTCAGAATTTGACTATTTTAGGTACTTTATATGTTGAATTATATAGTATTTGTCTTTTCTGCATCTGGCTTATTTCAGTTAGCATAATGTCCTCCAGGTTCATTCATGTTGTCAAAAAGACAGAATTTCCTTCTTTTTAAAGGCTGAATAGCATTCTATTGGGTATTAAAAATAGAACTACTATATGATCTAGCAGTTCAACATACCATGTTTTCTTTGTCCATCCATCCACTGATGGACATCTAAGTTATTTCCATATCTTGGCTATCATGAATTATGCTGCTGTAAACATGGGAGTGTGGATATCTCCATGAGAGCCTGATTTCAACCCTTTTGAATACTTAGAAGCAGAATTGCTAGATCATACAGTAGTTCTATTTTTTTTTTTTTTTTTGAGACTGAGTCTCACTCTGTCACAAGGCTGGGGTGCAGTGGCATGATCTTGGCTCACTGCAACCTCCGCCTTCCATGTTTAAGTGATTCTTCTGTCTTAGCCTCTCAAGTAGTTGGGATTACAGGTGCCTACCACCATACTGGCTAATTTTTGTATTTTTAGGAGAGAAGGGGTTTCACCGTGTTGGCCAGGATGGTCTGGATCTCTTGACCTAGTGATCCACCCGCCTTGGCCTCCCAAAGTGCTGGGATTACAGGCGTGAGCCACTGCGCCTGGCCTATAGTTCTCTTTTTTAATCTTTCTTTGAGAAGTCACCATACCGTTCTGTACAGTGGTGATATCATCTGTGTTCCCACCAACAGTGTTCAATAGCTACTTTCATTGTTGCTACCATGCTCAGTTCCAGTGGGCAGAGACCAGGCACAGGGTATGAAGAGGACGCCAGGTGTTCCTTCAGATCAGAAGCCAGGGCTGCTGGGGTCTGGAGGTCAGAACATTCGGTCTGGGTGGTGCCTGCCAGGCAATACTGTGCAGCTCTGCGTCCTCCTTCCCATGTTCCTCTGGGATCAGCCTTTCCTCTCAACTAATGTGTCCTTCACATATGTTCCTGTCACCAGGCAGGGACCAGCAGCCTCCTTCCTTCCCATGGGCTGCAGGGCATCTCTGCCTCATTGGTTCTGGGGTGAGCTCACACTGGGCAGCAATGGATGTCTATACTCCTCACGCCTGAAGGCACCTTCCTGGTGCCCGGCATCCTACTTACAGCATCACATTCAAGGCTTTGATGATGCGAGGGCATCGTTGTGGCCATGGAGACCTCCTCATGTATTCAATGTTGGCAGGAGAGACAGGCAGCTGAACTGACGCTGGTGCTTCTGGCTCTGTCCTTGGTTGACATCTTCCTGCAGTTGGTATTTTTAGCAAAGTCTGAGTCTAGATTCCACCATATATTAGCTGTGTGATTTGGAGTGAGTCACTTCCCTCTCTGGGTCTCTGCTTCCTCATCTGTACGGTGGAGGGCGTGGGATGAGGTGATGCATAAAGGCCCTTTCAGGCAGCAGCTCTGACATTAGGTAATCAGCCCACCCCCAGCCTTTGCCTTCTAGGGCTCTTTCTGTAACCTGAAGTCTCTGCTTCCCCTGCGGAAATGAGGGGACCAGAGTGGGCTGAGGGGATTGATGGCATTTAGAGAGGGGAGAAGGCCACTCATGACTCATGCATTGGGACTAGGCTGGTACAAACTGGCTTCTTAGCTGACTGTTGTCTCCAAAGTAATTGCTGCATAGATTAGATGGAGTTTGGAGGTATTGGGTAGACTGGAACTCTGGATGGGTCCAGGGATGGTAATACTCTTATTCTGGCTGTGTTTTATATATATTTGGAATTGTAACTAACCACTGTGGCAACGTGCATTGACGTCTGCATGTACCAGGCACCCTGCTAAGGATTTTTCATACTTACCCTGTCATCATTAAGACATGCTTCAGGGAAGGCACTGCTGTGTCCATTTCAAGGATGAGAAGAACATGGCACTGAGGTCAAGTGACCTGCACAAGGTCACACAGTATGTGCCCAGGAAACACAATTACTGATGGTTACTTAAATGAAGGGACGCTGTAGAGCTGATTGAATCACTGTTCTTTGGCAGATAGGGAAACTGAGGCTTAGAGAAGGTGAGTGATCTTGGCTCATACACTGAATACAACAGTAACAACAATAGCATACTCGCATTAGTGATGTGAGGGGTTGGCGAGTTTATCCATGAGAAGAGATAGCAAGGGGCCTGGCAGATGGAGCAACTTCAGAAAGGCGAAGCAAGAATCAGGTCTGAGATATTCTCCAAGAGTGCGGATCAGTTCAGGCACCTTCTTCAGGTTAGTCCCATCAGAACGGGCTCAGTACTGTCACTTAGAAGGACACACGCTCTTTTCTCCCTGGGCCCACGGATCTGAGCATGAGAGCCCTGAAATTCCCATAGCCATGTTGCTGCCATGAAAGGAGCCAGTTCAGAGAAGATGAAGGTGACCCTGAGAAGAAGCTTGGTCCTGAAATGGATTGGTTGCTGAGTAGAGAGCAGGCTCACCTCAGGCAGCTCTCCAGTGTCTCAGAGCCGCGAGGCAATGCATTTCCTGCCAGCAATCTTAGGTTTCTTTTTTGAACAGTAGCTATTATTAATATTGCAGGTAGAGGTGGACTGGGATGTCAACGGTGGTGGCCTTCGGGCAGGGATTTGCCTAGACAAGGGCCTGGAGGTGGGACAGTGTTGGGCCCTGAAGAGACCCAAATTTTCCTGGAGTGCACAGTAACAGAGGACATAGGAGCATGAGGGCCTGATGGCCCTGATGGAGCCTGTACTACACCTTACAGATTGTCAGGGGCCCCGAGACCTCCTAGGAATGAAACAGAGGCAAAGTGTCCCATAAAGCCATGCTTGGGTCAGCAACTAGGGACTCAGCATTTGGAAGAGGGAGAAAATACAATAACGACCATTACCCGAAAGTCCTTTCTTAAGCATTTTCACAGAAATCCATATGGCAATAAATAAAACTTCATATGGATTTTCTGCTCAGATTTCACGGTATGGTGCAACAGAAAAAAAATCAGCAAGCAAATATAAGAAACTCAGCTAAATTTTATTGGGTTTGTTGAGTCAGCAGTAGATGGAATTTTGGGTCACAGAAACATCAGTTCATTGTCTTTTACGAGTTTCTTCCATTTTACTGGCACCATAAACCTGACAGGGGATGAACGTGGTGAAAGATGAGTCTCTGAGCCAGAGAAATAGTCCAGGTTTTTCCAGCTTCCTGGGATGCAGCCTTCTCAGAACCTTAGCTCTATGTTCTGAAGGGTATGCCAGACGCACAGGAAATCCACCTGAGATTTTTGAAACCACAGCGAGGGAGGGTCTTTGTGGGGTGGTTTGCTAAACAAATAAGATGCTAATTACCAAATGTAGGAAAGGTCAGGGTGCTGGAATTCCTCCAGTACAGATGTCTTTATTTGGTTTACATACACTGTCCCATTTGAAACATGTAAGTGCTCTGAGTTTGCATTTGACCTTAAATTGCCGCTGGTGTTATGCTGTTCTGTGTTACTTGGCATATGGAATCCAGTGTGCTTGGTGTGCACATCCTGCAGGACATCCTGGGGCCCAGGGGACCCTTCCCGGGTATTTGTCTCCTACCAATGCTGGGCTTATCTTTCCATGGACATGCTTGGGATATCCCTGCCTACCTGTCATTGCTTCTTCCTCTCGCACGCCCAGCATCCCCCTTTGCCTGCTGAAATCTTAGAGATGCTTCTAGTCCAGTCACTGTCAAAGTAGCCAGGCATTTCTGTGGGCATTGTCCTATTCATTCCTCCCATGACTGTAGGCAAAAGCCGTCGTTATGCCCATTTCATGGAAAAGGGCACTGAGGCCTAGAAAAACATGCTCACACATTCATCTGATTGATTTCATTGTAAAAGGCTATATAAGTATGAAATAGTTTATAATGAGCTCCGGCTTGCTCAAAGTCATGGCAAGTACCTGCTAAGGACCCAGCATGGTGCTGGGGGGCCAGGCAGGGAACCCTAATGGGGGTGTAAGCTTTGGAGAATGATTAACTCTTAAGAGTAAATGGGAGGGTGGGGACGTAGGATGTTTAGAAAAAAAAATCACTCTGACCACTGTATGGCTGATAGGTCACAGCCAGTGGAGAGAATGTGTGTTCCTATCAGTCCTGCTTCTCACTGTATGGGGGCCCTTTGAGTGACAGTCAGGTCTGCAGTCACAGAGAAGTCTGGTCTTCCCTTATCCCAACATGACAGACGCACCTTGTGCTGTCCACACCGTTAAATAATGGGCCCTTCTCACTGGAACCAGGTTCTTTCTTCAGTGTCTTCCAAAGGCAGGCTTTACTTGAAGTTGTGAGATAAGAAGATTGCTCAGAGGTAAAATTGGACTGCGATGGGGGGTGGAAGAATGAGGATTGAGCTCCGCTCCGTGACATGTGGATTTTCATCTCAGGGCCTCTCTCCCAGAGTGGTGACCCAGAAAGGTCTCCAGAAACCATAAGACACTTCTACATATCAGGGGAACCATGGACTGAAAGTGTGTGCTCCCAAAACTCATATGTTGAAATCCTAACCCCCCCAAGGTGATGGTATTGAGAGGTGGGGCTCTTGGGAGGTGATTGGGTCATGAGGGTGCAGCCCTTATGAATGACTGGACTGGCCCTTATAGAAGAGATCCCAGGGAGCCCATTTGTCCCTTCCACCATGTGAGGTTACAGTGAAAAGACAGCCATCTGTGAACCAAAAAGTAGGCCCTCACCTGACACCAAATCTGATGGCATCTTGATCTTGGACTTTCCAGTCTCCAGAACAGCAGGAAACACATTTCAGCAGTTTACAAGCTACCCAGTTAGTGGTAGCCCCAAAAGATTAAGGGCTTTCTGCTACCAATGAAATATTTGCCATAAAACATACACACTTTTTGATTTTTTAAAGTTCTCCCCCAAAGGCATAAGATGGGCATGTTTTAACAATAGCAATCATTCAGAATGTATTGGCCAGCACCGGTGATTTTATCTGGAATGGTATAGTGACTTTGAAAAGGAAGAATCATGACATCAGTCTTTTATTGACCTCTTAATGTTCCTGGCTATTCAGTTTATGAGCTTCAGCCTCTGACAGCCCTTTAAGAAGGCTGGGCCATGGCCAAGGTCACAGAGCTGCTTAGTAAGTGGGGCCAAGCCTGGGTCTGTCTGACACAAGACATGAGTGGGGGATCCCCCCACTTTTGACCACAGCATTGGGCAGTGTCAGTTCCCTGCCCCTCCTTCAATGTGATGTGATTATCTGGGAATTCTTGACCCTCAAAAACCTTGTAAGAATCAGCTTATTTTATATAAAGACTGCATTATCGAGCCTCTGAACCAGAAAATATAAATTATACATTTGTCTTTATATTTGTGAAACTTCTAAGATATAGATATATTTACACCATTTGCCTTTAGCTCTGGGTCCCTTTCTCTTTGTTCATGGCTGGCTTAATCAGCACCCCCATCTCCTATTCTTAGCCTGTGCATTAATGTGCATTATTCATGGTTATCGAGTTGGATAACTGTGGTTGAGTGCCTTCTATTTTTACAATAATTAAAGGGTTTAAGGGGAAATTAGTTTAGCTGCCTATGTGCCCTCAAATAGCCTTGTAGGTTAAGGGCAAAATGCCCAGAGTTAGAATAAATAGAGGTGCTGCAGGCCCTGTCCATGGTGCTGAAGGACACACTGGGGAAGTTCTGAAGTTCACAGGCCCCAGGCAGAGCTGGGATAGGAGTCTGCATTTTTCCTTTAGCTCTGTCTGGCATTCAGGTGCTTGCCAAGTCTAATGGACCAGCCACAAAACCAAAGTTTTCATATAAGAGGGTGAGAACACTTATGGGAAGGATAAATGCTGGACTCCTGAACTGGGAGGGCAGGGGAAGCTCAGGGTGCAGACCCTGGTCAGAGACTGGCTGGATCTAGACCTTGGCTGGGTCACTTAGCAGCTGTGTAACAATGGGTCAGTTACTTAGCCCTGTAACCCTTGCTTTCCTCATCTATAAATTAACAACTATAATAGTACTTGCCTCGGAGGGTTGCTGCGAGGTTTAAATGAGCTCATGAAAATAGATGACTTATGTTAGTAAAAAGTGATCATAAACATTAAGCATAATTACCATTACACCAGCATAGTGTTCCATTTTTTATAAACCAAATGACGTCTTCTGCACTCTCAGCATTAATGAGGTCTAATTCCCAGAGGCGACCAGCAGCTGCAAAATGTCAGAGTTCTTCAGCCTACCCCTGAGGAGGACTACTGTAACTCCTAAACCCTCAGGAAGCCTAGAGAGTGTTATTAGAAAGCACGTTCCAGGAGACCAACATAAAGGACCTTCCCTTTCTTTAATTCACCTAAAGGAATTCATAGGTCATCTACGAATCATAATAGTACCTCGTATTTGCAAGCACTTGCTATCTGCTAGGATTCATGCATGTGCTATTTAGTTTAACTCTCATGGTAAATATTACTGTCTTTGTTTTACAGCCTATTTAATATATAATGAAAATTCATCTGGGACTAGGCACAGGTGACTTTACCTCTTCATGGGGATGAGCCAGGATTTGAATTCATGTTTTCAGACTTCACAGCCTGCATTTGTCTGTGCTGAGAAGTGGTTATCAAACTTGTGACAGCATCCAAATCACCTGGAGGACATGTTAAATCATCTGGCTAGACTCCACTCCCATACTATCTGATTCATTATGTCTGGGGTGGGGCTGGAGAAGTTGCCTGTCTAACACAACCCCAAGTGGGGTTGATGCAGCTGGCCCATGACCACTACCCAGCATGTTCCTAAGACCCTACTAAAAAGCCTACTTTCTCTTCTACCAAATGGATAAAGATATTAGTACCAGCATCTCTAGCAATGCAACAATCTTTTTGTTAACATTTAGAAATAAGGCCTGATATTTAGCCAAAAGAGCAGCAGAAATATTTGTTCCCTCCTTTCTCTGTGTCTTAGTTGATGAGGTAACAGGATGATCCCTGGGGCTGTGGATGCTGACAAGTTGGGTGTGAGTAGATGGATAATTTCCTGTTACATGGTTGCCCCCGCCATATACCTCCAAATGAAGTCATGGAGGAAGTGAGTGTGTATGTGGTGGAGGGGAGAGGCAGGGGCAGAAAGAGATCAGAGCCTGGACTCGGAACCAAACCTTGATTTTGAGTGACAACGGCCGTTGTGAAAACAGGGAAGCCCCTCTTCTCTGAACCTTGGTTATCTTCTTCAGTGTATCTCACTCATTGTCATTCTTTTATACCCTGAGTGTTAATTTTCTTTTACAGGTGGAAAATAGAGGCTCGGGTAGTCTACCCAAAATAATAGTATCTGATGCTTGTTTTGAACTTCCCTGTATACGAAACACTTCCAAAGTATTTTCTCTAGGCCTCTTACCAGCCACCTTGAGCCAGAGGTACCCCTTCTCCTTGTGTCTTCTCCCTTCCAGGGAAGGAGCTAAGACACAGGAGGGGAATGAGTCTGTTCTGCTCTGCTAACGTGACACGGAGGCTGCATGCAGATCAGACCCTCTCCTCCCAGCCTAGGCTTTTCTTTCTCTCTTCTCTCTCTTCTTTGCTTCCTTCTTGCCCTTTCCTTTCTTTTCCTTTTTTTCTTCTGTGCTTTATTGTGGATCCTTAGCTTTACATATTCTTTAAAGATCATTCTATGCCTGACCTTACCAATTTGGGGGGGGAACCTCCAGTCTTTCCCCACTCCTCTCCCTAACCCATCCCATGCACTTGGGTGAGTGTTCTTAGTTATCAACAGATACAATAGAAGACCTCACATTGCAATAATACTTTATAGTCTGCAAAGTATGTCCACATTTAATGCTCATCTGAAAGCGTGCAAACCTGTACTTTAGAAATGATGAGACTTAGGCTCATAGAGGTTAAATGGCTTTCCTGGTAGAAGGCGAGACAGGCAGCCCAGGGTTGTGAATTTCCCTTTTCAAAACTGCTATAGGCATCTGATGGTGAGTCCAGCTGGGGGGATTTCGGAAGGCCTGTCACAGGGGCATGGTGAGGGTGTTTTGTAATGTTAAGAATCAGTGATACTAATCTTAATACTAATGAAATATTTAGTTAGGTTGACTTTCTCTTGGGGCAAAGTTTTCATAGGGCAGGAATCATTTCTAGTGAAATGCCTCGATCTCAGAATGACTTGAGGGGGAGACGTTTCTTAAAATCTATCTGTCTGCCGTGCTGACTTGGTTACCTTAACCATGTAAAAAAAGATTCAAAAGAGATGTTACCATCTCTAACCCCAGAACATATTTACTTCTATAGAGACCTCTAGTTCGGTTCTTAAGAATACACAGTAAGGGTGGCCACATCTCTGAACAAAGCAGAAGGGGCTTTCTTCTACTGCACCAGCTATCTGAAAACTAACATGTCTAGTTTTCCATGTCCTTGGGAGGCACAAATTCTGAAACTCGATGGACAATTCCTATTTACGGATGAAGACCGAGAGTCAGCATTTCACCAACTTGGCCAAAGTCATCAGTACTTCATGATGGGGCAGCCGGGAGGGTGGAGGTGGACAATGTAAAGCTGTGGCTCACTCTCAGGACATTACCTCTCTGCCACACCCTGCTGTTCACTTTGTTTCTGGGGCTTAGATACCCCCCATAAAATGAATTTTAAAGAGAGTCTTCCACTCCCTTACAAGTCCACAAGGCTCTAGAAAGAATTGAGGCACACGTGGCCCTGTGGACACTCTGTGAACTATGGACACTCTGTGAAGCCAGACACCAGAAGTGCAGAGGTGATTTAGTCCTGCTCCACATCTCACAGATCTTCCGTCTTGTGGATGAGAAAAATTCACACAGATATCTACTGGGCATCATTTGACAGAATCAAAAAGGCTAGAAAACTGACAACTGGGAGGAGAGGCCAAGGAGCCCTGCTGCCCCTCCTTCATTCCTGAGGCAGGAGCCCATCCCATCAAGACGTCCCTCCCTCTGCATTCAGCTGCAGGGTTTCCCAACCTGCGGGAGCCAGAAAACAGACTGGTCATTCAAGGACCTGCCATCGTTAGTGGGTAACTGACACCTCAGGCGGAGTCACCCCGAGGCCTGATTATGGAGGGAGACACCATCTAGCACATGCCCTCAGAGGAAGTTCTCATCCTTTTCTGATGCTCCCTGCAATTGGAAAATCTGTAATTGATTCCTAGGGTTGTAGGGACGTGGCTCATGGGCTGGTGTCCCTGCCATCAGGAAATGGTTACACCATTTGCCCAGGTTAGTGCAGGAGGCAGGTAGGGGTCAGAGCATGGACCTTGGAGACACAGGCTATGTGGGGAGCTGAGCCCACTCTATTGCCCATCACCATCTCCTGGCTCCATGCAGAGCTTCTCCACCTGTAAAGCAGTCAAGGGAATGTTCCTTCTGGTCTTCCCAGGGGAGCAGGGCTGGTGGAGGCTGAAGAGGAAGGGCAGGATCCCTGGAGAGGGAGAGCTAAGGCTGGATGCTCAGGTGTGAACTACCCCAACCTGCCTCCCTCTGCTATGTAGACTCCTGGGCAGCCATGAGAAAGTCACGACCCCTCCCTGTGCAGCAGTGTGCTTGAATGTAGTGTGAGGATAGCAACACTTAGCTTGCAGGGCTGCCCAGCAACCAGGGAACTGAGGTGAGTCTGGACACTGTTAAATGTGGTGAAGACATTTGGAAGCATACTCTAGGGCCTGGAATCTGGCTCTTCCACAAGCACTGTAACTTTGGGCAGCTTAAATAATCTAATCTAATCAGCTCGAATCAGCTGATTAGATTAGAGCTGATCAGCTGTCTGTGCTTTTGTTTCATAAACACTGAAATGGAGATGATGATTCTTTCTCTTTCATAGAGCTGTTGTGGGCAGGTGTTGAATGCAGTGATGGATGTAAAGTGCTCAGTGCCAGGCGCCTTGTAGACATGAAATAGGTAAACTATCCTCAGCAACATCTGTCATATTACATTAACACACTATTATTAATATTATTTTGACAGTTGGTTCTGCCATTATTAAACATGTGTTTAATTGGTGTTTTATGCTGTAGAAATCACCTCCTTCTGTACTGGTTACCACTTTCAATCTCAGATTTTAACATTTAAATTCCAAAACAGCCAAATGGGGGAAGTGGCTCCTCATTTTGCCAATGTGTAACTGGAGGCTGTGAAAGCACCTGCCATGACAGCATCTCCCAAGGAAGATGCGCATGATAGTTTAACACACAAAAGCAACCCACTGGTCCCACTTTTCCCAGGAAACAAATGATGACAGAAATCCCCTAGCCTTCCCATTGAATAATCCTTTCTCTTGTGAAATATCCCCAAACCACTCACCTGTCCCTTTGTATCTAGCCAAGGATGGACAGGCATACTGGAATTAGAATGTCTCCTGCCTTCCAAAAATCCCACTTAAATACAACACTTGCCAATCTGAGATAGTCTTAGTATTTCCTTTTTTAACACTAGAAATAAGGTTGAGTCTCTAAATAACACCTTTGAACCCTCTGCTGAAATGAAAGCAATGGCAGCCTGGTCTCCATTACAAGTTTACGAATAAACAGCCCTTGTTCATTTTGTCTTGGACCCAGTTTTGCCCTAGATGAGGCTCTGAGAAGCAGCAGCCCCTTCTCCCTGCGTGGGCTCTGGGCTTTGAGACACAGAAGCTCCTTCCACGCCGTTGAAAAGGGTTCAGTAGGCCAGATCCTCATGAAGAATCATCAACAAGAGCATGAGTTAGCCTTCAAGAAAACCTACTGTAAGGGAACTTTCTTCACTTGGTTTAACTCTGCATTTCACAGAGTTGTTTGATCAAAGAATCCCCCAACCTTCCTGCTTCCATAAAGCATGGTGACTGCAAATCAGATTCTTCTTATCTAGAGGAGACTTTGGAAATGCTCTGTGAAGCACCTGGGAGGACTTTAATACTTAAAACAACTTTTCATAGTGGCCTTGTGTGATGGTTCATACTGAGTGTCAACTTGATAGGATTGAAGGGTACAAAGTATTGATCCTGAGTGTGTCTGTGAGGGTGTTGCCAAAGGAGATTAACATTTGAGTCAGTGGCTGGGAAAGGCAGACCCACCCTCCATCTGGGTGCACACCATCAAATCAGCTGCCAGCACAGCTAGAATATAAGCAGGCAGAAAAATGTGAAAGGAGAGACGGGTCTAGCCTCCCAGCCTACATCTTTCTCCCATGCTAGATGCTCCCTGCCCTGGAACATTGAACTCCAAGTTCCTCAGTTGTGGAACTCAAACTGGCTCTCCTTGCCCTTCAGCCTGCAGATGGCCTATTGTGGGACCTCATGATCTTCTGATTGTTACTTAATAAACTTCCCTTTGAATATATATATATATGTATGTATGTATATACTTTCCCGTTAGTTCTGTCCCTCTAGAGAACCCTAGTACACCATGATTGTCCCCATTTTACAGAAAATAAAACTAAACAGAGACTCAGAGAGTAAGCAATTTGCCCAACAGTACCCACCCTCCTCTAAGCGAGGGCCGAAGGAGTAGTATTTGGCCTGCCCAGTCCATGAATGCCTGCTCACTAGGCTGCCTTGCTGGAGATATCCCCCTCTGCCAGGCCTCACCCACATGAACTTACTACCCCTCAGGGCCCAGGATTAGACCCTCCTGGTCCCCAGCCTGAGAACCACAAACAACTTATAAGTGAATCAGTGTTGCATCTGTGCACAGTCCCTTTGTCTCCACTGTTGACTCACCAGGTAAGGGCAGCAGAGCCAATCTGTGTGGCCATCCCCCAGAGGCCTCTGATGCACACAGCAGCTGGCGAAGGTGTTCTTTTCCAGGCCACAGGTGCACTGGTGTGGTGCTTCCATTGGATTCCTCTATCATTGTGGGCCTGGGTCTCCGGGAGAACAGACAGTACCAGGAAGCCCAATTCTGTCCCCACAGCAGAGCATGGGCACTTTCATTTACCAAACCTTGCCTCACCTGCAGCCATCCTGCTGCTGGTAGCAACATCCATACTTCGCACCTGAGGCTAGTGGGACCCTGAGCCTTCTAGGGTGTGTTTAAGGTCTCACAGCCAAGGCCAGGCACAGCGGCTCACTCCTGTAATCCCAGCACTTTGGAAGGCCAACAGGTGGATTGCCTGAGCTCAGGAGCTCGAGACCAGCCTGGGGGAACATTGTGAAACCCTGTCTGTACAAAAAAATACAAAAATTAGCCAGGTGTGGTGGTGTGTGCATGTAGTCTCAGCTGCACAGGACGCTGAGGTGGGAGGATCTCTTGAGCCCCAGAGGTCAAGGCTGTGTGAGCCATGTTCATGCCACTGCACTCCAGTTTGGGTAACAGAACGAGACCATGTCTCATAGAAAAGGTCTCACAGCCAGGAAGTTCTAGAGCTGAGATGGACTCATGTCTGTCTCATACCATGGCCAGAGACATCTGTCTGTCAGTATTCCTCTTCAATACCACGCTGACTTAGACAGAATGTTTAGGCCGTGGAAGGCACTTCATAGAAATTTTAAAAGCCTGTGTGTGCATGCATGTTTGTAGATAAAGTCTACAAGAAATATATCTGATATGCTTTATGATGAGTAAATCAGATGACGTATGTAGAAATATACTTCAGCACATAGTGTTTTGTCAACTTTACATAGAGATTCAAGTGTTCACTCATTCACTGAATATCCAGCACCCTCACTGTATAGATGGCAGCAGCCCAGAGAGAGGCACAGCCTTTCTCAGTGCCACACAGACACACACACTGATGGAGAGCCAGGAGTGGGGCAGGAGGTCTCCGGCTGGATCCTTTGATTAGCACCAAGTGGTGTTGGAGCTGGGTGGGAGCTTAGAGGTATTTGTTATCCCTGTTTCTAAATTGCCTCCCCACGCCTTCTCCAGGAAGTGTGTGGAATAGAAAGGAGGGTGAGGAGCTGGTCTAGCCCCCGACTTTCCACAGCTGCTCCGTGTTTATGCATGCCATGCGTGTCTGCATGAGGTTCCTTAAAAAGAAGTTTGTCCCACCTAAAATTAAAACAAGTTGATTACCTTTTCTAGCTCAGTGGTTCCCAACCAGGAGGGATTTTGCCATCCAGGAGGAGTTTGGCAATATCTGAAGACGTTTTTGGTTGTCACCCCTGGAGGGTGCTGCCGGCATCTAGGGATGCAGCTGAGCATCCCACAGTGCACAGCTCAGCCCCCACAGCAAAGGCTTATCCAGCCCGATGTCTATGGTGCCAAGGTTGAGAGCCCCGCTGCAGTCCAATCCTCTACTTTACACGTGTGACACCAAACCCAGAGCGAAGAAGGGACACACCTGCAGCTAGGGAGGGCTGTGGATCAGAGCTGCTTACTCCAATGGCAGGTGCATACAGATCACCTGGGTATGTGGCTATAATGTGGACCCTGATGTAGATCTGATCTGACACCTGGGAATCTGCATTTTATACTATCCCAAGTGATGCCCATGCTGCAGGCTTATGGACCAATGTTTGAGTAGTGGTCTTGGCCACAATTTCCTTCCCTTCCTGGCATGTTCTCTGCTGCATTAGAAATCTGAGAGACTGTCTCAGTTATTCTGTACTAATTGCTATTCTCTTTTTCTGGTTCTAGGGTTCCATGGGCCTGCCCGGCCCCCCCTGGGAGAGATGGCAGCAAAGGCATGAGAGTAAGTTCTGTCCTTCTGCCCTGGCTCGTAAGGCAGCACTGGGCTGGTGACCTCCTGGTCAGAGCCCTGTGTCCTAAGTGGGTGACATTGCCAGGATCAGGCTTATGCAGGGACTTATTTGTATCAGGATCCTCCCAGATCCCAGGAGCTCAGCCTAATAGCTGTGACAAGACCAGCAGCAGCTTTGCCCCCGGGTACTGCCTGCCTATCCTTGGAAATGATTTTCTCATTTAGTTAACAAGTAGTTCTGAAAGGCAGCCTTGTTATCCCCCCATGCCTAGACTTGGAACTGGCGCCAGTGAGACCCCTATGCCTAGACTTGGAACTGGCCCCAGTAAGGCAAAGGAATTACTTAAGACCCCAGTTTGTAGCTAGAAGAGTCAGAGTGAGACCCAAGCAGCACCCCACACCCTGTGTGGCTGGCCAGCTTTCCTCTGATCGTTACCCCAGACCCCACCTCTTCATCTCACCTGCCTCTGAGATACAATATCCTCCAGCAACCCAAGCTCAAAGTGATTTCAGCTCTGGTGGGTCAGTCTCCTCTCCACCAAGAATCCAAGTGGACGTTAGTTCTGCGTCCTTCACCTCTCTGATCCCTTCACCATGTTCAGCCACATATGATCAGCTCTCCAAGAGGAGGGAACCTGGCTTGTGAGCAGTGCTCAGGTCCACAGCTGGCAGCACTTTGGGACAGGTGGTCTAAACTCCTGGAGACAAGAGAGAAAGGAAAGTTCCATGGACCCTAGACTCTCTTCTCACTCCACTCTAGGTGGCCAGCATCCTTTCCATGAAGACAGCCATCAGGGTGCTGCCAGTTTTTATACTTTCCCCTGCTCTCTCCAAATTTAATTTTGTTGGCTTCCAGCTACGGGAGTGAGTGGGAGTGGAGATAATACTGTGTGGCTGGGCATGGTGGTTCACACCTGTAATCCTAGTTCTTTGGGAGGCTGAAGCAGGAGGATCGCTTGAGGCTAGGAGTTCAAGACTAGCCTAGTCAACAAAGCGAGACTCTGTCTCTACAAAAAATAAAACAACCTGGTGCAGTGATGCATGCCTGTAGTCCAGGCCACTTGGAGGCCTGAGGTGGGAGGATCACCTGAGCCAGGTATTTTGAGGTTATAATGAATGATGATTGTGCCACTGCACTCCAATCTGGGAGACAGAATCAGATCCTGTTTCTAAAGAAAAAAAAAAAATACTGTGTGCAGCGAAGGTCAGCTTCTTTGCTTACAGAAAAAGCATCTGAGGGGAGCCTGGGCCCTGCTCACTGGGGGTTACCTTGTTTCTGTGATGAGTTCTGAGCTGCAGGAAGCAGAGGCCCTGGGAGGCTGTGGGCTGCTCTGTGTGCCTGGACCTGTGTCCCACTGCTGATGACCTTGTGTTATTGTTTGTTCAGGGGGAGCCAGGAGAGCTGGGAGAGCCAGGGCTGCCGGGTGAGGTCGGCATGCGGGGTAAGTGTTGCTATGAGCTGGGCCCTTCTGATGCTCGCAGGGATAAGTCTCAGGGCAAAGACAACTGCTTGAGGTGTAGAAGAGATGCTCAGATAGGTTCCCTGCCTCCCCCTTCTCACATAACTGCGTGCGCATTTGTGTGTGTATATCCACATAGAAGTGATTTTTCCTAAATGTTTACAAAAATGTGTTTATATCATACTTGGTCATTTATCTTTGCCATTTAACAAGAGATGAAAAGCATCTTTCTATGTAAATACAGATGGGCCCCATACATTCTCTTAATCAATGCATAGAATTGGATGTATTGGATGTATCCAATCATATATGGATATATTGTAATATGTAACATTCGTATGGATGTATTGTAATGCATAACATTCCCCCTGTTTGTGGTCCTGAAGACTATACTAACGTCATTTGCTTTCCACTAAAATTAATGAAGTGCTGAATGCATGCATGTGTGCATTTGTGTGTTTCTCCTTATCTACTATATTTTTAGTACAGTAGGCTAGATTAAAAATTGGGATGCCCTTGGCTGAATGAATGCACACTGTTATTTTAGCAGCCTTTCATAGGTATTTCCAAGCTAGTTGTGCAGAGGCAATAGCACTGCATGGTCTGGGGTAGCAGAGGTGCCTCCGGGTCTGCAGACTTCTGCTGGGCTGTGTCGGGACTTGTCAGGCTGTACTGAGCCCATGGCAAAGTGTGAATCATGAGCCACAGGAATCAGTTGTAATGTTTCAGAAGCTATGAACATATCCAGGCCTGATCATGTGGAGGCCGAGGGGCACAGGGAGAGTAAAATGGAATAGTTGCATCTGGTCTCGGGGTGGCTCATAGGCACACACTGTTAGCTGTTCTTTGAAGTCAAGAGTATCTGGGTGTGAATCAGGGCTCCACCAGGCAGCAGATGGTATGACGTCTAAATAGCAAAGGGAAGCAAAGGTTGAGGGGGTGTCTGCTGGTGAGACCTGTGCGAGCAGTATGGGCAGCACTTGGTGGGATGAGAGGCGGCTGTTCTTGTCACCACACCTGGGACTGGCTGAGCTGTGCCGCTGTGCTTGTCTTTCTCTTCCATCCCCGACACTTTTCTCCGTAAATGCTCTTCTGCAGGGGCCCCAAGGACCACCTGGACTTCCCGGACCTCCCGGACATGGTGGAACTCCTGTAAGTGAAGGCACTTGTCTGGGCAGGGGCTCTACCCCTTCTCCAGGAACCAAGAACCATGTTCTAGCAAGTTCCTCCACCTGCATCTAGACAATAATGCTGTTTTGCCTTATTGATGCCAACGAAGGGTTGGTCTCTCCTTTCTTAGACCAGAAATACTTAGATGTTACCGTCCATAAGAATCACCCAGAGAACAGGTTTAAATGCATATTCCTGGGACCCCTTTCTCACATAACAAAGCAGGGTAGATCCCAGGAATCTGCATTTTTAACCAGCATCCCTGGACTTTTTGATCCTTAATCTAAGTAATTCATTTTCCCCAGCCTGTCCAGTCCTGTACTTTTGGAGGAAGGGTGGGTGGAGTCTACTGAATTCTTAGCCCCTGGAGCCGTGCCAGACACATAATAGGTGTTGAGTATGTCCAATGAATAAAGAGATGAACAAACAAACAGATGTGGTATACAGGAGCAAAATGGCTTCTTGAACATCTAACACTGTGCTTGATTCTCTGTAAAGACACACGCACACATATGTTTATTGCAGCACTATTTACAATAGCAAAAAAAGACTTGGAACCAACCCAAATGCCCATCATTGATAGACTGGATAAGGAAAATGTGGCACAAATACACCATGGACTGCTATGAAGCCATAACAAAGAATGAATGCATGTCCTTTGCAGGGACATGGATGAAGCTGGAAACCATCATCCTCAGCAAACTAACACAGGAACAGAAAACCAAATACTGTATGTTGTCACTCATAAGTGGGAATTAAACAGTGAAAACACATGAACACAGGGAGGGGAACATCACACCCCAGGGCCTTTCTGTGGGTGGGGACAAGAGGAAGGAGAGCATTAGGACAAATACCTAATGCACTCAGGGCTTAAAACCTAGATGACAGGTTGGTAGGTGCAGCAAACCACCATGACACATGTATGCCTGTGTAACAAACCTGCACGTTCAGCACATGGAGCCCAGAACTTAGAGTGAAAAAAAGAGAAAGATTTGAGATTCTCTCCAAATGAAGCAGTGTAAAATGTCATTTTCAAACAAAGCAGCTTGGGTTGCCAGGGGGGACACTGAAGACCTCTGATCCCTGTGTGTATGGCCAAAATATTTAGATGAAATTATAACAGCAAGGATGTCTGCTCATTCTAGGCCTGGATGGCCCTGCAGATGCTCTACTCTTGAGGACAGCATCCATGGCCTGGGCCCTGTACTCCGTCTAGGTCATGTGTGTGTCATTCCTGAAATCAACAAGGAGGTCTGGGTGGCACCTGCTATCTCTACCATCTTTCCATTGAATGCCCCAGGGTCTCTTCTCCAAGAAAGGAGAGAAAGAGAGTGGAGCCCACGGGGACTTCATAGTTAAATAGGACACGCTCCTGCCTACACAGCAGGCCCTGCCCTGTGCCATTGCCTGACCTGCAGGCCGCTGCCTGGGAGGAGCTGTGCTTTCATCAGCTCATGTGGGTGGCCCCAGCGCCTCACTGGGTGATCTGTGCACCTGGGAAGAGCAGGACATGCACTGCTAGGCCTTCTGCTTCTCAGAGTGGGGCAGTAGCCCTCAGACACAACCCCTACAGGGTTCCTGTGCTAGATGAGGGATCGACACAGTCACTCACTGAGTCAGTCATTCATTCAACAAATGCGTATTAGTGCCTACCACGTGACAGGCTCTGTTCTAGACTCTGGGGATACCATATTGAAGGAACTGTCCTGGTGGGGCTTCCACTCTACTTGAGGGAGGCAGAAAACGCAGCATCCAGGGCTGAGTATTGTCAACAAAGTAAAGCGTGGTAAGAGGATCGAGTGACCATGGACGATAGAGTGGGGTGGAGCAGGGGTGTCATGTTTTCGATCCTGCACCCAGAGAACCCCACATCCTGGCTGACATTCCCACCTGCTCTGCACACAGAGGGGCAGGGAGTCCACGGCACAGGGTCTGGGTGTTGCTGTAGATGAAGGTGGGATGAGCGATAGGGATAGACAGTGACCCTATCCCTGAGGGAGGAGGGGCATTGGCTTAAAGGAGCCATTCTTTGATTCAATGTTGGGACCCCTTCCTGGGAACCAGGGTCATGAGGCATCACAGGCGTGGTATGATGGGGGAAACTGACTCTGAAGCCACATTTCTGTCCTTGGCCACTTGAGCTCAGGAGCCAGGCTATGTCCCAATCTATGACCATGAGGACCTGGATAGCCTAAGCCAAGGGACAAGCCCAGGAACTCAGGTCTCATTCTGGAAGTGGCCTGCCTCTGCTGCCTAGGCCCAGATCACACAGCCGCTGCTTTGTGGCCTTAGACTACACAGGGAGACGGGGTCCTCACTGTCACCATCCCTGCCACCCTGGGCTGGAAGTGCCAGGTAGTTTCTCCACAGACCCTCCCATGGTGAGCACAGAGAAGCCAGACTAAGATATTGGTTCACTGCTCTTTTTTTTTCCTGCAGGGTCTCCAAGGAGAACGGGGTGAAAAGGGAACTCCAGGAGAAAAGGTATTTACAGTCTGTGCTCATTCATCAATATGGTTTTCCATAGAAAAGAGGGAGAGGGTACCTGGGACCATCTGCTCTGTGTAAGCTTGTGTGTGAGTGCACACATTTGTGTGCGCATGTGTGCCTATGTGTGTATATGTATATTGCATGTGTACATGTATGTGCATGTGTGTGCATGTGGCAGGCAAGGTCTGGCACAGAGAGCGTGTTAATTTCCTACCCTAAATGTAAGTTGTGCTGGGAAGGCTATGGTCTGGGTGCCTGCAGGTATTGTCATTCTCTGCACCAAGGTGGAGTTTAGGGTTTCCAGACCAGACAGGTTTTAAGAGAGCCCTGGATTGGACTCCAAAGTCCCCGTTGCTGCCTCAGAGGACTGACATCTTACTTGGCAAGCTGCATAACTTCTCTGCTCCTCATTTACCTGGGCTCTCAAACAAAAGGGAGGGTGAGGGGTGACAGGAGTGGCCTTGGTGACCTGCATTTGAGCCACAGTCACCAAGTGTTGTGAACTGGCCTACACTCGGGCTCTTGGATGTAGATTACCATGGCAACCAACATGTCTGAGGAGGCCAGGCAGAGGCTCTTCGTGACCGCTACCAGGTAACAGTGGACGAGTCCTCCGATCGGATTCCACCACATGTGCTGCTATTGTTGCTGGCTCGAGGTTCCACTGGGGAGCGGGGGTCACTGCCTAAGCACTGTAAATCCCAGCCCAGCTCCACCTTCCCAAATGGCAGCTGGTGCTGAATTTTCAGTCCTCTCTTCCCAGGCCCATTCACAGAGTTCCTTTTGATCTGGAGCAATGGATCCCAAGAGCTGGGGCTAGGCCCTCTCACCTAGCCCATGTCTGAGACGCTCCGCTGGAGTCTGCCCCATCCTGTCTTCCTGCAGGATGTGACTCTCTAGTTCTATAGGGACTTGTTCTTTACCCTTCATTTAAGTTTAAGATATTTGAAAAATAGTGAAACATTGCCTATAATCCTGCCATCCTGATACAACTCCAGTGGGCACAGAGGCATATTTCCCGAGAAGATCCTCACACATGGGAAGTCTCCTTCCACAGCCATGCACCCTATATTCCATGGTGTGTCCTGTTTGCTGTTCTGACATGCAGCGTTTTCTCTGTGCTGCCATGGAGTTTTTAGAGCTTGTTTTAAGTGAATGCACAGCGTTCCTTTGAGTAAATAAACCATAATTCAGGTACTCATTCTCCAGATATTGATCACTTACTATCGTTTCCAGTTTTTCACTTTTAAAAACTGTGCTGCCCAGCGCTGTGGCTCACACCTGTAATCCCAGCACTTTGGGAGGTCGAGGCAGGTGGATCATGAGGTCAGGAGATCGAGACCATCCTGGCTAACACAGTGAAACCCCGTCTCTACTAAAAATACAAAAAATTAGCTGGGCATGGTGGCATGCACCTGTAGTCCCAGCTACTTGGGAGGCTGAGGCAGGAGAATTTCTGGAACCCAGGAGGCGGAGGTTGCAGTGAGCTGAGATCGCGCCACTGCACTCCAGCCTGGGCGACAGAGTGAGACTCGGTCTCAAAAAAAAAAAAAAAAAAAAAAGGAATGCTTTGGTGGACATTTTTAAACTTATAGCTTTATTTATTTATTGTCAAATTTATGATTATTTCTTTAGGCTGCTTTCCCAGAAGTGAAATTACTGGTTAAGGCAAATGAACCTGCCTGTGGCTCTGAACGCCCACGCTCACATTGCTTTCTGAAAGGTTCCTTTTCATTCAGGGAGGCAGGGACTGGCCTCGTTCCCCAGCACAGGCTCCCAGACATGATTTCTGTTTGTTTGTATATTCAATTTTAATCATTTTAACTTTAATAAGCAAAACCCCTACCTCCTACCCCGGTCACTAGGATTTGCGTTTGTTGGTTCTTCTGAGAGATTTCACTTGTTCCTGTAGATTTGTTTGCTGATCATTTGCTTGCTTTCTCTGTGAGTCCTTTGCTCCTTCCTTCACATTGTGAGGACATAAAAGTGGCCGTTGGAATAACTGAGGCTCTGGGCACACAGAAGTGTGGATTGCTGTGCAGCTCTGGTGCTCTAGCAAGCAGGGGTCTTATTTCAATCCTTTGCAGCAGTGAGTGGGGTTTGTGGTACTTCCCCAAGCAGGGCTGGGCTGTAGAAGCCAGAAGAAGGTTGAGACTCACGTCCAAAGTGTGTAGCTCACTCAGCAGTGATTCAGGTGGGAGGCCCAGGCATGTGGGGTCCGCATTGGCTGTCAGCTGAGGGTGCAGTCAGAGGTGGAGCCTGTCCCTGGCCTGGAGTCTGAAATGGGCTTCCAGGCATCCAAGTCTTCCCCTCAGCACCCACAGAGTGCCCGGTGCAGGCCGTGTCTAGGGAGGCCTGAGGCACAGGTCCTCCATCAGGGTCCCAAAGGTTTATCGGGCAACATCTGCCAACACGTCATGGATATTTACGAAGCCAACTCCACAGCCAGCTGCAGGTGCACAGTGCTTACTGTCCAGCAGGGGCAGAGGTGGCCTTTGAGATTCGTTTGCTAAATGAATAAGTGAATAAGAGATGACTCCTTCAAATCACATGACCTAAGGCTAGATCCCCTGTAAGGACAATGGATGAACCCACGGCCTGGGACCCCCCCCCCCCCAAAGGAGAGCAGCACAGGCAGAGCCCAGTTGCATCAAGACAAGAGGCAGCTGTATTTGAAGGGGATATGGAGGCCAAAGACCCCTAGCATCTTGGTCATCAGAATCAGATCCAGTACCAATGTGGTGCCTGGGTGGGGCACAGCTGGAAGCTGGGATCAGCCTGGGAAAGCCCTCCCCAGACAGAGTTGCCCGAATCCTGGGGCTGGGCCGAGCCTGCCAGGGGAAGGCCACTCAGGGGCCCATGGTGGTTCTGCTCCTGGGGGCTTGTTTGCCTCATCTGGGTTCGCTGTTCCATGCGCCAGCAGTCCAGGAAGTGGGTGTAAGTCACAGTCACACAGCACTGAAGTGCAAAAGGAACTTTTTGTTTGTTTGTTTGTTTTTAAAGAACACATATATTTTAATTTAGGGGCTCGTCCCCAGCCTCAGCGTCTGCAGCCAGGCCACACGCAGCACCCAGGCTTTGCAGAGCACATCTCAGCACGGCAGTGCCCTCTGCCTCAGGAAGAAACTCTGAATAAATTTTGAAGCAATCAAAAACTATGGGGTTTTTGTTGTTATTTTTTATTTTATTTTATTTTTTCTGAGACGAAGTCTCACTCTGTCACCCAGGCTGGAGTACAGTGGCATGACCTCAGCTCACTGCAACCTCTGCCTTCCGGGTTCAAGCGATTCTTCTGCCTCAGCCTCTCCTGAGTAGCTGGGACTACAGGTGCATACCACCATGCCTGGCTGATAAAACTATGTTTTAAATACTTATTTTCTTTAATGTGCCATAAAGAATCCAAAAACTATAAGCATGATCTCTGACCTAAGGAACCTACAGTCTGATTAGAAATATGTGAAAAGGCGAACGGACGTATCCATTCCTGTATTCTATTCCTTGCTTCAGTTGCGTGCCCTCCCACCCAGCCAACCAGCCACAAAGATTTGCATAAAAATCTTTTTTTTGGAAACACCCTTTGCTCAAGCATCTTTCTTTCAGAAGTCTTCCTGGATTTCCCTGGCTTGTCCCAGAGCCTCCACTTCTGTGCCACTGAACCCCCCTAATTTTCACCCTGATAATCTTGGTCACTCACCTGGCATTTGTTTGCCTTTCAGTCACCCACCCCCACACACATGTAGGCCCTTGGATTTTTAACATAACACTCCTTATTCACCTCGGGTCTTCCCTGCCTGAGCTGGTACCTGCAGCTGGTTCCATGACCAGTCCTCTGTTGACACAAGGGTGAGCCCTGGGTCCAGGTGAGAGATGATACGGGAACAAGATGGAGCTCAGCATGGAGAGGGCCTTCACTCACAGGTGTGTGGACTGGGGCTTTCTGGCAATGTGCAGATGGGTTTAGAGGATGTGCTGTGGAGCTCAGGCTTAGAGGAAGCCTAGGAGTGGAGGAGACGGCCATCAGGAAGCTGCATGGACCACGCCACATTAGCCAGGAAATATCAGAGGGAGAAAACACTCACCGAGGGCCCAGAGCAGGAATCGTCTCCATCCTAACATGATCCCGTGCTTCCTGGAGGCTGCGGGGGCTTCAGCTGAGCTTCTGAGGAGGGGTGCAGTCAGTTTTCCCAAAAAAGCGAAGAGCTCTCCGCAGGCCCTGGGGGGCCAGGTCTGCCACTGGGACAGCCGCTGCGGCTACTGGAACCTGTTTTCTCACCTGCAGGATGGAAATATTCATGTCTTCTCCAAAGCCAGCTGAAAGGTGGATAACAGGGACAATGTCGGGCCCATAACACACATTCACGCATTTCTTTCTTTCCCACTCGCTTCAGGAGAAGTCCAGTCTGGACATGCTCGGTGTTTTGTTCTTGCCAGAACGCTGTTGGAAGCAACAGGCTTTTTTCCATGGAGCCTTGGACCCTTTTCCAGCAAGCTTTTAGAGTCTTGCTTTAAGACTTTTGTTCCATCAAGAAACACCGCAGTTCCATCAAAATCCCCAAATTACCAGACTTGGAAAGGACTGTAGAGGAGCCGCGGGAGCTCTCCTGATTGTGAAGGGGGGAGACTGAGCCCAGAGGCCACGGGTTTCCTGGTGCCCTGTGGCCTGTTAGAAAGCGAGCAGAAGCCAGAAACTCCTCATTCTCCATCTGGGCTTTCCCAGCTGTGGCTTACCAGGCCTGAAATGTCGCTGGAAATGCACAACGTGGGCCTGTTTCCCCTTCACCATCTCCTTTCCGCTCCGGCTATAGCTCTACCTGCTGCAGGAGGGTCCTTTGGGGTAAGCTCAGGAAGGGAGGACCACCCCCTGGTGAGGTGCAGGGAGGAACCTCAGCCATGCCCTCCTCAGCCTCTGAGTCCCTGCAGCTTGCACCGGGTGACACGGCCATGGCTGGAGAGGCCCTGCCCCGTGATCCTGGAGCCTGCGTTGAATCCCAGCTCTGGACTCTGCCAGTCGTGTGACCTGTGCAGAACTATTTAACCTCTGAGTCCCAGATTTCTTCACTGCAGAGAGTAATTTTATCTACTTCATAAGGATATGATGAGGATTCCATGAGTTAATATTTACAAAAAGCTTAGAACGGCTCTGGGCAGCATGTGCTTTATATATGGGGTTGAGGAGAGAGAGAAAGAGAAGCAGACACAGAGAAGAGGCGAGGATGAGCTCCCAGCTCTGAAGGTCAGCTTTGCACTGGCTCTGACGCCCTTGCTGAAGTGCCAGTGACTTGGAGGAGAGCTGACTCCTCTCTGTGCCTCTGTTTCCCCACCTGTCCAAGGAAAAGCCTGGATCGCGGGTGATGATGCCTCTCCCGGCCAGTGGCTCGAAGGATCCAGTGAGTCATGAGAGCAAGCATAGGGCTTGGCACCTGGTAGAAGCTCCCTTAGCAATTAACAAAAGGGAGTTGGCGTTTTGAAGGGACTGAAGCCACATCCACCCTGCGGACATGGGCACCTCTGTCATTTCCATGTTGACTCCCAAGTCGGCCTTATAAAAAGCCATCAGTAAGTCTCACCCCCAATTTGTGTTGCTCTTGAGGGGCTGGCACTATCACTCACTAAGTGTGACTGTGATCAGTATTTACTGGGTGCCCACTGTGTGCTGGGTGCCTAGAGATGCCCACATTCATCTTCCCCCGGTTGCCTTTATGGAGCAGACATTTGGCAGTTTGAGATCTCAGGTACCAAGTCCCTGGGTAACTCCAGGACTCATCCCGAGGCACCTAAGGATGTGCTGCGCCTAGAACAGGATGGTGGTGGAGTCCCAACCACAAGGACGAGGCAGTCCTTTGGGTGGAGGTCCCTGGGAATGGGCATTATTAGTGTGGAGGTGTCTGGGTGGGGGTACCCAGGATGGCTCTCAGCTCCTAAGATGCCATCTTCCCCCTTCCCAGGGAGACCACAGGGTGAGGGCGTGGATTCCTTTGTTGTCTGAGCACAGTAACATGATTGGGTGGGTGTGGGTTGCCTGAAGACCCTCTTTCATTCATCTTCCTCTCCTGAGGACACGTTATGTGGTCTGAGTGCAGTAGGGAGCTCATGGTTGAAAGGCTGAGTTGATATCGGTCAGTACAGTGCCTGCATCCGTTCATGTCATGAGCATCACTGCACACCAGGCGCTGCAGGGGGAAGGAGACAGATCAGATCCAGGCCTTGCCTCCTAAACACACAGCCTGGGGAGGGGGGTGAGATTTGCAGAGTATAGGACAGGGAGAGGCTACATGTTGGGAGAGAGGAAGAGATGAGATGGAAACCGGATTGCAGAAGAAAGAGAAGCCATTTCTGGAGGGGCTGCAGAGACAGGAGATAGGACAGTCTCCAAGGGGGAGCTAGCATTTGAGTTGGGTTGTAATGGTGTAATGGCATTCTCTTTTCTCTCTCCCTCTCTCTTTGGGATGGAGTCTCACTCTGTTGCCCAGGCTGGAATGCAATGGTGCAATCTCGGCTCACCGCAACCTCTGCCTCCTGGGTTCAAGCAGTTCTCCTGCCTCAGCCTCCCGAGTAGCTGGGATTACAGGCACCCACCACCATGCCCAGCTAATTTTTTGTATTTTTAGTAGAGATGAGGTTTCACTGTGTTAGCCAGGCTGGTCTCAAACTCCTGACCTTGTGATTGGCCCGCCTCGACCTCCCAAGGTGCTGGGATTACAGGCATGAGCCACCATGCCTGGCCATAATGGCATTCTCTACCATGGGTGGTGGTCTAAGTACCTGGAATTTCACCTACCTTATCTCACAAATTTGGACCAGAAAACAACAAATGAAGGGTACTTTACATATTCTTGTTTCACAAACAAGTCCATTGTGATTGCTAGGGGTTTGAGTTCTTGTCAAAGGTCGTGGGGATTAGCACAGGAGAGAGTAGCACCCCAGGTCTCCGACAGAGCGCCCGCCTTCCCACTGCCCTCTGCTGACTCCTGATGTTGGTTAGTGGAGAGGAGACTGGAAGGTGGGGTTTCTAGAAGAGGCGATCCTGTGGCCAAGCTGGGGGCAGGCTCGGGCAGGAATGTGCTTCAGTGACAGAGAACAGTGCCGTACGACTGTGGCTGTGGCCGAGAGTGAGCCAGACACTTGCAGAGGGTCCCACGCTGCCAGGCTGAGGAGGCGGGTGGGTCCTGCAGGCCATGGGCACCATGGGGGGCTGGGAAAGGAGGGATGTCCAGAAATGGATTGTGGGGAGACCACTTTGGCAATGGGAGAGACAATGGATTGGATGGAGGTGGAGGCGGAGGGCTAGGCGGCTGTGGGGAGGATTTGTGCAGGGTGGGCTCAGGCCCCCTCTGCAAGAAGCTAGAGGATGCATGGGCCATCCTGCTCATCAAAGGCACAAAGGGGCTGCAGCTGGTTTCTGGGGAAAGTACTCAATACGTTCAGTTGGGGCACCAATGTTATATGAACGGTTTATTGTATGTGAGGGAGAAGGAGAAGAAAGACCACGTCGTCTCCCTCCTGCTCTGGATGTGTGCCTGTCAGCAGCGAGGTTTCAGAGTGATCAGGCACCGGCCGCCGGCGGTTTTGTGCTTTCAGTGGAGTGGGAGCGCCCTCTCCTGTCAGCAACTCAGAACCGCAGCAAATGGCCTTGGCGTGGAGGGTCTCAGTGGGCTTTGCAGCCAGGATGGGGCCAGGGTGGTGCACTGCCTGGAGACGCGATTTTCCTTCGTGAAAATGGGAACCATATGCCCTGTGATTGATTGAAATGTCATCGAGGTAGTGCCCGTTTCAGCACTTGGTTCACAGAGCAGAGGTCCAGGCCTCTTTCATTTGCATAAGCTTATACTTCCCTATTGATTCCAGATGTGGGGAACAGAGATCTTAGTGTTCTCAGCATGCAGCCACCTTTTCCCCTGGTTTGTGTTTTGTTATCTCATCCCGGTGGGGAAACTGGAGCCCCCGAGAGGGGCTGCCTCTCTCTAGGTGGCAGCTGGCCGTTGACAGAGTCGGGATTCAAACCAGGTCTGGGTACTCCTCACTGCTCTCCTGGCCCTTCTGTCCCTAGCACCTGTCCCTTCCTTCCTGTGCTGTTCCCCTCTTGCTGGTCCCTTCCAAGTTATTTTTTGTCTTTCTTTCCCCTACCCCAAGCCCATCCACACAGTCACCCTTTGTTTGGCTTAACCGGCTTCTCATGCACAATTTCCAAGTGCCAGGCAGTGTTAGCATTTCACGTCGATTACCTCACATGGTCCTCACGGCAGCTTTACTGGGTAAATATTAATATTATGCTCCTTATTTGTAGAAACTGAGTGACAGGGCTGCTAAGGAACTGGTCCAAGGTCACACAGCCGGAGTGTGGGAGAGCTGGGCTTTGGGTCTGAATCGTGCGGTTGCACCACCACCCACGCCCCTCCACCCGGGAGCCGGGGGTCTCACTCTCAGTTTGTAGGAGCTGAAGACTGCACTCAGCTGTGCCTGAGTGGCCGGTGCTGTGCTAGCAAAGCCAGCAAACCCATGCAACAGCAGAAGGTCTGAGTGGACGGCCTGCCGGGGGGCGCCCTAGTGTGGCCTCAGGATGGCCCCACACTGCGGCATGGTCCCACCACCTGTCTCAGATGCTGTGGTGGGAGTTTAAGTTTGAGACCACACTCTGAATGCCACATCTTCTGTCTCTCACCCTGTCCCTGTATCTGTGAATCAAATTCTCTCTCGGCCCTGTCTCTCTCGGTCTCTCTGCATCAAATGTCTGTGCCTGCCTAACTGTCCCTCTGCTTCTCTGTCTCTGTCTCTTTATCTCTCTCCTGTCTCTCCATTTGTCTCTGTCTCTTTTTATGCCTCTCTCTCCCTCTGTCTCTCCGTCTCTGTTTTTCTGGGTTACTTAGTCTCTGTCTCTCTCTGTCTCCCTCTGTCTCTGAGTGTTCCCCATTCTTCTCTTTCTCAGCTTATTTCCTTCCCTCATCTATCCTCTTTCATTCCTCCCGCCCCTGGCTAATGACCACCCATGCATCAGGCCTGCAGCCATGTCCACCTGGCCCCTCTGTCATGTGCTGACCAGCAGTGCCGACTGCCACCCCCAGGTGTAGCCAGGCCCTCTCTGTGCACCTGCAGCTGTCCTAAGTTGCAGTTAGAGGAAATCTTGGCTCTAGACCCACTCATCTTGATCTGCAAGTGCAAGGAAATAAGAAACAGGGACTTGGACAACATGCACACTTCGTCTTGCTCTGAGGCCTGTGGGAGAGCTGGGGTCCAGGTGATTGTCAGGTCCACAGCTATGCCAGATGTCATACTCGGGGTTAGGGTCCAGCCCATGCTGAGGCCGGAGGGGGAGTGGGTGGATGAGCAGATAGCTGAAAGAACACGCAGGGGCCAGAGGCAGGTGAAATGTGGTTTTACTCAGCAGCTCTTTCATCAGCAGCTCATCCATTGGCAGCTTACTCTCACACTGTCTGCTGTCTCGGCTGCTTAGCCCAGCAGCTCCTCTGCTGAGAGGACCCACAGCTGCGTGACCGGCTCTCCCTGCCTTCAGGATCAGCAGCTTCACTCTTTCTCTCTCTGGACACAAGCAAGCTGAGCTGTGCCCTGGCTACCTCCTGCCTGTCTGCAAGACGGACAGCTTTGGCTGTCTGTCTTTCTCTGGGAGTGAGCACGCTTGCACAGTGTCAATAGGGCAATTATACCTTTTACAGACAGCAGTGGCTTAGGGCCAAGGGATGGCCTTCCCATGTTGTTGCTGCATAGCTGTGTTTACATGATATGTGGAATTGTGTACCTGCACTACAAACTCACCGAGTCCCTCTGGCCTGGTTGTCCGCTTCGGCCTGTTCCTTGAACAAAGCACAGCCATGTTCTTGACAGTGTTGTGTGGTTGGGTGGCCTGCTGCAAGGAAGCACTCCAAGGACTGGAAATCAGGAGACCTTGATTTGAGTCCTGGTGCCACCACTGAGTCTCTGTGTGCCCTTGGACAAGGTGCACCCCTATGGCTCGGTCTCCTCATCTAGAGGTGGAGGCTGAGATTCCATGGGCTGGGAGACTCTTGCCCACTCACAAGTCTGGGCCCCACAGTGGGAACCCTACCTGCTCTTCCAGGGACTCTGCTCTGACCCTCCCCATCCCAGGCAGAAGAAACCAAGGATGAAGGGACGGGAGGGCTCGTTCTGGCGCCAGTGCCAGCACACCCAGCTGGGGTTAAGTGGCTTCACCTCCCTGAGCCTCAGTTTCCTCATCTCTTGGTGCTTGGGCCTGCCAGCCTCACAGAGTTTGGAGGGGATGATGTAGGGACAGAGGTGGCATCACCTGGCAGAGACGAAACCCAGGCAGCTCCTCTCACCATTCGCTCCAAGTGTCATGTGATGGAAAGACCTTTTATTTTTATTATTTTTATCTTTTCTGAGATAGTCTCACTCTGCCACCCAGGCTGGAGTGCAGTAGTGCAATCTTGGCTCACTGCAACCTCCACCTCCCAGGTTTAAGCAATTCTTCTGCCTGAGCCTCCTGAGTAGCTGGGACTACAGGTGCCCGCCACCATGACTGGCTAATTCTTTTGTATTTTTTAGTAGAGACAGGGTTTCACCATGTTGACCAGGCTGGTCTTGAACTCCTGACCTCAGGTAATTCACCCGCCACGGCCTCCCAAAGTGCTGGGATTACAGGTGTGAGCCACCAGGAAAAACTTTTTAAAAGATGAGTGTACAATTGTGCTTGAAAATACACGTGTACAACATTCTGGAATTGTAAAATAACTTCGGAAAGATAGAAAACACGTAGGATTAAGTTTATATAGATGCAAGACCAGGGGCCTGCAAACCGAACTGCAGAGCCTAGAGAGGGACAGGACACCCCCAGGTTCACATCAATGGCTATGGGGAATGGAGGGACCCTGGGGCAGGTGTCAGTGATTCACTGGTTTCCTGAACTTGGAGACACAGAGTCAAGCAGCCCCTGCCCCATCCCCTGCCTATCCTGAGTAGTGGGAAGCCTCAGTATTTGTTTCCAGATGAAGGGAAAGACCCACTCCCCAGGTAGCCAGCAAGCCCCAGGAGGGATAGGAGCAGCCACACAAGGAAGAAAACCTTCCGAGCATCCCACCTGCGGGAGGTTCCTCCTGGCCCTGCCATCGCCAGAGGGAGTGGCAGTGAATGGAATCAGTGTCCACCAGTGGGCGGCCACCCACAGCAGCCACGAGGAGAAAACCAGGCACCTGTAACCCCTGGAAGAAAAACAGCATCCTGAAAGAGAGGCACCAACCTCAAAAAGAAACAAAGAAATCACAACTTGGGAAATGAGATTGTAGAGAAAGAGGAGAGTTCAACAGACTTTGTAGGTATAATCTCCTGGTCATTCAGTAAACGTCAGCAGGGCCTACACTGAGGCTCCGGGAACCCAAGAACGAAAAGAGTGAGCGCCCCTCCCGTCCTCGTGTGAGTGGGGGAGGTGCGGTGCACGGATAATAGATGCAAATTGAATTAAGGGAGATGAGGAAGAAGAAAATGAGACCATGCCGGCGCCGAGAGCCTCTCATTTAGATGAAAAGGTCAGGAGGTGACACTGCATCTGAGCCCCGAAGGGTGCAGCGGAGGCAGCGGCAGGAACAGGAGGCAGGGAAGGCAGAAGCGGGAACAAAGTGGCTGTGTCTGAGGAGCCTGAAGAGGGGAGCCGCGGCTGCTGGGGTGCAGGTGGGAGACCGTTCAGATGAGAGTGAACCCACCTTTTGAGTGTCTGCCCAACTGAGTTCTTGCAGCCCACCTGGAACTGCAGGAACACCAGGTCTGAGTTAACCCAGGATTAGAACTCACCAACATCTGGGAGTTGGCTCAGAAAACCAGGGCACAGCTGGGGGAAGACCACGGCATTTATTCACTACCTATCCTAAGCAGGGATGTTCTCAGGTGACTTGGTCATGGGTATCTTTTGTTTTTTTTGGAGACAGAGTCTCATCTGTCACCCAGGCTAGAGGGCTGGAGGGCAGTGGCATGATGACAACTCTCTGCAGCCTCTGTCTCCTGGGTACAAGCGACTCTTGTGCCTCAGCCTCCCAATCAGCTGGGACTACAGGCATGTGCCACCACACCCAGCTAATTTTTGTATTTTTACTGGAGATGGGTTTTCATACCATGTTGGCCAGGCTGATCTGTACCTCCTGACCTCAGGTGATCCACCCACCTTGGTCTCCCAAAGTGCTGGGATTACAGGTGTGAGCAACTGCACCCGGCCTTTTTTTTCTTTGTTTTGAGAGTGATAGGTATCTTTTGAGGATGGGGTTATTAATATCCCCATAGTAATCAAAACGCTCTCAGAGAGGTGAAGTGACTTGCTTAAGATCTACAGGAGTAAGAGATTCAGTCAGCTCTGTCTGAATGTAAACAGATGAAAGTGCAGATGGTGGCTTCCCGCTAGGCAGCAATTCACCCTGATGTCGATTTTGAGCGCTGGGGACATGGTGCGTGTTCATACGTGTTTACTGGACAAATGGATGATGCATAAAATATGCCTGCAGTTTTATGAACTGCATTGCAGACCCCACCCACTCATGGCTTTTTTTGACCCCGATGAAGAATCGTGAGATGAAGAGACAGTGTGGCTCACAGAAGCCACGTGGCCATCTCTTGGCCACAGATTTGAAAAGTGAAAAGCGGAGAGATGAATTCAATTGTTCTGACCTTTGACCTATGTTCCTTGTCCTCCAATACGCATCCTGTCAAGGTCTTGTGTGTATGTGTGCGTGTGTGCGTGCGTGTGTGTGCACTCGTGTGTGGTGTGCGTGCACGTGCATGTGTGCCTGTGTATGTGCACAAGTGTGCGGACAGCCCCTTCTCCCTGCCCTCCCTGTCCATGATGGTCACTGTGGGGATGTGCGCTGGGCCGCTGCCTGTAGTCACTTACCTGCTCTTTTATTTCTCCATTTTCCTTCTTTTGCCAGGGGGAGCGAGGCCTGGATGGATTCCCCGGGAAGCCTGGGGAGGCAGGACAGCAGGTAGGTGGGTACTGATGCTGCTGGGCTAGGTTTCATCAGAGGTCAGAGGATGGGGGCAACCGGACCCCACACAAAGCTCCACGGAGCCTCAGAACCTGGGCCTCCTCCTTGCTCAGCTGGAGGCTGCAGGAGGCTAGGACCAGACCCCAGCTGTGTAGCTGTGGGTTGACTCTGTGAACTCCAGAGCTGGAGGGATCCCAGTGCATAGACCACTTGAAATCCATTTTACATCAGGCAAGGTGATGCGCTACCATAATGTAAAGGCCTCTTGACCATGCGCACATTTTCAAGGTGTTGTGTGCAAGCAGCGCTCATTGCAATCTTGTCCCCCGGTGGCAAGAATTCAAAACAGGCGCAATGCTCCTCAATAAGGAGCTAGCTAAATAAATCAGGATGCATGGACACAGGGAGTGCTATGATGCTCAGGACATTGGTGAAGAAACTCTGGATGGACTGATGTGAGTGGTCTGAAGACACGTGGTTCAGTGGAAAATCAAGAACAGTGTGGAATGGTGTGGGGGAAAACGCACCTGACTTACAAAGACCATCTCTGCAAGAATCAGGAAGACAGTGATAACCTTGCTGCTCGGTTGCCCCCAGAAAGGGACTTTAAATGTTTATGCACTTCAGTTTTGAATCATATGAACACATAATCTATTCCAAAATAAACTACATTGACATATTTAAATTTAAAAATTAAAACCTAAAATCATACATTCATGTTAAAGCCAGTTAATAAAATGCCAGTTAGTAAACATATTTATATAATATGAAATCATAGATAAAATATAATATGTACATAATTCAATATCAATGGATTACAATAAATAATATATTAATATAAATTATAGTTCATTCTGTCTCCCACAAGTATCTCGATTTGTATTTATTGTCATGTAACAAATTAGAACTGTACTTTTTATATCTTGCTTTTCTTCCCTCAACATTATATCATAAACATGGAACCATTTAAAAAATATTCACCAAAGGCCTGACTCAAATGATCAGTTAATGGTCTGTGGTGGGGAATGTACCACGATTTATTGATTTGCTTAGAAATATTCATTGTGTGCTGTCTCAGTGGTAATCCTGGCTCTCGTCACTGGAAATACCCGCCTTGGTGATGGCCAAGAGGGAAAGGAATCCTTCCCATAGATGAGTGTGGAAAAAACAGTAACCCAGCACACAGATGCAATGCAGGTGGTCTGCGGCAGCCAGTGAGGGGCTCAGGACGCGGGGAAGCCAGCCCTGTGGAGGGCTGCTGCTGTCGCGGGGATTTTGATCTCTCAGATCTTTGCTGTTGAGAGTAAAGAGGAAGTGAGGGAGATTTGCATGCATCCTGGAGTACATGTCTGTGTCCTTAGGATCCTTTCCTACACAGAGCCTTCTGTCCATGGACAGAGATTGATTGTGCAGCTGCCCTCCAGACCCTCCCTGGGTCTGTGAGGATGCCGGCTGAGGACTTCCCTGTCTGTGACTCCCAGGCCGCTCCCACACCCCAATCCTGCAAGAGCTGGGAAAGCTCAAGCGGTCTCCTGGCCACTCGTGGAAGGCTTCCCAGCAGGGACATTGAAGAACAGGAGGGATCAGTCTTCAGCATCCCCTGCACCAGCTCTCTGGGACTTCGGGTTCCCTGTGACCCTAACTGATCCTGGCCAGAGTCCGGGCAGCCCTTTTCCTCTTGCCTGGCGGGCGCCTCACCAGTCCTCAGCGCCTCTAAAGATTTCCTTGACTCCACCACACCCCGCCTTCTCTGCTCCCTGAGCCGGGCCAGGTCCTGGTTATTCGCTGCTGCTTCCTCTTGCCCAGGCCCTCATGTCCCTTAGGAAGGGGTTCTTTGTTTTCTCCGAATGTGTCATCCGTGCTGTAAAACCAGTGTAACTGCAGACAAGAAAGCTTGGAGATGCGGAGCTTAGGTTAGTGGAGGAAGAACTTCCTAGCAATAAGCGTAGTCCAGAAACTTGGGTCTAAAGGGACTTTGGCTTCTGAAGAAAAGCCCAGCCACAAAGAGGAACTGCAGTTGTCTTTCAACCTCTTCCAACCACCCCCTCCCCCACCACGGTACCCCTAGTGCCTGTCATAATCCACCTTTTCTTTCTTTTTTCCAGGGGAGGCCTGGCCCTCCTGGTGTGGCAGGACCCCAGGGAGAGAAGGTGAGCAAGCTTGGGGCTGGGGAGGGCTCTGCGCCCTGGGCAGGCAGGTGCAGGGACTGCCCCCCTTGGCAGATCAGGCCCAGGGAAGGAGCGTGGGTTGCCGCTCTGGGAACAAACCCCACACAGAGTGGAGGGTAGGGGATCAGGAACTCACAAACAAGACATTTCTGGCTGTCATGTTGAATTTTTTTCCTACATTTAGGAATAAAAATCCATTTAAAAAGCAAAAAAAGTTCTATTATATAATATTCAGATATATTGAAATCTTATGCTACTTACAATGCTTTTTGGACTAAGGAAGGCTATGAATAAATATAAAGAATCTTATAAAAATTCCTTCCTTTTCTTTTCCTCTTCTTTTCTCCTTCTCTGCTACATGTTGCAAATTTTTTAAAATGAGAATCAGAATCAGAAAATGTCCTAGGTATTTAAAAAACAAAATAAAGGTTGTATCTTATTATATTGGGCATCTATTTTAGAATATCTGCCAGGCTTAATAAAGTCAATTTGCTGCTAAGAATTTCTGCATCTCAGCTGGAACGGTGGCGTGTAGACATTCTTTGTAAAATGTGAAGGGCCTGCAAAAGCATCCGTGAAAAGAGCCTTCCTAAGCACTGAGGGTAATGAAAAGGTAGAAAGAGAAGGTGTCATGTTGTATTCTGGATTGTCATAGGAGGGGTGACGAGACATAGCCTGCATTTGAGTACAAGAGGATGACATTCCTTCAGGTTCCTAGACAGGCCCTTAGGAAGGCATCAGACATTGGGTTGGAGAAGAGCCAGGGAGAGAGCAGGGGCTGAGATGGGGGACATCCAGCCCAGCTCAGACAGTTGAGAGCCCGGCAGCATCACAGCTTCTTGGAGTGGCTCACGGCAGAGTTCAGGTGAAGGTCATTGTCTGACTCAGACTGGTTCCCAGCATATGCTCTAAATATGAGAGAAGGCTGCTCCACCTCCTTATGAAAGCAGACAAGGTATCTTATAAATAAATAAATAGTACGGCTGACACAGACCTCAGCTTAGGATGGGGGCTGGAGAATGTTAATGTCTTCCAAACTCGCTCAGGCTTCAATGCTAGCTGAGTTAATTATTCTCTCTCCTTCTAAGTATTTTTAGAGTTGAGATGTACATTGTTGTATTATCCTGGTGTCAAGATTTTAATATATTCTTGCAGTTTCTTGACAGGGGGATGCTAAGTCCTAAAATAAGTAGTTTATTTCAAGTCATGAAGAGGGAATGAGGCTTGAAGTCTGGATCTAGGTGATGACTCTATTTCTTGCTGTCGTGCGTGTGTGTGTGTGTGTGTGTGTGTGTGTGTGTGTGTGTGTGTGTATTATACGTTCCAACCTTCCACCTTGTTTAGAGATTTGGTTTTGCCCTTCATATTAGGGGAACTGCTGAGTTATTATTTCTTATTATGATAAATGCAGCAGAAATGGGAGGAGAAGGTCAAGGACCATGGCGTGATTTGGGGATTTTCATTGAAATAATTAGTAAACCAGTGAGGCTTAGGTCATAGGCTGCCTCTCATCTCATTCTGAGATTGCATCCTTGAGACAAATTTTAGATGTTCCACAATTTGGGAAAGTCACTGGAACCACAGAGATGTTTTTTTTTTTGTTTTTTTTTAAATGCTTCATTTTACAGATAACAGACAGACGTCTAGAAAATTAGTTTCTTGCCCAAGACCCAAAGTGAATCTGATTATCCACCCAGGCCTATCATGTTATCTGCCTGTCCATTCGATGATTTACTGCAGATCTAAATGTCATGGGATGCATTTTTGTGCCCTTTTTAACAGTTACACTGGATTGGGTCCATGGTCGCACTCATCACCTACTGCTGTGCAATAAATCATCCTGAAACTTAGCAGTTGGAAACAATCATTTCAGATCCCACATGATTCTGAGGGCAGGAATCTGGGATTGGCATGGCTGCATTGTTCTGCCTCATGGGCTCTCCTGAGATGCAGTCAAGCTGTCAGTGGGGATACGTTAATAGTTATCTCAAGGGTCCACTGGGGCTGCAGGATCGACTTCCAAGCTCACTCATGTGGTCTCCAGCAGGCCCGAGCTTCTTGACAGCTGTTGGCCAGAGATGTTTACTTCCCTTTTACATGGGCTTCTCCATGGTACTGTGCACAGAAAAGGAAATCGCTTCTTGAAAGTGAGCAGTGAGTGATTCAAGGCTGGGAGGAAAGGAGGGCGCCTGAGATGGAAGCCACAGTCATTTCTATCACCTAATCTTGGAAGACACCTCCCAGCCCTTCTGCTGTTGCTGTCAGTCACACAGAGGAACGGGGATGGTGTGGGAAGTCCCACACAAGGGTGCATGCAGGAAGCAGGGACTGCGGGGACCCGTCACAGAGACCGGCCACCGCAGTGGCCACAACTGATCTTTACAAAAACGAAGAAACTGATTCTAGGGAAGACTTTTGGTCCTATTATGTACTAGACTCCTGACCTTGAACAAGTCACTCAGTGTCTCTGTGCTCCAGTTTCCTCATCTTTAAGGCAGGAAAGATAGTGTCATAGGGAATGAGAGTGAATCCATGTCCAGTCCTTGGAGAAGAGCCCGGAAGGCGGAGTCTCTCCAATAATGGTTAGCTGTATACACACAGTTGTTAGGGATGCATACTAGGGTCTTAGTTTTCCTAACAAATTTGTTGGAACATTGGAGCTTGTATGGTGAGTTGAAAGTAATTAAAACATGTATTGATTAATTGATTTCATAACTGTTATTGGAAACTCACTTTTTGTGGTGTAATATAATAATGATAAATAAAACAATGAAACCAACAGAAATGAATGGGATAGTGACACAAAGTAATCATAAAAAAAGACATGATTTTGAACCTCAAAAGATTCATTATTCAGCTGTTCTCTCTCTCTCACTCTCCTTACACACAAACACACACACACACACACACACACACACAGCATAGCTCAGAATGTCTTCTAACAATCCTGTATTACTAAAATATGAATAAGGTCTGCAGGAGTCTAGGGGAAATCTAACTCCACTTGGAGGAGTTGAAGGGTGCTCGTGAAGAAATGGTGACATGATTTCCACGCGGGGTTCTGAGTGTATGGGGATTTTCATGCGTTCATGTCATGGAAGTGCCTGGAGAGGCCATAGAATGGTAAATGCCGTGTGTGTGTAAGCACATGTGTGTGAGAACATGTGCTCGTGTGTGTGCACATGTGTGCGGGGTAGTGGCAGCATGAAGAGAATAAAACAGAATAGAGAAACGTTTCTGAAGCAGAGCTCAATTTTTATATGTGAAAAACAGGAAGGTACAATAAAGAAAACTGGCACTCAAGGTTTTTGACATAAAACATGATTGATTGGGATTTTTAGAAAAACACTTGATGCTATGAAAAACAAGGTGATTTTTCCAAGTCCTGGGGAGGCACGGGAGATAGTGCAGTTGGAAGACACATTGTGAATGTATCCATTTGGTTTCTGAAGAAACATTTCCTATACATGGAATATAATCCCCAAGGCAGTGAGGGTGTGTCGAGTCATTCACTCTTCCTAGCCGTAAGATCTAAGGGATACCTTCAGCTTTATTTGGCGATTCATTTATTCATTTAGCAGCTTATTTAACAACAGTGTTTGAATGTTTCCCATGCTCCCTGGGCTAAGCTCTAGGTAAAAGGAAAAGTTATGTCCCCACGTCATGTGTGGAGATATTGGCTATAAGTATTTTCCTTGCTTTAGCCACAAGGCACTGTAGAAGTGGCACTAAAGATTTCTCTGTGATCAAAATTGACAAATATGCTTCATTTAGGACCGAGATATAGTGCACACCCTGGGTCATCTGGTCAGGCCACAGCCATCGTAGCCCAGGGGACCTGGGAGGCCAAGGAGGAGGAGACAGGAGACAAGTCTTGTGTATAAAGTGACTTCATGAAAATGGATGAGAAGCAGTGCCACATTTTTAGTTATTTATTTGATAAATATTTACTGAATGCTGACTGTGCAGAGCTATGAACCTGGCACAAGGGATATGTCAACATATATCCTCACAGCTCTCAAAGAGCAAAGACAGTGGCCGATGCAGGCTGGGGCTCAGGAGGCTGCTCTCAGGCAGCAGAGGCTGGTGAAGGCCATGAGGTGTTCATGGAACATGACCAGCATGATCCAGATCTAGGCACTGGGTTGGATGTGCACAAAATAGAAAATAAGACTCCTTCTCGCAGGGAGGATTCTGATCTGAGGCAGAGATGAGGATCAGACCCAGAACTTTGAGAATATCACAAGAAAGTAGGCACAGGTGAAACAAAGATACATGTGATGACGCACAAGGAGGGGTGTGCTCCCCTGGGCTTGCAAGAATGAGCCTCGGAATGGGATGGGGCCGCCACAGAAGGTGGCACCAGTAACTATGCTGACATGTTTGTTGTTTCTGCGCAGGGTGATGTGGGACCTGCGGGGCCGCCTGGGGTACCGGGCTCTGTGGTGAGTCACCGGTGGTCGGAATCGTGGATGCAGGTGCTGGTGGAGTTGGGTTGTTGGAGGAGTCTTTACCTCTAAGACTAAGGCAACGCTCTTCTAAGGACATGGGATGGAGAGAAGGCTTTCAACACTCAAATCGGGGCAGAATCAGAGAAAAGTCAGGAGGCACAGCATGACAGCATGCCCTGTGAATGAGTGTCTTTAGTGGAGCTGAGAGAGGCTGACTGTGGTTGAGGAAACGCCAACACCTTTGCTAATGCTTGGTTTGTCCCTCAGGTGCAGCGAGAGGGCTTGAAAGGAGAACAGGTAAGAGGTGCACACGTCCTCTTCAAATGGGGATATAGGTCGCAGCAGAAGCAGAAAAGCCACAACCATGATCTCAGGCTGAGTTCAGATGGAGACTTTCAGACTCCAGTTGCCTTTTTGCCAGGAAAGCAATGCCCACTCCCATACCTCAGCTCCCTATAGAGAACTCGGAAAGGAAACTTTGAGTCAGGAAAGGGCCGTGGGTGTTGTTGGGACTGATCATATGGTGAAAAAGTCATGACTAACATGTGTTTGGCTTGTGTTGCCAGGGAGCTCCAGGACCCAGAGGTCACCAAGGCCCCCCTGGGCCTCCAGGCGCTCCGGTAAGTTGTCCCCTCTCCTGCAGAGGGCTTGCTCTGCACACTTCTGGGTTTGGAAGATCATAGTCATTCCCAGGGCTGAGCATGGCATTATCTCAAGTGCCTTCACATTACTTGAGTGGGAGGTGCTGTTGTGGTCACATCTCACGTAGGAGAAACTGAGCCTGGAAGAGTTGGGATAAGTCTCTGCACATCATGCAGTTAGCCATGGATGGAATGGGATTGAAGTGCAGGGACCCTGCCTTCAGCGTCCGCAGTCCCAAATGGGCTGTGATGGGGGTTTCTGGGGATTCAGTTCGATGTTTTATTTTCCTTTTAGATAAAGTAGAACAAAAACACTGGGGCCGGGCATGGTGGCTCATGCCTATAATCCCAGCGCTTTGGGAGGCCAAGGCGGGTGGATCATGAGGTCAGGAGATTGAGACTAGCCTGGCTAACATGCTAAAAACCCCATCTCTACTAAAAATACAAAAACTAGCCAGGCGTGGTGGCGTGCACCTGTAGTCCCAGCTACTCGGGAGGTTGAGGCAGGAGAATCGCTTGAATCCAGGAGGCGGAGGTTGCAGTGAGCCGAGATTATGCCACTGCACTCCAGCTTGGGCAACAAGAGCAAGACTCTGTCTAAAAAACAAAAACAACAAAAAACAAAAAAACTGGATACTTACATGCCAGTTGAATCGCTTCCAGTGCACTCACTTTCCCCATGTTTCTGCTCAATTCTGACTTTGCAGTGGCCTGGGACATTTCAGCCTTTGCTTTCTCCCTCTGTTAAGAATTTAATGATATGTAAATAACCACTTAGGAAGAGGCCATCCGAAGAGCCCTTGTGATTATTTTGTGATGTGAATTCAGATACTGAGGATACTTAATAGGAATACAGTAAACTCCACAGGCTTCCTGCTTTAAAGTTGCTTCTTCTGGCAATGTGCTGCTGTTGCTTTCAAGTTACTGTATTTTATTGAAAGAAATAAAATCACTGACTTGTAATTGAATATAAATCAGATTCATATTAAGTTGTTGAGGCCCTCTCTTTATTAGGATACATTTATATGTTTTTGCTGGGCTAAAAATAGAAGAAACTCAAGGGATATTTAATTCTAGTAAAATTAAAATAATTTTATATCAAAGATTTTGGATCAGAAAATCTAACTTACGTCTCTGTGACCTCTCCAGGTTAAGTTTCCAGAGCTGCCCACAATTGTAACTGTTGAGAGATTTAAACTAGATAATGCAGGGAATGCAGTGTGTTTCAGTATTGACTTTTCTATGCATCTATACATGTATATTTCAGATCTATTATTGGCAAGTATTGAAGGTCTATACTGTAGTATATTTTCTTGTGCAAATATATGCATATTAAGTCTGCAAGGGTGAAGATGTTATTTTTCATTTTTTACCAACGAAGACATTGGTGCAGAGACATTGAGTGGTTTGCACAAAGTCACATAGCTATTGAGAAGCAGAACTGAGCTGCAACCCAGATCTGACCATGCAGCCTCCGCTCTTTTCACCACAGAGTGTACAATCCTTCCTCTTAGCTGTGTAAAAGGGAATTACTTTACTTCATGGCCCCCACTAATGAAGAAGAAGCTAAAGATGGCTAGCCCTGCTTAATCATGACGCAACCTTCCTGGGCTCTTTCTGAGATGGAAATATATGGGTAGTCCTCACCCTTTACGTAGATTTTGTTATAATAAATGAGGGAGGGAGACAAGGAAGAAACCTCAAACGTTTGTGACCACCTACCTTATATCAAGCAAAATACTAAGGCAGAAGATACAGGGATGGAATAACACAGGAGGCAATCTCAGAGTCTGAAGAATCAACTATGTGAAAAAAGAAATAACTGCAAGTAAACTTTTGCAGTTTCTAGATGATGAATGGGAATCTCCTGCCTGTACCATTTCTAGGGTCCATTATAGAAGACATGGGGAGGGTCTTGAACCTACCTTCTTTCTTTTTTTCTTTCTTTCTCTTTTTTCTTTTATTTCAGACAGAGACTTGCTCTGTTGCCAGGCTGGACTGCAGTGGTGTGATCTCGGCTCACTGCAACTTCTGCCTCCTGAGTTCAAGCAATTCTCCTGCCTCAGCCTCCTGAGTAGCTGGGACTACAGGCGCATGCCACCACGCCTGGATAGTTTTTGTATTTTTAGTAGGGATAGGGTTTCACCATGTTGGCCAGGCTAGTGTCAAACTCCTGGCCTTGTGATCCACTCGCCTTGGCCTCCCAAAGTGCTGGGATTACAGGCGTGAGCTACCATGCCCGGCCGAACCTACCTATTTTCAAAATTCAGATTATCTTAGCCTGACGCCCAACAGGGTTGCCCATGGTTCTGAAGATGTCCTCTAGCCTAGACAGAATGAGATTTAGTACAACACAAGATGTTAGTGATAAGGTTCCCCTGGGAGTCTTCAAAAAGCAAACAGCCTAACTAAAGGCCTTATCAAGAAAGAACAGTAATGAGAGGTCCGATACTGTAAGATTCTTTAGGTGAGGACCAATATCTCTCCCAACTCTCAATCCACAGGGCTTATCACATGGTAGGAACTTAACACATGCTTATAGAGATAAGCCCTGCAGCAGGTATTCAAGAGGGCCACTCAAGTGAACCTGACCGCAGCGTGAGCTTAGAGAAACAGGGTCATGGAAGGCACTTGGGATTGGGAACCAGAGCATCTGATTTCATGGCCCAATTTTTCCACCAAGTAACTTTGTGTCTTTGGCGACATAGCTTAATCTCCAGTCCTCATTCGATTCACCCCTCACTTGGAAATCTGCTGCAGCAGCATCTTCTCCTACGTAAACATACTATGAGGTTAAATGAGCTGCTGTCTGAAGCAGAGCACCATGGAGCCTTACTGAGCCCAGTGCCGATATCAATTGTCATTTCTATCTGCTTTTGAATCCCTGGCAGCACCTAGCTCGGGGCCTTCTGCAGAGCGGTTGCTTTCTAAATATTCATTGGGTTGAATTGAATTGAGAAGCTGGCTTCAGTGACTTCTGTCGAGAATGGAAAATTTTGAGTTTGTGTTCAGCAATCCCAGAGAGAGGAAAATATATCCCATTCTCTAAATGGAAACAGTGTTCAGCATTCTGCATCCAAATGCTGGCATTTTCATCCTTTCCCCAAGATGAAACAGGCTCTGATAGTTTTACCAATGTCTGGTGGGGCCACTAAAGGGCCAGCTATGTAGATCAATGCCAGGCATTTCTTGACCCTCAAAAACTCATGCCTTTAGGGTCTTCTCTTTCTGTGTGTCCTGAGCTCAACAGAATCTCCTTGTCAGGAAGAGAGATCCACACCTTTAATTACTGCAGTTTGTCATTTATTTATTCATTTAGATGGTGTTATTAAGAGAAAAGACCTTGGACCTAAATGCAGCTTGGTCACGTATAGTTATGCAGAATTTAGCAGCAGTAGCTATTAGTATGATAATTATGAAAATAATATTTATTGAAGATGGGGCAATTGAAGTACAGAGAGGGCACTTCTGGCCAAATTCACCCAGAAGTGGTGATGGAGTCACAGCTTAAGCTTAGGGTTTCAGTTTCTCACTCACGTGGTGTGCCTCATTCTATGGTGTAAATCAGGGTGCTGTCAGGGGCGCCGGTGCTGTGCCCCAGATTTAGAACCCATTCATAACTGCTTAGTAGGTGGTTGTATCATCCCCCGCTTCAGAGATGACATAACTGAGGTTTACGACACCAGGTGACTTGCTTGAGCTCATGCGGCAGAATCGAGGCAGGATGATGGGGCAGGATTTGGATGGGGTGAGTATAACCCCTCCCTGCGCCAGTGTTCCTCGGTTAATTGGAATGGATCTTTCCTAGGCAATTTCATTCATTTGTCCGGGTGACCATGTTTTGCATATCACTTTTGCCTGAGAGTCAGATAATCTATGCCAGTTCTTTTTGAGCCAGCAAGCTACAGGGAAGGGGCACTGGGCTTAGAATCAAAGATACTTAGTTCCACGCAATTCTTTTCTGCATGCCTTGTGCAAACTACTAAGGCAAGCTATTGGACGCTTGCAGTATTCAGTGTAAAGTATGAACTACGTTGCTTACATCCTGACTGTTAAACGTACTTAATCAGATCAGATAGATGTACATGTTTTAGAGTGCTAGAGGTTTGAGAGAATGGGACCTCCCAATTTCCCCATCGGAATGGTTTGGCATTACACTATCCAGTGAGGGTGACAGTCTAAAGCCTAACCTGTGCCATTGAGCCCTGCATTTACCATTATGTTTCTCTCCCTTTTTCCTTTTTTTCTCTCCTAAAGGGTCCAATAGGCCCAGAAGGCAGGGATGGACTTCCTGGTTTGCAAGGTCTCCGAGTAAGTAAACTCTCTTTTCTTTGTGATTCCTCAGCTCACCCACTCTGGTCCCTAGTTTATAACATCACACAGAGAAGATAGACCGTATCACTTTCAGGGGCTTCAAATGAATATTGGAGGTAGAATGAAGGGTTGGATTCGGTTCATCACACGTGGTTGAGGTTCTACTGTGTTCTGCCTTGAGTTGGGCCTCAGGGACATGGAGATGAGTATGTTGTCTGCCAGGAGTCATAGATATAGAGACATAAATCCATTAGGTGATCACAGCCCCGTAGCGGGGGAAGCCCGGTGCCAAGCGTACACTGAGAAGAGGTAGCTGACCCAGCCTGGGGAACTTCTTGAAGGAGATGATATTTGAGCTAAGTCTTGAGAAAAGTGAGAAGAAATAGGGGTGAAAGGATACAGCTGTGCCTCTAATGTATTCATGCTGTTATTGGATCATATCTCAGGGTATTTAATTTAATTAAGCGCCCATTTTCCTAGCTAGATTTTACACCCTGGAAGGGTCTAATTCACCGGTAAGTGCAGCTCTTGAAACAATGCCGTACGCTCTGAGGGCTGCAGGGTCACGCTGGGGTTATTCCCTGACCCCTGCGATGCTCCCACAGCAAACTGGACTGAAAGCCAGACTTGACTCTGTGTCCCTGGTTCCCATCAAGGTACCTGGGACAGGGCAGGAAGTCAGCTCACATTTGTTGAACTGCAACCCTTAAGCATGTACCACCTTTTACTAGTTCACATGGATAACAATCTGAAGGCCACAGGCATCCACAGATGGGGCAGGTAGCTCCAGGGACCAGTGGGCTTCCTGCCTCTGGAGGTTTTCACCACTGAAGTTGGGTGGGAATGGAGCTCTGCATCTGACAGAGGCAGCCCTTATCCCACGAATGGCCTCTCTTAGCCTGGACAATCTGTAGCGCAGTGACATGGATGGTGCCATATATTTTGCTGTGGATTGACTTCACATTCTCAGTTCTGAAAGGGGGTGGCCTGCTCTTCTCATTCAGCACTGACTCCAACCTGTGCTTACCCACTAGTTAACGTCAGTCTTTGGTTCTCAAAGAACTGTGCCTCCTATAACCCTTTTGAATTCTCAGGATTCTACAAATAATTTATTTTAAGGCTAGATGAGATGGGGAAAGGCATCATGAAGGTGCATTGGGTAAGAGAAATTGTATTAGTCTGTTCTCACGCTGCTGACAGACATATACCCGAGACTGGGCAATTTACAAAAGAAAGAGGTTTAATGGACTTGCAGTTCCACATGGCTGGGGAGACCCACAATCATGGAGGAAGGCAAGGAGGAGTAAGTTACAGCTTATATGAATGGCAGCAGGCAAAGAGAGAGCTTGCGTAGGGAAACTCCCATTTTTAAAACCATCAGATCTTGTGAGACTCATTTACTATCATGAGAACAGCACAGGAAAGACCTTTCCCTATAATTTAACCACCTCCCACTGGATTCCTCCCATGATATGTAGGAATTGTGGAAGTTACAATTCAAGAGGAGATTTGGGTGGGGACACAGCCAAACCATATCAGAGATTCACTTGCCCTCACTTCCCATTCAGCATTGAGCCCTGGCTCAGTTTCCCTGTCAGTCAAGTGAGGCAGTCAGGTGGGTCAAAGCCAGGTGTCTTCCTCCTCCGTAAATTGGATGAATCCCAGACTTCGGAAGAGGACGCACCTGGGATTAAAGCACTGCTCCACTTCTCCACAGCTATGTGACCCTTGCAGGTCACCTAGCCTCTCCAGGCCAGTTCACTTCTTGCTACAGTGGGGGAAGGCATCATCACTGGCTGTGTTGTTAGGAGAAAAAGTGCTCATTAAGGGACTTGGCCCTGGGTGGGCAGCAAGGTGTGACAGCTGACATGGCTGTCATTCTCTCAACATGCTCCTGCACGGTCTGAAGAGAAACAACAATCTTTGTACATTTATGTAATTATTATTTACGTGAAGCTTTTTTCATTTTGCATTGAACTTGGGCAATTGTTACTTTTCCAAAATAGAATTAGATGATAGGTGGAACTGTTTATATAAACATGACTGTGAAGGTTTTTAAAATCTACATTTTTATCTGATTTATTAAGGCGAGGAAGGAACATCTTGCCCAGAGCTCACCCATTAGGCTCATACCTTCTGTATTAGTGTGTTTTCATGCTGCTGATAAAGACATGCAAAAGACTGCATAATTTATAAAGGAAAAGAGGTTTAATGGACTAACAGTTCCATGTAGCTCGGGAGGCCTCACAATCCTGTTGGAAGGTGAATGGACTGACAGTTCCACGTGGCTGGGGAGGCCTTACAGTCATGGCAGAAGGTGAATGGACTGACAGTTCCACGTGACTGGGAAGGCCTCACAGTCATGGCAGAAGGTGAATGGACTGACAGTTACACGTGGCTGGGGAGGTCTCACAGTCATGGCGGAAGGTGAATGGACTCAGTTCCACGTGGCTGGGGAGGCCTCACAGTCATGGCGGAAGGTGAATGGACTCACAGTTCCATGTGGCTGGGGAGGCCTCACAACCATGGCAGAAGGTGAAAGACATGTCTTACATGGCAGCAGGCAAGGACAGAATGAGAACCCAATGAAAGGGGTTTCCCCTTGTAAAACCATCAAATCTTGCCAGACTTATTCCCTATCACGAGAACAGTATGTGGGAAACTGCCCCCATAAATCAATTATCTCCCATGGGGTTCCTCCCACAACATATGGGAATTATAGGAACTACAAGTCAAGATGAGATTCGAGCAGAGACACGGGCAAACCATATCACCTTCTTAGACACAGTTTCTTTAAGCCTGTTGGGTGTGCTTCCCAAGGTGACTGCTGTCATCTTCAGAAACGCTTTTTACCTTTCTGAGCAATACCAGTCACCCATGCAATGGGGCTTAGCCTGGTCTTAACACAACCCACAGGCCTTGGAAATTGGGCACTGCCCCAGGTCTGGAGATTTGAGGAATAAAACAGGGAGATCCAGAGAAGCAAGCAGGGTGAGGGGTTGGGGTGCAGCGATGATGGGCAGAGGTAGGATATGGTGTTTATTGAGCTCCGATTACATGGCAGCTCCCATAACAGCTCTGCCATCCCCAATTCTGCAGATGAAGGACAGGCTGGGATACAGCACAGCCACTGATGGACCCTCAGGGATTTGCACACTGCGGGCGGGGGGACTGTGTGTCCCCAAAGCCTGACTTCTTGTTTTCTTCCTTCATTCTTTCCATGTGTCAGTCTGTCAAAAAGCTCACATTGAGTTCTTGTGATGCGCAGACACTCCGCTAAATGCTTTGGGATTTTCTGAAAACATTAAGGTCTCAGCTACCAGGTGCTCACAGGTCGGCTAAGGAGCTCAGTGCATAGAAACAGGTGACCTCATTGGAGACGGATGAAGACTGCAGATGTTCAGAGGAGAGAGGAATCTCAGCCTGAGGGAGGCTGCTGGTGGGGGTGTGTGTGTTGGGGGATGCAGGCTGGAAACCATCACATCCAAGGGAAAAGTTGATGTTTGAGGTGGCCTTGCAGGAGCGAGTGGGTTCTCCATGGGAGTCAGTGGGAGCACTGACATCAGCCTTTTGGATATGGGAAGTGCCCCCTAGGGAAGGCATCCTGCCTCTGCACACTTGCCTGTGCCCATCAGCTTTGACCTGGACTTCTTCCTCTTCAGTTTGGAAGCTCGTGGGTGTAATTAAAATGGCTGCAGACATGGCTTCTAGTTCAGGCTCTGCTGGCATCATATTGGGGACTCTCAACCAGTCCCTCTTTTCTTCCTCTTGTATTGTCTTTTCCAATTTTTTTGCTATTTTTCTTTTACTTGCTTTTCTCCCTTCCTTCCCCTTTCTTCCTTCCACAAATTCATCCATTCCACAAATATTTCTCCTGTATCTACTGGGTACCAGGCATTGTTGTAGGCAAGTGAGTAGAGTTCAGGAAGAAGAAGGAAGCTCCTGCCCTCATGCTGTTTATATTCTGGCAGGCAGGGGAAAGAGACATAATAGTTAGTGTGTAAGCAGGCGATGCAGGAAGGCCCCATGAAGACAATATTCCTTGAACAGGCTCTCCGGACATGAGGACATTGGCCAAACTGATAGCTGGGGGAAGAGCCTGACAGGCAGAGGGGATGGCTGGACCTGAGGTCCTGGGGCAGGCACAGGCTTGGGGTGTTGGAGCCTAGAGGTCCACATGGCTGGGCCCAGCAAGGGGTTGGCAGGAGAAGATGAGGTTTATGTCAGGCCTCAAGTGCCATCATAAGGACTTCGGCTTTTACTGTGAGTAACTGATGGAGCTTTTGCATGTTTTCAGTGCTTTATAATGAAAAACATTGATCATACACAATGGTAGAAAGAGTGAAATGAATCTTCATATACTCCAAACCCGCTCAACACTCATAAGTTATCACTTTTACCTACCACTGAATTCATTGAAAGGAAGTCCTAAAATCGTCACATCATTTTGTTTCTAAAGATTTCAGTATGTTGTCTCCAAAAGAGAAGGAATATTATCATTATTTTGCCTAAATCTATGAAAACCGCTTCTTGAAGCTGCATCAAATAATTTCACGTTGAGGATGTGCCTATCTCATACATTTCTGTTTGTGATTTGCTCACTGTGGGGTTTCGAGGATCGCAGTGGCAGGGCCTGGGTTACGTCTTAAACACATTCATGTGTCTTCTAGTGTTGAGAACAGACTGCAGGAAGGATGCCAGTTAGGAGGCTCCCAGGCGATCCACTGAGAAGGGGCAGGGGCTGGGCAGAGCACGGGGCTTCTGAGCACCCACCCTGGTTCAGGCCAGATGCCAGGTGGTGGGCATGCTGGGGAAAGGGGCAGAAGTCGTGCTCTGAAAGGCCCAGCATCTAGCAGAGGAGAGTGAACCAAGAGTGACAGGCAGGATGGTGGGAGCATTAGCACAGGGCATCCCCCACTGGTTTTGCTTCCTCTAGTGAATCAAGGACGATGAGCAAGTGGGTTTTGGGGTCTCATGGACTTTCAGTCATCATGGGGATTCCCTGACTCAGGCTGTGTTCCGTCCTGTGGTTATTGCTAGCTCAGTGCCTGCATCTAGGAAGAAAAGGGGGTAGAAACAAATTGTAATGTTGTGGGCTTGGAAGCAGCTTCCTGTTCAGTCGCTCTCCAGCTGAGTCAGGAAAACCCGAGACAAAATGACTTACTCAAAAAATTATCTCTCTCTTTCCCTCACTATGACCTGTCATTTCCTTCTCATCAACTTCAATTGAAACGTCACTCAGAAGAGCTCCTGGGCGTCGCTGCACATGCTCAGTCTGTGCAAAGGGAAGATGAGGCTGACGGCTGATGGCAGACAGGAACCTGGGCACGGACAGGCAGACACTAAACACGGGGTGGCGGGCAGCAGAACCCAGGCCCTTCATTTTAGAGATTAGCAACAGGCAGACAGGATAATCCTCGGCAAAGTAAATGCATTCATTTTGGACAAAGCTGGTATTTTTCCGAATTTGACATGGGGAAAGGGAGAATTGGGAGCAAGGCATGCTCCATGCCATCCCTGGAGCGTAGGAGATGCCTGCCTGCTTGCCCGCCTGCTGGAGGGTGGTGGCAGTCACCAGGCAGAGAGATAGAGAAGGGCTGCATTTCTCTTTCCAAGGCTTTAATTTCCTGCCTGTTGTCTGAGCTAGGCCTTAAGGAGGTTGATCGGGGAGTGCTGTCACCTAGCTGAAATGACAGGTGCTGCAGTTGTCTCTGAATCCGGAATGTTTCAGCAGAAGAACCAGCCTGGCTCAAGGCCACTGCAGCTTTGGGGACCTTCCAGAGCTTCCAGGAGGCTCACTTTTCCAATAAAAAAAAATTGTCATGCCCTAATCATCCACCTCAAAATAGCCGTCACTGTTATTCTCACACCAGCCCATTTTAATTTTCTGAAGATTTATCTGATATTTTTCTTATTTGAGAATTTGTTTTTGTTTTCTTTAATAGATTGTAAGACTGTAAGAGGAAGGACTTTTTCTTATTTATTTTTGTAACCACAGTAATGAGAAGAGTGCCTCACACCTGTAAAACATACATATTTTATAGACATAAAATAGTTGTAAATATAATATGAATATGCATATAAAATACGCATAAATATATAATGGCATTAATTAAATATGTAATGGAATTAATATCATCTCGCACAGTTAGGGGACACATGGGTTCGGCTTTCTGGGCAGACACAAGTGAGTGGGGGGGAGAAGAGGACAAGATTCAGAACTGGGTGGCTGGTCAGCTGGGTTCTCACCTTCCGCAGGAGATGTCTCATTTTAGAGAAGAGAACGTGGTCCCTTCTTATGCCTTGCCTTGCTCTGTGGCACTGAGTCCCGGCTGAAATTGCCTAGACATCATCTTTCATCTTCTCTGGAAGATAAACCAAAGAAAAATTGATTTTAAAAAATTGTATATTGTGACGCATTTCAACGAAAAGTGAAATTTAGAATGTCTATAGAAGCATTGTGGCAGCAGGGATCTTTGAGACTCACAGTGAGAAATATGTCCAGAAACAGGAATGACTTTCTCAAGGCCACTTAGATCTTTGTCATTGCTCTTCCCACAGCAGGTGGCAATCTCTTTGGCTCCTCTGATCATTTTCTCAATATCTTCTGGTTTCTCTTCCCTCTCATCAGTAGATGAAGACTGGAGAGTGATCCCATCCAACAAGAGGTCTCCTCTTACTAAAGACGGCAGTGCTCCCCAACCCATCTCATGGTGTTTTTGGCTGTGTCGTTTATTTTAAGAACACATTTTAAAAATGGAATCTCTCTTTAAAGGTGTAGAACTAAGAGAAGGGAGAAAGGAAATAACATTGAACAGTCACCACATAGCAGGCATTTCCCTAGGGAATTGTTTGCAGCCATGATTCTCATTTAATTCCCACAAGGATTCTATGAGGTATGGTGGTTTTAATCCCATTCTACTAATTAGGAGTCTAAGACTTAAGGGTATAAATCAAATTGCTGAATGTCACCCAGGCTGTAAGTTCTGGGGGTACTTATATCTGGGGCATGAGATCTGTCTGGCTCCAAATTCTCCACCCTCTTTGCTTCAATATTGTGAGTATGAGTGTGTGTTTGTGTGTGTGTATCCATATGAACATCAGAATTCTAACATGGGAGTTAACTGTCCTTGCTGTGGATGCCTTGAATAGATCTAGGACCCTTGATCCCGTACTATGCCTGTGCTATAGGATGCACTGGGTACACGTCAGCTTAATCCCTCTTTCCCTTGGAGCTGAGGGTCTCATTATTGTTGAAGGTTATCTGACTCAGCCACTCTGATTTCTAGTAGGTTTGAGGAAGGAAAAATGGACAGTCTTTTTTGCAGTGGCAGCCTAGGTTGAATTTGTCCTTTTTCATTCTAAAATCTTTTTCCTGCTTTTCCTGCTCTACCAGATGGTAACAGTGTTGTTTGGATCCTGGGCTACTGTTTGATTCATTTCATGGCACAAAGCCAGGGTTTATGTCAGGACACCCCAGGTTTTCCCTGCACACCTGGTTCAGCTTTAACCAGTAGAAAATAATCATGTTTGACATTTGGAGGCCTGGAGAACAGGAACTGAGCAGACAACCATACAGCACAGATTAGAATCAGTTGCACAAACAATCCTTTTATCTGTTAATGGCCCCTCAGATGATTGTGTTAAGTCATCCTGGCTGGGAGAGAATTGCTGTTCTGAATTTATAGGCTTCCCCTCCTCTCCATGGGCAGACAGGCAACCTTGGAAATACCAGTTCCACTCAGCATCTCGGCATTCAGAATGGCTTGAAAAATCTGCCCTCTTGATAAATTACAAACACTTAATCCAGATATTGTGCTGGGTAGCAATTTAAAAAAGAAAAAAAGAAAAATGACAAGAAACAGGCTTATTGTTAGTAAAACAGCTTTTTATTGCTACAAAATTTATTTTTCTAGCACTTCTCAAATCTCTGCAACCAATTATGGGACAAAAATCAGAAGTTACATAGCTGCTGCTACATCTACCATTACTAGAGTTACCACTATCAACACCACCACCAATAATGTTAATAACCATCACCATCACCACCATCACCACCACTATCACTACCACCATCACACAACTATACCATCATCACCATCACTACCACCACCACCATCACCACCACCATCACCATCACTACCACCACCATTACCATCACCACCATCATCACCATCGCTACCATCACCACCACCACCACCATCACCATCAACTCCACCATCACCAACACCATCACCACCATCACCATCACTACCAACACCACCATCACCACCATCACCATCACTACCATCATCACCACCACCATCACCACCACCATCACCATCACCACCATCAACATCACACCATCACCAACACCATCACCACCATCACCATCACTACCAACACCACCATCACCACCGTCACTACCACCATCACCATCACTGCCAACACCACCATCACCACCGTCACTACCACCATCACCATCACTACCATCATCACCATCGCTACCACCATCACCACCACCACCACCATCACCAACACCATCACCACGATCACCATCACTACCACCACCATCACCAACATCATCACCACCATCACCATCACTACCACCACCACCACCATCACCACCACCACCATCACCACCACCACCAACAACAACACCATCACCACCATCACCATCACTACCACCACCACCACCATCACCACCACCACCATCACCATCACTACCAACACCACCATCACCACCATCACTACCACCATCACTATCACTACCATCATCACCATCGCTACCACCATCACCACCACCACCACCACCATCACCAACACCATCACCACCATCACCATCACTACCACCACCATCACCAACATCATCACCACCATCACCATCACTACCACCACCACCACCATCACCACCACCACCATCACCAACACCATCACCACCACCACCATCACCATCACCATCACTACCATACCACCACCATCACCACCGTCACTACCAACCACCATCACCTTCACTACCACCATCACCATCACTACCATCACCATCACTACCACCACCACCATTAACACCATCACCATCAATGCCACCACAAGACCCCATTACCATCACCACCACCATTATTATCAAAATCACCAACTGCTACTACTATCATCACCATAACCACTATTACTAAGTACTTTGTGGGCATCATCTCATTTAAACTCCTTGGCACTACTAGGAGGTTGAGATTTTGGAACCAGATTTATTTGACACACAGTCTATCACTCAGTACAAGTACACAAAGGAACCGGAATACAACTCTCACTATTTCTTCTTCCTTAGAGTCATTATCATCTTCCTCCTCTTTCTCATCACTGTCTGTTACAGTTGAGTGATGCTTTACTGTGTTTTATAAATAACTTCCTCAAATATGAAATTATGTCTTCTATTATCTTTTGAGATAATTATCATGATTATAATCTTCCATGTGGGAAAACAAAGGCTCAGCAAGCTAAATGGCTTTTCCTTCCAATCTACCTTAGATTTAGACTTCTTTTCTTTACATTATCATAGAGGAAAGGGGTTGGAGAAAAAAAAAACACAGATAATTTCTTTGGTTCTACTTAGAGCTTTGTATCCCACCCCTGGCAATTCTAACTTGTTAGCTCTTGGGGTGGCCCCAGGGATTCCATGTCTCAAGTATTTATTTCTCATCTATTGGGCTGTTATTTATAATTATTGCTGAAGCTTCCTGGAAGAGGTGGCACTGAACTGGGATGTGATTTTGATGGGCTGAGATAGGAAGGGAGGATTACAGACAGAGGGAGCAGCATGGCAACACCTCAGGCATCAGAAGTCCTAAGGGGGTATTTGGGGTTGAGCTAAGCAGTCCCTTTGGGCCCTTGCTTGGGAAATGATGGTGTGAACTCTGAACACCAAACTGAAAAGGCAGGTTAGGACCCCAGGGCTTGGAATCGCCAAATCAAACAGCTCAGATATGTCTTTGGGATAATGAAGCTCCTCTAACTACATTAGAGAAGAGAAGTGACTTGGACAGAGCTTCTTCACCCTTTGGGAAGGATAACCACCTGCACAGGTTGGCCCAGGAGGGCCTGAAGGAAGAGATTGAGCCTGGGAACAGGGTGGGCTCCTGTGGCTGTGGCTGCAGAAAGGAAGGCCGGCTTTGAGAGGCACCAAAACGGCCCATGACGCTGTGGGTGTGGAAGGTACAGACGCCAAAGAGATGTTACACCGAGGCTTCTCTGGGTGACGCCCCTTCATGGATGACTCATGAAAGATCTGCCTCTGACACTTTTCTTTCTCTGGCCTCTTGCCACCTTTTTTTTGCTTTTTTTCCCTCCTTGCCGAAAACCTTATGCTTCTGATGTTTGCTTCCATAGATGTGTTTCTTTGCATTTCTCTCTTGTCCACCACATGCCTCCTACTTGCCCATATGCCCCCTCTTCCAGATCAATGGATTCGACTTTCCTGGCACAGGAGCAGCTCCTGAATTCATGCCTTTTACAAATCCTGATGTCAACTTAGGTGTTCACCTTCCTGAGCATGAGTAAGGTTGTTACATAAGATCCTGGGCTCAGCTGAGGAAGCGGAGAGCTGCTGAGACCTTGCTGCATCCCCCAAATGGTGATCGCATCACCCCGGAGAGGAAAGCAAAGCTTCATACCCCGACCACATCGGCATCTTAATGAGCCATTCTGCCCAGTCATGGCCCAGACCTCTGCATCCCTTCCCTCTCATCCTTTCCTACCAACCATTAGGCGTTCCAATCTCTCCTTTCAGTCTTTCCTCTCAGCATAGTTACATCACTGGCTTGGGTTCTAAATTCTGAGGATGAGTCACCAGGTCCTCCCACTGACCTCCAGGGAAAATGGTTTATTCATCTTGTAAATAACCAGTGACTCTCTATAGAATCACCTGGAAGCAATTGGAGGGGGTGTCTGTCTAGTTAGTAAATGGAAGGTGTCTGGTTTCCTTTCCCTGAGGAAGAGTAGCTGGCAACTCTTAGCTGTCTTATGATCAGCTTCCCGATGTCTGCATTAATCAGAGTGGGATCAGATGGATGGAGAAACCCAGAGCCCTCACGGCTTGGCTGTCTTCTGAAGGGATCTGTGACCACATTTTGAATTCTACCTGGCAAGTATCAAGAAACTCACTGTGACCTAAACATCATCACGCCCTCCAGGCTGATGCATTCCCACAGCTCACAGGTGCACATCCAGGGGCGTCTGAATCAGGCTCACTTACTCTCTCTTCTAGTCAGTACATCTCCAAGTTGTATCTTCCCTTCCTCCCTGATGCCACTTTTCCCTAACTTTTCACTGTTTTCCCTAGTGTCACCATCATGGCTTGGGACTGCATAGTTCTCAAAGGGACAATTATTCAGCGCACAAATGTCTATTGAGTGTCTGCCATGTGGCAGGCACTGTCCTGAGCCAACAGTATATAGCATCAAACAAAAACAGAGCCCGACCCTGCTTTCAGAAGGCTTGTGTCCCACTAAGGGTAGACAGGCAATAAATAAACACAAACACCAGTGGTCCATCTGGTGAGGAAATTAGGGTAGGGCAAGAGGATACAGTGGAAGAGAGGAGGTGCTAGTCTGATTAGGCTGGCCAAAGAAGACATTCAGTTCAAAGAGCATTTGAGCAGTAACCAAAGTGAATTGAAGAACTGATCTATGTGGATACCTGGGGAACAACCCAGGCAGGAGGAAAAGCCAGTGGAAAGGCCTTCAGCTTGGAATGCATTTGGCAGGTTCAAGCTGGAGGTGGGAGGCCAGTGTGGCTGCAGGTGGGGAAAAGGTATATGGAAATGAGAAGAGGGTTGGAGGAAATGAGGCCATGGAGGGCAGGCTGGAGGTTGTTAAAGTTCTGCTCTAAGTGAGCTGAGAGGCATTGCAGAGCAGAGGAGATGTGACATTATTTAAGTTTTAATGATATCATCCTGGCTCTGCTTTGAGGGGAAAAGTGCAATGGCCAAGTGTGAAGGGAGGCACGGTTTAGGAGGCCGCTGTAGTCGTCCTCGGGGGGAGAGAATGGTGGGCTGGTCCAAGGGGATGTTATGGGTTATGCTAGGCAGTGAGAGGAAGCGGCTCAATCAGCCTTAATCCATCCCCCACTGCTGCTCCGGCACAGATGGGACCAGACTGTGGTCAGTTGAAACTCCTGACCACTTGGGTGGCTGTGCTTGGTCCAGGCCACCCAAACCCTTGATGACTCCTTGCTGACTGCATTCTGCAGCCTCCCATCCAAGGCAACACACAGTCTTTGCCAATGTCTGGCTTTCAGCTGCCTCTGCACACTTTCCTATTCTGTTCCTTGCAGCTGATTTTTGTCCCACTGGGAAGCTCCTTTTTCTCCTTCCAACATGACATCAGCACCGCCTCCCTGGGACATCTTCTTAAGCCCTTTAGGCAGAACCAGGAGCTCCTGATGCTTCTGCATGCCCAGCACAGTCTGTGTGGTTGTTACACAGTCTTCCGTCTGCCTTCCTAGCAAACTACGAGCCCCTATGGGCAGAGGCCATGTCGTAGTCCTGCCAGTGTACCCGGAGCTCAGCATTTAGGGGGACTGAGTGAGTGGACAACTAAGCAGGAGAGAGGAGCAGAGCTTTATCTTCCACTTGCAGCCACAGTGGGCTAAGACTAATGTGTGAGACCCCTGAGATTTCAGGACTTGAAGCTCCTTAAAGAACACTTGCCTCTGAGCTCCACCAGACTTCCCTCGTGTGCAACTCTGATACTTTTGTTCCCTTAACAAAGTGGCAGCAGCCTCCTGGAGGATTATGTGCATAAGATGGGCCTTGGTTTGATGGTGGCGTCCTGAAGTGGAGGCAGAAGAGTACGGCAGTGCTGTGTAGCGCGTTGCGCCTGGGGGAAGGGCTGTTTTTGGGAGGTTGTGGGTAGAGGTATCGCAAAGCCTGTTTCCTAAGCTCAATACATAATAGTTGTTCATTCAATATGGGAGGAAAGGAAAAAGGAAGGAAGAAAGGAAGCGAGGAAGGAGAGGAAAGAAGGGATGGAGAGAGGGAAGGAATGAGAAAGATGGGGATCAGTGGGGGAAATAGTGGGATGGAGGGGACATGGTCTAAGGTAAGAAAAAGGCCTTATGAGTGTCCCTGAGTTGGGGCTCCTGGACAGTGGAGATAAGCAAGAGTCAGCAAGGGGCAGAGAGAAGAGGGCCAGAGTTGCTGAATGAGAGGGGAGGATGACGTCAAGTTTTACGTCTCATAGATACCCGTAGAGTTATTTTGTAGAAAGCATCCCTTTTAATCATCTTCGGAGCCCTGAGAAGCCAGCATCACTGGCACAGGCTTCAGACCCACATGGACCTAGGTGTGGTCTGAGCTCTGCCCCTTACTAGCTGTGCACAAGGGAGACATGAGCTCTGAGCCTCGGTTTGCACACCCATCAATGGGATGAGAACATGGGCATTCTAGGGTCCTCTTGCAGAACAAATTAAGAAAGGACCATGTGGGAAGAACTAGAAAGTGAGTTTAGCACAAAATAGGCACTCAAAACGTAGATCTTACTCAAGGTCTTGTTTTACCTTCAATTTCTGATGGCAGTGCTTTTATCTGATCAAGAAAACCTCCAGGACAAAGCCCAAAAGGGCTGTATTCTGTCCGTCAGATAACCTCTGTTATACAATGTATGCCATTACTACATTGTATAAATTAAGCTAACCAACACACACCTTACCCCCTGTTTAAGGACATGGCCTTAGGTCACCCCACAACATCACCCTACTGGATACTGAGCATGCATGCACTGAAGTGTGGATTCGCACAGCAGAAGAGCAGACATGCCCTGAGTAACTTACCTGGCCGCAAGGAGGGGATTGTTTCAGTGCATCACGAATCAGTCTCACAGGGAAAACCACGCATCTGTGTAAAGGATCCCAGCAACTCTCCATGTGATGTGGGATCAGGCTTAGATAAATTAAATGGAAACAAAAAAGCAAAGTTTAACAGATTGAGTGGCATGCTGAAATTTGTGAAGGAAAGGGGGACGGGGGAGTGTGTGTGTTTGTGTGTGTGTGTGTGTGGAAGGCTTACCAATGCATAAAATATCTCTGGGAGAATTAGCCAACATCTGGTAAGATGAGCTAAGGAAAGGAACTGAGTGGCTGAGACTGGGATTAAAGGAGATGTTTCCCAGGTATACCTTTCTGTGCCTTTTGAATACGGGGCCATGTTTTACCAAGCACATTTAAGTTACAGAGCTGGGATCCAAAGCCTTGCTCCTGACCCCAAAGCCCGAGTCATTCTTCTGATCCCACATTGCTCCTCTGTGGGGGGATTCCCAAGGGACAATTGTTAATCCGGGAGGTTGAGAGTAATAATGACCCAAATGTCCACAGAGACTCATTATTAAACCAGTTCTGGGCGATGATTGCCTGCTTGTTAATTTAACTTCTTCTTTTACACTCAGGGAAAGAAAGGTGACGTGGGACCACCTGGAATTCCTGGATTGCTGGGGCCGCAGGTAACTACCTTTTACATGCTCTTCCATAGCAACGGTGCTGTTCTCTGATTAAATAAATGACCAGGCAGTAGCTCTCAGGTGGATAGCCAGAATCCTGCTGGTCACCTCATCAAAGTATTAAAAAGAATGGCCAGTGGGTCACGTGTCCTCCCTCCCTCCTCCTCTGCCGTCCTGTATGGGAGCTGAATGACTATTGCTTGCAATCCTGGAGGAATTTCCATCTGGAGGAGACAGATGGGGATGACAAGAGTGATGAGCAGTCCTAGGAGAAAGGGAAGTGCTGGGAGGTGAGGGGGGATTCCAGGAGGAGGTGGGGGGGGAAATCAGCCATGAGGAGTCTTGTCTCCCCTTGGTAGACAAGGCACTGCCGGCCAGGCAGGGGCGAGAAGAGGGAGGCCCTTCCCTGGGGCACAGCTCTGCAGGGACCTGGTGCACCACAGTGCAGTGCTGGGCAGGAATTGGGCAGCATGTGGAGCCGCCAGAGAGCAGGGCATGGAGCAGCAGGGATAGGAGGATGAACCCAGTGAGAGTTGTAAGGGGATCAGCCACAGAGGCCAGAAAACCAAAAGGGGCGGCCACTGGGTCTGGGTCTCAGTCTGTCTTCCAAAACACTGGGACATTGGCCAAGACTTTCCCCGCCCGGGCCTCAGTTTCCCCATCTGTAAAATGATGGGGTTAGGCCTCCGGTCACAGTGGTCCTCCAGATCATTCATGATGAAGCAGGACCAGCAAGCAGAAGGCACAGAAGGAACAGCAGAGACCCAGGCTCAGCACTCGCCACTTTCTGGTTTTGAGGGATCTTGAATAAGTGACTCAACCTTCTGGACTTCAGTTCATCATTTGTTAAAAATAATAGTACAGATAAAAAAGGAGAACAGACTGGAGGTTGAGGAGAAGAGCAGGGACTGTGAGAGGTGATAATGAGGTCCCGAGGCATAGCAAACAGGGTGTAGACAGACATGGCTGTCCCTGTTCTCCTGGCCTCTTTGGCACCAAGCAGGTGGGCACGAGTCACTGCTGGGCTCTTCCATTTGGTCTTTCTGGAGCTGCAGTGAAGCAGCTGGCTTCAGCACCACCTGGTACTGGACAGCCCCACCTCCACAGCAGACTCCCCGAGGTGGCGGTCACACGGTCCTTCCAGCATTGGCAGGGAGGCACTCATCTGGAAAACACTGCTCACTGCACTTCAGAAGCCAGTTTTTCCTGCTGGCTGACATGAAAGCATTCTAGTGAAAGATGGCACCTTGGATGCAATCTGAGACTTCATTTCTGCACCCTTCATTCAGGTCGGGATGCAGCAGGGAATAAGAATATACGATCCATCATAATTCACAGTTTTCTAAATATTTCACATTCACTGTGGCATTTTGCTGTTAATAATGAAGAATAGAGTGTGTTTTGCCTTTGTTTTATTACCTTGCTTCATAGCAAACCAACCTTGTATATTTTAAAATTCATCATCAATGCATCTCTATCAAATTATTTTAAGCTATAATTTTTTTCTCCTACAACTCTTTGTTTGTTATCTGGGAAAAGAGATTTCGTTCTTTCATTTTTAACTTCGAAGTCATTTTCTTTCAGTAAATCCTTACTCAGTGCCAGACACTGAGCTGTGTGCTATAGATGTAAATATTGCCAGGCTTTTCATGGCAGGGATTTGCACCCTGTAATCATGCACCCTGATGTGTTCAGGAATCTCAGTGGTTCAGAACCAGGCAATATAGCGTTTGCGGTATATACCACCTCGTGGTCTGGATGGGGCCACTGCCTGATGGAATCAAAGCTGTGTTCAGGTCAGCCACTCTTACGCTAAGAGGCCAGGTTTCTTTCTTTAATTTTATTTTACTTTAAGTTCTGGGATACACGTGTGGAACGTGCAGGTTTGTTACATAGGTATACATGTGCCATGGTGGTTTGCTGCACCTATCAACCCATTATCTAGGTTTTAATCCCCACATGCGTCAGATATTTTTCCCAATGCTCTCCCTCCCCTTGCCCCCTCCGTGACAGGCCCTGGTGTGTCTTGTTCCCCTCCCCCATGTCCATGTGTTTTCATTGTTCAACTCTCACTTATGAATGAAAACATGAGATGTTTGGTTTTCTGTTCCTGTGTTAGTTTGCTGAGAATGATGGCTCCCAACTTCATCTGTGTCCCTGCAAAGGACATAAACTCATCCTTTTTATGGCTGCATAGTATTCCATGGTGTATATGTGCCACATTTTCTTTATCCAGTCTATCATTGATGGGCATTTAGGTTGGTTCCAAATCTTTGCTATTGTAAATAGTGCTGCAATAAACATACATGTGCATGTGTCTTTATAGTAGAATGATTGCTGGGTCAAATGGTATTTCTGGTTCTAGGTCCTTGAGGAAGCGCCACACTGTCTTCCACAATGGTTGAACTAATTTCCACTCCCACCAACAGTGTAAAAGCATTCCTATTTCTCCACAGCAAGAGTTCGGCTTTCTATGCATCTCAGCCATTTCCTCTGAGTCACTCTTTCTGACATATCCATGTGTCTGCCTTGCCTCGGTTTGGCCTCTGTTTTCTCCTGCTTACCATTTATTTGCTTGTTCATTCATGGATTTATTTATTCAACAGGTTTTTACTAAGTACACACTGGGTACCAAATTCAGGTCCTGGGATGTCAAATCTAAGTAGCTGCGGTCTATGCCATGAGGATTCACACATTAATGGGCCAGAAAGAGACATGGATAGAGAAGGTGTTTTCATCTGAACCATAGATCTTGTATTTATTAAGGTAGGGTGAGGCCAACAGATCAGGAGCTGGCCGTCACTGGAGGTGATTTGCTCCTCACAGTTTCCACGGACAGGAGCGTGTTTCCTGCAGGGCTGCCAGGGTAGCACCAAAGGCTGTTCAAAGGCAGATAGAGTGAAAGGCAAACATGGGCAGGAGCCTCTACTGGTTTTCAAGGGAAGGCAAGGGCGAGGCAGGGTCAATTGCTGAGCAGGCTTAACATTGGACAGTTTTGAATAATTTCCACAGCCTCCAAGCTGTAGGGGTGGTTTCTCATGGTCTAGTACCTGGTCCAGGGGTGATTTAGGGCAGAGAAGTAGTGTCCTGTCCCAGACCACAGGAGCCTGATTGAAGGAGGTGGTGGGGGTGTGGACTAGGGATTGGCCAGTTTGCATATCGGAGTCCTAGTCTCAAGCAATGCCTTTGCGATCTCTAGGAATTAGCTACCCCTGGGAGGGAAAGGCCTCCCTGCATCCATGAGGCCTCAAGATGTCAAAGCATCATCAAACAAAAACACAGGATTAATCTGGAAGGAGAATCCACTGAGCTGAGCTTTGGAGAGGAAGTCAAGGCTCTGTGGAGGCCCAGAGCAGGATCTTGACACTGACCTGGAACACCAAGGCTGATCCCATGCGGCCTATCCCTGAAAGAGCAGTGGGGAGAAGTAAAGGAAAACCTGCGTGTTGAGTTTCTTCTGTTGCCAGGCATTCTCTTTAGCTTTCACAGGTAATCGTGTCTATTCCTTATAACTGCCTGTGAGCAAAATATGCTTACCCTCATTTAAAATCCTGAGAAACCAAGCTCAGAGAGTTTAATTAGCTTTGCGTTATGGGACGAGCCAGCACTGCCATCTCAGAGCATGCAAAACCCCCGGGTGGCTAGGATCCTATAAGATGCTTTTCACGCCTTTCTTTCAAAATGAAATATTCCACCTGCTGGAAAATTCTATAATAAATCTATACAACCATGATGTCCTATGTGGCGACTCCTGTATCCTGGCAGCCTTTTAGGAAAATTGGAAATCTGTGTCTGGCCTGGTCAAGTGTTTATGCACAGGCAGGGCTGCTTGGTGCTGTGCTCAGGATGAAGTGCCTTGAATTGGTGGAAACGCAGGCAGGGGAGGACTTGGCCCGAGAGGAGGCTGGGTGGGCTGTGGTCCTGGGCCTCTGTACAGAAACCCCTTGAGGTGAGAAGTCATAAGGGCTAGTGGTACAGGGATCCACCATCTCAGAGGAGGACTCACAAATTTTGAACAGCTTCCCTCCAAAATAAACATATCCAAGTCACGAAGGAATTTGATTGCCATGCTAATTTATGCAAGTAATTTTCATGCATCTTCAAATTCCATCTAACTTTATAAATCCAATTGGAACTAGGTGGTTATTAGGAATAATTATTCTTTATTAATGATAATTAGGTTAATTAGTTGTTTATGCATCATCATTGTAAGTACTAATCATATTAAATAGTTGTTTAGTCACTGTAGTATTACAGGGATCAAATGTTGTTTTATTTATAATTGGACTGATTGGCTAATAAGTGGTTCATTACTTAGTTGTTTTCATTACTAATAATGAAAAGCCATATATTTTGTTGTTAACATTTATGTCTATTGACTAATTTGTTACTCGTTAATAATTAGATGAATTGGTTGTTTAGATATTTTGTTAATGATTAAAGGAGAAGAAAGAGAAGTCACATTTGTGAATTCCTCCAGTGTTCTGAGCTAGTTCACACTTCTTTAATCCACACATACTGACTGGAGGAAGGGGCCACCAACCATTTTATGGCAGCTGAAGATGAAGGCTCTGAGAGGCGAAATCCCCTGTCCAAGTCCCTGGACGTAGTATGAGGCCACCTGGGATTTGACCCAAGCCATCCTCAACCAAAGTCCTAGATTTCCTTTCACGTAAATTTCTACCTGTCTGTTCCCAGGCCCACAGGGGAAGAGTGACTTGTCTGCAGCACCTGCTAGTGTTCCTGATAGTGCTGCCTCTTGCTATTTATTCCCAACCTTCCTGTAGTCCCATTCTTTCTTGAAAGACGGGAAACTCTAATATCTTCATCTATAAAAGGACAATAATGTGTAGAGTCTTTGGCTTTCTAGAAGTTTCTTTTTCCTTTTTCTTTTCTTTCTTTCTTTTTGGTGGGAGGAAGTGGAGAGGAAAGGGGCTTTCTAGTTCTAGAAAACCCGAATGCCATTCAAGTCTATGCAGAAAAAAATAGAAAACCAGTTCAATGTTGCTTTCCTACAATTTTGCAATTAGTCTTCTGGCTTCCTTGGGAAGCTTACCAATGAGATAACACCAATGGCTATTCTGTTTGAGGTATTGTTCAACTTAATTTCCAGGAGAAAAAACGGACAGGAAATGAGGGTACTGATTAATCAGAAGGCCAAGGAAGGTTGGTCCAAACTCAACAGTAGCTAGTGAACCTCATGATAAGGTCCCCCAAGGCCATGGGAGATGCTGAAGCGCCATTATGTCATCCAAGAAAGCTGAGATGATGTTGAGCCTCTGTGACAGAGTGTTCTCTTATCTGGAAAATGCAAGAGCTTTCTAGAATCCCTCAGCCAAAGCAACACGGGTAGACCAGCACTCTGTTTACATTTAGTTACCCTCCCCAGAAATGTCTCTCTCTCTCTCCCTCTCTTTCTCTCTCTCTCTGTCTCAGGCCCTGCAGATCATGTAACTAAACATATCAAATAGATCAAAATTGAATCCATCATCCCTCACACCAAACCCACTCACCTGCCACTCCCCTGCAGAATCCAAACCCACACACCTGCCACTCCCCTGCAGAATCCAAACCCACACACCTGCCACTCCCCTGCAGAATCCAAACCCACACACCTGCCACTCCCCTGCAGAATCCAAACCCACACACCTGCCACTCCCCTGCAGAATCCAAACCCACACACCTGCCACTCCCCTGCAGAATCATTCCACTGAAAGGCCTCCTTCTTTGAGTGTTCTAGGTTGAGTCCCAGTCCCAACACCTCTAGTCCCTGCCTGCCCCTGAGCTCTGGCTTACACGTGCCCCTGGTCTGCCTGCATCCCCCCGCCCCCACCTTCCTCCAGCGCCAGCCCTGGCTGCGTTCCGCCTGCTCTCATGGTTGACTGTCTCATGGTCTCTCATCGTGCAAGATTTCATCTTACCATTGGCTCTAGGGACAGTAGAAATGTGTCTTTCTGAGCGTAAGTCTTTTTGTGTCACTCTTTTAGGCTACCTCGATTATTTCTGTGCTCCCTCAAAGACAAAGCCTTGTCTTTCCTGCACCAGGGGTGCCTCTCTTCCTCCCCTCCCGCTGCCCCCAGCCGTGGCTCAGCTGCTCCATCGTCCTGTGTCTTCCTCTTTCTCCTACTCCACTCCCCTCTGCACACCAAGCTCACCCCACTTTTCAAGATGCTCCTGATTTCTCCACATGCCTGCCTCTGAGCTCCGTGGCCTTCGAGCACCTCTTTTGTCTCTGTTTTCATTCTGTTCAACAGGTATCTCATGAATTCTGCTACAGGCTGGAAGCCATAGTTTTTATACAAAACAATTCTGCAAAAAAAGTATTTTTGTACCTACTGTTCATTTTTAGAAACCAAATCCCTTGCCTAAGGCACACAGCTGCTCAAAATATAACCCTGCCTTTGAATCCCAAGCCCTCTGATGCTTTTCCCCGGGAGACCAGAGGCCTGTGTTTTATTTGTCTTACTAGTCTGTAATTTTCTGGCATGGAGGACTGAGTTGTCTTAAGATCCCAGAGAGAACACAGTGGTATCCCGTAGCGTTGGCTGGGGGAAGGAGCCCTGCCCACCACCATGCTGGGTCTCCAGGGGTAACTTCTCCCAGCTGCTCCGGGATAGTGCAGGTCCCCTGGCTTTAAGGCTCCAAGCTGTGCCTGCCCACTGCCCCTCTCCTTTAAAGCCATCACCCACATCCTGTCACATGTTGACACTCAACTCTTCCATCCGAGGTGTGAATCTTCCCAGACCCTGAGTGCAGGGATTTGCGCATGGGCAGGTACCTTGCCATAATATGGACAAAGTCCTTGTGGGATGCCAGGGGTATAGTCCGTGCTTTAGGAAGTTAAGTTTCCTCCCTTCCCTTTGGGGGAGTGATAAAGTAGAAATAGCTATCCCAGCCGTGGGCTGAAAGGCCCTTGAGTCCAGGTCTTCCCAGGATGGCCCTGCCCACCTTCCCTCCTCCACCAGCCCTCCCCACGGCTGGCTTGAGGCTGTGTCAGAAACAAAGCGGACCTGTCTGGTAATCAGGACAAGGCTGACTGTAACCCCCAGGGCAAGGCGGCTGCTCTGTTTAGTTTCTGCCACCACTGTGTGGCTCTCTGTGGCCACTGGAAGGCAGAGCGTGGCCAAGAGCGCAGGGTCCAGGGGCAGACCGGCTGCAGCTGCATCCCAAGGGCTGTTTCCTCTGCCACTGCACCCAGCATTTCCCACTCGGACTTGTGCGCAGGTCCCCCTGTCAACTGGAAAAGGGGCTGGAAGCAGATCACCTCACCCTTTTTGTGATCCCTTTTGGAAGAGGTTTCCAGACTCTGACAGTTGCTGCTTCCAGCTTCCTCTCTGTCAGTGGCTACTGCAGTTGCTAGGTTTAATGACTGGGTAGGATTTCGCTCTCAGTCCTAAGTGTAAAGCATCGAACAAGCAGACAGTTATTCAACCTCTACTGTGTGCATAGCATGGAACCAGGTGCTGTGGTCTTACCAAGGAGATAGGCTTTGAGATCTTCAAACCCGCATTTCAAGCCCTAAGATCTGGTCTCCCTTAGCATGCAAAGAGTCTTTTAGGAGATCACATTGTGTTGAAGGGAGGAAAGGGGCTGTAACAGGAGGGTGAGACCCATGCCCCCGAGTGGGGACTGTGCAGATAGTTTGCAAGCCCGGGGTGCTGCGCTTGGAGGAGGGAATGGATCAGGGTGCTGTATCCACATATGAGCCTTATCTAATATCACTTCATCTTCCTCCTCTGTAAAGTGGTATGAAAAAGCCCAGCCTCCCATGACCAGTGGGAGGGCTACAAGTGAGCCCGTGTATGAAGCACAGGCGAAGCAAACACTGAATGGAGGTGGCCGAACCCTTGTCCTGCCTGTCTGGTTTCTTCTCCCTCCTGGGTTATTTCTTCCTGGGCCGTTCTGCTCACAGGCTCATCAGCAGTGCTAGGGGTGGTGATGGTGGAGTATGGAGCTGGCACAGACCAGTCATACCCAAACCTGGCAGCTTATCAGAATTATTTGGTGTCTCAAAAATCACTGACCTTTGGAGCCCGTCCCCGACCTGCTGCCTCTGAATCTAAACAACGGTTCTGTCACATGTCTGACAGGCTCTCCAGGTGTGTCTGCAGCAGCCAGAGTTGATGGCTGTGTGACCTCAAGAGGGTCCTCACCCTCTCTGGGCCTCAGTTCTCTTCATTGTCAGACAAGGAGGTTTGATTTCCACTAGGTGACTACTAAAGAGCCATCACCTCTAACATGCTGTGAGACTCCAAAACTAGCAAGCAGCAGCAGGGCAAGGGTGTTTGCAAGGGGCAGAGGAGGAAAGCAAGCAGGGCCAGAGCAAAGGGCTGGTTGGGGGCCACCTTCCTGGGCTCACCGTTTTGCAAAAGCACAGAACACTCCAGAGACCATCAGCATCCTTGGAAATTTAAGGAGGGGAAGAGAACTGAATTGCTCATTCAAACTGCTAACAGAGAGACTCCTGTGTGGTTGGGAAGGACCCTCCAATATGCTCTGTCGGCTTGGGGTGCTGTGGGGCCCTCAAAACCATGTTGAGATAAAAATAGATCACCTGTCAACCCTGTAACCCCAGCACTTTGGGGGGCTGAAGCAGAGGATTGCTTGAGCCCAGGAGTTCTGTGCAATATAGCAAGACCCTGTCTCTACAAGATATCATAAAATTAGACAGACATGGTAGCAGGTGCCTGTAGTCCCAGCTACGCAAGAGGCTGAGGCAGGAGGATCACTTGAGCCGAGGAATTGGAGGCTGCAGTGAGCTATGATTACACCACTGCACTCCAGCCTGGGCAACAGAGCAAGACCCTATCTCAAAAAAAAGATTGCTAGCCCGGGCATGGTGGCTCACGCCTGTAATCCAAGCACTTTGGGAGGCCAAGGCGGGCGGATCACCTGAGGTCAGGAGTTCAAGACCAGCCCGACCAACATGATGAAACCCCATCTTCAAAAAAAAAAAAAAAAAAAAAATTGCCTGGAATGTGCCTCTGGAGTGTGTGGGAGCTCTGAGTGTCACTGCAGTCTGGAGCAGCCTGTGGAGGTAGCAAGGCTAGCCAAAAATAGAGTGGGGCCGGGAGGCTTCTTTAAGGCTTTCTAGCAGTCCTTGTCCATTAGGGAGCACCCAGATTGGAACCTGCCCAGGGCACCCCGCAGCCCTGCCTGCCCCTCCGTTGCTCCAGCTGTGAACAAGTGTCTTCGATGAGGGGAAGATGCTACCCCCCAAGACTCGACAGGACTGAGCGAGCTGCTGAGAAAACTAGGTCCAGGTGTCCCCAAGTCCTGTTCGGTAAAGGGTCCCGTCTACACCTGCTCTTTGACTCACGGGTGCCCCCAGAGGGAGAAAGGGGAACAGTTCACCGGTGCGGCCACCTCTGCCATTTTTTGGTGTTTCTCGCCCTCTAGTGGCCATGTCGTGTCGTTCTTTCTGAATGTAAACCTAGTCTCTCAGAGACTTCCTCAAGCATTTACTGAGTGCCTGCTGGATGCCACACCCTGGGATAATCACTGTGTGAGGTGCAGAGGGAACAAGAGGGGCCTGTCCTCTAGGGTCTGTGGGTCAGATCAGCACGGTTAAGTTGGTCTTGAGCGTGGAACAGGGAGAGATTAATTCCACTGGGGAATTTGGAGACCATCTCAGAAAGGTGGAGACGGCTCAGCAGGGAGGTGTGGGAGGTGGGGAGGGAGTATCCAGAGGGAAACCTGAGCTAGAAAAGTCATCTGCACCTCCCAGAAGTTGCGTGGAACAGTGATGGGTGGTGCTGGAGCTGAGGGAGGAGGGCGTGGGGAACTGACTTGGGGAGAGCGCTGCCCTTTATCAGAGCCACTGATTTTCTAAGGTGGCTTAACTGTGGGGTCACTGGCTGTTGTAAAATGAGGGCGTCCCTATGTGAGGCTGTCAGAAACCTGCATAAAAGCAGAACGCCACATCCACACTCCCTCCTGGGACCTGGTGTTGTATGATTCCAGCTCACCCCTGCTTATAACCCCATGTCCACCTTTCCTCCCTCCAGTCTCCCCCAGACCACAGGCTGCTTTCCTGGGCACGCATGTGACCACACACGTCTTCTCGTGCTCCTTCAGTTACTCCCAAGACCTTCACGGCAACGTTGCTCCTCCTCACCCTGACAGCCCATTGCCTCTGAAGTCCTGGCTCAGCCTCTGTCTGCCCTGTGCAGGCCCACACTGTCTTCATGTAGCACTGTTGGCTGTCATTCAAAATGCAACACCTTGAACAGCAGCCACTGTTATGAAGGCAGCCTACCTGCTTTGTTGGCCTGACCTGTTGTTTATTTCTCTGGCTTTCTTCAGGACCCAGGCACCTTCTCTGCCCACTTGCCATCCTCCCTCCAGATGCATAGCATCACTCCCAGGTACAAGGACCACCTGGTGTCCCAGGACCCCTGGACCTGGATCTGTGCTCATAAGTTTAGTTGGACCATTAGTCTTTTCATTTGTTTTTTGGTGGTTTTTTTGTTTTGTTTTGTTTTGTTTTTGTTTTTGTTTTTGTTTTTTTGTAGAGACAGGCTGTTGCTCTGCACCCAGGCCAGAATACAATCCATGATCACAGCTCACTGCAGCCCCAAACCCCCAGCCTCAAACAATCCTCCTGCCTCAGCCTCCTGAGTAGCTGGGACTACAGGCCAGAGCCCCTATGCCCAGTTAATTTTTATTTTTTATTTCTGGAGAAAGAGGATCTTGCCATTTTACCCAGTCTAGTCTCAAACTCCTGGCCTCCAGCGATCCTCCTGCCTCAGCCTTCCAAAGGGCTGGGATTACAGTTGTGAGCCACCATGCCTGGCCCTTTTCTACCATAATTATTTGTCTACATGTTTTTCCCCTCCCCCGACCCTCCCCCTCAACCAAGGCAGGAGCCTGGAAACGGGTCTTAACATTTTTGTTTCCTAACCGTACCTGCTTCTATTCCTGGCCCTTGAAGATGCCCACAAGTTTAAGTGTAGGCCATGAATGGTTTAAATAACATATGAATCTACATCTGGCAAGTGGTTGTGAGGACTGATTCCCGTAGAATCACGGGGGGACCTTCACAAGTACAGATGTGAGACCTACTCACCCCAAACCTGCAGAACCAGAAGGTCTGGGCATGAGATCTCTTTACTCACACCCCTGGTGATTTTGACCCTGGCGCCAGCTCTGCTCCATGATTCATGATTGGGAAGCCTTTATGTGTGGGTCAGACACTGTGTGTGTGTGTGTGTGTGTGTGTGTATGTGTGTGTCTGTACATGTGTACACACAGGTCTATTTACATTAAATGCGCAAGTATTTTAAGTATATAGCAGAATAGATTATATTACAGACAATGGAACAGCCATCACCCAAATACGAAATGTTCGCATTTTGCAAATTTTTGTTTAAATCTTTTCTTTTTGCTTTTGCCTATTTTTGTTTGAAAAATCAGGCATTACAAATAAAGTAAAATCCCACCTCATCCTTCTGTCCCCTTCCCTTTGCCTCTGTCAAATGCTCAGTGTCCCTAGGGGAGGTGGTCTGGGCCCATCTGTAACCCACCCGATGCTCTTTCTCCACAGGGCCCTCCAGGACCACCTGGTGTCCCAGGTCCCCCCGGGACCGGGAGGTTCTCCGGTAAGATTGGCTTTGATTTTCTACAAGCGCACTTAGGTGGTGGTTTCCTGACCTGTGGGACCTGGGGACATCTTTGTGAATGGCCTCTTGTCTTTTATCTGCCCAAGTCCAGTGCAAAAACACACACAGGAGGACCCTGACACATAGGCTCCCCCAGGCTCTGGACTCTCAGGCCTTCAGAAGCCTTGGGTTAGAGCACCACTGGAGCTTGTGTGGCACTTTGGTGGCTGCCTCCAGAGTCTGGCATGTAGAAGGCATGTTAGCCTGGGGTTGCCCATTCGGGTGTCTTTTCGTAGTTTGTGATTTGGCTTTGAGGCAAAACACGACTCAGGCAAGCATTTGCCAGCGTTTCCACTCCCATCTTTCAGGGGCTGCTGAAAAAGTCCTGAAAGTGGACATGGGGGAAGGGAAGAATCCATACCCCCCAACGAGTGGGGCAGGCCCTGCCATCCGCAGAGGGAGGCAGCTTCCTCTGTCCTGGCGGGTGGCAGCGGATAGGAAGGAGGTCCCGACTGCGGACCACATAAGCCTTGGACATGTTAACCGCAGATGTACTCCACATTTCACAGTGGATGACTAAGGACAACGGTGGCTCCGGGGTTCCCTTCTTAGACCCAGAGGCCTGGGCCTGCGCCAGGAAAGAGGTTGAGTCATTGATCTGATCTCCAAACAGGTCAGGCTAACGGTGTCCCTGTGGTCCGCTTTCAGGGTCTGCCTGGAGAGATCGGCTTCCTGGGAAAGACTGGGCCTCCTGGGCCCGCGGTGAGTGTCTGGGAACCTCTTCCCCGCTCCCCCTCCTCCCTCTCCCCATTGCTCTGCAGGGAGCACTGAGCCCTTGCAGCTGGCCAGGGCCACTTTCCTAGAGCTGAGGACTCACTGGCCAGCAAGGCCTGCAGCGCGGGCACTCAGCCTGGGTCTTCCTTCTGTGACGGCTCCCTCATGCTACTGCCCCATCTGCTGGGAACGCTCCCTATGTGCTCTGGCCAGGGTGTGGATTAGGGCCACTGTCCCCAGGCCACTGCCCTTTCTCTTTTCACCAAAAGACACATTCAAGAGTCCTTTGCTGCTGAAGGCATGACCACTCGTCCTTGAGAAATACCCAGAGGAGACCAGAAGCAATGGGTGGGAAGCTTTGGGGCAGCCCTTCCCATATGATCCTGATCATGTTTTCTCCCTTGCAAACTGAGGGACCCTGTGGCTCTCAGGGGGCAGACGGAGCTTAGAAAACATCAAGGTTTCCAGGCGCAGTGGCTCACACCTATAATCCCAGTACTTTGGGAGGCTGAGGCAGGCAAATCACCTGAGGTTGGGAGTTTGAGACCAGCCTGATCAACACGGAGAAACCCCATCTCTACTAAAAATACAAAAATTAGCTGGGCGTGGTGGCATGTGCCTGTAATGGCAACTACTGGGGAGGCTGAGGCAGGAGAATCTCTTGAACCCGGGGGGCAGAGGTTGCTGTGAGCCAAGATTGCACCATTGCACTCCAGCCTGGGCAACAAGAGCGAAACACTGTGAAAAGAAAAAAGAAAAGAAAAGAAGAAAAGAGAAAAGAGGGAAAGGAAGAAAGAAAGCGAGAGAAAGAAAGAAAGAAAACATGATTATCTCCCTAGATAGGAGGGTCATAGTAGTTAAAGTTGGCTTACAGCGCTTCACGACAGGATGATGGGTAGCGTGGGCTGAGACCTGGGTAGATCTCATGATCTGCCCGCAGGGGAGGCCTCTGGGCCACCTTAAAGGGATTTTCTTACAGCTGTTTCTCCATCTGTGAGCCCCGATGGGGAAGGCCCCAGCTAGGAGGATCCTGATGCTGGAGGAGGGGTGAGGCAGAGGTGAAGTGGATTGGGTCACACATAGGCCAGTTCTCCCCACTTCTCCACAGAGCACAGATCCATGGGTGAATGTGGATCCAGGAGCCCAGGGGACCTATGCTTGCTGCAGCACTAGCACCCCCTGGCTCTGTTGCGCTCCAGTGAAGCATGCTAAAGGGCATTGGATGTGAATTCAGTGCCGCGCTGGGCACTCAGGTGAACCGATTGCCTGTGGAAGGAACACTGCGTGAACAGCACCATCACCGTCAAATATTTCTAAACACACAGTCAACTGCAACGCCACCAATAAACATTTTACATGAGTGACAGGATCATCGGAAAGCTCAAACACATGAGCAATCTCATCCAATCTGAAGGGCTCATCAGAAAGTAGGCAGATCATGGTGAACATTCAGAGACGGGGGAGCGTGTCAGAAGAGGAAGAAAGGCAGTGTGAGCATTTCTAGTCTGCCAAGACGTGGCTGTAGCCACAGAAGGTTTGAAGCACAGCTTCTGGCCTTGGCATTTGCTCCCGGTCAAGATCCTGCTTTCATTGACTCAGGCAGCCTTAACGCCTCCAAAAGCCCTCCCTCCTGCCTTCCTAAAGCCTTGGCTTCCAGGACACCTGCTCTGTGCACGTGGGGGTGTCTTTTCACTAGTCGCCAGTCCAAGCTGGAGGCATAGGGAGAGATGAGTCAGATTGGGTGGCAGCAGGCTCTGTGGGTGGAAGAACCACCAGGGTTATAAAAACCATTCACTTGTGAATAGCTATGAAATAGCTATGAAAGCAGTAGCACAGGAGATATTCCTGTGGGGAAATGATTTCCCTAATGTCAGTCATGGTGAAGGGCGTGTGTGCCTGACACATCATTTTTTCTCCCTTCAACTTTTAAGTTGCAGGGTACATGTGCCAGATGTGGAAGCTTGTTACATAGGTAGATGTGTGCCACGTGGTTTTCTGCATAGATCAACCCATCACCTAGGTATTAAGCCCAGCATGCATTAGCTATTCTTCTTGATGCTCCCCTTCTCCCCACACAATGCCTCCCCAAAACTGACAGGCCACAGCATGTGTTGTTGGCCCCCCCCCCCGCCTCATGTGGCCTGACTCATCATTTAAGGCACAGAGGAAAAGGAGAGGATAAAGTGTCTCTGGTATAGTGGAGGGAGCCCTGAGGCGGAGCCAGTTAAACCGCGTGGGTCCCTGTCACCAGCCCTGTGAGCTTGAGCGAGTCACTCAGCCTGCAGAGCCTTCATCTCCCCGACTGCAACCAGCTGCAGAAACACCTGTGCTGCCACAGCCCGAGTATGGTGGTAGAGGAAACACCTGACATCAGAAAATACAACATGGAGCTCCTAAGTGCTGGCATTCGAAATAACAGGCCGTAATGCCAAGCCATGCCGATAGGTTGAAGTTGTGCTTTTTTGAAGGACAAGAGGAAGGGACGAAAGCAGTGGGGAAGGAAGAGACAAGATGGAAGAGAGATTCTGGAGAGGAGAGAGTGAGAGTGCGGATATCGTGGTCCCCAGGGCCTCTTGGAAGCTGAGGGTAGAGGTGGAACCATCAGCGCAAGATGTGGCAGATGTCCTCCCGCACCCCCACCCTCCACGCATGGCCAGTGTACTGAAAATCAGACATTGCCCAGAGGGTGATATTTGCTTCAGCAGTAACAGAGGGAAACGTGGTCAGACAGAGACCACAGTCGCCCTGGAGACAGGGCCCCGCTGATCAGAGAGTAGAGGGCTAAGCCTCCTGGATCCTGGCTGCAAAAACAGCTCCTGGTGTGAAACAACTTGATGTAAGCCTTTCCTTTTGATTCTGTGTTTTCCCCGCTTGCCCCAGGGACCCCCTGGAAAGGACGGGCTAAATGGACCACCAGGCCTGCCAGGAACCAAGGTTGGTTACTGATGGGGTTGGCACCAGTTTGGGAACCCAAAACACAGAAAACAAGAGAGATTCTTGATTGTTGGTGAATTCTGAAACAAGTTGGTTGCCTGGGTCTTAGATCAGGACTCAGTTGAAATATTTGGATTTATGAGGTCAGATGGAGGGGAAAGCTCCTTATTCCTTCTCAGATAACTGTGGAAAGAATTGGAAGCCCTGGGCTTTAAAATTTAGCCAGGCACAGTGTCTCACAGATGTAATCCCAGCATTTCGGGAGGCCTAGGCAGGAATTAGCCTGGTATGGGAGTGGGCACCTGTGTTCCCATTCACTTGGGAGGCCAAGGTGGGAGGATTGCTTGAGCCCAGGAATTCGAGGCTACAGTGAGTTATCATTGTGCCATTGCACTACAGCCTGGGCAACAGAGTGAGACGCTGTCTAAAAAAAAAAAAAAAAAAAAAAAAAAAATCAAATTGATCTGTTAGAACTGTTTCATTTATCATTTATTTATTTATTTTCAAGGAGGAATACTTCCAAATACTCTTACTAACGTAATAAGAGATTTCAATTTTAACAATGTTCTGGTGGGGCTTATTATGGTAGAATGATTAAGGTAAGAGTCAAGGTTAAATAGCATTCAAATGGAGAGCAAATACAGGTTTAAATACTTTAAATGAATTATTATACAACCATCCAAGTATTTTAACAAATGAACTGTATTCTTTCCTGGTGAGCGTACACAGACTCAAGCATGCACCACAGCAGGCCTCGAAAGGCAACTGCTGAATATTATGGGAAAGTTTGCTGTCCTTTTCAATAAGCAGACTTAGCAGCTCAGCTGCTTTATGGCAAACTCCACACTAAGTATGGATTTAATTTAACTTCCTAGGCATTTAATGTAAATGTTGTGCACTATTTTCTTTCTGGTCTTTTGAGACAAAGGATCATGGCTGAGATTTTTTTATTCTCAGAAACACTACGCAACATCTTCCTTCTAGATCTCTCAATAAGAGTGCCAGTTCTCCTCAATTATATTTTATAAATCAAAATTGCAGCTATTGAATATAGAATTTAGGAGGCTGTATGAGTTTTATGTTTCATGACTGTGGTTAGGTAATTGCAGAGTTGAAGGCGTTTAAAACCACCTGAGTGCAGTTAGTTCTCTGCCTTACCAACCTGTGCCTAGTATTTGTGTGTTTAATCCAAGCATGGCCCATCCCCTGTTAACTTTGCTGTGTATTCCTCACAGGGAGAACCAGGAGAAAGAGGGGAAGATGGTCTTCCTGGAAAACCAGGCCTTCGGGTATGGACTTGACTCTTTTCCGTTACGCTTGCTATTCTAAGTGGTCTATTTGGGGTCGTGTGTGAATCTCGACTTACCGTAGTGTCAGCTGGGGCCTGGTGGGAGACAAATCCAATCATTGAAAAGCGGCAGGGTTAAGGGCCCCAACCAGGATGGCAACATGAGGCTGGCAACAACGGGACCAACACCACCTCTGGGACAGAAGGTGCCCCAGGAGGGAGTGTTTCCTTGGAATCCAGATCTGCAGCGGGGAGGAGAGAGCTCCCACCCCCATGAGAGCCGTGGTCTTGGGAAAAAGAACATCACCACTGTCTGGCTTATCCTGGCAGGGCAGGAACAAGAGGAACAAATATACTGAGCGCTCGTGCCCCTCCCCCCATCGCCGCCCCCTCCGCCCCGTCTCTCTCAACTGCGTTCTACCTCCACTACAATGCTTCCTAACGCCTTGACCCTACAGAAAGTCAGAAGACCAGGCAAGCTGGCAGATGCAATCTGTAGGGTTCAGCCTTCTTGGGCCAGCTTCTCGTGGATAGCGAAGTGTGAAAAATGGGCGTTAGGGGGAAGAGGAGGCTCCTCAGCATGTGACTTGGACAGGGCAGCCTCTGTGAGTGGAGAACCCCCCCATGCGCCCTCTGTGAATGGAGAGCCCCCATGCGCCCTGTGTTGATGGTCACGCTTTGCCCAGACTCCCTCCAGGAGTGACTGCGGCCCTGCGAAGATTTTCTGATGGGCTGCAGGATCATATTTTACCTCACGGCCCCTGGTTCAACATCTCAAATTTGGCCTGGGCTCAGAATGCTGTGCGCATGGAAGAGAGGGCTGGACCATGTATATGTGGTGTGAGTGTGCATGTGTGTGTTTGTGTGTGTGCACGATGAAAACCTGTGGTTCTGAGGAGACCGTGGCCGGACAGGAGATCATGAGGAGTTCTGCTCCTCCTGCCCTCCACTTGCTGTTCTAAGTGGTCTCTGTTCTAAGTGTTCTCTATTCTAAGTGGGGTCTCCTGCTCTACTGAGGTATGAACTATTGAAGTGCAGTGACCGGGTCTTAGTCAACTCTGCACCTCCCACTCCCCGCCCACAGGCAGACACTGCTTAGATACGGAGTGCAGGCTTGCTGGATGGAGAATGCGTGAATAAATCCAGCCCAGCCGGAAGCACAGGAGTGGCCTGGACCCCACACAGTGGGGGGACACTGACCCCGCGGGAGAGCACGCCTCAGGGCTTCCCTTTGCTGTCAGGTGAAGGTGCTGGCGGGCATATCCTGGGCCCTTATCTCCCCTATTGTTTCACTCTTCCATAAAGTGGTCGTTTTTAGAAGACCAAATTAAAATCAGGCAGGAAAATACACAGATTAAATTGTACCCAAGGTGTCTCAAGCACACCTAGGTTGACTGAAACTGTGGAAAGAGCGTTATCATGAGCCACGGTGAACCTCCCATTTCCCGGATTTCAGATCCTAAGAACTCAGCCCTCACACCCCCCATGAATGTACCAATGTGTACCCATGAGTCCTCCCATGGCCACCAACAGGCACAACAGCCCCCCGTATTTTTAGGTTCGATACTGACATTTAAATATATGTCTATACTGACTCCCATGTCATTGAAATGTGATGACATGTAATTTGCTGTTTTTTTTCTTTCATGCATGTCCTGAGGTGGTTGTGTGTGTAGGGGAGTGAATCACATGGTCTTCAAAGCATTCAGGCTACCTTTCAGTGTTTGATTGATTGGGCTGAAATTCTGTCATTTTCCAGAAAGGATTGAAAACATTTGTGTAAGTTTGCTGTTCTTGACTTCACAGATTTCATGGGGTCAACCATATCTTATGGTTGTGTTTTTTCAGATTTGTGAACTGGCAAATCCTTTTGCATTTGTATTATATTAACTTCACCTTTCTATTCAGTAATGAAGCCATCCATTTCCGTTGAGTTTCTTGTGCAGGGTTCTGTAGATGAAGGGAGTTGATTATGACAATTATTGGGCTGAAATTAGAGGGACCCTCTGGGATTGCTCCAGCTTCTCAATCTATGTGTTTTATATTTCTGATCATCACTAATGGTCGGAAGATTCAGACAGAGAAGCCTACCGCTGTATCGCATGTGTCAATTTTATTCAATTTCTAAGGCTCCATGTTCAAAACATTTCTCTGATAATTTTAAAACTGAATTCCTGCAGTCATGATGCTTTTCCAACATACTCATAGTCCTAGAGGAGATCTAGCAGAGGTCTTGTTCCTTTATTTTGACAAAGCATCAACTGAAGAGAAAAAATCTTTTCCACACTGATGTTGACTAAGTCGTGGAAGGCAGATCTGTAAGAGTCCACTTAGTGAGTAAAGCTGTCTGAAGGATGAGCAGAGGCACCGATGTTTGAGGCTCACTTCGAGAATTCGGGAGGATGGCATTTCACCTCCATTGTGCCTTTGGATTGCGGTTCATGACACAAATTCAGGGGGCATTTCAGATGGTCTTCAAATTTTTTTTGACCAAACTCATCCCCTTATCTTTTCTCAACATGTAACAAGCAACTCCCACTGCAAATGTGCTACTATTCTAGCAGATTGAAAGCGACAATTTGAGTGACGAGTATTTGCACAATTCTGGTTAGAGCAATTCTTACTAATTGTGCTTGTAAACATTGGAAATTGATGGGAGCATCGGAGTGTGTCTAGAATTTTAAGATGTGCTGACGCCAGATGTGTGACACCAGCGTTACAGGATAAGATGCGTGCTAACACTAAGCAATGCTTTTGATTACTTTTTTTTTTTCTTTCTCTCTGTTAAGTTGGTAGTTCTGGCCTTCAGCACCAACTGCGTCTGGCATAGCTACACAAAAATCTTTATATGCCTGCATACCACCTGTTCATTCATTCTGTCGTGTGTCCATGCATTCATGAAAAAACCACATTTCCTTATTAATATTTACACTAAAGGTTTTGACAAATGGCATAATGAATATTAGAAATAAATTGTCCTTCAAGAAGCTAGTTATTTTAAAGACACATGGTTGGACAAAGGTGATAGTCTGTGCTCACTACCACCAGCACCACAAAGCTCTTGGCATCAGTGATTTGTAAGAACTTGGTAAGTGGAACAGCCTGACTGATGCTCTTGAATCAGAGATAAAGCCCCTCTGGCCCTGTGTTCCTCACTTCACCCTGACCACAAAGTGCTAATTAGGAACGGTTTTAGTCCCCCCCCAGGGGACTAAACCTGGGTAACATAGTGAGACCCTGCCTTGACAGAAATTTAAAAAATAAAAATCATCTGTGCAGCTGGACACAGTGGCTCACGCCTATAATCCCAACACTTCAGGAGGCCGAGGAGGGTGGATCACCTGAGGTCAGGAGTTCGAAACAAGCCTGGCCAACATGGTGAAACCCTGTCTCTATTAAAAATACACAAATTAGCCAGATGTGGTGGCAGGTGCCTGTAATCCCAGCTCCTGAGGCTGAGACAGGAGAATCCCTTGAACCTGGGAGGCGGAGGTTGCAGTGAGCCGAGATCGCGCCACTGCACTCCAACCTGGGCAACAAAGAGCAAAACTCCGTCTAAAAAAGAAATTCATCTGTATATGGTGGTGTGTGTCTGTAGTCCCTCTACTCAGGAGATTGAGGTGGGATAAGTTTTGAGCCCAGGAGGTCAAGGCTGCAGTGAGCTGTGACTGCACCACTGCACTCCAGTCTGGGTGACAGAGTGAGACCCTGTCTCTAAAAAACTGAAACTAAAAATAAAAAAATAAATTATAAAGGGACAGTTCTAAGAGTTGTTTCTTTTGGGGAAAGCAAAAGTCAGTATGAGAAAGTGGATTCTGCTCTGCAAAAATGCTAAACTCCTTGGTCTTCAGAGCCCGTGACTCTTGGGCCTGTCACCATGCTGTGTATTTGAGAATTAAGGGCTCTGGCTGGTGGGTGCTGTGAAGGTGTGAGGACAACTGGGGAATGGCAACCATCTCTCTAAAGTAAATGGGGGGATAATGGAGTGTCTTTCATTGCATTTTCAGGGAGAAGTTGGGGGAGCAGGGCCTGGCAGGTCGACCTGGAGAGAAGGTCTGTGTTTTCATGCTTTAGTTGATTGAATTGATTGGTTGTTATACACTAGGTCTTGTATAAATTATTCGGATGCCAAGAGGAATTAATCCTGGCTTTTGGGAGCTCACTATATGTCCAGGATAAACTGGGCATCGAAGAACAATTGAGCAGGTGTCATGAGTGGTGGGCTGCAGCTGTTGGGGGCAAGGTCTGCTTTACAGACCTGGGGACTAGCAGAAAGGATGGTGAGAAGGTGACATTGTTGTTGAGTCCTAAAGAAACAGAAAGTGTTAGACACCAAGAAAGGCAACATGAGGGTTCCTGGGAAAGGAAACAGCCGAAGTAGACAAGAGCTTGGGGATGCCCCAGTGAATGAGATTCTCTGGAACTCCCCTTTCTCCACTGCATTGTTTTCCATGTGACACCCGCTAAGCCAGAACATCTCCAATTCCTGGAGAGCAGGAACTGAGAGCAGAGCATGTGGCCTGCAGTTTGGCCCCTAGGAGAGCCTTCCTATTTATCCCTCATGAAAATGTTGTTCTCACAGGGAGAAGCAGGCCTCCCAGGGGCTCCAGGCTTCCCAGGTGTGAGAGGAGAGAAAGGAGACCAGGTAAGTATGGCAGCTCCCCCTCCTCCCACACAGGCACCTCGCCCATCCCCCACAGAAAGCAACCCCCTGTGGAGTCTCTGTCTTTCAGAGGAGGGGTCATTTTGACTGGGTGAAGGGTGAAGAGCGTATTTCCCAATGTTGATGGAAGGGATGGGGAAGGGAAGAAGACCACTTGGGTCCCTGAGCTGAGACAAAGGGCCATTGCTGGGGGGATGTGTCTGGAAAGGGCATCTTCAGATGAGACGATGGGGCTGAGGGGTGGGAGGCACCATCTGCCAGGGGACAAATGGAGAATGAGGTGCTTCGCGCCTAACTGGCAGGTCTCCCCTCTGAGTTCCACTTCGCTGTGGCCACTTTGCTGAAAAGGCAAGGATAAGTGAGAGAGAAACACATATATGTATATTTTTCCAAAGTCATGTTACTGTTACCTGGAAGAGGCAGGAATTCAGCTGAGCCTGGGTTCTAATGTTTTCTAATTGTGTCTTTTCTTATAGGGAGAAAAAGGTGAACTGGGGACTTCCAGGACTGAAAGGTGACCGAGGTGAAAAGGTCAGAGCAAATCGCTCTCATTCTGATCATCAATTATTAGTAGCTGAATTTTTCTAAAGGAAGAGTTTTTCAGCAGAATATACTGTATTTTTTTTTTTTTTTTTAATCCAGAGTCTCACTCTGTCACCCAAGCTGGAGTGCAGTGGTATGATCTTAGCTCAAGGCAACCTCTGCCTCCCGGGTTCAAGCAGTTTTCTAGTACCTTAGCTTCTCAAGTAGCTGGGATTACAGGCATGCCCCGCCACACCTGGCTAATTGTCGTGTTTTTAGTAGAGACAGAGTTTCTCCATGTTAGCCAGGCTGGTCTTGAACTCCTGTGAAACTCCTGACCTCAGGTGATCTGTCCACCTTGGCTTTCCAAAGTGCTGGAATTACAGGTGTGAGCCACCATGCCCAGCCTGTACTGAATCTTTACATTTCTGCAGAATTTAGTTTTGTGCATGACTGCAAAGCTGCTTTTTGAGAAACTAATATGTTAGAAATAAACCTCAAACTTTATTGTTCGCAATTGTAAACTTAAGAAGAAGATGATAGTATCGGAGTTGACACCTTCATCCCACTATTCATCCATCCATCCACCCTCTTGGACCTGCTCAAAGCACCGCCCGAGCTCTCGTCCTATGCCGAGTGCTTTGTGCAGCCTGTTTATGTTCAATCTCTCTCTGAACACCACTGCCCCTTTCGCAGGTATAATAGATATGATTAACCAGCTTTGAGGGCAGTGGAGGTGCCAATGGAATGTGAAGTGCTGAGCACAAACCCCGTGTGCCCTGACTCCTGTATCCTTTCCCCTGCATCGTTCATGAACCCAGAGTGTCCCTGCTTGTGTGGTTGACCCTGGACCCTGAGTCAGGGCAGACCCTGTCTAAATCAAGGGGGCGTGACCACATTTGCAGAGCCCTGCTGTGTGCCCTGAAGTGCACAGAGAGGCTTCGTCAGCATGATCTTCTAGGCAGATGCCATGTCCATCAGGAGCAGCACAATCAAAATGGACAATGGAAGAGAATTCAGTGACACTAATTGCAGGTTTTGGACAGTGCTTAGGGAAACAGGGGGTGTGGTGAGGCACTCCAGCGCTAGGAACAGCAAGAGAGGGAGAGGACAAGGGGAGGGAGCTGTCCCAGAATCTGGAGAGGCTAGTGGCCATAGAGGAAGGACCCTGGTCATCCTAGGCAGAAAAGCAGACGAGACCAACTCGCCGTGGCCTGACACCCTCAGCATCTCGTCCTGTCCTTCCCTGTGCTCTCCATCTCCTGCCAGACCACTGGGAACCAGCAGACAAGGTCAATGAGACCATTAAGGTTGCCTCCTGGGATAGAGAAAGGAACAAGGGTGGATATAGAGGGACGAACAGAAAACAGCCACTGGTATCTATAAGCATGTGCTGCAAATGAAAAGAACTGAGACTCAGAGAGGTTTTGACACATGCCTAACCTACAGAACTGAGGGCAGAACTACGTGGCCAGCCCGGCCCGCAGGGTCTGACTCTGATTGCTTTGGAGGGAGGCTCCAGACCGCCACTTGCCTTTAGCAACATGCAGGCACGTTCGAGGAGGAAGAATGCACTTTTTGAGTCACAGTGTCACAGAGGATGTGTGCCTACTCTCTACAACCTCCTTTCACAAAAACAGGACCGAGAATATGATGAACCCTAATTTGGCACACACAGTCTGGGAAAGAAAGTCACTTACTCTTTCCATCTCCCAAGGACTCGGGTCCCCAGTCCCAGCCCCTTTTTAGAAGAGCAGACCCCACTCAGAACTCAAGCAAGCACCCAGGACAGTGCCTGGTCTAGAGGTCCAAGTAGGTGCTTCATCTATAATATTTCAACTCATTTCAAAGCGCCAGGGAAACCTGTGCTGATCAGAAAACACACTGGAAACTTTAGAGACCTTCTCGGCAAGACAGCTGCAGTTGCATGAACCCCCTGTGTCTCCTGGACTCGTGGGGTAGATGAGGTTTTGTCATGGGTGGGGTTGTGGGGGGCTTTAGACTAGAGTCAGCACGTGGCCCCCAGCCAGGCTTCAGTCAGAATTTGTCAACTGGAAAATCGCTGGTTAGTTTGACACGTGTGAGCTATTGCCGAAACCGTGTATGCGTGAGATGTTTGTCCATGGTCTTATTTTCCTGACACACGAGATCCTTTGCTAAAGCGGTGTGAGCATGAACGTGTGTGGGGGAAGTCATGGATCCCCTGTACTCGATATGATTTGCAAATTGCAATTTCTTGGGTTTTCCATTTCTCACTCTGGTAATCCTCTTAACGATGAACTATGAAGTCATTTCCATCTCAACCCCCAGTTTATAGGCAAAAGAACTAAGGCATAGAGAGATGGACCTGTCTCAACCACACTCACAGAACCAAGTCCTGGCTAGGGCCACATGCTGACTCCAGTCTAAAGACCCCCCACCCCCACCCCATCCACAACAAAACCTCATTGCATCCCAAGAGTCCACACACATAGGGGGTTCACACAACTGCAGTTCGTCAAAGGACTCTTGCCAAGCAGGTCTTTAAAAATTCCATTACGTGTCTTGCTCAGGCTTACAGAGTGAGGGTGGGTGTGAGTCTAGACAGTGGGGCTCTGAAGTACATGCTTTTAACCACAATGACTGACATCTTTCCTGCTAGAGTCTAACCTGTGCTTCTAGTTCTTACCCTTTCACCAAAAACACATCCATTTGCTCTGACCGTCACTGTCTAAGAAGGCTGATAGAACACCTACCCTTCGCTCATGGAAACCTTACCCTCTGCTGATAGAACATGTACCCTCTGCTGATGGAAACCTTACCCTCAGCTGATAGAACCCTTACCCTCTGCTGATAGGACCCTTGCTGATAGAACATGTACCCTCAGCTGATAGAACGTTTACCCTCTGCCAATAGAAACCTTACCCTCTGCTGATAGAACACATACCCTCAGCTGGTAGAACACATACCCCAGCTGATAGAACCCTTGCCCTCTGCTGGTAGAACACCTGCCCTCTGCTGATAGAACCTTTACCCTCATCTGATAGAACACATATCCTCTGCTGATAGAACCCTTGCCATCAGCTGATAGAATGTGTTCCCCTCAGCTGGTAGAATATGTACCCTCAGCTGACAGAACCCTTACCCTCTGCTGGTAGAACCCTTACCCTCTGCTGGTAGAACACCTGCCCTCAGCTGACAGAACCCTTACCCTCTGCTGATAGAACCCTTACCCTCTGCTGGTAGAACACCTGCCCTCAGCTGATAGAACCCTTACTCTCTGCTGGTAGAACCCTTACCCTCTGCTGATAGAACCCTTACCCTCTGCTGGTAGAACCCTTACCCTCTGCTGGTAGAACACCTGCCCCTCAGCTGATAGAACCCTTACTCTCTGCTGGTAGAACCCTTACCCTCTGCTGGTAGAACCCTTACCCTCTGCTGGTAGAACACCTGCCCTCTGCTGGTAGAACCCTTACCCTCTGCTGGTAGAACCCTTACCCTCTGCTGGTAGAACACCTGCCCTCAGCTGGTAGAACCCTTACTCTCTGCTGGTAGAACCCTTACCCTCTGCTGGTAGAACACCTGCCCTCTGCTGGTAGAACCCTTACCCTCTGCTGGTAGAACCCTTACCCTCTGCTGGTAGAACCCTTACCCTCTGCTGGTAGAACCCTTACCCTCTGCTGGTAGAACACCTGCCCTCAGCTAATAGAACCCTTACTCTCTGCTGACAAAACCCTTACCCTCTGCTGGTAGAACACCTGCCCTCAGCTGACAGAACCCTTACCCTCTGCTGGTAGAACCCTTACCCTCTGCTGGTAGAACACCTGCCCTCTGCTGGTAGAACCCCTACCCTCTGCTGGTAGAACCCTTACCCTCTGCTGACAGAACCCTTACCCTCTGCTGGTAGAACACCTGCCCTCAGCTGACAAAACCCTTACCCTCTGCTGGTAGAACACTTACCCTCTGCTGGTAAAACACCTACCCTCTGCTGGTAGAACCCCTACCCTCTGCTGGTAGAACCCTTACCCTCTGCTGGCAGAACCCTTACCCTCTGCTGGTAGAACACCTGCCCTCAGCTGACAAAACCCTTACCCTCTGCTGGTAGAACACCTGCCCCTCAGCTGGTAGAACCCTTACCCTCTGCTGGTAGAACACCTGCCCTCAGCTGATAGAACCCTTACCCTCTGCTGACAAAACCCTTACCCTCTGCTGGTAGAACACCTGCCCTCTGCTGGTAGAACCCTTACCCTCTGCTGGTAGAATACCTACCCTCAGCTGATAGAACCCTTACCCTCTGCTGGTAGAACCCCTACCCTCTGCTGGTAGAACCCTTACCCTCTGCTGGTAGAACCCTTACCCTCTGCTGGTAGAACACCTGCCCTCAGCTGACAGAACCCTTACCCTCAGCTGCACTATCATGAAGAAGATGACAGTGAATAAGACATGGCCGAGCATTGAGGGATCTCAGGCCCTAAAGGGGGTACAGGCATGGGAAGAGTTGGGATTCACACTCTGAGCAAGGCACTGCGCCAGGCACTTGCTTTTCTTGCTGTTTTGTGCTCAGCCTCTGACCAAATGCACGTCTAATTCCACAGCAACTTTATCAACACCCACCCGAAACCCGTCTTAGGAGTTTATGTGTGCTTGCCTGCGGCTTAGGAGAAAAAGCACCATTCCTGGAGCCATAATGCTGGCCTGGCATATGGCCCTGGTTCTACCTGCTGTGTGGCCCCTTCTCTGACCTTCCCATGCCCCGGCTTGCCAGCCTGACAGTGACCTTCAGGGTTGCTAAAGAGCGTAAGGATCTCCTGCTGGTGGATGACTTGTGGCGGGCTCACTGAGTGCAGGACTGTCCTGAGCACCCTCTGTGTAGGGACTTAGGGAATCTCAGGCCAACCATGTGAGGGGTCGAAGCTGTCAACAACATCCCCCACTTGATAGATGACAAAACTGAGGCACAGAAAAGCTAAGTCACTTGCCCAGGGCTGCAGAAATAGGGTGTTTAGAGTCAAGATCTAAACCGGCCGGTGCACCTAGAGAGTCCCGGCTCTCAGCACACAATGCCACACACTAGGCCTGCCCCGGGCTGCCTCAGGAGGAATGGCACCCACACACCCAGAGGGGCCTTGCGTCCTTCTTCCTCCTACATCATGCTTTTCAGGGTGCCCCATTCTCCCGTTTACTTTCTCCCCTTCAATTTCCAGGTCTCTTTCTGTGCTGGTGCTTTGTGGGCTCCAGTCAGTGCCTCCCATCCCCCTTCTCTGGGGCTGGAGGCTGAGGACTTTGCTCCAGGCAGATTTGCGGTCTATAAATAGAGAGCCTGGAGTAGAAAAGACTCTGCTCAGTAAGCCATTCAGGCCCGCTGCTGCCGCGGACTTTTCAGAAATGCAATATCTATTTGAGAAACTCATTTCCAGAATGCAAAGGCTTAGTGAGACCATAAAGCCCCTTTGATTACTTGGACAGAATTGCCAGGGCCATGGCAATCACATCCAAGCTCCCAAGGAATCTGATTTGCCTTTCTTTTCCTCCAGAGAAATATGTCATAATTGACAATTTTGGTCAGAAAAATCCAAAGGAAGACATGAAAGCAACACTGCCCTCTTCTGACTGTGCCTTGCCTGTCTCTGCCTCTGCTTCTGCCTTCACGTACCCTATTACCGGCACTTAGAACCGCAGCATCAGGGGAAGGGTGTGTGTGATGCTCCTGTCCCAGCACGGGCCGCTGACAGTCAAACCCCTCATGGAGGAGCTGGGATTAGAACCCAGGCCTGGTACATGAACTAACTCTAATACCCATTGATCCTTCTTAGTCAAGCCTCTTTCCCAAAGGCAGAGAGTCCCTGTGGGTCTACCTGCCCCAGCTTGCTGTTCCTCCTCTTACCCACAGCCCTCAGGGTGAGGAGGCTGTTCCCAAAAGGCAGTCTTCATGGCCTCGGGCTGAGAGACACATCTCTCCTCCAGCCCTCTTCTCACTGATACCCATTCTTGCATGCGACTGGGAAAACACTTACTTACCTCTGATCATTTGGACATTTTAATGGAGAGTAAATTGGTTTAGATGAGATTGGTTCTGGAGCTTGAGTTCAACAATGTCAGGAAAGAGCATTGGGTAAAATCAAATAATACACAGTAACACCAAGAAAGTGCCGTCCTTTCTGAAGCTACGGGAACTTTAGGCAGGGCAGTGCCACACAGTTGTAAAGGGCATGCATTCTGAGCTTAAAACCAGGCTCGGCCATTTGCAGAATGTGTGACTTAGGGCAGGTTCATTGACGTTTTTATGCCTCAGTTTCTTCATCTGTGAAATGGAGATAGACGTACATTATGGGCATTTCTACAAAGAAGTAATGAGTTCACATATGTAAACTACTTAAACCGGTAGTTGGAATTAAATGCTAAATAACAATATAAATAATGGTAAAAAATGATACAACATTTTATAATTATGTTATTGTTGATTGTTGTTGACTAACGGTGAACTTGTCCCGCTTTTCTGGGGGGACGGAGTTTTGCCCTTGTTGTCCAGGCTGGAGTGCAATGGCGTGATCTCTGCTCACTATAACCTCCGCCTCCTCAGTTCAAGTGATTCTCCTGCCTCGGCCTCTAAGGTAGCTGGGATTACAGGCATGCATCACCATGCCCTGCTAATTTTTTTGTATTTTTTTTTTTAGTAGAGATAGGACTTCTCCATGTTGGTCAGGCTGATCTCGAACTCCCGACCTCAGGTGATCCACCTGCCTTAGCCTCCCAAAGTGCTGGGATTACAGGCATGAGCCACCGCATCCGGCTAACTTGTCCCTTTTTTAAGCCAACTTTATCCATGCATTTATTTATTTCATAACCATTTTTGAAAGGCTTTCGATAGTGCTAATCCTGGGCTGGTTCAAGAAACAGATCTTGGCATAGCACCTGTCCCCTGGCACCATGTGGCGCATGTGAAATGACAGGCTTTGGAAACTGTATTCACTCACTGTGGCCGCTCTTGCGTGGAGCAGCTCAGTGATGTCCTTTCCTCAGGCCAAATGTAATAACACCGTACTCCTTACGGTCTCACTCAATCCCTATTCGATGCTGTGTGCCGTCTGTATTATCATCACCATCGTTCTGCAAAGAGAAAACATGCCAGAATCGGTAAAATAATTTATAAAACGGTATAGTTAGGTTTCAAGCTCAGGCAATTAACTCTTAACTCCAAGCCTGTGTTGCTTACAGGAGGGTAGCACTCTTCCCCCAGGTTCCTGAGAAGAGCCCACTCCTTCTGGGCAGTGGGGGCAGGGGCCACTGGCATCCTTAAGAGAGGCTGGCCTTCAAATGTGTCATTGTGCTCAGAGCACATGTGTGGGAATGTTTGCTGTAACAAATCAACTCTAGCTATGATTGTAATCAAAGGAAAACCACCTCAGTGTCATCAACAGGCAGATGGATAAGAAATAACTTTATTACCATTTACACAACAGAATAGTATATAGTGATATTAGTGATCTACAACTACACATCAGTATGGATACTTCTGAAAACAATGTTTCCATATGTCTGAAATAGTTCATAATTTGGAATGTACGTATGTAAGTATGTATGCATGTATCTATCAACGTAGGTGCAGGGTGGGTGATTCTGTTGTCTGGGGAAAATGGTGTTAGCCGATCTGTCGCAGCATAAACAGAGTTGAGAGGAGGATTCATGGTCATGGATTTTCCATTTCTCCATCTAGGGTGAAGCTGGTCCTGCAGGCCCTCCCGGGTTACCTGGAACTGTAAGTTACTCTGCTTCTGATTTTTTCTCCTCTGAATTCCTATGATGTTGGGATTCACACTTCCCCATATCAACCGCGGCTACTTAGTTTTAAGTATCTCCCCCTGTTGAAGTTTGCCAATAGTTAGGCCTATTCCTAGGTCCTACAAACCAAAAATATATACACTTTTCTAAGAACCATCCTGTGCTTATTGATTTATTCAGCAAAAGCACAATTGTTTATCAGAATGTGTGCTAAATACTGAAAATACATATCTGCCTGTTACATATGGGGAAGCTGAGGTCCAGTGACAAGAAGCAGTTTGCCCAGGGTAAGACTACACTACCCTGACCCATGAACTGGGCTTCATTCATCTACCATGTATACATGTCAGGGTGGGTGTTGTGAGTTGGTGTTGAGTATCAGTAAGAGCATAGGCTTTGAGGTCACAAAGACCTGGCTCCCAGCTCTGTCATTTCACCAGGACTGTAGTTGTAGTTATGGTCTAACAAACTTAGTTTTCTCATATATTAAAAAATATTATACCCAGCTATCTTGTACATATGGAGTGAGCGTTAACTGACATAATACAGTCTTTAGCAGAGTTTCTGGTGCATTATAAATATTAAAAATTTTTAAACCTGCTATTATTGTTTATTTTATTCCCATGAACTCTATAATGGGGGTACATTTTTCATTTTTTTTTTAATTTTAATGTTTCTTCCTGGTCTTGAGATCCTCTTTGATCAGCTGATTTCAGGTAAGGTTGTGCATGGCTTCTTGGGCTGGCCTTGACCCTGCACATGTATCAGGAGTTGGCCAGTTACTAGCCCCAGCAGGGAATGCCAGGAGAGGAGAGAGTCCGTGCGCTCAGAAATCCCATTTGCAGTGTGGTGAAGAGTCTTATTCTGTGCTTTTCATCAAAGTGAAATCATTATTCCAAAGCTCTATCTCCTCGCCCTCAACACTCATCAAAATGAGACTCAAACATTCCATAAGGATGTTGGAAGAATCTCAAATCATGAGTTTAGAGTCGGAGTTAGTCGTATCAAATTGTTGTTTAAGATTGAGAACCTATAGCATTGGCAGGGGTGCAGGGCACCCAGCACTCTCATATGTTTTTGGTGGGAGAACAGATTGGACACACCTATTTGAGAAGTTACTTGGCAATATCAATATATCACAGAGTGCCTGCCCTTAACTTAGATGTTCCATGTCTAGGCATGTATCCTGCAGAAATATTTGTATGTGTGCATTTTTAAAAGCATATATAAGGATGTACATTGTAGTGTCACTTATGACAATAAAAAATTAGAAACAGGCCAGGCACAGTGGCTTATGCCTGTAACCCCAGCACTTTGGAAGGCCAAGGCGGATGGATCACCTGAGGTCAGGAGTTCAAGACTAGCCTGGCCAACATGGTGAAACTCTGTATCCACTAAAATTTAAAAAAAAAAAATAGCTGGGTGTGGTGGTGGGAGCCTGTAATCCCAGTTACTTGGGAGCTGAGGCAGGAGAATCACTTGAACCTGGGAGGTGGAGATTGCAGTGAGCCAAGGTCATGCCATTGGACTCCAGCCTGGGCATCAAGAGTGAAACTCTGTCTATAAAAAAAAAAAAAAAAAAAAATAGAAACACACCACATGATCGTACGTAAGCATAGAATTAAGTAAATCCCAAAATATCTATATCATGGAATTATACAAATTAATATGCATACAGTATGTGAAAAGATAGCAATACTGAAATTAAGTGGAACAAGGCAAATTAAGTGGAAAAAATCAATTAGTCAGTCACTGCGTATTGAAAGGTAAAGAGCACAGTCTCCTCAGGCCACCCCTGTGGACGCCAGTTCCTGTCCTGACATTCACCAGCATCTCGAACTTCATTCTGTGGTTTACTTCTCTGTCCTCCAATTCTCTTATCCATGAAGCAGGGCAGAAGCCCATAGTCTGCCTCTTAGAGTTGTTGTGAGACTACATGAGTGAGGGCCTGGAAACGGCTGTAAGTAACCAAGTATAGGATTTGTATAACTTGCACAAAGTTACATATTTCTAAACATTCATAAATGTGTGGAAATATATAGGAAACAGTTACAAATACGGTAAACTGAAAACCAGTGCCTTCTTCTGAAAAGGGACTGGGATTGGGGACGTGGAGGGCAAGATAGAGGGAGCTCCTTTTTTCCTTCTTCTTTGAATGTATTGTGATTTAGGACCATTCTTTATTTATTTATTTATTGTCCATTTCGGGCTCCTGCTGGGACCCAGGCATCTGCATGGCTCAGGTCTGCTGGAGCTTGTAGCCTAGTGAAGAAGATAAACTAAGTCTACAGTGGCAAAGATATGCCGACATTGCAAATTATAGTAAATGTGATCCAGGACAGGAACAAGATGAATCAACAAGAATAACATGGGGGACCCAATTTATATTTGCATGGTGGAGAGGGAAGAGGGATCCGTGAAGACATGACATTTAAAAGACACCCGAAGATCTCCATATGACCTTAGTCATAGAAAGGGAAAGGACAGTATGTTCCAGGCGAGGGGGAACAGTATTTGCAAAAGCTTTGAAGTTGGAGAGAGCATGACACCCCAGAACCATTAAACCCAGCCTGGGTGGGAGTGGCGAGGCTGAAGGAGCCTGCAGGGCCCAGTCTGCCTGTCTTTGCAGCCTGGGCTCTCTGTCAGGAGGATCTCCCCTCCCCCGCCTTCTCTCCCCAACTCTCTCTCTTATGCACCTGCAATCCTGCCTAATGCACAGCAGATGGCAGTAGTGAGAAGGAGACGTTGAGACCTTAATCCAGTTTCTTGGGCAGGGCTCTCACGGACACCTGCAGGGGAGAATGTTTCTTTCCCATTATACTGATGGGGACATAGAAGCTGAGGAGACATGTCCCAGGTCCCACAGCATTTGGAGCTCAGGTCTTGTGACTCCAGGGCTCCCAAATCTAACCACTATGCATTTCTGCCTTAATGCATGCCCAGGGATTTTAAAGAAAGATGTGAATCTAATTGTCAAAACTAACAATAGTTCCAGGAAGTTTTGGGGCCATATTTTTTCACTCATAAATCTCTCCAAGACAGGATTTAAAAGTGAAACACCAGGTTCCCTGATGCCCATCTTTCTAATCTCTGTGGTTTCCTTTTCAGCCATCCCTGTTCACACCACACCCTCGGATGCCTGTAAGTAGCAGCAGTACCTCAGGGTGCCCCGCGTGCCTCGGCCTGGTGGGTGATGCCAAGAATGGCCTCGGAGCCTGGGCCGGGTGGGATGAGGACTCAGCCCCATCACGTTCGTCACTGTCAGGCATCTGGGCTGCCGGGCTTGTCCTGAAAACAGGTGGAGAAAGGGCCCTGGACGTAGCTGGCCCCAGGGTCAGGCAGGACATTCCAGGGGCCTGGAAGTCCCCCTCTCATAGCCAAGCACAAAGGCCAGGCCTCTTTGAGAAAAGTTAATTCTTCAGTAACACAGAGAGTAGCTGCTGGTTTTGAGGAGAACAGAATTATTTGAGATGCCAGAACATGAGAGTCAGAGAGAGGCAAAAGACGTTCCCTGTGGATGCTGTCAGTGAAGGAGACCAGAGATAGGAGTGTCGAGAGGGGACCCCATTCTCAGAGAGGCTGTTCAGGGGACTGGAGCCTGTGATGTAGCCTGGGCTGTGCTGGATGGACGGAGAGCATGCTGGCTACTTCCACAAAGACACTTGCCGGAAAATACAGCTTATCATCACTGCGACCTCTAGAAATCTTTTTCCTCTCTTTCATGAATGACTCTTCAGAAAACAGATATTTTCAGGATCTCTTTATGCTGTTGGCAACACCGTAGCCAGAAAATGTGGCTTTGTTTCTTTTGCTGCCTTCAATGCAGTTCTGCTATTAGGGCTTGACCTGTGGGACACTTGAGAGGCCGGGTAGATCTCCATTTCAGCTGTGGCTATCTTCAGTCGTTCAATATTAAGTAGATTCAATCTTAAAAGCTTAAAAGGATCCTGTGTATGATGCACAAGAATGAAGCAGGTAGAGAGACTGAGTCAGGTGCAAAAATCACTGCAGGAGAAGGAAGGGCTTTGTGTTTGGGAGGCATATCGGGGACATTGCAGGGGAGAGTGGACTTGGGGGAGAAGTGGCTGATGGGCTTCTGTGGGAAAGAGCAGGTGCACAGGGCTCTGGCTGTGAGCCCTTCCTGAAGGGAGAGAAGGCCCTGAGTTAAAGGAGTCCTCTTGTCACTGAGCTGTCAACTGTTAGAGGGCAGTGGCTCACTGCACTCCTGTCCTTGAAAATGTTCCATTTGTTTCCTCATTGAGACCTACTTCTTTAAATTATAAAATTGGGACAATGAAATACGTTTTCAGGATTAAATGCAAATAATGAGATATTTGCACTTTATGTAAACACTTAGAACTCTGCTCTGCTCTGGCAGAGGCGGACACTCACTGCATGAGAAACACAGCACCTCCCTCACCGGCAGGGACAGTGCTCACTGCGTGAGGAACACAGCACCTCCCTCACCTGCAGGGACAGTGCTCACTGCGTGAGGGACACAGCACCTCCCTCACCTGCAGGGGACAGTGCTCACTGCGTGAGGGACACAGCACCTCCCTCACCTGCAGGGACAGTGCTCACTGCGTGAGGGACACAGCACCTCCCTCACCTGCAGGGACAGTGCTCACTGCGTGAGGGACACAGCACCTCCCTCACCTGCAGGGACAGTGCTCACTGCGTGAGGGACACAGCACCTCCCTCACCTGCAGGGACAGTGCTCACTGCGTGAGGGACCCAGCACCTCCCTCACCTGTAGGGGACAGTGCTCACTGCGTGAGGGACCCAGCACCTCCCTCACCTGTAGGGACAGTGCTCACTGCGTGAGGGACACAGCACCTCCCTCACCTGCAGGGAAGTGCTCACTGCGTGAGGGACACAGCACCTCCCTCACCTGTAGGGACAGTGCTCACTTCGTGAGGGACACAGCACCTCCCTCACCTGCAGGGACAGTGCTCACTTCATGAGGGACACAGCACCTCCCCTCACCTGCAGGGTGGGTGTTCATTGCATGAGGAACTGCCTTACCTGCCTCCCACCCTCGCTTCTCACCTGCTCCCTCATAGAGGGACTTGAAAGGGAAGAGCACCAGAGCACCAAGGCGGGCAGCTCAGCTCCTGGCGTTTTTCTGGCACTGCTGCCACCAATGTTCCTACCAGCCTTGAGGGAGTGGCACTTGTGTCCATCTTACAGGTGACAGTCCTGCAGCTCAGAGATGCAAGGAAACTTGCCAAGGCCCTGCCTGTGAGGTAGGAATTAGGGGCTAGTGAGTTAGCCACAGCACCCTGCATGGAGCGACTGTGCTGCCATTGCTTCAGCTCCAGCTGGCCATCCTGTGGAGGGGGCCTCCCACCACACTGTCTGTTCCTTCCTCTGGTCACCTCCCTTTCCTGGACCACCTCTATGTATGGCCTTCCTCCTGCTCGTGACATCTGTGGGCCTCCCTCCCTCTGGCCCTGAGCCCCCTCAGGCTTGAGACAAGCCTACATGTCCAGCCTCTCCTTAAAGGAATTGTTCTGTAAAAAGACAATTTCCAGAGCATTCCACTGGGAAGTCACATGAGGGGGCGGTGGGGGCCTGAGCCGCCCTCCACTTTGAATCCCTGCGCTAGCATCCTTCCTGCGTGCTCTGCATCTCAGCGGGAGCCTGGAAGCCAGGAAGCCATTCTCAGATGCAAACAAGGAAATTGCGTCTTTGGAAGAAAAAAAAAGTTTCACTGTGGGCAATTGCCTGAGTCTCCCTGGAACTGGCTTCGTCGTCATGGCAACCCATGTTTGTATTGATGGATTTGGAAAGCGTTATTCTGTTTGACTTCTCCCTGCTCTCCTCAGGCACAGGCCTTTGAGTCCCTGCATTGTGGGAAGAGGCTGGGGAGAGAAGGATCTAGAGGGTGGTTAAAGTCTGCCACGTGTTGAAGGAAGAGGATGGAAAGGAGAAGAGGAATTGGAGGGGAGCGGCCCAACTCCTTTTGTCGCCCTCTCTGGGACTGAGGAGGCTCCTGGGGATGGCTGGTGGCTGTGCGTGGTGAGGTGGCAGCGTGCTGGTGGTTTGCAGAGGACAGACGAGGCTGTTCGATGGTGTGTGCGTCTCCGGGGTCCACGGATGTCAGAACCTTTGCTGGAGGAAGGAGGGACAGGCAGCCTCATGCTTGGGAAGTTACAGTGGAGAACTCAAGCAGGGTTTTGGATCTGGAGGCTCATCAGTTGTTCTGAAGTAGCTATCTTAGGAAGGCTCTGTCCAACCAACCTGATTCTACCCCTCACCCTGCTAAGGAGGCTTCGGGGCTGCCTGGGCAATGACTGAGCCTGCAGAGATGCTCATGAGTCCCAGAGATGGTGTTGAATTTGGCAGAGGTCACCAGGGGGCAGTAGGGAGGAGACAGGAGCCAGCCGAGCTTACGCTTCCAACAGCTACTGACAGAACCCTTCCAGGGAGCCCCTGTAGGGAAGGTGCTGCCTCCTGACTCCCAGGCTCTGGGGCAGGAATGTCTTGAGCATCTTGATTCCTTCCCTGGCCTGGCCTGACCCCCTCTCCCCCATAGGTCCTCACTTTGTCTTCCTACCAGTGCAATCCCATTCACCAACACTGGCAGAAGACTTCGCAGGCGCCTTCCCTGTGTGCCACCTGAAACAATCCCATAAGGCCTTTTGTCTTTAGGAATTGTGTGGCCAATGACTAGAGGACCAGAAAAAGGCTTGCAAATCCCGACCATGGGCAGTTTTCTAGGAGGAAAACATGCTAGAAATACTGGTATTATTGTCCACGGTGAATGGGGCTAGACATGTCTCCTGAGCTCAGCGGCAATGGAGATTCTCGGCGGAGGAATGAGCCAGCGTCTGTTGAAACCTCCTCTGTGTTGGGCACTGTGAAACACTTTGCAAAAGCAATCTCACTTAATCCAGCTCACAGCTCTAGGAAGTAGGCCATGTCGATTCCATGCAGTAGGTGATTTCTTTCCTTCCTGAGAGTGAGGATGCCAGCTGCAGTCCAGCAGTTGCCAACTGCAGTATCAGAGAGAGGCTTGGGAAGGAAGGGCAGGTAGGAACCATGGTTGCAAGGCCTCGAACATGTGCATTTGCATTTGCACAGGCACAGAGAGAAGGTGGCATGAAACCATTAGACGGTGTCTTTCTATGCTGATTTCTCCACCAAGTAAAGGTTAGAACTACCGCAGCTCAGGTTCTCTGATGTAGACATTAAACTCTTTCTTCCAGATGAATCTAGGGTCCTCCTCATCTCCTGCTCTTTAAAGCCGTGTCTTGAAAACAGCCTGTCCATGCAGGACTCCCTTCTGCACTCAAGGCAGATGCTCATCCCAGCTCTCCTTGGGCTTCTGTGTGGCAGGGGAGCCCGGTGTCTCCCTAAGTAGGCTGTGGGGATTTGGGACAGTGCCAGGTCCTGCTCCTTGGGAAGGGTTGCATACTAACTTCCTGGATTCGCTGCCCTGGTTGTGATCTGCCCTCCTGGAGAGCCCTGCGGAGCTGTGCAGTTTCTCCTAGATGGCTCCGCTGCACCTTCCCTGTGCCATTGACCTCCACCCTGTGTGAAAAGGAGACCACCTGTTTATTTTGCAGATATGGAAACTGCAAAGGTCATATGGGGTCAGTATGGGTAACTGCTTTCCCCAAGTTGGATGGCCAGGAAGTTAGAGGGCTCCCAAGACAGGCTGCATGGGTCTGAAGCTGAGGCTGTGTCCACCATCGTCACTGTCCCCACTCCTCTCCTGCACGGTGGCCCTTCAGCTGTGGAAAGATACCCCCTTGAGCCCTTGGAGGGCTGCCCTCACCGTAGCCCCATCTGCTCATCTTCTCCTTGCTCCCTATGAGCTGCAGGCTGAGGATCACATGTCCCTTTCCCTCCTGGGAGATGTGCTGAGTACCTGGATATGGCTCCCTGGAAGTGAGCCTGCCCCATCTTGGATTGTTCTGTCCTAGGCCCACCCAGGGCACTGCCTCTCCAGCCCATGTCTCATCTTTTCTTCAGCAAAAGTTAGACACACCATTCTGGGCATCCAGAGTCCAGGGTTCAGCCTCTAGTCTGACCCCAAAGGGCTGGGTCCCCTTAAGAAGCATCCCCCTACCCCCAAGCTTCTCCATCTGGAAAGGGGCTGGAGCTGGACACGATGATGAGGACCTATAGTCCCAGGGGGCAGGTACTCAGGAGACTGAGCAGGGAGGATGGCTTTTGAGCCCAGGATTTCAGGAAAGGTCTGGGCAATATAGTGAGACCCCATCTCTACTAGAAAGAAGAGAGAAGGCCGGGCACTGTGGCTCATTCCTATAATCCCAGCACGTTGGGAGGCCAAGAAGGGTGGATCACCTGAGGTCAAGAGTTCGAGACCAGCCTAACCAACATGGAGAAACCCTGTCTCTACTAAATAAAATACAAAAATTAACCGGGTGTGGTCGCTCATGCCTGTAATCCCAGCTACTCGAGAGGCTGAGGCAGGAGAATTGCTTGAACCCAGGAGGCGGAGGTTGTGGTAGGCTGAGATCACACCATTGCACTCCAGCCTGGGCAACAAGAGCAAAACTCTGTCTCAAAAAAAAAAAAAAAAAGAAAGAAAGAAAGAAAGAAAAGAAAGAGAGGAAAGGAGGGAGAGAAGGAAGGAAAAATAGTGTTTGGGCCAGGGGCCCTTAAAGACCCTTCTTCCTCTCAAAACTCTTTCCATCATTATTCACTGATGATCTACCACGTGCCAGGCTCTGAGCTGGAGGGGACAGGAATCAAACCACACAACCAAGTGTAAAGCTGTGGCCATAACAGGGGCTCAGGAGCAGAAAGGGACGGTATACTGAGCCGCTGTAATGGGAGGGTTGGTCCCATTTTGGGGTTCAGCTTCCCTAAAAAAGTGATTTCTGACCCGAAAGATGAGTTAGAACCAGTCCTGGGGAGTAGGAGGGAAGATCCCCCATGCGGAGGGTTTGGGGGTACAGACCTCTCAGGTGATACACGGGACTGGAGGTGGCCTATGTGGCCCGAGCTGGGGGCATGTACCCTGTGACAAGGGGAAGGTCACCGTGAGGTCCACTCCACCCTGTGCTTCTCACCAACAGGGAGAACAAGGGCCCAAAGGAGAGAAGGGCGATCCGGGCATGCCTGGGGAACCGGTAAGTACCTTGTGCCCCCATCCCCCCACAGAGCTGGTTACCTTGAGACCCTGAGTCCAAAGGCTGACCAGTGCTAGGTCTGCGCCATGCAGTCCACACACAGGAGCCCCCGAATCGAAGGCAGCCCTCTCTCCTCCTCAGGACCCTAGCCATGGCCCCTCCTTGGATCTCAAATTATACCTATTGCAGCAGCCCCACACACCTCCACCACCCTGCCCCACCTGCTCAGAACCAGGGGGGTGAGCTGGTTCATTGCAACTCGTGTGCTTGCAGGGACTGCAGGGCCGTCCTGGAGAACTGGGGCCTCGGGGACCCGCTGGACCACCGGTAAGAAAACCGTCCCTTCCCCTGCTGGCTCAGAGACCTGGAGATCCCAGCCACACTCTGTCCCTCCAGGCCACCCTCCCCAGTTCTCTCCCCTGGCATTTTGGGAGTAAATGCTGGGGAATGCTGCCCCAAGGTGCTGCAGATGTTGAGTGGCCATCACTACATGACCCAGACACAGCCACAGGGCCGGGCCCCACCTCTGTACCCCTGGATGTCCCTACTCTGTCACTGAAGGGTTGCCTTAGGGGAGCTCCGGGTTTCTGCCGTGTTCCCCCTTGTCCCGCTCAGCGGGATCTGCAGAGCAAGGGACTCGGCACACAGGCGACTTCTCAGTGCCCAGAGGATTTGCAGAACAAAAAATGCATCCCAGCCGTGGAGCGGCCATCCTGGTTTATGTTTGCCCAGTGCATGTTAGTGCTCTGAGTTTGTCATTTTGCTCGATGTTAGCCTCTGCACTGGATCTCGGTTCTCGGGGGAGACTCTGTGCTATGGTGGGAGATCCTGTGTGCTATGGTGGGAGATCCTGCGGGGGTGACTGGGGACCCTGTTCAGCTGTGTGAGCCCCTAGCTGACCCCTCTGAGCTACATTTCTATGGAGGGTCAGTGCTGACCCCCAAACCCTAGGTCGGTGGTGAAGATAGAATGGAATTGTGATATGCCCAGCTCCAGCAGAGGGCCAGGATTTAGTGGTTTTCTGTACCTTTCAGACGGTGCTCCTGGTCCCTTCAGTTTGGAATAATGTTTCTGATGAGCAAGGTGTCCCCCGAGACTGTCCTGCTGTGAGGGAAACAGCATCACTGAGTGTCTCTTATCCTCGCCCGTCTCTTATTTCCTGTGCAGGGTGCCAAGGGACAGGAAGGCGCACATGGAGCTCCTGGAGCAGCTGGAAACCCTGTGAGTCCCTATGCTCGGCTGGCCTCGTGGGGACTCCCGGGAGGGAGGCCCTGCCCAGTGTCAGCTCTGTGGCTCACAACTCTGGGCCAGCTAGGGGGATGTGGCCCAGAAGGTCCACCCACACTCCAGTGGTTGGCTGGAGTCAGCACGGAGAGAGGTTGTGGCTTCTACCACCTTTGTAGCATTCCCTGGCTTTGACCACATGCCCAGCTAATGAAAGAAATCTCTTTCTATGCACACGCGGGTGACACACACACACCTCCACTCACAGGTGAGACTGTTAGAGACTCCAAGAAGTGTGCTTACATACACAACCATGTACACACACTCTACAAGCCTGAGAATACATATCCTATAATACGTGCATGCACACATGCGCACACACACACACACACAACCCCAAACACACAGACGCAGTCAGGGAAACACACAGACACCTCTAGACACACACCTCTGCTGTTGATGGCTCACCCATCCTTGGGGCCGGATCCAGGCTGTATTTGATCCCCGTGGGGCTGGCACTTGTTCCTGGAGCTGATTCGAGTTCTGTCTCATGGTGCAGAGCCAGGGAGCTCAGGCTCGACTATGGAGCTGGTGGGAGGCAGGACGGGCTGACTCATCCCCCGGGTCTCTGGCCAGTGGTGGTGGCAAGAGGAGGAGCAGCAGGAGCACTCGTCCAGTCTGCCCCTAGCACCACCGCTAGGTGGCCCTGTCCCAGCTGGAGGGTGCTGATATGACCAGGCCACCATGCATATGGCCGGGTGGGAACTCACAGTGGGGACAGATGGCAGCTCCTCCCTACTCTGGGAGAGATCCCTGGGCCCAGCCCGGCTGGAGGGGAATGGAAGCAGAGTGTAGGCAAGGAGGAGGCTGGGAGTGGAGTGTTCTCCATGAGTCCTGACCCTGGAGATGTGCAAAACCCAGGGACAGAGGGAACAAGGCATGGAAGAAACAGGAGCAGCCTCCAGTGCCGTGAGAGCTCCCCCGCATCCCCGTGCCTATAGTGCTGACCCACCTGGATGTCCTCACCCATGTCTCCTTTCATGGATCATTGCCCAGCCATCAGGTTCTAGTTCAAATCCACTTCTTCCTTGATTTTCCAGTCAAAGCCAACACACAAACCTGCACACACACACATGCATGCACACACCAACATGCACACACGCACATGCATGCATGCACAAACATACACACACAGCCTCTATCATGAACATGCACACACCCACATACATGCACAAACATGTACACATGCACATGCCTGTACACACGAATATGCACACACGCACATGCCTGCACGAACATGCACACACGCACGTGCTTGCATGCACAAACATGCACACATGCACATTCATGCATGCACAAACATGCACATATGCACATGCCTGCACACACGCCCATGCCTGCACGCACAGACACACACATGCCTGCACAAACATGCACACACGCACGTGCTCACATACACACATATATACAACTGAGATCTGAACTGTTCCATTTGCAGTGTTTCCTTTCCGTAATGCACTTAGCCTAAGGCCAAACCTCACCTGAGATCCTCTTCTGCAATTAGGGCCCAGCCCTTCTCTCTGCCCCCACCCCCCCCACTCCTCCACACCCCTGTGCCTTAGCCCTAAGGCACTTCCAGAGTCCTCCTTCCTGCCCTCCTGCCTCTCACCTCTGTGCCAGAAGCCCCCTCATCTCAGGCTTGGTGCTCGAGACACCCTGGCACTCAAGGGAGGAGGCTCCTGTCTGCAGGGGCTGTCAGGTTAGCAGCAGTTCCAGTGCATCGCACTGAATTAAGTATGAGGCAGGTTTGCAGAGGCACTGGGGACAACTACTTATAATCAATGCGTTTGGCCTTTCTAAACTACTGTCTCTGAACAGGGTGCTCCTGGACACGTAGGTCCCCCCGGTCCCAGTGGCCCTCCAGGAAGTGTGGTGAGTAATCGGGAGAGGGCATGGATCCCAGCACTGGCTGTGGATAGGCACTGCCCAGCCACCAAGCTAGTTAATTTGTCCTCCCCAAACCCAGAGGTGTAGGCATCCTTACGCCCACCTTGCAGATGGAGATGCTGCTGTCCTGACATAAACCACCCAGAAAGTTCGCACACCAAAGCCCTAGGCAGCTCGCCAGCTCTCCAGAGGGTGAATGCAGCTGTTGCATCTGCAGAAAGTCTGTACATTTCACTGTTGTTGGAATCAACACCATAGTTTGCCTCAGAAGAAACAAAATGAGCCTAAAGAAGTCAGAGGAGCCCTGACAGCCGTTGGGAGACCTGGGTTCGAAGCCTAGCTCTTCTCTTAATTGCCTTGATGACGTTGGCAAGCCATTCCTTGAGGTCTCAGCTTGCTCATCTGCAAAATGGAAACAAGAGCTTGGCTGGTTCACCTTTAGGGTTGCATCTTTTTTGACCTGCTGAGATTCTGCCTTTTCCATGTCGAGGCTCAAGGTGTCTGCTAAAGGACAGCTTTCAGAGTCACCGTTAACACCAGTTTAGACTTGAACACTGTTCAACAAAACACTCCATGACATCTAGTCAAGGGCAACAAAGCATTTTTCCCCCACAATAAATTTAGGTCAGTCCTGTTTATGCATCAGACCTTTACAGGTAATAAGCATTGTAGCTTCGAGAACTGAGCCTTCATACATGCCAGGCACCGTTCTAAGCACATTACATGTGTTAATTCATTTAATCCACACAGCAACCCTACTAGAGGAAGATTATTATTTTACATAGAGGCTCCCAGCAGCCCAGTCTGCATTCTTCTGGCTGGGGTCTTCTCTGGCCTCTAGAGAGCATGTTGTCGGGCCACGTGACAGGTGGCCAGTAGCACCACCAGCAGAGTAGCTCAGATCCCTTGTTCTCAGCTGTCATCACTCTGAGAGTGTGTCCTGGGCAGGATCCCAGAGTCCCAGCAGGACAGAGCTCCAGTGGCCAGCAGTGTATTCTGTGCTACTGGTCCTCCCCTCCACCTTTTTTTTTTTTTTTGATGGAGTCTCACTCTGTCGCCCAGGCTGGAGTGCAATGGCATGATCTCAGCTCACTGCAACCTCTGCCTCCAGGGTTCAAGTGATTCTTCTGCCTCAGCCTCCCAAGCGGCTGGGATTACAGGGGAATGCCGCCGTACCTGGCTCATTTTTGTATTTTAGTGGAGAGGGGGTTTCACCATGTTGGCCAGGCTGGTCTTAAACTCCTGAACTCAAGGGATCTGCCTACCTCAGCCTCCCAAAGTGCTGGGATTACAGATGTGCACCACCATGCCTAGCTAATTTTTGTATTTTTGATAGAAACGTGGTTTCACCATGTTGGCCAGGCAGGTCTTGAACTCCTGACCTCAAGTGATCCATCTGTCTCAGCCTCCCAGAGTGCTGGGATTACAGGCATGAGTGTTTTCCTCCTTTTTGCTTCTCTGTTTCCCTATTATTACATCCACGGGACACTTGCACTTAAACCATGTGTCAAAGTCAACCTTTGGGGGACTCCAAAGACTGTTGGAGCAGATGCCCCAATGCTAAGGCTGGGTCCTTAAGGCCATCCTCATCCTCCCTGGGTGTTCATTGTGCCAGGCCATGCCTTCTCAGAGCTCACAGACCAGAGCAGGAGGCAAAGCTTCCAACAGACCATGCCTGCTGTTAAGAGCTCTGAAGTGCACAGTTCTAAGGCCAGGCCGCCCGGGAGAGCAGCAGTCACAGGCAGGGAGGAGATGGAGCTTTGAGGAATTTAAATGAGGGTGGGGAATCAAGTGGGAGCTGTAGTTGTTGGCTTCAGGGGAACCTGATGAGTCCTCCCTGGGGGTCACAAGCCACCAAGAGTAACCAGTCATCTTTAAATTCACCATGTCTATAATCTTCCTTTCCACAGGGTGCTCCTGGCCTCAGAGGCCCCCCTGGAAAAGACGGGGGAGCGTGGTGAGAAGGTAAGACCAATATCACCTCTCAGCACACAGGCAAATATCCTCAACTTCTTACAGGCACTGAAGGAGCAGCTCACTCTGCTCAGGCCTGGTTTAGAAACCAGCCATCAGAAGCTTACCAAGCAGGAAGGAGAGGAAGACCCTGCTGTCCCATTTGCCCTGTGTCTCATGGCAAATGAGGTAGAGAGAGGTCTGCCTGACTCCAAATTCTATTTTCTCTCAATTTGGTGCGCCAACTTATCCATTTTTTTTTTTTTTTTTTTTTTGAGATGGAATCTTGCTCTGTCACCCAGGCTGGAGTGCAGTGGCATGATCCTGGCTCACTCCAACCTCCACCTCCCTGAGTTCAGGTGATTCTTCCACCTCAGCCTCTGGAGTAGCTGGGACTACAGGTGCATGCCAACACGCTCGGCTAATTTTTTTGTATTTTTAGTAGAGACAAGGTTTCACCATGTTGGCCAGGCTGGTCTCGAACTCCTGACCTCAAGTGATCCACTTGCCTTGGCTCCCAAAGTGCTGGGATTACAGGTGTGAGCCACCGTGCTAGGCCTTATCCATTCTATACCTATGCTCACACATGTAAACCTTCCCAAGCAATGAGTCATTTTTTTTTTTTTTTTTTTTTGGAGGCAGGGTCTCACTGTGCCACTGAGGCTGGAGTGCACTGGTGTGATTTCCACTCACTACCACCTCTGCCTCCTGGTTTCAAGAGATTCTCCTGCCTCAGCCTCCTGAGTAGCTGGGATTACAGGTGTGTGCCACCACGTTCAGCTAATTTTTTTGTAGAGACAGGGTTTCACCATGTTGCCCAGGCTGGTCTCAAACTCCTGAACTCAAGTACCCACCTGCCTTGGCCTCCCAAAATGTTGGGATTACAGGTGTGAGCCATCGAAACCAGCCTGATATTTTAATTATTATGAAGAGAGACACATGTTCCCACCCCAATTAAAAAAAAACAAAAACAAAAAAATAGGCTGAGGAGGAGAATCCACACCCTTTTAAGTTCCATTTTGCATTTCTCTGACCTAGCACCTTAGGAAACATCTCTGAGGTTAATTGGTGATACTGAGCCAGTGCTCAGGAAATCAGATGCCCTCATTTGAGTGATTCAGGGCTTTGGACCTGAGTCAAATGCCAGCTCCCTTGCCCTAGTTGCATTGATTTAAGCTGGGGTGACAAAAGCAATTCTCAACAGGGGTTTTTTACCCAGGGAGATATTTTTGGTTGTCACCACTAGGGAGAGTAACAGCTCCTAGCATCAGTGGGTAGAGACCAGAGATCCTGTTAAAAACCTCACAATATATAAGACATTCCCCTAATAAGAATGATCCTCCCTGAAGGTCAATAGTGCCAGGAGTGAGAAACCCTGATCTAAATAAAGGGCACCCTCTTTGCACCTGGATTTTCTCATCTATAAAGTGCGGATGCTGCCACATTGATCATAGGTTGTGAGGACTCACTGAGGAATTGGGAGGGCATGTGCAGAGGGCTCAGCAGACAACAGGTGACAAGGATGCCATGCGGTTCTGCCCTGCCCTCCCTGCTCGAGCAGATCATGCTCATATCCATGGACAGGAAGAGATGGCATTGGGGCATGGATTGTCCACAGAGGTCCCTCCTAGCACGCACATGTCCAAACTTCTTAACATGGATTCTTTCAAGTTCACTTTACCTGATGCCCTTTAAAGGATCACTTTATTTTTTATATTTTTGCATACTTTAACAAGAGAAGATGTCATTTCCCTTTTGGCAGGAGGGTTCAATTTTAGAATACATGTCTTAGAGAAAAACAGAACTTATTGTAGAGAGAAATGCTGAACACACTTATGGAAAATATCTTGGGTTTTTCTGAATGTTGATCACAGACTTGATAATAACCCTCATGCCTGTAATCCCAGCATTTTGGGAAGCCAAGGCAGGCAGGTCACTTGAGGTCAGGAGTTCAAGACTAGCCTGCCCAACATGGTGAAACCCCATCTCCGCTAAAAATACAAAAATTAGTTGGGTGTGGTGGCACATGCCTGTAATCCCAGCTACTTGGGAAGCTGAGGCACAAGAATCACTTGAACCTGGGAGGTGGAGGTTGCAGTGAGCTGAGATCACACCACTGCACTCCTGCCTGGGCAACAGGGTAAAAATCCATCTCAATAATAATAACTCTTATGTAATATAGCTACAAACATTCATTTTTTGAAAAAAGTATAGCATTTTAGACTGTCTAGATTAAGCAAGGGAAAAACATCTGGACCCATCTGCTATTCCTTAATTATGCCATGCCTGAGGAACGGCACATGATAAGTAGGACATAGGTAACCCGGAAGGGGGATGACCAAGATATTGGGCATCTTAGGAGGACAAACAGGTGCAAACTCAGAAACCAGAAATCAGCGGGCTGATGCCACATTTAGTCTCTAGGGGGAGCCAAATGCCTTTCCTTGGCTGAGCAGAAGCCAGGCTGAGGGCCAGGGCCCAGGACTTAACTTGAAAAGGAACCTCCAAGTTAAGTGGTAAAAATCCCGAACAGCATAGTGTGCTTTTTCCCCTCTCACACCGTGTCCAGGGGCTGGCCTGGGGCGAGGGGGAAGCTAATCCCACTCCAGGCTTGGAGAGAGGCCCTCTCCATCCTTGCTGTGCCCATCCTTGGCTCATTTTCCCTCACCTCTGCTCCACCTAAGAATGGCTGGAGACATTGCGATTACAGCTTCAGCCCAGGGCAGCCCCGTCTGGGGAAAGGAGTCCCTCTGGTTCGCGGGGTTCAACCCCATGTTCCACAGCCAGGGCCATCACAAGGGCTGCTCGGAGCTTTGCGGTCAGAGGTGGTGACCCTGGCCTGGAGCAAGCTCAAAGCCCAGTCCCCAAGCAGACCCTGCTGCTCATGCTAGCACTCTCCCACTCGTTCTCCCCGCTCCTCCATTGTAGCTCTAAGCTCTGTTCTTATAGTTGAAAACCTAACTGTAAGAGGGATTAGATTGTGTCTACGGGGCTCCAGGGAACAGACTAAGTGTCCAATGTTGGGAAGATTTCAGAGAAGGCTGAGTGTAAGGAAATGTTCCATAACAGTGCTGCCTGACAAAGAAATGCACAGGGTGGAGCGGTGGTGAGGTCTCTGCTCCTAGAGGAGTTCAAGCAGAAATGGGGGCCAATCTGTAAGAGATGCACCGGAAATAGATTTCCCCGCACTGGGTGGAAGGTCGTCACTAACGTCCTTTTCTTTTCCTTGTTTTTCATTGAATTGATTGACTAAGGCTGCAGCAACCAAGTATCACAAACTGGGCAGCCTAAACAGCCAAAATGGACTTTCTCCCAGTTCGGGAGGTTAGAAGTCCTCAGTCAAGATGTCAGCAGGGCTGGCTCCTTGTGAGGGCGGTGAAGGAAACATCCGATCCACACCTCTCTCCTTGGCTCATTGGTGGTGTTTTATCCCTGTGTATTTATACTGTCTTGCCTCTATGCATGCGTGTCCAAATGCCACCTCCTTTAAAGGACACTACTCTTATTGGATTAGGTCCACTGGAGGGTCACACTCCAGTATGACCTCATCCTAACTTTAATCACATCTGAGCATTGAAGTAGTAGGGGTTAGGACTTCAAGACACAAATTTTGAGGGACATGATTTAACCTATAACACATATTTCACAGTCCATTGTTCTGTGCCTCAGAAAGTGTGGGCCTTCTAAAATATAAGGGCAGCCCTAGGAAACCTACAAACCTATTCAGGCTGCTCCGCCTTGGGAAAGCTTCGTGCTGAGTATAACTGATCTCGGGAAATGTCTGCTTTTCTTTCCAGGGAGCAGCGGGGCAAGAAGGAAGCCCAGGACCCATTGGTCCCAGGGGGAGATCCTGGTGCCCCTGGGCTCCCTGGGCCACCTGGAAAAGGGAAAGATGGAGAGCCGGTAAGTGGAAGGTCAGGGGTCTCTGTGCCTGTAGAAACCAGGTGAACATTAGAAAAGGAAAAGGAAAAAATCTAACTGCCAAACTTTGCAGAAATTGAACCATAACCAATGAAATGGGAAAGCAGTGGTGCATGGCGCTGACAGTGTGCTCTAACGTGGTTCGGGCTCAGGCAGCACGATCCCATGCCAGCCTGGGCCAGTGCTGGGCACACAGAGATGGATGAGACAGGTTGCACCCTGGAGATACTCCCATCTCGTGAGGAGACAGTCAGGCAAACACATCCCCAGAGCTCAGGACAAGTGTGGCATGCATAGAGAAGGGCTTCTGGGCTACCCTGGTGCTTTCAGCCAAGACTTCCAAAAGTAAAATCATGGTTTTCATGGTGGCTGTGAGTGCCAGAGCCCTTCACCCTGAAGTGAAGCTTTCAAAGCCTGCTTTGAAATGAGGCCTTGCAACTTACTTGCACAAATCTATACAAAAAGGCTCTTCAATGGGAAAGCAAACTGAGAGAGGCTGAGAGATTTCCTGAAGGCCACACAGAGGCAGTAGGAGGCAGGGTCGGAATTCACATCCAGAGCCTTGTGGCTCAAAAGCGGATGCTGTTTCTTTTGTTCAAGTCAGGTCAGAGTGAGAGTCTCCCCCATCTCTGGGTCCCTGGCAGAGGATACAGTCAACCTGGCCCGTGGTGGATGGATCAGTGCTCGCTGGCAGTTCCATGAGTGTGTTTGTATTATTTATTTCCCCAGGGACTCCGTGGATCACCTGGACTTCCTGGACCCCTAGGAACCAAGGTGAGTGCTTGTCCAAGAAATCTGTGGGTGCCATGAGTTGCTTTTAGAAAGAGAACATGGAAAAATTTATTAGAAGGGGATCTCCAGTCACCTCAATCCACTTCCCATGTTTCCCAGCTCATTGCATTCCATTTGACTAAAGGTTCTGTGACTCTTAACTGTTATATTGAAGTAGTTGTCATATAGTCAGTACTTAATAAATATTTACCAGTAAATGAAGTGGCAGGAGACACTGACTTTCAAAGCAGTAGGTCTAAGCAGTCTTGTATGATGAGTCTAATCGTGGTACCAGATGATTCCAAAATTTCAGAGGCTTACCACAGTCAAAGTTCACATCTCATGTACACTAGGTCTATGGGAGTCTTGCTGCAGGGAGTTCTGATCCGTACAGCCACTCAGTGGTCTCGTTCTAATCCCATGCCTCTTCTATCCTCTAAAGTTTCAGAATCGTCTACCAAATTCTTGGGGTACAACAATAAATAAGGGAAAAGAGAGTGGAGAACCTTGTTGGGAGATTTTATAGGCCAGGCCTGGAGATTCCTAATGCATTTCTACCAACACCTATTGACAGTCACACAGGGGATACCGGGGCATGTCATCTGCTGGGGCACACAGGAGGAAAACAGAAACACTTGCTAAATACCAGCCCGTCTCTTCCTCAATTCAGTTGCACCCACAGTTCAGAAACTATGACTCTTTTTCATGGGGAAGTGTTCTTATGAGAAATTTCCTGAGTAGACAGGGAAGTTTCCTAAAATACCCACTACGTTGAATCATTCATTCATTTACCCATTTATGCGTTAATTACCAATGCATTCATTGCTTTATTCACTGCATGTCTGCTAGTTTCTTACCACATGTGTCAGATTTTACAGTGGGCTCTGGGATGACAACAATGCATGTGATACATTTCAGGACCGCCAACGGCTCATGGTTTAGTGGGGGAAAACAGATACGTAAACAGACAAAAGCAGACGAGCACTAGGAAAGAGGGCAGCTCAGGGCACACATGGGCTCAGAGGGGGCTCGCTTACCCAGCTTGGTTTCATTCTCATGGCTTCTTGAAGGAGATATTTGTCCTGGTTGTGAAGTGCATGTAGCAGTTAGCAGGGGAAGAAGTTGAAGGAGGAGTCTTTGGCAGGGGAACTAACATGGAAGAAGACACTGAGGCATGAGACAGAATGTGTTCAGAGAACAGCGGGAGCTGTAAGTGTGCCCATATCCAGTGAAAATTGCTTGCCTAACAAATGCATCAGCTTTTAAAAGTGTGGGTGAAACAGTCAATTACTGACTTGAGAATATTTACATTTTGGGCTTTCATTTGACACGCATATTCAAAATAGCAAAAGTGTTATTGCAAAATTATATTACTTCTTTTGCACTTGCATATGTTTATGGAAACCGTTGTTGATTTCCTGTATGCCTTCAATGTCTTCCGTCATCATCCCTTGAGCCACTTTTTAAGTCAGCTGACACTTCTCCAAAGCGTATTACCATGGATCCCACCTGAGTTCTTTAAAGATTCAACACTTCTAGAATGCATACTTGCTGCTGTTACTGAAAGTTTTGTTCTAAGCCCCAGAAACCATTCTCCAAACAGTAGGAGACCTTTTTTTTTTCCTTTTTATTTCTTTCTTTCCACACTTGCATCTTTGGGTTCTCAACAACATAAATACAGAGTGTATTGCTTCTAAAATAGTATGTGAGAGGCTTGCTTACAATAACATGCAGGATATGAAAATTTGAGGCTCCAGGAATAATTACTGTTATCTGTATTAAATTTCATTGCTTCTCGGTTTCTCCCTATTCAAGTAGGTGAGGTGACCTCTGTAAGCATCTCAAGCTTACACTAATTTAGGTCAATGAGGACGAATGTGCTTTTTCCTAATAGTGATGTCCACAATCAAAATATTTTTCAAAAGGGGAAATGTTTTTTGTATGATGTGAGTAAATACATAACCACTCCCCATTTTCTGAGGAATAAAATTGGGAATAACTTTGCCTGACTATGGGAGCATATAAAATAGTTCCATATGCCTGGAACAGTGGGTATATATGGGGAGGAGCAGATTAAGGAATTAGGACCTAGATTCTGGAGGATTTTGTGCGTTAACCACCAATCTGAAGATATGTGGCAGGCCCCCCCCATGATGTGGGGCACACAGCCAGTCTGATCTGTAGTGCTCAGGGGCTCCCACTTATTTCCTCTTAGAGGAGGAGGACATCAGGGACCTTCAGGACCTAGAGGACATTGGTAGCCTCTTGGAAGACAGGAAGGTGAGGGCGCCAGAAATGGTGGAGCAGCAAGGCGGCTTCAAATGCTCCTTCTTTATGACCTTTTATCTAACAGTAGGAGACCTTTTTTCCCCTTTATCCTGTTTATTCTGTAGCTGTATCTTTGGGGTCTTAGTGATCCATTGATGCAATGGATCCCAAAAATCCACTGATGGGTAGGCCCAGAATGTATTACTACCTAACTCATAGGCAGAATCTGGGGGGGGAAATAAATGACATCATAGAAATACAAATAATTGCCTAGCATAGTGCTGGTCACAGTTACTTGCTCAATAAATATCCATGATCCTTATTATCAGATCACCCTGTGGGGTCTGCTTTAGCCCTTATTATTTATTATTATTGTGCTTAGATCCTTATTATTAGATCATTGTGTGGAGTTGCAGCAAGAAGGTGGGGGTCTGTCTCTGCAGGCATGCAGTTGTTGGAGAAAGCCTAGGGGAAGTGGGGGAGGCAGAATTAAAGAGCAGAGGTGGGCTGAGACCCTGGCGGGGGCAGTGCAGACCCCCCTGTCCTGGGTCCAGTTGACTAATCCGTTTTAACTCCATGAGTCTCAGGGCAAGTCATGCTGCCCCTTTGGCCAAATGTTTCCTCCTATTTAAAATGTGAGATATGTAAACACCTGACCCATTCCAGTGTTGATATTGTGTAAATGTGTGAGTCAGAACGTGGCTTAGAAAGTTTTCCATAGTCAATTGGCATTGGGAAGACAAATTGGAATTTGAGGTCATCTTTAGTTGAAGAATGGGTTGCTCAGAGGAGGAAGAAGGTAAGAAGCAGGGGAAGCTAGGGAGAGGTGGAGAGAGATGCCAGGGAGCGTGACTTCCACGAGGCTTGCCCTGGTACTGTCCCAGGTGCTGATTGAAATTAAGGAAATTTCCTTAGGAAACCAAGGTGGGGGAGTTATTTGAAGGTTTTCCTTGGCTTCTCCTCAGCCCCTCCTAATTCCTTATGACTGCAGGAAGACTCTTGAGGATGCCAGTACTTCTCTTGAGTGGCACTTGTTTCTAGCAGGATAAATAAGCTTTGGTTTCATACAGAACTGGGTTAGAATCCCAGCTCAGCTACCTACAAGACAGATGACTTGAAGGCAAGTGGCTCAAGTGGCTTTGTCTCTGAGCCTCTGTTCCTTTTCTGTATGAAGGAGTAAAGGATATTTAACCCCTGCAGAGCTCCTCAGGAGATACATGATCTGTGACACACAGCTGTTGCTCAATAAACGTCATTCTCCTTCTACAACCCCCACACTTCCTTCCTCCCACATGTCTTCCTTGGATGCTGTGCTACAGATTCTAGCTGATGTGCTCTGTTCTTTCTTAACCATTAGACTTCTGGCTTTTCCTGTCAGAATTTTAGGGCCCTTTTGCTCTTCTTGGGACCATTTTCTAAAAAGTTTCAGTTCATGAAATTGTTAGGTCATTTCTTTGTGGAACTTGTTAGCATCACAATGGAGCATAAACCTACAAATGCAGCCAGAGCTAGTCCCTGTGTAGCAGAGAGCAGTCAGTGACTCCGTGCTTCCAGACTGCGCTGGGTGAGGCCTTTCTATCATGCTCCCTTCTCTGAAAAAGTTTATTTCAGTCAAAGGAAGAACTCAATATCTGACACAAAGTGAATGATGGAGGATTCTTTTGTTCCTACATCTAGGAAATGGTTATTAGCTGCCATCTGTGCCATACCCTAATCTGGGCACTGTGGATACAGGGATACATAGATCTAGTACCTAACAGAGGGGCTGAATTATTGTAGGCACTTGGTAAACACTTGTTGGATGGAGAAATAAATGATGATTTTCTACTTTCAAGCTGCTTACAGAAAAGTCAAAGGGTCAGACAACTGTGCACTGGGAGGGCAATGTGTTAAGGTCAACGAAGATCCATGCAAACATTTGCAAAAAGACAGAAGGGCGAGACAGGCAGAGGCAGCTTTACAGCAACAAAACCATGGGACTGAGTCTTAGTTTTGATGGGAAGGCTCTGGAAACTTAGAACGTGGATGGTGGAAGATCCCAGACAAAGGGAAATAGCATGTATAAGAAACAGAAGTGCAAACAAATACCATGGAAACATATACACTAGGTTGTTGACATGACTGAGCTTGCAACGGCGGGGGTTTGCTGATGTACACGGACCATGGCCTTGGGACAGGAAAGGGATAGTTTCTGTTTCAAACTAAAACAGAAAATAATAACAGAAAAATCTGCATTAAGATTTTTAACACAAAACCAAAGTGCAAAAGAATATAGATTTATCTGACATTCATATGTGTTTAGTTCACTTTTTATCTTCTACCTCAGCATATGAGGTAGAAGGAAGAATTGTTTGAGCCCAGAAGTTCAAGACTAGCCCAGATAACATAAGGAGGCCCTGTCCCTACAAAGAATTTCAAAAATTAGGGAGGTATGGTGATTCACACCTGTTGCCTCAGCTATGAGGGAGGCAGAGGCAGGAGGATTGCTTGAACTTGAGACATAGAAGGTGCAGTGAGCCATGATTGCACCACTGTACTCCAGCCTAGGTGACAGAGCAAGACCCTGTCTCAAAAATAAAGATATAATAAATAAGTGATAATAATGCAACCATAATATACAATGTATTTCTCAACCTTATATAGTTTTTTAAATGTTTTCAAAAGATACATGCAGATTTAGTAGAATTTTTTTTTTTTAATTGATGAGGACCCAATGATGCAGAGATGTTATGAGACTTACCCGAGGTTACAGGATGAGGTTGACATGGTCTTGAGGCTGGACCTTGAATCACCTGACCACCAGTTTGAAATCTTCCTACATGCCCATCTCCACTGTTGCAATGAGCTGGTGACAGATAAATTATGGGTCATGGTGATCATTCTTAGTTCATGATACTTGTTTCCACATTTGTCTTATTTTTTTTCACTCCCTCTGTTCCCAGCCTCCCCATAGAAACTAATTAGATTTTCTAGGGATCCCAAGTATCTTGAAATTCCAAGAACCATTCATATCATAGTCAAAGAAACAGATTACACTAATTGGGAATTTACAGGAATTTGAGGAGGGAACTACTGGAAGAGATGAGGGCAGGGCAAGGGACGTTGCTGGCTCCTAGGGACCCAGAAACAGCAGGTAGTGCATCTCAGAGGCCCAGGGGGACCAGGGGGAAGAAACCATGTCAAGGGGACCTGGTGAGAGGTTTAGATCTTGGTTTGTACCTTTTGTGAGAGCTTTGCAAGGCTTGTTCCTTCATATCCCCATGAACATCCTTCCTCGTCTGAACTTAGCTCTGAGTAATAGCAATGGGCAGGACTCATGACTGAGTCATCTTCTAGGCTTGGAATCCAGATTGTGTCTTGCAATGAATGAAGGCGCATTAGTTGAATGAATGAGCATTGATTGAATGAATATACAGCTTATGTACCCATCCAGGCAATGGTTGTACTATAGGAAAGGCAAGTTATCTTTGAGCCATTAGTGAGATACTTTGTAATGTGCAATAACCTAAACCTTAATAAAGCAACATACTACCTAGCAATGTCGAGTTCTACCTTAAATTACTTAGCTGCACATTATCTCACTGGCTCTTCATAACAAGCTTCTGAGGCTGTTTCCATTTGTCATACAAGTTAACTCATTCGAGAGATATTAAGTGGCTTGAGCAAGGTCACCTGCCATCTTGGTTCCAGGCTTGTCTTTGGTTCAGCTGGTTAAATAAGCTCAGGATCACAGCCACCTACACAAAACTGTTGGGGTCATGTGTGTTTTGGGTCAAATTTATTTTGGATTTTGGAAAGGTAGTAATATGCAAAATATACATATAATGACATTTATGGTGGTATCAGGGCAGCACTCCTCATCAAGCTCATTAATCCTCAGGCAACCAAAATATGTAAATGTTCATACAAAATGGAATAACTGAAGACTGCAAATAGCCTGTGTCAGCACAAGTCAGGTTTTGCTGCCAACTGAGTTGAGATAAACTCTTGTTTTTAAAAGCTGGGGATTTTGAAATTATGAATAAGGTGTGGCTCTGCCTCAGATTTGTTCTCCAGGAAATGGCAAACAAAATTTCTGCCCTTGTTCAATTTCTCCCTCCTTTCTCCTTTACCATCAAAGTCCAGAATGTCAGTGTAACGAGAACAGAAGAAAATGCAACGTCTAGCTCATGTTCAGTGCTACGCTGGGCTCTGTGCCAAGCACTCTCTCTGCATAATCTCATTGAATGAGCACAACGACTGCAGACCTGGCAGCTCCTGTCCTGTTCCCCTTGTAGGTGAGGAAACTAGAGCATAGGAATGCATCGCTTCTTAAGTCAACAGTTAATAGGTGTTGAAGCCAGAACTTAAATCCAGGCTTCTGACACCCAAGTCCACAGTGTGAACTATGCTTGAAGGCAAAGGTCTTATCTCCGTCCTCTTTAGGCCTCTCACTCCCACATCCGGAAGGCTGATGTGCAAAATGTAGGTACTTGGTAAATTACTGGTGAATTGATAGATTCATTTGTGGGTGATTTGGGATCTGAACCAAAATGGGGGTACATGTGCAAATCTGGGGTATAGTTAGGATGAGTTATAATCACATTTGGAACCATGGTCAGGGTTGGCAGGGAATGGTCATCCTTGAAAGGTATATAATCTGAGTTGGTGGCTGTGGTCCCTGAATATTGGGCTGAGTGGGACAATGGGCTGGCTGAGTGGACTATAGCATTGCCTGCGGAGGCCAGGTGGCAGGAGAAGCCTTCGATAATAAGTGCAGTTAGGATTCTAGAAAGAATATGATTTGTTTTGTACCCTAGCCCTCTCCTTCCTGGAACTGACCTCTTGATCTCGTTTTTCTCTCCTTTAGGGGGACCGAGGAGTCCCTGGGATCCCTGGTTCTCCTGGCAGCCGTGGTGATCCGGGCATTGGGGTTGCCGGCCCTCCTGTAAGTCCTTATTCATCCAGCCCTTCCTTGCTTTCAGGACACACAGCCATTTCCTGTTGGACCTGCCTGCAGGAACACTCTTTTTTTTTTTTTTTTTTTTTTTTGAGATGGAGTCTGACACTGTCACCCAGGCTGTGGAGTGCAGTGGTGGGACCTCGGCTCACTGCAACCTCCGCCTCCCAGGTTCAAGCAATTCTCCTGCCTCAGCCTCCTGAGTAGCTGGGATTACAGGTGACTGCCACCACACCTGGATAATTTTTTGTATTTTTAGTAGAGACGGGGTTTTACTATGTTAGCCAGACTGGTCTTGAACTCCTGACCTTGTGATCCATCCGCCTCAGCCTCCCAGAGTGCTGGGATTACAGACGTGAGCCACCAGGCCTGACAAGGAGCATTCTTTTTCCAACTAAACTTGGAGTGGGTTATTAATCCTTCAGTCAGTTGGGGTAGTAGGTCTGTCCATGTGGCTGACATTGGTGTAAAACTTGATGTACTTCTTATGGGAAAACAGCTTTTGGAAACTCCAGGACTTGTCTGATTCAAAGAGGGGGAGAATAAAACTCACTAGCAATTAAAAAAAAAAAAAGAAGAAGAAGAAGGAAGGCCAAACTTTGAGAAATTGAGTCATAGCCAGTGACACTGAGCTGGCTAGGGAAGGGGTGGGGATATGGGAGAAGCTATCTGCTTTCGCGTATTTTAGGCAAAAATAAAATTAGTTACCATACTTTCTCTAAGTAGTACAGATGAGAGCATAAATGGAATCATGTCTCCAAAATAAAATCAATGAAGTGGTCCTCAGATTGCTAGTTTTAATGAGTAATTTACATCAGTCTACTAGGTGTTAGTTGGCAAACTCACTAGGGATGATAGCTTTAAGAATTGCTAACATTTTGAGTTAGAGAAATCTTAAGAATCAATGCAGTGTGTCCCAATCCAGGTTGAGAATTGCTCTCACCATCTTCAGCCTCTACCTGAATGCCTCTAGAAGTAGAAGCCACACTTTTTTCAAAGCCAGTACATCTGGCTCTGCAATTTAAAAATATTTTTAAATAGATAATAGATATTCCATAGAATTTTTTTTTCATTGAGAATAAAATTATGGTATTCTGTATTTTCCACCCGTCTTTTAATTCTCCCTTTTATACCACAAAGAACACATATTTTCTTCCTTTACTGAATGATAGTGTTTGAAATGCAGACCAGTTTACAACCTTGAAGCCTTTTCTTCTGGTTAGTCCCTTGTTTGATAAAGACATCATACCCTCTTAATGCACCTTAAAAGTGTGTTTACTTTGTCTTTGGTACCCATGCCTAGCTATTGTTTAAAAGAAGCTCAGATGCTCAATCCTTTTCAAATGCCACTGCTAAGCCTTGGAATACCTAAGTCACCTGTGCGTTACTGATGCATTATTGTTATTGCTACTATTATTTTAACCCCAAAGCACAATCTAACTTTATCTTTGTTAAATGCAAATTGAATATAAGCTAGAGTAGCACATGGCCTAGTTTCTGCCTGGCATTGCATTCAATAAATGAAGGCCACGACCTAGAGTAATTAAGAGTAATATCATGCTTCACACATGACACTCAAAGAATAAGAAGGAAAATGCAATTTATTACCAACCGTATTACTTGTAAACTAAAACCCCCCTGTCCTTTTCTTCTTTGGTTCTCTTACATACACAGTAGTTCTTGGGGCTCTGACTCTCTCCCTGAAATTCTCCTCTGTCCTCCCATTTTTAAGCAGGCCTCCTGGCCTTCACACCAGAAATCACCCCCTCACTTTTATTTCTACCCACTCACAATGAGGGCTCATTTCAAGGTGGCAAGAAGACCAGGTGGCTCTGTGTCTTCTTAGATCTTCCTGAAACCCATGGAAGGAGGCATGTGGAATGCCCCTGGGGATGTCTAGTTTGGTTAACCTGTTTTCCTTAAAATATATTCTCAGCTAAAACTGTCTGCTTCATTACATTCATTTTACTTTTTTCCTTGGCTATTTTTTTCCAGTCTTTTTGTAACTGGAAGGAACACTATAATAAAAAGTGCAGTCAGAGAACACAATGGTTTAGGCCTTCTTCTTTCTGAAATTCTCCTATAATAGGGCCCCTTTTGCTGGGATTAGGATGCTGCTTCATGTACAAATTTCCCCTTACAATAGAGAACTGATTGTAAGTGAAACTGCAGACCCATAACCTGAATGATGCACCCCCATCACTTAACACGGTTCTACATGTCCCTGTCTACTCCCTGTATCAGCCCTTAATTGGAAAGCTGGCTGTGGAGGTGGACACAATTCACCCCACCTGCCACTGAAGAGCCAGCAAAAATCACCCATGAAATATGTTCCTGCCTAAGTGAGTCCACCTGAAAAGTAATTGTCTGGCTCTCGTCAAGAGGCTGTAAATCAACTGTTTAGTGTCTTGGCTACCACTTGGACTTATTAAAAGCTTCCGTGGTGGATAAAACCTTATTGAATTTTCATAAATCCTATCTCTGGCCACAGCTCAGACCACTAATGGCCTGGGCATCTGTATGGAGGGTGCAAAGATATGCTGAACTCAGCAAAGGTGTGTGGAAGCGGTGAAGAAGGGGTGAGCATGGGGGTGGGTGCGTGTCAAGTTCACTGGGGATGCAGTTGCCTCTTTACAGGAACATTGCCATTTGCTGAGAAGTCCTGTGTCTTGTTCTGGGTCTCAAAGCATCCACATCCACCTCCTCATTAGGCCCTGGGCATTAGTTGGTTTTATCCTTTGGTTAAGGCTGGGATCCCTTGAAAGTAGCCCCTAAGAATTGTATTCAGGAGCAAGGAGTTTGTTTCAGAGCTGATCTTAGAAATCACTACTTAGGAAGTGACAAAGTCAAACAGACCAAGAAAGCAAGCCTAGGGGATGGTGTGTTGGTGAGCAGATGGACTTACCTGTATGGCAGCCCCTGAGAGGCTACATGGCGTTGTTTCAGAGTTGTTCCGCAAAGGGAGTGAAAGAGCTGGGGCATTTCTATTCCATCTCCTGCCTGTATTTGGTTGGAAGCTGCTCTCTGGTGAGTTGACTCCCAGAAACTCTCAGCCTCCCTGTGCTTGGATCAACCATTCTCCTGTGGCAAATGAAAGCCCTGGGCAGGTGTGTGCTCAGGGAACGTGGCCGGAGGGAACTGACACATCCACTACGTCACTTTTCTAGGTAAACAATTGAGGCTTAGAAGGTGATGTGATTTAGCCGATGCTACAAAGCTGGCCCAGGGCAGGGCCAGGATGCAGATCTGCTTCCCACAGCCTCTGAAACCAGTCCTTTTCCCCCTGCAACACTTTGTGTTGTGGCTTTGGCAGGATAGGCGGGATTTCTGCATGTCCATCAATCTTCTGTGAGATCCCTCAAAGAAGGAGCATTAAGAATAAATCTGGCTGGGCCCAGGCACGGTGGTTCACGCCTGTAATCCCAGCACTTTGGGAGGCCAAGGCAGGCAGGTGACCTGGGGTCAGGAGTTTGAGACCAGCCTGGCTAACATCGTGAAACCCTGTCTCTATTAAAAATACCAAAATTAGCCAGGCATGGTGGCGCATGCCTGTAACTTCAGCTACTCAAGAAGCTGAGGCAGGAGAATTGCTTGAATGCGGGAGGTGGAGGTTGCAGTGAGCTGAGATCTGCCAGTGTGCTCCAGCCTGGGTGGCAGAGCCAGACTCTGTCTCAAAAAAAAAAAAAAAAAAAAAAAGATCTGCTGTAAGTCTGTCTTCACTTCCTTCCTCCCCTGGTGTCATGCTGCCATGCCTTTGGCATCCAGGGCAGCACTGACTCTCTGGATGGGAGCCAGGAGCTCTGTCTGCTAACCTCTGCACTGTCACCAGGCAGGCAGTTGTTTGGGGTTTTGGCTTGCTGCTCCAAGATATTAACAAACAAGCAAAAATCCCTTTAATCTTCATGTTGCCTCTGATATTGCCTTAGCAGTCTTTAAGATGCTTACAAAATGAGCCTACCCAGGCCCTGGGACAGATCCAAATTAGTTTGACCACAGGAGCTGGGGTGTGTGAAGACAAGTAACCCAGACCTGCTCCTTCTTACTTCAGCCCTCAGTTCCCTCACGGATCAGGTGCCGGCAGCTTCTGCAGCAGTATCAAGGGAATTGGGAGGATTACATGATAATACTGCTGATAATACCTGCTTCCCTGCCTTGGCCCCAGTGACGTCATAGCAATCCTGTTTGCCTGATGTCTGTCTCAGACTTTGCAGCCTGAAATGACCTCCCTTTTTGAGCTGCTCACCATGCCTCCCTTTTAGCTGTACTGATGCCTTACGTTGGTCCAGGCCTTGAGGATGCACGTTCAGAACGGACAGAACTCCCCGGCTTCCTGCCCTCCATTGACCTCCTATCCTAAGAGTGGCAGGAAGCATGGCCCCGTTACGTACAAGAAAATATCTCAAATGCCCTAAAAGAAGGGTTTTTTTTTTCATTCCCCCACTTTCCATTATATTATATTATTAATATAATAATAAAGGTAACAGCCACTGAAATATCAGAGTAATAGCAATCACAGCCAACATAAACTGTGCCTACTTGCAGGGACCAGAGTGAGCAAAGGCCCCTATGTCTGCCTTTCATTTAACTCACAGACAATCTCTCATTTGTTCCTCCCAGCAACTCTAGCAGGTGCATTCCACTTTACTTTTCATTTTACAAATGAGGAAACAGATGTGAATCTACTTTCCTGAAGACACAGGGCATGATGGGACTAGGAGCGGGACATCAGCATTCTGACTCCAAGCAGATGCCCTAGCTACCCTTCTCGCAGGGGTACAATACAGTTGGCCCCTGAGTAATGTGGGAGTTGGGGTGCTGACCCTGCACAGTTGAATATCTGAGTATAACTTTTGACTCCCCCAGTATTTAACTACTAATAGCCTACTGTTGCCTGGAAGCCTTACCAATAATACAGTCAAGTAACACGTATTTTGTATGTTATATGTATTCTATACTATATTCTTACAATAAAGCAAACTAGACAAAAAAGTTATGAAGAAAATCATAAGGACGAGAAAATACATTTACAGCACTGTATAATATTTATCAATAGCATAAGTTTGTGTTGTCTGTTTGCAAAAAGAATAGTCCATTGGAAATGGCAGCAGCCACAGGGCAGACCTCAATGTAAGGTACATAACAAGCCGTTCAGCTTTTTCCTGTAATGTCACGACTTTTCTCTGCTACATGGGAGAATTTCCAGCATCACTAGTGGCAGTTTGTATGGATTTTATGGTGTTTTTCAGTGTTTACGGTATCGCAATAAACACGACAAATAATATGCAAGAACTGCGAGAGAACACTTTTTACTTTGATGACGCAATTTACTGGAGAGACAGACTGCTCACGCAGAGATGATTAGAATCACACAGTCTTAAGCAGATACAACACATGAGCTCACCACAATCCCAACAGGAGGTGGCTATGAAATTGTGATAGTACTACAGTCTGGCTACAGTTAATTTTATACAGTTGTGATTTTACGCTGCATGTATGTTTCTTTGCCTGTTTCTCTACAGCCATGGTGCCATGTATGGTCTGTGTTTGCGTGTACACATTTTGACAAATTGTAACTTTTTATTATAGATTTGTGTATACTTTATGATACTAAATGATACAACAGACTATCTCTGTATATTTTATGCATTTATGACATACCTTACTTTTTCTTAATTTTTCAGTATTTCTGGCCACTGGGTCATTTGACAGTTTTTTTAAATTGTTGAAAATCTCCAAAATATTTTCCACTAGATTTATTGAAGACAATCTGCATTTAAGTCCACCTGCACAGTTCAAGCCCATGTTGCTTACGGGTCAACTGTAATAATGAAAATTCATGTTCATTTAAGTCTTCACACTCACCAGTGGCTATTTTTTTTTTTTTTGAGACAGGGTCTCATTCTGTTGCCCAAGCTGGAGTGCAGTGGCATGATCATGGCTCACTGCAGCCTTCACCTCCTGGGCTCAAGTGATCCTCCCCTGTCAGCCTCCTGAGTAGTTGGGACTACAGGTGTGAGCCCCCATGCCAGACTAATTTTTGTATTTTTTGCAGAAATGGGGTTTTGCCCTGTTGCCCAGGCTGGTCTCAAACTCCTGAGCCCAAGCCATCCACCTGCCTTCGCTTCCCCAGTGTTGAGATTACAGGGGTGAGCCATTGTGCCCAGCCTACTAGTGGCTTTTTATGTGTGTGATTGCTCCTGCATGAGTGACCTCCATGTCTAGCCTGTGTTTTTTTTTTTTTTAATTCATGTCTTATCTGCCTGCTTTAGTCCAATTCCTTTGATCATAAGAACCAAAGCCACTCAGACTGTCCCAAGAATTAGGCTGGCTAGATTCCTTTAGGTGTGAGTATCCCCATCTTGTCTGAATGCTACTTGGGAACACTGGGCATTTGTCCATGGTTACCCCAGGGCTCAGCTCCCAGCCTTGCCCCCATGGCTGATGCTCAAGGAATGAGTGGGGCTCGATTCATTAAGATCCACTCTTGCCCTGCCCAGAGCACAGAGCTACATCACGTGGGCAGTGAAGGAGGTGGCTGAGGAAGGTGTAAACCCACACACCACCTCCCAGACTCTAGGGCTTCCATATTGCTTCATGTGTAACCAGGAGCTGAGCCTCCCACAGTTGGTTTTTATATTAAAGTCTCAAGATGGCCAGGTGCAGTGGCTCACACCTGTAATCCCAGCACTTTAGGAGGCTGAGGCAGGCAGATTGTCTGAGGTCAGAAGTTCGAGGCCAGCCTGGCTAACATGGTAAAACCCCATCTCTACTAAAAATACAAAAATTAGCTGGGTGTAGTGGCAGGTGCCTGTAGTCCTAGCTACTCGGGAGGCTGAGGCAGGAGAGTTGCTTGAACCTGGCAGGCAGAGGTTGCAATGAACTGAGATTGCGCCACTGCACTCTAGCCTGGGCGACAGAGCAAGACTCTGTCTCAAAAAAAAATAAAATAAAATAAAGTCTCAGGAGTTTCTTCTGTTGATGGAGAGAGAAAACAGTTTTTAAATAAGTTTTTCTTGCTGCTTCTGATGGAAACTCTCCTTTCTAAATGGAACAAACCATTTGTTGTTCTCAATAATAATTCCTAAGGCATACTTAACATGGGTTGAGCTCTGTGTTGGGCACTTGGCTTGATATGCCACTGCCTTTCCTCGTCTTTCTAGCAGCCCAGTAAGGTGTAACTATTATCGTCTCCAGGATTCAGATGAGGAGACAGGCTCAGAGAGGTTCAAGTAGCTGGCCTGGATCACTCTGCAGGTGAAAGGCCAGGCAGGCATTTGAACCTGCGTTTATCTTGCCCTGAAGTCTGCACTCTGTTTCTAAGCTGGAAGACAGCCTCTGCTCTCCTTGTGGTCTCAGGAGCCTCCTTCATGACATGGTGGGAGGAGCTGGGCTGTCCTGGGCTGTTTCTGGTTCTACACAGTTAAAGCCAGCACGAGAAAGGCTTCTTGGTACCAGATATGGGGGAGGCCAGATGCAGCCCTGACCAACCTCCAGGACCCTCATCTCTGGTCCCTCAGCAGACCCCACGCCGCGGCCGAGCCCTATCTGGCACTCCCTATTCTCCATTTCTGCACTTCCTGCTCAGCTTCACTCTGCCCCTGCGTTATTCGTGGGTTTTCTCCCTGGTCTCCCTAACTGCCTGGTCTTTGGTCCTCTGGTCTGTTCCCTCTGACCCCTTCTCCACACGGCAGCCACAGCTGTCCCCCCTAAAGCATGGATCTGAGCCCACCTCTCGCCTGGTGGGTAACTTCAGAGGCCTCTCCAGCAAGGTGCTCGGGCCCTTCTCCTTCAGAGCCCAGCTTCCCCTGGGTATTCCCGGCAGCACCCCTGCTGCTCTCTGACCACAGAGCCTGACTTCTACTCTTTGCCTAATGCTCTCCTCTGCCAGGGACATCTCTGCCTCCTCCTCTTCTCTACCTGTGAAGCCCCTCATCCCACTAAACCTCTTTTCACCTGTCCCCCCTCTGGGTAAGGATTCTCCAAACTCTCTCGAGCTGATGCCAGTAGCTCTAGGCATCCTGTAACCCTGACTCACTGAGTCTCATCAATCATTATAACAGGGAGCTTCCTCTCACCTGGAGCATTTCACATAGGCGGGCTCCGTACCACGGAGCCACTTGGCCATCCACCCCAGCACACAGCACTAGGCCTGTGCACACGTGAGGTACTCGGATCAAAGATTACAGAGAATAAAATTTCACTTTAATTTTCAGATCTGTGCCCATAGTGGGAGGAACAAAGAGGTGATCAATTCTGAGAGAAGGGAAACGGATTTTTAGAACAGCCTGATAGCAGAGAAAGAAGAGAATGTGTTTAACACATCTAAAACCGTATGGGGCTTTCTGTTTTGTAAAACTTCACTATTGGTGTATATATGTGTATATATACATATATGTGTATATATACATATATATGTGTGTATATATGTATGTGTCTCTGTGTGTGTGTATGTGTGTGTGTGTGTATGTGTATATATATATATATATATACACACAGAATAGTAAAATAAGTACTCATGTAGCCATGCCTAGTATGAGGATCCCTGAGGATCCCACAGCCAATGGCCACTGTTTTCCTCTTATCTTCCACTACTTTCCATTATTTTGAAGCAAATCCCAGACACATTTTTGTCTGTAGATATTTCAGCAAATATTTCTGAAAGATAAGGATTTTTTGAAACAGAATCACAATTTCATTATACCATACGCCTAAAAAATCCATAACACCATAAAATATCTAGTCAGTGTTCAAATTTCTGATTATTTCATTCATGTCATACTTCCGTGTTTGTGGGGTTTTTTTGTTGTTGTTTGAGTTAAGATCCAACTAAACAGATAGCAATTGGTTGAATGTTTCAAAAAATTTTGTTTTAGTCTCATAGAATTTTCCACCATCCGGAATTTGTTAATGTAATAGTTTAGTGCGTTCCTCTGTGGAACTACTGTGGTCCAGCTAAGTTGGTACTCAGAACTATAGCCTTGATCTGATTCTGGTTTGATGTTGTTGGCAAGACTTCACAGGTGGGGGTGTCCTTCCAGCAGGAGGCACATGATGTCTGGTGGAGTCTCTTTGTGATGCATTCACCGTGTGATGTCTAATGCTCTCACCAATTAGTACGTCAAGGGTTGCAAACTGGCTCTGTTCTGGTTCTATTCCTTCTTTCTTTATTAGCTGGGATACTTCTATATAGAGAAATGTTCCCTAATGTACCCTTTGGATACCCAGTGGTACAAGACATATGGAAGGCAGAATATCAATGGTTGAAGTCTGTCCCTTGTTTTCAAATATTGACTTGGTTCCCTAGCATCTTACAAAGAGGACCAATTAGATGCTTGCTGTTGTTAGTTCTAAGAATAATTTTGAACTCGTGGATATAAACATGTTTGATGTGTTTTTAATTATTGCAGCTAGTCTTCCTTTTTTTGCTCAGTTGGTCTTGTTTCCTGCCAGTGGGTGGTCTGTTTAAGTCGACCCTGGGTACCTTTGACACAAGCCTAGCAGTGTTTGATAGTTTCCTTCCTGCCTCTGTAGGTTTGTTGTGTACATTTCTTGTTCAGGTCTCTGATCAGTCATTTCTTCAAGAAGTCATAGTAGTTTCTCTTAATGGAAACCAGTATCAATGGCCAAAATCTGCTTATTAGGGTAAAATGACTCTTGAACAAACACATCAGAGGGCGTAATTTCAGAAAAGAGGGTTGTAATTGTTGAAAACATATTTGAGCTTCAGATATGGGAATGACATTAGAAAGTCATTGTACAATCCCTTTCTTCAACACACCTTTATCTTCCTTAAAAGTAGACTATGAGAATAGCCATGGGAACGCCTTTTATGGTTAGGCACTACCTGCTTCTCTACTTGTAGTGTCTTCTTTTATTTCTGATAACACAAGGCAAGGTGATGGTGATACTCTAGGTTTGTATTACAATTGAGAAAAGTGAAGATAGAGAAGCTGTCTAAGTAATTTGCTTAAGGTCAAACAGCGAATGATTGATAAGCTAAGATTTGAAATGAAGACCTTTAATTTAAAAACACATCCTTCAAAGTGGATTTTCTGTGAAATGACCTAAGAAAGTAATTTGGAGCCTGGTATGATAAACAAGTTAAATGCTTAAAGTGGATCCTGGGATTTAACTTGAAAACAATGGGTGACCCTCACATGACATGACCTTTCCCAGGCCAGTAACAAATCATCCTTCATGCCCTTTCCTTAAGGAGTACGTATCCATCCTCCCTAGGAACTACTGTGAAAGAAACACAATTCAAATGCGTGTATGGTGGTGCAGGTGCGCCACTGACCTACACCTGGACAGAGCAGTGAGGTGGAGTGAGGAGAGCACTGGCATCGGAGTCAGGCCAGAGGTGGAATCTGAGTCCATTATTTTTCCTGCTTGTCCTTAGCTAAGCTATTCAATGGTTTTTAGCTTTAGTTTCTATACCTATAGCAATGAAACGTTGATAATACCCAGTTCGTAGGCCTCTGATTGGGGTTAAAGTGAGAAGATTGGTGTATGGAGCAGATAGGACCACTCCTGGCGTATAGGCCAACAGCTGGAAGTTCCCTTTTTTTGTGTGCAGCTATGAGTTATTCTTTCATCTCTGTTTCCCTAGGCAGCCCTCCCTATGTGTGTGTATGATTCCTTCAGTCATTTCTGGAATGAGATCGAATTCTGAGAAACAGATGAGAGATTTTGAGAGAGAGAGAGAGAGAGAAGCAAATGTGCTATATTCTGGTGATTTATCGGTCATTTGGTCAAGAGGAAATAAAGGATCATTTCAGAAATGTACTATAATTTGCCACTGTTAAGTCACGGTTATTGTGTGTCTTAAGAATTATATTGTCCTTGCTTTTGTTCCGTTGTGTTCAGTTGCCACTCTGCAGAGGCTCTTCAGGAAGTAACATTTGTCATGATTCTTAAAGACAATTATTCTGGAATTTCTATTTTATATCACTTTCAAATTATTTAACCTGGTTATTACATTTTTTAAATTTTAATGATTCTACATTTCTGTTTCTAAAAAAGGTACTCTGGCTCTTTTGATACCTGCCAGATATTTCTGGATAATGCCATGTTATTTTTCTCTGTGTTTTCTTTCTTTCTTTTCTACATGTAATCAGTTTAATAGACCTTTTTTATTGCCTGCATCTGACCATCCCATCCTCCGAAGTTCGTGGAAACTCAATTCTACCACTTGTTATAGCCACTGATACCCTTGCAGTGAACAGCTTTGCAATTGAGATCCCAGGTTCACGTCCTTTGGGAATCTATCTGTGAAGATCCTTTAGCTCTGTATGCTCCGAGCAGGGAGCATACAGGGGATTTGCTTTGCTGGGTGTCCAGAAACTGGCTTGTGTGTAAGCACACTGGCTTTGAGCTGAGGCTCTGCAGGACTTCTATCTTAGAGCTCCCAGCTGCCTGTGAGGGCAGGGCCCTGAGGGTGAGTTCTCAGCGGAGGCTTCCTGCATCATGCACCTGCATCCCAGACAAAGACGGGTGAGCCTCCTAGACATCATTTCCTTCTCTACCCCTTAACTTTACTATCTGTCCCTTTACAGAAAAAGCCTGTGGAGCCCTGCTATAACCTACTGAAGGACTTGCCTTTACTTACTGTTCTGAGTTTCAGCTTCCTAATCAAAAGGGCCTCCAGCCTTGTTTCCTGTCCCTGCACAACTCTGAGAGCCCTACTCCCCTCCAGGGCAGATCTGTTTTTTCCTTTTAGGGCACTGCTTCTCATTTGTCTCTTTCTCTAGACCTCTGGAGATTTTCTCTACTTTCTTTAGTGCCCAACTATACACTTAAAATGATGCTTATTTGATTTTATTATTACAGCTCTGGGGCATATTTAATGGGCAGGCTTTTAGGTTACCCCTTTCACCATACTGCAGGAGCCCTGTCATTGATGTGAAATAATTTTGTTCTCTTGGGAATACCTAGGGACATTCTCATGGGCTGTGCTACAGGGGGGTGCAGGGTGCACTGGACTGAGGGCAGGATGTGGGGAGCAACTTCACCTGGCCAGTGAGTCCTGGTGTGGCTTGGGCATGTCTCTCTTTCTCTCCTCTGGAAAAAGAACAGATGATTGGCATTGATTCTCAAGTTCTTGTGCTTTAAATTTTTCATTTTGATCAAATGCAATTTGCTGTGCTCTAGTTTGCTATATTCTTGCAATGCACAGGGCACTCAGTGCTGGAGAGAGCGTGGTAAGAATTCAGACTCAGCGGCCACCTCATGGGAGCATTCGGTCCATTCAGTGAAGAGGGATGGGCCAACAGACAGTAACAATGCTGGACTTTCAGTCTTAGGCAGGGTGGGTACAGGGGCGGGGACAATCCAGTGAGCACCCTGGGAGAAGCCAGGGGAGGCTCTCCACAGGCAGGGATTTCTCAAAGGAGAACCAGAGTGTGACAAGAAAGTTTCCAGGTAGAAAGACAGGACAGAGTCTTCATGGAAACACACAAGCATAGGAAAGGCTGAGGGGCAAGGGACAGTCCCACTCACTGTAAGACTTGGGATTGCATGTGAAAGCCTTCAGATCTACCAGTGAATAGCATCTTAAGTACAGTATCTAGAAGCCAAATTCTGTCTGGGCAAAGAACTGGGCATAGTTGGAGGATGCCAGACCCATGTCTGTGTGTCTGTATATCTGTGTGTGTAAGTGTGTGTGCACCCCTTGTAGGAGAAGGGGGCCTCACTACTGCAGCCTCAGTCACTAAGGCTGTGGCTGGGGAATGTGGCCATTATATGCCAATCCCTTCCTAAGCAGAAAGAGCCAGTGCATCTCCAAGGGGGTGATACAGGGAAGTCGGGGCTGCCAGGTCCAAGCCCACACTGGAGCTACAAAGTAGAGTTGGGCCCAGGTGTCAGGAACCATGCAGGGATGAGGATAGGATGGCATCCGTTGAGGGGCAAATGGAGGAGCTTGCAGAGAGATTTTCATGAGCAACATTTGTGGGTGGGTAGGTGGTAAGAGGGCCTGGCAGTGTGGCTTCAAGGTGGGAGGAGTGACTCCTCCCAGGACAACTTGGGACCGTCTATGGAATAAACACCATAACTTGTTCACATCAGCACACAGCATGCCATTTCTACTTTACTTACACACTTGTCTGTTTGTTTCTAGGGCCCTTCTGGACCACCAGGAGACAAAGGCCCCCCGGTACAGTATGCTTTAAATAAAGGGATGAGCTTCTATGGGAGGAATCCTGCTCTATCTAATCAAAGCAATTTTAAATGGGAGGCACCAAAGAGTGAAGTAGATTCTGAAAATTCCTCGCATTATTGAGCAGTGCAGACTCTCCAGCATATGAGCTGTGACCTGTAGATGACAGTGTGATCACTGTACATATGAGTAGAGAAGGGGGGACGTGCCCATATTATCCTCAGTCAAACAGACTGGCTTCTGTTTTGGGAATCTCTTCAACACAGAAGGGCAGCCATGGTTTAATGAATTCAGCCAAATTGCCTGAAGAACTAATTCTGAATCCTGGTTTCTCCAACCCCAGCCACACAGCAGGAGCCAATGTGGGGATTGCTGTAAGGTGGGCAGGGCAGGACCCAGGAGCCACTGTGGAGATCTGCTGGACTGCCTTTATGCTGAGAAAACAGGAGGGCTCTCAGTGAGCCTTCACTGTTAGGAGCAGCAACCATCCCTGACGTGACTGTGCGTGCATTTACTGGGAAAACGTGATCTTATATATCACCCCAGGAGGACGAGCTGCATTGTAGCCACTGGGATGATATTGTACCTATGCCATGTGAACATATTTTAAATGACCTTTATTTATATGATTTCTGAATTAAGGACAGGGATTTGTTTTTTTAGACAGAGTCCTGCTCTGTCGCCCAGGCTGAGTGCAGTACCGTGATCTCAGCTCACCACAACCTCTGCCTCCCGAGTTCAAACGATTTTCCTGTCTCGCCCTCCCCAGTAGCTGGGATTACAGAGCTCCCCCCACCACACCCAGCTAATTTTTTTGTATTTTTAGTAGAGATGGGTTTCCGCCATGTTAGCCAGGCTGGTCTCAAACTCCTGACCTCAGGTGATCCACCCACCTCAGCCTCCCAAAGTGCTGGATGACAAGCGTGAGCCACCACGCTCAGCACAGGGATTCTTATACCCATTTTTATAGATGAAGACATTGAGGCCCTGCATAGTGAACTGATAGACTTGATATTTCAGAGCAAGTTATTGCAAAGCAGAGGCAAGACAGGTGGGACTCTAGATAGAGGTGTCGGTGTGAGGGGAGGTCTGTGAAGACCCTGGAGAGGCAGGGTCAGCTCCTGAGCAGCCGTGTAGTGAAATTCCAGCAACTGCCAGGAATTCCTGCTTTTAGACCTACTTAAGGAAAAGTCTTTAGGAAACGAGGTCCATAATGAAATATCTGTGCCGTTCCAATGTTGTCCAGAAAATTGCAACCACAAATTATTTTCTTACAAAGAGTAGTAATCGCCCGAACTGTGCTGAGCATCGTGCTGGGTCTTGCACAGGGAAACTTCTTTTTTTTTTTTTTTTTTTTGAGATGGAGTTTCGCTCTTGTTACCCAGGCTGGAGTGCAGTGGCGCGATCTCAGCTCACCGCAACCTCCGCCTCCCAAGTTCAAGCGATTCTCCTGCCTCAGCCTCCCGAGAAGCTGGGACTACAGGTGTGTGCCACCATGCCCGGCTAATTTTTGTATTTTTAGTAGAGATGGGTTTTCACCATGTTGACCAGGATGGTCTCGATCTCTTGACCTCATGATCCACCCGCCTTGGCCTCCCAAAGTGCTGGGATTACAGGCGTGAGCCACCGCAGTCACTTAGTTAGAAGCTCTAGGGCTGGTTATTCAAAGGGCATGAAAGGAGTGAGCCAGCGTTCACGCTCAGACCCATCTCACCACAGGAGCTGTCCCTTTCACTCAAGCAAGGGAACTATGCAAATGGGGTCCGAGTCGTCAGGCTCAAAGAGAAGGCTTTGCAGAGCATTCTGTCTGTGTGTCCAGCGCATACTTCCACAGCGTACAGTCAGATGAGTAAGCTCTGAGCGGGGGTGCTTTGGCACACACATTACATCAGATTCCTCGTAGCAACAGACCATTTGTTGAAGGAGAGCCGACTATTGCCAGGGAGGGAGTGTCCTTATTTGCTTCAAATATTGTGGGGTGTCAGTGTCTTCTTTTTTCTTGCTTCAGGGATCACGAGGCTTACCGGGATTCCCCGGCCCCCAGGGACCAGCTGGCCAAGATGTAAGTACAGAGAATTGGCGTGGACTCGGTGAAGGTTTTTACGTGACCCTGGAAGCTCACCTCCACCATCTCTGGACCTCCTTTGACCATGTGGCCAGCTTTGTAGCCCAGTTTAGGATTTCCGGGAAGCCCCAAGGGCATGCTTTTCATTTTTGCTCTTCTTTTGAGTGTGGCTTGTAATTTTGCATTATCCAGTTTTATTTCCTATGTTTATTTGTGTTACATTTTCAAAATCGTTAAGCTCCTGGGTATCCCACACAAAGTTTCTTAATTTCTTGGTCAATTTCTTACATACCTAGCCAGTCGGTTCTGCCCGAATCAAGCATTACCTTCTCCGGGGACTTGTTCCTGGCCCTCCTGTGGAATGGCTCTCTCTTTTCCACGGAACTCCACAGACATATATGATGCTCATTGTGAGGATGTGTTCCTTCCCACTTTGTGACAATGACAGTCATCTCTTATCTCCTTTGTTTGGCCTTTGCTCAGCCACCTCTGAGCTCTAAGAAGGAGCCCCTGTGTCTTATACGTCTGGATGACCCTGGCACCTAGCAGTGTGCCAGGCACATAGAAGGTACTTGATCCATACTCACTGACCAAATGGCAAATGACACCATGAGTCCTTAGAGGACAAAGGTGTCTGGCACTAGTAAGCAGTGGTATTCATTGCTTAGACATGCATCTTTTTATCTCTGCAGTTTTAGTTCATTATAAGCAAGAACAATAAAATCTCCTTGTCTTCCTTGGGTTCTGTTTCCAAAGAGAAGGTTACTCTCTCATTCCTGCTTCCAAATATTCAAATTCCACTGTTCTACTCTCAGCATTAATTCTTATAATCAGACTAATAGAAGTTTTTGGTTTTTTTTTTTTAACTTTTCAAAGCCATTCCTTCCACTCGTGTTTGGGAAAGTTTAAGACAGGTTATGTGTGTGTGTCTGTGTGTGTGTGTGTGTGTCTGTGTGTGTGTGTGTGTGTGCATGCACATGTTCTGTGTGGATGAGCGGTTTTTAGTTTTGTGTTTAGGACAGGAGTTATGGAGGTAGTTGTAAACATGTGTCATTGTCGTCTTCCTGGGAAGCCTTAGGTATTCAGCTGAGATTGGAAACCACACATTTTTCTTGGTGCCAATCCTCATGCTCTGATGATTTTTTTCCCACTGAGTTACACTTGGCAGATAGGGAGGTTGGCAGAGGGTGTATGAGTAGAGTGGGTCAAGATTGTGTGCTTATCACAGTTAATGTTTTCTTTCCTTCTTCTCTTAGGGTGCACCAGGAAATCCAGGAGAAAGAGGGCCTCCCGGCAAGCCAGTATGTCATCTTATGGTTTTGGATGAATATTGACTATCAGTCAAGGCATAAGCAACTCAGAAAGTTCAAGAGGTTTTAACAAAGAGACCTTTGACAAAACTGTGGGCAGAGGAAACTAACATGGGGTGTTGTGAGACCCAGAGATAAACCACGGTGGAAAGTCATTAGCACGATTATGCCTGTTTTTAAAGCCCAGTGAGAGTAGAACAGTGAGAAAGAGAAGACAACTAGGAGCTCAGTTGTGGGTGCAACACCACTACCAGAAAGTGTGGCCCAAGGCCCGGAGGTAGGGATGTCCCCACCCTCCAGTTTCCTGACAGTGCCTCAAATTGGTGAATTCAACTGCAGGACGGCAGGCAAGCCAGCCCGGGATACATGCCAGAGGTTTAACCTCCCAGGCACGGAACAAGATAGAGAAGGATAAAAAGTGGATCTGGGGTGAGCAAATGAGCAATATTAGCACCTGTGGCAAATCCCTAACTTGCCCGTTTCCTAGCTCTTGGCTGGGTGATGTCAGCCGTCCCAGTTGCCCTCTGTTTAACATAGAGGAAACATTCTTTCTTGCCTCACAGTGAGAACAGGGGAACTTGTGAAAGGTTGAGGAGACAGGGACAGCCCTGAGTGTTGGGTCCTTGGCAATGTGGCCTCAGTCAAGCCCGAGAGTCCTATAGGCTTCCCTGATGCGAGGCACCCTCATCTCCTGGGACATCCTCTGACTGAGTTTTCAATGCCAGAGAAGCTCCAGAGGTTTAGTTGAGTAGCCTGGCCATAGGTGGACTCTCTAGGGAAGGAGCAGTGGGCATGCACAGGCCTGGGGAAGTGGGAGGCAGCTGTGCAGATGGGAGAGAGAGTCCTTGGGAAAAAGCTGCTTATGGAAGAGACAGCAGAAACCAAGGCTGGGGAATCGCAGGCCTCAAGAGTGAGGCTGTAAGTCTGGTTTCAGAAAGTGAGGTGCTCACCTGGGCAGAAGCTTCACCTTAAGATGGATCTGAGAGGCTACCTGTCTCTTTTGCAAGCCTGGCCTGCTACAAATTCCGGACAAGGACCCAAGGCACAGAGGTCCCTGTGGGTGTGGGTGACTCTCCCTCCCTAATCTGAGTTGGTTGGCACAGCAGAGACCGGGACAGGCATCCTGTTCTGCCATTAAGGGCCATAACACTTTTCACTGAAGACCCTCCAATGAGAGGAGTGTCAAGTCTTGTCGGAGGTTAGGGACACCTTAATTACTCATATCTCCTCCCCTGTGGAGTCAGCTTTGCAACAGCCAAATCAACCTCACAGAAGCCACTTCATTACCAAAGTGCAAAACTCTGGTGAAGTGCAGGGAGAGTGACGTTCAGGCAGAGGTCAAACGGGGGTTCAGATGACCTCTGCCAGATCTGGACTTTGTCATCTCCCTGCAAAGATCGTTAAGTCGGCATAGTGCAGCTCACAGTATGCACTGAGAGACTGAAAACACAGTCAAAAATGTGGGTTCAGGTCAAGCCTAGCCCCTGCCTGATCCACATGGCAATCTAGATGGTGAATGGAACCACAAGGCTGTCCCACCTTGAGGCCAGGCCCAGGTCTTTTCACCCCGTCATCAGTCAGTCACTGGCTGTGTAACCAGCACCAGGGGCAAGGATGCACCGAAAGTGGGGGAGGACCTGGGCAGGATGGAAACTGGCATCTACACTCCACTCTGCCCACTGTTCCCTGAGCCCATTGGGCCCAACAACAGGTGACATGAGTGACTGACTCATAGAAGGCAGAGATGGCAGTCTGCCATATCCGGTCCACTTTCACAAGGCCACCGCCTCCATCCACATGCTGGTCCTGTGTAGCTTTTAAGATATATGAGGTTTACCGAAATGAGTCACAGCAAGATGTTAATGAAATCGTATCCAAGACCACACTGTACCTAGACTGAAAATCCACTCCTGACTCTCTCTCCCTTCGTAACTGGTGCCCAGCCATTGTGTCTGATATAATTCACTCTAATTATGCAAAGGGCTCAACGGCAGTGTAACAATATCCCTAGTAATACAAGGCCAGCAGCATTAAAACGTACCAATTCGAACCATATGAACCCCTTCCTATTGTTAACTTCCCAGGGGAAGCATACATGGCTTCAAAATAAAACACCTCTCCCTTTTAAGAGTTTTAGTAAATTACCATAGCAAAGATTGCTTTTTTTTTTTTTTTTTTTTCCAGAAGATCTCACTCAGATAATTGGGGGGGTCTTGGCCTTGGCTTTAACAGCTGCATCCTAAGTGAATTGTCACTGCAGGACGAGTAATTCCTTGAGCACCTCCAATCTGATTTAATTCAACCCCAGTCTCTCTTAGGGAATCCCCCTCTTTCAATAGCCCAGAGCGTTGATTGAATTTCTGAGCGTATCAACACAGAAAACACCACCAGCACGTTTCAAGCCACTGCAGCAGTTACCCTGAGCAAACTTGTGTTACCACTGTCCCACGGTTTTGCTAGCCACAGGATGGGACAGAAAGCTCCTGAGGTCCGGGATCGGGGAAATAGCCAGAAAAATTGCCTTGGTTTCAGCATCCCCCAAGATGACAGACTGGATTCGTAATTCGTTCACCTAAACTCAGTGAGAAGAAATTGCCCCCCATGCATTTAGTTGCTAAGTCTACCATCTTGCCTCTGCTGCCTGGGTCCTCTGGTATTCCTTTTTCTTTGCAAAATTTAGAATTTTGCAAAGTAGCGCACCAGTCTTGAAGTCTTACCTAAGAATCCCTACTTTCCTTTAGAGTCTGCCTTTTAATTTCCATTTCCCTTCCAAATCTTATGTTCCTTGCACCCAAATAGTTTCTAAGCCTCCAGCCCATCTTGAATTCCAGGGTGGCCAGGATTGTAAGGGACACAATCGTAGCTCCAACTCACAGTGGCTTTGACCACCTGCGGACTCCTACATACCTTTAGGAGCTCTGTAATTACTCCTGATTTCTGAAATACACTTTCTGGGATTAAAGACTTTTAACTTGTAATGAAAAATGAAGTTTAAAATGTTACTTCACCTTGGAGAGCTGAAAACATTGGCTTAAATTCATAGTAGGTTGTGAGTGACTGGTAACAACAGCTGTCGCTCATTTGGGATATCCATGACCATCCAGATTGCAAAGAGTTGGCCGCTTTGCCTCCCACAGTACTCAGGACCTATCAGGTTTTGATGGCGGTAGGGAAGAGGGACCACCAGGAGAAGAGAAGGGACAAACAGAAGGAGAGTAGGGATGGGAAAAGGTTGAAGTCAGTCAGACGTGGCCAGGACCGGCAGCCTGTGCTATTGCTGTCTTGGAGGAGTCATTTCTGTGGCTCCCAAGCTTGGGACATCCACTGGGCTGTCTGTGTGCCACACGTGGCACACTGTGTTATGCATTACGCTCACACTTGGAAGGCCTTTTTGCTTTCTGAAGATGCCTGGGATATACTGTATGTTTGCATGTATGTATATGTGTGTTTCTTTTTTCTTTGACAGGGCCTCTCTTCACTACTGTCTCCAGGGGACATAAATCTCTTGGCTAAGGTAACAGAATACAATAAATGTGCACATGTTTTGAAAATGGCGATGGTGGGATTGGAGATCTTGATAATAAGTTCGGAGTTTTTTTGTCTGAACAACTATTTTGTATTGAGAACTCACCATGTGGCTGGTGATGTGCTAAATCCACCTGTCCAGTATGACAGCCACTGGCCACATGCTTCAATCTAAATTTAAATTAGTTAAAATTAAATACAGTCTGGGCACAGTGGCTCACACCTATAATCCCAGCACACTGCAGGGATTGCCTGAGCCCTGAGCCCAGGAGTTTAAGACCAACCTGGGCAACATAGAGAGACCTTGTCTTTACCAATTTTTTTAAAATAAATTAGCAGGATGTGGTGATATGTGGTCCCAGCTACTCAGGAGGCTGAGGCAGGAGGATTGCTTGAGCCTGGGGGGGTAGAGGCTGCAGTGAGCCATGGGCATGCATCTGTACTCTAGCCAGGGTGACAGAACAAGATGGTGTTTCAAAAATAATAAATATATGAATAAATGTAATTAAAAATTCAGGTACTTGATTACACCAGCCTCTTTCTTTACACATAATTAATAGCTGCATGTGGCTGGTGGCTGCCTTACTGGGAGCTGCAGACATAGAGCAGAACATTCTCTGGAGCTGTGCTGCACTAAATGTTTAATGTGTCTCCCTTATTTAATTTTCACACTATTCTGTGGGGTCAATACTGTTTGTGGTGGTGTTTAGCACATAAGAAGCCTGAGACACTGAGGGTCAATGAATGGAAAGGAATAGAATAGGACATCCTAAGAATAAAATCCTTCCTCGCTGATACCAAAGACTGGCCTTTAACTTACCCAGGACTAACTCATGTTCTCAAAGGAGGGCCAGTGGCAGAGTCAAACAGCCTGGGCCTGGTCCTGCTGGGCAAAGACCAGAGCACAGGCTCAGGGAGGTGGAGCGGGCTGCTGGGCCTTTTAGCCAGGACAAACCCAGACGCCAGTGCAGACTTGACTGGTTTCTAGGACCGCATTTGCTTTCCCCACAAGAGGAAAAGGTCCTGAGAGGCTGAACATAACTTGGCCAAGATAGCGCAGGGAGTGGCTGGAGTTACACCTGAAGGCTAAGTTGCACAGGTGCCCAGGTGCCTGACCAAGGACCTGGGGTCTTAAATGTTGAGAGCTGGAAAAGGCTGTGAATGAGAGAGAGAGAGGCAGGGTCTGTGCTTCAGAAAGAACAGGCGTGCTGCAGTGAGTGTGGAGGCCCCTTCTGCTGTTTGTACTTCCGGTCTCTGTCATAAGTCCAGGTGAAGGTCAGCACTGCATATTGTGTGACTGGCCTCTTCCTTCTCTCTTGTTCTCTAAAAGACACTTGGGTGATTTCAGAAAATACCTAGTTCGTGCATGAGGCCAAGGGAGGAAAACAAAAGAAAAAGAAAACCTTCCTGAAAGTTAGGGATGTTTAATCTCGCTGCACATTGAGATGCCTTGATGGGAAAATTATACATTTTGTTAAAAATAAGTAGCAGAACCATCTTTACCAGTTTTTATTGACAAGTGCAATAGTTTTTTTTCCACAGTCAAGGACATGACAAGAAATCATTATCTATTGATTCAATCCTTTGTTTATTACAGGCTTTTATTAGCTTAGATTATTTTTCATAATTTCCTCAGTCTAGAAAGGAGCTGGGTTTTCATCAGCCACCTGTCCTCTCCATCCCCCCCTCACCCAGAGAATTTCAACCTCAAGATCTCCCAATATTTATGTCAATAATATGAGTGAGTACTGAAATGGCTAAGCATCATTCCTCATGGCCACAGCACTGAGAGAGATATTTAGTCAAATCGATATTTCCTCACTATGAAAGGATGCAGCTGTGCTCATCAGAGCAGCTGGAAACCCCACAGGGAATGCGAGTTCCTATGTGCAGGGTGGCCTGTGGAGACTCACTGGTCCCACAGAGCTGAGCTTTGCTGGAAATTCTATAGTCAACAGCCTGAGATGAGTGGGTTTGGCCAGGTCTAGAGATCAGACCATCTTTATCTCCCTGCTTTGTGAAGTCACTGGCTGCCATCTCCGTGTTGTAAGTGAAAGTCTGCTGGTCTAGTCTAGATGGCTGGTGGCGGGTGTCTCCCTGCTGAAGAGGAGACATCTTGTATTACAGAATATTCGTCTCTGCCCCAGAGAGTTTTATAACCTCATATATCTGTTTCTGATAGTTGGAGAAATGATTGGGTAGTAAGTTCTTAAGAGTCTGTTAAATGAATGTCCATGGTTGGATCTGTGCCCAAGGAGATCATCTTAAGATTGTCTCCATTACATGACTCCTGTGCATAAATGTTATTACATTAAATCCTCACAAACAATCCTGTGAGTGGGTTCTATTGCTGTCTGCATTTTACAGATGAAGAGGTTGAGGCATACATACGTAAGCCACTTGTTCAAAGTCAAAGACCTGGTGGTGGCAGAACCAAGACTCAAACCCCATGTGACTGACTCCAAAGCCTTATGTGTAGCCTCTCCACTGTCCGATTTCATCCTGACACGAGCCAGAATTTCCTGACAACTATCTGATGAGGTCCAGGCAGCTAGTGAGTTCTTTGCCTGTCACATAGAGATTTTGAACTGAAGGCTACACAGTTCTTTGGTAGGAATATTACAGTGAGGATTCAGATGTCCAGTGAGAAGTTGAATGAAATGACCTAGAGGACATTTATTCTCCTGGGAATCAGCGACTGTTTTTTCCACACACCGAAGACTACAGCATTCCTCCATGTGGTAGGCATTTTATTGAGGGCTTACTTGGTACTTCCAACCACATTATATATAGTTACATGCAATGACATAACAAGCTGAGTTTGTTGAAAATAGTTCAGACCAGCAGGGTGCGGTGGCTCATGCCTGTAATCCTAACACTTAGGGAGGCTGAGGTGGGCAGATCACTTGAGGCAAGGAGTGAGATATCAGCCTGGCCATCATGGCAAAATCCTGGCTCTACTAAAAATACAAAAATTAGCCAGGCATGGTGGCACATGCCTGTAGTCCCAGCTGCTTGGGAGGCTGAGATGGGAGAATTGCTTGAACCCAGAGGCAGAAGTTGCAGTGAGCTGAGATCGCACCACCCTAAGCTGGACAACAGAACAAGACTCTGTCTTAAAAAAAAAAAAAAAAAGAGAGAGAGAGAGAGAAAAGAAATCGACCAAAGGAAGGGGTAGAGACCAGAGGGAAAGAACATTTATAGATTACATACAATGAAGCCTGAAATATGCTAGGCAATTTGTATGCATTATTTTATTTTAATTTCACAACAATTTCCTAAAGTGGGAGAATTATCCTTGTTTACAGATAAGGAAATAGACTCAAAAAGACTGATTGACTTGCCTGAGATAACTTAGAAAGCCCAGAGGTTGGGAGCTAGTATTGATGATCAAGGTCATCTGATCTGCAAATGGGGCAAGACCACAGATTTAGGGAGGAAGATAAAACCATAGTGGCACATGTGGCAGCTAAAATTCTGTGCTTTCACTCTGTGCCAGGACAGTGTCAGGCATTTTCCATTCATTGTCTCATTGATCATAAGACTTTGATATCCTATTTCACAGATAAGGAGACTCAGAGAGGTGAAGCCATGATTCCAGGTGGACAGAGACTTAAGTGGAGTATGGGCAAGCATTTGGTTGGAAACACAACCCTATCCAGTTTCAGTACGTTCAGAGAAAGTGTGAATTGCCCTCTGAGCTTTGGGTTGGTGCAGGTCAGGAGGGACTGGGTGTCCCAGGAGCTCTGGAGCAAAGGTGAGCATCAGTAAGACTGCAGACGGGGGATGATATCATCCTGTGCTCCTTGGATTCCAGAACTGGGTCAGTGTGTTGAGTCTAGCTCCCTCACTAGTAACTGGGTCCCTGACAGCTCTGGCCTTCAGGGAATAATCCTGCATAGTATGCAACAGGCCTAGGTTGAGAGCCCTGCCAGAAATTAGAAAGAAATAAGAAAGTTGTAAGATTTTGTATTATTCGGATACAACCTTTTAATATTATGTATCCCACTGCAAAGAATGGCTTCCAATCACCAGGGCACCCTTCAAGTCCAGAAATATCTCAGTGGCTAGAATTTTTGGTGTCATCAGGCTAGTTCCGTTCTCATCCATCCATCCATTCATCCAACCGTCCATCCATTCATTCATTCATCCATCCATCCATCCACAGTTGCAGTGTTTCATGGATGCATCTCACCTTAGAGTACTATAAGAGAAAATTTACAAGAGGTGAGCTCCTTTCAGCTCTGCTACTCTTCCAAGCAAAATAGAGCTACCAAAAGCAGCTCATCTAAGTAAGCTGAATATCTTATTCACCCTTGCTTTATATATCCCAGTATTTAACACTTCCCACCCTCCAAATAATCCCATCAGCTCTGCAAACTACCCACTAAAGGAAGATGGCACAAGTCACCAGAATGCCAGGTGGACAGTTAATTGGTTGGTCAGTCAGTCAGTTGGTTAGATGGTTGGGTTGCCTGATTCATTCACGTATTGCACTCAGGCTCTGTGGAAGAATATTTGCTATGAATTTGGCATATACAGATAACTCTACCTCTGTCCTCTGAGTGTTTACACCTTCTGTTTGCCTGAGAGAGGATGGAATAAACAGACCATTCCAACAAGGAGACTAATACTTCAGTGGTGGGGATTCCTGAGATTCCTGGAAGCAGGAGGAGCCTGTTCGCATCCTGAGACAGTCAGGAAGGCTTCTTGGAGGGGGAGACTTCTAAAGAGTCTCCAAAGACTAAGTAGGCAAAACAAGTAAAAGGAAGGTAGGCTATTCAGAGATGCTTTTGTGATGGAAAAACTTTGCCATCCTGAAATCAGACACCACGTTGAAAACTAAAGCACCTGAAACTTCACCTCATGGACCATGAACGGTGTAGCTTCCACCTGTTTTTGTAGGTCCCTTTGGTGGGATTTTCAGAAGACCATAGTTAGTGCACGTATTTGTGTCAGTTGACAGCATTGAACCCAGAGCTCCTCAAGACACACATTCACCGTGGTTCCAAACTTAGCCCAGTGCCTGGCACATCATAGGTGTTTTTCAAGTATTTTTTTCAACGAGTGAGTGACTGAATGAATAAATAAATTAACAATAATGGCTAAGTGTGTGGGCAATATCTGTCTGTCTGTCTGTCTATCCATCTATCCTGAGTATTCTAAGTGCTTTACTTATGTTATCCATTAAACTCCTATCACAAGGAGAGAGGCAGGGTGGATGAGAGGGAGGATTAGAGAGAAGGGCATGGAGGAAGTAAACCAAGAGGAAGGTGGATGAGGCAGGCTACAGTACAGTCAGGTGAGTTTTATTTGGTGCATAGTGTGCTTTAAACTGTAAGATCTGGAGATGACATGGACAATTCAGAAAACACATGCTCTGGGCTCAGAGCACTTTAAATTTACTTGAGGAGCAGTATTTATCTGCCTTGAAGTAGAACAAAGCCCAATTCCAGGGAACATTTATTAAATGCTTACCTTGGGTAAAAAATAAAGCTAAGCATGGTCAGAGCCTGGGGGTGTCGCAGAAACAAAGTCCCCAGGGTCTGCGTCTGTTGCCGTGTTTATCCTTCTTCCTCGCGCAGAAACCGCTTGACTTAGACAAACGCAGGACAGAGAATTCAGCTCCCAGCGTGGCCTCTAACATCAGGGACAGGGCCTGCTATGTTTAGTAATACTAAATGTTTGTATTAAATCTGCACTGTTCATGTTTTTAGATGCTCATAGATCATTTTACATGAATTTTTGACACAATTTCCTTAGGCTATGATTCCAGAAGTCTGGGTGGAAGTTTGGAGACATGGTGAAATATCCGGATATGTCAGTGCTGAAACCTAACTTTCAGTTAAGAAAGAGAAAATGCAAAGTTTAGACCCAAAAGTATCTGGATTATGACTCAGTCCGCCTATTTGCTTTTCTATCTTCTCTGATATTTAAAAACAAAATCTCCATCTGGAGAGGTAGCAGCCAGGGCTACTTTGCTTTGCTTTGTAACTGTATTTGCTATTCATTCTCGGTTTGTCCCTCCCTCTCTCCACTCTCAGGATGTGTGCAATGACTGCCCTCCTGGCCCCCCCAGGCCTCCCTGGTCTACCAGGTTTTAAAGGGGACAAAGGTCTCCCAGGAAAGCCAGGGAGAGAAGGCACAGAAGGACAAAAGGTAAGGAGAAAGGGGGAAACTCGATTTTTATCATTACAATGAAAAGATCATTCTGGAGATCCCAATAGGGCCCCTTCTGTCTCCAAAAGTGTTCAGGGTTTGAGGGGTTCAAGATTGAAGATAGATGAGGAGTACTGGGTTGTGGGACACAACTACAGAAATGGTAGGAACTGGGTATCTGTGGGTCTTTGTCATTTTAAGAAGATGTTGATTGTGACTTTCCAATACATGCTGACACCTGGAAACATACACTCATTCAGTTACATTTCTTTCCTCCCCGTCTTTCTCCCTTCCTTTCTTTTGCCGTCTGACAACTTTTGCCTATCTGCTATGTTATAGGCACCAAGATAGGCACTTCAGATTCGTAGATCAATCAATGGATCCATCCATTCATGCATGCATTTGGTCCCTTGTCATTACCTTTTTATGACACCCCATTATGTGTGTATTACGTGTCAATCAACATGTAGACACTGGGAAGGTTCAGAAGAAAAAGGCTGACACCCTATTCTAATGGAGTTCATTAGAATCTTGGAGCAAAACAGGGGTAGGGAGTTTCATGGGTGCTGAGGAAATAGACTTACAACAAAATCTCCTCTCAACCCAGATAATTTCTTCACAAAGGTAGAAGAGAAAGAAAACAATTTTAATATTGAATTAAATTTAAACTAGACTATAATGTGCATTACAGACAATCTGTTAAGAGATGGTAAGGCCAAGAAGAACTCTCACTCTTTTATATAGCCAAGCAGATAAAGTCCATGGCAGATGTTTTCTCAAGATAAGCAATAACTAGTCCTCAAGTAAGAGGTCCTGACGGTGCTGTTTGTCACATATGTGCATTGTAGATTCACCTGGTAGTTCGGATGGTGCTCTGTCTTAGCTAATTGGCTTTATCCAAAGTGAAAGTAATCTTCTTGCATCTTTATGTCAAAAGATAGTTTTGCAACTTGGGAAGATACTATCCCCTAGAAATTGGGAAGTTGGGAAATAGAGGTATATCTTCCTCACTAATTATTATATTTCACAGAGATGGATCCTGACTCCTAAAGAAAGACATTCCTGGGTCATCAAACAAAAAAACAAAACAAAAAAAAAGCCTTCTTTGCATTTTAAAAGGATTTACACACATGTCAAAGAAACAGATAAAAAGCTGACAGTGATCCATTTTCTAAAGCAAATGCTTTAAGGAAAAGGCTTAGGTGAGATTCTGTCTTTTCAAACGAGAATTAAGCCTCTTATTTGTAATTTGTATTTTACCCACACATGCTACTGGGAATACAACACAGATGGGAAAGATAACCTTTATTCTGACTCTCTCAGCCTTAAGCAGTGCCTGTTCCCTTTCCACAGACCCAGCTCTGCAGGATATTTGAGCGTAGACTCCATGGGTGTGCCACGGTCCTCAAATTTCTCCATATACTCTGGAACCCTGGAAGGGACAGGGGCTGATTCTAAAGCTAATTCAACTAAGAATGATTTCACCTAATTAAATTCCCCTGATGATCAACTTATTAAAAACAGGCATTTATTTCATTTGCAGCATTTCTTGTATTATATGGCATAGTAAACAAATGTGTTTGAATGTTCTTATGTCCATGTCTTTCCTGTTGCCTTAAACAGCTCAAAAGATCATTTAGTTCATTAAGATAGGTGGGTCTTTGGAGTTGATTCCAAGAGTCTTAACCTCAAAGATTCTTGATATCAGTGCAGAAGCTTTTAGGGGGCATTTCTATATCACTTAGGGAGATGTTTAGATCAGTCTTTTCCAGACCTTTCTACCAAGTTGCTCTGCATCAAATCACTGGGATATTTATTATCTCAAATTTCTGGGTCAGGAATCCAGAAGTGGCTTCGCTGGGTTGTTCTGGCTTAGGTCTTTCATGAGGCAACCCACAAGCCATGAGTTGCAGTCATCTCAGAGTCCATCTGGCAGAAGACCCCCTTCCAACAACATTCACTCTTGTGACTGTTGACACAGACCACAGTTCCTTACCACATGGGCCTCTGCAGAGCTGCTCGAGTGAGATCAAAACATAGAAACTGGTTTTCCCCAAAATGATTGGTAGGATAGAAAAAGTACAAGTTTTCAGGGGGCAGGGCAAGGTGGGAGTAAGCCATCTTATACCCTGATCTCAGCAAGTATACACCATCATTTCTGCCACGTCCTGTGGGCCATTCAGACCAACCCTGGAACAAATGGCAGGATAGCTGCTCCAGGTTGCACATATGGGAGGCAGGGGCCATTAGACCATCTTGGAGACACACCAACTAACCACATCAATGGTGGGTCATGCCACGGTTGCACAGCTACACTCAGTACTACCACTTATCCTTACCTTTTGCTCAGACAGCCTAGGGGCAGGGGTGGCTGCCAAGAAGTCCCAGTGGAAAATCAGTGAATGAAGGTGTGAGGCTCATGGCTTGGTGATGACCCTGGATGTGGAACAGACACTCATTCTTTTCTTTGTTTGTTTTCTGCTACAGGGAGAGGCTGGGCCTCCAGGCCTACCAGGGCCCCCAGGAATAGCCGGACCACAGGTTAGTGAGACTTCATAATCATCTGCATGGGTCTGTTTTGCTCATCTCAATGGTTAATCTCAATTTAAGGAAGAGTGATGGCCAGTGTAAAGAAGGAGTGGTTTTAAAACCAGAAAACCCCTGCTCCAGGTCTAAGCATGGCACTATGGCACTTACTCTCCTAGTGACCGTGGGCAGGTCACTTCAATTTGTGGCGTCTCTGTTTCTCATTTATGAAAACTGAGTGCTGGAAAATATGAAATGCATGGGAGAATTGGACTGTGGGAACTCCTGGTTAAGACATGAGTTTTGTGGTCAGACACCTCAACTTCTAGTAATGAAAAAAATACAAATGGTGTCAGAGATTTGTTAGAATTGAATTATATGATGCATAAAAAGGACATGGCACTCAGTTAAAAAAATACTAGGAGAGTGCTTTTTGAATGCAAGTGAGCACTGTTACTCTCATGTGAATGATAAGACATCTACCTAAGCTGTGTGACTCTGTGATTTCCCAAAGCCAGGGAGGCCAGCATGGGAGAAAGGGGATATAATCTCAACTTCAGAATAGGCAGGAAGCTCTCTGGCTGTCAAAACAAGTGTTCTGAGGCTTGGGCTGTTTGAGCTGTTGGTGGCAATAGTATTTAGCTCTAAGAAGAATGTGTGAGTGCTGGTATGGGGGCAGCAGACCCCACCCCCATTCCCTTCTGGCTGTCATTGTTGCTCCCCTGGGTGTGCTCCCTCATCTCTTGCTACTGTAGACTGCACACCTCCCCCACCAACACTCAGGGCCTAATGTGTCCCTGTGTCTCTTCCTGGGGCCTGGCTGGACATAGCATGCCTCAGCTGATAGAAGAGGTGGCATAAAATTGTCACTAGGAGGGAAAGCTCAGAAGCCAGTTTTTGGGGTTAGAATTCTATCTCAGCTGTGTGACCTTAGGATAGTTTCTTAACCTCTCTGGCCTTCTGTTTCCTAAAGTTAACTAGGGACTATGAAAGCTATGACTCTACAGGCTTATTACTGTACCAACTACAGGCAAAATGCTCCCATCAGTGCCTGGTACACTGTATCAACTGAAGAATGACAACGTTTGGGTGTTGTGATGCCTCAGTTCTTGTCTCCTTGGTTTAAAAGAATTTAAACAAGAGAAACACAGCAAAGGAGAAGCAGCATTGAGTAATTTATTGCAAAAGAAAAAGAATACTTTGAATGTTAGGGGCAGAGTAGACAGTACACCTGAAAGAGAGAGAGGATTCAGGGCAGGCTGCACATAAGGATGAGACTCCCTTTATGGCAGGCTTACGTGGTTATTCATTAGGAGGTGGGAAAAGGTGTACTCATAAGCGTGTTCTGGGTGGTCCTCTGAGTGTTCATGCATAGTAGCTGTACATGCTTGTTCATACGTCGCGTGTCTCATTAGCATCTCAAATCTCCACCCAGGGATGTGTTTACTATTATAATGAGCAAAGGGTCAGTTTGAGGATGGGCAAAATCAAAGTGCACATGCTCTCTAGAGGGGGAAGTCCCTACTGAAGATAGCTTCACATGGATGAGCTCAATTATCACGTGAATGCAGAGGCTTATGGTGTTGATTGTACTGTCACCACAGTTGCTGCATCTTGAGAACGTGATTACTTCCTTCACTACCTATCCTGCCTCAGGTCCACAGATTTGGAAGGGAGGTCTTTATTTCTCATAGAGGATTGCACTTGCAGGCTGTCCATCCCACAGGCTGGGAAGCATAGCCTCCAGCAGAAGCCAAGGGAAAGTGCCTCAAGGGAAGGGTAAAAGCAGCAGGAATGCATGCTGAGCTGGGTGGCCAGATGCATATATTTAAAAAGCTATAGGAGGAGTCATGAATATTTATGGAAGGAGAAACATGTGCATGGGAAATTGAGTTTCACGCCTCATTTTGGGTCATGTGTTCAAAAAATGGCAGCATTACCATAATCCAAGGATGGAGTCTTAAAGTTTTAAAATCTCTTGACATCAAAAGCTGAAGGAGAGGACGTGGAAGGCTTGACTGCATATTCTCTGTGCATTGGCCAAAACTAGTCCAAAGGTGGTGGTCAGGCTAGGAACTCAGTTTTTAAGGATTTTCTGGGTCTCCTTGGCCAAGAGGGTTCTGTACAGTTGGTTAGGGGGCCTAGGATTTTATTTTTATCTCTCAATTGTAAGTGCTCGGTTGACTTTAGCTTTTTTGGCCCTTGTGATCACAGTGGTGGCAGTCCCAGATTTAGGGTGAGGACTGGGAATAAAATTTAAGAAGCCAAAATCCTCAGCAATCAAGATAAATGATACTTTCATGCAATATTTTATAAAATTTAAAATTAATGCAATAATTTCACAAGGAACAAAATATCAAAATTTAAAATAAAGACATGATTCAGCCCTCCACTTGAATTACCTACCTAGCTTACCTCTGCCTAATATCAGCAGTATCAGATGCCTGTGTTTATTTACATTTGGATATTTCAATCATCTTGAATTTTTTAGATTGACTTCACAGTTTTTACATATTGCCATGGGGTCAGGTGCGGTGGCTACCACCTATAATCCCAGCACTTTGAGAGTCTGAGGCAGACAGATCACATGAGGCCAGGAGTTTGAGACAAGCCTGGCCAACATGGTGGAATGCTGTCTCTACTAAAAATACAAAAATTAGCCAGGCATGATGATGCACATCTGTAATCCCAGCTACTTGGCCAACATGGTGAAACCCCATCTGTACTAAAAATAGAAATTAGCAGGGTATGGTAGCATATGCTTGTAATCCCAGCTACTTGGGAGGCTAAGGCATGAGAACTGCTTGAACCTGGGAGATGGAGGTTGTAGTGAGTGAAGATTGTGCCACTGCACTCCAGCCTGGGTGACAGAGTGAGACCCTGTCTCAAGAAAAAAATTTTATACATATATGTGTATATATATTGTATATATAATATCCATATGTAATATATATGATATCCCTGTGTTTTATATGTATATGCAATATATATATGCATCGTATATATATATGCAATATATGATGCATATATATATTGCATATATATATATGATGCTTATATATATTACATAGGAATCTTATTTTTCTTGACTTCTCAACAAGAGGTATTTAGTACTCAAGGTGAGTGATTCACTTTCCTTACCCTAGGCCCAGCCCTAGAAAAGGGTGTTGGCACTGTTATTATGACTGTTAAAAAGCAAGCAAAAAAACAGTTAATGCCATGTTGTGACAACAGTGCCAGCCTTGTGGTGTATCAGGATGGAAAACACCCAGGTCTCCCAGACCCTAGCTGGCAGGTTAAAACGTCCAGTGATCCTGACCCATGGACTGTGAAGATTTAGAGGGTTTTGACAGAGCCAAGACTCCTGCATCAGGAGCTACAGATATCAGGTCTCAGTGCAGATGGAACAAGAGGTTTGCCCAGAGCAGTGTTAGATTGAAAGGCAACAGGCAAGTGCAGCATCTTCAAATGTTGGCGCTCCTTACTGGGTATGATCTCTTTCTGGGATCGCCAGCTGAGGCCAAGCTTCTCACTCTGTAATTTCAGCTGACCCTTAAGTAACCTTTGCTGTCAACTTGCTGGCTGCTGGGGGAGGAATTGCCTTTATTTAAAGAAATAAAAGCATATCAATTGAACAGATAAGGAGTTACCTCCATTAAATATGGACAGTTTTCTCCTTCAGCCCAACCCTGCATGTAGTGCTGATGTTTTGAGTAATGGCCCTGCTTTTGTTTCTTTATAATTTGCTTCAGTGGAGGGTTTGCTCCTTTAAATATTCTGAGAATAGAAAGCTTCATCCAGAAAAAAGAGCAACAACAATTAGTGCTACATCTGAAAGACAGAGACCATTGTTGCCTCAATTAGGTGTTGATGGTCACTCCAACCATGAGAAATCCTTGGGCATGTGGTCTAACCCTGCATGGTGAGCCCCAGGCAGTTGCTGCCGTAGGGTGCTGAGTGTTCAAAGGAGCAGGTTACTGTCTCCTGCAATGGTCAGCATGATGCTAGGAGACAGAGCTGTCGTTTCACTTTACAGATGAGGAGACTAAGGTTTAACAAGATTAAATGCCACAACTACTAAACTAGCAGGTGGTATAACTGGGGTTGGCCGCTACTAGTCCAACTTCAGTACCCCAAGTAGTTACTGTTCTGCCATACTCCTTAGTAACAGTTGATACCAACACCAGCACCCAGGACACCTCCTAATGGGGTAAAATGCTTTAGTCTACACTGTATCTGCTAATTCCCCTGTCTGCAATAGCTGCCCCTTATCACCACTTATTGTTGAGAAAATGTATCACAGAAGGATTAAATGTGTCTTCTGAGGACTCAGTCTATTGTGGTTCTTGGCTTCAAACCCAAGCCAGCTTTTGTGCTTGTCATTTACCCCATACTACTTTCCAGAAAATAGACAGAAGGACTGTTTCATTTCCTCTCCGTTCAACTTCATTTATCAAACAGTATCCGCTAGACTTGAGGATGTGAAGATGAATTTGTAAACTGAAAATGCTACCCCTGATGGAGTGCTTGAGATCATTGTTAGCATCTTTTCATAACCAAAGGCTCTGGGCATTCACTGGTCTCATGCACTGCCAAGAGAGCTTGGTTTTTTTGTTTACAGTTGCAATTCAGCATCGGGGAAGCAGCTTCTCCAAGATTTATCTTATAGATTTGCAGCTGCTCTCTTCCGTGGCCATCATGAGGAGGTTCACACCACACAGTCAACTACAGAGCTCAATTCTAGGACTTTGAACTCGCATAAAACCCTGACTTTAAGATACAGGATCTGGAACTTGTTGCTGCAGTTGTGATTATGGTCTGTGGAGAGGAGGAAGAAGGAACAAGATGGTAATCACTGCGATGACCCTGGGAGCATGTATTCTACAGAGTCAGATGTAATTACCTTGCCTGAGTTGGAAATGATGACTATTCTGTCCTCTACAAAAAACACCATTTTTATTTCCTTCTTATCACATGTTCACCAACCAGTAATAGGACCTAAAGAGGGCCAGGCATGGACCCAGAGACACCCAATGAGCAAAAGTCTTCATTTGGAGGGGAAAGGATGACTCTGAGGAGGCAGAAATAATACCTGCTGCCATTGGCAATGCCAGAAAAGGCCCTGGGATTCCCATCCTGTCCGGAAAATAACCCAGAGCCACTTACTCCATGCTGTTTCCCAGAGCAGAAAATTCGTCCCATCCATAACTGCCACAATTCTGAAAGAGTCTCACTAAGCATCACCTTAACAGTTTCCTTTCAAGTCAGGAGGTATAGAGAGAGATCAGATATGGGCCATTCCTTCCATAGCCTGATTCTGTGACAGAAAAGAAAGACCCACAAGCTTGCAGTATACACTTAGGAATGTCTGATAAAGGCTGGAAGCCAACAAGAGCCATGGGCACAGGCCTGGGTTCTGGAAACCAGTGGTCCCCAATATGCTCTTATTAGCTGAGTGAATTTAGCTTGCTAATTACAGGGCTTGGGCATTTATTTATCTGAACCTTGGGTCCCTCATCTGTGCCTTGGGTTTCTCATCTGAAAAAGACCTGTACAACCTGTCTCATAACGAGGATGCGAGAACTAAAGAAGGGCAAATTTACAAAGCACGGCATATAAGAAGCATTTAATACAGGTACCTGCAAGTGGTCCTCATAATACTTGCTTCATTTGAGTTAATAACAACCACAACAAATTTTCAGGAGAAGAGTAAACGACTTAAAAAAAAAATAACACCATGGAACAAGGGGTAACCTGTGAAGGCACCTGGAGGAGGTAGGATTTTAGTTGCATTAGAGGGTTAGTCAGGAATTTACCAGCTATCCCTGGAGAAAGGTTTCCCAAGCAGGACAACAGCATGTAAAAGTTTAGGTGCAGGGTTTGTTCTGAGAGTAGTAGAGAGTTACTAACTTGGGAAAGTTTAGTCCCCTGTCCTCAACAGTTTGAAAACTTTTTGAGAAAATTGCCTGTTCAGCATATTCATGAAGGACAGCACTCTTACAGCAATTCCTGATATGAATGTAACGTCCAAATAATTGTTTTATCATGTGGTTAGCACGTGATGATCCTGGAAAAAATTTAATTAAAAACAATCTCCTCCAAACTCAGAGAGGTTTTCCATGAACGTAGAAGAGAAAGAAAACAATTTTATAACCAGAATGTGATTTGCATGACAGATAATATGCTAAGTGATTGCAAAGACAGAAAAAAATCTTACTCTTGTAGATAGCCACGCTGATACAACCACCTATCACATACATGTTGTTAAGATAAGTAGTAACTAGTTCTCAAGTAAGAAGATTTAGTGACATCACATGTTTTTCCTAGATTCACCTGATAATTGTGGTGGTCGTCTGTATGTCTGTATTAACTAACTGACCTTATTCAAAGCAAAAGTAAACTTCTTACATCCTTATGGCAGGAGATAGATTTGCAAGTTGGAGTCAGGCATCTGCTGAAGTTGGGCTTCTACTGTTTCACAGGAGCTGGGGAGATAGATAGGAATGCTGTCTTCTTTGCTGATTCTATTTCAAAGAGATGGTTCCTAGGTCCTTGAGAAAAAACATTCCTGTGTTCCTGGGTCACAAGGCTAGTAAAGGCTCATTTAGCTTTTAAAAGTATTTACACATCTTTCAAAGAGACCAAAAAAAAAAAAACCCCACAAAAACCTCACAATAGCAAGTTTTCTAAAGTAAGTATTTTCAGTAAACAGAGCAGGGCAAAGTTTTTCTTATTTTCAACAGGGGGAATTAAAATGGCTCTTTAAGAGGACTAAACTAGCAAAATAATCAACTGATAATCTCCCTGGAATATGAATTCCCAGTGGACAGGGTTTTTATCTATTTGGTTGATTATTGTATCTCCAGTGTATAGAAAGGCGTCTGGCCCATGCTCAGCATGATCAGTCAGTCTTTCTGATTATAAATCCAGTACCCTTGACATTTTGAAACCACTTGGACAAGACATCATGGTCTAGGAAAATAGCTGGAAAAGTAAAATGAGCAGAGAAAGCCAGCTTGGATATCTGATCATGAGACAGATGGATCTGGATTAGATTCCCGACCTTGCTTTCTATGAGCTGTGTGAGCTCAGGTGAATGACGGAACTAGTCTGGTCTTCAGATTTATTATCTAACACTTTGATAATAAGCCCTACCTCATAGAGTAGACTTACTGGTTTAGTAAGAGAATATAGACATATTAAATATTTTTGCATCAGTTCAGGATATAAACAAGGAAATGCATGTAATGGGATACCATGTGGGAAGCCTTGGCAGAGTTCCTGGAAGAGTCGGGGCTCTCTAAATGTCAGCCCCCGTCTCTGGAAGGAAGTGAGTCAGGCTTGGGGGGTGGGTGTGTTTGCTTTGATCCCTGACTACGTTGGAGTAGGAGAAAGGGACAACTGTGGAGATCCTTGAGCTGCTGACATTTTCATTGTTGCTACACGAGTGTTGAAACTACTCTAAACCCAGACTGAGGGCTGGAATTTGAAAGGAAGCCACTTACTTTTAAGACAGTTGTCCTAAATGTTAAGGAAGCAGTGGGCTCTTCTATGTCACTTGTCTTCATTGGTTACAACATGGTCTGCAGACAGGCACACTGGCTTTGTTTAGATTTAGAAACAGTGAAAATAATTCCATGCAAAAACGTCGGAAGAAATGCCCTTTCTCTCTGATTCCATTTTTTTTTCTCTTCTAAGCAATGATATTTAGTACTTCACAGATATGAGCTCACCTAACCCTCCCATTATAACACAGGGAGAGAGGGAGGATTATTATGTAGTCACTGTTAACAGTGGTCTGCTGAGGTGGTAGAACAGTCTGGATTGAAAGAGGGCTGGACTTGATGTTTCCATGAGAGAACTGTGGGGTTCTGGAGCCCTGGAAGGACCCTCCTAGATGGACCTGCCCCTCATCCTTTATTTACCAGATGTACAAACTGAGACCAGAGAGGATAGAAGACATGATATGCTTAAGAATGAAAAATAAAGGGCTACAGGCATGGAACCACAGCTAAGATTGACTTACTGCCACAAACCTACTTACTGTATAAAACATCGTTTTAAAGGAATTGAAATGTTTTTGTTTAAAAACACTGTGCACTTGTTAACACAGTAAATGCAGAGCTAAAGTAGATAACAGTTAAAGGATTGGAACCTTTTGATGTTACTTTCATGGGTAGTCTGTAAAAAGTATTTTTAGCAGGTTGTATGTTTTGAGTATCTTGATGACCAATAATGACGATGACAGTGATGGTGATGATGAGGATGGTGGTGATGATCACAGTAGTGGTGGTGTTGATCATTATACAATGACAGCGACCATGATGGTGAAGATGAGGATGATGGTGGTGATGGTGGTGACAGTGATGATAACAGCTCTGGTGGCGCTGATGTTGACGGTGATTGTGATCATCATAGTGACTATGGTGAGGATGGTAATGATCATGGTGATCATCACGGTGATAATGACCTTGAGAATGACGATAGCTAATGTTTATTGAGAGCGAACACACATCCTGTCCTAAGTCTAAGCACTTTGTGTATTTTAGGTCATTTAACTCTCACAGTAACCCCATGACAAAGATATTATTCTATCATTCTCATTTTAGAAGAAGACAGAGAGTTTAAGTATCTTGTCCAATGATGCACAGTTAGCAAGTGGCAAAGCGAAAATTAAAACACAAAATAATAAAGATAATAATGAATACTAAGATTTATTGAGCTTTTACTGTGTTCTGGGCTCTATGCTGTTTCCCATCTATTATTTTATTCTCTAACATTTCATGGGATAGGCATCATTATTTTCTTGTTCTTGTAGGTTACAAAACTCCTCGAAGTCTCACAGCTAGTAAGGGAGGGAGCCAGAATCTTATGTATGGATAAATTCTTCCAAAGCTTCCTGTGCAGTACTGCTGCTCTTGTCTGCCACCATCTAAACTTCTCCTTCTTCCTCACCCTCACACCTGTTCTGCAAGGTCTGAAGACCCTGGGTTTATTCTGCCTCTTTTCCTGCCACACCTGGAACACCCCTTTCTTCTAACTGACCCTTTTCTCTATAGCCTGTACCACTAGCATATCCCACACTACACACGCAGCTAGAACCTAGCACAATTACATATCTTTTTAATGGTCTCCAATGCCTACAACTAACTCTAACATCAAATGTTGACATGCAAGGCCCTCAAAGAAATGAGCCCTGCCTGCCTCCCCAGCTCCATTTCCCCAAATCCCAGTTAAGCCATTTTATCAACACATCCTCAACCAGGCCCTGTTTCTGTCTATCTGCTGCCACTGAACCTGAGCTACCACAGGAAATTGATAAGAGATTTTGGGGAATTAATGAATAGGTGAATGAATGCATAAAATACTTTTTGTTTCTCTATTAAAATTTCCGGTGACATCTCGTTCATTTCTTTTTTTCCTTTCAAGGGAAGTCAAGGAGAACGTGGTGCAGATGGTGAGGTTGGACAGAAAGGTGATCAGGTAAAGATTTACTTTATAAGGAACCATTCATCCCAAGAAAGGATCGCTGTTTCTCCAAGGTGGCTTCCACTGTACAATGTCATTCCTTGTCTCTTCTTTGCCTATAGCAGGATTTTTTAAAATCTCATTTTCATGGTTTTCATCTTATCTCTGGTTCACTGTAAGTCCCCTCTCTCCCTGAATTATCTGAGGAGCCCTCCCTCCCTCCTCCTCCCTTCCTCCCTTTCTTCCTTCCTTCCTTCCTTCCTCCCTCCCTCCCTCCCTCCCTTCCTTCCTTCCTTCCTTCCTGTACTATTTTACCTTTACTGTTTCTTTTCACTGAAATGGTAGTCATTCATTACAAAATTCCCCCTTCTTTCCTCCCATCATCTCAAGTAACTGTTGCCTGGCTCTCTTGGTGCTAGCTGAAATGCTTCACAGACACTCCATGCTCTCTCTGGTCAGTGCGCATCCAGGCTTGCTGGACCACTGTTCCTAGCGTGCTATAGGATGGGACCAATGAGGGCTCACTGCTCTCTCTGTGGATCTGAGCATGGCTTCCCTATCATCCTCTGTCCAGTGCGACCAGCTCATTTCTGCCCATTCCAATTCTGCCAGGCTTCCTGCCAATGGATATGGCTGTTATCCTTCTGCTGTGCTGCTGTCATCCTTTTCCCTGTTCTTGTTTCTCTCCTCTCTTATCTGCCGTCCCCCTTACTCCTCCCTCTATTCTGCATCTCACAGCCAGCGCTCATTGTCAGCCAATTCCATGCCAGGCACTGCACCTGGTTCTGTGATCTGGAGTGAGTCATGGACAAACTCCTGACCTCAGTGGGCTTACAGTTCAGTGAGGGCGGAGGCACATGAACGAGTAACCCACAAGCAATGAGATGAGAGCTGTGCTCAAAGTCTGAATGAGCTCCTCAGCTAAAATCTCTTCAGTATTTGGAAAAACAAAATGTGTTTGGATTATTCTTATAAGAATGCCTTATGAAAGGCAATGCACTCTACATTGAATGCTGTAGCCTGAGGTTTCAGTGGTAAGGCTTGGAGGTGGAGGGCAGAGAAATCATTTCTTTCTTGGTGGTTTGTTTCATTTCATAACAATGTTCTACAAGGCTAAGTGTTAGATGTCAAGCTTTGTTCTATAACTTTTTCAGCTGATTCTATAATATGCAATAGACTCCTCTACACATAGAGAAACAAATCTCTTGCTTAAAATAACTGTAATATTGCCAGAATATGAAGGCCATAATTCAGTTAACCTAACCATTTCCATTGTGTACATTATGTCTGTGTGCATTTATTTGTTCTTTATGTTTTTATTATGAAAGACTTCAAGCATATCTAAAGAATAAAGACTGTAATAAAATGAACCCTTCTGTACCCAGCACTTGACCACAACAGCTTTCAATTATTATGACCCCTCTTGTTTTCATTTATATCCTCAGCCATTTCTCCACACCCGCTGCCCATACATTATTTTGAAACAAATCCACTTTCAGGACATATCTGTTTTTATAAATATTGTCAGGTAGTATCTCAACCTATTGATATATAAAAAGAGGTCCCTTTTGTTGTCAGTGTCTTTAAATGAAATTGTTAGTGGGGTCAGAAAATGGATTCTGGATTGTTTCCTGAAATTTGATATTTGCGCAAGGTACAAAAGGCATTTTTTGAGTCATTTGAAAGAATTGCATCTTGTGTTTTCGTAGGGTCATCCTGGAGTTCCAGGTTTCATGGGGCCCCCAGGGAGCCCTGGGCCACCAGTAAGTAATGATCTTTGGTCTCTTCCTCTTGGGGCCTTGACATTTGAATGCACCCCTCTACTCACCAGGCATGGTATGACGCTGAACGTCTCTCTCATTTTAAGGGACAGGCCAATACCCAAAAGGTGGTAGGGGTGACCTAAAAATGCAAGTCCCATAGGTTTGTGGGGGGAAAGTGCAGAGGGTCTGGAATAGGCTTGACGGACCATGTAATTAGAGTGATGTCGGGACCAGAGGACATTGGCAAGACAGGCAGACTTGCTGCTACTTTTTTCAAATTGAGCTTGGGTGGGTAGGAAGCCCGTATGTCAAGGTTATGATGTCAAGCAAAGAAGGTAGTAAATGAGAAATTGTAAGCAGCTTTCCCCATTTTATGGGGGAGCCAGGTCTGAATGTTATCTCAGTGATCTCCATTGGGCCCGCTGAGCAAATGTTCTCTCTGTTCTTATAGTAGTGGTAGCCTTGACATTGACTGGTGCCCTTCTCAGCATTTCCTTCTCCGTTCAGTGTAGGCTGCTCATAGATTAGTCATGTTCCTTCTCTGATTGGAGTCCATTACTATTGCAGCCCACATATCCATCATGGGTAGCCATGGCAACAGGCACTGGGAATGAGTGTCGCTGCCAAGCCTAGGGTCAGTCCCCAGGGATTTCCCATGGGTTCTACATGAGACTCTTGTCCCAGACCTTGCAAGGAGAGGATTTCTGGAATGACTGAAAGACCACTGAAAAAGAACTCCCTTCAAATAGGGAATACCCTGTTAGAAAGTATAGTGAAAAGAGGTTCAGTTAGGAGTATAAATTTAAAATATATGAAACTAAGCTTGCTTTGTCTTCTTTTTAAACAGCTCAATTTCTAGTTGTAACTGTGTGTTAATTAGTAGAATAAATTAAGTCGTTTTAAGTGAGTATTTTCAATAAAATCATATGAAAGCATGAAATGGCATCTTTCACTTCATGTTGACTTTTACAGCAAACTCATAAAAAGGTGAATTATCTAGAAAAGCACTTTTCAGTTTCCCAGAAAGCCTACTTTAAGTCTTTAATATTCAACACATTTTCCTCCCAAGTGCCTTTGATATTAATTTTGTTTTTAATTTCTCAGCCTCACATCTTACCTGGCCCAACTCTGCCGTGTGCACATTTGTGAAGGATATTGTAGGGAACTGATCAGTTTGCTGTCGTTTAACTTCACAAAATTCTACAATTCTTTCAAGGTTTATAATTTCACTTAGTCATTGCTTTGCACTGTATTTGCATATTAGTGGATCTTGTAGCATCTGACAATCAGCAAAAAGAGAAACTGATAATGATGCTGATACAATGAGTAGTAGGGAGAGGTGCTAGTGTTAAGCAGAGGGGCATTTGAGAGGGAACTAATTTTACTTAAAAATAGTTTATTCATGAATAATTTTATATTATGACATTAGCTTCCCTGTACAAGTTAATAGCTGAGGTTCTCAGAAAATGAATATTGGATTAACACCTCATCCCCACTCCGCCCTGGTAGTTCCAAACCCTCTAACATGTTCTCAATGAAAACAAAACCCTCTTCTCACTGGAAATCGCAGTAAGTTAGAACTCCGTGACTACTGTAGGAAATGACTCCTGGCTTCTTATTCTCGTGCTAGATGATGAATCGGAGGCTCAGAAACAATCGTTGTCAGAAGCCAGCTTGTCTGTCTCCAGCTGATTAATGCTTTCAGTTCACTTGGCAGATGTTTATTGAGCTTCTGCTTTGTGTCGTGCCTTGTACTGTTAATTGCCTGTGAGAATGGATGCTGAGGCAGTGCCTGTTTAGGTTCACCAGCCAATCATGCAGAAGCAATTCCAGAGCAGAAAATTAACCTTTCTGGTCATGGATGCATTGTTTTAGTTTTGTTCTTTGTTGTTGTTGCTTGTTTAGAAGTGCTTATTAATTGTCAAACCCTGTTGGAAATACGAGGGATATGGGTAGTGAGCTGACAAAGCTCGTTCTTTTGGTATTTATTTTCTGGTGCTCAGTCAGCATCCTTCTTCCAGATAAAACCCTTGCCCCATCCCCATATGCAGTAGGGGATTTTATTCCAACTTGGCAAGTTTCCAGACTCTAGGATGCCGGAAGCTTTTTATTAAAGTTATGTAGAACAATCTATATTTGTTATATTAGCTTTGACTAGTTGTTGAATTCAAGCATGACCCTTAGGCTACTCATTAAAATATTATCATTACCCCTTTATTTTGTGAACATTTACTGGGTCCCTACGTAGTAGAAGTGGTAGAGACAAATCCAGCTGCACCCTTCCCCAGAAGTTTGTCGTACAGCTATATCAAATTTCCTTGATATCTAAGACCATGATGTAGTCACTTTTATATCTCTAAAATTTGACTCAGACCTGGTACAATTTAGACACTCAATAAAAGTATGTAACAGTTAAATAAAGGCTACTGGAAAGACATAAATAGAGTACTGTGGGAACTTGCTTATTTATGCTTCCATATTTAGTTAGTATCTGCAGGATTCCTTGTCATGGGGTGAACAATAGACACATTCACGGAAAGCTCCTATTGGACAGCCCTTAGCATTTCTCTGGTGCTAACTCCTTATGTGTCATGAATTCCATTTTCTCGATAACCCGCATAAAATAGGCACTGTTCTTTTCCTTCATTTTACACAGGAACTGAGAGACAGAGGGGTCAAGTAACCTTCCTAGGATTATATAGCTATTCAGTGAAGGAATGGGATATGGGCTCAGGAACTCTGACTGTAAGAGGCTGCACTCTTAACCAGTACTCCTTCTTCTGTACCTGGTACCTTGTAAGCATTGCCTTATTACTCCTCCCCTTCTTAAAGGCATGTGCAATTTCCAGCCTTTCACTGTGAAGAAAACTAACGCTTAGAGATCTTACGTGACTCAACCAAAGCTAGGAAGAGGCACATGTGTGAATTCATCTAAAGAACTGCTGCCTTCATATCCCAGTCAGTTGAACTTCTAATTCATTCATTTATTCAAGAATATTACTTACTCTATCCCAGGAACTGTTTTAGTTCCAATGAGGAAGGAAATAAAATGGTAGTTCTTGATCTCATGAAGTAGGAGGTGTGTGGAAGGAGAGAGCTAGATGATAAAAATCAATAAGAAATCAATAAACACTAGCATGACAGATGTTTGCAGGTGCTATGGAGGAAGGTAAACAGAAAAGGGACCTCCCCAGAGCAGGGATAATGAAGGGTAGATCTTTCAATTTTGGGTCTGGTAGGCAGAAAACCTTTCACTGAGATGCTGATACCTGAGCCAGGACCTGGAGGTTGGGAGGGCATGAGTCTTCTGCATATGTGGGGGACTAGAATAGAGGGGGAAGAAACAGCATATGCAAGAGCCTCAGGCAAAAGTGTGCCTGGAGCTCACTTTGAGCTGCTTGCTGATTGGCATAGAAGTCTTCTTCCATTTATCCATCTGTGCCTCTCTTCACCCTTGACTTGACACAGAAGTTACCTTCCTGATCTCCTGGGAGATAAATGTAGTTGTTCATTTGCTTTTGGTCCTGAAATATTCCTTGATATTAGCTGAAAATGCCCATCCTGAAAATGCCCATTCATTTGCTGTGTTCAAAGGGATGACAGCTGTCTAATGCATTGGCCCTTCCTGCAACATGGATGCTCTTCTCCCAACATCTTGTATTCCCAGAGAATAGCTCAGCCTGACGAAGAGGAAGAAGCACGTTTGAAATATCTGTGGTTCAGGAAGCTAGGAGGGGGCACAGAATGTAAGATCTGTGTGTCAATGTATTAGGCTGTTTTTACATGGCTACAAAGAAATACCTGAGGTTGAATAATTTATAAAGAAAAGAGGTTTTATTGGCTCAGGTCTGCAGGCTGTACAAACATGGTACCAGCATCTGCTTGACGTCTGAAGAGACTGCAGTGAACTTCCCATTGTAGAGGAAGGCTAGGTGTGTCAGATGGCAAGAGCAGGAGCAAGTGACCAAGGGAGGGGGAGGTCCTAGAGTTGTAAACAACCAGATCTTTCATGAGCTAACTGAGTGGAAGCTCACTTATCACCAAGGGGATTGCACTAAACCATTGATGAGAGATCTGTTCCCATGATTCAATCACCTCCCACCAGGCCCCACCTCCAATATTGGGAATCACATTTCAACGTGAGATTTGGAGGGGACAAATAACCAACCATATCAATTGCTTTGTATTCAAAGCAGAGGGTGCTAATGACCTCTGTCTAGATGCACAAGAAACTAGCTTTCTGCCTTGTCTTTTTTAGGGGGCAGATGGAATTTCGGGAGCTGCTGGACCACCAGGAATCCAAGGGTCACCTGTAAGTTCCTCAAGGATTGGGATCTGTTTGTAGTCTATCTTTAGCCTTTCCAGAACCCCAAGTGTTTACCAATCCTGCTCTGGTCCTGTATGTCTCCTGGGGCTCACATGTTTTTGAGGTTCTGTTCACTACAAGTTTTGCAGTGAAACTGCAGGAGTGTTTGCTTTCTGTAGGAGCCCTGATTATTTTGCTACTAAAGTAAAGGTTTGGTTGAAATGATCTGAAGGTCTGTGATTCCAGAATTTAGTTTATAACCATCAACAATGCAAATAGGTCCTAGGTTTGGGCCCCATATCTCAGTTTCTTGTCAATGTGGTTTCTATTTTGAGCAGGTGCAGGGAAGTGGAAAGGCTGAGAGCTAACTCACCTAGGACTATGGTATGTACCAGGTGAATGTCAGGCAAGAGGCCACCATTGTTATCCCAACTGTTCAAAAGAGGAGAGTGGGATTAAAAATAAATCACTAGTCAAGGATCCCAAACCACAACTAGTGGAGTTGGCATTTGAACCCAAAGCTTTTATCTCAAAATCCAGATTTCATTTCATGAAGCTGCCAGAACCATTCTTGGTTTCAATGCCATAAAGGCTGAACCACAGTTTAGTAGGTATTATGTTAGTAACCAACACATGCATGGCATGTAAATAAAATATACGGTACATAAATATTCATTATCTCATCTGACACCCCTTTCCTCTTTAGCCCTATATGTTAGAAAGGCCATGAATCATTATCCCCATTTTACAAATAAGGAGACTGGGAACTGGAGAAGTGAAATGACCAGTTCAGGGTCACACAGTGAGGGAAAGAATGTAAGAGCCAGGTGCAATCCCTAGGCTACAGGAATGTCACCATTATATTTCAAGGCCAGCTAGCAAGCAGGCCAGCCCTACCCTGGTATCTCTTGAGTTCTGTGCAAAGGGCATTACTACTTAGTACGACTTTCTGCGTGTCAAAGGAGGAGGTCAGCATCCCATGGGGTTATGTCACTTGGTCAAAGTCATACAGGAAGTTAGTGTCCAAGTTGGAAGTTAAGTCAATTTAAGATTTCTCAGTTCAGTTCTCCATCTGCTATTCCACATTGACCCACTGTGTATGTGGTCCTGGCAGCCAGAGGGATGTTGAGACTGAAAAATCATAGCCCCATGGCTCTGTTTAGGATCCTCATCTGGTCAATCCTTTTGAAGCCACCCATCTAGAAGTCCCAGGATGAATAAAATATAAAACATACCGGGTTGGGCGCAGTTGCTCATGCCTATAATTCCAGTACTTTTGGAGGCCAAGGTGGGCAGATCACCTGAGTTCAGGAGTTTCAGATCAGCCTAGGCAACATGATGAAACCCCCTCTCTACTAAAAATACAAAACTTAGCCAGGCATGGTGGCACGTGCCTGATTCCCAGCTACTCGGGAAGCCGAAGCAGGAGAATCACTTGAACCTGAGAGGCAGAGACTATAGGGAGCTGTGGTCGTGCCACTGCACTCCAGCCTGGGAGACAGAGTGTGACTCCGTATGCAAATGATTTCCCTGATAAAAACAAATTGATTGTTTGCCTGAAGAGAATAAGTTGTGGATCCAGGATATAAAACTATTACATTCCTAGGAATTAAACTATATTAAATAAGACTTTGATTATGTCACGGGACCACTTCTCAACTTATGATATCACTTGAAGCTGTCCATTGTGCTGAAATTTGCCCTAACCATCAAACGAGAATATAGTGGAAGTTTTCTTTGCCCAGAGAGTACTGGTGGTTACAAAATGGAAGCATTTTTTTTTTTCCTTTTTCTTTCGAGACAGAGTGTCACTCTTCTTGTCCAGGCTGGAGTGCAAGGACACAATCTCTGCTCACTGCAACCTCTGTCTCCTGGGTTCAAGTTATTTCCAACCAATTTTTGTATTTTTAGTAGAGATGGGATTTCACCATGTTGGCCAGGCTGGTCTTAGACCTTACGTGATCCTACTGCCTTGGCCTCCCAAAGTACTGGGATTAACAGGCATGAGCCACCATGCCCAGCCAATAAAAGTAATTTTTTTTTTCTTTGAGATAGAGTCTTGCTCTATCACCAGGCTGGAGTGCAGTGGTGCAATCTTGGCTCATTGCAACCTCTGACTCATGGGTTCAAGTGATTCTTCTGCCTCAGCCTCTCGAGCAGTTGGGACTACAAGGTGTGCACCAACCCACCCAGCTAATTTTTTGTATTTTTAGTAGAGATGGGGTTTCACCATGTTGGCCAGGATGGTCTCAATCTCTTGACCTTGTGATCCTACCGCCTCGGTCTCCCAAAGTGCCAGGATTGCAGGCGTGAGCCACCACACCCAGTGCCAGAAGTAACTTTTGAAAGTTAAATGGGGCATAATTATAATAAAAAGATACATACATAGAAACCTTAGTTCTGTTATATTTTGAATTAAAAGGCAAACCATTTGGCAGTCTTTTTGACATAGGATAAAGGCCTTTACTTTGATTTGGGATAATGAATGGAGTCTTTTTCATCAGTCATGTAAAAGTGCATCCACTGATCACTTTTTGTTACTTTTTCAAAATTTGTTTGAGAATATAACAATGTATTTGTAACAACATGAATGTCGAGTTCTAGATTGTAGGATTTTTTTTCCTAATCTTTTGTAGCTTTCCTAAAACTAACCTTTTACAGCTATATCAGTTTAGATGGTGAGTGGTGAATGACTCACTTTTGGCCAATGTTTTCAAAATCCTGCCTTAACTTGCATAAAAAGTTCATTCTTTTTTTTTCCACCTAAATTATACTGGATTGTTTAATCAGCAATTAAATTGTATGATTTCCATCGTGAATAACTGATGCAAACAGGCTTGGGAACAAGCACACTGACTCCTTGCAAGCCTTCACCTCACAGAGAAGTGAATGGAACAGAAAAGCAGGAGTGGACTGCAGGCAAGGGTGTACTGCAGTGCTGTGACTAGGCATGGGTTTTTGAAGAGCATGGAGAGGCTGGTTTATAATGGGGGTTGGTCAGTGAAGGTTGTTTAAGAGTCTACCATGTTATAATTTTCAGCCTCTCTGCCAATGGAATTGCTTTCTAAACAGGTAAAAGTCTAGTGACGGCAAGAAGACTTAACAGGGAGTCAGAGGCAGAGTTATTTCCTAGATCTGCCACCTTCTTATTATGGGACCATGCCTTCCTCACCTGAGTTTAAAGAGAATGGTCTAATATAGTACTTGGTAAACTTTTTCTATAAAGAACCAATTAGCAAATATTTTAATGCAAAATCAGCCATAGACAACATGCACACCAATGGGTGTGATTGTGTTCTGATACAACTTTGTTTAACAAATTTAGCAGTGGGCTGGACTTTGCTGACCCGAGTCCTAGATCTCTGGTGTTTCCACACTAAGGTATTTGAAACAATAGGCATCCAGGAAGGAACCCAGGAAGCTCCATTATCAATATTTAAAAATCTCTAATAATATCTCCATCTTCGTCACGGGTTGACCAAACATATCCACTTAATTTTCTTATGTGTTTGCAGGTGTTGCAATGTGGGGAGGGGTGACTATTTTGTTATATAATGCTTATTATTATGCATTGGCCTCAAGTTTAACAATATCTCATTTTGTGTGGCTTGTGAGTTAGAATGTAAAACTTGGCATCCATGTCTTATCTCCCAATAAACACTAGTAGGAAAATATAAAGTTGTCAGATCTACTCATGATAGAGACACAGGGTGATATGATAATATTCACCATGATGGGAATTAGGGTACTGATTAGATAATGCTAATTTATAAGCCCTGATTGATACTTACGTAAGTCTTTGATGAACCAAATGGGAAATAAAATATTAATTAGTGAAATTTGGTAAAACAGTTTTCAAATACAAGGAAAGAAATAGTAGAGCAATTATTGGTAAAACATGTAGAAGACTCTGGAAAAAAATGATGAAAATAATAAACCATCTGTTATGCATGCCCCTGGTCAGCTCCCCCTGTGTACAGTCGTGTACACACCACACCTCAGGGTGCTGAGGTCTGTGCTGTATGGGTAGAGAACGTGAATTTCCGGAAGTGTGGGGAAAAATACAGAGATGGATCTGGACACACGTCTTGAGGATTCTAAAACCCCAATAGCTTCTTCCCACTGGCATTCCAATAGCCAGTTTTCCCTGAGCCTCTGTATTAATAATATGGTCAGAATGAGTCCCAGTGTGTGTACCAGCAGGGGTGATTATGTTCAGCCCCAGGGAACTTCACTGCCTTGGGGGAAACACAGCTCAGAAGGCCATGAAGCTGAAACAGAAGTACCCCTTGTTTCTAACCAAACACTCACTCCCTCAACCCATGAATGCAGTTCTGTGTGATGTCATTAACTTCCAGAAAAGCCTGTAAAGGTTTCATGCTGTTTTTATGTCTTGGATCTTTTAGGGGAAAGAAGGCCCTCCTGGCCCCCAAGGCCCATCTGGATTACCTGGAATCCCAGTAAGTGGCTTTTTATAAAAACACGCAAACAGAGACAACCTAGCTTCTCTTTATAAAAACAAGCAAGCAAAAATATATTCCACTATCAAAACAAGGCCGGGCCACTAGTGGAATTTTGATTGTTGTAGAAAACTAGAAATAAAATAATCACTAACTTGTTTATCAGTTAAAGCCGACTACAATTTTGGTAGAATCAGTCTTAATCTTGTGCTTCTTTTAGGCATATATTTGTTGTTTCTTACTTGTTTAAATAGTAATTTTTCTCTCTTCTCTACATATGTATGTATGTGTACATGTATATATATGTTTATATTGTTAAAACAATCAACACACACATACACATAACTGTGATAATTAACTATTTGTGATAATGTAAACATTTTCCATTATCCCATACTAGTGTTAAATTTTCATAAACTTTACATATAATATATACAGTGGATGCACCACAATATATATGGTCATTTCTCAAGTTGCCTCATAAATGTTACAATTATTTTAAAAAGCAACTACAATGGACAATTTCGTATGCACAGCGTTTAAAAAATTTCTTAATGATGATCCTCCAAAATGTGATTTGCTTGCCAGAGTAGAGAAACATCTAAGATTCTTGATACATACTGCAGAATTACTTTCCACGGATGTTGTCCTGAGCTTTTCAATTGAATATCCTTCTCATTAGAGTTGAGCCATTCAAGGCATTTGTAATAAATTCCTCCAGAAAGGCAATGCACTGCCTTCTGTATTGAGAGTGAATTCTTCTGTGGCTCTTGGTCTGGCCTCTGTCTGCTGCTGTAGTACGTACTGTCTACAGTCCCCCAACCCTGCTCTACACTGTGCCCTCTTTTGTTCCAGCCACACTAGATTTCTTTGGGTCCCAGAATGCACTGAATTCTCTCCTGCCACTCTCTATACTCCTTCCAGGCTACGGGGAGGCCTCTTTCCTTCTTTCCCTAGTAGATGCCTTTGATCTTCCCCATCTCATTCCAGCTATCACTTCCTTCTCTGCTCCCCCTCCCCTGCAGGCTAGGAGAGGTTCTCTCTTCCTTTCCTTCTGAGTGCTTATCTCATCTGGTGATCACATTTCTGTTGGTGTAATGGATTGATTAGTTCTCCATTATTCCTTGATCTGATTGACTCACTCATTCAACAAACACCTCTGTTTGTTACATCTGAGGACGTACCATTGAAGCATGCCTGGTGATTAATCATGGGGCTATATTCTGTGCTATAGGTTCTGTATGAGCTGGAACTACTTCTGTTTTTATTTAGCCTTGAGTCCCCACACATAGTAAGCACTCAGCAAATACTCATTAAAGAAACATGTGAATGAATGAATTGCTTCTTAGAGCTCATTCTCCTATAGTATCTGATATGTACTGTCACTGATCAAGAAAGCATTTCCTGGGCATCACTGACAGTCCTATCTGTAACTCTGTAGCCTGAAGGTTAAGTAACCTCTCCAGGGCATACAGATCTGAAGTGACATGCTAGGATGTTGGCATGAACTGCAACCCTGGAGACTAGGATGCCACAGCAGCTAGGAAATATGTAGTAATTTAATTTCATCAATGGTAAAGCTAAGGAGAGAAAAATCCCAATTTGGATTTTGTGTTAACCCCTTATCAAAGTTCTAGAGTACTGGAGAAGAGGGGAAACAATCTTACATATGATTATGCTACTTTCTTAATAATATCCATTTCTCTTTCCACTCTCTTTCCTCTCTCCCTCCTCCTTTCTTTCCTTCCAGTGGAAATCTGATCATGTTACTTCCCTCTGCTCACTGTTGTCCTTAGGCGTAAGCCAAGGACTGGGCCCTGTTACTTCCCTGGTACCTTGTGAACAGCCCCAGCTTTCTTTGTTTCTTTATCACCCTGTTTCTCCTTCAGGGAAGGAAATGAACAATGCTTATAGCCTTTTAGTGACCCAAACATGCTCCTTGCTGTCGTTTGCTGGGCCCCTCCTGTGCTCACAGTGGTGAACCATGCTGAATATCTTCCTGCACATTACTGAATGTCCTCCTCCTCATCATCAGCATCCACATTCCCCCCTCACCCATCACAGTGCTCACCCAGGAGGCCCAGATACCAGGCCCTCATGTTCTAAGCTTGACTTCATGAAAATGCCCAGGAGACCTTGCCTATGCCTCTGTCCTGAACAGTATTGCCTAGGTTTTCTTCTATGGTTTTTATGGTGTTAGGTCTTATGTTTAAGTCTTTAATCCATCTGGAGTTAATTTTTGTATAAGATGTAAGGAAGGGGTCCAGTTTCAGCTTTCTGCACATGGCTAGCCAGTTTTCCCAACACCATTTATTAAACAGGGAATCCTTTTCCCATTGCTTGTTTTTGTCTGGTTTGTCAAAGATCAGATGGTTGTAGATGTGTGGCATTACTTCCGAGGTCTCTGTTCTGTTCCATTGGTCTATATCTCTGTTTTGGCACCAGTACCATGCTGTTTTGATTACTGTAGCTTTGTAGTATAGTTTGAAGTCAGGTAGTATGAAGCCTCCAGCTTTGTTCTTTTTCTTAGGATTGTCTTGGCTATGTGGGATCGTTTTTGGTTCCATATGAGGTTTAAGGTGGTTTTTTCCAGTTCTGTGAAGGACTTCATGACTAAAACACCAAAAGCAATGGCAACAAAAGCCAAAATAGACAGGTGGGATCCAATTAAACTTAGAAGCTTCTGCATAGCAAAAGAAACAATCATTAGAGTGAACCAGCAACCAACAGAATGGGAAAAAAAATTTGCAAGCTACCCATCTGACAAAGGGCTAATATCCAGAATCTACAAAGAACTAAAACAAATATACAAGCAAAAAAAAAAAAAAACAAACAAACCCATCAAAAAGTGGGCAAAGGATATGAACAGAAACTTTTCAGAAGAAGACATTTATGCGGCCAACAAACATAGAAAAATGCGCATGATCACTGGTCATTAGAGAAATGCAAATCAAAACCACATGGAGATACCACCTCATGCCAGTTAGAATGGCAATCATTAAAAAATCTGGAGACAACAGATGCTGGAGAGGATGTGGAGAAATAGGAATGCTTTCACACTGTTGGTGTGAGTGTAAATTAGTTCAACCATTGTGGAAGACAGTATGGTGATTCCTCAAGGATCTAGAAATAGAAATACCATTTGACCCAGCAATCCCATTACTGGGCATATACTCTAGGATTATGAATCGATCTGTTATGAAGACACATGCACACATATGTTCATTGTGGCACTGTTTACAATAACAAAGACTTGGAACCAACCCAAATGCCCATCAAAGTTAGACTGCATAAAGAAAATGTGGCACATATACGCCATGGAATACTATGCAGCCATAAAAAGGATGAGTTCATGTCCTTTGTAGGGACATGGATGAATCTGGAAACCATCATTCTCAGCAAACTAACACAAGAACAGAAAACCAAACGCCGCATGTTCTCACCCATAAATGGGTGTTGAACAATGAGAACACTTGGACACAGGGAAGGGAACATCACACACTGGGGTCTGTTGGGGAGTGGGGGGGTTAGGGGAGGGTAGCAGGGGTGGAGAGATTAGGGAGGAATACCATTAGGAGAAATACCTAATATAGGTGATGGGGGGGGATGGAGGCAGCAAATCACCATGTCATGTGTATACCTATGTAACAATCCTGCAAGATCTGCACATGTACCCCAGAACTGAAAGTAAAAATAAAAAAAAAAGAAAAAGAAAATGCCCAGGAGAGGCTTCTTTAGGTCAATAGCAATAGTAAAAATGCTATTGAAAACTGTATTGCTTTCCCACTATGTGCCAGATACTGTGAGTCAGAGATCCACAGCCACAATCTTGGTGTTGAGAAAGAAACCAAGAAATCAGAGCAATTTTGTCTGTTAAGATGTTCCCTTAGCTGCCAACTGTGAATGCAATGTCTGGAAGCTGAGCAGAAAGACATGCTGAAGCTGTGTTCGTCTTTCCATCTCCTCGACTCATCTTTGACCTGATAACTAATTTGAGTTTCTCTTGCAGGGAGAAGAAGGCAAAGAGGGCAGAGATGGAAAGCCAGGTCCCCCTGGGGAACCGGTAAAGGACTCTAAACTTCCTATTTTATCACATGCCAAATCCATTACATGTCAATAACAACTACTTTGTGTGAGAGGCTACTATGAACCAGACTAGAAGATAAGCATTTTCTAGGCATCATTTCATTTACGTACCCCCGACAACCCTGCACAGTAAACACTGCTGTCCCCGTTTTAAAGCAGAAGAAACCTGGGCCTCTGGCAGGTGAAATCATGGCTCCAAAGTCACATGATGGGCTGGTGACAGAATCAGAACCTGAGCCCAGGGCTCCTATCCCTGCTCCACATTTTGCTTTACTGTCCCATATAGCCTCAATCCTATTGATATGATAGATGAAGCTGAAATAGATAAGCAAAGGCAGGAGGAGAAATCTGATATCTGGAGAGCCCAGGATACCCAGGAAAATCTGAGTGGTACCTGCTAGCTCCAGACATTATGGGATTGCATACACACACACACACACACACACACACACACACACACTCTCTCTCTCTCTCTCTCTCTCTCTCTCTCTCTCATAACTCTGACATAGAGTTTTCTTGTTTTGGTTTTGGTTAATGTCAGCTGTCCAGAGACATACAGTGAGATGAACCAAGTACTCATGAGGATATCTCTGTGGCCCCAGTAGCTGTTAGTTGGGAATGTGCAGAGATTTCCAAAGACCCGTATCTGTGACTTCAAAGCTGTGCTCACTGAGCTTGGGCAATCCTTCTTGCCTGTGGATCAGAGATTCATCATGATAAATGATTCATCGATTTTTTAGCAGCTCTTAAGTCTTCCCAAAGCTCTTTCACAGACACTACACCAAGGGGAAGATGAAAGACAGCATCGGTGGTTTCGAGACCTGGGTTCTCCAAATGCCCACTAGTATGAGACTAGTTAAATAATGAGCTATCCACTCCATAGAATACCAGTAACTGTCAGAAGGAATGAGGGTGTTCTCTAGATACTGATGCAGGATTGCTTCTAGATAGATTATGAAGTAGAAAAGCAAAGAATAAAATAATGTGTATAGTCTGGAATATTTTATACAAAAATAGTTGTGGGCCTATTTTTTTCTAGGGCTTATGTAAAGGAACTCTGGGGACTTCATAGAACACTCATAAAAGCAGTTTCTGTCCATGGGAGGATGATTGCCAGACAAGGGGACATAGCAGTAGGAAGACTTTAACTTTATATTCCACAGTATTTTATTTTACTGTTATCTTCTTAATTTTTGGAGCCATGAGTATGCATTACTTATTGACAAAATTAAATTCAGATATAGTGATTAAATAAAAATATTTTATGCCAAAATTACAACAACTGTAATAACAATAGCAATAACAAACTGGCTTCAGATTCCAGCCCCACTCCTTACCAGGTTTTGTGATCTGGGTGAGTCAGAAAGCATCTGTGAACTTCAGTTTCTTTTGAAATAGAATGAGAATAATACACCACCTTGCCAGAGTCACTGAGGAATCATATAATGTAAAAAATTTGTTAAATGCATCAGGTTTATCTAACTATTAATTATTTTAGTAAACTACTTTTCCCAGCTGCCCTGGTCTTAGCTCCTGGTGAGGTTAGAACTGCAGAGCCTTTAGAACCACTAAGTAGAATGACATAAAAGTTTCTGCAGTGAGGTTTATGTTCCATTTAATTTGTTTGGTCATAAACTGTTATGACTCATTCTGCATCTTACGCAACTTGCTGGAAGCACCTTCTTTATCATTTTACATTGTTTGCCAGATGCTGAAACCAAAATTCATTGCTGAGAGGAAAAGAAAGAGCTTTTAGCAGCTGAGCAAATTGAAAAGTCTGGACGAGCCACTGTAGGCTGACACCCAGCAGAGCTGCCCATGGTGGGCAAATGGTATTCAGCCTGGGCGAAAATGTATAAGAATAGAGAGAAGCACACATATCACAGTGTGGCTGACAGCGACTGTGTGAGCGCCTAGGGCCGGGGTACTGAGCACTTCATTACATCTTTCCACTGTCATCCCCAGAAGAACCTTATAGTCTGTGGGTACCATTATTGCTCCCAGATGAGGAAATGAAGACATAAAGAGGATGATAGCTTGATAATGGTCATAGAGCTGGTAAATGAAGCATCCAGGACTCACACTCCTGGAGGCTGACTCCGGAGTTCACTGCTGCAGAGCAGCACATTGACCTTCCTGCAGGACGTGTATTATGCCAAGAGGCTGTTACAGTTCAAAATAACTGAGGACACTGGTCTTCATTTAGTCTGTTTACTCAATGCCTATTTTGATGCAGGTAGAGTATTTAGGAGGTGATTCCATGAACCACTGAGGGGAAGGAGGAAGGGAATGGAACAGGGAAAGAAGGAAAGGCAGGCTAGCAACTGGTGACTCCAGGCTGGGGCCCAGCCTCACTGGGGGATCCTCTGATTGATCCTGGAGGCATTGACTCCCCTGCACTTGGGACTTCCACACCTCAAAGTCAAGCACCACCTAGGATCAGGGAATATCTTGCATTCTGTGTCCGCCCTTGAACCTGTGCAAGAACTGCTCCACAAGGAGGCAGACACCCCCTTGGGTGAGCCCAGGAGATGTGGTTGGAGAATGGCAGCATCTGCTGCAGGTGCTAGGTGGCCCCTCCTCAAGCTGACTTGCCCCTTCAAAGTGTGTATATGGGAGGAGCACAAATGGATGGACAGACCAGCCAGATAGATAGTACAAAGGAAGGAAAGGAAGGAAGGAAGGAAGGAGGGAAGGAGGGAAGGAGGGAACGAAGGAAGGAAGAAGGAAGGAAGGAAGGAAAGGTGAATGGATAGTTGGATAGATACACAGATAGATGGATATATAGACAGCCTTTTGAGTTGCCTGTTGCTTAATTTTTATTAAGAGATATTTGAGCATTAATTACAAGGTAGGATGAAGTGCAGACTCTGGAACCAAAATGCCTGGATTAGAACCCCAGCTGGATGACCTGGAGCGGATGACTGAACCTCTCTGTGCCTCAGCGTTTTGCCTGAGGGTTGACAAGAGTCAGGCTTCGGTGACATCATAGTGAAAACTTTCAGTAGCTGCTGGCTGTTCCATTTATCTGCTGGTGCCTTGGGTCAGTGATGGCCATCACAGTTGACTCTGGGGCAGGAGCCAGGCTATGTACACCCTCTATCACAAAGACCTGCAAGGGAGGACTGTCCCAAATTTACAGATCCAGAGATCCAGAGAAAGGAAGTGACACCTTAAGGTCACACAGCTAAACTAGGAAACAGACAGGCTTTAGGCCCCACCCTTCTTTCTGTAGTTTTATTCTCTAAATCCAAGGATGCTCCTTTCTCTGCTTGCTCCCTGCTAATGGGCTGCATATGATTCTCAAGGTTTGTAACCTGTAAACATGAGGTGGACAGAATGTTTGGGAATAGGCATGCCCTCCAGTCCCAGCATGCTGCCCCTTCTGACCACCCATCAAACTTAGCCTTTCACTTTCTTTCCTCTGCCCCACCTTCCCTCACCCTTCCCCTGACCCCACCTTCAATTTATATGGACCTGAGTTGCCAAGCCTCTTACTATCTTCTGTTCCTGGTTTGCTTCTGTGCAGGGAAATGCCAAGCTGTGGGCATTAAAATTAAAGAATTTTAAATAGCAAGAGTGTCCTGACAAGCTCTTTTAAGACGATGGGGTGAAGAAAAGGCTGTGTAAGTGGCAGGTCGCCCTGCCAGTAGGTACTGCGGCTGGCCTGGAAAGAGCATCCGCTTGGGTGTGGCACTCTGCTGGAATTCAGGCTGGCTTTGCTATTTAATACCTTGATAAAAATATAACTTCTCTGAACCTCAGCCTCACCATTGGTAAAGTGCAAGTGTTAATAGCTGCCTTCACATGTTGTTTGCAATGGAGCATAAAGTCCTTTGTCACTAAGATGGCCATATCATTTCTCCACACCAAGATGCCTCTGATAGTAAAAGGGGGGGACTAGGCATAATAAATTTAGAGGTGAAACCTGTGTAACCAGAATCATCCCAGGAAAACCAGAAATATAATAGGCCTGGATACATGGTGGAGATTTGTGTGGATAAAATGGACCAAGATACCAGGGGAAAGGGCTGACAGAGGGAACAGAGACCGGCTTGTGGGAATAGAACTGTAAGAAACACAAACAGCCAGCAATAGGAAGACTCTTACAATGTTGTCCTCAAACTCTTCTTCCTTACTCAGGGCAAAGCAGGAGAGCCAGGTCTACCAGGACCAGAGGGTGCCCGAGGCCCACCTGTAAGTGTGCGGTGCGTGTTGGGAACAGTAGAATCAAGCCCACCGGCCACATGGCTCTTACCACTGTGGGCAGGGCTAGCCCAGACTCACTGACCATGGGGTCGCAGAAGTCTTTTTCCTCCAGACGGCCGTGCTTCCCTGCAGTCAATTCAGCTTTGTAACACTCCATAGCTGTGAAATTTATTTTCACAATTGAAGTCATTACCCTGTTGTTGCTAAAAGTTTTCTTTGTTCTTATCCAATTTATTATAATTTCACTGGGTTTTCTCTGGATAATAGAGCCTAAAAATGAATCTTAATTTTAGTTTTGAACACTTTCCATAGCTAGTCTTTTTCCAATTATAAAAGTAACTCATTCTCATTCTCTAATGGTATTAATAATAATGATGATGGTAAGAAGAAGAAAAAGGATACAAAAAATGATGTAGAGAAGAAAACTAATTTACTTCTAATTCTACAACACAGAAGAAAAGCTTTTAATATTTGGTGTAATTTTTATAATCCTTTTTTCTATATATGAATTCTAACATCTTATATATGTATATCTATATCTAGCTATCTAGCTATTATACATATAAACAGACGCAAACATTACTTACGAAAATGACCTTTATGTGTTTTAGGGTTATTGGGTTTTATTGCTAAATGTTTCACCTCCTCATAATTTCAAAATTGTTCTTGCAATTCCTTAAATTGCTTTTAGAAAGAAATATGATTTTAAATGATTATCCTAAAATTATCTCGATTTTTATCTAGCAGATCAAAATTTTAGCCCTATTTTCTTAATTTTTTTTTTTTTTAAATCAACCTTCTGGCTAATATTCAATAAGAAGGAAATAAAATACAAAACTAAATTTTCTGTTTTCCTAAATCCCCTTGTTTTTCACATGATTACACCTGAAAATACCCAAGAATGAGGACTATTACCTCTTGTGGCGATTGCAACACCGAACCAGTGACCAATTTATTAAAGGTGGTTCCTGGCTTATTGGAGTGACAGGGGCTCCTTTTCAGCCAGGAAACCCATGGAACCTGCACTGGGGCAAGACCCAGCCATCTCTCAACTGGGAGTTATAATGAAAGAACTGAGGTTAGAAAGCCAGGCAGGGAAAAGAAGACCAAGCTCCTCTGGCTGACGCAGAATAAGTCAGGACAAAGCTTTGTAGAATAGAGTGGGTTTTCAGATAGAAAGACCTGGATTCAGCCTTTACTTTGTCATTTATTGACTTTGTGACCTTGGTCACAACGAGGACCTTTCTGAACCTCTGTTTCTTCTTCTATGAGACGGCAGTCATAATAGCTCCCATTCTTGCAGGGTGGTTGTAAGTACTAAAGGAGAAGGTAGGACATATAACATTCGCAGCAGAGTGCCTGATGCATTGAGTGTGGCTCTCTCAGTTGGTGCTTTGGTCATTAGATGGGAGGAGAGCACATCAGAGTCTCTTCCTCTGGGCTGGCTGAATTTGGAATTCTGGGGTCCTTGAGGAAGATGCTGAGTCCCAAGAAATTCCCAGCCCTCTCCAGGGAAATGTAACTGGACCTGAGCACCTGGAGAGCACTGTGCAGTTCTTATTCAGTCCTGATGGCAACTCTGCAGAAGTAGGTTCTATCCTAATTTTACGGATGTGGAAACTGAGTCCCAGAGGAGAGAAGTAGAGCTCCCAAGATCCCACAGCTACAAAGTGGGAGGCATGGCCCCATCCCAGACCTAACTCCAGAGTCAGCCCAGTTCCATGAAACTTAAGAGCATATGGCACTCTTTTCCATAGATTAATGCTGCAGAGCCATGCCAGATGGGCACTTTTATTATCCTTGAGCTTTAGCTTTATATCCATCCGTTGGGATTTTCACACAGTCAGATTGGTCTGGAGATTAGAAATGATGGCCTCAGCTCTGCTAATGGCTTAATCTTCACTCACAGGGCTAGGAGCTCTGTAGTGGTGCTTCAGGTAATTCGCCTCCAAGCTGCAACTCTGGACGAGGAGACCCAACCACTATGGCCCGGGATATAGCTCCCAGAGCTGACCCTACTCAGAGGCGTTGGTAGGACCAGCAGTGACCACAGGAACATGGAAGGGGCCACATGACACCACTCTAGGTGAAGGCGATGTTCCCTGCAACTGACTCAGGAGCTGTGCAGAGAGGGGCAGGCCAAGCCATGCACTGTGAGCCTGGAACAATTGGGAGGAACAGGAGTTCAGGAGACACCTAGGGCAATGCCCCGACACTCTGAGGCATTTGTGGGATGAGCCCTGGCAGCCCTGCTCACAGCACAGAGGGGGCTGGGAGGAAGGGCTCTTGGTGTCCCGCCGTCAAGCCCCTGGCACCAAGCGTGGCACCAAGTAGGGCTCAGTGTCCTGCAAATGGTGGAGATTGAGCAGAGGCAGCATGGGTCAAAGCAGGTGGAGAAACATGCCTGCCTGCTTCTGCCCAAGAGCCTGCTCTGTCATGGGATAACTCCATTCTCTTCCTTCTAGGGCTTCAAGGGACACACGGGTGATTCTGGCGCACCTGGTCCCCGGGTAAGTGGGCGCTTCACTTTGGAGGTCCCCCCCAGGTGGTCAGAGCTTACACTTCCCAGACAGAAGTTTCCTGCAGCCTGCAGGCCATGGCAGTGCCTTGCCCAAGAGAGGAAGTGGGGCACACCAGCCTGGAGCACGCCAGCACAGGGGCACCTTGGAAGCGCCATCCCCTACCCCTTGGCCTAATTCTCTCAGGTGGTTTGTCGGGGGGCCAGACATTGTCATTGCCAACTAGTTTGACCAAATCAGTCTGGACTCAGGTGTGTCATGCACATCAGCCCTGAGCCCTATGAGGGGGTTGATGGTATTAGGTTCATTTTACAGAGAAGGAAACTGAGGCCCAGAGGACATGAGTGATTTCCCAAGGTCCTAGAGCTTCTTTATGGAAAGCATCACTTTTACCCCAGATGAGAAAACCCCAGAGACTATTTTCTTAACCTTTAACTCTTCTGCCTCCTCTGAATACCCAGAATGGAAGTGACATTAGGGGTCAGCTGGTTAGATCCTTTGCATGGTCTAGATACTGAGGAGCAAGCGCAGGTGTAGAGAGGGTCAGGTGGTTGAGCGGATAAGGAGGCAGCATTCAAGTGCATTTGCCAGCGCTATCAGCTGCCGTTCTGCCTGAGCTGCACAGAGAGGCACAGCGTGGCTCCAGGTGCTCACATCTGGCCTTGGGTGTGCCACAGACCTCAACTCAGGGCCAGGGCTCCGCATATAGGAGTTGACAGGTCCCTGGGTCTCCACCTCTCCCAAGTCCTCCGATGCCCCTGTGGTTGAGGCAGCCAGTGGCTGAAGCCCCCCCCTTCCCTAATAGCAGGACTTTTTCTTCCTAGGGAGAGCCTGGTGCCGTGGGGGCCTCCTGGCCAGGAAGGGTTACCAGGAAAAGACGTAAGTGGGGTCCTGTAGGGTCTGGCTGGGCTGAGGGTAGGGTATCAAGGAAGTGACACCCAGGAACTGCCCCACAGTGGTTGGTGGCAGCACTGCTAAGGGGCACACAGATGATGTGGCAGGATTGGTTGGCAAGGATGAGATTGGAGGCTCCAGCCTAGTGGGTGGGTACCTGGGCTTTATGTTTGATAAGGAAGCTTTTCTGGATCAGTCGTGATTTGTCCATTGGTACAAATGATAGGCCTGTTGGGTCTGGCCTTAAATGGACTTGAGAGGCATTTCAGAGTTTCTCCTGGATGATTTCTTCATCTCTCGGGCTCTGCAGTGCTCAAAGCATCTGCAGCCCTCACCGCCACCACCGTGTGCTGCGTTAATTGTGTATCACTTGAACAGTTCTCATGTTTATATGGTGTTGGGATCTGGACAGAACAAGAGAATTTATTTTGTTTGTTTTTTGAGATGGAGTCTCACTCGTTGTCTAGGCTGGAGTGCAGTGGCCCCATCTGGGCTCACTGCAACCTCCACCTCCCGGTTTCAAGCAATTTTCCTATCTCAGCCTCCTGAGTAGCTGGGACTACAGGTGTCTGCCACCACGCCTGGGTATTTTTGCATTTTTAGTAGAGATGGGGTTTCACCTTGTTGGTCAGGCTGGTCTCGAACGCCTGACCTCAGGTGAGTCACCTGCCTTGGCCTCCCAATGTGCTGGGATTACAGATGGGAGCCACTGCTCCCAGCCAGAACAAGGAAAGCTTTGAACTCAGGTGTACAAGTGAAAAATTTGAGATCCAGAGAGATTAAGGGACTGACTTATGGTCACCCAGAGAGTCAGAGACAGGAATAGCTTGCCTGGAGTCCAGAATCCACCAGCTCCATGTTCCCCAGGGACCAGCCGTCTGCAAGTGACATCCTGCAAGGTGGTTGGACATGTGGGATGCAGAGTGGCCTCATGGAATTGGCCATTTGGTCAGAGGCAGGGGCACCAGATACCGAGGTGCAAAGTGGTCTCTTGCCTACCCTGTGTGTCCTTCAAGACCTGCCTTTAAACAGTGACGAAGTGGACTCTTCCCCAGTGGTTCTTGACACACCAGAGCACATAGCCCCTGCATCTGATCTGCTGCCAGGAATGATGGAGCTGGAAAGGATGCTTAGGAGAAATCTGATCTAGGTCACATGCTTTCTTAGCTGTGGAATCTGTTTTACAAGATCAGTATAGTGTATGGAGCCCTATGCATACAGCTAAAAGTAGAGCCTACCCCAACCCCACCCAAAAGGGGGCCTTTGAGAATCCTGATACAGTTCATCCCCCTCCCCCTGCACTTTGATTTGTAGAAAGGGTGATGCAGGGTGCTATCCAGGCAGGAATGTGACTGGTATCAGCTGGCCCAGTACACCAGAGTAGAGCTGGGATGGGACCCTGGGATGCCAGGTGATGGGCTCTGCTTCCTCCCCTCCATCTTAACTGTTTGACCTTTATTTTAAAAATCAATTTTCTAGAGTGTTTTGCAGTCAACTTTGTGTAGGAGCATGTCCAAGTTTCTGATTTTTTATCCATCTCATGGTTAGGTTACGCCTGTCACGGGGCTGCTTGGAAGACCCTGCAAGGTGGTGGTGAATCACACTGCCTGGCAAACTGGAAGGTGCTGTGCACCTGGGTGGCATTGATTTTTTACCTTGGTGGCTCAGACATGAATGGTTCCAGGTCACCATATAGTGAATCAGGAAAAGAACTTCAAGAGAGATTCTCTCCTCCTGATACTTCTCTTAGTTCAAGATGGAGCCACCTAAAGTCCCTGACACCAGATGGAGGATGTCTAAGACGTAACTGAATAAATGGATGCACAAATGCGGGCTTGCATGCATTTACTCATGCACAGGAAGGGAGTTTGTCCATATTTGGAATAATGGAAAATTGATGATGAAACATGCGGAAGTTTGTTGGCTCCTCTGGGTAACTCAGCGAGGTTTGGTTAACATTTGAAGTTGTGATGCCATCATCTTCACACAGCGACTTGGTAATGACACCACCTCTCTCTCTTTCTTCCAGGGTGACACTGGACCCGCTGGGCCACAGGGTCCCCAAGGACCGAGGGGCCCACCGGTGAGTTTTGCTTTGCGATGAACGCGCTTCATGTTACTGTTGGGCCAGTTATACAATGACATTTAGTTAGTTCCCTCTGGTGCCACTGTATATTTTGTTAAACAATTGCAATATGTTTTAGCAGTTGGTAAATAGTTGTCCCTGTAAGTCCCCCTAGTCACCTCCCCCAGTGCTCAGATTCTTTTCTGGGACCCTCTCCCCCACACAATATAAAAATTACAAAGATGCCACTGGGCACCACTGGGACCTTATAGGACCTGGCCCTGAGGGTCTGCTCTAGCTCTGGGCCACACTAGGAGTTGGTGCTTGCTAGAGGTTAGTTTCCTGGGGCTGCTGTAACCAAGCACCATGAGTGGAATGTGGTACACAGCGGAAATGTGGTACACAGCGGAAATGTGGTACAGAGGGAAGGTACCGCGAATGTACACAGCGGAAATGTGGTACACAGCGGAAATGTGTTGCCTCATGGTTCTAGGGGCCAGAAGCTTGAAACTCAGATAAACAGGGTTGATTCCTTCTGAGCCTGAGACAGAATCCGTTCCAGGTGTCTCCCCCAGCTTCTGGGGCTTTGCTGACTCTCTAGGGTATTCCTCAGATTGTGGGGGAGCACCACCCTGGCCTTTGTCTTCATCTTCACATTGGGTTCTCCCTGCTTGTGCCTCTCTCTGCAGGTCCCCCCCCCACTTTTTTTTTTTTTGAGATGGAGTCCTGCTACTTCGCCCAGGGGGGAGTGTAGTGGTTGCAATCTCGGTTCATTGCATCCTCCACCTCCCAGGCTCAAGTGATTCTCCTGCCTCGGCCTCCTGAGTAGCTGGGATTACAGGAGCCCACCACCATGCCCGGCTAATTTTTTTTTTTTTTTTTTTTTTTGTATTTTTAGTAGAGATGGGGTTTTGCCGTGTTGGTCAGGATGGTTTCGAACTCCTTTCCTCAAGTGATCTGCCCGCTTCAGCCTCCCAAACTGCTGGGATTATAGGCGTGAGCCATTGCCCTGGCCCAAAGTTCCCCTTCTTATAAGGAAAACTTACTGAGTAAAGGGCCCACCCTATTCAATATGACCTTATATTAACTAGTTACATTTGCAATGACCCAATTTCCCAATGAGGTCACATTTAGAGGAACTGAACATTAGGACTTCAACTTAAAAATTTTGGGGAGCACGATTGAACCCCATAGCATTCCATATGATTGATAAATATTTGGATGCTATCTCTGCCTGTTTGTGCACAGAGGCAAATCCTTCTTTTATCTAAGAGCCTGAGAGAGTATGAAGAAGAAGTTCAAAAACAGATATTTAGGTGCCCAGTGTTGTGCAAAGAGAAAGGCGTACATATCCCATTTAAGCCCAGGGGCCATCTTAGAAAGCCGGCTTTGACATCTGTGTCTATGTGTATATTATTGTCGATATAATTCATGCTAATTGTAGAGGCAACCAGACAGAATTGAATGTTACAAAGTAACAAGAAAATGTCCTCTTCACCCCCACCCCAATCCCACACTCCGGAGGAAACCACTGTCGGAAGCATTTTGTGTATCATCTAAAATATTTTCAATACACCTACGAGCATGTAGAATACAGATTTCGTATACAACACTTCATTTTTTGCAACTGGCTTATTCTGTGTAGCTTATATGTTGTTTATTTTTTGAATGAGTCATGGAGGAAACAAGTGAATGAATATTGGCTTCCCAAGTCAAGGTCACGCAGCTTGTAAGAGCTTTAGGTCAGTTTGAAACTAAGTCTTTCTGATGCTAAATCCGGTGTTCTCCACCCTACTGTGGACATGTGTGGGCTTAGTCTTCGAGATCCTAGAGATGGGGTGTGTGGCAGGTCCTATGAGCTCGGATGTCCCATCTTCTCAGAACTTACCAGGTAGAGCTACATTGTCCTCTGATGAGGCCACGATGACCCAAATGAGCTGAAGCCCAGCCTCCCCCGGGCGTGAGCTCTCAGTGGGGTGACATCAACCCCACGGGGAAAACGTTGATTCTTGAGGGGTCAAAGACTATGATGGTGTGTGTCAAATGCAGATACGTATATAGTATATAAACAGATGTGTACCTTAGCTATGATATTAAAATTTCATGTGAAGATATTAAGAAAAATGTCTAAAAAGGCAACTGGAGAAGGAATGATAAGGACAAAAATTAGAGAAACTCTGCTCCAGAGCCCCCCCCCCCAGGAGTCCAGTGGTTCTGACCAGGTCCCCCTGGCCCCCTCACTGGGCTTTTGCATCCAACTCTGGAGTTCAGCCATCAGGGCTTGATTTCTCCCTCTCCTGTATTCATCACGTGGACTAGGTGAGTTTCTTCACTTCTCCCAGGACTCAGTTTTCTCATCTGTAAAATGGAGGCAATTTGAATGGAGCAAGGAGACTGTAAGAATCCAGCAAGGTAATCCAGTGAAGTGACAGAACAGTGCCAAGCCCTCGAAATGTGCCCAGGCCAGGCCCTCTCCACTCCTGGAGGCAAGAGGGGCCTTAGCTCTGCTTCTCTCCCTGGCCTCTTGGCATCAGGCAGCAATCAAATTCTTGATAAGTGCAAACACATGCAAAGGCACAGAAGAGGGAAAGGGAAGTGATTTCTTTTTTGGAGACAGGATCTTGCTGTGTTGCCCAGGCTGGACCGCAGTGGCATGATCATGGCTAACTGCAGCCTCAACCTCCTGGGTTCAAGCAGTTCTCCTGTCTCAGCCTCCCAAATAGTTGGGACCACAGGTACATACCACCATGCCCAGCTAACTTAAAAAAATTTTTTGTAGGTATGAGGTCTTGCTATGTTATCCAAGTTGGTCTTAAACTCCTGGGCTCAGGCAATCCTCCCATCTCAGCCTCCCGAAGTGCTGAAATTATAGGTGTAAGCCACCATGCTTGGCCAGGAAGTGACATTTGGAGAGCAGTGAGTGCTCAGAACAGATGTGTGAGGTGGAAGAAGGCAGCTGGCCTGGTGAGGTTGTGAAGGGCTCCACGTACCACATGCTGGGTGGGGGATGGCCCCGAAATCCCAAGGCCCCCAAAGGCTGCTGTGTGGTTCTAGCTTGTCCCCATCAATTCTCAGGTAGATCATAAGGAATTTGATATCAAAAATGAGCTACTGAAGTTTTCCAAGCATTTATTGTTTTAAACACAGAGCACTTCCAAGGTCTTTCTCTGACAACATCATTTTTACTCCACTGAAACTTCTGTGCTTTTCTGAGTAAGGAGAAGGGTGCTAGCAGGCCCCACAAGGCCACACAACTTTTAACTAGACACTGAATATGTACGGAGCGCCTCCATCAATAGTTGTGGTGATTGTGAATGTATGGGTGGCCTGAAAACTTGCATTTTCCTTTCTCTAAAATCTGCAATGACCCGAGAGTAAGAATAGCCCGTATGGCAACCACCTTACAGCCACCAGCCTCCAACAGGCACCAGTGGAGCTGAGTTCAGTGCTGGGAACTGCATGAGGAACTGACATGATTCATTTATTGAGTTCTGTCCAAACCCTGTGAGACAGGTACAATTGCTGTCCCCATTCACAGATGAGAAATGGAGGTACAGAGAAGTCTAGTAACTTGCCCAAGGTCACCCTGCAAGTCAGTGGCACAGCCAGGATTTGGACTCCAGCATCTCGTTCAAGAGCCTGCAGCTCCAGCACCCACCCTGGCTGGTGTGTGCTAGATGTCCTTGTCAGAAAGATCATCCTGGAAGGAGCGGTCTTGGAATAGGAGTTTGGAGCTCCAAAGAGTTAAAAAGGGGCTGGGCATAGTGGTTGACACCTGTAATCCCAGCTCTTAGGGAGGCAGAGGTGGGAGGATAGCCTGAGCCCAGGAGTTTGAGACCTGCCTGGGCAATATAGTGAGACCCCGGTCTCCACAAAAAGGAAAAAAAAAGACAAAAAACAAGTTGAAAAGGGGAGTTGTGGTTTCCATTCCTGGGAAGCAGAGACCAAAGGGGCTTGGTGAGGGAGGGCAGGACACAGGAGTGGCTCTGTAGCCCAGGAGGGAACCAGGTCCCAGCCCCAGTAGGCCTCAGGTGCACAGAGCATAGGCAGCAGCCCCAAACCACCCTGCCTTCTGTGCACATGGCCTGTGTTGGCACCCTATGCTGCTGTGTCTTGGCCCTTATCCTCCCTGCAAAGGGAAGATTAGAGGGAGAAGGAAGAGAGATACAATTTCCATAGGGATAAGGCGAAGTACATATTTTTAGAGGGACACAGATGGGTTGGTGGGCGGAGGAAGGTACAGGGAGAAGCGTTACGCAGCGTTCACGGAAGGGCCGAGTACGGGTAAGTAGTCCACAAATCCAGCTGGCTGCTCTGATTTTAGACCTTACTAGCTCAGTGATCTCTGGCAGGTCCCTGATGGGGTATCTGGGATATGGGGATAAAGACGTTTGTGCTGCATGATTCCTGCAGGATCCAGTGACATGAGGCCAGGGCCGTGCATGTGTTTGGAGGCACAAGGTGGAAGCTGTATTTATGATCTCTGACCCATAAGGCATGTGCTTAAGGAGGGGCAGAGCAGTATGAGATGGAATCAGTGCTGCCTACGTTCAGATCTCAGCTTCTCCCCCTTGCCTCGCAGGCAGGTGGCTCAGCATTTCTGAGCCTCAGTCCCCCTGTTTGTAAAAAGGTGATGATGGTTTGTGCCTGATGTGAGCAGTGAGTGAGTTAATGCATGCAAAATGAGAAGCCCTTATAGAAGTCTGGTACGTAAGAAGTGCCCGGTTAGCATCAGCTACTTTATACTGGAACATGCTTCCATGAATCTAACATATTTGTGAATACATGCTTCACAGATTATAGGGCATTAACACTTTTTGGTTAAAGTATCAATGGAAACTGGTTCTCTAGGATGTCCCTGGTTCATTATTCAGCAGCAAGCCTCCTGTGTGTCTGGCACTACACTGGAGGCACATGAGGAGGCTGTCTTCTCCCAGGCTGGATACATCAAGAATGATAAGGCATAGACCCTGCCTTTGGGTTACTCATGGCAGGGAAGAGGGCCAGGTAAAGATGCAGAAAGCAACAGGAATCTGCCCTGAGTGGGGGAATGTGGTAGGCAGAGGAAGAGACCAACACAGCCTGGGAATTGAAGCTGTGAATTTTTGGCTTGATAGAAATGTGTCTGATCTTCAAAAGGAGTAGCCGGGAACACTCTTGAGCTTTCTTGTTTTTTTACTCTACTGGGATCTTATTGGTTAAATGTATTCACCAAAACTATGTGCACAATATATCTCTGTGAAGTTGGATAAAACTAGACTTGCAAGCCTCAGTCCTGGAATCTGGAGCAAATGGACCTTCCATTTTGTAGCTGCATGACTCTGCACAAGCCATTTTTCTTCTCTGTATCTACATCTTTTAAATGGGAGCATAGTGGTCTCCTCAGTGGGGGAGTACAAGGAGAGAGGTGTGCAGATGTGCTCCCTAAGTTGAGACCAGCACTGTGGCAGTGTGAGCAATTGTGTGTATGCTGGGTTGTTAGATGGCTTGTTTGTTCCTTTACACAGCAACTGAATGGAAGGATAAACAGATGAATGAAGGAGGGAAGGAATGAATGAGTCTGGTCATAATCATTTACTGCACCTCAGCTGTGGGCACCATTCACCAGGCGAGACTTTTTCATGCCCACAGACATTTAATTTCACAACAGTATTATGAATTAAATATTACAAGTTCCTTTTAGAAGTTGAGAAACATCCTCTGAATAAGGAAGTGGTTGACTGAGAGCCACAGTGGTGAAAGTAACAGATTCTGTGTAAAAACAAGTCCTGTACATCAGTCTATCTCTTTGTTCCACTGCCCTGCTCTTTGATGTCCTGGCAGGATGATTATCTCTGTTTCTTCCCCAGGGCAAGAATGGACCACCAGGATCTCCAGGAGAGCCTGGCCCTCTGGGAACCCCCGTGAGTACTCTTTGGCTGCTATGTGGTGGCATTGGGGTGAGCTTTGAAAGGGCTTATGGCTCACATTACAGTTTGTCTAGCCTCTATCCCATCAGTGGGGGACATACGGGTTTGAGTGGTAGAAATAGGTTGGAGGCAAGAGGCTCCATGGGGCCCTTTTTTAAGATTTAAAATACATATGATCATGCTCTTGGCTCTTTGTTGACTATAACCACAGGCATCTATGGTCTACAACCACAGGCACCCAAAACTATTAAACACTTTTTTAAAAAATGTGTAATGAGGTTGTGGAACAAAAGTTTGATGTTTCCAGAGAATGGGAGGACAGGGTCAGGCTGAGCAACCTTAACCATCTCGAATGAAGGAAAGTGTGCAGCATGGGAATGGAGGTGGGGGACAGGTGTGCTGACAGGATCAACAGGCAGGTAGCAGAGAGAGAGCTCAGCTGGCAGGTAGTAGAGAGAGGGTGTGTACCAATCAGCAGAGTCCTGGTCAGCTGAATGCAGGATTTGGGGTTCAGGCCTGGTGGGTGGGGGGACATGGTGGGAAGATGGTCCTTTAATGGGTTCTAGGATTGGATAAGAAAAACTCTGGCCCTCGTCTCCTTCCAACCTAGTCTTCTTGTATTTTTACTTGCTAAAATCGGCCACCTGACTCAGAAGGCCACCGTGAGGTGTGGTGAGTCAAGTATCAATTGTGTTGGGCAGCAGGCTGACCAGGACTTGGTACTTCAGATACTGCAGTGACTAGCTCATCTCAGTGTGCAAGGAACTTTCCCAGATGGAAACTCCTGCATCCTCCTGGTTCCAGGCAAAATGGACATCTGATCACCGTAGCGGAGACCCTCCTGTTGCTGGACTAGGGACAGCTATGCAAAAGGCATCCAATTTCCTAGCAAACGTGATGACCTCCCTAAGGGGCTATGGTGTGGGGCCTGTTGCTGCTGGTGAGACAGAACAGAGGAGGTGGGATTAGGTCATGAGGCTGGACCCATCACCTCCCCCTCATGCAGAGCTGACCCTGGAAGTACTGACCCATGCAGGTGGCTCCCAGAAAAGTTGAAGTTGAAAGATTCCCAAAGGTCTTTCCCAAAATGTGATTCTACGAAGTAAGCCTTGGCCGCCTCATGAGCAGTGGGATGCCATCTCACTAGAGCACTCCTTGGAGGACTCCACACATCTCAGCATCTTTGTTGAATATCTGTCTCAGTTTGTTTTTGTTGCTTTGAATGGAAAGACACTTGGCTGTTTATAGGGAGACCTCTCATCTTCTTCCCCTGCCTAAGACAGCACTACCAGGAGGTCCAAGACCCCGTGTCTTTTCCTAACCGATCCCCCCTCCATCATGGGAGGATTTGTGTGTTGTGTGGATGTCTCAGGCCTTTTGAGTTCAGAGTGGTCACAGGTTTCTGAATCTGCTTAAGTTGGTCCATGACCCTGAAGAATTCATTCCTAGTTTTCTCTTTGCAGGGCCAGAAAGGAAACAGAGGAGAAAATGGCAGCCCAGGACTTCCTGGCTTCCCCGGGTCCCCGTGGGCCTCCGGTAAGCAGAGAACCCCAATGGGGGCCAAGACACCTGGCTCCAGGTTGTGACATTCATGTGCAGTACTTCCCTGCCGCCACCTCCTGTGTCCTCTGTTCTCTCTGCTCAGGCCATGATGACCTGATGTAGGGTCAAAGTTGCATCATGATTTATGAGACAGTAGCATACTCAGAGATCACACCTGCGTGGGAATCTCAGTGCCATTCCTCTTTATTCACGAGATCTTAGGAAAGTGTTGTAACCTCTCAGGCTTTAGCTGTCTCATCATTCAAATGAGGGACAATGACAGCATCTACTTCTGAAGATTAAATGAGATTATTCATATAAAGGCATCAGCAATGGTTCCTGACCCACTGCAGGTGTTCAATAAATACAAACCATTGTAAGAATGCATGTGGTGGGACAGTGGTGTTGAACAACCATTGTAAGAATGCATGTGGTGGGACAGTGGTGTTGAACATTATCCTAGAACTTGAAGAACCCTTGGCAATAATTGTAGAGATAAGCAAGTTTGAGCCGTAGGGTCAGAACACGTAGGTGATTTACTCAAAGCCATGTGGTAAGTTTGCTCTCCACCTCGTCCTTGAGTCAAGGTCTCCTGAGTGGACAGCTTAAGGCAGGGGGAAGCTGTAAGGTAATCTTTGCCAAGTTTCTGGAAAGAGAGATGCGGAGGGATTCAGACATTTCCAAGTGGAGCCCTCTGGTGTCGTCTGCATATTCCAGTCCACTCCTCCGACTGCTGACCTGATGAGTGAGGCTTGCATGTAACATACAAGAGTAGAGAGCTTACCCATGTTCTTGTCCTTCCCCTTCGATTTAATTCTGACCCCTCTGCGTGCCCCACTGCCAGCCAAGCCCAGCCTATTGTAGGTGGTAGCCCCCTCTTACCCTTTTCTACCATGCTGCCCCAGGCTTTGCGTAGTCCTGTTGACTGATTTTTATGTGGGCCTACTCACTCCATTGTTAAAGGCCAAGTCTCCTTCTCCATCCCCTTGTTAATAATCTGCTGCCAATGAGCAGCCAGGCACCCACTCCTGTGGATGCGCTGCAGCGACTGCTCCTGAGTCATGATAACAGCAAGGTGTGTCCAGCCCTCACTACCTCCCTGCTGCTGCCTGGTGTGCTTTAGGAGAACAAACACATTGACACCTCGCCGTCATCCTTGAGGCAGATACCACCACTGTTCTCATTTTATAGATGAAGACACTGAGGCACAGAGAGCTTATGGAAGTTGCAGGGAGGTTGTCCAAGGTCACAGAGCCGAACAGTGGAGGAGCCAGGAATTGAACCTGGAGCCCAGTGTCTTATTGGCTTCCTGTTTCACACATTGTGAGCCTGCTTCTCAGAGAGGCCTCCTGACCACAACAGGACTATTTGTAAAACTGATATCCTGGAGGCCCTCTTCGGGGAGTCATACCCATCCCATTGACCAGGAGCTCTTAACCCACGATTCTTCTTCCTAACCTCGGGTGAATTTTTTGCCTTCCCATGCGCAGGCTGAGCAGAGAGCCTGTCTGGGATGTCCTTGACCAGGTAGAGCGTTGATTGCTGCATTTGCTGGAACATGACTTGAGTGGAGATGTCAGTTTTAAAGACAGTCTTAGTACTGATGTTGGGCTGATGCTGCAAAGCCACTGATATTCTGTTCTGTTTTGCAGGGAGAACCAGGAGAGAAAGGAGTGCCAGGCAAGGAGGTAAGTATCACACACACACTCACCCCTTGGCAACCCTTTCCTGTGGGTGGGCAGTCTATGCGGGCACAGGCCCTGGGCTCAGAAAGGCCCTACACTTGCCTTAACGCTCCCTACCCTCACTGTCTTGAAATCCTTAATGTCTTTTGAACAATTGGCTCATGTTTTAATTTTGCACGGAGCCCCACAAATTATGTAGCCAGTGCAGGTGCACGGTCTTGATAGGTCTGTTTCACTGGTTTAATCCCTCAGCATCCAAGCTATCAACAAATCCTGTCAACTCTGACTTCAAAATACCTGTTGGTTTTGTCCAGTTCTCTCTGTCTCTGCCACTGGGACACTAATCTGATGTGTCATCTGCTCTCGCTTGAGTACTGCAGCGATCCCCTAATGGATCTCCCTCTTGTCCAGCCTTGCCCCTCCGCAGTCCTCCACCCAGCAGACAGAGGGTCTGCAGAACATAAGCCTGTGGAGATGCTGTGGTACGACCGGCAGCTCTGGCCTTCCCCTGCATGCTCCGTGGAATCCAGGCTGCCCCAATCCCACCAATCCCCTCCTTCTCGAAGCTCCGGTCACTCTGGCCTTTTCCTGAGACACGCCAAGTCCTTTTCCAAGGGCCCTCTTTTCCCATGCTTATTCCTATTCATCCTGAGGTCCCAGCTGAAATGTTGCTTTTGCCAACTTTCCTTGACCACTGAAGCAAAGCAGACCCCCCCACAATGCTTGCTTTTAGCACCCTGCTGTGTTCTGCTGCAGCCCGGGAGACCAACACAGACTAGATAACAAAAATATTTGATGAGAGATGAACGGAAGAATGATTGAATGCTGAGAAAGGAGGTCTATGGAAATTAGCTTCTCCGTTTCAAAGCCTGCATCCTCCCACTTGAATGAGGAAGATGTGTTTTTACCCTGTGCCTTTGGGTCACTTTCTTAACTGCAGGGAGGTGGTCACTTCCTTGAAGCTGGATCGGATAGCTTCATATTCGGAAAGCGTTTGCTCTTTGCCTCAGCCATAGGGTGTATTATTCACTCATTGTCCAATCACTGTTTTCCTCTGCTTCCTGGATTGGGATGAAGGGGAAATACCCATAGCTCCCATTTCTAAGGGAGTTTGTACTTGGGCTACTGCCTACACAGATTCTCTGTGGACTTTCCAAATAAATTCCAGGCTAAGCAGGCACCCTAGGTCTTACCGACCTGATCCAGCTCTCCCCTTAGAATGGGAAGCTCCTGCTTCCCCATGCCCAATATGTCCCCACCTTCTCCCATCCAAGGCTTGGTCTTCACTCTTTCACCTGCCTGGAGCACCTATCCTGCCACCTTTTGTTGTTAAATTATATCCAACTTTCAAGGCTGCATGATTCCCAACTTATAGAATCATGCTCTTTCACCCAGGAATACTGAGGCACCTTTGGGTACTTACATTACAGAAATTATATCAGTCTGCCTGTGTTAGAATCAGCTCATGCCCACCTCCTTCTCATGGACAGGCTGTGAACTCTGTGAGAATGAGGACCATGTCTCATCCCTGCCCTCTGCATAGGTCACAGGGCTGAACATGTCACCGGCACGGAAGGGATGCAGTGAATGCTTCTGAAGCTGAAATGGCTCCGAAGGGCTCAAGAGTACTTTCTTGGCTTTCTTCTTTTGAATCAATGTAGAGTCTATCAATCAGAAGATAGGACAAGAGACAAGAGCCCCTGGGCTGAATTTCCTTCCCCAGTAGCAAGCTCTGCTTTCCACGTGTGTGCTGTCTAAGAGGCAGACAGACAAGCATACCTTGGTCATCATATCTGGGGGAGAAGGAAAGTTAGATGTCAGCTGGCAGGAAAGTAGCCTGTGCGTGAGGATGGACGCTGGCCAGAGGGATTAGCCAATGCTTTACAGAGGAGATGGCAGAGGAGCTGGGGGCGAAGAGGGAGCAAAGAGACATTCCAGGTGGAGAGAATGACAGAAGCAGTGGGGACTGCGGGCTGTGTCTTTTGTTCCCTGATGTGACTGCCCTCCAGGAGAGGGTAGGGACTGTGGGAACATAGAAGAGGGCCACTTCTCTAAATGGTCAAGGAGGGCTTCCTGAAGAGGAGGCCTGCAGGCCAGGTGGGAAGTAGGTATCTGGACAGAGAGGTGAGGAGCATGCTGCAGGCTCAGGGACGATGAGGAACAGAGGCCATGAACCCACAGAACCGTCTGTCCCCTACGCTAGAGCCATCCAGGGCAGTGACAGCCTGCTAAAGACAATTCACGCATTGCCTGCTGCACATGTTAAAGGGAGTGGAATACACCCCACAAGAAATAGTGGAGGAATCTGGAGTGGCCAACCAGGGGCTGGTGCCATCAGTCTAAGGCAGACAGTGGCAGGAGGAAAGGAGAGAAGACTCAGTGTGCTCCCCCACCATGTAGGCACAAATCAGAAGGGAGCCCTCGGGGGGACCTTATCTTTTGAGGATCCTTTGTCGTCAGCATGCAGGACTGTGAAGAACCAGGGAGGCAAGGATGTCAGTGCAGAGGGCCTGGGGCAATGACTGTCCTTCTTTCTCATTGCAGGGGTCCCCTGGGAAGCCTGGAGAGCCTGGATCCAAAGGAGAAAGGGTGAGTGGGGGAGCACAGGCACCTTGAACACGCAGAATGTGACCTTTGCACAATGCCTGTGGGATCCCGAGGCTGGCCTTTGTCCAAGGCAGTTAGTAAACAACCGCCTGGATCGCGCTGCCTGTAGTGGTTTTGTTCACTTTTTCATGGATGATCACCAGCCCCACAAAGGGAGGTTCTTTCCCCCCCAGTATTGTTTGTAGTCGATGTTATTATTTCTTTTCTTTCTTTCTTTCTTTTTCTTTTTTTTTTTTGGTTATTAGTTTAAGGAGTAAAATCATCACAATTAGAAATTCAAAGGCAAGCCTTGGGAGACATTGACAGATTTCTTTCTCCCCCATGTGCGAATGCCCGCCGAGACGGGCTCAGCTCCCGAAGTGCCAATTTGCCGGGAGCCAAATTTGTCGCCGGAGGTGACAAGGGGAACAGATTTTCCCATAATGAATCGCCTTGGCGTTACACTCAGAAAGGCTTTCTTTACATTTCATTTCTCCAAAAAACAACAGGGGGAAAGACATTTTTTTTTCTTTTTCTTTCTGGGTTTTGCTGAAGAGCCAGTGGAAGGCGGGCGCGTTCTCACACTCACGACTGCTGCTCCCTTTGGAGGTTTTATGCATCTCGTTTGCCCACAATCCTGCGTTTGGTCAGCCTCACGCTGTCACACTGTTGCACGACACAGACATGGGCATCCCAGGCACACCCAGCCCACCCCCCGCTTGTTTCCCATGGTCCTGAAAAGAATTTATCTCGGCTTTCTTCGCAAGTAGGGTGGGTGGGGAGCCGGCTGGCTTCTCCCACAGCCAGAGGAGTGAGAAACGTGGGGCAGTGTCTCAGGGATTCTCCCCCCGGATCTTCCTCCTGTCTCCTTCCCATGACTTTGATTCCTGTATCCCGTGGCTGTTGGTTCCTGAGTGATGGAGCCAGGGATGGGAGGACATGTGGCTGAGAAGGTGTTGATGTCCCCCCGCCCCCTGAGAATGCGACTCAGGCGCCTGTGGGAGCTACTGCTGCAGAATGTGGGCTTGAATTTTGGTTGACAGCCAAGGAACGCAGACCACCAATGGAATCTCTTCTTTAATACCTAATCAATCCGCGGAGAGCTTGCCTTCCCCCTGTTAAGTGCCTTCGTGGCACATTGCCAGGGAGCCATTAGACTACCCTTTCCTTGATACTCCTGGGAACATTTGAAATATGGGACAAGTCCTGTCACCACAAAGTGATTGCGAGACCTTTAATGAATAGAAAATGCAGTGCCACACGTGCTGCAGGGCCTTGGCATCCAGGTGTACAAACGCCAGGACTTTAATAGACCCCTGGATTCAAGATCGCCGACAGAGATCGCAACATCCAGTGAAATGTGTCATGCCTGGAAAATTGAAGTGACTTCCTTGGATCTAAGTAAATTATTATTTTTGAATTTACTGCTTTTGGGTTATTGTTGAAATATTAAAAGCAAAGCAGGTACATTGTTAAATGGTGAAAATTGCAGGACAAGTGAGTGCAATGAAAATTATATGCCCCTTCCATCTCATCCCTTAGCCCCATCCCCTCTCCAGGGTCTATCACAGTGCTTTTGCTTTTTATCTTTCCAGAGGGAGTCTATGCACACAGAATTGTGTGCGCTGTGTGTTATAAATGTGCATTTACCTTGTGTTTACCCCCTCCCTGCTCTGAGCATATCATACGGTATCTATGGTTTCACTCCTGGCATTTTCCATTTAAGTGCGTATGTTTTAGAGATGTTGGTGACTGCACCACTTTTCTTTCTGTGGCCCTGGGTGATGTCCACGGCCACGCTACACATTTACAGTTACCCTGCTCTCTTTTCTTTTTCTCCCCATGCCTCCCTCTCTCTGCTACACCCCAGCAATGGAATTCCGTTATCTCCGAGGCCATTAATGTGACTGCCATTATTTCCAGACCAATCAGCCATTTGAACTTGCTGGACAAACACACGGTAGCACATAAAGGCAGAAGACCAGACTGCCCTGGGCTTGCCATAACTCCCAAGTCATTGGTCCAGCACTTCCAACTCTGGGCCAGCTGTGGGGAGAGATGAGCCCTAGGCAGTATTGGAGGGCATTGGATAATCCTCTGTGAACTCCCTAGAGCTGAGAGAAAGGAATGGGAGATGACCTGGGGAGGGGAGACACCTCGTTGAGAGAGGGCCACTGTCTCTCTAGCTGACTGAGAGCAAAACCAGGCCAGAAAGGGGCCAGCAGCTCCACCATCAGTCTCAGTGGCCAGGACCAGCCTTCTGCAGGCAGCCTGAGGAGCTGCACTCTTGGGATTGAGAACAGGACTGGAATTTAGCAATCAACGTTCTCATACTGTTCTCTATGGACTCCCTGTGTGACCATGGGCTGGTGGCTTTCTATCTCTGGGCCCTTAATGTTTTCTTTTTTTTCTCTTTCTTTCTTTCTTTCTTTTCTTCTTCTTTCTTTCTTTTACAGTCTCACTCTATCATGCAGGCTGGAGTGCAGTGGCATGATCATACCTCACTGCCATCTCAAACTCCTGGCCTCAAGCGATCTTCCCACCTCAGCCTTCCGAGTAGCTGGGACTATAGGCAATTGCCACTGTGCCTGGCTAGTTTTTTGTTTTTGTTTTTGTTTTGAGATGGAGTCTTGCTCTGTCACCCAGGCTGGAGCACAGTGGCGCAGTCTCGGCTTACTGTAACCTCCGCCTCCTGGGTTCAAGCGATTATTCCGCCTCAGCCTCCCGAGTAGCTGGGACTGCAGGCGTGTACCAACGCCTGGCTAATTTTTGTATTTTTAGTAGAGACGGGGTTTCACCATGTTGGCCAGGATGGTCTCGACCTCTTGACCTTGCGATCCACCCACCTCGGCCTCCCAAAGTGGTAGGGTTACAGGCGTGAGCCACTACGCCCAGCCCCTCTGGCTAGTTTTTAAGAAAATTATTTTTGCTAGTGATGGGTCAGAACATCTTGCCCAGGCTGCCCTTGTTTTCATTTGCACAATCAGGATGGTGCATGTGATGGATTCTGAGGCTCTTCTCACCCCAAGCCACATGTGGGCCACCCAGGGCCAAGGGCTCCCTTTCAGTGATCTAAGAGGCAGACGGGGTGAGTCCCTTTTGCAGCTGCCTGGAGTACAGCTTCCAGCCCTGAGACACATGCTGATATGCTTCTCTCCTCAGGGAGATCCTGGGATCAAAGGTGACAAAGGGCCTCCTGGTGGAAAGGGCCAGCCCGGGGGACCCTGGAATCCCAGGCCACAAAGGCCACACAGGCCTGATGGGTCCCCAAGGACCACCTGGGGAGAACGGACCGGCTGGGCCCCCAGGGCCTCCAGGCCAACCGGGATTTCCAGGACTGAGGGTAAGGATGTTAATGTGGCTTTGAACTTGGGGCTTCTCTGGGCCTAAGGGGAAGCCAAGGAAGTGTGTGGACTTCAGGGGCATCAGGTTACAGATCCCAGTCTTCCAGTGACTGAAGGTGTGACTGGGGCGCTCTGCTCTTCCTCTCTGAATCTGCCCTTCCTTGTCTGCTAAAGGGAAAACAAAATCCTCTTCAGACTGATGATTAAGTGAAATAACATGCCTAGATTAAGAAATCTCAAAAATAGTCCCTCTTCTGTTCAACCCTGTTTCTCAGTGGTAATGAATCCCAAAGACTTCATTTCTTGGGCTGTAGAACTCTCTGCCCAGGACCTTGTGCAAAAGGTGGTTGAGAAGACACCCAGCTCCCAGGGGTCTCAACTTCACTGTGGGATGATTCACCACCCATTTGATGCCTGGCTTTGCCACTCTTGTGTCTGCCTACCTAGAGTACTTCTTCTCATTTCATCTCTCTCTTTTCTTTTCTTTTCTTTTCTTTTTTTTTTTTTTTGAAACAAAGTTTTGTTCTTATTGCCCAGGCTGGAGTGCAGTGACGTGATCTTGGCTCACTGCAACCTCCGCCTCCCAGTTCAAGTGATTCACCTGCCTCAGCCTCCTGAGTAGCTGGGATTATAGGCACACACCACCACGCCCGACTAATTTTTATATTTTTATTAGAGATGGGATTTCATCATATTGGTCAGGCTGGTCTCGAACTCCTGACCTTGTGATCCGCCTGTCTCAGCCTCCCAAAGTGCTGGGATTACAGGCATGAGGAGCCGCACCCAGCCTGCATCTCTCTTTTCCAAAGCTGGGAACAAGGGCTTATTTGGAGTGGTGTTTTTTTCTTTCTTTCAACATCCTTTATTCTAGTGGCAGAACTTTCATTTTACACAATCTCGTGACACAGGCATACATGGGCTATAAAAAGATAATCACAGAGCTCCCTTGCTGGAAGTCCATGTGACCACTCCTTCCTGCTCAGCAGCCCGTATGGTCTTCCGGAGACCCTTGTACTCCTCAGAGCACAAGTCTGGATGACCTCCACGTCCCTGCCAGTTCTGATGCTCTGCAGTTGCGTCAGTTCCTGGTGGCTGTGGTCAGCCTGGGTTTTAGCTGCCCGGAAAGATGCCAGGCAGCCAGAGCCTGTCTCTTGGCCAAGTCCAGTGGAGAGGCTGGAGCACTCAGTTGGCTTCCAGAGCCCTCTTGGAGCCTTGCCAAGTTCTGCCAGTCCTGCTGCTATTGGGCAGTGACGAGAATTTGGGGATTATCATAAAAGATTCTTGGTCAGAAAAGAAGAATAAGGAAATGGAATCTATCTCATGCCAGGTGTGGGGCTATAGTCAGACCCCTGCCCTTGAGGGGTAGACACTGCAGTGGAACCGTCAGACAGGAAGGGACCAGCTCTGAGAGCCTGTGGACAGCTCCTCTAGGTTCTCAGAATCACATGACACTGTGTGAGCTTGGATTGGTAAACTCATCAGCTTCTGTGGACCGAGCACCAGGACTTGGTCAGAAAGTTGTTTAGAGCCATAGTGGACATAAGCAGGGAAAACCAGACCACGGGAACCAGAGCAGCCAGGTGGCCAGGCAGGGGAATCAAACTTGAGTTCACATCGAAGGCAGCCTATAGGCTGTGTCCAAAAGGTGGACACAACTTTGGTAGGGAGAGATTAGGGACCAGACCTCCCAGGTCCAGTGCTAAGAAGGGTGTGTGAGTGGAATTAATGGGCACAGTGGCCTGAGCAGGAAGGAAATCCAGTGAATAAGCTGGAAAGGTATGGAAGGAAGGGCAGCAGTGGCTGAGAGAGCCCAGGGCCCGGGCTCCTGTGTAAATGGGATGGTGCTGCCTGTATAACAGAGCAGGGAGGAAGGGATTCGAGACGTGGAAAAGACTGGTCTAGGAAGATGTGCGTCCCTGTGTAGGTATATACTTCCCACGAACTTCCTGGCTTCCCAAGTCCTCAGGGTTCTTAAATGGTAGAAGTTACTGGGAAGATAAATAACTCTACCTTCCCCTCTCTCCTAGGGGGAGTCTCCGTCCATGGAAACCCTGCGTCGCCTTATTCAAGAAGAGCTGGGGAAGCAGCTTGAAAGTGAGTATCTGGACTATGTTACGGTCTTGCAGAGAAGAGCCCAGGAAGCAGTCCCTTCATTCAGCCTTGAATGCTTTGCATCCCGGAGTAAGAAAGGCACTTGACTAGCAGCTCAAGTGTAGACTCTCAGGGTGTGGAACTCCCTGAAGACTCTGTTCTATCCTTTATCTGACACAGACTTTCTCTAGGAATAGTTCTTCAGCTTTCACTTGATTACCTCTAGTGAAGGAGAGCTCACTATCTACAAAATAGCTCTGCTGCGATCATTTATTCTAAGCATGGAGTCATTTATCTAGTCTGTAAATAATTTTGGTTATTTACTGCTGTGAGCCTCATGAAACTCACAATCCAGAGGAGGAAGTAGATAAATAAATAGGATGGTGTTAGTGAAGTCAAAAAAGTTCTTTCATTTTATTTGTCACAGAAGGCATTAAAAGAGGACAGAAGAACATACCTAAGATAGTTCAGAGGCCAGGGGGTAGATGAGTGAAGGCTTCCTGGAGGAGGGGCCATGTGAGCTGCAAGTTGAAAGATGAAACATGACCCCAGCTCTATGGAGCAACATGTGTGCAGGCCCTGAGGGGGAGCAGGCAGGCATAGTGCTTTCAAGGAACTAAAATCCTTTCAGTCCTGCTGCACTGACTCATTGTTGAGTCCCCAGGTCTAGCATGTGCCTGTGCGTAGCAGATGCTTAGGGACGGGGAAAGGTAGGAGGGTGCTAGTAATCATGCCAGCATGTCAGCATTTGCCAAGGTCAGCTGAAGTTCTCAGCACTTGCAAGTGTTACCCGCAGAAACCTCCAAACCACCTCATGAGGCTCATGTAATTGTTGCAAGAATTGTTAGAAGCAACACTATTAGGAGCTAAGTAACTCACTTAAGGTTGATGAGCTGGGAAGACCTGGCCAGGATTTGTACCCGGGCAGCTTCACTAAAGGTTCTATGCTCTTCATCCTCTTCATCACCAAGCTCTCTTGAACAACAGCCATTCCCATTCCCTCTGCAATGGGAAATTGGAAGAGAAGAAAGTCACACAAAATCTTGTTGCAGCAAAGAAGAGAAATTCATAACTACTCTCCAGGAGCACAAGGACAAAGGGGGGAGGGCACGTTTATTCACATGATCATGTCTCAGTTATTTTGTACCTCCCATTGTGAGATTCTGTGCTGCCAGCAAGGACATAGCAGTAAACAGGATGGCCCTCCTTCCTGTGCTCTTGAGTGTCCAGGGGAACACAGTCCATTTCCATACAGGAAAAACACCATGTTCTTTTTCCTACATGGAAATGAAAGCAAAGGACTGTTTCCTGGAACAGACAGCAAGGAGTGAGTTTTGGGTGGGAGAAGGAGGCCATGAGGGAAATAAGGGCCAGACTGGAGGATACCATGGGTGGGTGGTGTTCTGAGGTCTCATGTGTGTAGAACTCTGAGTTCAACCTTCTGATGTTGGATTCATCAGTGACAGATGTGACCTTTGCTTTTGAGGGATCTCAGCCCCAGAGCAAAGACAAGGCCCTTTTGGAATAGGGTTGGATAGAGAATCTGCTGGGCTGAGTCCTTTCTTCCAAACAGGGCTTTGAGGAAGGAGCATCCACTCCCACTTTAAAGATGAGAAAATCAAGGCTCGGAGAAGTTGAGTAATTTGTCAAGGTCACAGAAGTGGACCACCTGTCCTCCTGCCACCTTGTGAGAGGAGCAGTATGAGAGAGACACTCTGGGAAGTGATCAACCAGGCAGTCAGAAGAACCTGACTCCACCTTGGTTTCACTACCGAACACCTGGGGCCTTGAGTAGCCTCCCAGCCTCTGGTCTTGGTCACACTGTTGGCAACATAGGGGTTTGGGCCTGATTACCTATGACTGCATGGCAAACAAAGACTGCCCATCGTGGCCACCAGATGGGCACTATACCCTCTGTCCCACTGAGAGGCTGCCAAACTGGCACTGGACCTCTGGGTTTTTAAATCAGTCCTGTCATCTTAACACTTCAGATGTATAAGACCTTCAGTGACCGTCATGTCCAGCTATTTAGCTTATAGATGAGGAATTTGACATTGGAGAGAAAAAGTGACTAACATAGCTTTGTGTAAGCCACTTACCTCCTCCACCCCAGCGTCTGTGTCCCCAGCTGACCATTACAATTGCTGCTGCTGCTACTGCTGTCCCTGCCACTATGGCTTCCATTGTTCTGCCCCGGGCATAGCAGTCAGCATCTCTTGAGCACTTAGCAAGTCCCAGGCACTATTCCACATGCATCGTCTCATTTGCTCCATCCTCAATGCAGGCCCGTGGGGTAGGTGCTGTTTCATTGTCTCCATTGCATAGAAAGGGATACCAAGGCTGAGAATGGTCAAGTAGCTTGCTCAAGGTCACCTGGCTGGCCGTGGCCGCCCTGGGATCCCAGCCTAGGCAGACCTGCTTCAGGGGCAGTGATGGTCACTACTGATTAAGTTACCCCGTGGCCAGCCAGTCAGAATGTGCCCACACAAATGCTGCACATGGGCCGTGTGACCTGTCATTGATGTTGTCTCTGCAGCTGTTATTGCCCCATTGGTTCTGAGTAGCCATCCTGTCCTGTGTCCTATGTCCACTATCTATTCTTCGTGAAATGCCTCTCTCTTCCCTTCTCCACAGCCAAACTCGCCTACCTCCTGGCCCAGATGCCCCCAGCACACATGAAGGCATCTCAAGGCAGACCTGGGCCACCAGGGCCCCCTGGAAAAGATGGGCTTCCAGGCCGGACTGGCCCCATGGGGGAACCAGGTCGTCCTGGGCAGGGGGGTCTGGAAGGACCCTCTGGACCCATAGGTCCCAAAGGTGAGTGAACACCTGGAGAGGATATTCTCCGTATACTCCGGGAGGGCTGAGAAGGAATAGGGCTGGGAGGCGGCGTTGTATCCGAGCATGCATTATTCATGCCACTGTCATTCCCTGCAGCTTGGTAACACCCGGAGTTTTGGCATCATATAATTTTATCATATGCGTAAGAGGCTTTCATACTTGACATTTTTACAAAATTATGCTTCTGCTAGGAAGATTGAATCCGTTCCCTCCTACTTTCTTGTTCTCTCTCCATCTCCGCTGCTCAAGTTTCAGGGAGGTAAACAACATGCCTCCTTCCTCCCTTACCGAGTTTAGCATTGAGGAATAAAACATTTAATCTTAATGGAGATTAAATGCCAGCCTTAGAATTGGAATAAAACAGCTTCTAACTGCCCAGCTCTTGGAGCAGTGACTTAGCAGGACATCAGAGCTCTGGCCAACAGAAGGTCTCTCCTTCAAAGGGCAGAGCCTGTCCCATTTAACTCATCACACAGTGGCAAACAGGCCAGGACACTCATTCTCTCTTCAGGAAGACAGATGTGAAAGAGAGAGGGGAAGGATTAAAAAATAAATTTAGGCCAGGCGCGGTGGCTCACACCTGTAATCCCAGCACTTTGGGAGGCTGAGGCAGGTGGATCACGAGGTCAGGAGTTCGAGACCAGCCTGGCCAATATGGTGAAACCTCGTCTATACTAAAAAATACAAAAATTAGCTGAGTCTGGTGGCATGTGCCTGTAGTCTCAGCTACTCGGGAGGCTGAGGCAGGAGAATCTCTTGAACCAGGGAGGCGAAGGTTGCAGTGAGCCGAGATTGCACCACTGCACTTCAGCCTAGGTGACAGAGTGAGACTCCATCTCAAAATAAATAAATTTTAAAACATTTTTTTAAAAAATAATAGGTTTTTTTTTTAATTTTACATCAAATTCTGGGATACATGTGCTGAATGTGCAGGTTTGATACATAGGTATATATGTGCCATGGTGATTTACTGCACCTATTAACCCATCATCTAGGTTTTAAGCCCCACAGGCGTTAGGTATTTGTCCTGATGCTCTCCCTCCCCCTCACCCTCCATCCACCGACAGGCTCTGGTGTGTGTTGTTCCCCTCCCTGTGTCCATGTGTTCTCATTGTTCAATACCTACTTATGAGCGAGAAGATGTGCTGTTTGGTTTTCTGTTCTTGTGTCAGTTGCTGAGAATGATGGTTTCTAGCTTCATCCGTGTCCCTGCAAAGGACATGAACTCATTCTTTTTTATGGCAGCATAGTATTCCATGGTGTATATGTGCCATGTTTTCTTAACCAGTCTATCAGTGATGGGCATTTGGGTTGGTTCCAAGTCTTTGCTATTGTAAATAGTGCTGCAATAAACATACGTGTGTATGTATCTATATAGTAGAATGATTTATAAAAGGTTGTTTTAAAATAATATTTCCTCTACTTTTTTAAAGCTTGCCTGCTTTCAAATAGCTTATAAAATTAATGGTAATTTTTGAATAAGGCAATTTCAAATAAAGGTAAAAAGACAGGATACCAGCCTCATAATTCATTCCTGTCCGATGAGAAATAAGAATGGGTTGTGGAAAGGAGCATGTGGTGTCATTTTAGCTGCTCTCGGGTGAGTTGGAGTCAGGGAGATGGATGCCCCTAGCATTGTTCTCTTTTGATCTCCCGCTTTCTTACTAATTTGTAATCTGCTTATCCATTTCCTGCCGTGTTGCTCCTACTTGAAAGGCTTTTTGTTAAATCTGTATATTTAGTCCTACTCATATGATTTCATAGAACAAAATATATGAAATAAATGTCAATAAGAAAGCACAGAGAACATCAGATTGTGTCAGAATACTGACCAAATGTAATTATTGTAACAATGAAAATGAATGGTCTGAAGTCCCTGTGAACCAGCAGAATTTCAACTGGGATTACAAAAGAAAATATATTACATGCAGCAGATATTCTGGAAACAATATGGCAAAACAAGTGATTGATTCAAAAAAACAAGGGAGAGAGACAGTTTAATTAAATCTCCACAGTCTTCATTCAAATATGATCTCAAGTATCCTCCCAGGGGAGGTGGATCACTCTCTCCTCTGCATGTCTGTAGTGTTTTTTTAATTCCTATGATGGTATTTATCACATTCTGTCTCATACTAGAATGTTCTTCATGCCCTATTTTATTTATCTTATTAAATTTCCAGCCTCTTGAGAATAGAGCCGTGTCTTACTTATCACTGCCCATGTCCATGTGCACATTGAATTTGTTTATATATTATCCAGTTTCTTCTTGATAAAGGTTCATGTACAATGCTTGGAAAACACAGGAAGCATAGACATATAAGAGGAGATACATGTGGACTTATGTGTATACGGCATGTGAGGGAGAGTGTGAAGGCGTGTACATTTGGCTGTGTGAATGAGTCAGCGTGTGTATATGAGTGTATGTATACAGTTGTTAATATGGTTTGAATATATGGATGTGTGTATGGAATTGGGTAGATGTGTGCCTGAACAAATGTTCACGTGTAAATATGTAAAGGAGGGAGTGTTCATGTATTTTGGTGATCCCATGTGCACATTTCTGAAGGTGAGTGTGTGCTGGTGGAGTGTGTGAATGGGAATTGGGGGGTACTGTGTTGAGTGAGTGTGTGCACAGGGTGGTTTAGACTGGAACACCGCAGCAGCTCAGTGTCAGACCTGCACATCCCGCAAGGTGGGACACCCAGTTCTTGTCCTCCTTGGGGGTCTCCACCATCAAAAGTGCATATTTTTCTTCCCAGGTGAACGAGGAGCCAAAGGTGACCCAGGTGCACCTGGAGTTGGCCTCCGAGGCGAGATGGGACCCCCTGGAATCCCCAGGTATGACTCATTCTGGAGTCTCAAGGGTAGGGTGTGAACTACCATGGAGACCCAGCACTCCTGCCCATGGCCCCACAGGACTCAGCAGTGAGTGGAGAGGAGGGGTTATTGTAGTGTATTCTGTGACTTGTTGAAGTGTATCCCATGAATTTAAAATTCCATGAAATGGTCCTGGAGGAAAAAAAATAACTGACTTGGGCTAAATCAAGAACTGCTGGGGACTGTGTTTCTCTTTCAGACATTTCTGGTGCACATTCACTATCATAAGTGCTAAGGAGTCCAGCGTTAAAAAATGTGACTCTTTTGTTTAACCTAGCACTTTTGAAATTCACTTGAAAGAGAAGTCCTTTTTCTTTCACTATGCAGTTGTTAATATCCCTTTAGCATTTCTCAGAATGTGCTTTGGGGAATGCTCACCCAGTGGTAGGGTGGTTAGCCGTCCCAGGGCTGAGGACATTTCTGGGACCAGAGAATTTTAGTTTTAAAACTGAGACATGACTTGAGAAAACTGGGACAAGTTGGTCATCCTACCCAGCGGCTGTTGGAAGATCTCTACAATGCAGCATTAGTCACATTCCAAAATTAAGTGTATACGTATAAGGTGGAAGAAATTTGACTATTGAGGCTTCTATTTTTTATTTAAGTCTAATTTATATGTTTGCCAGAGGTCATATCTGAATATTGGTCTTATAGAGAATTTCAATTTTAGTATTTATACCTTCATGATTTTACAAATTTTCTAAAGTAGACATTTATTATTATTTACATTAGAGAAGATAATTAGAAATATAAATATTTTTATGGCTCACCTGTTTTCAAATAGCTTATAATATTAAGAATAATTTTTAAAGCAAGGCAATTTTAAATAAAGAATAAATGGCGGAACAGAAGCTATTTAAAAGGAAGAAGTCGCTGCACCAGTGTGAAGGTGAGATAATTATTACATTTCAGTGGTTCTTAGCCCAAGAAACGAATAACACTGAGGCCTCAAAACTTGATCTAGGCAGGACCATCAATTAAATAGCTATTACCAAAGCATTACTAGAGTTAATGAAATATCTATAGGTCTTTTTAAGTGAAAAGTTTGCTTTGTGTTTATTTTGTATGGGATTTTCTGACAAGATGGTTACTAAGACTTAAGAAGGCGTGTCACTACTGGGGTTAACCACAAGACTTAGGACTGACCTTCCAAGTTGCCAAAGCTAAAAAGAAAGATAGGTCGATTATAGATGATATTATGATGCTTACTAAGTGGAGGGGATAGAAGTTTGTGTATAGGCAATATTTTCTGGATCTCAATTTTGGACTAAGTTTCAGTTACTCGCATCCTAGATAATATCTTTGGCCATGATTTTGCAGAATAAGTTAATGTAATCCAAATATGTGGTTCAAATTTAACATGTAGATAAAGCTGAGAAATACAGTTGGATGTTGAGTAATAGAATGTCACCAGGTGTCTCTGAGGTCATGTGAATTGGTACTGATGGTTAATGATCAGGAGTTGGTGTCTACTCTCCATTCAGACATGTTTCTTGGACCCATGTAAGAACCCAGAAGGCCAAGTCTCTCATCTGAGTCTTAAGTGGAGAACACATGCCCTGCCCGGTCTCTATCTACCCTTTTTTCTTTCTTTCCATTGGTACCTGGATTACTATTCTAGGTCAAATAGTTAAAGCAAGCCCTTCTTCTACATACTGAGGTGCTCCTGCTACCTGGTGTTTATGTAGACCACTCTAATCACTCAGAGCTCCCAGACTGTGGGGGTGTTCTGTCTGAGGACATTTGAAGTCCTGAGTTCATAGTGAATGGAAGCTGTGAGATCAGGGCTCATTCACTCCCAGTAGGATCTTGAACCATCCTCTGTTTCTTTTGCTTCTTGGGCCAGGTCAACCTGGAGAACCTGGCTATGCTAAAGATGGACTTCCAGGGGATCCCTGGCCCTCAAGGGGAGACAGGACCAGCTGGACATCCTGGCCCCCCAGGACCCCCCGGTCCTCCAGGCCAGTGTGACCCTTCCCAGTGTGCCTACTTTGCCAGCCTTGCTGCCCGGCCGAGTAACGTGAAGGGTCCCTAGAGGACTCTGGAAAGCCAGAAGACTGCAGTGGATTTCTGAAACTTGAACTCAGAGCCCAATGGGAAGCCAGAGGTCTTGAAAGACTTCAGCCATGTGTTCCTTTTTTTTCCTTTCTTTTATCGTTTGCTTTTTGTTTTATTTTCTCGAGAGACCTCAAAATTATTAAATCCAACAGATGCTGCCGGTCGGTCAGATTATTATTAATATTATTGTTGTTAATTATTATTATTATTATTTCATATGCTGATGCTTTGTGAGCTCGTTTCCCCTCCTTTAAAGTTGGGAAAACTTGCTTCGTGGGGCAGGAGATTGTTTCTTCATTCTTCTGACAGCTCCCATTTGAAATGTAACTGCCCATTTTAAGGAAACTCTTGGTGCTACAAAACCCTGACCAGACACTTGACAAATTCACCTCTTTCTTCAAAAGAAAAACTTTAAGAAAATGAGCCAATGGGCTTCATTCTCAGTCATGCCCAGAAATCACCCAGGGAGAAATAATACAAACGCTGCCACTTTCCAGAGAGGGAAAGGAAGCATGAAGAGAAAGAATTTACAGCCATGAGGAATGTTCCCACCTCCCTCCTAATGGGAAGTGCATTTGGAGAACACAGAATCAGCCCTCACGGTGCACTCCAGCCACCTCAGTGCTCCAAGCTCACAGGAGTGAAATAATGTCTGTGGGTTGGCAATGACTTTGTGGGATCTTATGTCTTGGCCAAAGATGGGAAAACTCATGTTGAAGAGGCAGCCCTTGAGTGTTAATTTGTCTTCTAAACCGTGGGTAAGATCCCTTCAGGTTCCTCTTGTTGTTTTCAATTACATTAATTATATAACAAGCAGATGTGATGACCATCCACTTGTGTTTCCCTAATGGCGGGCAGTTGGCAGGGCACTGACCAGAGGTGGGGAAATTTGTGTCTCCAGGGCTCTGTCTCTGAAATAAATGGCATCAAGTGCACGTGTGTATGTGACATGCCCTGCTTGAACAGGTGCTCAATAAATCCAAGTTTCCTTCTCCTGAGTTCCTCTTGATGATTGATTTCTTATGTCCAGCATCTACCTGAATGTGGACTCATCAAGCACTGGGATGTATCTTTTTCTTCCGAGAACCGTAGCACAGAGACCACGTGTTCAGCTCACATGGTGAATGAACAAGGGAGTGAATATGTGTGCCTGACTGAGTTAGTCCAGGACCATTCATTAGCCTGCCCTTCACTGAAACAGCCTTGGACATTAGGCTATGGAAGCAGCCATTTAGATGTGCAGGTTTTTGTGGGATCACAGTGGGGAGGGAGTGAAGCAAGTCAGAAAGTTTTAGCAGGACCTGTCCTGCTACACTGTGTCTAGAGGCCGAATGATTCACCAGTCATCTAAAAGATGTACTCTTCCTGTATTTGTTCTTAACTGACCGATTGACTGACCAATTGATCAATCCATTGATTGATTCATCCATCCATTTGTCCATTCACTTAAGCCATCAGCCACTGACAAACTAAGGCAGTGAGTGTTTATCAAGAACTTCCCTTGTGTGAACCCCTGTTCTGGATGCCTCTAATTGATTTAGAAACCTGGAACATAAACATACAAAGAAGTTTGATGTTTCCCTGGACGGAGAAGTTATTGCAATGATTTTAAAATGGAATCTGATACCCGTTCCTTGTGTTGAGTCGGCCAGTGCTGATTCCGGGGCTGATGGGTATCAGGGGTCCAAGGGAAGCCATTCCTGACAGTGAAGAATGAGATAGCCTCCCTCTCAGTCTTTTTCACATTTACCATCTCAGTTGGTTCTCACAACCATTGAAGACTCAGGGGCATTACTCTAATACCCTTTTTATTTGAAGAAACCATCTCAGGGACCTCAGAAATACTCTCATCCAGTGACTTTTAACAGTTTTTTGACCATGACCCACAGTAAGAGGTATAATTTCTTAGTGACTCAGTACATGTATACATATATAAAGTAAGGGTTTTGAAATAAAATATCTACCTGATCAAGGACAATGCCCTCAAACATTTACTATTCTATTTCATGTTTATTGTTGTTGAATGAAATAGACTAAGTTTTAGAGTGGTTTTAGATTCACAGCTAAATTAAGAGGAAGGTACAGATTTTCATGTGCTCCCTGCCCCCTCCCCTACACACAGCATCCCCCACCCACCCACCTTCCAAATCCCACACCCCAGTCGTATACTTGTTACAATTGATGAATCTACATTGACACATTGCTGTCACCCAACATCCATAGTTTACATGAAGGTTCACTCTCGCTGTTGTACACTGTGGATTTTGACTAATGGATACTGTAATGCCATGTATCCACCATTATAGGATCATACAGAAGAGTTTCACTGCCCCAAAAAGTCTCTGTACTCTGCCTCTTCGTCCTTCTCTTCTCCCCTAACCTCTGGCAATTGCTGATTTTTCAAAATTGTCTCCATAATTGTGTCATTTCCAAAATGTCATCTAGTTGGCATCATACAGCCTTTTCAATTTAGCTTCTTTCACTTAGTATTTTGCATTTAGTTTCCTTTATGTCTTTCCTTGGCTTAATAGCGCATTTTTTAAGTGCTGAATAATATTCCATTGCCTGAAAGTTTCAGGGTTTGCCCATTTACGTACTGAAGGGCACCTTGGCTGCTTCCAAGTTTTGACAGTTACGAATAAAGATGCTATAAACATATGTGTGCAGACTTTTGTGTGGATGTAATTTTTCAGCTCCTTTGGGTAAATACCAAAAAAGTACAATTGCTAGATCACATGGCAAGAGTGTGTTTAGTTTTGTAAGAAACTGCCAAATTGGTCTTCCAAATAGCTGCATCCTTTTCCATTCCCACCAGCAGTATCTGTTGCTCCACTTTCTCACCTGCATTCTGTGCTGTTAGTGTTTAGGGTTTTGGTCATTCTAATAGGTGCGTAGTGGTATCTCACTGTTGCTTCCATTAGCAATCCCCTAATAGCAAATTTTAATTTTTCAAATTTTTCCAGTTGAATATCTTCTTTGGTGAAGTATATGTTCAGATATTTTGCCCGTTTAAAAAAATTGAGTTACCTGATTTTTATTTTTGAGTTGCAAGAATTTTCTGTATATTTTGGATAACGGTTCTTTGTCAGAAACCTGTCAGTCACTGGGCCTAAGGTTCCCAATTACTAGTACAAGGTGAGGTGTTCACGTGCCAGGTGGGACCGGAGATCAACAGTGTGAGCTGGGCAGAAAACCAACCCAAACGTGTTATATTGAAATAATGGCCTTTCATTCTGAGAATGAAATCTTTTTAATTTTTAGAGTTTAAAATGACTCATACTGTAAGAAATAATAGAGAAAGAGAATGTGGTGTGTGTGTGTGAGGGGGTAATATTTACTTGTTTATTTTTTATATCCTTGACAAAATAAAGATCTGGCTCACCTACCTTATATAGTTCCCAATTATTATTATTTTTTAAGTACCAGTTCATAATTCCCACACCTGGGGATATCTGGTGTAATCCAAATCCTTATTCCCAACCCCCCCACTCCACAAATGGGAAAAATGAGGTTAAGAAAGAAGGAGTGATTTTCCCAAAATTGTAAGTGTGGAGCCCAGTATTTGGATACAAGGGCTCATCCCACATCTCTGGTGAGTCCCTGATATGCCTGATGGTAAAATTCATAGGGGAGCTTTGTTTCTAACAGTATAGATTCTAAGGAACTCTCCAGAACCACTGAATCAGGGTCTCTGGGGGCTGTTATGGAATAATCGGTGTTTGAAGTCTCCCCAGCAGATTTTGGAAATCTCTGCCCTCCCCCGCACTTCCTTTGCTGACTCCCTCCCAGCCTAAGTACCAGGAAGGTCTCCTGCTGCTCAGTTTTCCAGAGTCCCATCTATTTCACCGCAAACCTTAGGGCTCAGAGTTTAGATAAACGCAGAACTTGGCAAGACTCAGATGTCCTCACAGATTTGAAGATCTTCAAAGATGAGATGCTTCATCCTCACTGCTGTGAGCCTGGAAAGATGGTGTCCTGGGTTGAGAAGAGAGATGATGCGTTCAAGTCGCCCAAAGAGTTGAGCTGAAACCTGCAGTGACCAGCACTTTCCAGCCAGCCCTCCTTACTTGCTTTCTGCCAACTGCTACAGTCTGAGGGTCCACTCTGCAAACCCCTTCTTTCTTAGAACACAATGGGGAAGGTGCAGAAAGAGTTGATTCTTGTGTTTCAGAGAAACTTGGCGCCCGGTACAGTAGATGCTCGATAACTACACAGCAGATATTCAATAAGTAATGGATGAGACCAGGGGGTTCCCAAAGACCTCCGGGGTGTGTTTTAGAATACTTGGGCCCACATGGGGTTTCTCCCATGTGGGGGTGGGTCATACAAGCTCACTCCTCTTCCAGCTGGAGGAAGGGGAATGAGCAGAATCCTGACAAATTGGCCTTGGCTCAGGGATCACTTTGTCCTCTGCACAGGGCAGCTGTGAGCTTTCTTGTTGGGGGCAGGTTGGTTGGGGCAGGTCGGAGACCCTCTGATGAGCAGCCCTGGCTTCTGTGGGCTAGGACTTGGAAGAACGTCCCCCAGCTTGAGTGCAGCCAGGCTGCGGTGCTGGGTGACCCCTGTTCATTTGTCAGTTCGCCCCCCTCTGGCCCTAAGAACTGCCCAGCTGCTTGGCTTTAGTGTGGCAGCCCATCCCCTCACTACCCAATGCACTCCAGCTGCTCAGAACTGGAGACTTCAAAGGAAAAACCAAGCAACCTCAGTTTCCTCCTCCATTAAATAAAATCGACAACATTAATTCACAGGATTTGGGTGAGGATTACATTTTTAAAGGGTAGTGCAAACTAAACCATCCTTCACAAGAGTCTCTTGCCATCCTTTAAGAATAATTGAGTCAACCTTGCTCCTTTCCAATCAGGGGAAAGGAGCCCTTCTTTTTAAACCAATGGATGCTTACATATGTTTCAAAGCATGCTCCCTTAAGCTTTATCATTTATTCCTTGCAACACAACTGTGATGGGCCAGACATAGCTCTTTGCCCCTCCATTCATTAGAAGACTACGTCAGAGGGGTGAGGCAATTTGCCAAAAGCCATGCACAACACTCCCGTCTCCTACTCCCTGGAGAACGTCCCCACCCCCCTGCACTGTGACACATGACACAGAAGCATGTCTGAGCCGGCAGACAGCAGCGTCACTCTGGGTCGCTTTTGTCTGTGTCCCACCTGGACCCTCCTGGCGAGGTGCAGAGGGCTGACTCCAAACCTGTGTTTTTTAGAAATGTTCTCCAGGACAAAGGAGAAACTGTTTGTTAAATCATTAAAAGCAGGGAGCGTGTATTTCAGGCTGCATCTTTGACGTGGTTGGGGGAGATGCTATTTTAGGGGAATCATTTTGTTTCTCTTCCTTCTCTTTTCTTACCAATTGTGAACATTTGTCTTCAGGTTGCTTTGATGGTGCTATTTTGTGAAGCCAGGGTTATGAGGGTACTGTATGTGGTTGAAGATAGTGGATTATTTGTGAAGCTGGCCTGAAGGTTCATTTGGGAAGAGAGGGAACGTGGGGGTAAGTGATGTATCTGTTCTCCAGATACTTGAGGCCTGAAAAGGCACATAAAATGAAGTAACACCAGACACAGACATTTCCAGACCAACTAATTCCCCATGTCTACCACCATTCCTCCTAAGGCATTCTTGGTTATTGCCTTCAATACTTACAGTCCTGATGTTTGGGAAAGAAGGAGTGAGAATGAGGAAGGCTAGCCTTGTTCTGAGAGGTGTCCTTGGCTAAGAGGCCTCACCTGACAACTTGACCTTTGGCTGCATAATTAGCTAGGATACTTTGTGTGCAGCAGGACAAGCTGTTGCCATGGAGACATTTGCAAGGTTGTTTGGCCTGGTCTCACCTTGGTTCCCTTCTGGAATGCCCCCTGTTGTCACTGAAGAATAGAGAAGTTGGCAGGGATGGCAGAGCTCCCTGCCACTCAGAGCGGGGCTATTCTCCATGGTCGGAGTGGGCGGGGCACAGTGGGCAAAGGACAGTCCTTCACTCTCAGCAAACACGGGCCAGGTGCTGGGGATACCACAGTGAACAGGAGACAGGCCAATTCTCAAGGAGCTCACAGTCTAGGAGACTGGTCTATAATTAACTCTCAAAGAGTGTTTCTGGGCAACATGTACAGAGACACACGTGGAACAGAGTCTGGTAACTGAATTTAATTAGAGCTATACATAAAATGTATAGGTATTATAGAAAACTCCACAGTAGAAATAAAGATAGTATTGTCTGTCAGTGAGTGTGCCCACGGCGTGCCTGGGGCCTCGCACACTTTCTCTCACCACAGTCCTGGGGGAGCAGGTGCTTTAGCCCCATCATTATAGGGAAGGACATGGCAGCAAGAGAGAGGGGAGGGCCGCCCCCCATCAAATCCTGCTAGGAAATATGGAGTCTCTCAGGCCTGGCCTCTCCCACCTGACCACCCTGTGCAACTGGATGTAGGGCAAGGCTGAACTGCATTTGGGACCTCTCTTCATCTTATTCAGCAAACGTGGAGTACTTCCTCTCTGTGAGACTCCACCCTGGGGCCCCTTGGCTCAGTTTTTCAGAATTTTGTTTTGAGGGCACAAGAGTGGCCTGATTTTCATGGGAACCTGTTGAGATGAATCCTTTCAGGACATGCAGGAGGCCTGCAGAAGGCAAAATGCACCCCCTCTCAGAAGGGATGTATTTAAGGAATTTGATCCCACAGAAGGCATCGGGACACACAACGCCACTCAACTCCCTGGCCTGCCACAACAGCACAACAAGAGGTTCTGAGGGCCACGAGAAGGAATTTAGACCCACAGAGGTACAGTGGAGAATGCTGAGTGGACTTAAGCTACGACACACGAAGAACTGTGATATTCCACTTGGAAAAGTGAATGTCAGATGCCTCACAGCTGAATTTGGACACCTGAAGGGAGAATCCAGGAAAGGAGTGGATAAATAAGGTTTTAGGAGATGATGGTTCTCAGGGTGATGTTCATGAAAACATTTGGTCAGAAAGGTCCTGAGACAGTGGGCATGGCCATGAAGGATCCGAGCCCCCACCACAAGAGGTCTTTAAGCAGAGAATGTTCCAGGCCCTGAAGGGGCTCAGGACACACCCTTAAATGGGGTCAGCCTAGGGATACTGCATTAACTTTTGGGGATTCATAGTTTGGAGTTTTTTGGGAGGATAATGAGAAGAGCATTCAGGGTACGAGGTGGTTACCCAGAGAAACATGGTAAAGAAACAGGTCACACAGCTTGTGTCAAAGAGAATCTTTTAGGTCACAGTTGGGTAGCAGCGGGGGGTGGGGTGGGGAGAAAAGAGAAGTGACAATGATGAATCATCTTCTATAGGGCAGACATTGGCCTAGACACTGTGCAAACACTGCTTCATGTGGCCCTTGGGGCTAGCATCTAAGGCAGGAATGGATGCCTCTGCATTTGAAAGATGAAGCACTCAAGACTCAAAAGTGGACGCTCCCCCAGGTCCAGTCGCAGAGGAGTGCAGAGATCGAAGAAGAGCCTGGTTGCTCTCTCTCTTCTCCTGGGTGCTGGGGTTATCCAGAGCTCCAGGTGAAAAAAGTTCAAGAGCAGGTGCCACTGGGATGCAAATCAGGAATTGCTGCTGCTTCCAAGATAAGACACCAGGAGATGAGGAGGACAGAGGCTCAGCCCAAACCAAGCTCCGAGGGGACTTGTACTAACCTCTACCCACTGGAACTGAGGCAAGGGGTAGGAAGACACAGGTGGGGCTGTCATCATCCCAGGGCCTGGGTGGGGACAAGCCTCTGGTATTGCCAAGTCTGACACTGTTCTGATGACAACCAGGAGCAGCCAGATCCTAGGTCAGGGACAGACAGACCATCCCCAGGGCCAGCCTGCTGAGACTCCTAAGTAGCCACAGTTCCCTGAAAGAAATTAAGTGAGACAACAGAGAAATGAATCCCAAGCCCAAGAATGCTGAAGCTGTAGGGTGGCTTGGAGACCGTTCTATAGTCGAAACCATTAAAGGTTCAGAAAGGGAGAGCCACTTGGCCAAGGTGAAACAGCAGGAAAGTGCCCTCAGACCCCACATGGCTGCCATGTCCAAGAAACACCTTGACCATCTTTTTAATTCAACACCTTGATTTTTGCCTTAATTTATATTTGACTACTTCTTGAGGCACAGTATCTATGTATTTTTAAATCACGTGATAAAATGAAAATAAAATGATCACACTGAAAAATATGTTTATCCATGTCCACAGTGGGCTATGAACTCCTTTAGGCAGATACCACTAGAAAGAGCATTGTGGGGTAAGGGATCAGACAGAACCAGTGTCCAGTCAATTACTAGTCCCCCAGAAAAAGGCACCTGACTTCTCTGCCTGCAAGTGGGGAGAGGTAATCCTAACCCCCAAGGGTTTTAGTCAGGCTTATCACAGACAATGTAAAGAACACAATTTTAAGTCCAGACAAGATCAATAAAGGGTGCTGTGCTGAGCCAGGATAGAGCTTGAGGCAAAGAAAGAAACTGGCAATGCTGATTCTTTATTTAAAATTGGTATCTTGTTCATCATGGATTTTTTGCATTGATTCTGATTTTTTAAAAATACTTCATTGGGGTCAAGCGTGGTGGCTTATACCTGTAATCCCAGCATTTTGGGAGGCTGAGGCGGGCAGATCATGAGGTCAAGAGATCAAGACCATCCTGGTCAACATGGTGAAACCAGTCTCTACTAAAAATACAAAAATTAGCTGGGCATGGTGGCGTGTGCCTGTAGTCCCAGCTATTCAAGAGAATCATGTGAACCTGGGAGGCGGAGGTTGCAGTGAGCTGAGATTGTGCCACTGCATTCCAGCCTGGTGACAGAGTGAGACTCCATCTAAAAAAAAAATACTGCATTGACATATTTATCTTGAGAATATTTGTGGCTCACTCATACTTCTCTTGCCAGGAGAGCTCTTCACTTGTCTCACCCCCTAATCCCTGTTCTGCTGGAGTGGGCTGGTGAAGTGCCAGGGGCAGCCTGTTTTGGCAGGAAAACCAGACTGTCCCTAGGGCTGGGCTGGGTTAACTCTGAGACAGCACCAGGCAACGTACAAGTTTACCCAGCCAGCAGACCAGATTACCTGAGATGAGAAGCCAGAGAGTTACACAAATATGAGAGGCTCTGAGGGATTGTCTCTTCCCACCTTCTCACAGCAGGGACAGGGAGATGAGTCCCAGAGAAGAAATGGGGTGTCTGAGATGACACGCCCAGGCCAGGCACCGTGGCTCATACTTGTAATCCCGGCACATTGGGAGGGTGAGGCAAGAGGACTGCTGAAGCCTAGGAGTTTTGGTCCAGTCTGACCAACATAGCAAGATCCCATATCTACAAAAAATAAAAAAATTAGCTAGGCCTGGTGGTACCTGCCTGTGGGTCCCAGCCAGTAGGGAGGCTGAGGTAGGAGGATCACTTGAGTCCAAGAGCTATGATCATGCCACTGCACTGCAGCCTGCATGACAGAGCAAGACCCTGTCTCAATAATATTAATAAGATGGCGCTGGCCGGGCACGGTGGCTCGCGCCTGTAATCCCAACACTTTGGGAGGCTGAGGCGGGTGGATTATGACGTCAGGAGTTCGAGACCAGCCTGGCCAATATGGTGAAATCTCATCTCTACTAAAAAAACAAAATATATACAAAAATTAGCCAGGCATGGTGGCACGCACCTGTAGTCCCAGCTACTTGGGGAGCTGAGGCAGAAGAATCGCTTGAACCCAGGAGGCGAAGGTTGTAGTGAGCTGAGATCACACCACTGCACTCCAGCCTGGGCGACAGAGCGAGATTCCGTCTCAAAAATAAATAAATAAATAAATAAATAAATAAATAAGATGGCAAACCCTAGTGCAACAGGGAGGCAACTCCTAGGGTGCCCCTTCCATTCCTTTACAAGGTCCTAGGCTGGGGGGTGCCCAGCATGGATGCCTCAGGGGCTGCTTCAACTAAAGAATCTGCAGGAGCTAAGACTGAGCCCCAGAGACAGAACTGACTTCCACTGGAATCTCTCCAGACTCCCAGGGGAGAGCATGCACCTGCATCATCTCACTCATCTCTACCTGGGGACCAACCACCTTCAGGCGCTTCCCCAGCAATGGTCTCCTTGGGGAGAGTTGAGCATCTCATCCTCCCTAACAGCTGCCTGCAGTCTCTGTCCCCTGAGCTGGGGCCCTGAATGGAGGCCTTGAGCAGCCTCCCTGAACTGCTGCCAGCTTGGGCATGCTTGGAAAACACTGGACCTTCTAGTCTGCTGACCCCTGGAAAGAAAAGGTGGCAACCTACAGATGGATTGTTCAGCTTCTGTAAGCTTGGTAGACCAAGTTTTTACTGCCTTTAGTTCTCTGGGCCTCAGCTGCAGAGGCCCAGCCACTTACTCAGTGGTGGGGAGGAATTTCCCAGCTGGAACGGTTTTCTCCTGAGAGGGAAGCCCTGAGTGGTCCACTTCCCACACGTGTCCTGCCCTGTGACTCATTCCTTCACTGCAGAACTAAATGTGATTCAGAATGCATTTCTTCTTAGCCAGAAGCTACTTGATTAGTCATTTATTTAATTACTTATTTTTAAGTCTAAGCCTGTTAGCAGAGTTAAATGAGTTTCTTAGCCCTCTGGTAGAAACAAGGCTCTTTGTGTGATTCAGTGCATGCTTTTCACGGGTTTTCTCCGTTTAGCATCCATTTTTCTGGGGCCTCTGGTTAGGAAGCCTCCTAAAGGCGGTCATTAACAGGCACATTCTCTGTGTCTGGAATGTTCAAGCAATTGACGATATTCTTGCACACACACCCCTTGGGACTGAGTGACAGAGATGGGGCTTCCTCCCCATCTGGGGTTGGTTTCAGCCCCCTTTCCTCTGACGCCCACCTAAGGAGGTGAGTTCCTCTAAACTCTAGATTGCAGCAATACCCTGGTTTCCTGCTGTGCATTTCTGAACATGCCTACGCCCAGAATTGGAAGCTGCATGTGGTGAGTCGTGCACCCAGCTTCTCCTTCCATGCCTGTCGCCATCTGGTCTCTGAATGTCCTGACAGGCATTCATGGTCCATCCTCAGCTGCCTCTCCAGAACCAACTCCATGATTTACACCTCCAAGTCCTTCTCCATAGCCACACCCAAGGATCTTCAGTTCCTTCAATGCCCTACCATTCCCCGTAAAGCTGTCCTTCCGCCAGGACATCGTCCCAGGCCACCATTGTACCCTCTGCCCTAACTCACTGGCTCCCACCTATCCTGAGGGTCGACTCAGCCTCTACCACTGCTGAGGGAGCTGTCCCCGGTGCAGTTAGACAGATGGTAAGCACATCTGCAGTAAGGCTTCGACTCCTGACTTGGAAGGACACGGGCCTTTCTTTCCCACTTTCCGTAGTATGCTTTGGATAAGTTTCAAAAGCATCCCGACATGTTGATTTCCTCCTGTCTTAATGGGAACAGACATAGTGTCTTCTTTCTAAGACTGGAGGGACGTTTAAATATTCTATGGAAGGTATTTCAATATCTGACACGTAGGAAGTATTCAAAAAAAAAAATAAAGCTGGCATTATCAGCAGCATCATCGTTATCATCATCATTTGCATTATTGGCCCTGAGCTGAGAGAGCTGTTCTATGACCCCTTTCCCTTACAGTTCTCAGAGTCTCCCGTGGCCAGGTAGCTTTCAGCAACATAACACCAGGCAGGGAAGGATCGACCACCTGCCTTCCCCTCCCCTGTCCCCAGTCTTAGATAAGGCACAGACAGCCTGCTGGCAAGCTGGACTCAGAGGGTACAGGAGCTCACTGCTCTTTGGATCTCCAGTCCTCAGGCTAAATTCTTCTTTCATGCTTCCATTCCTCCACTGATCCAAAGGGCTTCCTATCCCTCCATCCAGCAGCAAGGATAGGAGGGGAGGATATGGAAACCCACTCAAGGAGCCTGGCAAAGAGAAAAGGGAAGCTGGGGAAGGGCCTGGGGGGTGGGATGGGAGTAGATGGAGATGACAAGAGCTTCTGATTGTTCGGGGGGTGGAGAGGTGGCGGAGGAGACTCAGAGGAGGAGCGTCCAGGGTGAGTGGTCTCTGCTCATCAGGAGGAAAGCCCCAAGCTCTGGCTCCAATTAAGTAAATCAGAGAAGTCACCCTCCAATCCTCATTCCACCTGGGAATCCATGTGAGCTGAATTGTATCATTTTAACATGAAATAAAAAGTGGTGAATCCTTCCTTGAGATCCCATATTGCATCTATATTTTTTTATCTATCTATAGATGGAAAATGGCTTTAAATCAATACCTCCAACTCCAGCCAAAATCCACCCGGTTCCTTCTAGTTTTCTCTTTCCACATTTGTAACTCTCTCCTCCAACAATGAGAAATGGGCCCCATTATCCTAATATCTTTATTTCACCAATTCCCTGTACACTCCCATTGCCACTGCTGTCACGCTCCTGACCTGATCCAGGCTCTGACACCCCCCAGGCCGCCTCCAACCCCCAACGCCCTTCCCGGAAGTTCTTCTCACCCACTAAGGCTGTGCCATCCTGAGCAGGCTGCCCTCTCCCCCTCTCTTTCTGCGTGGCTCTGCCTCCACACTGCATCCTTCTCACCTTGATTGGGCTCTGGCACCTTCGAGCAGGCATCCTTACCAGCATGGGCTCTGAGCTCTTTAGCCAGTCCCACCCCTCTGTGTGGACACCTTGCTCACCCTGCTGGGGCTCTGACACCCACAAACAGGGTGCAACCCTCACCCTGCTTGGGATCTGTGCTCCTGTTTTCAGAATCCTTCTGCATCTGCCCAGAAGATTGTTACTCCCTGAAGGTCAGAATAGACCCATCACAAAACCTCACCCTGTGAGACTGGGCATCAGACAGTGGTCTTTTCATGTGCACAAAGCCACCCAAACCATCCAGGTCTGAGTGGAGAAAGACCCTGGGAAGCTGCTGGAGATCTGCTTTCACACTCTGACCCTAGAGCTCGGCCCTCTACTCAAGATTCCCTTCAGTTCCACTGCCCTCTCAAGCCAGGAAGCTGGGCCCTCACCATTCACCGCAGAGGGCGCTTCAAAGCCCACGAGAAGAAAACAGTTCCAGGCACCATTTGACTAAATACTGAGTGACAAAGCGAGGGCAGAGAGATGACAAATTCAAGTGGCCTGCAAGGCTGGCGGTGTTCACACTCTGCTCCATCAGCTGCACTGCAGCCCCTGAAGCTCATCTGGCTGTTACAGCACCGCCCAGCCCCACACCGTCACCAGCCAGCTGGCGTCCACGTGGGAATGCACATCCCTGGACATATTGGTCCCTTTGGAAATTCGGAAACTTCTCAGGTGCTGAGATGGGTGACCTGTTTATTCCACCGCTTCAGCCTCTCCATGATTCTCCTCCATCGGTCCCAGCCACTGCCTCAGCGTGAGTTCGCTCATCTCCCCATGGGGGGCAACAGTGTTCTTTCTCTGATCCCCCCCTTCTCGGCCTTCCTTCCCTCCTCCTTCCAGGATGCTCATCCTGAAAGCCCATGCTGAAGAGTCCTCTCCAAGGCTCAGCACTTTCTAATCACCTTAGACTCCCAGAAATCTTCCACAACCAAGTATGCCCAGTACTCTGCTAGCGTCTTTCACAAATGCACCTTTATCAGACACCTTCAACCACATAGTGAGGCTGATTTTACGGTGAACCTTTACACACGGTGGACACTGACGAGGCGGAGCGACGTGTTTGAGAGAGAAGCTTGTGCTGAGAGAAAGAGTGGGAATGGAATGCAGCCCTCCTGGCTGCAGGTCCAGAGAGGTCTTCTTACCTGGGGAAAGTGCTGCCTTCTCATCAAGAATATTACATTACCAGCACTGCCTTCCAGAAACTGGGCCATTTCCCTAAGATGGTGTGGATTGGTTTTAAGCAGGAAAAAAAATTTAAGTCAGGAATGAGTCATTCACTTCTTTTTTTTTCTCTCTGTGGGTCAATTAGCACTTAGTCAATGAGCACTGTTTTTCTGCTCAGCACCCCAGTTAGTCCTGAGAGAACCACAGGACTTTATTCCTGCATGAAGGACCTAACAGCCCACATGGAGAGAGGAGGTGAAGCAGCCAATCGGCCTCTCTAGGCTGGGTGACATGACTCCAGCTCCATGTGAAGGCCTGTGTTGCACACTTCTCTGCCGTCCGTGGGTGTGCATGACCCCTGATTCACTAAATGACTGCACCTCTCTTCTTCACTGTCACCGCCAGGGCCACATGTGGATTGTATGGAAGAGGAAGCGCAGGCATGCGGGAGATGTGGATTGTATGGAAGAGGAAGGCCAGGCATGCAGGAGATGTGGATTGTATGGAAGAGGAGGGCCAGGCATGCGGGAGTCAGTGTTTACCACTCATCCGCCTGGATCCTGTGACCGGGCAGCCTTCCTAGCATAGGTGCTCCTTTACTTGCAGTCCTTCAGGTATTGGAGGGCCACGGTCGAGTCGGCCCCGTGAACCACCTCTCCTCCGCCCCAAGAGGCGTGCCAGAAGAGCAGTTTCCTTCTGTAGTGGGTGATGGAAGTTAGAAGAGACTGGGGCGGGGAGAGCGGTAAGCTTTGCTATGGTTTGAATGTTTTTGTCCCTCTAAAATTCATGTTGTAACATCATCCACAATGCAACAGTATTGGGAGATTCGGGCTTTGGGAGGCTATTTAGTCATGTGGGTTCTGCCCTGATGAATGGGATTAGGTGCCCTTATGAAAGGATTTGATTGACAAGAGCTGGCACCTTTTTGCCCTTCTACTTTCTGCCATGTGGGGACACAGAGTTCCTTTCTCCAGAAGATGTAGTGTACCAGGCACCATTTTGGAGGCAGACAGCAGCCTTCAGCCGACACGGAAACTGCCTGCGCCTTGATCTTAGACTCCTCAGCCTCCAGAAATGTGAGAAATAAACTTCTGCTCTTTATAAACTCCAAGACTCAGGCAATTCTTAGAGAAGCTGCACAGCAGGCTAGGACAAGCCTCTTTTGAAGCCTACTCTGGGCTGATTCCTGCCCCCTTACATTCTCCTGAGAGGGCCTTCTGGGAAAAGGGGGAGTCGGTAGCAGTGGGTGGAGATCCTGTCTTCCTTGCAGGATCAGTGCCCTGGATCCTACCAGCTTACAACCAAAGAGAGAAAGCTCTTATTTTACAGAGAAGTGAAGGCAAGAGATGGCCACTACTGTGGCTTAACCTCATAAAAATGTACAATCTTTATAGTCAAGTCTCTGATAGGTGAGCTTATTATCTGCATTTTACAAATGATGACCCTGAGGCTCAGAGGTAATGCCTGTTAAAGAAAAAGGACCTGACCCATTTTTACACAGCAGGAAGCAGAGGACAAACTGAGGCAAGTGTGTCTTTTGTCTCCAGGCAGTAGGTTGTTATTGGAGTTTTTTTCCCCTTATTTTGCAGTGTGTGGCGGCCCCTGAGATCTTTGAATCGCATGCGCTTGATGATAACACATAAAGATGAGGTACTCATTCATGTATCAGTGGATGCAGTCGAATACGTGGCTGTGAGCTTTTCAACTGGCTTTGTGGGTTACATCCAGGCAGGAAGCCTTTGGGCTGTGGCTCTGTCACCAACCTCATGATCTATAACTTATAGAGAGAGATTTATTACTGCAACAGGTCACCATTCTAGGCACGAGAGATACAATTGTTAAAAAATAATTATGACTGCTTTCAAGAAAGTTGTGTTCTAGCAGAGATAGGCAGTATAACTCTTAAAGATGCACAGACACACACACAATACATCTATATTGAAAAGGGCTACTAGTAAGATAGGGTGCATTAATATATTAGTGTACTTGTCTTAAGGAGTTTGGGAAAATCTTTGAGAAGATTACATTTGAGCTGAAACTTGGATGTTGAGAAAGAAACTGACAAGCACAAGTCTGTCTGGAAGAGAGGGGATTTTAAACAAAGAAACAGTATATGCAAATTTCCTCTGGTAGGATGCATCATGCCTTGTTTGAAGGGTACTGAAGAGAGCATCTGTGGGGTAAATTAAAGACAGCTGAGACTAGAAAGAGAGAGAGAGAGAGAGAGAGAGAGAGAGAGAGAAACAGAGAGAGAAAACTGGTTGGGAAGGCCGTAAGGGATTGAGTCAGGGGCTTGGATTTTATTCTAAGAATAATTACACGGTCTAAATAATTGTGTCCCCCCCACAATTCATATGCTGAAGTCCTAACCCCCAAAGTGATGGTGTTAAGAGGTGGCAGCTGTGGAGGTGACTGGCTCATGAGCGTGGAGCCCTCACCAATGGGATTAGTGCCCTTATAAAAGAAGCCCATAGGAGCTTGTTTTCCCTTCCTCCACATTAGGATGCAGTGAGAAGTGGTCCCTACATAAAGAAAGAAGGCCCTTGCCAAACACCTCATCTGCCAGCACCTTGATCTTGGACTTCCAAGCCTCCAGAACTGTGAGATATAAATTTCTGTTGTTTATAAGCCGCCCACTTTATGATATTTTGTTATAGAAGCCCAGATGGACTAAGAAAGAAATACCAGCAGAAACTTTTCAAAAATGTTCCTCTTGCAGATTTAGGGGAGCAAAATGGCAGGTATGGGGGCCAGGTGGGAGGTGGCTAGGACCAAGGTGGTGACTGTGCAAGCGGTAAAACAAGCTATTTGGGAGAAGGTTTTGGAGGTCCACTGAAGAGCATTACTGAGGCATGTGGTGGGACAGGAGAAGGGTGCTGTATTTTGGCCTGAGCCTGGGAATACACACCTGGAGTTCAGGGAGAAGACCCAGCTAACCGTGTAAATGTCAGAATTTTTAGCGTAGAGATGCTGTGATGATGGTCTGGATTTGGGGTCCCCTGCAAATTCTTATGTTGAATCCTACCCCTCAACATGAGGACGTTTGGAGGTGAGGGCCCCTGGAAGGTAATTAGCACCTGAGGCCTCATGAATGGCATTTAAAGCCCTGGCGGAAGAGGCCCCAGAGAGCAGCCTTGCTTCCTCCTCCATCGGAGATTACAGTGAGAGATGGCCCTTTGCAGACACCAAATCTTCCTGCACCATAAAGTTCCCAGCCTTCAGAGCTACGATAAAAAAATGTATGTTGTATATAAGCCATCGGGCTGTGGTGGTTTGTTATAACAGCCCCAAAGGACTACGAGACGGGGCATCCACCATCAGACAATGGAAACAATCTCTTCTTACGCACTCACTCCTCAGAAAAGAGAGCTGAGCCCCAGTCCATTGCAACGCCTAGAGGTCCTAAAGGAGGATTAATTTAAGAAAAGTTTGAGAGATATTCAAGTAAAATAGGCAGATGCCAGCTTCGTTGGTGTCAAGAAAGCCCATAGAATAGAGTTTTTCATAAAGCAGTAAAGAGTCAGACGTGTCAACTAGTGCTGAGAGGTTAGTGTTCTCTAGACAGACAGAACTAATAGGATATATGTATATATAAAAGGGAGTTTATTAAGGAGTATTGACTCACATGATCACAAGGTGAAGTTCCACAATAGGCCGTCTGCAAGCTGAGGAGCCAGGAAGTCAGTCTGAGTCCCAAAACCTCCAAAGCAGGAAAGCCAACAGTGCAGCCTCAGTCTGTGACCAAAGGCCTAAGACCCCCCTGGCAAACCACTGGTGTAGGGCCAAGAGTCCAAAAGCTGAACAACTTGGAGGAAAAATCCAGCACAGGAGAAAGAGGGAGGCCGAAGACTCAGCCAGCCAGTCTAGTTTTTCCACGTTCTTCTGCCTGCTTTTATTCCGGCCACACTGGCAGCTTATTAGGTGGTGCCTACCCAATCTGAGGCTGGGTCTGCCTTTCCCAATCCACTGACTCAAATGTTAATCTCCTTTGGCAACACCCTCACAGACACATCCAGGAAGATAATACTTTGCATGTTTCAATCCAATCAAGTTGACACTCAATATTAACTATCACAGTTTGGTAAGGGAAGAACAGAGAATTAATTGGTCATTGGCTTCAACCAGCAGGAAACCTCTTGCAAGGCTGATAAGGAAATTTTCAGAGTTTTGATGGGTGTGAAGCTTCATTGAGTCTCCTGGGGACACATCAGAAATGAGAGTGTAGAGAAATTAATACAAAGAACCCCCTTAAATGGGGTTTGCTGGGAAGAAGAGCAGAGAGGGATGTTGGGATGGATCTGTGTTTATGTATCTATATATATCTATGCAGATATCTAGATCTATACTTGTACCTATTCAAATATACATATATCCAAATACACATATTTAAATCTAGGATCTAGGAGTGAAAATCCATTTCCTTCAGCTTTTCTAGTCTTGCTTTTGGCCTCTTTCCCAAGGGTGTCATCTGTTCCTCCATGTCACTCTTACTAGTGAGGGTTTCCCGTCTTTGTAAGCCCTGACACTCATTAGGGCCTTGGTTCACATATTGAACAAAATTAAGAAGGTTGGGGTGCACAGAGTTTAGGTTTCTTGCAAAGCGTGACAGCAAAGACCTTTTAAACGGTAAATGGTGGCTGATGATGGAGCATTTTGACATACTGTTTGTTATGAGGCTCTTATTCTATATGTTAAAGCCAGTAAAAGTTTTTTTAAGCAAATAAGTAATGTGATCAGCTTTGTGTCTTAGAAAAGTAGTCACTTACTACATGTTAGGTAAGTGACCTAATGAGTAAATGAGCGAGAGATTAAGAGATGTCAATGAGGAAGGACATAATTGAGAGAGATTTAAAAATAGAATAAAAGTGGGGTAGCAGGTCATTCTAAAAACAACTAGGAAGCTGGAGTGGAGGGAAAGAGACCTGAAGCTGATTAGGAGGCTCCTTTGAGATGGAAAATGAATATGAGATGGAGAAATTCGTTAATCCAGGTTGTCTGAAGAGCAGATAGCTGGAGAGGCAGAGTGTGCTGGGTGTAAAAGCCCGGAGAAACAAGCCACATTTCCCACTGGAAGGACAAGCTTTTGAGGCTTCACACCAACCTCATTAGTCAAGGACTTCTTGCCCCCACCCCCCTCTTTTTTTTTTTTTTTTTTTTTTTTTTGAGATAGAGTCTCACTCTGTTGCCCAGGCTGGAGGGCAGTGGCACAGTCTCGGCTCACTGCAACCTCTGCTTCCTGGGTTCAAGGGATCCTCCTGCCTCAGCCTCCTGAGTATCTGGGATTACAGATGCCTGCCACTGCACCCAGCTAAGTTTTTGTATTTTTAGTAGAGATGAGGTTTCACTATGTTGGCCAGGCTGGTCTCAAACTCCTGACCTCATGATCTGCCCGCCTCAGCCTCCCAAAGTGCTGGTCTTGCCGTCTTTTCTTTCCAGTGTGACTTTTTGTCCCCAGCCTTTTCAAGCACTGAATAATCATGGCTCCCCAGTTGACAGAGTTCGTAAGAAGATAAATAGCATAATTACCTATGTGTCAATCCACATGACGTTATTGCACTGAGCAAACATTAACTTGAGCTGCTGCTGCTAAAACAAGATTAAAATCTCATCAGGATGTTCAAGAACTACTTGTCCTACCCTCAATTTGTGGTATGAATCATGGTTAATGTTTCTTTTTTCCCCAATTGCTCATTATAACCTATGCCATTCGCTTCAGAAACACAATTATCCACTACACTAGCCCCAATTGTAAAGACCAAGTGATATTTCACATTTTTATGAGTGGAGGGGTTAAGTGTCTTTTAATAGTTCCTGTTGAGAAACTTGACCGGGAGTTGTCCTTTGTCCAGTCTGGGGACATTCTCTTGTGCAGGGTGAGCAAGTAAAAATATCAGGAAAACCCCCGAGCATGCTATGCCAGAGCTATCGATTCAGAAACAGCAGTAGGACATCTGAACTGGGCCAGGGCTGAGGAAGAGATTCAAGGGAGGGGAGGCAGATAGGATCCTGTAGAGAATGCTACCAGGGATGCCTTCGTCTACGAGGAAAGAACCATGGGTCAGTTCAGAGTCCAGGGCCAGCAGGAAGAATGGGAGCTTTGACAAAATTGTAAAATGTGAATTCCTTTAAAAATGTTGGCGGAGTTCCCACTCTGCATGATACCTTCAGTGTTGCAGATTTAGGGATAAATGGAAAATTCACAGTCCCTGTTTTGATGGAGTTTACATTCCTTAGAATAGAAAAGCCTGGAACAAGTAATTATAAGTATGTTGAGCATTAGAAACAGATTCAGAAGTAATTCTCTTATAGCTCAGTGGTGTTGGACACATCTTTTGAAGACCCCAGAGTTCCTTTTGTCTGACATAGCTTTCAGATAATACAGGGGCATTCTAGATACATGGCTCCACCCTTCCCCAGGTAAAACATGGTCATCATCCCGAATGTACTCCTGCTCACAGGTGCTGATTACACTCATGCAGACCCTGGCAACAGTCCTAACTGTGCTGACAGTATCTGCCTTTCTCAGTATTCAAAGTTGCTTCACCTGAAAACGATTTACATTCCTACTTCTTCCAGAAACTTTTTAAAAACAATTGTGAGATCATGAACATGTGTTCTCGAGTTTTAGCTAGTTACTTCCCTCCTTCAAATGATATTTGGCACATAACACTTGTTCCATTCTGTGTGTCTATCTATCCATTTATCTAAACAACCACCCATTCTCCTTCCTTCCTTCCTTCCGTCCTTCCTTTTTTTCTTCTTCTTTTCTGTCCCCCTTCATTCCATCTATGTGTCTATCTATCTATCTATAGAATGTTTCTACATGTGACATCTCACTTGCTCTCTACAACAACTTCTCCAGCACAGCAAGGCAGGAAAAATGCAATTATGTCTGTATCACAAAGGAAGTTGGAGTCTTCAGACCACTTCTTGGGAAATCATTAACTATTGTTTTAAATATACCCCCAATAAGACACTGGAATGCACCAAAGATCTTGTATGAAATTTAGATCACTTTTGTGACTTGACTGGGGGTTCCTTTCATATCCATATTGTTGTCCTTTGACTTGACACTCTGGGCACGGTGATGAGGATTCCATTCTTTTCTGGATACGCTGGGAGCTGATTGCCTGTTCCCGTAGAAGTGCCACTAGGACCTCCTGTGGTAAATTCCTGCAGGCCAGAGTTTGAATTTTAAGTCAGATTATTATTATTCTTTTTAAAATATAAAACTTGGTTACAGCTTTCTAAAGATTAATGCTTTAATGTTTTCTGAAGTAAAATTTAAACATTCCAGGCAACATATTTTAGATTAGATCATCCCCAAACTGCTTTTATTAAAAAAAAAATATGTTCTTTATGAGATGACAAACAAATGCATAGTTCAGGGAGGTTGAGGGTATTGCTCAAGGTCGCAGCCAGTAAATTGTAAAGCAAAAATTCAAACAAAACTCTTTCATTTCTTTTCTTTCACATTCTGGTGAATGACAAATTTCTGAATGGCAAATTTACCCAGTGGAAATGTGTATTTGATTTGTAGCTTGAATTTTGCAATGCTACAGGCTTATGGCACCCACAAGTAAAGTGTGGAAATGACAGCCCAGCTCTAGGGTGGGCAAATTTTGTCTTTGGTTCTAGGGTAGGCAAATTTTGAATTCAACATTCCCCTACATAGGGGATATTCCTGTTCTTTGGAAAATCATGTAAAGAATTCTGAGCCTATCATGATGACTTGACATAAATTTAAAAAGCAAAAATTGGCTTCAGTGTAAGCTGCATGAATATGAGCAGAGAATCCAGAATAAGGGAGGTGAAAGTTTCCCTGTGGCTGTGGCGCATCCTCAGGCCGCACCTAGAAATGGCTGCCATTTCTGGTCACTGGTCATCAGAAGGACATACATTGCTATGCATACTCCTGAGAGCTATCAGAGGAGAGGGTTTGAGACTCAAGACAGTGAGTGATAGCTGTAGAAAAATGGGATTGTTTAGCCTGGACAAGAAAAGGCAGGAGCCAGCAGGAGCACAGAGCATGAGCTTCGACAGCTTGATGGCCGTTGCCTGAGGAACAGATTAAAAATCTTGGTGTATATGATTTTTGAGGGCAAGGATATAAATGTACGTTTTTTTGATCAATGTAAGAAATATATGTCCAGCAACTAGAGTTTATTCACAATAGATTAGGCTGTTCTGTGAGGTAACAATCTTCCTGTTCCTCGAAGTGTCCAAGCAGAGCCTGGAAATCACCCAGCGTGGAACTTTCCGACCTGCTAAAGAGCAATACTCAATAATCTCTCCAATACTTAAACTGGAACCATGCCTCCTCAAGCATGAAAGAAGACAGGGTCCAAAGTTCTCTAGCTTATGGCCAAGACTCTCCAGCTCCAACCTCCCAGTGTCATTACTCCAGCCCTCTTGTAACACCATCTGGGCGATCCTTTCCTGGCTGAAACCCTGGTTAAGTGTAGTTACCACAGGAAGCCTGGGATGCCTGGTCATTTCTCTCCTGGACGCTCATTCCTACTAGCCACATGTATTCTCTGATCTAATCAAAATTCTTTTCCTCTGCAGCCCCTGAAATCATCCATTCTGCCCTCTGAACTCACTGTGGTCCGTCAGCTAAATCTCCTATACCTTCAGTGCTTTTGGTTTATTTTCACCTCCTCCTCCCACCCTCCTCACTAAACAGGTCTGTGAAACACGTGTCCCCAGACCCTCCCTCCATCAAGCCTCCTTGTTGCAGTCATCTTTAGATGTCCTCGTTCTTTGATGACTTCAGTGCTTTGCTCTCTGTTGTATTCTTTGTAATTTCACTATCCTCATAGGTGATCTTTCCAATATTTCAGCCCTGGTGCTCCCTAATCCCCTCTCCTCTTAGGGTCTTGATTTCCACTCTGCTTCAGGCAGTCACTCCAGTGAGATTTACTCCAGCTCTTAACTATGACAATACCCCCTTCTCCATAGTCTTACCCTAAACATTCCACTCTCTAACCACCTTTCTTTCATTCAAACCCATTTTCTCCGCTATTCCACACCCAGCAATCATTCCACTGACAAAGATCTCCAAATGTGTTGACCTTACGCTTCTCTCCTTACCAAGCTTATAGTCCACAATTTATCATTACCACACCCTCTATGCCCTGGGTCCCTTCTCCCTCATTTAACTCTCAGGAGAAAATGCCAGCTGTGTTAATTTCTATTTGTTTTTCCTGTGTTCTCTGTGCTTCCACTGTAACAGCTGTTTATGATAGAGAAAAATTTTAAAGTCATTCTGATTGGTTGTCTCCTTTAAAACTAATGCTTACTAATACTAGATAAGCTCTTGGTGCTACCTGGCAATGCTACTTGTTTTCTTAGTCTAGTCACCATCTCACATTCCTAGATAGCTGTTTTATATGCTTTCATTGCCCACAAACTTCTGATGCCTTCTTCTCACCTTTGCTCTCAGGTGAGGACTTTAATTTCTGTTTTATTGAAGTGATGAGACAAAACCTTCCACCCACTCACTGCCATAGCTAACAATCTCTTGAATCTTTGCCCATCATTTCCACGTCCCCTCCCACCGCTTTGGATGAATTGACTTTGTTCTTATCCCCAGCGACCCTTCTACATATGCCTTAATCCTATTTCCATTTCAGATAAGAAAGGGCATTTTTCTAGCTATTTCCACCTTCTCTCCTGTATTAAATATCTCCTCTCCCTTTAGATGATTTATACCAGCACACACTATAGTATCTCCCAACTTCAAAACAATGACCACGTCTATTGACTTCCTTCTCCAATTATTGCTCAGTTTCTTTGCTCTCTTTTATAGTAAATTTCTCAAAGAGTCATCTCAATCTCTTTTAACTTGCTCCACTCAGCCACTATTGCAATAAAATAATTTTTGAGGAGGTCATTTGTTCTATCTCATTACTGCTATTCCAGCGGTCAGGCCTTAATCCTCACTTTACTTAAAAAATCAGTAATGTTTGACAGAGATCACCATTTCCATGTTATCGAAAGACTCTTTACATTTGGCCTCTAGGAAACAATCTGCCTATCACGTCACCTTAATCTCTCTCTGTCCCTCTCCCTCTTGTTCTTTCCTACTCTCTTCACCTCTAAACACCAGAATAGAACTCAGTTCTTAGACCCCATCTCTGTCTTTACGACCTCTTTCTTGTGTGACTTCATCCACCTCACCATCTGCAATGCCAAATGCATGCTGACTTCCACATTTATGCTTCCAGCCAAGGCTGAATATCATGTGCTTTTTTTTTTTAACCTTATTGTATGGCATCTTCATTTGGATGTAATAAGAGGGTTTTAAAATGTAACATGCTTGAAGACAAACTTCTTATCTATTCCCACACACATGCACACATTCATGCACTTCATACATTGTTGCCCATCTGTTTTGATCATCTCTTATTCACCCCATTGGTGAAGGAGTGATCCCCTGCCCTAAATGGTACATGATGGCTGAACACATGATACCCAGTACTGGGCAGATAAGACTGGCAACAGTTTATTAGCTGCAAATACTGACAGCCTGGGGAAGGCATACACCAGAACACCCATGCAGGGCTCTGCTGGGGTTGCATTTAGGAGCAGAGTGGAGTGAGTAAGCAGAGGCTGTGGGAGGCAGGCTTGTAGTGATTAGAGAGATTTAAAGGTGAGATGTGACTGGGCATGGTGGCTCACATCTATAATCCCAGCACTCTGGGAGGCGGAGGTGGGTGAATCATTTGCAGTCAGGAGTTCGAGACCAGCCTGGCCAACATGGCAAAACCCCACCTCTACAAAAAAAAACACACAAAAAAACAAAAAACAATAGTGGGGCATGGTGGCGTGTGTCTGTATTCCCAGCTAATAAAGAGGCTGAGGCAGGAGAATTGCTTGAACCTGGGAGGTGAAGGTTGCAGTGAGCTGAAATCGTGCCACTGAACTCCAGCCTGGGTGAGAGAGTTAGACTCCATCTCAAAACAAAACAAAAATAGTGAGATGCTCTCTGGCTTTTGTGGTAGGATTTAATGGGCTGACAGGGAGATGAAACCCATTAGTTTGAGAATCTGGTGGAGAACAGCTGGCCCAGCTGATGGAGAACTAGCTAGTAAAGAGCCTTTCCCTCTTAGTGGGGGACATATCTGGCAGAAGCAGTGGAACTAACAGTGAGACCTTTGTCGTCCTGTGGGGGCTCAGAGATGTCAAAGCAACACATGGTGCACTTAGGTCTTAGCGTACACCGTCCACGTTTAGCAGCTGGCTGCATCCCGCTAGTTGTTTAGGCAAAAGCCATGAAGCCATTCCTGACCTCTCCTGTCTTCTGGTATTCCACATATAATTCCTCAGCAAGTTAGCTTAGTTCTCATGACAAATCTCTGAGTTATTATTATTGTGGAATTTTATTTTATTATTATTGTGGAGGTTTTTTTTTTTTAACTAGTAAAGTAAAAGAGTAAACAAAGGCACAGAAAGTTTAGGCAGCTTACCCCAAATCCCACAGCTAGCGAATGAAAGAGCCCAATTCCAGAGTCCGCCTTTTATCCCCTATGGTGCTGGTAAGTACTGTCACTAAAGACTTCCAACTTTTCTCTTTTTTGAACACAGGGTGTAATTTTATTTCCCTAAATTCCTGGAAGTTAGCCAATGCCATTGGATTCTCTTGGCCAAAGAGATATTAACTGAGTAAGCAGTGCTATTCCTGGGCTGAAGTTTTCAGCATGTTTTAGTTGCCTCCCATTCACTCCACAGTTGAGGAGGGATTCCCAGCCTAAGGTTATAGGGATGGTCACACACATGACGTGAAAACTCTATAAAGGAGATAAACAGCATTTATTAGTCACATACACTCATAGCTCAGTGGTGAGGACACTGCACATCATTCAGAGACATAAAGGAGCTACCCAGAGAACAACCACGGGCTGGCCAGGGGCAGGCTTTGTAGTAACAGGCAGGGGAAATGTCCCTGGTTCCATAGGGAGATGCGATTGGCCTGTTTGAATAATTTTGCAGACTGGTACAGAACTGAAACCCACTGTTCAGGATAAGCAGGAACTGTGCCTGGCCTGCATGATAAGGAGGCTGGGAGACCTTATCCAGGAGAGCAAAGTGGGGGTGGGAAACTTGGAATGAGGCCGTTCAAGGTCCTCCTTATCTCACCAGATGTCAGAGCAGCACATAACATTAAGCCTTGATTTTAGGCCTAACTCCTTGCAGAGCCAATGTGGGGCTGCATGTGCCCTTTCTACTCTTGTGATAATCGTGGAAGAGCACAGGGACACAGAGTCTATGGCCCTCCTCCTGGCTGACCATGGCCTGCAGAGTAGCCTCACAGATCCACACCAGACCAGACTCATGCTGTGAGAGGCAACTACGCTTCTGGTGTTGTGACAAACCCCCTTCTAACATGGCCTGTAGATTCCGAGTACACACCTTCTCTTAGTTATTTAATGAAACCATGGTCTAAGTGCTGCTGTGAAGGGATTTTGCAGTTGGAATTAAGGTCCCTAATCAGTTTGAGTTAATAAAAAGGGAGATTATCCTGCATGGGCCTCACCTAATCAGGCAAGCCCTTAAATGTGACCAGACATTTCCTGAAGAGAAAGATGCAAAGTGTGGAAGGGTGTGTGGAGGGCGTCACGTGGCAAGGACCTCAGAGCAGCCTCTGTTAGCTGAGGGTTTTTCTGGCTGACCGCTATTAGGAAAATGAGGACCTTAGACCTACAAAGTCTAGGGCAACCACAAAGCAATGTATTCTGAATTCTTTCAACAACCTGAAGGAGCTTGGAAACAGACCTTTCTCCAGTGGAGCCTACAAATGAGAACACAGCCCCAGTTGACAATTCAATTTCAACCTTGTGAATTTCTAAGCAGAGGAGTCAGCTGAAATGTTCTGGACTCCAGAATGAGACGATACATTCGCATCTTTTTAAGATGCTAATTTTGTGGTTACACAGATTAATTTCCTATGAAGGGACTTTGCCAATTAATTACACCTGCAAAATCTCTCCACAGCAGCACTTAGACCATGGTTTTATTAAGTAACTGGGAGAAAGTATGCAATCAGGTAGCAGGAATCTAGGGGCCACCTTGGAAGGGGGTTTGCTGCAACACCAGAAGTGTAGTTGTCTTTCACAGCCTGAGTCTGGCTTGGTGAAGGTCTGTGAGTCTGCCCTGCAAGCTGTCATCAACTGGGGCCAGACTCCCTGTGTCCTTCCATGATCACATTACACATTACATGGTGATACGGTTTGGTTCTGTGTCCCCACCCAAATCTCATCTCAAATTGTAATCCCTACATGTGGAGAGAAGGACCTATAATCCCCACATGTTGAGGGAGGGAGGTGATTGGATCATGGGGGTGGCTTCCCCTATGCTGTTCTCACGATAGTGAATGAGTTCTCACAAAGTATGATGGTTTTACAAGTGTTTGAAAGTTCACCCTTTGCTCTTCTCTCTCCTGCTGTCTTCTGAAGAAGGTGACTGCTTCCCCTTCCACCATGATTGTAGGTTTCCTGAGGCCTCCACAGCCATGCAGAACTTTGAGTCAATTAAACTTCCTTTGTTTGTAAATTACCCAGAATCCGGTAGTTCTTTATAGCAGTGTGAAAACGAACTAATACACACAGAAAATAGAAAACTACTATAGCTGTGTTAGTTGTGCTAAGCTAAGATATGGTGTTTGGTCATGGCAGTGTTAACCACAGCATAACGTATTCATTTGACTGGTTTTCACCTTCTCTGAAGCATTGAAAAAACTTGTAGTTACCCAATAATCCAATTATTTATTTTTTCCAACTAAATGGTACGCTCCACAACTTGAGGAAGACCTTGTCTGTTTTATTCACTTTTGCACCCTCCGTATTTATCAATGAAGTTGTCACATGATGGACATTCAATAAATGCTTGTGAAATGCATATATGAAAGGAGATGAGAAAATCATAACCAGTAGTGGCACCAAGTAAAGATTAATCAATTCATCTTGAGTGAAGGAAACATTCAGGGGGAAGATCACATAAGAGGTATGAAGAGGAGAGAGAAGGCGGACAAGACAGAGAGAGGATTCCAGGCAGAGGTGACAACACATATAAAGGGGGCTGTCAATTGCATGTCCCATGTGAGCCTTTGACAGAAGTTGAATAGGGCTACCGTAGGCAGAGTTGGTGAGATGCAAAGTTAGTTAAAGCCAGCGGCTTAGCTTGTGAAAATCTGCCTGTGCTCACTGAAGAATCAACATTTTAAAAATGTCTCACCTCGTGTTTCAATGACACATTCAGAATTCCAATCCAAATAGTGAAAGCTGTCAGAAGGTAGCAAACAGTAGCAAGCAAGTGTGAAATTACAGAGCTCTTTTTCCCAATAAAAATACATAACTAGAGCTTGACAATCATTTTAGGCCAAGATTTAAAAAAACAAATTGTCTCAATGCTGAAATCCTGGTAAGGACTATTTTGGTCTGACAATTGTCTATGAAGTGATACTTAAATCACTTGGGCTGCCAGGACACAATATATATATATATATATGTATTACTTTGCATTATGGCTGCTATTTATCTGTTCAAGACTCCAGACTAAAACATTGAGCCTAGTCACATGTTTTAAGGATGCACTCCCCAAGACTCATGGCTTAAAGGAAAACAATAATTTTCTCTATCCCCTACCATGTGTTAGGGGATTTGCACGCATTCTCTTACGGCATCTTATTGTGCTTTGGTTTAAATGAGTCCCTCAAAGTTCATGTGTTGGAAATGTAATCCCCGATGCAACAACATTGAAAGGTGGGATGTTTAAAACATGATTAGGTTATGTGGGCTCAGCTCTCCAGAATGGATTGATGTTGTTATCTTGGAGTGGGATCCTGATAATAGTAGTTTGGCCCCTTCCCTCCTCTATCCTACTCATTCTCATCCTCTCTCCTTCCAAGATGATGGAACCCATAAGGCCCTCTCAAGATGCCTTGATATTGGACTTCCGAGCCTCAGGAACTGTGAGAAACTAATGTGTTTTCTTTATAAATGACCCGGTCTGTGGTATTCTGTTACAGCAATGCAAAACAGACTGAGACATATTGGATCCTGTTTTAAAGTTGGGGAAATGAGGGAGTGGGGGAAAATCTGACTCTCCCAAGGTGGTAGAGTTGCATACACGACACCAGGGTTTTGACTTAGGGCTGAGAAATTGTCAAATCCTTTTTCCTTCCACTATAGCAAACTATTCCAGAATTGTCTCTATTTAAATAATGATTTTGGATGTATGACTCATGTTTATTATCTCACTCAATTTTCTTAAATATTTTGGAAGAGGCAGAACATTTTAAAGATGAAAAAACGGGTTCTTGGGGGATGTTAAACTCTATTCTCAGTCTTCTCTCCTGCCTTCCTTCTTTCCCACAGTCGCTGATCATCTAAAATGAATTAGCTAATGTGCTAGACAATAAGCATTAGGAAATGAAGAACACAGTCTCTCAACTCAAGGAGCTCAGAATCAGTGGCAAAGACTGATTTAGAAAATCAGATAGTTACAGTACAAAGTGGCAAATGTTGTGATAGCAGAATGTGAAATATTTAATGGGACCACAGAAGTGGGAATAAACAACTGAGTCATGATATTGGTGAAGGTTTCAGAGGGTGGCACGTGAGTTACAATGGATGAATGGAGCTCTCCAAGAGGCTAAAACACCAGGGACAGTCCCAAGAAGAAGGAAAGGCACGATCAGCAATCAAAGACTCTTCATTCATTTACTGGTAATTTATTGGCTACTTAGGATGTGTCAGATGCTGTGTGAGGTCCCAGGACCAGTGGTATCCTAGAGGGATGCTAGCTCCTGACCCTCAGGGAGTTGAACATGCAGTCACAAAAAGGAACTGTATTAGTTCAGGATCTCCAAGAAACAGATGCCAATGTGGGATTAAGTGTGCAAGGATTTAGTTAGGGGGAAAGGCCTCTGTGAACAAAAATAGGAAGCAGGGGAGAGGATAGAAAGCTGCAGATGGTTATGTAAGTCCAATCTTGAGTGACAGTGAAAGAAGAGAATGCTGGGCGAAAGCTTCCTAGACTGCCACATAGTCTAAATCAGGCTGGGAAAAACTGCTGGGGGTGGTCCTACAGCCAGAGTCAGCTGTCAGAGGAGTCCTGTGCCTCCCAGGAGCAGGTTGACTTTAGCTTTGCTTCTGTTGCAGTTACTGGCCAGTAGATAGTTGCCTTTTGGAGGCATGGCCTCATTGTAAATACAATGATGGATATCAAAGCACAGGAGCTGGAGCCCTAGGCCTTGCAGGGTTTCCCTGCAGTTGGAGGATAACAAGGTGCAATTCTTATGGCCACCACAGAAACATTAACCAAGGAACCACACAGAAGCATGTGAGAGTTTAATCCACATTAAGCATTAGGTGTAGATATAAGGTTCTGTGAAAGCCTATGATGAGACTCAGTCAGCGAGAAGGACAGAAAGGGCTCTCCAGGACATGCCTGAGTTTAGGTAAGAAAGATTAGGCAAAGGGATGAGAATAGAGTGAAGGAGGAGAATTTCAGCCAGAGAGAGCTGATGCACAATGGAGCCATAGAAGGAGGGATCTCATTCAAGGAACTTAAAATATGCCTGGTGGGAGCAGAGACAGCAAGGGGTGAGTGGGAGCTGAGGTTGGCAATGTAGACACTGGCCAGCCCTGCAGAGCCCTGCATGCTAAAAAAAGATTTTTGGTTTCTGTTGTAAAGCAGTGAGAAACCACTGGAGGGTTATACATGCAATCAAATGTGCATTTGACAAAGAGCAAGAAAGCTAGTAGTGGCTCAGATTGAGTCCTGAAAAGAAATTGCGTTCTCTTCTGTCAAGCTATGGAAGGAGAAGTAGGAAGATCCAGGAGTATATATCTGCTTTCGTTGCTACAAGAAGTCTCCATCTGATCTAAAAGTCATCAGAATTAACTTTATCTGCCCACAAAATACAATTATATGAACAATATTTAATGACACATCAGGGAAAAGCAAGTAGACCACTGTCCCCTAGTCAACTGGCTCTCCTCCAAGGGGCAGTTGCTCTAACGTGGTTCACATGTGTGTCTCCTTCAGAGCTGCTCCACATGTGAACAGCAGCACATGATGATTTACCCTTGCTCCGGCACCTTATATTTTTCACCGAATGTGTCCTAGAGATGCTGGAGTCAACATGGTGAGGACTATTTCCACCTACACCCTGGACACCAGCTCTCCATAATATACCCTTAGATGCTTCGAGAGCCCAGATTTATGTCTGTGTGTGAAACACTGAGTCAGGCTGTCTTAAAGCTCTGCCAGGCCCATTTCCTGGTCTTTTTCCCTCTACCCAGATTCTGTAGTTTACTGGAGGTCTCATGGAAAGCACCACTTCTCCTCAAATCAGCAAAGGTTGCAACATCAGTTTCCTCTCTTGAACCTGTCTTTGGTGATCTCAACCTTTATAGAAAATCAAGTCTTTGTATTCATCCCAGAAATGGCAGAAGGATTCCCTCTGTGGCTTAGGGCAGGTGGAGGAAGCTCGGGTATGGGAGAGATGGAATATAAAGCAATTTCCTTCCCTTCCTCCTTTCTTCCCTCCTTTCCTCCTTTCCCTTTCCCTCCTTTTCTTTTCTCTTCCCAGGAATATTTCTTGAGTACTTCCAATGTCCCAGGCTTGAGTCTAGACACTAAAGACTAAAATTAGAAGAAAGACTATAGTTGACACCATAGCAGACCCCACAGATCATGCTTCTGTCCGCGTGGAGTTTCTATTACAGTTAGGAAAAAAAGACAAAAAAAATATTTTCAGGGAATGATAAGTCTCCTGAAGAAAAATTAACTAGAGTAAGTGAATAGCATAGCATACACCAAGGACTGTTGTTTCAGGAAGACGGGTCAAAGACGCGTCGGAACTTTATGTTCATTACAACACAGTTGCTGACATACGAAAGCAACCTAGGTGTCCAACATCAAATGAATGGATAAGCTATGATTTTTAATCTATAAAGTAGTATTTTGTGTCGATTTTTAATTTTTTTGACTCAGGGGCCTTGGGTCTTTGAAGCTTTGATCAGAGAAGTAGGACAACAATAAGAAATGGATACTAAGGAATTTGCTGTGGGCTAAGACCTTTATACCATTACAGGAGTTGGTGGAGAAGCCCATGCGGGTCTGTTGTCTCTGTGACCAACGTGATAGCTCATTCTGGGCAATAGATACAATTGTATCCCATTTTGGGGACACAAAACATCATTTTGGCAATAGATACATTGCATCTCATTTTTTGTCTCAGTTGAAGACAAAAGCTAGATTCAATGCAAGACAGAAAAGGACAAACTGGAATCCATGAGGTCATTCCTTCCAAGCTCAATGATTTGGTGACAATACAGGAGAGCTTTACCAAGGAGCTGCACACATACCTGGCCCAAGACTCAGAGAAGCTTAAGGAGGTGATCTGCTGGGAGCTTCAGGAGTCATGGGCCTGGCTTCTGCCTCCAGAAGATATCTGAGGATGTGAGGAGGCGTCCATGGAGCCTGGTGCTCCACTGTGACCTTCAGAGCAATAACAATGGGTGCTGCTTCTCAGCCTGCTTCCAAGTCCCATGGAGACTTCTTATTGCAGGCCCTGGGTAAGAACCAGGCAGAGAAGGGAATTCTAAAAAATGTGCCTCTTTTTTGCCCAGTTGACACAGTACAAGTCTCCACAGACTGACATTTAGATCCCTCAGTGATGTTTTACAATTTTACTCATAAAGATTTAAAACATTTCCTGTTCAATGGATTCTTACATATGATTTTGTCATCATTGTAAGTAGGGATTTTGTGTGTTATGTTTCCCAATTACTTGTTGCTTCTATCTTTAAAGACTATTTATTCCAGAATATTGATTTTATAATAATGATAATTGAATTATCATTTGTTTGTTTATTCTCTTAGAATTCCCAGTTTTATAATCAATCGATTTTATAATAATCAATATTAATATTATATAATCAATTAATTAATATTATTAATATTATATAATCAACTATTGTATAATAATATCTATAATAATTGATTATATAATAATTAAAATAATTATAATTATATAATTATTCAATAATTATTTAATAATTATAATTATATAATTATTTAATCATATAATATATAATTATATATAATATATACAAATATATATAATACTTATATATAATATAATATATATGATTATTTAATTATATAATAATTAAAATAATTAAATTGATTATATAATAACTGATTAATTGATTATATAATAATTAAAAATCAATTGATTTTATAAGAATGATAATTGAATTGTCATTTGTTGTTTGTTTATTCTCTTAGAATTCCCAGTTTTATAATCAACTCATCTATACATAGTAATAAACATACTTCTCTTTCAAATATGCCTCTAATTAATACCCAGAAGTGAGATTGCTGAATCACATGGTAATTTGATTTTTAGTTTTCCAAGGAACCCCTATACTGTTTTCCATATTCATTAATAAGCCTGATTTAATAATTCCACATTGTAAATATATATGAAAACATTATGTTGTATCCCATAAACATACGCAATTGTTATTTGGCAACCAAAAATAAGAAAAAAAAAAAATTAGAAAAAAGACTATAGTTGACACCATGCCTAAATCCATGAGTCTTCAAAGAAGTGAAGTAGATGGGATAAATAATATGCTTTATACGTATGTATTACATAGTTCAGTTGTAATGTGATACATGTGTTACTAAAAACCACTACTATTCACAATCAAAGAACAAAAATCAGAGTCACAGCACTAAAAAACTTTATCAGTGACACATAAGAAAATCAAAATGGTAGTACCATTTTATATGTACAAAATAGTTAAGAAGTAATAATACTATAATAAATATGTTTTACATATTTATTATACTGGTTTACTGTGTATGGGTTACTGAGATGTGTAGAAGGAAGATGATCCGATATGAGATGAGTGTCTCAGTTGGACGCCCCTAATCACAGGTTCCAGCGAGGTCAAGGACCAGGAAGGAGGTCATTGTCATACTTCCTCCAGGTGAGAAGTGACTCTGGCTCATGCCATGCTGGTGGCTGTGGAGGAGGTGGGGGAGTGAGGGAATTGTGGATGCATTTGATGGTGGAGCCAATAAGATTTGTTGATGAATTGGACATGGGGTGTGGCAGGAAGGAGGTGGAGCCAATAAGATTTGTTGATGAATTGGACATGGGGTATGGCAGGAAGGAGGTGGAGCCAATAAGATTTGCTGATGAAATGGACATGGGGTGTGGCAGGAAGGGCAGAGTTGTAGCTAATGTCAATGACAGGGAGGAGTAAAAGATTTCAAGGCTATTTGCATCTCTAGCGCAGCTCCCTGTGTTCATAAAGGGAGATGGGTTTAGGGTATAAACTAGTATAGAGCAGGTCACATGGCTAAGTTGCTGAGCAAGCAGGTCCTGGCATCCAACAGATCCAGGCTTTAAATATTCTGGATCTGGGTGACCTTGGGCAACTTATTTCATCTCCTCGAGACTCTCAATTTCCTTAGCTATAAAATAGGTCATAATAGTCTCTACATCATATAGCTTTGATGAGGATAAAATTCAATAATGCTATAAAGAAACAGAACTATGCCCTACGCATAGGGGGAAAACACCGAAGAAAAACCCCCACATTATAATTATTAGGATGAAAGAATTCACATTTTGTTTGAATTACTTCTTGGGACAATCTAATTATCAAAAAAGGGAGAGAGATCCATCTGGGAAAAGCACAGGATTGGACAGTGCATCAGGAAAATGGGTTGACTTTGTCGCTAGATAAGGGAATTTGTTTTTCTGGCCTCAGTTGCATCACCTGTAAGTGCATTATGAATCTCTATCTCATATGGGTTTGGGTGATCATGAACTAAATACAACCCCATTTAAAGTGTCTAGCCCCATGCCTGGCATATAGCACTCAGTCGATGTTAGTTGACTCTTAAATTGAACAAATACATTAGGCACTAGTCAGGGACCTTTTATGTGGTTTAATGAGAGGAACATCTTGAAACAGGATTTTAAAACCTGCTTATTGCAGCCTTTTCCAAATGACCACTGTTATAATTGCTAATAATTCTGCCCTGGCATCCCATAGAGCCATAGCCCTAGGTTTCTTCAGGTTGAAAAAACAAATATTAAAAAAAATTGGTCATCAGACCTTAATATATTTATTTCGCAGTCTTCAGGCTGCCTAGCAACCATTGAAGTTTCTATTCTTTTAAATTATTTTCCAAATGTTACCCAGTCACTAAAACCCACGTTCCATCCTGCTAGAGGAAAAAGAGTGTTTAATGGTTCATGATGCTGATATTACCACTCCACTTCCCACCCTTCATTAAGAAGACAAAATCCTGCCACAGGGAGCACTATTGATTAGTAAGTGTCTCTCCGAATTAGTATTTCATCTCTGCCATGTTTCCTGTTCATGCGTTGATTATTTATTCTGCTTCGTAGGGTGATCTCTGAATGGCACTAGAGAAAGTATTAATAAGCACCTCACACGTAAAGGTAGAGGAAACAACCCCTCCATCCTATCTGTACTTCCTTCAAGGCACCACAAGGAGCTGAGGTAGAGTGGGTATTCTCAGGACACCTGCTCAATTCACACAAACTGAGCCCCAGAGAGAGGAGGGCCCTTTCTGGGCAAACTTACAGATCCATTGCCAGAATTTAGGTTAGGATTCGTACCCTTTGACTTCAAATTCCCTAGTGTTCCTGTGATCTGTGCTGCCTTTTGGAATATGTATAGCATTTTGAGGAGCTCAGTCTTGAAGATATTTGGACATGAAAACTTGATGTGCACAAAAGCTTCAGATATGACCAGAGCATAAAGTCATCAGGGTCGGAAAGCAGTCTCATTCATCCATCTTTATATAACTCTGATATTGAATGGAGCATCCCTGAAGCTTTCTAGGTAAAATTGTCTTAGCATTCCAAATTCCACAGCATATGAAAGTCCAAAATCTCCCCCCAGCTTTAGACAAACTTGTAAAAAGTGTTAATTTTCTCCTCCTTCTCTTTCCATTGGGCTCTACTTCTTTAATTTTCTCCTCCTTCTCTTTCCATTGGGCTCTACTTCTTTGTATTTAGTCTTGGTATTCTACCTTATTAATTCAAACATGACTTATTCCTTATTCTGTCTTCTCAGAGAAACAAAAATACACACATTACAACTGCACAATAAACTTCATAAGAAGAATTGGCTCTACTGAAGACCTGGGGTGGAAAGATTGATGGTGATAGCAGGAAGGACTCAGGTTGCTTGACACATAATAAACAAAATCACAGTAAATAATTGATTTTAAAAACATTATCTTTGAGCATTGTTCCCCTAGAAATTCCACTTTAGTCTGTGTTTCTCACAGTACAGATATTTTTGGATACCACTGAAAGCCAGATACTAGGAGCTGAATATACAAAACAAAATAGACAGGATTCCCCTGTTCAATAAATTTAAAATATATTTAAGGGGCAGATTTTAAACATCACATAAACAGCAACATAACTGTAAATAGCTCATAAGGGCTGGGGGAGAACTCCAAGAGTGAGAAGGAGTACACAAAATCTCTTAAAGTCTAGGCTCAGATGTAACACAAACTTCCACCACACTCTATCTTATTGTAAGTTCTGCCCATGTTCAAGGCGTAGGGAAATAGATGCCACCTCTGTACAAGAGATGCTAGCTGAAAGTCTTATTGAAAAGGGCATGGCTATAGGAGAGTGGAGAACTGGGTGAAAATCCTAGAGTAGCCTCTTCAGAACCAAACCAAAGGATGGAGGTCTCCAAGGAGCCACTCATAAAACTGACTAATTAAGGAGGTTCTGTCACAGGAGGAGCCTATTTTTAATCTCCTCCTAAAGTTGGATGCTTCTTATGCACTGGGCTTGCTGACATGGCTGATGTTCTTGGAGCAAGCAATGAAGCTTTGGGGGATGTATTAGTCCATTCTCGCACTGCTATAAAGAACTACTTGAGACTGGGTAATTTATGAAGAAAAGAGGTTTAATAGACTCACAGTTCCAAGGCTTAACAGGAAGCATGAATGGGAGGCCTCAAGAAACTTATAATCATAGCAGAAGATGAAGGGGAAGTAAGGACCTTCTTCACATGGTGGCAGGGGGAGAGAGAAAGAGAGAGGGCGGGGGAGAGAGAGAGAGAAGCACTACCCACTGTTAAACAACCAAATATCATGAGAACTCACTATCATGAGAACAGCAAGTGGGAGATCTGTCCCCATGATCTCCACCAGGCCCCTCCCCCTGACATGTGGGGATTACAATTCAAGATGAGATTTGGGTGGGGAACACAGCCAAATCATATCATTCTGCCCCTCACTCCTCCCAAATCTCATGTCCTTTTCAAATCTCAAAACACCATTATGCCTTCCTAATAGTCCCCTAAAACCTTAACTCATTCCAGCATTAACTCAAAAGTCCAAGTCCAAAGTCTCATCTGAAACAGGGGAAATCTCTTCTACCTATGAGCCTGTAAAATAAAAATAAAAATAAAAATAAACTGTTAGTCACTTCCAAGATACAATGGGTGGATAGGCATTTGGTAAATGTTCCCATTCCAACCAGGAGAAATTGGCCAAAACAAATGGGCTACACACCCCATGCAAGTCTGAAACCCAGCAGGGCAGTCATTAAATCTTAAAGCTCCAAAATAATCTCCCTCGGATCCATGTCTCACATCTGGGGCACACTGATGCAAGGGGTGGGCTCCTAAGTACTTGGGCAGGTCTGCCCTATGGCTCTGCAGGGTACAGCCCACATGGCTGCTTTCACAGACTGGCATTGGGTGCCTGTGGCTTTTCCAGGTATACAGTACAATATGTTGGTGGATCTACCATTCTGGGCTCTGGAGGACAGTGGCCCTCTTCTCACAGCTCCACTGGAGAGTGCCCCAGTAGGAACTCTGTGTGGGGTCTCCAGCCCCACATTTCTTCTCCTCACCGGCCTAGCAGAGGTTCTCCATGAGGGCTCTGCCCTTCCAGCAGACTTCTGCCTGGACATTCAGGCATTTCCATACATTCTCTGAAATCTAGATGGAGGTTCCCAAACCTCAGGTCTTGCCTTCTGTGCACCTGCAGGCCCAACACCAAGTGGAAGCCACAAAGGCTTGGGGCTTGCAATGTCTGAAGCCCAACCTGTACCTTGGCCCCTTTCAGCCATGGCTGGAGCTGGAGTGGCTGGGACACAGGGTGCTATATCCTGAGTACAGAGCAATGTGCCCCGGGGGCTGGGCTTATGAAACCATTTTTTCCCTCTTAGGCCTCTGGGCCTGTGATGAGAGGGGTTGCTGTGAAAATCTCTGAAATTCCCTGGAGACATTTTCCCCATTGTCTTGGCTAACATTCAGCTCCTCATTACCTATGCGAATTTCTGCAGCTGGCTTGAATTCCTCCCCCAGAAAATAGGTTTATCTTTTCTATTGTATGGTCAGGCCACAAATTTTCCAAACTTTTATGCTCTGCTTCCTTTTAAAATGTAAGTTCCAATTTCATGCCACCTTTTTGTAAACACATATGACTGTATGCTGTTAGAATCAGCCAAGCCACAGATACGAATGCTTTGCTGTTTAGAAATGTCTTCCACTAGTTACCCTAGATGATTTCTCTCAAGTTCAAAGTTCCACAGATTTTTAGGGCAGGGGCAAAATGCTGCCAATCTCTTTGCTAAAACATAGCAAGAGTGACCTTTATATCAGTTCCCAGTAAGTTTCTCATCTCCATCTGAGACCATCTCAGCCTGGACTTCACTGTCCATATCACTATCAGCATTTTGATCACAATCATTCAACAAGTCTCTAGGAATTTCCAAACTTTTCTACATCTTCTGGTCTTCTTTTGAGCCCTCCAAAGTGTTCCAACCTCTGCCTATTAATGAGTTCCAAAGTCGCTTACACATTCCCAGGTATCTTTATAGCAATACCCCACTGTCTGATACCAACTTTTTATAGTAGTCCATTCTCACACTGCTATAAGGAACTACCTGAGACTAGATAATTTATGAAGGAAAGAGGTTTTTGTTGACTCACAGTTCTACAATCTTAACACAGAGCATGACCAGGAGCCCTCAGGAAACTTTCAATCATGGCAGAGGTGAAGGAGAAGCAAGGACCTTCTTCTCATGGTGGTATGGGGAGGGAGAGAGAGAGAGAGAGAGAGAGAGAGAGAGAGACAGACAGACAGAGGAGAAGTACCGCCCACTTTCAAACAACCAGATCTCATGAGAACTCACTATCATGAGAACAGCAAGGGGGGAAGCCACCCCCATGATTCAATTACCTTCCACCAGGTGCCTCCCCTGCCATGTGGAGATCACAGTTTGAGATGGTGGGGTCACAGAGCCAAACCATTATCAGGTGAGTTTGGTCTGGTAGCAAGTTCAGACAGAAAAGGAAAGAGGACCACTGTCCTCATGTTTCCATTCCCAAGAGTTATAGAAATAGACCCTACCAATTCATAGGCCCCTAAGTTTGGGTCCCTGATGGTATGAGGCCCAACTGGGGATTTCAGGCTGACTGAGGACTACTGCACATGGGGCTAAGAGGTGCTTGCAGTAGTGGAATGAAGTGTGCCATGAGTCAGCCTTTAGACAGCAAACGGAAATAAAAAGACTTGTTCGGGATGGAGCCCCATGCAAAGGGGGAATTGTGAAGCCAGTGCTTGCCTTCCTCAAGTCCATCAGCAACAATTTCATCACAGGCAATCACCTATAGAGCTCTCTGCTCTCTGCTCTTTGTCCAAAATGAATGGGAAGGAGGTGAGAGGATACCACATTCCCTAGTCTTCCCATCCTGTTTGCAGGGCCACTAATGAAGCACCAATTGGCTTGTTGCACAGATAGTGGGGTGGCAGGGTGGGGTGCAGGCAACCTTGAGTAGGATATGAAATAGAAGTATGAAAACGAACAAATGAGGTGTAATAACTTAAATGATGGCTTCAGTAACCAAAAATGACTAAAAATATCCTTTAGCCTTATTTGGATGCCAAAAACTGAAATTCAAAACACTGCCCAAGGGGAAGGAAGATTTTTTTTTTTTTGACATGGAGTCTCACTCTGTTGCCCAGGCTGGAGTGCAGTGGCACGATCTTGGCTTACTGCAACCTCCACTTCCCTGGTTTAAACAATTCTCCTGCCTCAGCCTCCCAAGCAGCTGAGACTACAGGAGCACGCCACCACACCTAGCTAATTTTTGTATTTTTAATAGAGATGGAGTTTCACCATATTGGCCAGGCTGGCCTCGAACTCCTGACCTCGTGATCCACCCACTTTGGCCTCCCAAAGTGCTGGGATTACAGGTGTAAGCCACCGTGCCTGGCTGGGGAAGGAAGATTTCTTAACTGAAAAAAGTAAAACTGTTTCATATCTCTGCCTCCAGCATATTTAGGCTCCTTCCTAAAACTTCAACTTAATGATTGTAATATTGATTATCATCATAATGATATGTCAAGAGGCTCTCCTGGGTAATATCAATCTCTTATTCTCTTTCTTTGAAAGTAGCTCCAAGTTTATTCTCTTCAAATATCTACAGGGATAGACTACAGGGAATGAATGAGGACTTTGGAAATGGAGTTTTATTTTTTCTTTTATACTTTTGCTGTGAGTTTTAAGTTATCACAGAGTAGTAGCCTTAAAACAGCTCATCTTCTGATGGTTTATCATTAATTGTAAGTCCATGAATATCTTTCTGGAAAGAAGAGGAGGAAAGATATTTTCCCAGCAGCAGAAGAAATTAATGGAAAAGTAGATGAATATCAAGGGAAAGATTAGTTCTGCTGGAAGCAAAACAAAAATCATTTAAAAGACAGACATGAATAAAAGACAATGCAAGCTCTTGCAGAAAATTTCATCCACTTCTCACAAAGGAATCAAACTGCAGAAGCGTGGACTGAGGGCATTCTTAATGAATTCATCACTTTTTGTTCATTAAAAATGTAAAGTTGATAAATACTAGATAGTTAAAGTAGTAAGTGGAATTCATTACATATAATAAACTGATACTTGAATACTTTATGCATATTGAATCTGTCTGGTGCTGATTTTCTATAAATACTAACATTTAGTGATTGTCCCTGAGCTATTCATTAAATTTCAAAAGCCAATGAATAATGAATAGAAAATCCATTTGTTCATTAACTTAGAAAATAAAAAAAACTCCTCCCTGTTGCATCTTTGATTAATTTGGCTTGGAAACAAGTTAGCAGGCCCATAAATATTACTCCAGGGTAATATCTGGCTTAGGAACCACTGTTTGGGGGATTTGAGAAGGGATGTGAGCCCATGTATACTTAATCAGTTAGAACCTGGCCTGGCACAGGTGGGCTACCTAGGGCTTCATTCAAGTGAGTTTTGCTCCAGTGAAGACCTGGAGATCATCACATAACACAATTCAGTATATGCCTCTCTGGCTGTGCTTCAGTGGAGGATGGTCATTTTTCCAGGAGTAATTTACTGTCTTTAAGGTAGTCTAGTGGCAGAAATCTCCACAGGGATTGGGAGCAGGAGTATATTTCAGATGCGTCCAACATTTGCAGATCCAATATGGGGCATCTCTGCAGACTCTCTTTATATTTGTTGTTGCAATGACGCTCCCATCACTTTGGCCTGGTTTAATTTTATTAGAAATTCTTCCATTCATGTGTCTATGTATTGATCCATTCCTCCTTCTATAAATCTATTCCATAAAAACAAATACTCGTGGAGAATCTGCTGTGTGCAGACACTCTTCTGAATACTGTAAGCAGAGCCACAGACAAAACAGGCAAAGTCTCTGCCCCAAGGAACTTACATTCCAGTGAGGACAAGTGATCAGAAAAATAAACCAGACAATTTCATATGGTGACAGGTGCAAAGCAGAACACACACAGGGGACTGGAGATAACAGGGGTAGACTGTATGCAGACTTCAGGGCATGGCGTGGAACAGCCAGGGCCCCAGAAGTGAGGAGCATCAGGCCAGTGCCTTCCTCACTCTCCAGCCAAGCTGAAAAGAGGTAGCAAAAGAGATGGGGAGGGAACAAGAGAGAGAGGGAGAGGGTGAAACAGGAGTCATGGGGAAAGATTAAAGAAAGCAAGGAGATGAGATGAGAGGAGAGAACAGAGGTGGAAAGTATTTAACACATTGTCCTTTTCAATTATTACAAACCAGAGAAAAGAAAATTGAATCTCAGAAGAGAAAGCAGTTACTAAAGACTAGACAAGTAGAAAAGGAACCAGAGGGGGAAATGGTTTTCAAAGAAGAGAAGGAGAAGGTGAAAGACAAGCGGGGTTCTGAGGGCTGGGCAAGGAGTTGAAGGGGAACAGAAAGGGGAGGAGGAAGGAGGGGGAAGAGAGGAGACAGAGGGAGAGAGAGAGGAGAGAAGAAAAGAGAGGGAGATGGAGAGACTAAGAGAGAGAAGGAGAGAGAGGAGAGTTGGGGGAAGAATGAAGAGAGAGAGAACATGAGCACACTGGAAGAGGAAGAGTCAAGTGAGAGATTTTAGAGGAGAAATGATAAGGGAATCCCAGGGAGGAGAATTCTTTGGGTGAGAGATGAGAGAGTAAAGAGGAGCAAATTAAATAGTGATGGAAAGGGAGACAGTTGATAAAAGTTAAGGAAGAAAGAAACAAGAGAGAGGTAGCAAAGGAGGCACTGGGATTTTGACAATAAGGCAAAGTAAGGGAGAGTGGGATAAAGAGAAATGGAATGAAAACAAGAGAGCTAGAGACTTAGAGCAAAACCACGGCTGTCGGAGGGAGAACGAGGTGGTCGTTAGAACTTCCTGGGGAAGGTAGGGAGGTTGGGACCAAAACCAGGGCCAACCCTGTGCACTCTCCCCCAACAACATCATTCCCCCTTTCCTGCTCCTGTCCCTCTCCTTCTCCCTAGGTTACTTTGGAAAGCCCTGTGTCAGCCTTTCCTTTGTCCGTAAGCATGACCCTCCTGCCTCCCTGGGGCTCTGGGTTAGGCTACTTCTCCAGGCACCCCAGCCTCCACTGAGCCTGCGTGGCTGCTGTAAGGTGGAATCAGGCACCAGTTGCAAATAAAACCATCAGAAACTTAGAGTAACAGCCCCACTGGAGGCTTCCCTATGACAAAGTGATATGGCTTGGATGTTTGTCCCCCTGTAAATCTCATGTTGAAATGATCTTCAATGTTGGAGGCGGGGCTTAGCGGGAAGTGTTTGGGTCACAGGGACGGATCTCTCATGAATAGCTTGGTGTTGTCCTCACAGTAATGAGTTCTCCCTCCATTATTTCACTTGGAGCTGGTAGTTGAAAACAGCCTGGCGCTTTCTCCTCTCTTTTTGATCCCCTTCTCACCATGTGATGGGCTTGCTCTCGCTTCACCTTCTGCCATGAGTAAAAGCTTCCTGAGGCTTCACCAGAAGCTTAGCAGATGCTGACGCCATGTTTGTACAGCCTGCAGAAATGAGAGCGAAATAAATCTTTTTTCTTTATAAATTACTCAGTCTCGGGTACTATTTTGTAGCAATGCAAAACAGACTTATACATGAAATTAACCTTTCCTCCAGCCACAATGACTCATGGGCCATGCTAGAGTGTTCTCTCTCCAGACCAAAGGCTCATCAGCTGTTTCTTCATTTGTGTGGTTATTGTCTTCTCCACCTGCTAGGATTTCATTTTGTCTGTTTGTTCAATTCTGTATCCCTAGCACCGAGACCACCACCTGGTGCAGGTCACATACTTAATAACTATATGTAGGCTAAACAACAGGAAATTTTTCCCACCTCAAGCTGGATAAGATGGTCTCTAGGGTGATTTTCAGCTGGAATATCCCACCAGGTAGAAATTCTAAAATGACCCTCCTCTGACTCCTTACCTTGTATAATCCCTTCCCTAAGTGTGAACAGGACTGCAACCTATTCTAACCAAGGGAACTTTGCAAAGCTGATGAGGTACCATGCCTGTGACTGTGTTCCCTTACTTGGCAAAGGCCAAAGGGTTTCACAGACATAATGAAGGTCCATAATCAGTTCGACTCGCAAACTAATCCAAATGAAGCTTGTCCTGGGTGCTCATGGCCTAATTGAGTTATCCCTTTAAAAGAATGTCTGGAACTCAGAGACTTATTCTCCTGCTGGTCTTGAAGAAGCAGGCTTCCATGATTTATACTGCTTCAAGGGAATAATTTTTTTCCAACAAACTCAGAGAGTCTGGAAGTGAATCTTTTCAGGCAAGAAGGCAGCCCAGTCCAATCTTGCAGAACCCGGAACTTATGCCCATACTCCTGACCCATGCAACTGTGAGACACTAGATGTTGCTTTAAGCCTCTAAGTTTGTGGTGATTTGTTATGAAGCAATAGAAAAGTGATAACACCATTCCATTCCATGCTGTCCGTTGTGCGTGGGAAAAGGAGAAACCTATTTCCCAGTGCAGGTCAGAAGGAAGGGAGCCATGATTTCTAGATACTTCAACAGAGGATATGTCAAGCTGATGGTAGGTGTATGTTGTACCTAGGAATACACAGATTCTTCAAAATGTAACTTTTTCATCCCAAAGATACACATTTGTGGCCAATAATCAGTTAGCGATGGACTGAAGAACAGAGACTGTTGTTTGATAAAAGCTGATAGATCTTCGTTATGGCATTTCATTTTCCTGACTTTCGGTTTCCTCATCTGTTTTAAACAGGAAGAAAGGAAAACCCACAGAGTATTATTTTCTGTGGCTGCCGTGTCAAAACTACCTCAAATGTAGTGGCGTAAAACAACACACATTCATTATGTTACTTTTCTGAAATTTAGAAATTATGCACGTCTATTGCTGGGCTAAAATTGAGATGTGGGGGAGGAACGTGTGCTTTCTAGAGGCTCTGAGAAAAATCAGTTTCTTTGCTTTTAAAAATCATTCTCCAGCTTTTAAAAGCTGCCACACTCCTTGGCTCATGGCCCCTTCCAGTATCTTCAAAGCCAGCACCAGCAGGTGGAGCCCTTTTCACATCTCACCATTCTGACCTGGCTGCCATGTTAACGTTTCTTTTTCCAACTCTTTTTTCCTTTTTTTAAGAACAGTCATGCTAAGTAGGGCCCACCTGGATAATCTCCCTATTTTAAAGTTGGCTGATGAACGATGTTATTTCCATCTACAACCGTAATTCCCCTTTGCCGTGTAATCTAGCACATTCACAGCTTCCAAGGATTAGGATGTGGCCTTCTTTGGGAGTGGTCTTATTCCACTTACCACATCTTACAGAATTGCTATAAGATCAAATGAGCCATTGAAAGTCAAATGCCTTGTATAGCGTCTGGCACATATTTAGGGCTTAATAAATTGTAGCAGGCATTGCTGTTTGTGGTTTCCAAATCTGATCCTCTTATTGAACTGGGGAAGTAGGCTGCATAGGTGTTATCGCCCCCATTTTATAGAATAATATATTGAAGCTCAGAGAGGTGATAAATCTTGCCCAAGGCTACCAGCCCACCAGCAAGTGGAAAGGTAGGCATTTTCAGATCTGCTACAATAAATCTTGCCTTAGAATTCTGGGGCAGGATGAAAGGAAAGTTCTGAATGACAAAGCAGTTTCTGGCTTTTAAGAAATGACTTCAAAGCCCCCAATCGTGCCTCTCGGCTGGGCTGTGCCAAAGCTCTAATGGAAGGCATTAGTCAAATTGGAAACAGGCTGTTCTCATTAACCACAGAGAAAACCCTATTTCACGCCCAGATGAAAAGCATCCCGCTGCTATCAACATCAAGCCCTGCTTCTCTTGCCTGCAGTCTCTCTGGGATTCATTCCCCCATTCTTACCTCTGGACATTCACCGCAGACCCCACTGAGGATGTGCAGCCTGTGTTTGGAAGGCAGTCAGGGGATCACATGGGGCTGAGTGTCTGATCCTCGGTGCACCATCCTTTGGCAACCAAGTTCTGGGAAGGGTTTGGAGTGTGGGTTACATGCTCACAGTGGGGCTGCAGAAACTGGGGTTTGCTGACAGCGGGATTAGTGGAGGCACACCTAATTACAATAGACACTGGAAAAAGAAGAGAAGACAGAATAGTGAAGTTTTTCACCAAATACTTCTTGAGTGCCATACTGGGAGCTGAGCACTGAGGATATAGAGATACTGCGAACCTGTTATCTCAGCCCTTAAGAAACTCACAGTGCAGTGATAGGACAGATCTCTGTACCTAAGAAAGCCTGTGGAGTGTCGCTGGTCCTGCAGCAAATGTTGTCCAGGCAGAGCCCAGCCATCAGCTTTCTTCCTACAGGTTGTGGGGTGGAGGGGGTCAGGAAGGCATGAAATCACACTGGATTTATATCCCAACAATAGCTTTCAGTATCATACTGTCATCTGAATCTCTAAACTCTGCATGCCTGAAATGGCAAGGACAGCAAGTCCCTGCAACCCTATGTAAATGTGATGGCTGATGAGAGAGTGTGTTCCATCTTTCCAGAACCTCTCATGATCCAGGAGGCCAGGGACCTTCTCCGCTGAATTTTCTGCTGCTTTCCTAGTCCCTGGAGCAGTACCTGGCATGTTTGTCAAATGATGGAATAAAATGAACTCCTTTGCAAGCAATAACATGCTTATCAAATGCAAAGAGTTTCCTAAATTGTAAAGAAAAACTATGCACAAAGTTGCATAGGTAGTTCACTCTATCATTACTGAAGGCAATAAAATGTGGACAAAAACTTGATGATTAAATAAAAGCAGGCATATACATTTGAGATATTTTGTAGGCAATAGTGATTATGTTAAAAATCTAGGCAAAGATGGAGAAAATGTTTATGTTAAAAAGTAAAGTAAATAAAATATAGAATGTTAAATTTTGTATACCATATTATCACTGCTGGGCAAAAAAAAATTCTGCAGAGTTTCTTGTCAAAATGTATAAAGAGGGAAATAAAAAGCTCAAGGAAAACATATTAGAATGTTAACAGAGTATGTTTCTGGCTGGTAAGTGAGTAATTTTATTTTCTTCTCCTGCTTTGATGTAATTTCCAAATCTTGTTAAATGAATATATATTACCTTTGGGATGGAACAAATAATGAACCCATTAAAATCATTGCAATGTTTCTTATTAAGATGTGTACAGTGAATATTTTCTTTATGCTCAGCTAACTAGGTGTTCTTATGCTCTGACTCACTGAAGATTGTACCTCCTTTACCAAGAAAATAAATTATAGACTAACCACTCAACCCATTCAAGTTTAGAATTCTAATCACTAGCATTTATTTGTCATTGAACAACAGCAGTTCTACATCTTATCTCATTTGAGTCACAATTTCCTGCAGTTAGTGTTCTTTCAGTACCATAACTACCTTATTTTTGAGTTTTTCTTATGTTCTCTCTGTACCAGGCATTGCTTATAAGGGATTATTTTTATTCTGATAACAAACATGTAAGTAGAAAACAGAACAGGTGCTCATGAAAGCGACAGAGTCAAAATCATGAAGCTAACTGCAGGCTGCTGATATGGTTTGGCTGTGTCCCCACCCAAATCTCAACTTGAATTGTATCTCCCAGAATTCCCACGTGTTGTGGGAGGACCCAGGGGGGAGGTAACTGAATTATCGGGGGCTGGTTCTTTCCCATGCTATTCTTGTGATAGTGAAAAAGTCCCACGAGATTTGATGGGTTTATCAGGGGTTTCTGCTTTTGCTTCCGCCTCATTCTCTCTCGCCACTGCCATATGAGAAGTGCCTTTCACTCTCTCCTATGATGGTGAGGCTTCCCCAGCTGTGTGGAACTGTAAGTCCAATTTAACCTCTTTCTTTTGTAAATTTCCCAGGCTTGGATATGTCTTTATCAGCAGCATGAAAATGGACAAATATGGGTGCAGAACCAGGATTTGAACCCAAACCTTTGGTCTTCGTTCATTCATCCATCCTTTGTCCCTAAATAACCAGTGCATTTTACCCTATTTTAAAGGGCCAAATGTGTATTATGCTGAGAATTGTGTGAATTATATGAAATACCCAGGGAGATGAGCGTGGTGAAGGGTTCCCTGCCATCATTGTAAGCCTCTCTTGCTGCTTAGGCTGATAAGCATCTGCCTTCCATGAGTATTAGAGCAGGGCTCTGCTGAGTATCTTAGGAGTCCCTGGCTTTAGAGACTTGCATTGTTGCAAGATAACTTAGTAAACATCAAGGTCATACACTGGAATGACTGAGCCTAGCAAGGAGGTCTATCACTGGAATCTCAGCATTGCACAGTCTTAGGAATCTGGGTCCTCAGAGAATCCTGGAGCCCCTTAGATCTGAGAACTCGACTCAATAAGACATTCCCATGTTCTGGAACAGGGCCCACTCCTATGCCTACCTTGTGCTACGTGCTGAGCTAGCACCTTATATCCACTCTCCTATTAAATTTCAACAGCCCTTCAAGGTAGGCATCATCCCTATTTTACAGATGAGCAAGGTCTGAGAGATGCAAAGTGACTTGTGCAGGTTCATGGGGTCTCTAAGGGTCAGATTTGAGATTGGATCCCAAATCTGGTTACAAAGTTGCTGTTCTTTTTCTCATCCCATGTGGCCTCCACGAGGCAGTGCCCCAGGGAGCATTGACAACTGGACGGTCAAGAGGATGCTGAGTATCTCTCCAGGCAGCTTAGGACAGCCCTAGGTTTGATTTCACCTTTTTGAATTTTCTGAGGTTTAACCCTATAATATGTAATTTTAAGAGCTCCTGTTCTTCTGGCCTATTTTTGTTGGTGTGGCTTTAATTGCTGCTATTGTTTGTTTGCTTCTGGAGGGGGATAAAACTGCAGGTCTTACGTGGGAAGCTTTTTGATGTAATCTTGGTTCTTTGTTGTTTGGGCACCTGCTTGCGTCTGTCAAGAACTGACTCTGTTATACAACACATCACCATAGACCTCTGCACCCTTAACAGTCATCATTACCACAGCTCTGGATAAAGACCTTAGAAGGTTGCTGGCACTGAAAATAGTATAATGCTTCATGTGGGATTAAATAAAGGCAGCGATAAACCATAAAAGTAAATGGAGAAAAGTCTCATTTGCTCTAATTCTGCTGCTGATTTTGAGCATTCAAATATAAAATCTTTCCAAAAAAGCTTTTTTCAAAGATTATTTTTAATGCCTCTGCTTTGCTGCTGTCCCAAGCACACAGTTAGTGTCATTAATATTGAGTGATTAAACACAAATGAATTGAAAAATTCACAATATCATTTTCAATTAATTATTGTTTGGTTTGTCACAGAACATAGGTCAATGCTCACAGGGATGTGAGCGTACACACACACACACACACACACACACACACACACACACATGCACACACTGGCCAGGGCTTTTCTCCAAAGCCTTGCGAAAACTCAGAATGTACAGTTGACTTTTCACCCCAGTGCACTGTCTAAAGATCCTCTAGAGGAAGGAGATCAGAATAGGTAACATATTCCTTGTAATCATAACAGTGTCTGTTAATTGAACGTATGCTATGGGCCAGTCCTTGTACCAGGAACTTCTCATTCTCCAGCTCATATAATCTCCATTACTTGCATTAAAGGGTATGGTTATTATGCTTTCCTGTAAGGGAGAAAATTGCAGCTCAGAGAGGTGAGGAAACTTCTCACTCACGGGCTATTTCTTGCCCAGGAGAGGTACTGAGTGGGGACTTTGGGACACCAGGCCGACCCACTTTCCCTTTAAGTTCAGGGAAGTCCTTCCAGCTCCCTGGGATCACAGCTTCCTCTTCTAGGTTCTCACGCTTCATCGCTTTGGTGATTTATTCTACAATACTAACTAGGGGCATCCCCCGATGGCTTCCCTCCCTTTCTTCCATAGAACGCAGGGTTTGCTGATGCATTTTTTCTATAAAGAGTCAGACAGCAAATACTTAAGGATCTATGGGCCACACAGTCACTGTGATAACCACCCAACTCTGTGTGGCCAAAGGCAATCCATACATGAATGGGTGTGTCTATGCTCCAAGAAAACCTTCTTCATAGAAACAGGCGGTCAGAACACCACAGTTAGGCTGCCTCCTCTCTAGATGGGATCACACGACGAAGCTCCAATTGAGATGAGAGTGGGAGTCAGTGTCAGCTTCCTTAGAGAGGGGCCGCCTTTTCTCCTTCCTTTCCTCCATTCTGTGGCCTCGAATCCAAATGCCACCATCTTCCACTGTGTGGACCACACCACACTTTTGGTTGAGTGTGAGTAGCCAGGAACCTGGGTCCCTTAAATCTTTGTGAATCCAAGCTAGACTGTAAGTCCTGGAATGTATCCCCCATGACTCAACAAAATTGAGAAGAAATAACTTTGCCTTTTACCAGCCACTGCCATTTTGGGTTTTCTTTCACTCAGAGCTGAACTGTATCCTGATTAATATTTGGGTGAAGCCAGGTTCACAAGATTTTTCCCTTTTATAATGGTGCAAAGTGTTACACATTCAGTGTGTTCCTCAGCTTGCAGTGGGGTTATATCCAATAGACTCATCACAAATTGAAAATATCCTAAGTTGAAAATATGCTTCTGTAAGTTGAGGAGCATCTGTATGTGTTTTGTAGAATTCACCTTCTTCAGATCTTTGAAACACCTAGAGTGACGTTTCAGCCATCTCTGCCCTTCAAGCACCCTCTTCATGATTTCCTAAACTTTAGCTTGGCAATTGCATTTGTACATTCTCTCAGTGCCTTATAATATCCTGCCTTCCTTCCACTCTTGAACAAATATTTATAGACCACTGCACACTCAACGCTGCTCAAGGCATCAGGGACATAACTATAAATGAGAGGCGAGGTAGAGATTCTCATGGAGATGCCTCCCGGCAGTCCCAGGACTGACTCGTCTCATTTTCCTACTGCTCTTGGGCTTGTCATTTATTTGTTTGTCTCATTTTTTTTTTCTTTTCATTTTTTCCCTGTTCCCCCTTTGTAAAGCCTTTGCCCTCTGGCCTGAGTATGGCTCTAACTCTGTTGCATCCAAGATTCATCTCTTTGTTCTTCTTGACCTCATTCTTTCCATACCTGTAATCTTCATAAACAGTAAACCAGACAATGTCACTCAGTTGCTTAAAATGTTTCAAACCCTTCCCATCACATAAGAATAAAATCCCTAAATGCTACAACATGGCCTATAAATACCATGCAGTGTTGGACTAGCATAGTGTCTGGTACATAATATGTGCTCATTAAATACTCACTAAATGTTGACAAGGTAATGCTGAGCTTGGAAAGGATTATCCCTAGATCTAATATCTGAGACTCTACGTTTTTCCTTTGCTTTTTTCCCTCCCTCCCTCCCTTCCTTCCTTCCTTCCTTCCTTTTATTCCCCCACTCTCAGTTTGTGTTTGTGTATAGAAGAGGACATAATTTGATGGAAGAGGATGTGTTTAGGCTGAACCACTCACTTTTCAGCTGATGATAGTAGGTGAAATATAGATTCTACTCTTCATGTCTGAGCGCTCCTGGGCTGGTCGTTACATTCATGAGTCTTGCTCTCCTCATCTCTTAAATGGGTATGGTGATGTCTACTTCACATGGCTAGTCGGGTAGTTAAGGAGCTTTTGTAAGTGTGGCACTGAGCATAAGTTCTAGCAAGAGTAAGCCCCTAATATACACCCTTCTGTGCCTCTTCTGGCTTCAATTTCTGTTCTTTTTTCAGCCTTTCATGGCCAAGATGCAGCTACTTAAGGTCTCTCCAGAAAGTACCTGCTGAACAGGTTCCTCTCCAGCTTACCAGATCAACAGAGTAGGATGACTGGAAAAGGCCTCCTCCCTTCCCCTGGAGCAGGCCCTGAGTACCAGATCAGCACGAGGGAGAATGGTATGAGAAGCAGAACTTCAGCAACAGGGCTGCAAAAACCCCAGGAATCAAAACAGGTGGTTTACCTCTTTGGGTTCCTTGGGGCAGGAACTGTTAGTTGCCTATCTTTGCATCCCTATTACCTGGCACAGTGTTGATGTTGATGCCAATATTCCCAGGCAAGGTCACATAGATTGACGGCTACTCGAGCCAACAACTGCCACTCACTATTACAGACCTTGGGAAAGGTGCCTACCCAGGGCCCGTCTGCTGCGTCCTAGAGTCAGTGGTAGCTTGTTATTCCCAAGTGCTGACACTGCCTTGGGCATGGGGGATGGGGGAGCTGAACTAGAACTTGGGTTTTGCTGAGATGTTAATGCTGATGGCACGACTCACTGTGGCCCTGGCCTGTTCTGTCAAGTGCTCCCAATTTAATCAGATCTGGACTCAGGGGACCTTTTCCTGGCATCATCCGATGGAAAATCTCTCTTAGATCTTAATGACTTTTAGTCATGGTAACTGGTGTGCATAAGCCCATGTATTCATCTCCTATTGCTGCTGTAGCATGCTACCACAATCTTAGTGGTTAATCTTGTGTTAAATAACACAACTTTATTCTCTAACAGTTCTGGAAGTCAGAAGTCCAACATGGGTCAGAAGGTCTGTGTTCCTTTTGGAGGCTGTGGGGGAATGTCTGCCTCTTGCCTTTTCCAGCTTCTTAAGGTCACGTGCATTTTTGATTCGAGGTCTTACATTAATCCATCCTCTTTTCTATACTCACATCTTCTCTGATTCTCACTGTCTGACCACTCCTAGTAAGGACCTTTGTGATTACATGAAGCCCGGATACTCAGGATGATCTCCCCATCTCAACATCATTTCACCGAATCACACTTGCAATGCTTCTTTAGCCATGCCAGGTCACATTCACAGGTTCTGAGAATTTGCATGTGGATTATCTTTGGGGTGGGCTGTTGTGAATACCCCAACTGCCCCTCACCCTCTAACTCAAATCAGAGGGCTCCACTTTGTCTGTTTCCCATATCCAATTTTCAATGTACATTTTGTTCAAATAAACAGTTATGCAAGATGAAAAGCAAGCTTGTTTGAAATGTCAGGTGTCCGGGTGACCCACAGCTCAGAGGTTACAAATCTCTGATTCAGAGACGCACCATTGTCTCTTCCATGAAGTCTTCAGCATACTGAGCATACTGTCTTTGCCAGGCCTCTCCTCCAGAAAATAAGAGTGTAGTTCAGTGTGTCTGGGATGGGGCATGGGGCTTGGGGCATGCTCATTGCATTTGTAAGAACCCTGAAGCAAGACTTAGCATAAAAGGAGTTTAGAAGACAACTCTCTTTACACTGAACATCCATATGGTTCCTCTCTGAACCCCAACCTCTTGCATACCACCTCCTGGAAGAGGAAGAGGAAGGGGCAGGGGAGTGGGGGATGCATTTAGTACAAACCCACTGGACGCAGAGCACCTTGTCATGCACACATAAACAATTTCATCCCTTCTTACAATAATCTCAAGTGTTAGCATTATCACCTCCATTTGAAAGAAAAGGGGTGGGGAGGTGTGTGGATCTGCCCTTATGCTGCACCGAGTAAAGTGTGAAGCTGTAACGACCTGTATCTGTGCAACTTAAATCACGCTCTCTTTCATTCCACGGAAAACAGCAAACATTTCAAGGGAATCTATTCCTGGACAAACAGACATTAAACTGCGATTCATATGCCATGTACAATAAAGTCTCTGACTAGATAACCCACTGGAGAAAATCTATGGAGTAAATCATTGGGAAAATGAATTTGACTGATACAGACAGCCCATTTGTATAATGTCTGCTGAAACGTGTTATTTTCCTCTCGATTATTGTTTTTTTTTTTAGCCAAAATTTTCTGAATAATTGTATCAATTTTCTGCTTATTCATTGCATTTAAATGTAGCATGGCTTGCTGTTGCTCTCAAAAGAAAATTGGACAACAGACAACCAAGCAGAGATTGGACCCGTCATTATCCAGAGAAATGGATGGGCTTGTAAGTGATGTAATTTCAGCTAAACCTGAGACCTTGATTTCATTCAGAGAGTGAAGCAACTTAATTGAAAAGCACTATTTGCAAATGGACAAAGAGGGATTAATAGGTAGGAGCTTGGTTGGAAATAATGGCAGGGAGCTGAGTTTCTTAAGCAGGTACTTTAAATTTATTTGTAATTTCTTTAAAAATTAAGGGAACAAATGGCAGAATAATGTACCTTTAAACTTAATGGTTAAAACTATCTGCATGGACTGCAAAGAAGCACTGGCATAGTAAATATCAGTTCAAGCTCATCCTAACTAGCAGAACGTATAGAAAACAATTCTTCAATATTCATACATAAGCCAAGAATGACTGCATGTCTTTGACATGCTATACTGGAACATTGCCTAACAGACATGCCCAAGGAATATTTAATTCTCTAGAGGATGTTTTCTCTGGCTTACTATTCACTATTGATTAGGGCCCAGACTCTGAAGATGCATGTTAATTTGTCGGTTTTTGCCCAGTAATGTAAGTGATTTATTTCTGGTAAGGAAGATAATCACAAAGCTTAAAGTTTTATTGAGCTATAGCACATTAACTAGTTTTGTCTTTAAGAAACTTGCTTATATACAATAAGTTTGTTCCTACACATACACACACATAGACAGGAATTAATGTTGTTAGATGATATTACTTCCTCTGTGATATATATATATATATAATTTCACATTTAAATCAGCTTTACTACCTTGCCAGTTTCCAGATGAATGAGCTAAATGCATATTTGACATGTTTGTTTTTATAGGTGTATGAGATTCGTGTTTCGTATTTTTGAAAATAATATTTTGACAGATGGGAAACCTGTAAATTTATAGGGCTAGGTAGGTGAATGCATGTAGGAAGTAGGGTAATACAATAAAGGGTGGGTTGGCACTTGGAGAATGATGATGCAGAGTGTATTTCTAGTGTAAAGTCAGCCACTTATCAGCTCCATTGAATAGTTGCCAAAGAGAATTGTCATTCAAATATTAACAAATGTGATTTTTTCCAGATAATACAAACACCTAAATGTTTTACATAAAATTTCTTTTGCAGTGTCAAACAGCCTGTCAGTTGGAAGAATTCTTCCTGCAATTCATGTATTTATATTATAACCCGTCACCTAGTTCTGCTATGTCAGCTAAATGCTTTTCCTTGCCTCTTCTCCATGTTTATTCTCAGAGTTTCATAAGCTCGGCCCATTTATTTCTGTGTCCACCACCACTGAATTCATCTGTCCCACTGTCCAGAGTGACTTCATCTGCTCCCTAACGGGTATATCCAGGGCCAGTCTTGGCCTTGAACATAATAGCCAAACTGTTGTCTTCAAAACACAGATCTAATCCTGTTCTTCTGAACTCAGTATTAAAACCCACGATGCCATCCTCTTGCTTTTAGGATAATGTACAAAGCCCTTGACCTGGAAGGGCAAGGCTGTCTCCAGCATTATTTCTGGCCAAGCCCCTGGATGGCTGTGCTCTAGAGTTGCACTCACCTTCACTGTGTTCCTCAAGCTTGGCAAGATCCAACCTACCAGGAGCCATTGGCACTTATTCCTCCCATTGTCTGGAATTCCCTATCCCACCTGCCAGCCCTTGCTAACTTAGCTCCTGCTCATTTATTTTAATTCTAAATTTAGTAATCACTTCCTTTACTACATCTATTTTACTTGCTAAATGTGGCTATAAACCTATGAGACTCTCATGCTTTTGATTTAGCCTTAACATTTTGTTTAAAATCAGAAACCAGTTTTCATTAGAAGTGTATGAGAAAATTTTTAAAAATTTTAAAAAATGCAAAGCACTTAGCCATTATTCTTTGTTTAGGAAGATAAGAGAGAGAGTCATGGAATTTTACTCTGTATCTTGTCATCTTAAAATTCAATTTCTGTCTCTTTTCTAATAGGACAAAGAACTTTCTGTTAAATTCAAAGATTTATTTTTAAAAATATCGTCAGACCCATTTTCTTGTAACTTTTAGATTATACAAATTTATTTGTTGTAGTGAATTATTGTTGTTTATTTAATGCAGCTGTATTTCTCAAAAGAGGTTAAATTTGTTATCCATCCTTGTGGTAATTAACCTGCTTACCCTGAATTCACTGAATTTATCATAAATTACTAAATATATATAAATTGCTAACTCTATTTTATTTCACTTTTTGAGATGGAGTCTCACTTTGTTGCCCAGGCTGCCATGTGATGGCACAATCTTGGCTCACGGCAACCTCAGCCTCTCAGGTTCAAGCGATTCTCCTGCCTCAGCCTCCCAAATAGTTGGAACTAAGGCACACGCCACCATGCTTAGCTAATTTTTGTATTTTCAGTAGAGACGGGGTTTCACTGTCTTGGCCAGGCTTGTCTCAAATTCCTGACCTCATTATCCACCCGCCTTGGCCTGCCAAAGTGCTGGGATTATAGGTGTAAGCCACCACGGCGGGCCTTGAATTGCTAACTTTAAATTAACATATGAACATTCTTTGGAAGCTTGCTTTTTAGCAAAGTGCTTGCTAGTGAAAAGTAAAGAAAGGTCACTAACAGATTAGTAACAAAATCTTATTATTCTACATTGATGATTATCCCTGTCATAACCTTTCATTGTACTTAGACTTCCCTGCAATAACATTGCAACTAATAGGAGAAACTTATCCAAAACTCAGAAAAAGCAGCAAATCCTTACAGTGTCAGAATGGGGTATTGTCTATCAAGTCCACTCGGTCATTATTTAATTATCTGGGGGAATTGACCTCTGCTTCATTTTGAAATTTGGTATTTAAGGCATCAAACTCTGTGTGGCATTTCCTGTCGACTTGTCAACCTTTTCTAGTAATGATACAAATGACATCTGTCCTGTAGAAAGAGGACTCCAAAAGTTATAGCTTTATTACACTGTAGAACACTAACCCTTTTTTTTTTCGCTAATTCATACAGTTTATTTTCAGCAGGACTTTCTGGGGGCCATTTTGTCTACTACATGAGAAAAAGACTCTGTGATTAATGTGGACAGAAAGAGACAAACAGAACCAAATCAGGATTAAGTCCCCTCCAGGCTTCACCATGGGACTTCCTAGTTACATGAGCCAATACATTTCTTTTGATTTGTGTTGTTACTTTGAAAAAATATTGTTTTAGGTATTTTAAGTTGGGAACATACAATGATGACTTTTGACTTTCACAGTGAATAGCAAATATGGCAAGAAATCTTATTGTTTGGCTTTTTAAGCAAGAGAAGTCATCAGCTACTTCTCGGCAATCATGAGAAAAGTAACTTTGAATCACATCTTTATCGTTCTACAAAGATGCACTGGGAGGGAAAGGAAGGGAAGGGAAGTGGAGGGGGAGTGGAGGGGGGAGGAGGAGAGGGGGAGGGGGAGGAGGGGAGGGGGAGGGGAGGAGGGGGAGGGGAGGGGAGAGAGGGGGAGGGGGGGGGGAGGGGGGGGGGAGGGAGAGGAGGGGGGATGGGAGGAGGGAGGGGAGGAGGGGGAGGGGGAGATGAAGGGAGAGGAGGGGGATGGGGGAGAGGAGGGAGGAGGGGGAGGGGAGAGGGGAGAGGGGAGGGGGGAGGGGAGGAGGGGAGGGGAAGGGAGAGGAGGGGAGGGGAGGGGGAGGGGAAGGGAGAGGAGGGGGAGGGGAGGGGGAGGGAGGGGAAGAGGGGAGGGGGCAGGAGGGGAAGGAGAGGAGGGGAGGGGAGGGGAGGGGAAGAGGGGAGGGGGCAGGAGGGGGAAGGAGAGGAGGGGAGGGGAGAGGAGGGGAGGGGGAGGTCTCTTTCAGCTACTCTCTTTCATGCAAGTGGAGTAAGTGTCTTTTGTTGCAGGAGAAATAGTATGCAAAGCTGATCACTAGAGAAGGGGTGTAATGATCTGTGGAAGCAGTCCACATAAACTGGGGGACGATCAGTAGAAATACCAGGAAGGGCCATGAGACTTCTGAAGTTAAGTGAATCTCTAATAAATGAATAAACCAGTCTTGCTCCTTTGTCTTAAGTCAAGGGCTCACTAAGGAGGGCTGTGATGGATCATTTGTATCTTGGCCCTGATTTGTACATACTTCCCTGTTGCCCTTCCCTTCATAGTGCCCTTCTACATGGAATCTGAACTTGGGGCCATGTTCTTGCTTTGGCCAAAAGAACAGTAGCAAATGTGACATTAGCAGAGATTGAAAAGCCCCTGCATGTTGGGACTTGCTTCTTATTGTTCCTGGAATTCTACTGTCATATAAACAAGCTCAGGGTAACTTGCTAGAGGACACAGGACAGAGGCCCTGTTGCTCCCCTTACCCCCATACCCCAATAATCATAGTTAAAATTAATATCAGAGCCCCCAGAAACAGAGCTTTGTAGCTGATCTGCTGCTGATCACAGATATATAAATGAACCCAGCTGAGACAAGTAAAAGAACCACTCTGTTGAATCCAACTTCCCAATGCACAGACTTATAGTGGCTTTAAAGCCCTGAGTTTGAGGATGTTTTGTTATGCAGTGCAAGCTGACGAATACAAGAGCTGCTTGTGGCAGCTTGTTTTAATCCTTTAAATTTTTGGTAATATTATTATGCAACAATAGGTTAAAATAATATGTATTAAAATAATTATTTTTATTATAATAGAAAGTGGGGTCCTGCCACAACAAATGCCTAAAAGTGGGAGTATCATTAAAATCAGGTAGTGAGTGGAAGGTGGAAGAATTTTGCAGATCATGATATAGAAAGCCATGAACAACCTATTTTTAATCACAAATAAAATGTAGTTCAGAAGCACTTTGCCAGGAAAGGAATCAGGGTGCACAAGTGGTGGCCTTTCCTCTAGACTGTGACAATCATCATGCCTGATTTAACACTTGCATATTTTTTCGTAAGTTTAACTTGCATTTTGGATTCAGAGGGTACATAGGCAGTTTTGTTACATAGGTATATTGCATGATGCTGAGGTTTGGGATATTAATGATCCCATCACCCAGAGAGTGAGCATAACACTTGCATCTTTGAGAGACCAATTCTTCTTACTGAAATACATGTACATAGGTTTCATTATAATTTTAAAATGGAAAAATAGAAATGTACATATATATGAGACACCAAGGCACTCACTACTCAAGTCTAACAAAGGTGAATGTTTTATCGTATTTGCTTCAGTTTTTTCTTTTAAAGAAATAGTCATTATGGCTAAATTAACAAAAGCCTCAGCTCTCATAACTTAACTTCATCCACTTCCCTAAATGCAACCACTATTCTAAAATTATTGTGTATCATTCCCATGTCTAGTTTTGGACTTTTGCTATTCTAAATTTATTGTGCAACCACTATTCTAAAATTATTGTGTATCATTCCCATGTCTAGTTTTGGACTTTTGCTACATATATATTTAGCTATAAGCAATATCTTGTATTAGTTGATAAGTTTGAAAGTTTTAAATAAGTAGCATTATATTTTATAAATCTCTTATAATTTCTTCTTTTGCAACCAATAGCAGATAATGTAGTCCAGTTATTTTAGCTATTTTAAAAAATAATTTATATATAAAAAAGTTTATTTCTCCATTCCTTGATTTTTCTACCACACTAACGTTCAAATCAATTCCCGTGTGCTCTTTTGCAAGGCTGATAGGAGTGTTGGAAAGCACAGCTGTAGTGGATACCCTTTGTCAATACTTGTGAAGTGAAGTCACACAGTCCCAAACAACCTGCAGTCTACTTGTAGGTGTCTAAACATGTCCCCAGGGAGCTTTAATTTCACAAGCTATTATCGCTTGATAGTATGTGTTGACAACTCCCCAGAGAGATAACAACCCCAAGATTGTCTTTCTTCCTTCATTTTCTCAGTCCCCCTTTCCTCAGAGCCCACCCTCCTTTCCTTCCTGTCATTTAGCCAATCTTCAGGGCTCAGTGGAAAATAAAGCACAAACACATGTGAAAGCACATAAGCTTCCAAGCACCACATTCACAGTGTACATAGAGCAAACTGAGAGTCAGAGGCAAAACTGGCCCCAAATCACAAAGGCTGCCATGCATGTAAATGTTATACATAGATTTCACATCCACAAGTGCCTAATGGGAAACCCAAACTTAGTCCATGGTCACTTTTCTAAGTTTCAAAGGCTGTCTACTAAAGAACTGACTCACAGGAAATGTTTAACAAATACTATGAGTATGTCATGCCTGTATGTTGGCATGACACATTATTTTCTGTTTTGTATATCTTTCAATATATATACACACATGTTTACATTTATACATATGTGTATATATATATTTACATACATGTTTTTAAATCAGTTTTAGGTATAATTCTTTGTAGTAAGAGCTTGACCCTTGTGGGTTTCCAATACTGTTTAAGAAAAAAATCTGTAGCATTCTGTTGAGGAGACAACCAACAGTAAATGCTTTTCTCTTACAAATAAGCGTTTTTGGTTTTCTAATACCTCACCTGAAGGAGTTTAGCACTTTAATGTCAGTCTCTCATGAAATTGTTTATTAAGTCCCTGTGTGAAGCTGTTAAACTATTAGGATGAGGTGCCTTCTTGAGTCTGTTGCTTTAAGACAGGTACTACATGCTCCTTCTTTCCACCACATATCCACAGCCACACCTCCTATGTTCTCATAGACGCCTACACACAATTCAGCTTTACCTTCTGAATCACTGGCACTGTAAAATTAGTGTGCAGTAAAATTACTTCCTACACATGGAATGCCCAAACATACTCTCACATTCCACACTGAGGACAGACATCACTAATAAGTTTCTATTTTTCAATTAACTTTCTGAGTATATCTTAAAGTGAAAGCAGTTAAGTAGAACCCAGAATAGCCTGTCGCTGGTTGTGTCATTATTTATGAATTAAATAAAATTTTTAACCTATAAGAGCCATAATTTTATCTTTTTTTTTTAATTTACAAGAAAAAACAACCCCATCAAAAAGTGGGCGAAGGATATGAACAGACACTTTTCAAAAGAAGACATTTATGCAGGCAACAAACATATAAAAAAAGCTCATCATCACTGGTCATTAGAGAAATGCAAATCAAAACCACATTGAGATACCATCTCACACCAGTTAGAATGGCGATCATTAAAAAATCAGGAGACAAGAGATGCTGGAGAGGATGTGGAGAAATAGAAATGCTTTTACGCTGTTGGTGGGAGTGTAAATTAGTCCAACCATTGTGGAAGACAGTGTGGCAATTCCTCAAGGATCTAGAAATACAAATTCCATTTGACCCAGCAATCCTATTACTGGGTATATACCCAAAGAAGTATAAAACATTCCATTATAAAAACACATGCACACGTATGTTTATTGTGGCACAGTTCACAATAGCAAAGATTTTATCTTTTTAAAAATAATATCATTTTATAGTTTCGGAAGTCATCCATTGAGATGCCCCTGGATTCACCTGCAGAGCCAGGTAAACTGTATTACCAGCAACAGACACCTTAAGCCCACGTGCATCTTTTCCTGGCTTACAGAGGGGAATTCCAAGCACAGCAAAATTTTGCTGACCCTTTGTTTTGTGTTATTATTTTCTACCTTTGTTTTGTGTTATTATATTCTACTAATTTTGGTTCATTGACAGCTGATAAATTTGCTTCCTATTGATGGCCGCAATGATTTGGAATTTGGTTTTATAATCTGACCCTTTGGTGGTTTCTGTAAATAGATTGCTGAAGTATAGAGGTCTATTCTCTGTTGGGTGGGAAAGGACAGAGAATACAGATTTCAGTCCGTTTGTTTGTGTGTCTGTTTATCTATATAGGCTTACATTTAATTAAGAATTCTATGCGCATTGGGAAGAACTGCTGTTTGGTATCCGGATCTGTGATCTGTGTTTCAGTGTCTTCATCTGTGGTTAAAATGGAAGTTGAAAACCCAGCTCTCTTCATGTATCTGTAATTCAAAAAGGCCTTTACTTCTCATTATGTGCCTGGGTGATACTTTCCTAGTACTAATAAATCAGTTTATGAATTCTATTAAATTAAAAGTACTCTGTTCTGATTGGTTTATAGAGATGAAAATTTACTCATATAAATAGAATATTCTTAAAATTTCTGGAAAGCATGAAAATTGAACTTCAAAATCTTTAAATGTGCAAGAATTACAAAAAAAAAAAAAATCTTACTGGAGTTAACTCCAGTTAATTGAAATGTTTCAAAATACAAGGAAACAGTACAATTCACCAAGCATTGCCATTGACATTATGAGCTCAGTTTGAATCTCAAATATTTGTCCAGGCAACGGTATTTCCTTATGATTTTGCCATAGTCTAGAACCCATCAGTTATGTCCAGGAATACCAACAATTCCTTAAAGTAAATTAAGGGAATTTTTTTTGTCTTTTAAGTAACAGTAGTATTGGCTATTTTATTATTATCCAATATCTGAATAAGTTGCCACCTTCAAAATCTAACTCAAATAGAAATATCTTACCATATATACATATGAGATGAAGACCTCAGTAGTCTTCCTTAATGTGAAGATTGCTTTTTTTTTTTTTTGAGATGGAGTCTCGCCCTGTTGCCCAGGCTGGAGTGCAATGACTCGATCTTGGCTCATGCCAACCTCCGCTTCCTGGTTTCAAAGGATTCTCCTGCCTCAGCCTCCTGAGTAGCTGGGACTATTTTCTTCTCAATTGTATCTTTTCTTTATTCATCAGGCAGTATAGGAAACATTGGGTATTTGCAAAATTAATAGATGTCCCCCTCGTATGGGAGCTGTTTAATTGGTAGTAACAAAGCTCTGAACCAAACTGCTTTAAGTGAAAAGGAACCTTTATTGGGTCCTGGAATGGATAAGTCCAGGAGACAGATCTGACTTCAGACATAGTCCAGTTCAGGGTCTTATTTATGTCACTGGGTCTCTCTCTTCATTCTCAGGTATAACTTCTCTGTGTGGCTGCACAATGCCCCCAGCCCCGAGAACAAGACAAGTCCCAAGCAAACCTCAGGGACTGAATGGGGTTATTAAGAATGGAGGAGGGGCGGCTTTCCATAGCAAGGAACCCTGAGTAGGTTTAATTAAAAGCCTGTATGGAACACACTTTATTTTTTTCTCCAAATTATAGTCAAATGCCTTTCTTCTGTTAAGAACTTGCTCTTCCTCTGGCGTCCTATAAAATTGTATCCTTTTCTTGCTGCTTGGGGATTATGAGATCATCTGTATTTCTCCATGAATAGAAAATGAGAATACGGTCAGAAGTGGGCAGCCAGATTTTGGTGAGAATTATTTTTGCTTAAATGCTTACTTCATTTAAATTAATCCTAAAACAACCTGGTGTGAATGCACTCTTATGCCCATTTTTCAGATGACGAACAGGGTCAGTGAAGATCAGACAGCTCATAGATGGCAAAGACAGAGTTTGAAACCTGGTACACAAGGCTGCCTTTTGGGGTCCCACTCGCCTTTATAACTGCAGAACATAGTGCCTGGCACATCCCAGGAAATCAACAAATATTGAATGAATGGGAGGAAGGGGAGGACAAGGACTCGGGATAAAAGTTAATTTTACCTTTCCAGAGTCTTTGTGCTTGTTTCCTTCTGTATATTGAAGTCAAATGATTGCACGGTGCTTGTGCCCATTTCTTGGGTCCTGCTGTTCTTCCCAGGTGCCCTGTCATGGGTACTCCTCATGGCCCTGTAGCAGACACCCAGATTCTGAGGCAACCCCATATCAATGGTGCAAACTAGCCGTGATGTGCTCTGCTTTTGGATCTGTGCAGTGCACCCATATCCTCGGGGACAGAGCCAGCTGCAGATGGTATGGGGGCCAATGTGATGCTGTGCTTGGGGGCCCATTCTGTAGGGAGATAGAGTTTTGTGTCCCTCTGGTGTAGATTACCAGATAAAATAGAGAACACCCAGTTAAATTTGAATTTCATGTAACTTTTCAGTGTATTTTTCATGCATGATTTGGAGCATATTTCTATTACAAATTATCCTTTACCTGAAATTCAAATGTGATTGGGCATCTTTATTTTTATTTTCTATAATTAGCAATCTTGTTCTGCTGAGAAGGATGGATGCTGGGCTTCTTGAGGTCTCTCAGAGTCCTACCCCAGATCCTTTGGCTCCTTTTATTCCTTTAACTGCCATCCCCTGCAGGGAGCCAATTTCAGAGCCTTGTAGGAATGACTCCTGAGATAGCTGAGGCTTTTCCCTGAGCCCTAGGTCAGGCTCCAACTCTTACGTCACAAAGTGAAAACCCTGGGTAAGGCCTCCTGCCCCCAGTGTCTCTCCTACAGTCCTTCTCCCGCAAGAACACAGCTTGCACAAATCTCAGAGCGCCTTGCACTCATTTCTGCTGAGACAGCCTGAAGGACTCAAGGTTCTCTACCAATAGAGATGCAGGTTGTTCTAGGCCCTCTAGACCCTGCTTGCTGATGATACTTATTACATGCTATTGTGCTGAAAATTAAGTGAAAATATATGTTTAAAGTGCTTGTTCAGAGTTGATCCTTAAAACTCTTCCTTTTCTCATTTCTGCATTTTCCCCGAAGGAGTTAAAGCTAGACTGTAATAGGACAATCTGTGCACTGGTCTCATGAATTTTCTGCTGTGTAGTGGTGGAGATTGTAAACTCTGTAATCATCTCTCCTTGCACACAACAGATGCTTAATAAATAAAAATGGCCTTGGATGGGATATTTTCTTATACTTTTAGTTGAATAGCAGACCTCTTTTTTTTTTTAAAGGAAGCATGAGAACAATCAGTCACAGGGTTTCAAATCTGTTCCTCACACTCCCTGGAAGATGCAATAATGTGTCAATTAAATGCTTGATTATGCAGTGAATATATAATTTTCATATTCATAAAGCAGTCATCTATTATTAAGATTTCTTCTCTATTTAAATGAAAAGAATCCTTTATGTAGGAAGTTAGTAAATTGCTTTTACATTAGAAGAGATAGTATGCATTTTCTTTTAGACATCAAAATCCTAACTGGAGCTTTCACTGCTTCCAAAAATGCATTTTTATGAAAGCTATTGTTTGTGGGATGGTTTGGGCTTCTGCAAAATAAAGTGGGTGAGCATGTCTGCTTGGAGAATGAAAAGTGCAGGTCACACAATTGGAGAGTGGAAGCTCTGAATGGGTTTCCCCGTCTGTGAGTCTTTTTGTTCCTTAAAAGAACCCTTAAAGGCAGGCAAAGCTGAGGCCATTGTCCCCATTCACAGATGTTTTAACTGAGGACAGAAGTTGAGCTGTTCTTTGGCAGTCAGGATGCCAGTGAGTAGTACATTCAGTATCAGTGGAGGCCTAGGGAGAGAGGTGGGACTGGGGATTCTCATCAGGACTTGTCCTCCTAGGCCTTGGGGTGCATGGTCTTGCTGAGCTTCATTTCCCTCCCTGGTATAAATGAGAGGGTTGCATATGGCTAGTGAAGCTCAGGGGCCTGAACCTTGTCCAGGGCATGGCACTGTCAGTTACAGTTGGCACAGCCAGCTCCTACTTCTGACACTTTCATGTAGCAATCTTTCCATTGGCATTCATGGTTTCCTAAAAGTCAGCCCAGGGTCTGCCTCAGAAATCAGTTAGGACTTTCCCGGCGTGCCTGTGCCACAGCTCCCACATCCTGTTGCCCCTGGTCTGCTCTTGGTGGCTGCTGTCCAACTGCGTGGATAGAGGAGAAGGCCCCTGTTTATTCTGTGTACGGCCCTCAGGTCTCAATGCAAAGCAGAGCCAGCGGTAGAGGAGGTGTCCCTCCACAGGCCCAGAACATCTGCAGATCTCTAATCAGCTCTCTGCTTCAGTGATATCCCAAAGGCTGCAAGGGACAGGGCCACAATCATGAGACACATCAGATGGATGGATGGATGAATGGATGGATGGATGATTATTAAAATACGTGGAAGTCTAGAATACAAAAATTTCAGTCATTTGAATCAAGGTGATTTATAAAAACACATTTATTTTTTCCTGGTGACATAAGGAATGATTTCTTATAAGATATTTAAAAACTGTAGAAAAAACATAATGAAGAGAAATAAAATCACCTATACTCCCTGTGGCCAGAGCTTATCTTGGCTTTGTATACTTCCAGGGTGTTATTTTTTTTTATTAGGTTTGTATAAAAATGAGATCCCACTGTAAAGTATTTCATAAATCTATTTTTTCTACTTAAAAGAACATTTTCCTTCACTCTTAAGTACATTTAAAGCATCACTTTAATTGTTGACTCATAGCATATTATCTTTTATTCAAACAGTCTCCTCTAATATTGTACATTAAAATGTCCTTCCCCTGTGCATGTTACTGCAAAGAACATAGAAATGGACATCCTTGTACTGCACAAAAGGGTTATCCGTGAGTTCACTGCCCTGTGCTTCACTCTGATGGAGAATTTGCAGGTAGAATCAGGAACATGAGACCTAACCCAAGGCTCTTTCAGAGTCTCTGGTAATCAGAACCAAAGGGCTTCTTGAAAAAGTGACTTAAAGGTTGCTTAGTGAATTTAGTCTTTCCTGACTTAGCCTTGAGATCAGACAATTTATCTAGAAGACACAGCTAATGGTGCCTCATTTGTGTCTGTGTGCATGCATATACGTGTGGGGTGATAGGAGATGTCAGTTCTGACAAGTAAGGATGTATTTGCCAAACAGCAAGGGGGAAGGCATCCTGGGTTCAGGGAGCAGGCAAAGGCGTGGAGTGTGGCCAGGTATGCATGGCTTGAGAAATGGTGCTTGCCCTCTGTATGTGGAGAACAGACTGCATGGCACAGTGATGCAACCCGAGTCAGATGTTGAGCTGCCTTTGTGTCATGCTGAGGAGTGTGGACTGCATCGTGCCCCAGTGCAATCACCTTCTTAATAATAATTAGCACTTATAATGCAATTGCAGCATACAGAGTGCTTCTGTCACTTTCAGGATTCTCCCAACCGTGCTGTGTGGAAGGACTTGTCAAGAGTTATGCAACCAATAAATGACCCAAATCCCCGCTTCTGAAATTTCTTTGGTGGGCCAGGGCTGAGTGAGACGCCCTCTGGTGAGCATCCTTGCAGCATGCATGCCTGTGTCCTAGTACCATTCCTGTTGGCTGTGACGATCCTGTGGTTTCATGGTCAGTGCCCCCACCCAGACAGTGGGCTCTTCTGTGTTCTCAGAGCCTCTCACCGTGCAGGGGACATGGCACACCTTCTGTCTAATACAGGAATAAATAAGTGCATGGACATGGCATTTCCTCCTGCCTTCTTTAAGTTGAAACACACTCACCACACACACTCACTGAAATCGGCCTGTCAAGTCGCTCTCCATCCATCATTCCCAGCCTCCCTCCCTGCAGCAGCAGAGACGTGAGTTGCCTTCTGAGGTCCAGGCTCTGCTGTAGTATGAGAGCAGAAGGGACTGGCAGGGGGATGCATGTGTGCTGCTATAGGGGCCATACATTGCATCACAGATGGTCAGAACTGAGATACACCTTAACACATTTTCTGCCATCCCCTCGTTTGCTGGCATGCCAAGTGTTACAAAGTCCCTGGTCCTGAAAGAAAACCGCAATAATGGACAGGAACCCCAACTCCTCATGCTGATCCCATTCTCTCAGAATTGAAAGGGAGGCATGTTACTCTGTCCTGGCCATTTACCTATAGATAAGAAGGGCAGGCACTCCATGGAAAGGAAGTATGATTGGCCTTAGAATAAAGGGCATGGGAAAAGGCCCTGGAGAACAACAGAGGAGATCAAATGCATCCCAGGGTTGTACATTATAGATATACAGAAAAAAAAGTGTTTTAGAGTCTTGGGGGTGTCTTTTGTACATGGAGGTGGGGCATAGATTGGGTTAAACTCAAGTCTGATCTTTTTGTCCTTAAGGAGAGAGCCTGTAACCACCAAATCGTATGATGCTTTCCACTGAGCACTGCTCAGTACCACAGACGGACAGGGTTGATGCCTATGTTACCATGCCTGGCTACATTTGACCCTACATTAGTGTCTGACCAAAAATCATGTGCTGGGGTAGTATAACAGGGCTTCTTTCACTCAATGCTCATGGCTCTGACCAATTTTGTAACATCATGAATGAACCTAAAGACATTATGCTTAGTGAAATAAGCCAGTCACAGAAAGACAAATACTACATGCTGCTACTTACAGGAGGTGTTTAAAATAGTCACACTAATGGAAGCAGAGAGTAGAATTGTATTTCCCAGAGACTGGAGGAAGGGGCAATGAGGAATTGTTTTTCAATGGGTATAGAGTTTCTGTTATACAAGACAAATAAGTTCTAGAGACTTTCAGGAGCACATAGTGCCTATAGCTAACAACATGGTATTGTGCCTTTTAGAATATGTTAAGAGATAGACATCATGTTAAGTGTTCTACCTCCCCCAACAAAATAAAACATAGAGCATAGGAGAACATAAGGAAGCCTTTGGAGGGGATGGATATGTTTAGTATTTTGGTTGTGATGATAGTATCTTGGATGTATGCATATGTTTAACCTCATCAAGATGCATATATTACATGTGTGCAATTTTGTGTGTGTCAATTAGACCTCGTATGATGGTTAATTTTAGGTGTAACTTGACTAGATTAAGGAAAACCTAAATAACTGGTAAAGCGTCATTTCTTAGTGTGTCTGTGTGGGTGTTTCTGGAAGAGATTGGTATTTGAATTAGTGGTTGTGAGTAAGGAAGATCCATCCTGATCGATACGGAAAGGCACCATTCTGTTGGCTGAGGGCCTGGATAGAGCAAAAAGGCAGAGGAAAGGCAAATTTGTTCTCACTCCCTCTCTTGAGCTGGAGCACCCATTTTCTCCTGCCTTTGACCTTCTGAACTCCACGGTTTTTTTTTTTTTTTGAACTTGAACTGAGCCACAGTACCAGCTCCTCTGGCTCTCCGGCTTGCAGGTGGCATTTCATGGAACTTCTCAGCCTCCATAATTGCATGAGCCAATTCCTTAATAAATTCTTATCTATCTATCTATCTATCTATCATCTGCCGTCTCCTATTGGTTCTGTTTCTCTGGAGAATACTAATACATCTTAATACAGCTTTTTAAAAGAGCAGCTCTATACAAAATGAGTTACAGGGTTGTCATTTTGCAGAAGGAGCCTGAGGGTACAGCAGGCTGATGAAACTGTATGAGGTTCCCTGCAGAATATGTGGAAAAGGTTTAAGGGACTTCTACTACGGATGTTACACAAACGATGTGCATTGATTGACATGGGGGATTTCATCAAACTGTAGAGACAAAGCACAGTAGTCACCATGCTGTGTCAGTAGTAGATGACATTTTTTAGCATCTTTTCTCTGCCAGAATCAGTGACAAGTGCTTCTAATGGGCTTAATTATGAATCCCCAAAATTCATATATAGAAGTTATAACTTCAGAATATGGCTGTATTTGGAGATAAAGTCATTTTTTTTAGACAGATTCTCACTCTGTCACCTAGGCTGGAGTGCAGTGATGCAATTTCGGCTCACTCCATCCTCTGCCTCCCAGGTTCAAGCAATTCTCCTGCCTCAGCCTCCTAAGTAACTGGGATTATGGGCGTGTGTCACCAAGCCCTGCTAATTTTTTACAGCAAGGGGCTGGGCTAGCTGCTCAGCCGGATGCCCTCCTGCAGTCAAGTTTCTGAGTTCCAAAGCTGATGGGTACCCAGCTCTGCCTCTGCTCACACTAGTTTTTTTTTTCCAGTTCTCCCCAGTCTCATGCCACTGTTTTTGTCTTACAGATCTTTCAGGATTTATGCACAAAGACTTCCATGGTTTATGAATGCCAATGCCTGCAGACTTAGCTGGATTCTGAGAGCCCTTCTCAGGTCTTCCCTTAAAGCCATACTGAGAGTTCGATTCTTATCGGCTGCCTGTTTATTTCTCTGTGTGTCTGATGTCCCCTTACTAAGGACCCCTCAGAGACAGGTACCAGAACCCAGGCATGTGTACAGAGACCCATTCATAGGAAGTTCTCAGAAAATAATTTGTTGGGTAAAGGAGAATGCAAATGGAAGGGTGTTCTTTTGACAAGGATTAGCTTAGCTATGAAACTCTTAAAGTATCTTCCTCTGTAGCAGAATGAACATGAATTCTAGAACCTGGAAGGCCCAGGTTGGCATTCGAGCTGCATTTTCTTGGCCAAATTATTTCCCCCTCTTAGCTTCTCTCTCAACATTCATATTGTTGAAAATAACAATAGCAGACACAGACTGACTGCTTGCTGTGAGTCAGTTATTCTTCTCGATACTATATGTGTACCAATTTATATAATCCTCAGAGTAGCCTTGTTATTGTTACTCTTTCTAGTTTATAAATGTGTTTTATAAATTATTTTATAGAATAAAGCTTCAGGGATATAAACCTTTTACAAATACTTACGTTTTTAAGAGTAGCTTTAAGTTTAAGGTAAAGTTGAGCAGAGAATACAGAGATATATATTCCCCACCACTTCCTCTTGCATAGCCTCCCCCATTATCAATGTCCTGCACCAGAGTGTCATTGTTACAGTAGATTAGCAACATGGCTGGGCTTTGTGTCCCCACCCAAATCTCATCTTGAATTATAATCCCCAGGTGTTGAGGGAGGAACCTGCGGGAAGTGATTGGATCATGGGGGGCAGTTTCCCCCACAGTGTGGGGGAAGCTGTCTTGTGATAGTGAGTGCATTCTCAAGAGAGCTGATTTTATAAGTGTTTGGCAAGCGCCTTTTTCACTTGCTTCTCTATCCTGCCGCCACATAAGATATGCCTGCTTTTGCCTTCCGCCATGATTGTAAGTTTCCTGAGACCTTTCCAGCCATGTGGAACTGTGAGTCAATTAAACTTCGTTTCTTTATAAATTACCCAGTCTTGGGTAGTATCTTTATAGCAGTGTGAGAACAGGCTAATACAATTAGCCTAAATTGACATATTGTTATCATAGCATACATTACTGTTCACTCTTGGTGTTGGGCATTCCAGGAGTTTGGACAAATGAATAATGATTTAACATCATTATAGTATCATGCAGAGTACTTTCACTGCCTTAAAAATCCTCTGTGTTCTGTCTATTCATCTCTTCATTCTCCCTAACCCCCCTAACATGCACCTTTTAGTCCCAGTTGACCAGCTAGGAAGTAGCAGATTCAGAAATTACCTCTGGGTACTCAGACTGCAAATCTGTTCTCCTCACTGTGTTCTAGTCCTAAAAGGTTGATAATCATGATGTGAGTTTAGCCAGAGAAGGAAATGAAAAAAAAAAAGCACTCTGAAAGAGCTTGGTAGATGCCTGGCCTTCCTTTCTTCACATGCATCACAGACCCAGGCCTGAGGTGAACATCTCCATGCTGAAGACCTCAGTTTCTCGGTGCCTTTGAATGGAGTCCTCTAGACTAAGGCGTATTCCTTCACCAGTCGCTAGATAATTCTGCCTTCTGCCTAAAGAGGAGGCAGTGTTTAGGATGCAGGGCCTTAGCACTCACTCCTCTGATCTGTGCCTGACTTCTGCAGGACCCACTGGTGGTCCCTCAACCGCTCCTTGAAGTAAAGATGGACCAGGACATAGGGAGGGAACCCCAGTGAGGGCCACATTTTCTGGAAGCCCTGAGCCAAAGTGATAAAATTCACCAGGTTTAGCCAATGTTCCTGCATGAAGCTCTACCCTTTGTTTCTGATTCTGAGTGTACTACAGTGATCCCTAGAAAATATCATAGGATAGCAAGCCAAAAGTCCAGCATTTACTGGTTACATGGCTTGAAGAAAGGGGCACTGCTTCTCTGCCAATGGAGATAACAGGAAGAAAATCAGAGACGCTGGATACAAAAGCATGCAGTAAATATTCCCTTTAAAAAAAAAGGTGTACAATTGCAAGGGATGTTTGTACGTAGCCAAATCTCTTGATCTCTCTGTGCTTAAGTTTTGTGGCTTATAAAATGAGGATAATAATATCTAACTCGTGGGGGTGGAGGTAGGGAATCAAGAAAAATGCTACATGTGGGATGCGTAATTCAGTTCTCTCATCAATATTGGGAACTAATAAATGGATTGTAGATGACATCAATGATCAAGAATAGGAGGCTGACTTTCCCTTGGGAGGAAATAGGGTAGAGGAGGGAAGACTCTCACATCATTTATATAGAAATGTGCAGGGGCCCTGGGTCTAGATCCGCAGGACCAGGATCTAATGGCCCTATCCTCAGCACCTTAGTGGAAGCAATGTGGTGTCATGCAGGGCAGGCTCGATTTGCAGGTGGCTTAGGAAGGAAATACACACACGGATCTATTGTCTTGCTGCTGGGCCCACCTAAGACAGAAAAAAGGATGCTGCCTTAACCATCAGGTGTGTGTTTTCACCTCTCAGTGATGCTTCCTGGGAGCTAGAAGATTCCCTTCCCACCCACGTTTCAGGGCTCTAGCATCTTCTCATGGGGAATGTTTTCCTCACCTCCTCTTACCTGCTTGGCACTCACTCATCTAGCATCTTTTTAGATTCTGTGGAAATGTCACCTTCTCTATGGAGCCTTGCAGGCAAAGCCACCTCTTCACAAATGTCCCCAGTGTTCCTGCCACAGTGGGCTGTTCTTAGCTTCTGCATGATCCACATGACTCTACACCTCTCGGTTTCCTCTGTCTGGAATCCCACTATGCTTCCTGGAAATGCTGATGCTTCAAGTCCAAGTTCAAATGTTACCTCCTCTGGGAATCCTACGTTGACCCCTCAATGCACGGTCCCAACCCAGGACCCCAGGCCGGCTTGTCTTGACTGCCATTGCACATTTTCTGTAGCACGATGACTACTTGTTAGCCCACACAAGGAGCACTCATACAGGAGCTTTTGTTGTTTTAAGTGATGAGATGTCCCTCGAGAGCTCCTCAGGACAGGGTACCCACCTTAACCGAAACATGACTTTCCCTCGGGGTGTTACTTTCTCCTCTGCCACCTCAAGTGAATACAGCACTCTCTTCTGTTCCCATACTCCAGTTCTCCAGGGAGCTCCAGGTCCCTGTCCCCAGCCTTCAGCAGAGACTCTGGGAGTTTGTGGCATCTGCTCCTCCACCCTTCACCTCTCCTCGCTCTGGTATTTCCTGGCTCAGGGGCTTGCTCTCCGCCCAAAGTCCTGCTGTTTCTCTGGGAGATTTTAATGTCTCAGGAATGACTGGCTCAACTTCCTGACCTCTCTAGCATGTGAAATGCTGGTTAAATTGTCATGACTTTGGGACCAGAAAGACCTGGGATTAAATCCCATCTCAGAAATGTCATAGCTGAACCTGGCATACCAACTTTCTGCATATCAGCTCTTCATCTGGAAATTAGCAATAATATTAAAACCTACCTCATGATCCTGTGGTGAGGATTAAATTACATATTTATGTAAATTTCTGAACTCTCTTTGGGGCAGATAATAAGGGCAAAATCAGCCGATCACTGCAGATGCTTCTATACAGCCCTGGCTCCACTCTATCTTGCTACAGTTTCCTTTCATTTCCCCTCCTGTGATGGCCCTGGGCATTTACCCTAACCTTAACCCAATCCCAAACTCGGAGCACCCCACCCTGACAAGTATATAAATTCGGACCTGTTCTTTCTGATCATAGCAGCTGCCTTTAAAAAAACTTGATTTAATTTTAATTTCCAGCATTTTAGCATCCTCTTTCCCTTCCACACCACCTCTTTTTACTTTAACATCACAGACCTCTCCAGCCCCCACTTCCTTCATCCTCCTCTAGCCTATCACAATCCAGCTCTTCAGCCAGCATCCTGTAATTACCCTAATTCATACACCGAGCTCTCTCTACTCCAGTCCTGCTGTACCTCCTCTGGAATCTAAGCCACAGCCCAGTGACCTGCCTGTATCTGTCACATCAAGCCATCAGCTTGTCCCTGATCACTTATTCTTCTACACTAATCCAGGTTTTCCATTTTCCTCAATCTCTGATTCCAAATCTTCCTCTCCAGCAGGCAAGCCTTCCTTAGGACCGCCCTGTTCTTTCTTCCCTTCCTCTCCTTTATCTGTACTCTCACTCTTTCTGGTTCCTTCAGTTTATAAATAGGCTCTATTTGCTTCAATCCTGGAACATCCCTCTTCCATCTCTGAAGCTTTGCCTAATAACTTTATTCTCCCATTTAGAAACTAAATCAATAATTAAATCTCCTTCTATAAAGAAAATTTTAGACCCCCAATTATTTTACAGTTAAGTATTCCAGAAGCAGATATTGTTAATATTATATACAATATTTCAAAAAAGTGAAAAAGAAAGCATTAGTATAACTGTGATTCTACAACCAAGGAAGATTACGAGTCAAGGAAAATTGTATTTAAATCTCACTTAAAAACATAGCAAAACATTTCTAAATAAAACAATGGCAGTCTAAATGGAACAGTCTTTGCAAAAAGAGGGTGAATTATGATCAATTGAGGTTTTTCCAGGAATGTATATTTACATCAATATGACAAAATATATTAATGTAATTTACTCTATTCACAGAAGTGAAAAGAAAAATCACCTTTTTATCTTAATAGATGTAGAAAAGAATGTTTGATAAAATTGCAATAATCATTCGATATTAACAAAATTAATAATATAAAAATAAAAGAAAACTTTCTTTAGTAATTTATGAGTATCTACAGATCAAATAATGGAATGACGTATATACAACACTGAATTGTTCAAAAGCATTCTCTTTAAAATAAAGATCAATGGGAGAATGCTCACTGTCATCTTTTCCATTCTATGTTCAGCCAGGGAACTATGACAGGAAAGAGAAATAATTTGTACAAAATATGAAAAGGAAGAATCACAAATACTATTATTCCCAGCTAACACAATAGTCTATACAAGAAACCAAATGAATCTATAGACAAGTTATTGGAATTGGCAACAGATTATAGGAATATGGCTTTCATGGTCTGAATGGCTTTGTCCTCCCTAAATTCATATGTTGAAACCTAATCCCCAAGGGTGCTATTAAGAGGAGGGCCTTTGGGAAGTGATTAGGATATAAGTGAAATTAGTGCCCTTATAAAGAGGCTCAAGGAAACTTTTTTTCCCTTCCTGTACGTTAGGATGCAGTGAGAAGATGTTCCTTATAAAGACAGCAGGTCCCCACCAGACGTTGTATCTGCCAGCACCTTGATCTTGAACTCCCAAGCCTCCAGATAAAAACTTCTGTTGTTTATAAGCTACCAATTTCTGTTGATTATAAGATACCAATTTTATGATATTTTGTTATAGCAGTCCAAATGGACTAAGAAAGAAATTAATACAAAACAGTGAAAGTTCTTAAGAAATGTCTTTCTGGCAGATTTAGGGGGAGCAAGATGTCAGGTGTGGGGGGGGGCCAGGTGGGAGGTGGCTGTGCAGGTGGTGAAATGAGCTATTTGGGGAAGGTTTTGGAGGTGCCACTGAAGGGTGTTACTGTTGTAAGTTGTGGGACAGGAGAGGGGTGCTCCTATATTTTGGCCTGAGCAATGGGGTGGGCATTGAGACATTTGCTGAATCACAGAAGCTGTGAGTGAGGGGGTGTTGGAAAGTGGTCTGGTCTGGGGCCAATAGTTCGCTTTAGAAGGGTTACCTTGGGACACCTACGACTCCTAACAGGACCTCCAGGGAGTTAGATACATATATCTGGAGTTCAGGGAGAAGACTCAACTAACCATGTGAATTTCCATTTTTAGCATAGAGATTGTGCAATGGTCTGGATTACCTGCATTCCCTCAAATTCTTATGTTGAATCCTAGTCCTCAACGTGAGGATATTTGGAGGTGAGGCCCCTGGATGGTGATTTGTTCATGAGGATGGAGGCCTCATGAATAGCATTTAGTGCCCTGGTGAAAGAGCCCCCAGAGAGCAGCCTCGGGCCCTCCTCCATATGGGGTTACGTGAGAAGATGGCTCTCACCAGATGCCAGATCTGCCCACCTCTTTACCTTGAATTTCTCAGACTCTGGAACTCAAAGACATAAATTTCTGCTGTTTATAAGCCTCCCAGTTTATGATATTTTTGTATGGCAGCCTAAACAAACTGAGTAGTCAGTAAAAGTCAATGCTATAGTCAGTTGTATTTCTATGTACTGATGGTTTAAAAATACCTCTAAAATAGCCAGGTTGAGCAAGGTGACTCATGCCTTTAATCCCAGCACTTTGGGAGGCCGAGGCAAGCAGACTGCTTGAGTACAGGAGTTGGAGCGCAGCCTAGGCAACATGGCAGAACCCTGTCTCTACTAAAAATACAAAAAATTAGCTGGGCGTGGTGACATATGTCTGTAGTCCCAACTACTTGGGAGGGTGAGGTGGGAGAATCACCTGATTTCAGGAAATGGAGGCTGCAGTGAGCTCTGACCACGTCACTGCACTCCGGCCTGTGCAACTGTAGTGAGACCCTGTCTTATAAAATAGCCACACACAATATAATGATACCTAGGTCTAAGTGGAATAAAATATTTTCAAGCAGTTTAAGTAGAAAATTATAAACTTTTATTGCATTAGCATATTGAAATAAATATATATTTATTTTTGTAAATGTGTTAGTAACCCCTGAATAGCTCTATGTAATTAATAGAAATCGCAAAAAGAACCCTAAATAGTGTTGTCATGAAACTTATCAAACCTTATTCTAAAGTTTAAGGGAAAAACACATTTTTGTCATATTCCTTCCAGACTCCTGAAGTGATTGTTGTCAGGAATAACTGAAATAACTGAAAAAATTCTTCCCGAAGAAGAACCAGATGTGTGGCAGTACTGTAAGAAATAACAAATTCATTGTGAAATGATAGTATTATGAACAGTAGCATATTGTTTACAAGAGAGAAAACCAACAACACTAATGAAGCAAAACAGAGAACCCAGAGCCTGACCCTCCATGTATCCAAACCTCATCTGTCACAGAGTTAGTGTTGGCGGTTACTGGGGGGGAGCACGGCCTGGATAATGAAAGGTGCTGTGTCATTGGATGGAAAAAGTGAAAACCAAAGTCTTATACTTAAAAAAATAATATGGGGGAGGATCTTAATGGCTTTCATGATGAGGAAATGTTCTTAAAAGGCAACAAAAAAGCAAAAATAATGAAAAATATAGAGATCAACATATTAACACGAAGAAGTTATATTCATTTGAAGACATCATGGAAATATGGATAAACAAGAACCACACATTGTGAGAAGACATATGAACACATAAAACCTAAGAAATACTATGACTATATAAAAAACTCCTACACGTTTTTAAGAAAAAGGTAAATGAACCAATAATAAACATCAGCATAACAGCAAGCATTTCAGAATACAGGAAACGTGAATGGCCAGTAAGCACAAAAGGAGATCTGAATGTCACTTTTAATCAGAAAAATCCAAAGAAAAACCATTTCTGCACAAAAGGCTGTTTTCCATTCATTAGATTGGTAAAATCAGAGTCTGACCTTATCAGGTATTGGGAAGACATGTAGCCATGGGAACCTGTGCCACCTGCTGATGTGACTTTAAAATGATACAATTCTTTGGAAAATAATGTGGGACTACCCAGTAAATTGGAACATGTATGTACTCTATAATTCAGTAACTGTCCTCTTAAATGCATAGAGGAAATAGGCTTAAGTGTACCAAAAGGTGAATACATTAGTAGTCATAGCACCCTTATTGGAAATGCGCATGTTCAGACACACACACACACACATGACACACACACACACACACACACACACTCACATACACACAAACACACACACACACCCCCTCCATACTCAGAAGCAATGACCTATAGCTGTGAAATCTCACAAATGACTTCTGCTTTATTCTTACAGTGGGATGTTAAACAGCAACAGCAATGAGTGAATTTAGAGTTACTACATCAACATGACTGGCACCCAAAAACATGCTCAGAAAAAAAATTAACAGGCCTCAGAGGAATACATATAACTTACTTCCTTTGACTAAAATAACTAAACAATCATTTTATGTGATATGTACATATGGTAAAATGTAAAACATGAAACTTAATACACAAAATTGATAAATGTTGCCTGAAGTGGGAGAGAGATGGGAATAGGAAAGGGCACACAGGACACTGCGTAGGTACACACTCTGCTCTCGTCCTGAGACTAGATTGGGTGTACCAAGTTTTGTTTTAATATTGTTATAATGAAGATCTATGTGTCACCTCTGTTTATCTCTGTCTCTGTTCTCTCTCTCATATATATATGAGTTACATATATATGTAACTATTTCATCTGTTTGATCCATTTCATTTAAAAATTTTAATTTTTAAATTAAATTTAAAACATTTATTTAAGAATACCTTAAAACAATAGGAGATGCACTTAATTACACTCAATTAAGGGAGACAGCATTGATATAGAATAAGAGTAATATATTGAGCTAAGTTTTGTATTGAACCTGTACTGTTTTCATCTAAGTCAACACATCCTTGGATGGAATGGAATGCAGGTCTGATGGCACATTAAATGGCGAAATTAGAAGGGAACTTAGTGCTTCTCTTAGGAATATTGTCCCTTGCATGGATGAGAAACTGAGAGAATCCAAATGATTTTTCCAAGGTCACTGAGCTGATTACCTGCAGTTTTCAGTGCTAGGAGCCAGGCTCGGGCTTCCTGTCTGTAGTATTCTTGGGAGGTTGTTGCCTGGTTACTGAGTCTCTTAGGTGAGCTACAAAGTGCTAGTGGCCAAGGAAGCAACAGGAGACTGTAGGAGCCTGAAAGAAATGGGCCGAAGATGCAGTGGTCCATAGGTACCATACCCCATGCCAAGCCCCAGCTTGCATGCTGTGGTGCCACTGAATCCCCCAGAGCACCCAGCAAGGGCAGAGTTCCCTCTGTTACACAGAGGGGAAAAAGTCTCAGAGAAAACACATACAGCAACTTTGTGCTAAACATAAATTGCTCCCCCTTTATAATTCACCAAGGGCAGGTCTTGGAACAGGGCCTGGAGTTTCTGCAGACAGGAATGATATTGAAGACTTAAACACTTTGATCAAGAGAAGAGAGAATGCCCTGGACAACTCCCAAGGCTGTGTCCTTTATAAAAGGAAGAGTTTGTTCCCAAAGTACTGTAGTCATTTAATATAATAATTTGCCAACTTAAAATGATAAATATATATAGATATATATTCATCATTTCAATTCAATAGACATATATATTCATAATTTTAATGTATACATATCTTCTTATTGAGTTGAAAAATACTGTCATTGTTTGACTACTTAGTAAGAGCATTTGCTTTTAATGTCATTAGGCTCATTATCAACTCAATAGACACCCCCACCCCCTTTTCTTCAAAGTTGTTGATGTTCTCAAAGACACAGATGATTTATTTGTTACCAACTGACCTTTTTCTTCAGTAATGAATCAAGCTCTCAGGAGTAAAGAAATGGCATGATTAAGTGTGATAAGTAAACACAACTTAATGTGCCTCCAATTCTATCAATCATTCATTACACAAACATTTATTGGGGCTTCCCAAAGGAGAAAATCCTGGAACCAGACTGCTAGGGTCAAATTCCAGCTCTGCCACTTTCTAGCTTGGAGAAGTTCTATTAGCCAGCTATGCCTGTCTCCTCATCTGTGAAAACACTGGATAATAATAGCACCAATCCTGTGGTATGGACATGCGAAGTCTTGGTGTTGTTTTCAAGGTGATTGTGTAGTGGTTTGGAAATCTGTGACTCTCTACTTAGATTACTCAGAATTGGCAATTCCATGCTACATAAGCAGGCAAGCCCTGACATTTCAGTGATGTGAAATTGAAACGAGAGTTAACTTCTTGTCCATCAGAACCCAACGTGGGTCAGGCAATTGTCACTAGGCGTCTCAGAGGTAACTTCAGGGGCCCAACCTACCTCTGTTTTGAAATTTGCTGTTTTATTTTTTCTTTGTTGTTGTTGTTGTGTATTTCTTTTTGTTTTCATTTGCAGAGATAAAAGAGGGTGTGTGTGTGTGTGTGTGTGTGTGTGTGTGTGTCTCATGCCCACTATTTCCTCACACAAAAAGTGACATTTGATGTCTGCTCATTTGACCACTGACTACTGGGGAGTCATGCAATTCCCATCTGGCTACAAGGAGGGCTGGCAAATGCTCAGCTGAATTAGAATAACTACCATTACTGAGAACATGCCAGAGGTTAGACCTTTTTCATATAACAATTAATTCTCATGTAAAGCAGCGAAGGAGAAAGCTGAAGTTCAGGTAGATTTTGTATCACGCACAAGGTCACACAGGTAGAGAGGCTAAAGTTGGGGTCCTGTTAGGTCCTTTTCATTCTACTGCCCCTGTGCTTTCCAAGAACCTCTGTTGATCTTCAGGTTGCAGGAGTAGAGGGCTGTGGACAAGATTTTCCATATTTTAGAATGCACAAACAGAATATGTAAAAATGGCCATTTATGTTGAACTTTATCTTAAAAAGGAAAATGGTTTAGTTCCATGGATGTTTAATATAAACATTGACAGCACCACCATAACTCACTCTGCATGTTGGTGGGCACCTGCCGTGACCACTCTTGAGGGATGCTTGCTTTTGAGAACCACACTTGAGCAGAACTTGGCAGTGGTTTACCTCCTTCAGTGTAAAGGGGATATGCAGTTGGTGGTGCCTAATTAGTTAAATTAAAGATCATAAAAATGCTATAATTAAGCTAATCCCTGCAAAGTGGACAAATGGTTTAAAAAGACTCGTACAAATGAAATGAAAATGCAGACACACACAGATGCACACACATTAACACACACACACACACACACACACACACACACAGATTTTAGAAGAATGCACATGAGCCAGGCGCAGGGTTCTTGCCTGTAATCCCAGCACTTTGGGAGGCTGAGGTGGGCAGATCACCTGAGGCCAGGAGTTCGAGACCAGCCTGGCCAACATGTTGAAACTCTATCTCTACTAAAAATACAAAAATTAGCTAGGCATGATGGCAGGTGCCTGTAATCCCAGCTACTCGGGAGGGTGAGGCAGGAAAATTCCTTGAACCCAGGAGGCAGAGGTTTCAGTGAGCCGAGATTGCGCCACTGCACTCCAGCCTGGGCAACAAGGGTGACACTCCATCTCAAAAAATAAAAAATAAAAAAAGACAAAAAGAAAAAAGAACAACATGTAATGGAAATACAAGTGAACAGAAAGAAAAAGTTAAGCAAACACATCTGCCAGGAAAGCCTTTGCCAGTCCGAACTTCAACTGAAAACAGTGTTGATGCAATTATATCTAACAAATATTGCCCTTTTTTCTGGTTGCGGGGGCAGGTCTTGCTTTATCACCAGGCTGAAGTGCAGTGGTTCAATCATAGCTCATTGCAGCCTCAAGCTCCTGGGCTCAAGCGATCCTCTCTCCTAAGCCTTCCGAGTCTTTGGGACTATAGGTAGGCTAGGCACCACCATACCTAGCTAATTTTCTTTCTTTCTTTCTTTCTTTTTTTGTAGAAACTAGAGTCTTGCTATATCGCCCAGGCTGATCTCAAACTCCTGGCTTCAAGTGTTCCTCACTTCTCAGCCTCCTACATTGCTTAGATTACATGTGTGAGCCACGGCACCTGGCCGAAATTGGCCTATTTGAAAACATCAGTAATTTTATTTAAGTTAGATTTATATTCATTATCTTTTATAGTAAATGATAATGCCCTAAATCTATTTTTCAGAATAGTGCTTCTCAAATCAGGGTGATTTTGCTCCCCCAGAGACTTTGCCAATGTCTAGATACCATTTTGGTCATCACAATTGAGGGTGGGGGGAGGTGTTACTGTTGGAAGGAGATCAGAGAGTTTTTGAACATCCTACAATGCATGGGGCAGGCCCCTGAGGAATAGAATCACTGGGTCTCAACTGTCAATAATGCCGAAGTTGAAAAACACCATGTTAGGTAATGATAGTAAGACACCTGTATAATTTATAAATGCAAACCACACAGGAAATGGAAGCCAAGCTCGAACAGAGGATGCAGGTGATGATGCTGAGTGGGAGTAGACAGGGACTGGCTGTTTAAATCCTGGCTTGGTAAATTTTGTCAAGTTCTACCACTTTACCTGTGTTTCCTCATAACGGACTTGTTGATCCTATGAAAGATGAAACGAGTTCCATGTAAAGTGTTTAGAATAGTGCCGGGAACTCTTGTCCAGCAAGAAGGTTCCAACCTGAGTGGGGAGTGCACAGAAATAAAGGGAGACAGAAAGCGGGGTCAGGAGGGTTGAGAAGTCAGTGCTCAACAACAACTTTATTTTTTAGCAGTTCAGTATATATACCTTTTCTAGGCATTCTCTTACGTCAATGCTACAATAGAAGGAAAACATCATGTGCTCTAACTTATCAGGAACTACAAAGTAACAATCACCATCTGTGCTCTTAATGTTTATACAGAGTGCTCGTAAACATGTTTATGCTACCTCATTGTTTCTAGTGAAGGCCATCCATCTTGCCTTATCTTTTAACCCAGTTCTCCTTTCATCCTACCCATCTGGTCTCGAGTTCCTTCCTTCTGGGGGCTCTGCAACTGGGCTCAACCTCCCGTATTGTGAAACTCGCTTTGCAAGACTTCACACGGGAGGGCTCCCAACAGAATAGTGTCTGGTTCCTGGCAAGAATGCTGCTGCCTAAAGTTTAGCCATGATCACCCTTACATGTGCCCCCAAATAATGCACTGATAGAAGGAAGTGATAAACGTGGGAATATCTCTGGGTTGAACTGCTGTACTGCTAAAGAAGTGTTTTCATTGAAGGCCTGCCTCAAAGCATAACTAAGTTGGCCTTCTCTTAATTCTCCTTCCCACCCTCCTATGCCAATCAAGCTGGTTCTTAGGTGAACCAATCCCTCATTTCATCAGTTAATAAAATTAAACACAATCATTGAGTGGCTATCATAAGTACAGGGATGTTTAAAACAAACTTTTGATCTTTGGATGGCTGCCAAGAAAAGTCAAATACATGATGTATTAAGCCATTTTCACTGCTGAAAAAGACATACCTGAGACTGGTTCATTTATAAAGGAAAAGAGGTTTAATGGACTGATAGTTCCACATGGCTGGGGAGGCCTCACAATCGTGGTGGAAGATAAAAGCCATGTCTTACAAGGCGTCAGGCCAGAAAGAATGAGAACGAAGTGTGAAAGGGGTAACCCCTTATAAAACCGCTAGATCTTGTGAGACTTATTCGCTACCATGAGAACAGATGGGGGAAATCCTGTTCATGATTCAATTATCTCCCACTAAGTCCCTCCCACAACATGTGGGAATTATGAACACTAAAATTCAAAATGAAATTTGGGTGGGAATCAAGATGAGAAGAAAATCAACCCAAAGTCTATTCAAATACTTTTTTTTTTTTTTTTGAGACAGAGTTTTGCTCTTTTTGTCCAGGCTAGAGTGCAGTGGCATGATCTCGGCTCACTGCAACCTTTGCCTCTCGGGTTCAAGCGATTCTCCTGCCTCAGCCTTCCAAGTAGCTGGTATTACAGGCATGCACTGCCATGCCCAGCTCTTGTTTTTTTTTTTTTTTTTTATGGTATTTTTAGTAGAGACAGGGTTTCACCATGTTGGCCAGGCTGGTCTCAAACTCCTGATCTCAGATGATCCACCCACTTTGGCCTCCCAAAGTACTGGGATTACAGGTGTGAGCCACCATGCCCAGCCTCATATACATTTTTGAAATGTACTGAGAACATCTTCTGTATATTCCAAATACTGTGCTATAGTTTGAGTAAAGAAAGATAAAAAGACACAGGCCCCTTTTAAAATAACTTAATTCAAAGACTTCTTAGCCTAGTGTGGGAAATCTATTTTTATATTAAATAATTTTATTACAGGCTCTGAGTATGTGTGAGGTTCAGAGGCAGCTCAGCGGAAGAAGGGATTAACTCTAAGGTAGGTATGAAAAGCCTTCATGAAGGAAGTAATATGGAGACAGAGGTTTGAAGGAGGAGAAAGAATTCATGGACGTTCTAGACATCTTGGGGCTTTCTGGGAAGTACAAACACTTGGGTGTTGCTGTACCAGATAGAGCAGGAGTCAGACCTTAGCTGCCTCTGAAGGCCAGGCCCTGGGACATGGAACTTATTCTGGAAGTCCAGAATCACTCCTGAAGGATCTTAAGAGGATAGTATCAAAGTTGCATTTTTAATAGGTCCACATGATGTATACAGAAGAGTATTAAAGGGGACGAAACTAGAATTGGAGAGATCAGATAAGAAATTGTTTCAGATAAGAAGCAGGATAGTCCTGGATCAAGGTGTGGCTAGATAAGAAAGTATAACGAATAAACATGGCACCCAGACACCTCTTCTATTTCTTCAACTCATCTCAGTATTGAAAAAGATAATAACAGCTCACATATACATAGCCCTCCCTGGGTCTGAGGCAGTGTTGTAAGTTTCAATCCATTTGCATCCATACGTGTTAATCCATTTAATCTTCACAACAAAGCTATGAGCTGCATTTTATTATTATCCTTGTTTTACAGAAAGGGCAACTGAGATGCGATTAGGTCACCCTGCAGCGTAAGGTCAACAGGCAGACAGCAGCAAGGCCAGGGTCCCAGGCCTGGCAAGTTGTCTCATCTGCGTCCTTCTATTAGTGGGAAGTGAAGTTTCTCCTTTAGGGTCAGATCTTCCCCGAATTGTCCTCAGTCTGTGGGGGGGTTTGCACACAGTCCAGTCCCCAGAGAGGTTGCTCTGACTTTCTCTCCAATATGTAGAGCTGTGGAGTCTGATAAGCATTTTAGGACAGTTGCTCTCTTGCTGCCACAGGATGTCACCATTGAAAACCTGCATGGTGCAAGAAGAAATGCTGGCCCACTTGGCTGTGATCCCTTGCTCACCCTGAAGGGGCTTAAGCCCCTGTGGTCCCTAGGAGGGAGGGCAACCTTACACCACACCCTTGAACCCCACTCAGCCAAAGCATCCCATGGGAGTTCCCCAGACTGTACCTCTCAGCACTCAGTTCTTTCTAGTGGGCTCGCCTTCCACCTGCACCAGAACTGGGGCCTGGATTTGGCTTGATATCTTGCTCAGGACTAATATCCATCTGTCTTACTTGTAACTTCAGGCCAAGATTATACCCATTTCTCTAGACAGACATATCATCGCTCATGACCCCTTATTGAAGAAGATTTTTAAAAATCTCTCATGGATCCCTTGTTATAGACAAGAGAGCTGTTTACATGGTGGAATGACATAAGTTGGTGATTAATTAGATTGAGGGAGATGAGAGGAGTCGAGACAATGGAGAGAGAGACAGAGACTAGGAAGCCTAGGAGGATGTTAGGTTTCTGGCTTCTGTGACTTGATGGGCAGTGGGACATTTTCTTGGAGGGGAGACAATAGTGGAGGGCCATTGCTGATTTCCAGTTGGTTCCACCAAGGCCCAACCAGGGCGGTGGCAGGGACTTTCCCTTCCAGACCTCCCCCAGCCCCAGCTGTTCGGGGCCTCACCTTCTTGGCCTAAGACTGCCTTGCACAATGCCCATTCATTAAGAGGGCAGTGGGTAAGAAGATCCCCTGGGCCAACAGTGCATCACTCCAGCTGATTGATGAATGTCATGCTGGGCAGTCCATAAGCACAGCTTGGAGAAGACTTTGCAGTCATAATTCATAATACCATTTTACCACATGGAGGACAAGGAGTGGGAGCATCTCTTGGGACTTATGTCATTGGGACACAATGCATGTTGCCTTTGAGGTTATTTCAAGAACTACTGAGATTCTAGTCACAGATTATATATACAGATTATGTATATGTGTATATACACACATACACACATGTACATATGTGTGTGTTTATATATGCACACACACATATATATGTGCAATTTATTTTTGGCTTAAACATCAAAATGTTTTATAAAAGTGTATGTTGAGGTCAAATGCAGCGGTGGCTCCCATCTATAATCCAAGCACTTTGCAAGGCTGAGGCAGGAGGATCATTTGAGCCCAGGAGTTTGAGACTAGCCTGGGCAACATAGCCGGACCCTATCTCTACAAAAAATAAAAACATTAGCCAGGCATGGTGATGCATGCCTGTAGTCCTACCTACCTGGAGGGGCTGAGGTGGGAGGATCGCTTGTGCCCAGGAGTTAAAGGCTGCAGTGAGTTATGATTGTGCCACTGCACTCTAGCCTGGGTAACAAAGTAAGACCCTGTCTCAAAAAACGAATAGCCTATGTCAAAAGTTTCACTCTCACTCTAACCTTGTCAACCTAGTTCTTCCGACCATCTTCACCCTCACAGCTAGTAGCTACTTCTCCAAGGTCCTTACATAGCCGTCTAGCATATTTTTATGCCAATGCAAGCTATACACATATGTGTATCTCTCTCCTTGCTTCACAACAGTTATCTTATTTCAAGATTATCTTATTTTATCTATTCTGCACTTTGCTTTTTTACTTAATACATCATGGAGCTGTTTTATCCAGACAATTGAAACACATCCAATATAAGCAAATCCTGTGCTCCTAGCATATCTCTACTGCTGGGGACTGGAAAATGCAAAGGAAAATGTTGAGTGTTTGCAATGACTTTCAAAAATAAGGTTGCATAAAAATGCAATGTCAATAGCAAAATAAATGCCATATGATTATGATTACATTTAAAAGACAAATATTGTAAAAGAAAAGCATCCATTTTCCCTATAGAGAAACAGGTATTTATTTGCCATTCACCAAACATTTACTGAGGGTATGCATTGTCTAGGGCTTGCTGGGTGCTGTGGGGGAGAACAAGCAGGGTGGACAGCTCAGAGCGTTCATCTGCCCAGGCCCACTGTGGCAACAGCCTGCTTAGGACACCCCTTTCTGCAGCCTTAATCCCCACTCTAGCCACCACCACACACACTTCAATTAAGGTGACCTTCCCAACATTCCTATCCAGCCTTTCTCCTGTTTAAACTGCTTCACTGCCCTCCTTCTCACCACCTTCCCCACTCCCCTCCCATCCTGAGGGTCAGATTGTCAAATTCCAACCCCTTCACTTGGATGAAAGGCCTTTGGTGTGCAGTGCCTGCCCCTCTACACCTCGCCACTAGGCCTGCCTCACCTCTTCTTGCCTGCTGCTGCTAGGCTCCAGCGGTGCTGTCCTGTCTCCAGCCTCTGTACCCTGCTCGTCTTGTCATGGAAAGAGCAGTCTTCCCACCATTTACGGACCCGCTCACTTGTTCTTAAGCCTTTTTTCAGGTATCTTTCCCTAATTACCTGCCTCTGCTCCCAGCCTGACTGGGTTAGAGGCGCCTCCTGCTGTCTGCAATTGCCTGGTTCCATTCCCTGCCTTCCTCTGGGGTGACTTAAAGCAGCCCAGTCTAGTGGGGGACACAGTCATCGTCTAATGTCCAGTTCCATTCCCTGCCTCCTCCTGGGGTGTGAGTTAGTGCAGCGGGGTCTAGTGGACGGGTCACTGGGCTTCCGAGTCCCAGTCTTGGCTCGTTTTCTAAGGTTGTTTTGTCATCTGTCACAGGCATGCCACCAGAACTTGCCAACACAGTGGTGGTGAAAATTGGAGTTCCCAATGCCCCTTAGGAATGCGCAGTAGATGGGAGTTGGCTTCACTCTCCCTGATCTTCCTCTGTCTTCTCCATGGACTGAATCCCACACGTTTGTGAACCCCCACGTGCAGCATGAAGTGAGGAGCTCATCGGATGACGGGGCGCCGCGCTGGTGGAAGGCCACTGCTGACTTCGCATCGGAGGTATGAGGTCGCTCAGGGCTTTTACCCTTTCTCAGGCATCTACTTGTTGCCTGAGCTTCTCTTCCAAGTTCAACAGCCCCTCCCGGCCAGTTCTGAGCTGCGTGTCCCTCCCCCGCCCCACCACAAAAGGTCTGCAGGGACCTTTTCCTGCCTGGGGTCTTGGCTTGGGAGGGCAGCCCCGGCGCGGGGACTGAGCATGCTCGCGCGCGCCGGGCTGGGAGGGCCGCAGCCTGCGCCCTGGCTCCCGGGCGGCCGAGCGGGCGGGGTCTGGCCTCCGGGCAGCCCGCCCCGGGCTCCCAGCAGGGCCTCGCGGCGGAGAGGGACCGAGGTGGGAGCGCGCGAGCCGCGCCGCCAGCCAGTCGCGCAGCGTCGGCCCCCGCGGTGCGCAGCGGCTGCGGAGCGGAGCCAGCGGGAGCGGCAGGGCGGGCTCTCGGGACCGCAAGGGCGCGCGGCGCGGCGCGTGGGTTTGGCCCGCGTCCCGGCGGGGGAAGGAGAGGAGCGAGGGAGCGGGAGGTGAGCGCAGCCCGGGAGGCGCCAGCCCAGGGCGCGGGCGCAGCCGCTCGGTCCTTCCTCTCCTGCGGTGCCGGCGGCTGCGTCCCCCCGACCGCGCTGACAGCCTCGCGTCCCGGCGCCCGCTCGCTCGCTGGGGCTGCCCGGAGGCCGCGGCCGGGCAGCTGTTGCACCGAGAGGGGGGCAGCTGCGGAGTTCCATAACCATAGCAACCGCATCGGCACCGGCGGCGGCGGCGAGGGCAGCACCCGCTCGCTCCTCCTCCAGGCAGCCTCGCCGCGGGGACCCGACACCAGCTCGCAGGTGCGGCGGACTCCCCCAGTCCGCCCGCTGCCGCCGCTACGAGTGTTGGCGGCCAGAGACGGCGAAAGAGGAGAGAGCGGGACCCAGGAGCGCGGCCCCCGGGGGACAGAGAGGGGAGCCCTGCGGCGGAGACAGGTAGGTGAGAGCGCTCCGGGGTCGGCAGCTGCAAAACTCTCTCCTCGGTGGCAGTGACGCTTCTGCAAGCGTGGTTGCCAGTTGGGTGGCTTTCTATCATGGAACAGCGATTCTGCCGCAAAATGTGGTTTATCTCCCTAGATTTCTCCCAGTCTCTCTGCCCTCCAGGTTTGCTGCACATCTGGGCAGGTCTTGAGGGGATAGGAAGGCCCAGGGCTGTGAGAGGAGCGGAGAGGCTGCGTTAATGAGGGGGCTCCCCCCCCCCGGGAGTCCCAGATGGAGGCTGAGGGGGCTCAGGCAGACCTTGGCCATTGGGGTCCTCGGGGGCAGGGAAGCTGGCGGGGGCAGGCTCAGGAGAAGACCGCGCTACGGCGGAGGGGACAGGGGCAGCGATTCTCTGTGATCCAGGCGAATGCACAGACCCGTTCTTCCTGGGGCTTGGCTGGGGACAGGGGTGTGCCAGGACACTGCAGCTCAGCTGTGACATGGAAAGGGACCAGCTCTTGATCTGTAGAGCCAGCTTCAAGCCCAGTCACTGGAGGGGATGTTGAGACAAGGCAAGTAGTAACTTATTATTCTGGGACTCGGGAGTCTCATGTCATTGCCGTTGACTATTAGGGATGGGATGGGAATAGAAATAAAATTTTGAGCTAGCAGTCAAAACTGCATCCTCTCCTTCTCCCCCACCTCATTACTGGCTCCCCCACCCAACTTTGCCCCCCAAACAAGAACCACATTCCACATAGTGACGCCCCTTGCTCCTTGGCCATTGGCAAACGATCTCACTTTTAGAGAGCTGGAGACACCGCTTCAGTTGTCACTTTGAACCAGGGGGGCGTTGTTTTCCATCAGGTTATGATGCTCTTGTTGTTAAGTGATGTGCCAAAGCCAAGAGGCACCTGGGCTGTCCACACGGTGTGATGACGGTTAACTGCATCTGCAGGCAGGAGAAAGGGCCAGAGCTTGGGGAGTGATTCCAAACTCAGATTAGCTGGGACCAGGGCTCCAGAAGAAAGAAGATAGCAGGTGAATAATTAGAGTCTGAAAGTTCATGCATATGGGTAAGTAGGTCTCTGAGTAATATCCAGGATAGGCAGCCATTGACTTCGAAAGGGCTCTTCCTTTATATCATGGCCTCTGGGGACATTCTAAGTCCCAGTTACAAGGCTGTGTTCTTGAATTGGGCTTTTAATTTATGATGTGGTTATGTTACCCAAGGGGATGTGATTTGGCCAGCCTCTCATCTGGAGATTTATGTCATTATAAGGATGATATTATCATATTTTAGGCAGATGGTAAGGTGTAGAAGAAAGTGGACCAGATTTGAGAGACTGAAAACGTGAATTTGAACTCTGATTTCCTTACACACCTGCTGTGTGACCTTGAGTTGTTCCACTTTACTGAGGCTTCTTTCTCTCATCTGGAGAATGCGGATACTAACTAGTCTTGCAGTTTACCAGGCTCAATCACAACCCAATGGGTTGTGGACAGGATGTTTGGGAAGAGCTTTTTAAAACCTAATGTCTTGTGCAAATAAAAGGGATTATTGTTTTCTAAAGAAACTCTCTTCTTCAGATTGGCAAATCATTAAACATCCATCAACTATGAAAAGAGAGTGGAAATATTAGTCAGTGACTCACAGTTGAAACACTGTAATCTGTTCCAAGATTCACTCAGGGCAACATAAAGAGGGTTTCTCCGGGGAAAATGCTGCCTGCCCTCCTCCTTGCCTACAAGTGCTGAAGGTCAAGTGGTTTGCCATTAAATGCAGCACTTGTCTAGTTTGAAACAGGGAGGTCTGCTCACAACAGGGGTGGATTAAATTTTTCTTTTACAGTGTAAACAGATTTACATACAGTGGACACTTATTAAAATGTTGATTAGATAAATACCTTGGGTTGTGGGTTTCTTGTGGGCAGGATCACTTTCATGGAACTCTGCTCTGTGATGTCAGGTGTTTGCCAAATGTTTGCTCAGTTTGACTGAAATAGACTGAATGCTTACAGCTTGATTTTATTGCTGAGGGAATTATAATTTCTGGAAGGAACAAGGACTATCTTATTCTCTGTTCTTTGATGCCTCTGATTTTGCTCATGCTCATCTCCCTGCCTAGAATAACCATTTCTCAATTCCTGCTTCCCTTAACAACCCAATTCAAATGCCCCTTCCTATAGGAAGCCTTCCCAGATTCTCTCATGTGCTCCCACGGCACTTTGGACCTGCTTTGTGATGGACTGTGCTGTGTCATTGCTTGCACACATGCCTGTCCTTTCTGTTGATTTTATGCTTCCTGATGACAGGTGCCTCTCCCTAGTCTACTTCGGTTGTAGCTGCAGCACCTGGTGCGGCCACAGCCATGATGAATGGTTATTGAATGAGTGAGTGGGCCTTACTTCCAACATAACCACCTGTGCAGGGGTAGGCTGCAGAAAGGCTGTTCCTGGCTGCTTTCGCCATCTCGGTCTGTGTGGCAGCCCTGAAGGAGGCTACATGGCTTGTTATGCGTTATTTAGGGTCAACCCACTGAAGCAAAGTAAAGGAGAACAGAAGCACATATTTTGCCTTAAAATGCTCATTTCTTTCAAGTGGGCACTTTAGGATAACAGTAATCTGGTGTTGAATGGCCTTCATGTAACATTTGCTGAAAACATCTGATGGAATATTTTAAACTTGAAATATCTTTCTGTCGCTTCAATTTCTTTCCTTGATTTCAGCTCCAGTGTAGTAAAAAAGCACATGCATTAGATTAAGATAGCCTAGATTTGAATCTCAGTTCTCATGGTACCTGGAACTAGGGCACTGGATTGTCTTGTGCCTCCATTTCCTCATTCATAAAATGTGGATGTGAATGCCCATCTCACAGGGATGTCGAGTGCTCGGAGCGAATTAATAGCTGCACCATCAAAGCAGTTCATAAATGTAAAATATTAATACTCTGAGTAAATTCTTTCTTTACTTTTTGTTCTAGAAAATGACCAACATCCTTATGTCTAAATTCACAGCATCACATGGGCTTCAAGTGCTGGCTCCTTCACTTATTAGCTCTGCGTGACCTTCAGTAATCATTTTGCTCCCCCAGCCATCTGTCTTATCTGCATAGCATTGTAATGATAACTACCTTTCACGATAGGTTGGGAAATGCACAGAAAGAAAAATGCCATGCCAGGCATTCAGTACATAATATCTGTAATTTCCAAATGATAGATGTGATTGCCAATAATAGAGGATTCCAGAATTTTTTGGAATGCCCCCAGTGCATCTCCTTCCTCTGTTTCACCTACATTTCTACAAGAGTGAAAAGGAGAGAGGGAGAACTAAGAAGATGATTGTGGTCCCAACCACCAAGAACCTCTTTTGGTTAGACATGAGAGACACCAGGAGGGAAGAGAATGACCTGAAGATTCAGATTCAGGGACTGGGTCCTCCTCACTCCAGATCTGACACTAACTGCTTGCAGGACTATCGATCTGATCACCTTACCTGTCTTAACTCGGTGTTTCCATCTGTAAAAAACTTGGGTGATTTCAATGGCCTTCTCTGGCTCTACTTCAATGCTTGTATATATTACTCTGTATTTCCCCTTGCCAAGTTTACATCCATAGCCCTCAGACCATTTTGTTGTTGTTTTTGTTGGGACTCACAGCTTATGCAAAACTCTACACTTCAATGCATTGTGTATACCCATCACCCTACTGCCAAATTTTTCTTCTTCATGTCTTCCTTAGTCTAGAAAGTTAAAGTTCCCAAGATGGCCCAGGGACTTAAGGAGTTGTTCAATACTCCTTGTCCCAGTCCCATTCTTATCCTACTCCAGGCAGGATGTTCGCTGCTCAGTCCAGTCTGGAAGATCTCCTTAATTCAAAATGCAAGAAATTGTGCGTGTAAAGTTTGATTGTACCTGAGAGAGCTGGCAGAGATTCACGGACCTCGCTAATATCTGCTGAGCTACCCAGGCACTGGGTGCTCAGAAATGTCAAATGTTTCTGTTCAAACATGAATCATTTCTAGGTGGCCGCACACCAGTCTCAGGAGTGATTCGTGAGGGAGATTTTAGCATCACAAAGGAAAGTGGCACTGTGAGCCTGGGATCTGTGGCCCTCCCTCCATCTATGGTGTGGATGGAGTGGTGCTGTGATGTGCCTGGTACAGGGCATTTGCATACGTAGCCTGTCTTGTGTCAGTCATCATGCCAGACCCTGAGAATGAACTGTGGACAACACAAGGTCCTTGCCTTGCAAGATCTTAATATGTAGGTAGGGTATCAGGCATGGAAATTGACAAGAACAAACCAGGCAATGCAGGGATATGTGTGAGCAGAGAATGAGCCTCCGACATATATCCAGGTGGTGGCTGTCAAGGATGCCTTCTCAGAGGACAGAGAGTCTAAGCTGAGTCTGAAGGAATCTCCACATGCAGATCTGAGGGAAAGACAATTAGAAAGGGAAAGCAACATACAGAGACCTGGAGACAAGAAATAGCAAGGACGAGAAAGGAATGGCAGGGCTGGAACAAGTGGCCAAGGGGTGAGGTGGTGTCCGTTGAGGCTGGGGGAGACAGTAGGGTTACATGTTTGAGAGTTTTGCAAGCCAGTCTTTTCCTCTAACTTAAAGGTCATAGGAAGTCACAGGAAGGTCTAGACCTGGGTAGGATGGTCTCCCCCAGCTGTGATACAGGCCAGGTTAGGGAGATCCAACAAAGATTTTATGGCCTCTTAGGAGGCTGTTCAGAGGTGCTTGACTTCAGGTAATGAGAGATGGGAAAAGAGAAGGACAGAGAAGAAATAGTGTGACAAGGAATAGTAGAGAGGAACAGAAGGAGGGCATCAAAGAAATGAACAGATTGCATCTTATCTCAGAGAAATATTGGTGGGAGCTTCTAGGGACCTTTGACCATAGATAGGTGGAGAGGAAGGAGGGGTCATGGTTGATACTCAGGCTTTCTTTCCATCCTATCACCATTGAGAGAAGAAGGCAGCAACTAATAAACCAGGCTCTGAATTGACAACCCTGCCTCTATTCTGCTTCCCAGTGTCTACTCTGCACAAGGCAGCCAGAGAGATCTTTGTAAAACTAAAATCAGATTAAACTCTTTGCTCAAAGCTCTTTAGTGGTTTTCCAACTTAGAGTAAAATCTGAAGCATTTCCTGTGACCTGCAACCTACATGACCTTCAGCCCCGGTTCCAACCCTACTCACCATCCCGTGACCTGGTCTCCTCCACAGCCGCTCACCTCCACCCACCCCGACCTCCTGACTGATCTTCAGGAGCACATGCTGCTCCCTCCTTCTGGGATACTCTTCTCCCCATTAACCACTGGGTGTCCCTACTTTATTCTGCTTACAACTCAAATGTCACCTTAGTATATCATTAGCCCCCCTTACCATCTACTTCTACAATGACAGTCTCTTATTTTGATGTTTCTTTCTTTATAGTACTTATCAACATATTATATAGTTCACTGCTGAACTCCCACTGGTAGAACAAATCCTCTCATATAATGTATGCTCAGTAAATGTTTGCTGAATGAATGAATGAATGTAAAATTGGCTTGGCTCCAGAGTAGATGCTGGTCCCAGCTTTGACTGGGAATGAGAAAATGAGGAAATGACTGAGGGAGAAACAATGACATGTTCCAAACTGTAGGTTAGAATTAAGTGACTATTTACTACATAGCTCCAATATTCCAGGCATAACTAGGCAGTTGGATAGCGAGACTACCAAGATCAAATTTCTTATGAAATATTTCTTGGGACGTGGAAAACCATAGATTTATGGTTAGAGGAGTCCTCAGCTAGACACTGGAGGGTGTGGGCCTGGTTGAGTTCTGCTGTTTACTTTCTCTGTCCCTTTAGAAATAATCTTTCTACACCATTCTTTGAAGTCTTGCCGTATATTTTAATTGATGTTATAGCTTTTTTTGTTGAGCTTTGTGATATAGGAAATATTTCTCTTTTCTCATTTTCTTTTCTGAGACAGAGTTTCACTCTTGTTGCCCAGGTTGGGAACACAATGTCATGATTTCGGCTCACCGCAACCTCCGCCTCCCAGGTTCAAATGATTCTCCTGCCTCAGCCTCCCAAGTAGCTGGGATTATAGGCATGCGTCACCACATCTGGCTAATTTTGTATTTTTAGTAGAGACGGAGTTTCACCATGTTGGTCAGACTGGTCTCAAACTCTTGACCTCAAGTAATCCACCTGCCTCGGCCTCCCGAAGTGCTGGGATTATAGGCGTGATGCACCACGCCTGGCCTATTTTTCTTTCTCTTCTATAGTTTTGTCTCTGATTTCATTATATTTAGTCAGATGTTGAAGTGACATCATATTCTTTAAGTCTTCAGTTACTTAGAATAACTGTAACATACAGTCTTTAGTCTTCAGTTACTGGGGGGGGAAGACGGATAAGGAGAGTGAAGAGAAGAGGTGAGTGTCATCCCAAGGTGGCTGGAGGGAGGCAGTGGTGGAATGAACTCTTTGCATATGGATATTCTAGAGGCAGAGTGGTGTAGGCCCCCTTTGCAGGGGTGTCTTCCTGGTGCAGCTCCTTCAGCAGGAAGTTCCTGTTGTGGAAATGCTCTCTTGCTGGAATGGCAGAGATAAGGCCCTTATCTACCTGTCTGTCTGAGCATGGCCCACTCTGCTCTCCCCAACCAGGCATGCCCTCTTCCATGTCTCCAGGACTGGGCTCCCTTCCCCTGATGGGCCCTGCAGGCCCCTGTTCCTCCCCAGCACTCAGTGCAACCCTGTGGCTTGGCCTTCTCAGTCTGGAGCTTTCTTGTCTACATCTTGAGTCCCTGCTAGACTCTGTATTTTTTGAGATTAAGAACTGGGTTTTACCTTTTATGAAGAGTCTGGTATCTGAAAGAAAATTGGATCAAAAATCAAACGCAGGTACTCTAGGGTTAACTCTGACGTGAATTAGCTGTGTTCTTTAAGCAGGAACTTAATCTGCCTGGAGTTATTTTCCCAACTGTGAAGTGAAGACGTTTGGACTTGATTTAACTCATCTAGTCAACACAAATTTTATTTCCTAAGTGCCTATTATGCCCCATGCTCCGTTCAAGTTCATGATTTTTAAAGAAGACAAACAAGTAGAGAAGCAGGTATAATGTACAGTGGCAAAGCTATGACAGAGATAAGATGTGAGAGCAGAAAAGGACACTTAACCCCATCTCGGAATGCCACGGGGGCTTCCTGGAGGAAGAGGTATTGACTATGAGACATGAATGGAAAGTAGGAGTTACACAGATAAACATGGGATAAGGAGTTGGGGGAGCTGTTTCACAGAGAAGAGAGCCAGTGTGAAGAACAGGGGTTGAGACAGAGTATTGCAGGCAGTAGGATGAGTGGGCTCAGAGAGCATGTGGGTGCAGAACTTGAGACGGGGGTGGGGAAGCTGAAAGGCTGGAGAGGTGAGTAGAGGCTAGGCAGGCCTTTGAACACTTTGTGAAGGGATCTGTTCTTTATCTGGAAGCTAATGGGAGGGGTGGGAAGATCTTAAACTGAGAGATAACAGATGCAAATATGCATTTTGGAACTGTCCATTCTGGCATTGGAAAAAAGTCAGACAAGAGGCATGGAGACTGGGTGGGAGTCTATTGCAGGAAATTCAGGGGGCCTAGAGGTAAGGATGGCCCCAACCTAGGTTAGGGCAGTAGGGATGGAGACAGGAGGACCAACTTGAGTAATAGTCAGTCAGTGGAACCTTGACATACAGGATCCAAGAGTGAAGAATACCACCACTCCGGGATGACTCTCCATTTTCTGACCTAGTCTGATGGATTGGCTTTGCTGCTGTTCACTGGCCTGGGGACACAGGGGAAAGAACAGGCTTTCAGGAGGAAATGATGAGTTCTGATTTGAATGCATGGAGGTGCAGGTCTCTGATGACATCTATACACATTTTAGGCAATATCAGTCAAACTCAGAAAAGGGTTTGGCTGAATACACAGACTTAGGGAATCCTCAGCACATAGATGCTAACTGAGAGCCTGGGAGCAGCAGTGATTCACTGGAAGTATGGAGGTGGCGGAAGCAAAGGCGTTGTGACCCACAAGGTCTGCAATGCTGCTCATTCAAAAAAAATCAAACACACAAACCACAAACAAAAACACACACTCTCTGGCTTCCTCTTGCCTTAGGGATTTTTCCTTTTGTGTCCACCCTGCTGGCAGGGACAGATCATCCCCTGATGTTCCTAGACGACTTTTTCATCTAAGCCCCTCCTTGTCGTGATCTCTCTGGACAACCCTAGTTGAATAACCCTGTCTGGTCTCTAGTACAGAGCTTGCTTTTATTTCCCTCAATATAATTCATTGTTATGTCATTATCTGAAATATTAGAGATGTGTCGGTTTGTTTTTCGTTATCTCGTCTGCAAGATGTGACCTTCCATGGCGGTGCAAGGACTTTGTCTTACTCATAGCTGCACAAAACCCTTAGAATAGTTTCTGACACTCAATGAGCATGCAATAAATATTTGTCAAAAAATAGAATACATGCAGAAATCATCAATAATAAAGTAATACTTTCTAACTTTAAAAATTAATAACTGAGGCCCTATTTAAGCACCATTTATAGTTCCGGGTCAGAAGGCAGCCTTTCAGTTCAGGAACACCTTGCAGCCTGGTCACTTGCTGCTGGACACCTGCCCTCTGGGATGACCTGCCCTGTGCATCTCCTCAGGTGACACTGATAGGTGTCTTTTTTTTTTTTTTTTTTTTTTTTTAATTTTTGAGACAGAGTCTTACTCTGTCCCCAAGGCTGGAGTGTAGTGGCGTGATCTCGGCTCACTGCAACCTCTGCCTTCCGGGTTCTAGTGATTCTCCTGCCTCAGCCTCTGGCAGTAGCTGGGATTACAGGTACTCGCCCCCACGCCTGGCTAATTTTTTGTATTTTTAGTAGCTATGGAGTTTCACCACATTGGCCAGGCTAGTCTTGAACTCCTGATCTCAGGTGATCCGCCCACCTCGGCCTCCCAAAGTGCTGGGATTACAGGCATGAGCCACTGCGCCCAGCCAACAAGTGACAAATATGTTTTAAATTTCAGTTGAAACAGAAAAGAAATACCACCCCTCCCCCGCTCACCCCTACACTCCTCAGGCTAGGATGCTAGTAGCCTGAGGAATGCAGTGGACAACTTCCCCCCACCATGCTCCTGTGAAAGCTGGGGTTGGTTCTGGGCCATTTACTGGGAAACAGCTTGAGACCTTAAGCATCAGATATAAGTGCAGCACGCCGCAGTTCGGCTTAATCCAGAGATAAAAGCAACGTTTTCTTAGACAATTGTTCTTAACCTTAATTATGTCAAGGATCACTTTGAGCGTCTGATAAAATTTATAGCCACTCTTCTCAGGAAAAGGAAGTAATCCTATGCGGGCTGAAGGGAAGGCATGGATCTCCTGGAGTCCTCCATGACCAGCTAAGAATGCCTTTTCTTCAAGTGGCCTGGGGCTGCTTTGGAGCCTGCAGACATACCTGCCATGGGCATCACGAAGTGAATGTATTCTCTGGTGAAAAACAAAACAGCAGGTCTTCTGAGTATTAGGGAGACAGGGTCATGTAAGTGAAAATCACAGCCTTTAGAGTGAGGCAGACTTTGGATTGAATCCAAATTCTCATTAGAGTCATCAGCTTGTACCATTTTGAAGGGGACTGTTTGAGTTTGAAAACTGAAAGTCTTGCATCCCAGGAACCTTCTTGGTCCTGGACAATACAGACGAGTTGGTCACTCTAGTTCTGACATTTGTTAGCCAAGGGACGCTGGGTAGTTACTGCGTCTCTGTGGAAGATCCTGCTTATTCCACCTCTGGTTGGGTTCCTAAGATGCCAAGACTGAAATGGAGATTTTTTTTTTTTTTTTTTTTTTTTTTTTTTTTTTTTTTTTTTTTTTTTTTTTTTTTTTTTTTTTTTTTTTTTGTGGGGCTTGTTTTGTGCAAGTGACTGGCTGAGCAGATACCCTCAGTTGAAACCTCAGAGTGAGAGGGGAAGCAGGTTTAGACAAGGGAGAGGCCAGGCATGGATCTGTAGTCTCAGCGTGACTTCACAGGAGGCTCTGGGACACACATGGCCCACACAGTTTTCCTCCTTGAGACCAGTGCCTAGGCTGTTGTCATTGCTGTGGACTCAGCTCTGGCAGCGTATCTTCCCAAGTATTTCTGGGAAAAGCAGCTCCTGTCAGCTGTGGGCAAGTCTCAGAACAAGGCAATTGCAGGCTGCTAGTGGCCAAAAAAATCATCTGAGTGATGGAGCGCCAGCTCAGTAGAGGGGACAGGTGGGTCATCAGTAGCATCTACTACATTCTAAAGGATGTTTCCATTACAGCCCTCCGAGTCTTCCTTTAAGACACACACATTCCTCAAGGCTCATTCTTTGGGACTCATAACATTCAGCCCTACCACCCTCTGATCCTCTCAAAATGCCTGTGCCCTGAGGGAATGAGTCATTAAATACTACAAAGTTGCCTCCTTAAACATTGCTGTGCTTGGAACCCAAGGAGCCCTGCTGTGGATTTCCATCCCGATTCAGCCATACCTTCTCCTGCTCATCTCTTAAAAGCATCTACTGACCAGCAAAATTGCAATGGGATGCCAACTATACCAGCACCTTCTGGCCTGGTGGGGTTGCACTAGCTGTCTGCTCACACGTTACTCACCACTCACTGATCATTTTGGTACCTGAAGCTTGATTTTCTTTACCACCCACTTCTGCAATTACCTAGGAGGTGTTCCAAGTCCAAGTAGATGACCCCTAGACCACCCTGGACCCCGCCTTCTACTCAGATAGCTTTTCCTCTCCTCCTCTTAGCCACATACTCTCTCATGTCATACTTGTGTTACATTCCAGATGATCTGTCAAACACAGCCTCGTCTCTTAGCTTGCTTTTTAAGTTTTCCTGTGACTGCTGGTCTTTGATTTCCTGGATTCTGCTGGCTCAGCGATCTCTCCTATTTCTCTCAATTCTTTAGCCCTCTTTTTATAACTCCCCCTCCTTACCCACATGGGTTTTGAGGTATGGAATTTCGGCAGTACTTTTTCCAATAACCTGGTTGTAACCTCAGTTTCTCCCTAGGAGATTGTAGACTTCAGTCATGTTACTTTAACTGTATTGACCTTAGTTTTTTTAATCTCTAAAACAATGATAATACGCAACCTGTGGGGAATTTTTAATAAAATTTACATAAAAATAAAATTAAACAGCTTCTATTGTAATAATTGGCACATAATAGGAGATCAGTCAATGTTTATTCTGACTAAAGGCCGATCTGTATATGTACTTAATATCAACTAAGAGGATGTTGGGATTGTCATTCCACTCTGAAAACTGAGGAACCTCAATGCCACTCTTCCTTGAATGGAAACTCTGCGTGGGATGGGGAAAGGGAATATCATTAGGAAAGCCCCTGGGACCTTGTGTGGCTTTGGAGATGGTTATACCTTAGGGGTCTTTGAGGCCATCAACCCATGATAGCACTGAGCAATAGCTTATGTTCAGAAGTGTGACAATGAGTCATAAAAGAAAATCTAAATTACAGTCTGTAAATGCTGCTGAAATAAGAATATAATTTCTAAAACAGGTTACATCAGAAATTACTAAAATTAAATATAAAAGTATTTGGTGTTTAAAGGACTTGATATTCGTTATCTGGAAAATTAATTTCTGGGGCACACATTTTAGCTGAGGCGTTATTGCAGGGGAAGAGAGGGCAAGTGAATTGGTGGCTTTGGTGAAACCTCGTTGATTTTAACTCAGAATGTAAAATGCACTGAAGAATAAATTGCCTTTGTAGTTTGTTTAAAGGAAATGTATAAAGATAAGATTATCCTTGGAATCTTGTGCCCAAGGTAGAATTCATCAAGCTTGGTATTTTAACAGGCCGGTTTGTGGTGGCCTTTTGGGAGAATAAAATGAATATTAATATAATTGCTTCTGAAAAACAGAATGAGATTCTCCCTCCCCCCCAACCCCACCTTCTTTTCAAAAGCATGTGGATGCTGGAGACAAAGAATGATAATAAAACCATTTTTCAGCAACAAATTAACATTGGATTATGAAGTGGTGTGCATGGAGAAAAAAAAGGAAGCTCTTTCTAAGCCCCTACTATGTGCTGTAGACTACAGAGAGTACTTCCCTAGGTGAAACTTTTATGTCATCTTCATGCAGGGCCGTCATTGGCCCTAAAAAATAAAAGCCAGGAGGTCAAAATATGTGTTCACGTTCACACAGCAAGCCAGAACCTGATCCCCCAAATTGGTTTGATCTCAAAACATTCCTTCCCGGCCATACTATAGATGTCCCTTGTGAAGGGTATTTGAAATTCAGCTATAAATCGTGAAAGTAAAACAAATAATTTCCCCCTCATCTAATAAAGAAACCCAAATAAAACCTGAAAAAACTCTAGTTACTCAGGATTGCTGGCTTTTAACCACCCAGCTGTGTGAGTTTGAGAGTGGACTAGAGCTCCTGTTTAACTTGGAGGAAGGGGTTTATTTGAGGATCCCCCATGTCAGGTCTGCTTCCAACATCTTTGATTCTAGAATGCGCGTGAAGGGTTGCAGGCACATTTACTTGGAAAAACTTCTTATAGAATTAGAACCCTGCTTAGGCTAAAAAAAGAAAAAGAAATTAGAGAAATCTGTGTCCTCCCTACTTGCTCGGATGAACAGTCAAAAAGTTAGGTGTTCACCCTTTCATTTTATACTTTATTGACTTTCTTGAACCAAACTGGAAAAAAGAGCATTTACTAAAATTGCAGATCTGCCCTTTCTTCTTTGTGTGGTCTCATTCAGTGTCCCCCTAGATATTTTTATTCAAAATTCAGTGATTAATGTATGTGTCAAAACTCCTGAGATGCAGATGTAATGTATAGTGTATATCTAGACTGATAATCAATATGCTGCTTTAAGATGCATCTCATTCTAAGTTAAAACTGGGGCTGGATTGACATACAGTGGAATGTAATTGAGGCTTGCGTGAAGTAATTGTAGGAATGAGCAGTGTACCTTGAACTGGAAGTTTTCTTTGCAGGTATTTTTTGGGTCTCGATTATGGCTTCCAGGGGTACAGAGGGTGAGTTGCCCCCAAAGAGGGAGCTGGTACATCTTTTTATAATTTTAGCTGGCATATCTTTTTATTATATTCTTGCCTCTCCTGTCTCTCTCCCCCTCTCTCTGTTTCACAGGCACATGTAAACACACGTAGAAACCCCGCCTTCATCTGGGCGGCCTCCTCGTGGATTCAGATTCACCTCAGTTGCCATCTTTTCTGAAAAGGCATTTTCCACCCCTCTGATGGTTGAATTCATTGTCTTTCTGCTCTCACAGCAGCTCGGCTAAGACCCCAGCTTGGAGGCATGAGAGCCTGTGGGTTGCGTGGTAACACGTCGCTCAAAACCTGGTTCTTCTTCTGGTTAGCTGTGTTACCGAGGACAGATTGCTCAGCCTCTCTGCACTTCCATTTCTTCATGTGTAAAGTTGGTATAAAAAAAAATGGTACCTCCTTCAAATTTTTGTTAGGATTAAAGAACAATAACAAGAAGAAATGTGGTTAGAAATGTGGCCCATAGCAAGACTCAAGACATGTTAACTTTTGCACATTAAGCATTGATTTAAGTCCATCTCTCTTTCTTATTTGGGACAGTGAGATTTTTTTTTTTCAAATTTTAAAATCATGGTTCCTGAAATATAGTCTCTTTCTTTCATTAAACCACAACTCACTAGGTACTATCTTGGCACAGGTTTTATAGAAAAATGCAGTTTAGGGAGTCATTGAATGAATTCTTGGGTAGATGGATGGATGGTGCATGGGTGGGTGGATGTATGCTAAAATAGTTTAACAATTTTTTTTCTAAAGATGTGGGTATCTCAAGGTACTACTCCATGGTGAAAATGTAAAATGAAGAGACCCAGTGTGAGCAGACAGGAACACAGGCTCTGAAGCCATATAACTGGGTTTAGTCCTAACTCTGCTATTGGCATTGGTCAAATGTGTTAACTAATCTAAGCATAAATCCTTTCGTCAAACAATGAGATCACAGTATGTCTACCTAATGGAGTATTTTGGGAATTAAATGAGTTAATACATGAAAAACATTTAATCAGTGACTGGCATGCTATATATAAACACTCTGAAGTATAAGCTGCTATTACTAGGTAGGACCTGGGATTGACTACAAAACTTGCAGGGCCAACTGCAAAATGAAGAGGTGGAACCCATCATTAAAAACTATTGTTAATATCAAGATGGTAACAGCAGAGCAATTAACCGAAAGCAGCATCTTCTTTTTTTTTTTTTTTGATTTTCTGAAGGCAGCGTTCTTCCAAGCATGGTATGGGGTCCTCTGTGACAACCTAGGGCATGCACTCATAAAGCCAACCCTGTTAGGACGCTCATTTCCCTAAATTACAGAGGCTGACATAGTTTCCAGGCATCTTCTGAGCAGGCTCTTCATGGCCTTTGTGGCCAAGTACTTCAACACGCTCTTCCCTATTTCTCTCTTCCCTACCCTTCCTCACCCCATGCAGATATCCTATGCACCTTGTTGTTCCCCACATCTTTGGAAACGAGCAAGGTGTCACTCCTGCCTAGCCTACACTCATGTCCCTTCTGCTGAAGTGGCACTTCCTTTCCATCCTCCCTCTTCAGTCTGGGAATCTCTTTTGCATCTTTCACTGAAGCTTGGTCATGATGTGGAATGGGCTCCTCTGCCCTATGTGCTAACCATGTATCCCTTGCCACTGTCCATCTTTAAACTGAACAGTTTCATGCCCTCCTTCTCCAGATGGTGAACTCTTCCAGGGGAGGCCCTTATTTATCTTGTACTCTCATCTAATGCCTATTTCAATCATTTCTTCTAAAGTTAGGTCTGGCCTTGGCACTGTTAGATGCACAGACTCATGGTAAAATCTTGGTTTCTGGAGTTGGTCTTACAGAACAATTCCCTGAAGTGTCTGGGAGCAATTGGTTGCTGGAAGAGACCAGTTGAACAGACTCTGGGTTAGATGCGACAGAGGCAGGAGCAAGTGGAAGGTGAAAGTGCTAGAGTGGAGGGGCTGTCATTCAACCAAGAATAAAGCATGAGCAAAGATGGGCTGGGTTATAGCCACATAGCCGGGGCAGGCGGTGCGGAAGCCACACTAGAAGGGCTAGACTCCCAGGACTGTGCTGAAACACGCTCAGTTCAGTCAGTATCCACCTAAGGGAATGGTGCAGCCATTGGTGCTTTCCCCAGAGCCTGCTTCACTGGTGTTAGCTCAGATTCACTCTCTTCCCTGATATGCCCAGCTGTAACATGCAAACTAATTGACCTGAAGGATGCAAGCAGAGCATTTGAATTCAAAAATCCTGTTCCAGTTTCAACCATGCCACTCACTAGCTCTGATTTGGAAAACATTTAACTTCTCTGAATCTGTTTTCTTATCTGTAAAATGAAGATAACAAGACCACTTTTGTCCCAGGTGGCCTGGATGATTGAATAATATAATTACTGCATATGAAGACTTAAAGAAGTACCTGACACCATGTGACATAATTGAGAAAGAATATTTTCTTAGCAAAGGAAATTTAATCATGTCTATAGCATGTGCCAAGAATCATCCTGTGTGCTGGAGATACTGTTGAGAGCAAGGCAGACATGGTCTCTATCTCTTCAAACTTAAATTCTTTTAGTAGGAAGAGTAAGGAGAAAGCAGAGGTAACAAGTGTTTCTTTCTCTTTTCACTTCTAAACAGTGCATTCAAACACACGTTCATTCAACAGACACAGGTTTTCTCCTGTAATCTTAACAGCAGTTTTATTAGATGAAAACATTCTTACTGGTCTCTTTTCTCAAATGAAGATTCCGAAGCTCAGAGAGTTGAGTGCCCTGCCAAGAGTCACACAGATGATCAGTCTCAGAACCCAAATTTCAACTTCGAGCCATCTGACTCCAAAGCCGTTTCTGAAGGCTAGCTTGTTAAATAGAGATGGACTCATGTCCTGCAGAGCAGTTCATGCAAACTGGGACAAGTTGACTTGCTTCTCAACACGACAAGAGACACAGAGATAATCCTAGTGTTGTTTCATGTTGGCTTTCGTCCATTAGGAAATATTTTCTCTTTCCTTTGACTTTGTTTCTTCCACTGAACCTCTCTCATTCTTTTCTTATTTCTCTCATATATTCTTTATTTCACTTTTAGTAGAGATACTTATTTAAATTAAAAAATCCTATTTGAGTGGACAACTTGAATACTGAGCCTATTTCATAGTCGATCTTTCTCCACAATGCTTCCACACCATAGCTGCACAGTAAGTGTTTATATAATTCTGCAATTAGGATTTGATTATACAATCTGATGACAGCAGCCTACAGAAACAGAGCAATCCCATCATGTCAAGGTACCGACATTTCGGAACCAGACAGATCAAAATAACTGACTTTGAGGTTTCCCCTGAACTACCAGCACAGGCTGAGAGCTGGTCTCCAAGCTAGGCTCTCCTGAGCTGATCACTAGTTATAAATGGCTGTTCACTTCTCTCCAGCCCTCACTTGTCCCAGGTAGTCTCCATGGAATTCACATGAGAAAATTAAACTGTTAAGAATGGTGGAGCCAGAGCTCAGCAACCAGAGGCTCATGGACATCCAGATTCAATGAATGACCGTGTTGTTCAGCTGTGTTTGTTACTGACCCAGTCCAGCCAGCACAATGGGCATCACTGAGAACCTCCCCCGCAAAGTGCCTGCCCCAAGGCTTCACTGTGCTCCGAAAAAGACTGTCTCAAGGAGGCATTGAGCCTGCCTAATGGGGTAAGCCTTGGGGGATAAACATCAGGAGGTATTTTTGTGGGAAAATTAGGCGCACAGCGATATCATTTGATTTTGGGTCCTTTTGTACTGAGATGTTAGAGCTCTGTGTAATTTAGAAATGAGAACAAAAGACCTAAATTTTGTTTCACTTATTTATCCAAAAAATATTACTAAGCACCTACTAAAGTCCAAGTCTAGTACTGAGGATACAAAGATACACTCATCATTATCATCCCCAAAGCCAATACTTGGTGAATTCATTTTAGCAGGCATTATGTTAAGCACTTGGCATGGATTATCTATTTAATCTGTAGGGTGCCCAACTCCAGGGTTGTATGATATAGTGATATAATAAGAAAAATACATTTTTATTTTAGTTCTCAGTTATGGACACAGAGCTCCTAAAATGTTTATGATTTCTTAAGTGATAAGAGTGATAGAGATGAAAGTAGCAACTTTTGTGATTCCTAACAAGCCTCTATCAACATTGCCTGAGTTGATATCAATGGCATGACTTTTGAAAGCCCCTAAACAGGGGGTGCTGGTTGCCAAGGGGATCAACCATGTGATTAGAGGGTTGAAACTGCCAGACCCCCGACCTTCCAACCTCCAGGGTGGGGGAGAGGAGAGGGACTGGAGACTGAATTTATTACCAGTGGTCAATGATTTAACCAATCATATCCATGTAGTGAAACTGCCATAAAAATCCAAGTGTACAGGGTCCAGAGGGCTCCCAGGTCGGTGAACACATGGAGGTGCTGAGAGGGCGGCTGCCTGGAGAGGGCGTGGAGGTCCCACACCGCTTCCCCATACCTCGCCTTATGTATCTCTTCTTTTCAGCTCTTTTTGAGTTGCATACTTTGTTATAAACTGACACATGTAAGTAGATGTTGTCCCGAGTTTTGCCAGCTGTTCTAGGAAATCGTTAAACTTGATAAGGAGGTTGTGGGAACCTGTGACATAGAGCTGTCCAGTCAAAGGCAGAGATGACAACCGGACCTGCCACTGGCATCTGAAGTTGGGGGCCTGAGCCCTTAACCTGCGGGTTCTGCACTGACCCCAGGCAGTTAGTGTCAGAATTGCTCAGTGTGCAGATCCCACATATCTGCTGGCAGAAATGTTTTCTCTGTGAGCGTATTAAAAAATGGTTTGTTTTTTCCCCTCCTTATGGGAAATTTCTTTTCGCGTCTTCCTCAGCACTCACCCAGGGGGCAGGGCCCTTATTATTTGTAGTATTACATCCCTGGGGTTATCTTATGTGGCTAACCTGGGGCCATCCCAATTTATCATAGAGTTAGAGAAGATCAGGGTCACCACTTCGGTAGGTAGATCCAGTGTATTTAGAAGCACCCTTCAACACTACATTGAATGCCTGATAAGGCAAGATCACTGCTCCCTGTGGTTTCAAGTTCTGGTAGAGAAGGGAGATGATAAAACAAATAATTAGAAAATTATTTATTAATTGCTGCAACAAAAGCAATCATAGGATGCTCTCTGGAAGATCAGGGGAATGAGGGACTATGGAATCAAGGAAAGCTTTAAAGAGGAGGTAATATACACCCCCGTGTTGATAGGCTAGTTGAACACTTTCAGGTGAAGCTCATGGGGGAAAAAGCCATTCCCAGGACACAGAAGAACCTCTGCAAAGTCAAGGACCTATAGCAAAAGACAGTTTTCAGGGGACTTGTTAACACACCATTTAGAATGACTAGGGCTCAGAAAGCATGTGGTGACTAGTAGCAGGAGGTGGGACTGGTAAGGTATATAGATTGTGAGATGCAGGGAGTGTCAGGGGGGATGGGTTGGGATTTCATCTTGTTTTGGGGGAAGAAATTATGTGTAGTTTTCTTTCAGTTAACATAGGGTTCAGATGTAATAGCAGAAACCTCATGACATGGCTTATCCAAATAGGGTTTTATTTTTCTCATGCAACAACAGGTCTGGCTCATGCTGCTACTTGTGGGAAGTCATCAAGAACCTAGGCTTCCCAGGATCTCTCCTCTGACATCTTTAGTCTATGTCTGTCTTTTTCTGGTTCATGACCATGAGATCTTTGCTCTATCATCAGACATGATGTCCATATTCCTGATATATAGGAAGCAGGAAGGGCAAAGAGCAAAAAGCATATGTCAGCAAAGTTTGCCTCTTTGAGTCAGGAAAAAATAGCTTTCTCCTAATTCCATTCACTAGACTTTCACTAACATTGCCTTAGCCTCAACTGGCCCTCATGTCCACCACTGACCCAAAGGGCATCTGAGGAAGTGCGTGTCTGGGTATAGGTGTCACTGTTCTGTTTAGTGAGAAAGGGAGGATAGATCTTGGCTAAGAAACTAGCAGTGCCTGCTAGTGTGAGTGACAGGATCAGCTTACATTTACAAAACTGGCTTTGTCAGCCATCAAGGTTACCATGAACTTGTAGCCATGACCATCAAGCAGCTTATAATGAGGCAACAGGTAAATAAACAGGTGATGAAAATGTAGGGTAAGAGGGATTTGTGGTGATTTGGGAGCTAAATGAAGGAGAACTTCACCCAGTGTGGGGCATGGTTTGGGAAGATATCCCCAGAGAAGGTGACTCTGAGGGTGAGCTTGAAGGAAGAGAATGGGTAGGTGACAAAGAAGAGGTAAAGACATGCAAGAAAGCTCAGGGAAAAGAGATTACACAATCCTGGCTGACAAATGTGATCGTTTGTTTTACTGGAAAAGGGTAGAAGGAGAGTGGGTTCTTCTTAGTCTCAGCTAGACAGATGGGACCACCATTGGTGACACTTGACATCTGGCTACTCAGGAACCACAAGTGTTCCTCTTTAGCAAGAGCCTTTGCAGCAGCCACATGGCAGATAGCTCAGATACAAGGAAGAACAATGTACATTGGATGGTTCAGGTTCCACGTGACTTAAAACCTCGTGCCTTTCAGGAACCATTTATCTCTCATGAGAACTCCATGGGCATTGCTTCTTGGTTCTTGGCATACAAGTCTTCATAATCCAGGAAAACCCAAAGTAAGGAATCCTCATCAGGTATCTATAGTCACCCTAGTCCAGCTGCAGTCCTCCTAACAACAGGGGTCATTTTACAAGAAGCAGTACTGTATTGTTTAAGTGATATATCTGTTTCCAGGAAAACAGCTTAGAGACTTTATCCAGTGGTCAGATTCATAATGCACAAGGGGGAAAAAATGGCTAACCCTTTTCCCAGGGCCCCTTAATTTATATAGGCTATGAAAAGCATGAAAGGGTTTTCTGAAAGTAGGTTATGCTGATTATATTTTTCATATAAAAATCATTTCTGAGATCTGTGGTAGATTGATTCATTAGGTTCATGATGGGTTCATATGCTAGATGAAAGCCTATTTTGTGTTTTATTTCCCTTTTTTATTTTCAGTAGACTTAGTTTTTAGAGCAGTGTTAAGTTCACATTAAAGTTGAGCAAAAAAGGTAGAGAGTTATTCCATATCTACCATTCCCATAACATGCACAGTCATTATCAGCATCCACCTCACAGTAGTTCATTTCTTATAATTGATGAACCTACATTGACACATCATTATCACCCCAAATTCATGGTTTACATCAGGGTTCACTTTGGTCTTGCATATTCTGTTGGCTTTGATAAATGTTTAATGACATGTATCCACCATTGTATCATGCAGAATAGTTGCAGTGCTCTAAAAATCTTGTCCTCTGAGTTTTCATTTTCCAATCCTCCCAGACCCTTGGCAACCACTGATCATTTTACTGTCTTCATGGTTTTGCTTTTTCCAAAATATCATATAGTTAGAATCATACAATATATATCCTTTTCCTATTGGATTATTTCACTTAGTATATGTGTGTAAGTTTCTTCCATGTCTTTCCATGGCTCCATAGCTTATTTCTTTTTAGTGCTAAATAACATTTCATCATCTAGATGTACCAGGGTTTATCCACTCTCCCACTGAAGGACATACTGGTTGCTTCCAAGGTTTGACAGTTATGAATAAAACTACTATAAACATTCATATGCAGATTTTTGTGTGGACATAAATTTTCAACTAATTGGGTGAATACAAAGGGCATGATTGCTGGATTGTAAGTTAAGAGTATGTTTAGTTTTGTGAGAAACAACCAAATTATTTTTTCCAAAGTGGCCGTACCATTTTGCATTTCCACCAGCAATTAAAAACATTTCTGTTGTTTCGCATCCTCACCAGCATTTTGCGTTGCCAGTGTTTTGTTTTCATGGTAAGAAAATACTTATATCATCAGTGAGGTAAGAATTGGTGAGGTCTCGAACTAAGGCAGTGGCAGTGATTTTTGAGTGACGAAACTCTAGAAATATTGCAGATTTAGAATTGACAGGTCATGGTGATAGATTGACCTTGGGTGTTGAATCTTGGCTGACTCTGAGGTTTTGGGTTTGATGACAGGATGGTAGATGGTAGTGATGCTATTTGCAGACATAGGAGAATGGAGGACCAAAACTGAAGTTTTGAGAGCTGCAATACGGTGCCTCATTAAGAGCTATCTATACGGTCTGTGGCTTTGGGCGACGACTGGGTTGGAAGTAGAAATGCAGGGGTTATTGATAGGAAGATTGTAGTGGAATTCATGAGATTTGATGTGACTCCCCAGTTAGACCATTTCCTTTAGAAAGGTAAAAGAAAGGGCAGGAGACAGAATTGCGGGTGGTATGAAAACCAGCCTGCAAGGGGTCAGGCAGAAAGAAGCACCTACAGAAGTCAACAGTGTCTTGGACAAGGTTTGGTGCTTCAGTTAATAGATGCTGAGTTAAACTACCCAGCTATTTCTGTCTCCCTGTTATCCTTAGCAAATATAAGCGATGGCTTTCAAACTGTATGTTTTTCACTAATCTAGAGGCAAAAAAGAGCAAATGTTACAAAACTTGGTCACAGCACAAGTTTTGTCCAAAGTGTGTGCTACTGAGAATGCATGTCACAGACAGCTCTGGAAAAGCATCCTGCAAGAGGCTGACGATGACCCAAGTAGTTAAGGATTAGTAGTATGTGAATTACTTTATTCATTTACTGCTGGCAGATACTTCCTGGTGCTTACTCTGGGATGGATGCTGTCCAGCACATTGGGAATACACAGGGGAGAGTCCAGACTAAACCCTTATTCCCCCAGATTCTCAGCTCTAGTGGAGGGAGTCAAATAGTATATAATTTTTTTTTTAAGACGGAGTCTCGCTCTGTCACCCAGGCTGGAGTGCAGTGGCATGATCTTGGCTCTCTGCAACCTCTGCCACCTGGGTTCAAGCAATTCTCCTGCCTCAGCCTCCTGAGTAGCTGGGATTACAGGCGTGCACCACCATGCTCAGCTAATTTTTGTATTTTTAGTAGATATGGGCTTTCACCAGGTTGGTCAGGCTGGTCTTGAACTCCTGACCTCATGATCCGCCCACCTCAGCCTCCTAAAGTGCTGGGATTACAGGTGTGAGCCACCGTGCCCGGCCCACAGTACCTAAATTTTTACAGAATTTAATAGAAAGTAAAATGCATAATGCAGTAAAGTACAACAAGGGAAGTGGAGGCAGAGAATTGCTGTTTTAGATAGAGTAGTTGGTTGAGCAAAGACCCAAATAAAGTCAGGATTTGAGCTGTGTGACTGTGTATGGGAAAGGCATTCGATTCAAAGGAGAGGAGACCAGGGGATTCTCAGGATGGCAACTTCAATTTTTCGCATTAAAATCATGCCTATGTCCCCAACAAGCCTGCATCTTTTATAGCTGGAATAACACAGAAATAAAACTGGCATGAGGGAGGAAGTTATGATTGAGCTCCACTATGTGCTGGTGTCTATACTGAACACTTGACCTTTTCTCATCTGTTCCTTACAACCATGCATCATAAGTCGTGCTGTTACTCTCATTTTGCAGGAGAGAAACCGAGGCTTGGGGGAGAAAATAATTTGCCCAAGATTCCACCACTAATCAGTGGTAGAACTGGAATGTTCGTAGGGGTCTGTCTGGCCTCATCATCCTTACGTTTTGTTCATCCATCTATGGCATCCTACACAAATGACTCAGGCGACACTCCTGACTGTGTATTCCGCAGGACAAATTTAAACTCGCTGCACTGCAAGGAAGGAACTAGGGCTATATTTGTTTTCTGTTGACTAGCTGACTCTACAATGGTTTTGCAAACCTCAGATAGAATCACTGAATCTATTTAAAGTTCTGCCTGAGATACGTTGATATAGTCAAATAAAAGATGGAATGCGGATCTTTATGTAGTGTGCATAACAAACAAATGTATCCCAAGGCACTCACTGCAGTGCCAAGGTCCCCAGGGATGGCTTCTGTTTATAGTTTTATGCACACTTGTACAATGCTTGGACTGAATTAAAATAATAATATTACAATTGAAAAGACTGTCTTGGCTGGGCACGGTGGCTCACGCCTGTAATCCCAGCATTTAGGGAGGCTGAGGCAGGCAGATCACCAGGTCAAGAGATCGAGACCATCCTGGCGAACATGGTGAAAATCCATCTCTACTAAAAATACAAAAATTAGCTGGGCATGGTGGCAGGCGCCTGTAGTCCCAGCTACTCGGGAGAATGAGGCAAGAGAATCATGTGAACCTGGGAGGTGGAGGTTGCAGTGAGCCAAGATTGTGCTACTGCACTCCAGCCTGGCAACAGAGTTGCATCTCAAACAAACAAACAAAAAACTCCTCTCTCTCTCTCTCTCATATGAGTGGATAAAATATTAAACATGACTATTAATCAGTCACGAACAATTCTGTTCTTAATTTGTTTTCACTATTGTATCTTAATGCTACTGATGACTGCGCTGATCTCCTGGTTGTTTACTAGCGAATTACCAGTGCATTATTCTCATTGGCAATCAATAGCTGTCCTTAGCATCTAGAGAGTCTTTAGGAAATTGCTTTTCAGAATGAGGACATTAGGCTGCATCTGGTTGAAGCAATGGCTTTTACTCCTTAGGGTGTTGTTTCCATTTCAAAAACTACCATCTTTTAGAAGGTAGGAAGAAAATGGCTGTAAGAGTTTAGAATTCTCTGAGGTATCTATTTCCGTGTTACAGGAAGATGGGATCTGTGTGGGAAGGAGCAGGATGAGAGATTGGAGAAGCAGCAGGGACTTTATCCCTTTATCCAAGAGGGTTGTGTGGAGTATCTAAGGATGCTGTGCTTGATTCTGTGGGCACAGAATGGATCTAGAAGGATTTTTAAGCAAGGGAATGCCATGAGAAGATTTTAGATTTTTGTGAATTATTCTGTGGCAATGAGGGTGTGGCTGTCTGTTGGGTCAGGGTAGACATTAGGTCAGCATGTTTTATTCTTGGTGCCCACTTTGAGGTTCCCCCTACTAGTTCCAGCTGTCTCTCATTTTTAATGCAAGGCCTTAAGTAGTCACAAGAAAAGCAGATCACATGATCACCATCTGATGTGGAACAAAAGGTAAAAATGTTTTGAGAAGAAATAATTCATCTCAGTTTATTCTTATTTTCCCAGAATGTAATAATTCATATTAATGGCTGTGTTTCGGCTAGAATTTCCGATATCCACGTGCTGTATCACGGATGCACAGGATGTATACGTGACCTCCTGTTAAAATGTGCTCCGTTTGTGATAAAACATGCATCCTTGGTCTTTAGGGGAGACATCAGGTGTTGTCAATCAACACATCCACGTTAACAGGCCAACAAGCAGAGACAAACCATGATGGCTGCATCTAGTAGCGCTCAGTTGAGTCCTTCTAAACGTGGGACTCCCCCTCACTGTGGCTGCATTTGGCAGTCAGGCCGTCGGTGGAAACCGCACACATGTGGAATAGTGCCAACTGAAATCCATAGTCTAAAATTTAGCTCAGTTCTTAACATTGCTGGACAGCCCTTTAACACCTGCTTCCTCTGCGCTTTATCTTCTGCTTTTGCTCCTTCTGCTCTTTCTCTACTGGAATTTGAGTTGTTCAGAATCTTCCAGATTATACCCTCCTTGCGTTGTCTACCTCCCACCACGTGTCCTTGGACTTGGCGGGAGACCCACCTCACTTTCTGCTCTAGGAAAACAAAATGAAACCCGAACAGGGTGGGACTGTCCCTATGCAATCTCCCTGTACTCATGCATACCACTTCATTTGTATGCAGCTCTTCCTGGAAAGAACGGGTCTATTTCTAAGACCAACTTTTCCCTACTCCCTCCTGTTCTGAATCTCAGCCTCCTTCTCTTCTTCAAGGAACTTGTTCCCTGTGATATTCCTTCTCACTTCGGAATGGTCAACCTCTTCCTCTCTCTTAGCACCAGTTCATTAGCTCATTAACATATACATGTGATAGAGATTTCTCTCTCTTATCGAACCACATGGACATCCCCCCCCAACCCCTGACCCTGCCCCACCAACACACACTGTGTCCCCCTCCTGCCTCTATCCTCTTGGTCCTGCACACCCAGTCTTGACAAGGTTGTCTAAACTCATTGTCCCCATTTTCTCATTTATTTTTTTCCCACTGAACATGCCCTGGTGCAAATCACCAGTCTTCTAATTGCCAGTTTCGCTGGAAACGTTTCACTCTTTAGGTCTTTGGAAGGATGGCTCTTTGCATGGTGACGAAGTTGACCATGTCTTCCTTCTGTGAATCACTTCTCTTCACTCTTTTTTTCCTTGATTTCATTCTTTCCTCACCTTCCTCCTGCCTGTCATGTGATACTCGTTTTCCTTGTGGCGTACATCACCTCTCATTCTTTGCTTACTCCTTAAATGCTAAGTTTCTCGCTGGTATATACTTTGATCCTTTGATGTTTTCATGGTAAATGCAAATCCTAGGTGTTCTTATCTACTTCAAAGGTTTAAATTACCATAGGTTTCTGACTTTTAAGTTGTGCTTGATCACTTTCTGTAAATCCATGTATCCTGCTGGATATCTCTAGGAGTGCATTTCAAAGCACCTTAAACTCAGCAAGTTCCAACCTTACTTCTACAGTCTGCCCTTCTTTGAGGTTCCTGTCTCAGAGGGTAAATGGTACTTTTGTCCCTCTGTTTCCTAAGCCAGAAGCAGAAGTCCTCCTTTCCATATGTGCCTGTGTCACCATCCAATCACCTGTCCATCTCCGTCCTAATCCTCCTCCGTCTTCATCCTTCCGTGATAACCCTGGTGAGGCCACCATCATCTCTCAGCTCTATTGCAGGCATATTCTACTACCTAATTTCCCCATGTATGCCAGCCACACTCCACCCCAGATCTGTGGTACATTTGATATTCTCAGAATGGAGATGAGATCCTGCCCCTCTCACCTTTCTCTAGGAACCCCACAAGGCTTTGCAGTTTCATGAAGACTAAGAGCATACATTTCAGCATCGTCTGTGTGCATGATAGCCTGTTTACCTCTCAGTGCCACACAGTGCTTTCCCAAAATAGTGGCTTCCAGCATGCGAGGCATGCAATTCACGGAATGTTTAAGATAGTTCATTGGAACACAGAAAGAAAATGCTAGAACTTTCATTTACGTTGGTTTTGTAATTATAAAGTAAGTGAGAAATTGGGCTTTTTAATATTTAATAGTCTGCATGATTTCATTACCCTTGCCTGTCCACTTGTGACACGTCACATATAGTATAACAAACCCCTAACAGCAGGTTGGAGCGATGTCCTCACTTGTCCTTCCAAACTCAGCTTATGGTGACAATACGTTGTTTCTAGGACCCAGTGGTGTAGATTTGTGGATTATAGTATTTAGTTTTAATTAAACAGCCTTCACAAAACGAACAAGTGACTTTGAAAGATTCCCACAAGGAAACCGCAGATTGAAGACAGTACTGATTATTACACAATGAATAGAAATCAAATCAAAGCTTTTTTCTAGCCACCTGACAAGTTAAAAAACAAATTCGGTCTAATTATATTTGATCATGCATTATAAAAATATCATCTGCAAGACCATTTGCACTAGGACTTTATACTGATTCATAGCCACAGTGAGCTCCTTCTTTTAAATATACTGAGACTTAAGATACTAGTTGATGTATAAATATAATATATACAGAAAATATGTCTGTGCATATGGTTTTTATCTGCTTGTGATGTGTGTTCTAAAAGGTTTAAGAGACGTTTCTCCAAAGCTTTGTGTTTTCTCCTGTCTTGGGGCTCCCGCCCGAGAGTCAATGCTTTTTTCCACTCCTATCTTTTATATTTCAGTTCAGATATTATATCTTTCAAGGCTGTTTTGCTTAAGTCTTGCATTTATTTTTATAATTATTTTATTACCTCACTCACTAGCCTGCACACTCCACATGGAGGAGAATGTGTCTGCTTTTGCTAATCTCTGCAATCCAGCCCCTAGCCCACTGGCCACTGCATCCAAGGTGTTAATAATGAATGGATGGATGGATCAGTGCATACATGTCAACTGCTGTGTTAGTTGCATTGCATTTATTATTATATTTTCCCAATTAATGCTGCTAGTTTCAGAATGTGCTGAGAGCTCTGTGTTGAGGTCTATAAATGTAAGCCTAAAAAGCCAAAATTAAAATCCCAACTCCTTTTTCTCCCCCAAAATGTTAATCCTTAGTTAGCTAGCATTAGCATGACAATTCAGAGAGGTTGTATATGCTTTCTAATCTTATGTTTGTCCTGCTGTGCCACCTTCCTCAAGACATACAGTTACATAATTAATTGAGTAATCTCTAATATTTCTGGGCAGAGGTCTCTGTGTCCATCTGTTGGTATCAATATAAGCCCATTGTCCAGTTGTAATAGGTGAGCTTAATGCTTTCTGTTTCCCTGATTTTTTTCTTCCTGCTTTGCTTCCCTAGTTCCTAAGATGTCACACATACATCCTGCTCCTTTCTCAGGGTCCTCAATCAGCATTAGCTTAATATTAGTTGTCACCTAAGGCACCTAGGTCTGTTCAGAGATGTGCCTAGTCACTAGTTGCCTAGTAAAAAAATGTCTTCCCTTTCCTAGGTCTAATCAGTCATGCTAGTTCCTTTTTAACCCTTTATCATTGAGTTCCTGAATCCCAGGAACTTGATTACCTATTACGTTTTCTTCTTCTTTTCCTGTAATTTATTTATATTCTTTCTTTCTTTCTTTCCCACCCTTCTTCCCTTCCCTTCCCTGCCCTTCCCTGCCATGCCCTGCCCTGCTCTGTCCTGCCCTGTCCTGCCCTCCCCTACCCTGCTCTGCCCTCCCCTGTCCTACCCTGCCCTCCCCTCCCTATCCCTCCCCTCCCTTTCTTCTCTTTCTCTTTCTCTTTCTCTTTCTCTTTCTCTTTCTCTTTCTCTTTCTCCTTCTCCTTCTCCTCCTCCTCCTCCTCCTTCTCTTTCTCTTTCTTTTTCTTTTCCTTTTTTGACAGAGTCTTGTTCTGTGGCCCAGGCTGGAGTGCAGTGGCTGTATCTTGGCTCACTGCAGCCTCTGCCTCCTGGCTCAAGTAATTCTCCTGCCTCAGCCTTCTGAGTAGCTGGAATTACAGGCATGCGCCACCATGACTGGCTAATTTTTATATTTCTAGTAGAGATGGGGTTTTGCCACGTTGGCCAGGCTGGTCTCGAACTCTTGACCTCCACAGCCTCCCAAAGTGCTAGGAATACAGGCGTGAGCCACTGTGCCCGGCCTCTAATTTTCAATTAATATATTTATTAGGTTGGTGCAGAAGTAATTGCAGCTTTTGCCTTTGAAAGTAATAGCAAAAATGCTTAATTTTTAAATTTTTCAGTTGTGATGTTTAAGAGGAGGCTCTCTTGTTAGAGCTGGCTGAATCAAAAGCAAGTTGTGACAGATGCAGGAAAAATTAGGTACCTGGTATTTAATGGGCAAATGTAAATATTCCATGTAAATTGTAACATCCTATTCAAAAGAAAAAGGAAGAGTGGAGGGTAGCAAAGAGGGTAGCAAAGACAGTTTATCAAGTGGGCTCATAATGAAATTGATTGGCTTGGGAGTGGGAGATACATGTTGAAAATTTCATGTTAGTAAAATGTGCAGGCTTTCTTCTGTCCATAGAGAGTCATGAAGAGCTAACAGCTGATTCAGAAAACACAATAAAATTATTCCTCTCATTTGATCTCCTTGACACCCATGTAAATAAACCTGTGTTAGAGGAATGGAAGTGTTCCATTACTAGGCAAGGAAAGCAAAAAGGGCTGTCAAATACAAATTTTCTTGGAGTTTTGACACATGTCAGGCTCTGTAAATTCCACAGGGATGTTGTTTCACAAAAATTTATTATGAAAGTTTCAATCATCCAGAAATACTGAAGAAAGGCATGATGTTATCTCGTAGTTCCAGGTTTCACAATAGTTAACACTTTGTAATATTTTCTTTGTAGTGCCAGGTTTCACAATAGTTAACACTTTGTAATATTTTCTTTATCAGCACATGAATGCATGTTTTGCATAAAACATTCATATGCATATTTTTCTAGATCATTTGAAAATAAGTTGCAGATTTTAAGGGAGTCTACTCTAAATACATCACCAGGCTAGTTAACCATAGTTCCTAGTTCCAGGTTTAACAATTGTTAACATTTTGTAATATTTTCTTTATCAGCACATGAATGCATAATTTGCATAAAATATTCTTATGCATATTTTTCTAGATCATTTGAAAATAAGTTGCAGACTTTAAGACAGTATACTCTAAATACTTCACCGGGCTTCTCCTGGGAATAAGATGTTTCTCAGTCGAACTCCAATGACTTCATTACACTTAACTAAATAAATGATATTTCATAATATTACTTGATGTATACTCTACATTCATATTTTCCCAATTTTTCAAGAAATTTGCTTATAGATATTTTTTGAAGCAGAATCCAATCAAAGCACATGCATTTCTTTTGATGTTATATCTTTATTCTTTTTAAATCTACAACAGTCCTCCAAATTTCCCTTCTCAACACTGCACTTATGACATTGACTATTTGAGAGTGTGAGCCAGTTGGCTTATACAAAGTTTTACATGTTGGAGTTGTCTGATTGTTTTCTCAAAATGTCATTTACATGCTTCTCTGTACCCTGTATTTCAGAAGCATTAGAAGTGAGGTCTAAGGCAATACTGTCCAATAGAACTTTCTGTGGTAATAAAACATATCCTATACAACACATTGTTTCTTATGGTAGCCAGTTGCCACACGTGGTTCCTGAACACTTGAAATGTAGCTAGTAAAATAAAGGAAATGGATTTTTAACATTTAATTTAATTAATTTTAATGTAAATAACCAAATGTGGTGGCTAGTGACCACCATATTTGTCCACACAGGCCACATTTAACTTGTAACTATGTATAAGTTAAATAGTCCAGCAATGATGCCTGTGAGATGTTTGAAATTTGTTTCCCCAATTTTAAATGTTTAGTTCTGTTCATCCTCAGTGAACCCTCCGGTTAGATTGAGCAGCAACTGGTATAAGATAGCGTGCCGCGAATCGCGGACTATGTTCTTCAATCTCTCCTGCACTTTATAGCACAGACCAGATGGGATCTTCCAATCAATATTTGGGGAATACAATTATTACCTAGAACTTTTAGTGACTGATGACTAATTCGGAGTTTGTTCTTTGAGTGAGGAGATGCATTATGGGAAAACAGCCAGAAAGGATATGTTATCCCCCTCTTTAGTTCTGGGATCTGCTTCTCTTTCTTGCCACCTTGTCACACCTCCTTAATCCATATTTCTATCTGTTCATAGTCAGCATTTCACTGACGACACAACTGCCTGATCCTGAGTCATCAAAGTATAGTTTATATAAATTTGTTGCACTATACTTATTCAGGAAAGGAAAAAAAAAAACTTTTAACCGCTGAGATTGACGCAAAACTTTTAGTTCATCTCCTGAACTAGACATGAAGTAAATTAAACAGAACATCAGAGCCCTTTATATAGTTAACCAAGAGCTTTAAAAATAGAGTGGTTTCTGATATATCACTCATTGCATTGGCAGAGATTATTAATTTGTCCTTACTTTTCATCTTGTAAGACACAACATCATTCTGATTTAAATTTAGTTGTTCAGTCATTAATTTCTCCAGCTAACATTAGTGAACACATTCTAGAGCCAGGCCACTGATCTTCCACGAGAGCATCATCAGGGGACATGGTGGTAGCATCCTTCACTCTGAATCTCAGACTCTGGATGCAGCTGCCCACCTGGTCACATTGACTTTCTGGTGCATTTGTTCCTGCTCTTACCTACTCACAGGCATCATCTCCCGGGTTTTCCAATTTCATCTCCAGGTTTGCTTTGCTCTCAGCCTGCCACTGACCTACTTCTCTCTCCTGACCGAGATTCTGACCCATTCTCTTTAACTGGGTCACAGTGCAGCTCTCTTGCTTGTTTTGATGTGTCTTAGTTTCAGTGCCAGACAAGAGGAGTCAAGAGTAGGGTCCGGTCTGCCTTCCTGACTCAGAGGGGCTTTACCCTCCACTGCAGGCCCCTTCCAGTTTCTCTGCATATGAGCAAGACCTGGAGCTCTTGTTGGAAGAGGGAAGAATACATGTCCAGGCTAAAGCCTTACATCAGATTTAAAAAAAAAAAAAAAAAAAGTGAGGCCAGGTGCAGTGGCTCACGCCTGTAATTCTAGGACGTTGGGAGGCTGAGGCAGCAAGATCACCTGAGGTCAGGAGTTTGAGACCAGCCTGGCCAACACAGTGAAACCCCAGCTATACTTAAAAAAAAAATTATTTGGGTGCAATGGCATATGCCTGTAATCCTAGCTACCTGGAAGGCTGAAGCAGGAGAATTGCTTGAACCTGGGAGGCGGAAGTTGCAGTGATCCAAGATTGTACCACTGCACTCCAGCCTGGGCAACGAAGAGAGACTCCATTTCTAAATCAATCAATCAATCGATCGATCAATCAATCAGGTGAAGCTTGCACCAGGATGTACAGCAACAACAAGTTAGCAGCCACGTGAACATGAGATGAGGGCTGATCAGGGCGTTGGGTACAAGTCACACTTAGCTGAGAGGGGAGAGCCTTTTTGGTGTTTGCGGGGCTGGGCTCCTGAAGTTCTTCTGGCTGCATGTAGTTGCATTCAGCAAAGTGTAGGTTGGACAAATGCTCAAGCCTCAAATGATGACACCAAGAAAGGCCAAAGAATGGGGATTGCATTTCTGGATGGTTAGAAAGGGTGCACGGGAATGAGAGAGGATTTTAGAGAGGCAGCTCCACCAGTGAAAGGAACAAGTATTTGGATTTGATCAGCCCTGAGTTTCTCTTGTGGTCCCACGCCTTCCTTACTGTGATCTCAGGACAAAGTGATTGACCTTGAAGCCTGAGGTACTCCATCTGCAAATTGGGGATATGATGAACTCTTCGCAGTGCTTGCGGGATGGGAGGGTAGGGTCAGGTGCAGAGTGGGCACTTCATGAACATCTACTAGGAAAGGATCATGAAGGGCAATTGATAGATGGCCTTTGGGTATAAACATCAGATAAGAAAGTGCAGCTTCAATGAATGTCTCTTCCCACCTTTCCCCTACTTCAGAACTACCTAAATCGAGTCCGAGACTTGACTTGGACACCACAAGAGCCCAGCTCGGTTTGTGTATCCCTTTCTCTTCCTGCTTTCGACTTGACAGTGTGTCTCCTGAAACAGCAGCCTCCAGTTTTCTTAATTGCAAAATTGCCCTCAAGCCTGTGATTCCAGCTTGTGGCTGTTTGTTTCTTCACTAATTGTTCTTTAAATAATGAGTAAAGCTGATAGTTCTTCCCAACTTCCAAATGTATTCTTCTGCATTCACAAAAGTCTCATAATATGGCCGGGTAAATTTAAAGTGCCAAGGTACAGAAAGACACAGTGTCTGTCATGCTGAGGGCCACACTCCAGCACCAGTGTAGTGGGCAGTGCAGTCAGGCACTTACTGCAGCAGTATAGAATGATTGGATGCCTTTCCCGTGAAGATATGTGCTGACTTGTTTTTCTCCTCGGATGTTCTGGGCAGTGGGCCCACTGCCATCCAGCCGCAAGGATCTCTGTTGGGATGATGGAAGAATATCCTGAAATCCTTCCATTCTGTTTTTTTCCATCTTGGAATTTCACTGTCACTTCAGCAATCCTCCTGTCTTCCTTCTTTCTTAGAATATTCACCTTGTCCAGAATTCCATGGCTAATGCTTCATGTGTTCAGAAGACCCCCAAGAGGACCCCGTCTGTGGATATTACTGAGGCCGGAGGACTGAAAATGCCAATTAAATTTCTGTTCCAAGGAGTTGGCATTGTATTTCCCTCTTGGCATCCTGTGCCATGTGTTGGGGGAGGTTTTTGAGAGGTCTGGAGGTCTGAAGTTCTGGATCTGAAAGGAGGTTGTTTGGTAAGCCCCACCCCAGGATCAAAGCATACAGACCAAGGAGATGTCCATTTGCATCTCAGGAGGGAGTGAAGACTCTCTCCTGAGCATCATGTCCAAGTCGTGTATCCATTGGGTTGTCATTTCCTCAGTGACATCTCCCTATCCTCCACGATAGGCGGCAACCTTCTTGAAGTCAAGGATGGTATGCCCCTTCCTCCTGTCTTCACTTCCATTGTCTGGCAATTCCTGGTGCATGGCTTTGGCAGTCAGATACCACCTGATGAAGGAGTGAGTGAATACAGACATTTAAGTGCCCAGCCTCCGTCTCCTTTTCTGTTAAAATAGTTGCAAGGTATTGATATCTCAGCAGTTACAGACAAATCAAATGAGAACATACAACTCAAAATTGCAGCATACTTGCTATTTTAAGTGCCCTATACATGTTCATTATTTTAATAATGATAATTACTACCCATCAAAGGGTTTCTCGACGAGTGGGCCTTTCTTTATGCCTTAAAGTCTCATTCTACTTGGCCCTTCTCCTGAGGATTGCTCAGAGGTCAAGTTCAAGCCTCCTCCTTTGAAACGTTCTTCCCTTCTGCAACGTCTTAGATCACATCTCACTGCTGCTGCTTTTTACCAACTCCCTCCCTGAAAGAGGTGCCCATGCCAGCTACTTCCTCTTCTCATTATGCTCCTTCTGAGTTGCCACTTGGTTACAGGACCTTCGGTATTTGTGGAGCACTGTATGTTCACCCCAGAAATTATGCCATGGTGTCCTCAAAACACCCAGACAAGCCATTTACCCAGAGGAGCTGAAGTGCAGATACTGCAGCTAGGAGGTGGTGCAGCTGGGATTCCAGGCACTTCCTGCTTCACCACGGCTATGGAACTTCTTACAGTGGACTTTGCTGTATCTGGAGGCGCCAGCACCCACCCTCTTTCCTGATATAACCCTCCCCCACTCTTCCTGAGTTCCTTGATTCAGTGGTCTCTCCCTTTTCTAATTCCTGACTGGCCCTGTCTTTCCTACTGCCACTGCTCTTACTGTGTGTGTTCTACTTTGAATTATAATTATTTGGTACTTGGCCTTTTCATCCCCATTAGCTTTTAAAGAATTTAAAGATACTTACCATCTCTTTTCTCTCTCTCTTTCCTCCAACCTGCTTAGCAACAGAAAGGCTGATGAAGCACGGACTCTGTATGTGCTTTTCACCAAAAATTTAGGAATAGAAACTTCCTTTGTAGGGTTGAGATCTATTTATTAACACAGATGTGCCAGTGGACCGAGATCACAAACATTTTGACTGTTATGATGTTCTTTTGGGAATACTTTATTATTACTTCTTGCTCTTTCAATTGTTATGAAATGTAATGTAAATAGCCTGCCATTAGTTAATTTTTGGATGAGAATGCAGAGGAAACTATAGATACTACTCAGAAACATCAGAGACGCCATGACTGAAACTCAGCCAGGTTGGGCTGGGTAGTGACTGCCCAAATCTGGACCCAGGTTCAGATATTCTCTGGACTTCCCTCCTCTCATTTCCACATCTTGACCTACCTTGTTTCTTTGCATGTCATACTGGTCCTTGCCAGATGGGTAATTCCCTAGCATTTTCTTTTATATATCAAAAGGCACCAACTCCCTGATTTCCAAATGATGTCGGACAGAAAACCTCTATATAGAAGATGGACAGAAAGAAGAGCTACTTGGGTTGAATCATGAGTTAGGGTCCTGAGCCCAGCTCAGTTGTCCTGGTATTTATCCTGCCCTCCTCTTCCCAGTGTCTCCACGTAGCATCCTAGGACCCGAGCGCCCTCTGAGTGAGAGTTGGAAACCCACAGCTCTGGAGTTCTTTCTTGACTCTTTTTAAAAATATGCACTCAGCAATAAAACTGCCTCCCTTGGAGTTGACTTCATTTGTAGCAGAATGCTGGAAACTTTGTCCCACCCTCACGAATCCTTGAAAGAACTTAGATGTGACTTGCTCTACCAAATAGGAAAATATTTTGCACAGCTACGAAAACAAAAATAAATGCCAAGAGCAGTGGAACAATGTGTTGTCCCCAAATGGCCTTTGGTATATGACAAAGTAGAAATCAGTAAACCATTCCACATGTATGTACATATATACATTATCATTTATCATTATTAAAATAACCTTTGCAGGACCCTTAAAATAGCAAGCACACATGTGGAATACTTTGACCTACATTATTACATATTACATATATATGCAGTACTTTGTTTTTTTCCTTTTTCTTTTGATGTCTTCTTTGTTTCTGGAAGTATTTACATTGACGGATTTGTCATCGTCATCATTATAATCATTATCATCATCTATCAAGCCAACCTTGGATAATTGATTCAGCTGGTCATAGAGTTGACTCAGGCTTCTGAGAGAAGGCTGACAGCTCATCTGTGTCATTTGAGCAGGATGACAGCCACATGAATCACGCTGCTCTGGGTGGGTGGTTAATAGGTGGAAAATAGGTAACCCTCTCCCACCCTCGTGGGTTGAACGAAACAGAGAGAAGATCATCATTTTTGAGGATGTGTTGGTTTTAAAAAGAAATCAGGGGAACAATGTCAATGTGGCCATGTCTTACAGAGGAAGGCAGGCCTGGGTTCAAATCCCAATAGTCGTGGTTGACTGTGAGATCCCGGGATGACTTACATAGACTACTGAAGTCTGAGCTTCATGTTTTATCAAACACAGTGATCCTACCCCCTTTCATAGTGTTCCCTTAAGAGTTAAATGTAATATGTACAAGGAACCTTGCACAGGTCCTGAATAGCTAGCCCTGTAGACATAGGATATTGGCTTAACATTTCATTTGCCTACCTTGACATGGACTTGAAAACCAAGAAAAGTGAAGTGTCAATCCTGAGGTCATGATGAGATATTTCGGTGGTAATTCATTGTATGTATACTCTGCCTTCATCATGTCACAGGCTTTTCAAATCCCCTTGACAGGATTTTTTGTAATCTTTCTTCATTACAAAAAGTCATAACATCTTAGACTGAAACAGACCTTTGCTGACATCTGGCTTTATTTCCTTATTTTACAAATGAGAATTGGTGAGTCGTTTCCTTGATGACCAGGACGCGCCCCCAACACCTGGTCCACTTCCTGGCTTAGGTGTCTGCTTAACATCCCTGCAACTCTCAGCGCCTTGCAGTGTGAGCCAGGAATGCCCTTAGCTTTCAGCAAGAGTACATGTGACTGAGAGTGGCTTCAACTCGTTTACTTAACTAGCCTGGAGGTGACCAGTGACTGACATTAAAAAAGGAAACTGATAAGGAAGGATTGACTCCTTGCTTTCTAAATGAGCATCTGATCCTCATCTCTCCAGTTCCCTTTGCTGTGGTTGGAAGAGAAAATAGGAAAGCCCAAGCTGTCTGAATACAGGAGGTTTGGTTCTATGATGCCAGGCCCTCTCTGCGGGAGTCTGTGCCCTACCTCAGTCCAGATCTGAATCAGGATCTATGAAGAGCTGAGGTTCAGGGTGGAGCTGTTCTTTGCCATCCTTAGCTATTGGCTTGTTGCCACATTGTTGCAATGCAATGACCATAGCTCCCAATATCCATCTGTGTTCAGGGCAGAAGAAAAGAGGCTGGATACAGTGGCTCATGCCTGTAATCCCGGAACTCTGGGAGGCTGAGGGAGGTGGATCACAAGGTCAGGAGATCGAGACCATCCTGGCTAACACAATGAAACCCCATCTCTACTAAAAATACAAAAAATTATCCAGGCGTGGTGGCATGCTCCTGTAGTCCCCGCTACTTGGGAAGTTGAGGCAGAAGAACGGCTTGAACCTGGGAGGCAGAGGTTGCAGTGAGCCGAGATCACACCACTACACTCCAGCCTAGGTGACAGAGTGAGACTCTGTCTCAAAAAAAAAAAAAAAAATCCTTCCAGAAGCCTCCCAGAATATTTATTCTTTTATTTCATTAGTCAAAACAGGATCACCTAGAGGCCATGCTGGAAGAAATGCTTGAGGGTGCAGAACTGTGTTCTTTTCCCCAATCTGAAATAGTCTGAAGCAGGCGCAAATGTATACTCTGAGGCATGGGGGCCTGAGAACGAACAGCTCTTGGGTTAGACAGTCTACTCTGCCCTGTTTGAGTGAAGCCCCTGTTGGTGTGAATTGGCTCTGGGACCTTTGCCATGTCCCTTTACCTCTACTTCCAGGGTGGGTATGTTTCTCCCTCCAGGCTAGTGTTTTGCATTTGGAGGAAGGCTTTAGCTTCTGGGGCTGTGGGTGTCTCAGGTACTGCAGTATAGCACTGGGTTGTTGAACTCACAGGCTTTGAAGCCAGGCAGTCTATGGAATCTTCCATTCCTGGCTCCACTGCTTACTAGCCATGTGCCTTTGAGCAAATTATGTCCCTTACCTGTGCCTCAGTGTTCTCATCTGCAAAATGTAGGTATTCTTTCCACCTTCTAGTAATAAATGGGATAATGAATGGAATGGAATAGATAATGAATAGAAACTGCTTAACATGGTGGATCACTCAAAGTAAGGGTGTAAACTATTGGTACAGCAAAGAAACAACAGTTAGTCCTTACAGGATGCTTCCTGCAGGCCTGACCTCACTCACGGTGCTTCTGCATATATTAAATCAGTTCATCCTTATAGCAAATTGAGGAGGAAAGTCCTATGGTTCTATTCATTTTACAGCTGATGGAGTGGAGTACATGTGTGAAGTAACTCCCTTAGGTCACCTGGGATTTAAACTGATGCATTTTGGACCCAGGATCCATGGCCAATCTCTATTTTAAAGTGACTCACAGACTTTGAAAGGGGACCTGCTTCTTATCTCTCCAGTTCCTGTTGCTGTGGATTGGAAGAGGAAACAGAGAAACCCAAGCTCTCTGAATATAGGAGTGTTGGCTGCACGATGCCAGGGCCCCCTCTGCAGGAGTCTGAGCCCTACCTCAGTCCAGATCTGAGTCAGGATCTGTAAAGAGCTGAGGTTTAGGGTGGAGTGGAGTTATCCTTGAAGAGGATGAAACAGAGAAAAACTAGCCATTCATCGTCATCCTCTCCCCAGCGTGAGTACTGAATCAGTTCAGCCTGTGTTTCTAATGATTGCCTGGTCCTTGCTGCTGTTGATAGGCATTAGAGATCTTCATGGTTGTTGATGAACTGAGGACGACCCTCTCTAGTGACAGACTGTCACGGACTTGGAGGATTTTTTGAAGAGCCTTTTCAATTTTATGAGTTCAGAATCCTGCAGTCCTGGAGGTTTATAAATGTCCCTGCCACCGCTGCTTTGTGCCTTCTTCTAGTTTCTGACTTGTTCATCTGGTTTTCTTCCCCCACAGTATTTTGGCAATTGTGAAAAGTGGTTCTGGAAAAATATCAACAAATACTCTTACTGCCTGAGAACTGACGCTTTTGGAGGCTGCTGATGTTTATGGCAAAATGGCCTGAGTCCTTTAATGTCTTTCTTTGACTGTTCTGTCAGCTACGATTCCTGCAAATCCCTGTCATTCTTCATCACAAAATTACAGAGGCACTGTGATCATAACTTCCCCAGTTCCTTTTGCTGTGTGCTGATTTGGGGACGGGGGAGGAGGAGTGCTGCGTGGATTCAGAAGTCCAACCTCTGCTGTAATTCTCTGGGCTTGCCTGTGTAGGGAACTTCACACACATGCACTGTGTGGCCACCAGTACATGCTGGCAATTTTGCAAGTCAGAAATCCCACACTTCACTTTTCCTCTGCTTAAATTAGCCGTGTGCTGCCGGAAAATTATCATTTGCTACTCCCTCTGAATTCAGCGTAACTTCTACAACAGCAGAGCACTAAATGAGCTCCTAAATCAGGGGTCAGTGCACATTTTCTGTAAAGGGCTTGATAGATGGTACATATTTTTTAGGTTTTTCAGGCTATATGCTCCCTGTCACGACTACTCTTATAATGAGAAAGCAGCCAGAGACAATACATAAACAAATGGCTGTGACTGTGTTCCAATAAAGCTTTATTTACACAAACAGACTGTGGGCCAGAGTGGTCGTAGGTTTGGTACCAGGAAGGAAGCATGGAATTCTCTGGACACGTCTACTAATTCTTTTGGTCTAATGGCCATCCCTTCCAAATCCAGGAGACATTTTCAGATTCTTTCCACTCTGCTCCTTCCTCCCCATAGCAACCTTGACCATCTTATTTCAGACCATAACCCTCTCGTCTGGGTTATCCAAGTTTCCCACCTTGCCTCAGATCTCCATCTTCTGATGTGTCATTTTGACTCCTGACAGACTGCATTTATTTGTGACTTTTTTCACTTAATAAATATGAGTTCCTGACATGTGGCAGGTCACCATTGTGTTAACTCTTAAGGCTTTAAAGGTAAATAGAAAAAAACATAAGTTTCCCACCTTCACAGATCTTATAATTTACTATGGAAATACGTAAATATGCTACTATATGCTCATAAGAATATATACTTTATTATTTTTTAATTTTTTTGAGATGGAGTCTCATTCCGTCACCTAGGCTGGAGTGTAGTGGCACGATCTCAGCTCACTGCAACCTCTTCCTGCTGGGTTCAAGCGATTCTTAACCTCTGAAGTAGTAGATTGCAGGCATGTGCCACCACGTCCAGCTAATTTTTTTTTTTTTTTTTTTTTTGAGATGGAGTCTCACTCTGTAGCCCAGGCTAGAGTTGCAGTGGTGCGATCTCAGCCTCAGCTCACCCCAACCTTTGCCTCCCAGGTTCAAGTGATTCTCCTGTCTCAGCCTCTCAAGTACCTGGGATTACAGGCACCCACCATGGTGCCTGGCTAATTTTTTTTTTTTTTTTGTATTTTTAGTAGAGATGGGATTTCGCCATGTTGGCCAGGCTGGTTTTGAACTCCTGATCTCATCCAATCAGCCTGCCTCAGCCTCCAAAAGTGCTGGTATTACAGGCATGAGCCACCATGCCTGGGCAAGAATGTATACTTCATATATACTTTATATATGAAATGGATTATTGTTGTAAATCCTATAAAGCACAAAGGATGATAAAAATATTTATTAAGTGAAATATGAATGTCAGTTTCCTGCTTAAAAGCCTTCGGTGTCTCCCCTGTGCCTGGTGGGGAATCACCAAGTCAGTGTAAACAAGGAGGATCACCACCAGGAGTTGGTGGCACCATGCTCATCATCTACGTTCTGTCTTGTGAAATTGCTAAGCCTCAGGGAGGGCGTGGGATCTGAAATTTTAGCAACCATCTGGGGTGATGGTTGAGGAAGTTGTATGAGTATCACGCCTTGAGAAACTCTGGCCTAGACACTGTGACAGTAAGACCCCGCAGTGGCTCACCAGGGCCTTCCATGGCCCACACCATCTCCAGTCGTCCCTGCCACGGCTCTCACACCTGCTCAGTGTTGGAGACGCCTGGTGCTGCACCCCATTTCCCACATCTCCACGCCCTTCCCCTCCCTCTGTGTGTCAGCACACGCTTCATCCCATGTCCCCTTCCTTTTCTTCTGGCTCCTGCTTGTCTTCCTAGGTCTAGCGTGGAGAGTTGCTGGCAATCCTTCTCTCTTCTAGAGGCATTTTGCCTATTCTTTTATCACCTATGTTTTTAATTCTACATTTAAAGCTTTCTTTTGTTCTTTTTCTTTTTCTTTCACATCTCCTTTGTTGTCCCAGTTTTGTTTCCAGAAGCTTCCCAGGATGATTTTCCTGGTCCTTCCTTTCTTTTATCTTTCCATGTCAGCGATGAGAGAAACGGAGTATGACTCCAGGAAGGGAACGTGGTTTCTAACTCCACAATCCAGCTTTCCCTTCATCTTACTAAGTACTGATGTATGTAGAGCATACCAGTGAGGCCTTTGCTTTCCCTTACAACATGAATGTCCTTTTCATCTTCTCTTTGATAGAGAAAAATGTGCTTCTAAAGAGGATCAAGGGAATATGGGGAAACCACCATTTGGTGCATATTCTAGTGAAGATGAGTCCTAGGAAAGCTTTAAACTGATCTTGTTTTTTCCAGCTGGAGGCACAATCGTTACCTAGGAATTGATAGAGCTGTCTATAGGAGACTCAGATAAACCCGCCACCCACCAGCCTCATGACCTTGTGGGCAGGGATTTCCCACTTAAGCACTAGATAATGCCTTCTCCCTAGGCTGGGAGCATGGATTGAATTGAAGGAGCAAAACAGAAGCTAAACCCTGCCCTAACCTTGCAGTCCCCCCAGTGAAAATAATTCCTCCCCCACTCCCCTCACCTTCTTTAGAAATGCACTTGTTTTTGGCAAATTGCAAATCTGCAGCTCAAACATACACAGGTTTAGGAAGATTACTTGACTTTGTAAATTGCAATTAGCTCTTAGTTCATTTTGACGACTTCAACGTCAGTGAAGCCAAAATACTTCAGCTACATACCGAATTATATTTGTGAGGATTTAAAGTATAAATCTGGGGAGTTTCACAGTTTTGTTGTGTTTGGGTGGTTGTGTAGTTCAAGCCATAACATAAGGGAGACCTGTTGAATCCTTGTGGGCTGCCAATGATACACTAGTGACTTGTTCACTCAGTCTTTCAACACATTTACTGACCACCTACTAAGTGCTGACATTATATTCAATTCTCACATACACTTTTCAATAGATAATTTATTTTTCCCATTTTATATAGAGACAGAAATTGAGGCTCAGAAAAGTCATACACAAAGGCAGACAGCTTGTAGGTCTGGAGCTGGCATATGGAGGGTGTACATCTGATTTCAGAGTCTGTACATGTAATCACCATGCCTGGCCTCCCAAATCAATCCAGTAGGACTCAGTCACTGCAAAAGCTGTCTACACCATGAATTATGGATCAAGTCAGGTACTTAGAAACTGTATCACCATAGCGGTGACACATCCTTTGGTGGTTCCCTTCTCTTTCCATCCTTTCATTCACCCATCCATCTATTCATCCATCAGCCCACGTACCCACCTACCCATCCATTCACAAGGAGAATAATGCCAGACAAGAAAGAACAGAGTCAGAATGTAGAAGCAGTTGATCTGTTGGGCCTAGGTATTTATTTCTTCCTCAGCATCTCATCCATAAAATGGAGGTTATTATAGTAATAGTAAAAAGCTACATCTTAGGTTTGTTGTAAGGATCAGATTAGGCAATACATGGAAAGCTCTCAGAACAGTGTCTGGCACTTTTTTATTATAACATTATTATTTATTATTTCAACTATATTATGCTTCATTTTGCATAGTTAGCTAGAATCCGAAGAGATACTGTCAGACCAAGTGCTTGGAATGTGAAGAATATGAAACCCTGGGTACTTTGGACTTTAGTGACTTTGAAATCTATGACAGTTGTGCAGCCCAAGGCCCCACTGCAGTTTACATTTCTCCTATCCATGATGAAAGAGAATTTGCTGAGTAAACAGGCAGAGCTAGTGTAACTGCTTGGAGACGAATTTAACCTCTAGAGTACTTCGAAAGGTCCTATGTACCAGCAACGCTGTATTTGTTGGATTTGCAGCAATCTTACTTTTATATTAAAATAGATCCCCCCAAGGACTTTCTCTTTCTGAAGGTCACAAAATTATGCCCAGTTCCCACATTTACACTTTGAATGGCTTGAACACATCTTTCAATAAATTTCAGCTAAGTTCACCAATTTATAACTCAGTGTTCATCTGTTATCTTACGATTTAAGTGAGATATTTGACTCAATACGTTTATTGACTGCTACATGCCAAGGCCTGAGCTGAGGGATAATGACACAACGGTGAGAAACTGTAGACAGAGTTCTTGTTCTTATGGAGTCTGCAGTATTGTGGGCAACACAGGCTGTGCATGAGACAAGGAGCAGGTGCCTGGCGCACAGTAGGTACGCAGTAGGTAGTTGTTTCCATCCCTTCTGATTCTAAGTTTAGTGGAGCTCTGTGTGCGTGAAGCCACAATAGCACAAAAGTGAGACTTCTCCAGATGGACTGAAACAAAATCTATGTTTATAGAGTCCTGCCCCCATAGCCAACTTTTAAATTAAGGCCTGAGTAATGGAGGAAGAAAGGGTTCAGAGAGAGGTTTCAGTACTAGCCCTGGTTCTGCACCTATTTGCTCTGTAGTATCAAGACAGTATTAGAATATGTTACACCTCAGTTTCTTCCCCCTGTTTAGTAGATGGTTCAAATAGATAAACTCCCAGGTTCTTTCCAGGAGAAGATGCTGGAATTTGACAGTTATTTTGTAACCTCTGCCAGCGGCACTAAGACTCTAAATCCCTCAAAAGCCATCACTTAAGGGAGGCATCTAGGGCAGTCATTTTCCATTTGACGAATGAAGGAGAAAATGGGTCACTGAAACGTGGCTGTGTTCCAGTCATCCACTTCACGTGTACCTGATCCCATTCTGTGGCCTGGAGAATTGGCCTTTGAAGAGGATCTTGGCCAACTCCATGGCTTAAACACTTAGGCTGCTTTTCAAAAGGCATTTGCAAAAATTACTCTTTTTTTTTTAAATTTTAAAAGCAGTGGACTCAAAAGGAGTTTTTGTGCAATTACCTTCCTTTTTAGCTGCCTTATTCTCCTCTCCTGCGTCCAGTCTGGACTAACTCAGTGCCCACCCTGGTCCTGGAAGTCAGCAGACGAGTTGCAGGCATAGCTCTACCATCTGTATTACCTTGGGGAAAACTACACACTCTCCCCAGGAGTCAGATTTTTTTTTTTTTTTTAGTGAAATAAAGAGAGGGTAAGTTTGGCAAGAGTGTAGCAAAGATCCTTCCTCTTTATGAGAATTACCTAATTTAATCTGCCCTTACCTGTTGGAGTCAGTACTATTATTATCTTCACTATACAGGTACTGAAGCTGAGGCCCATCAAGTTTAAGTAACTTGGAAAATGTCACAAAAATAACATGTAGGGTGCTGAGATTTGAACCAAGGCAGTCTGGCTCCAAGACCTGCTCTGTGGACAACCATCTTCTACGGTTTCTAAAAAGGGGGCTAGAACAGCAATATGGATCCTGCTGACTCTATGGAGTGACCTGGACTCTGGACTCTGACGCTTAACTATATGTGGTACCCTGGGTTCTGCTCATTTTCTGGACTCATCTGCAGCATTCTGCTAATTGAGCAAATTCCCAAGAGAAAGCTTCTTTTTGTTTGTGGAGGTGAGGGAGTCTGGGAACAGCAGGGAATGAGCATATACTTCTCTTACATCATGAAGATAATCATTTTGCCTCTTTTCTTCTTTTCACTTGGACCTAAGTGGGAGAAGCCAGGGGCAAGAATTTGTTAGAATGCCTACGTACATATTCTTGTGTAAATAATAGGTATTTTACACATGGGATATTTATTGATAACCTATCCGCCCTCCTCCAAAAGAAGCATCTGCTTGTAATGTGACCTTTTCACAACTGGGATTTCTAAATGCGGGCAAAAAAGGCTGATGTCCCCACAGTAGATGGTGGTGTTACAGAGATAATGACAGCAGGCCTGAAAGTGTCTTGGCTTTCGGTCTTATGGACTTGCATCTTTCCTGAAGCTCATTTTTAAGTTCTGAGTGAAGTTCTTGGGCTGTACGGCTGCTAAGATGCCCCTCCATGATCCCCCACTTTCTGATACTGTATTCTATTCATGAGCTAATAGTCTTCTCCCACATTAACCCACATAACTCATAGGACACTTGGAAATGACAGCGCTGAACTTCTGAGGGGAGGTCACAGAAGATGTTGTAGCTCCCTCTTTCTTCTCTTGGATCATTTGCTCTCACCAAACCAACTGTCATGCCATGAGGACACCTAGGCAGTCTCGTGGACAGGTGCCTGGGAAAACTAAGGCACCTGTCACCAACCAGCACTGCCTTGCCAGGCAGAGAAATGAACATTCTGAGCATGGATTCGCCAGCCCCAGTTGAGCCTTGAGATGACAGTAGCCCTAACTGACATTTTGACTGCAACTTAATGGGAGACCCTAGACTAGAGGATTCAGTCAAGTCACTTCTGAATCCGGGGTCCACAGAATCTGTGAGCTCATAAGTGGTTGTTGTTTATAATTGCTAGGTATTTATGTAATTTGTTAACCAGTGTAGATAATTAACACAGTAAAGTGACATGGAAAAGATACACAAGGATGTCCGTTTAAAAGCTAGGAGTGAATGCCACTTCTGTGTGTCTTGGTTGTGGACGCTTTGATCCTTCCTGGGCCTCTCAGTTCTCCTCTTTATCTGTAGACTGTGGTCACCTCCACTCTGAAAAGCTGACTGGGGCCAGGTGTGGTTGCTCATGCCTATAATCCCAGCACTTTGGGAGGCTGAGGTGGGTGGATCACCTGAGGTCAGGAGTTCGAGACCTGTCTGGTCAACATGGCGAAACCCCATCTCTACAAAAAAAACAAAAATTAGCCAGTGTGGTGGCACATGCCTGTAATCCCAGCTACTTGAGAGGTTGAGGTAGGAGGATTGCTTGAGCCTGGGAGATGCAGGTTCCAGTGAGCCAAAATCATGCCACTGCATGCCAGCCTGGGTGACAGAGCAAGACTCCATCTCAAAAAAAAAAAAAAAAGCAGATTGGGTGGATGAAATAAGAAATTGTAGGTCATAGTATAATAAAATTAGTATTGTTTTGTGACTTTTATGCCTACAAAGTGATAATTTTTTGTTAGTATATTTTGTCTGCGTTTAAATGCAACTTATGTTAATTATAAAAATTATGGGCAAGGTGAAAAAGAATGAAGGAGAAAATACAGGCTATGCCATCAATTTTCAAATATGTTAAATTTCACAGACTATATCAAAATGTCTTGAAATATCTCTCATTCCTGTATCTTCCTATTCATTTGTTCAACCATCCATCCGTAAGTCCATCCTTTACCAAATAGTTTTGGAAATTTATCTCTGTCAGGCACTGTTGGGGACCCTGGGGATAGAGTGCTGACTGGCACAGACTCTCTGTCTTTGGAGGAGCACATCTGTAGTGAAAGCAAAGGAGGAGTCATTCAAAGATCAGTAAACATGCTCATAGCAAACTCTTTACTCCAGTTGACAAAAGAGTTGGTTGGCCTTGTACTAAACACCTCAAACCTCTATGTTCATTTGGTTCCCTGTGATTTTTCACCAATCAAGCTTGTTCTTAGGAAATTGTGCTGTAGGAGTTGGGCCCTTACTCTAAATGTCCTTAGGTGACTCATAGGATACCTGTACTCAGCATGTATAGCTACTGTTGCTTCCATTCATCCTTCAAGACCTCCAGTTTTAGGATTACATCAAGTGTCTTGCTGTCCAAGTAACTGCCCTTTGCTAAAATCCAATAACTTCCGATAACCATTCCAATAACTTCTACCCCAATAACAATATGGGGTATGCAACAAGAAGTGTGTCAGTCAAGGTTCTTGGTAGCAAACAAGAATGTAGCTTGATCATCTTAAACAAAAAGGGAATTGTTTGGAAGAATATGAGGAAACTGCTGAATTAGTAACATGGTGAAGATTTAGTTAAGAATTGAGCAGAAGCTTCAGGGGCCCCTGAGGCTAATGGGCAGGGTCCATAATTAGTCAAGGCTATCCCATGGAATGAGCAGGTACCGTGTGCTGCTCTTCAGCCACTTTTTAAAAGCAGCAGAATGTATTAATCCAGACAGCAGACCCTGGGGCCAGACTGCCTGGGTTTGGATCACAGCAATTTATATATTAGTTTTGTGATATTTGTCAAATTACTTAAACTTTGTGGGCCTTAGTTTTATTATTTATGCAGTTGAGATAATACCAATTTTATCAGGCGAGATGTACATTAAATTAGATAATTCACATAGAGTGTTTAGCGCAGTGTCTAGGGCATAGACAGCACTCAATGAATGTCTGCATTATTGCATCATCCCTTCAAGATTGAAGACAACTGATTGACAGAGCCTGAGTCAGCTGCTAAGGAGCCCTTGATGAGTAAGGAAGGAGAAGGATCTTTGGTGTCCCAAAGACCATAAAACTTGAAAATAAGAAAATAACCAACCTGATTAAAAAGTGAGCCAAAGGTTATAAGAGACACTTCACCAAAGAAGATGTACAGATGGCAAATAAGCATATGAAAAGATGCTCCACATCATAGCTCGTCGGAGAAATGTAATGAAAACAGCACTAAGATACCATCACACATGCATCAGAGTGACCCAAATCCAGAACAGCAACGCTACCAAATGCTGGCGAGGATGGAAAAAGAAGAACTCTCGTTCATTGCTGGTGGGAATGCAAAATGATGTAATCCCTGTGGAAGACGGTTTGGCTATTCCTTACAAAACTAAGCATACTTCTCCCAGGCAGTCCTACAGTTGTGCTCCTCAGTATTTATCCAAAGGAGTTGAAAACTTATATCCACACAAAAACCTGCACATGTATGTTTATAGCAGCTTTGTTCGTAACTGCCAAAACTTGGAAGCAATCAAGATGTCCTTCAGTAGTTAAATAGATAAATAGACTGTGCAGCGTCCAGACAATGAAATATTCAGGGCTAAAAAGAAATGAGCTGTCAAACCATGAAAAGACATGGAGGAAACTTAAATGCATATTACTAAGTGAAAGATGCTAGCCTGAAAACACATAGTTTTTCCTTGACGTTCTGGGCAAAGAAAAACTATGGTGACAGTAAAAATATTAGTGGTTGTCAGTAGGTAGAGAATGAGGAAGAGGCAGAGTGCAGGATTTTTAGGGTAGTGAAATTACTCTGCATAATACCATAATGTTAGGTGCCATCATTATATATTTGTTCAAACCCACAGATTATGTAATATTTATGTATAACTGGGGATTGAACCAATAGAAGGTATAACATCTAGAGTTTGATGGAGAATGAACCCTAATGTGAACTCTGAACTTTGTTGAATTATGATGTCAATGCAGGTTCATCAGTTGTAATAAATGCACCACTCTGGTGAGAAATATTGATACTGGGGGATGTTCTGATGTGTGGGGATAGGGGTTTATGGGAAATCTCTGTACCTTCCTCTCAATTTTGCTGTGAACCTAAAACTGTTTGAAAAATATAAAGTCTTAGAAAAAAAAAAATCTGAGTGGATCCCTATGTAGCTTAAATAGGCTTCCAGTGCACTTAGCAGAGTTTGAATCCTGAAGTTGGTCTTGGCCCTGACTGGTGGGCCCCTGACTGCTTCCCAAGTTTCCACTTAGACCACCATCCCTTCATATTGGTTCCTGCTCCTGCTTTACCACTGCCCGCTCCCCCACATCCAGCCACTCTCACCTCAACCGTTCAACAGCTTCGAGGGTGGTCCTCTCTCAGAGCCCCTCCTCCTCCTATGGGCTCCTCTCTCTGGAGCGAACCCTTGTTTCCCTCCCTCCTTGCTCTTGGATGGGAGCTCTAATCCTGGCTGGCCTCAATCCCTTTATGGCACTTTGGAGCCGGTTAGTTTCCCCCAGCACGAGCTCTCTTAGCAGCCTGTGCTTGTCATTATTCTACTTAATACACTTGTAATGAATTAATTATTTATGTGAGAAGCATTTGAATGCTTTTCTCACCCATTTGTAAGTTCTTTTTCGTCATGTATCCCTGGTGCTTGGCAGGTAGCAGCTACTCAGATAATTGTGTGAGGAAACCTGGGCCTGATGTGGCCTCAATTTATTTATAGTAAACATACTAGATGATTGTTTAAAAGAAATGACAGTGGGACTGTATCAGCAATACAGTGGAAGAGGTTGAAATATGTATTTAGTCTCTTGAGAAAAGATCTCCCAAATGAAGTTTAGCATTTAAAGAGGGGTTCCCATAAAATATGGAAGATCATCTTTTAAATCCCAGTTTTCTCTCTTCCTCTATTCTTCTTTGTAATCACTATAATCTCCATGGAAACAGCTACTATTTCCCAAGAATTTTTTTTTCTGTTTCCTAGTTATGGTTTTTTTTTTCTGTATTAGTTAGGTTTTCCAGAGAAATAGAAGTAAGATATGGGCTTGTGTGATTATCAAATATATTTCGTAATATAATGCATGAGTTTCATGACATTATTATATGAGATAAGGGATTGGCTCATGTGATTATGGAGGCTGACAAGTCCCAAGATCTTTAGTTGGTGAGCCAGAAGCCCAGGAGAGCCGATGGTGCAGCTTCAGTCCTAGTGCTAGCTGGCTGAAGACCCAGGAAGAGCTGATGTTTCAGTTTGAATCCAAAAGCTGGAAATAACTGATATTCCAGCTTTCACAGTAAGTAAAAGATCCTTGCTAACTAGGTCCACTCTTACGATCTAATTTGGTGAGCTGAATCAAGGTCTCAAGCTAATCTAAGGAAAACCTGACAGACAGGAGGAGTCCACCCTTATTCTTGGAGGGGACAGTCTTTCTGTTCTATTGGGGCCTTCAACTGATTGAATGTGACCCACTTACAAATCAGTACATTAGGGAGGGCAATCTGATTTACTCAATCCACCAATGCCAATGTGAGTTTCATCCAAAAGTACCCTCCCCAACACACTGGGAATAAAGTTTGACCAAATATCTGGGCACCCCATAGCCCAGGCATGTTGACCCAGAAAACTAACCATCACACCTTCCCCACACAATTCTGGCACCCACCCCAAGTACTTTTTTCTTTTTTTTCAGACCTCTCTTTCCCTTCTCTGCCATATGGTTTCTCCGCTTTCTTATTTTTTTTCTTAGATTAGCTTGAGGCCTTGATGCAGTTTGCCAAATTAGATCATAGGAGTAAACCTAGTAAGCAAGGATCTTCTACTTACTGTGAGAAGAGGGATGCTCAGTTACACAGGGGATGTTCTGTGATCACTGATATTCCAAACAGCTTCCCCAGGACTCTGTCCCTGTATCCTTCTTTGTCTTCATATAACCCGAGTCTTACTTGACATAAAGTACATTTCTTTGTTGCTTTTGTTGTCTCCGCAACAGGAGGATTCCATACTCCCTGTCATTTGTTTGCTCTCTGATTCCCAGTGCTGGGAACAGCCCTTGTCTCACAGTCAGTGCTTAGTAAATACTTGCTGTGTGAATTAATTTGATAAATGACAATTTTGAAAATAAAGATGTCTTGGATTAACTAATTAGCAGTTATATTTGCGTGAGTTCTGCCTTCCAGGTTTGATATAAGATTTTGAAAGTGTATTTTTTTTTGTTTGCTTGCTTTTTGTTTCCTGTTTTTGTCCTTTATAGTGAAAGATCCAGGTATTTAAGTGGACTCCATAGAATACTGACTTAATGAGTTCAGATCACGTTTTCTGGCTCCTTTATGGAGAACGTCTTTGGAACCCATACTATCTGGTAAAAGAAAGAAAAGAGGAAAAGAAAAGAATATTTGAATGGATAGACCAGACTTCAATTTCTGTTTCAATTATCTGTTATTTCTGGAACTTTAATTTTCTATTTTATTTAGGGGCATCAACAAAATCTACTTTATGCAGATGTGATGAGAAATGAGACTTTTATGGCCTGGCATTAGGTCATTCATGGACTGTTTCTCTCCTTTCCACACAACCCCACAAACAGACAGTTATACCTTGAAATAGGACCTATTGGGGTCTTTACATTCCATTTAATGCAAGCCTTAGGGTGAGTCCTGACTCATGACTCATCAGTAGAGCAGCCTCACTGGGGCTGTAATCCCCTAACTTAATTAAAGGCAAACCATTCTCACACACAGGAATGAGGAGGTGCAGTCATGTTCTCCTGAGAACCATCATGTAGTCCTTTCTGATTTGTCGGTGGCATTGCATTAAAATCGATCAATTTCCCAAACTCCATTGCTGTCCTTGTCTTATCAAATTATAGACACAGCTAGAGCACATCAGTCTTTCCCCATGGGAGTGGGAACTCCTCAGCACAGCGGGCTTTCTGATACAATATGGTTTGTTTGGAATTCATTACTCAAGGGGGGGACTTGGTGAATTGAGGATCTATTACTTTTTACATTCTGGTTTCTGTGGAGTGCCTGGCATAGCGTCCTGGCTGCTCTCCAGAATGTTTTCGATTGTTTTTGTGCTCCTCTCTGTCTTTCTGTTTTCATTTGCTTTGTTTTATTTTGCTTTGTGTTTGGTGGTAGAGGTCAGGTTGAGATAACACAGTGGAAAAAATAGTAACTCTAGATCTGAGAGGTCTAACCTAAGTCTCAGCTACATCCTATCACTTGACATTTTTAAACCTGTTGAAAGAGGATGATAAACAGCATTCACTTCAAAGGATGTTGTATGTACCTGACACTTAGTAGTCGGTGCTCATTAAATATTTTTTGTGTTGAACAAATAAAATAGTAAACACAGAAATACAGACACACAACCAAACACATACATTGTGCCTGTAAAAAGATATTCAGCTGCCAAGCTTTTTAAAAATAATGTCCATATTCTTCTTGACATTAAAATTTTTTGTATTTCCAAACTGAAGATGCTAGGCTAAGACAAGCTATATTCTAGTTCTATTGCATACCCCTTGAACAGATCATGTAATAGTTTAAGAACATCACTTTCCAATATTTATAAAATTCAAGGGAGGAGATAATAAAATAATCCTTTACATTCTTTGCCTGCTGCATAAGTCCTTACAGAACTTGACATATAAAATATTCATCTGACTCCAATCCACATCACTTTCTGTGTCGATTTCCCAGCACTTCTCTCTCTTTTTCCCCCTTATTTTCTCCTTTCTTCCAAACTTCTTCTCTCTTCTTTGCTCCATAATTATTTATTTACTCTCTCCTCACAGAGCATATTCTTCATCAGAAGTGACTGCACTCTTTGGGTCTTCAGACCACCCCCTTCAGACAGCTGCTGAGGATGAAATATCCTTGCTTACTAGGTTCACTCCTATGATCTAATTTGAGTCAAGGTCTCAAGATAATCTAAGGAAAAAAAGAAGAAAGCAGAGAAACTATATAGCAGAGAGCAGAGAATGGGAAGGGAAGTCACAAAAGGAGAAAACCTACTTGCAGGCATTGTTTGAGGTAGTGAATGAAGCCAGCAAACAAACAGAAATTATTTCTCTCATGGAATGTATATACTAATTGGAGAAAGAATTGTTTGAAAAATAAGCGAATAATGTCTCAGGCTCTGTTCAAGGCAATGCATTGAGATCTTTACACAATAGTGGTGCTGATGGATAAAGATTCCCATTTTGGTTTCAGTCCAATCAAATGCCCCCATTCAAAGTGTCATTGCCCCACTCCTTCCCAGCTGATGCCCTAAAGCTCACAGGAGAGACTTGTGGGGTACGTGAATTCAGCTTTTCTCATGATTCTGCAACGTGCATAAGAAAATTTTAGTTCTGATTTTCAGCCTATTTTCCCTGTTACTACATGAAATAAGAGATTCTTTTAGGGCTACCCCAAAAACAAAACTTGTTCTCTCATCAGAGCTGAGTTGAATTCCAGTTATCCAGTGGGTCCCTTCTTGCATAGGTAAGCCAGCAGTAGTGTTTGCATCCCAGGAACCATGACTGCTTTAGTTATCTGTTGAATTACTTTAGAAGTACCTGGAGTGATGGAAAGCACTTGGCTACTATAACCAAGAACTGGTTCCAAATTTCAGGTCTACCTTTTTGCTCACATTATAACATTGGACAGTCAAACTTTCTAAGCACCAGTTTCTTCAGCTGTAACATGGGACACGATAATACATCCCTAGCAGCGGGGTTAGGATTAAATTAGACAGCAGCTCTGAAGCGCCTGGGAGGGCTTCTGGCACACAGTAACAGTGGAAAGTTCTGGCACTGCAGTAGAAAGTTCTTTCCCTTTTTTGTTTTGTTTTGTTGTTTTGTTTTTTGTTTTTGAGATCGAGTTTTGCTCTTGTTGCCCAGGCTGGAGTGCAATGGCATGATCTCGGCTCATTGCAACCTCTGCCTCCCGGGTTCAAGCAATTCTCCTGCCTCAGCCCCCTAATAGCTGGGATTACAGGCATGCAGAACCAAACCCGTCTAATTTTGTATTTTCAGTAGAGACGGGGTTTCTCGATGTTGGTCAGGCTGGTCTCCAACTCCCGATCTCAGGTGATCCACCCACCTTGGCCTCCCAAAGTGTTGGGATTACAGGTGTGAGCCACTGCACCCGGCCTCTTTCCCTTTTTATTAATGTTAATGCATCATCTGCATTCACAGAGACTGGAGTATCCCTGGACTACTACAGTCAAAGGGAAGCCCAACATGACATGTTCCCTCCCCCTAGCTCATGTCCTCCTCTGATGTTATGAGGTCAGCCTGTGAAGCTTTACCTTGGAGTTCAAAGATGAGACTGGTATTTGTAACTCACAGGAACCACTGAGGTCACATGGTGTAGTGTAATGAGTGTGGGATTTGGGATCAGATATGTCTGAGCTCATGCCTAATGATGACATATGTGATTAGTTAATCCTTGAACCTCATTTATTGTCCTATGTGCTCTGATTCTCTCATACTGAGCACACAGAACCGTTATGAAATTATAATTGATAATTTACATGCAGGTTCTTTGTAACCTAGAAGAATATCATCTTTGCTCTGGAGCCTCCTCAAAGATTTTTAGGGATATACACACACAAGAACCTTTGCCTTGTACAGCTCCTGGTGGATAAATAAAGGCCTCCAAATGGACAGGAAATAATCCAATTTCCATGAAAGTTAATTGAGCTCTGTGTTTTCTAAAGGCTCATAGCCTAGTGAGAGATGTCCTGAGTCAAACTAATGTGATGACCCACTTGTTTCTTCAGGTACCAATTATGGAACAAAGCCACATCTGTCACTGCTACCTGTTTGTATAGTGACCTCTTCCACCCTACCCACAAGGTTGCCATGGCAATTTTAGGTCAAGAAGATCATCTCATTGAAAGACAGGAAATGCTAATGCTAAGGAGTAAAATGCAGTCCCCAGGAAACCTGGTTTTAGTCCTTGCTAAATTTTATTAGATGGGTGAGCTGTTATCTGGTTGGGACCACCGTGTCAGGCATCATCCTCAGGTGATGTCTGCTCATCCTGGCCTGTCTTTAGCAAGAATTTAGTCCAGTGGGTTTTGCCAGAGTCCTTTTACCTGTGATGTTTTCTCTTAGCTATTTTCCATCCCTGATCCCTCTCCTACTCCTTGGTTATGCATTCCTTCCTGTCTGTGCTGTATTCAGAATTGAACCCAGTTTAAACTGAGGTATCTTTTCTCCTGTTGCAATAATCCAGAATAAAGTCTGTTTTTACACCTCTGACTGCTGTCCAGCTCTGTTTTTTCTTTGACAGAGCTCAGGAGTGCAATTCGAATTTGATTTGCAGATGTAGCAGCAATCAAGATTTAGCTGGTATTTGAAGGCACTCATATTATCACTATTTTTACTATCTTTTGTTATATTTTTTGATTCTGCCCCATGTTATTTTTGCTAAGGAAGTAGAGTTCCAGGAACTCTTGGGGAACATCTGAGCCATGGCTCTTCAATAGCCACACAGCACCTTCTCCTCGATAAGAGGTGTGGGAATTCTAGGAGCTCCTTCTTGCTTGAGAGCCCCTTGAGTAATAATTATTTTAAAAAGGCTGTTATACTAAAACTTTGCATTTAAATTGCCTCTTATTCTTAGGATGTCAAAGTGCTTTATAAACATGAATTGCTAGAAACCTTTTAGGTTAATTAAAATGAGCAGGCTTCCCCAGACAAAGAAGGTGACAGTTTTTGTACTTTTGGGTGTTTTTACGGGTGAGTGAATTGAAACACAAATAAGTTCTTTGACTAATCAAATAGAGGTGTTCTGAGAACAGGTGATTTCAGCATTAGCACACCAACCACACTCAAATTTCATTGCCCTTCAGAATTATAATGATAATAATGTAGCGATTCCTGAATTCTAGTATTCTTAATAAAAATATTTGTGCTACTATTTACTGAATGGCTGCAGTAAGCCATGCATTATGCCCGGTGCTTGGTTTGTTGTAGTGCATTGTGTTCTCACAATGCCACTCTAAGGCAGGTCTTATCTCCACTTTATGCGGCTGTAAGGTAGGATTTATCTTCACTTTACAGCCCTGGACACTCAGGTCGAAAGCAGCTGAGCAACTTGTCACAGGTCCTGTGGCTAGGAAATGGCAGAGTGTATTAGTCTGTATACACATTGCTATAAAGAACTGCCTGAGACGGGGTAATTTATAAAGAAAATATGTTTAATTGACTCACAGTACAGCAGGGCTAGGGAGGCCTCAGGAGACTTACAATCATGATGTAAGTTGAAGGAGAAGCAAGGTCCTTTCTTCGCAAGGTGGCAGGAAGGAGAAGTGCTAAGTGAAAGGGGGAAAACCATCAGATCCTATGAAAACCCACTATCACAAGAACAGCATGAGAGTAACTGCCCCCATGATTCAGTTACTTCTCACCGGGTGCCTCCCATGAGAAGTGGGGGATTATGGGGATTATAATTCAAGATGAGTTTTGGATGGGGACACAAAGCCTAACTCTGTATCACAGAGCTAGGGTTTTAGCTCATGTTTGATTGCTGTGTCTTCTTCTCTACTAATATTATTACCAAATGTTATTACTTTGTTCTCTCTATTTCTAAACTCCTAAGGAATATAACATATTCTGGTCATTAAAAGAAGCTGCTGACTTGGAATGGGAATTCAGTAATGGCAGTGAGAGGAAATGAAGTAACACTCTTGGAGGAGGTCAGAGCACAGGGCACCTTAAAAACAAGCCACGGCATTTAGACTTTATTCTCCCTATTTATGCCATCCTGTTTATCAATGCTGATCTGCAGCACTTCAAGAACTCCCAGGTTCAAGGGGCAAAGGCAAGAAAACTTCCGTCCTCTAAGAATATGAGAAGGCACTATAGTAAATATGTCACCAAAGTTTATTCTCACAACAGCTCTATGAGGCAGGTTCTCATCTCCATTGTACAGAACAAGAAATTAAGACTAAAAAATATTAAAGGATTTATTCAAGGCCGCATGGCCCTTACAAAATGTCATCAGCTCATTTAACTCTGAGACCACTTCCTGCCATGCTCCCACTGTTTGGAAAGTCACATTCTAATCAGACTTGATTCTAGTCAGGCTTTGATTCTAGTCAGAATCGAATATGCCCACCTATGTTGACATGCTGTGTAGAGGTTTTCTGTTCAACGTGAACACATGGTTGCAAACTCGTGCCTTAGTCTTTGATTCTGGGAGGAGGTCTGTGGGAACACAGACTAGCCTGGCATTGCATTTCACAGAAGACTGGACTCAGGGCCTGGTGTTCGTTCACTGGCAAAACAAGCAGGCACTTTGATCCCTGCTGTCCAACATGAATGAATACGTTTCTGCAAATATTTCTGTAGAGTAAGCCACCTTTCCACATCACATGATCGTCCACATCACGTGATCACCACCCTCTCATATCACAGTGACGCTGTGCATCACATAAAAAAACTGCCCAGGGGCATTTTCTAGAGAAATGGAAGAAGTTTTCATACAGGTGTGATTTTTTTCAGCAATTTATATCCATTGATCTTACTGAGTTCTTCCCAGAGAACATCTTCTCTTGCAGTTTCAGGTTCTCTATCATTTTAGCATTTGCTTAGTCCCTTGTTTGCCTTTCCCAATGCCCAGTTATCACATGTACGATAAGCATTCAATTGCGCACTCCCTGTATTTCACAGTGAATAAAAATGAAGGATCTGGTCTCCACCTCGTTTATGACACTGTTATTATAATATGAGACCTAATGGAGCATGCAGGTTGTTACAGAGAGTATAGTCTGAAGGTCAGGGGAAGGCAGGATGGTAGAAAACTGAAATTGCCCTGATCAAAAAGGCAATGAGAACAGTGTGGTTTTGAAATATCTGCTGAATCCAGATCCCCAGTCTTGAATCATGATTGAAATCGCTTACTTCACTTCTACTGATAAATCAGATTTGAAGTCTCTCCCACAATGTTTCAACAAAGGGGTGATAGGATAACAGCTGCAATTTAGAAAGATAATTTTGAGAGCAGACCAGAGGGCAATTAGTGACCTTCAAATATGTGTTTTGATTCATTCGTATGGGTTTTTTAAAAGAAATATTTATTGTAGACCCAAATTTGAGAGAATATTGAGGCCTGATGAGATAATATAATTGAAAATACATGAACAGTTTTAAAGTGCCATACATAAACTGTTTATAGATATTGCTACTGCATTTGATAAGTAACGTTAGTAACATTATTGCATGTGATATAATCCGATACACTAGTATTCTTATTGCATTTAAATACAGCAAGGCTACTGCATCATAAAGCAGGACACCTGTGGACATGTCAACATGCACAACTTCAGCTTCCACATCAGTAACTTGAGGATAACGCTCCAAGCTTCTCGTTAATGGGTAGGGGCATCAGTGAGATCATGTTCATTGAGATGCCAGTATGGAGCTCGGCATGTGGCTTCAGCCACCACTAACTAGCAAGATTCAAAATATTTATTTACATTGTCTGACAAAGGAACAGGTATTGTGCCAGAGGGAAACTTGTGACCCGTAGCAGGAGGGTAGAACTGCTCAGGGCATTGCATGTTCATGTCCTGGAGCTGAGAGGTGTCCAGTCTGACTGGTGTCACTGTTGGTAGTGACCCAGTACTGGAATGCACCCCCATCTACTCGAACCGTGTGCTTCATATCAACGGTAAGAAGCTGGGAATTGGCATCCCCATTTCACACACAGTGGACATATTCAGAGGTGAGTAGCGTTCCACTGGTAGTGCAGTGTCCTTAAATGACAGTAAACAACAAATGACAAAGCCCTCTTGGGGGAGAACTTTGACTGTCATCTCCAAAGAGAACAGTAGCGGTGAGTTGGTCTAATACCATGTTTTTTGTTCATTTCTTTGTTTTTGTTTTTGAGATGGAGTCTTGCTCTGTCACCCAGGCTGGAGTACAGTGGCATGATCTTGGCTCACTGCAACTTCTGCCTCCTGGGTTCGAGCGATTCTCCTGCCTCAGCCTCCCGAGTAGCTGGGACTACAGGTGCATACCACCACAGCTGGCTAATTTTTTGTATTTTTAGTAGAGACGGGGATTCACCATGTTAGCCAGGAAGGTCTCTATCTCCTTACCTCATGATCTGCCTGCTTCAGCCTCCCAAAGTGCTGGGATTACAGGCATGAGCCCTTACACCCGGCCAACACCGTGTTTTTACGCTGTAGCTAGGTAAGCTGGGGAAGGGCCATCGGAAGCGTATAATTTGGTATCTGACACTCTTTAATTGAAATCCTAAATTCTGATGCTTAATAGCTGTGTGAATCCTAGGCCAATAAATTGCTTATATGAGCCTCAGGTTCCTCATCTATAAAATCATGGGAACACTTACACCTACCTTGACTTTGAAAAGTGGAGAGCAGTCAGAGCAAATGCTCAGTGTGTGTCACCTTGTCACTTTCTTCTTTTAAGCTTTCCTGGTTATCCTCACTCCCAAAGAACATGAAGGCTCAGAATTAAATAAATCAAATAGATTCAGAAACAACATTCGATTCGTATTTAGACAGCAATTGATTTTTTTTCTTGGGTAAGAAAAATTATACATCTGCTTCTAAAATATGAAGAGTGGTGATTATGATTCATGCACACATGATTCACAGAGAAAGCTGGAGCTCAAACACAACTAATAATATTTTGTCCTTGCGACTAAAGCTTGTCTAAGCTTAGAATGTGTGTCCAGAGTTACAGCAAGAATCCAAGGGCAATGTCGATGCTGCTTTTATGCTTTTTCTGGCATAAGCAGAAAACCTCACTTTCCCAGAGCCCATCTTGCCAAGGTGGATGCATTTATGTCTTCTGCAGCTGCTCCCTTCTCTTCATCCACTTAGTTTCTATGTATGGTGGATTTCTGATAATGATGCTCAGAGCCAGACTTCACCCTCTCTGTCCTCGGTTGTTGCCATGGCTTTTAACTAATGTCCCAAACTCTGATTTCTGTCCCTCTCCAGCAAACCCATTCTGTCTCTCTCTTACTGGGATGAGCTTCTTAAATCATTGGTCAGAGGTCAACTATGTGGCTGAGAAAACAAGTCATAAACTTGAGCATTAAAGAGATTTGGGTAGAATCCTAGATCTGTCATCTCACCATGTGACCCTCAGCCACCTGACCTTCCTGAGCATGAATTTCATCACCTATGAAATAGAGATTACACTTATTTAATAATCTTTTAAAATTTTTAATTAATTTTTTGAGTCAGAGTCTCATTTTGTTACCCAGGCTGGAGGGCAGTGGCTCAGTCTCTGTCACTGCAACCTCTGCTTTCCATATTCAAGGAATCCTTCTGCCTCATCCTCCCAAGTAGCTGGGACTACAGGCATGTGCCACCACACCCAGCTAATTTTTGTATTTTTAGTAGAGATGGGGTTTCACCATGTTGGTGAGGCTGGTCTTGAACTCCTCACCTCAAGTGATCTGCCCTTCTTGGCCTCCCAAAGTGCTGAGATTACAGGTGTGAGCCACTGTGCCCGGCATTAATAATCTTTTTAAATGCACATTAAAGGTACATAGAAAATACCTTACACAGTTCCTGAAATATAGCAAGTAATCAGTAAATCTTGTTTCATTTTCAGTGACTCTTTATGGCTGGAAAAACTCAGATCTAATTTTATCATGACTTTCTAGGCCCTCCACATGTGTCCTCCACCCTTTGCTGTCTGTATACAATGGACTCCTCTCCTGCCTCTTGCCCCATTGTTCTGTCCAACTTTGTATTTTACCCATCAGAGTCCTCTGGGAACAGACCTTGGATGAATGCTATTCCATTGTCATTCCTTTTACAGATATTAAGGTTTTCTGGGGCCGTGTCACCCCCAATAAATTGAATCGAGCCAAACCACAGAACAATACCACTGTGTCTAATTTGATTATATTCATCGAGAATGTACTGTGTGATCACTCTGTATTAGATATTGTCATGGTACACGTGGATAGGAACCAGCTATGGTCATTGATCTTAAGGAGTTCCTATGCTAATACAAGATGAAAGAGCAAAATATCTACCAGTTCGATTTGATCCTCTGATCTTCTATTAGTAATGATTAGATGAGAGGTACCTGGTATTATCCCTATTTTAGGGATGTGGATGACCTGCTTAGGACAAAATAACCTGTGTAACCATACACATATGTACCAGACAGAAGGAGAAAAGTACCCAAGATGGGTACAGTGACACGTCTAGTTTGGAGGACATTTTCAAAGACTGCACAGAAGACCATGATATTAGAGACTGTTGTTTGGGAACAGGTGCAATTCAGCAGTCAGCTTGGAGTAGTGGAGACCGTTTAAGCTTTGCATCCAAAGTGCAGGAATTTGAACAACATCCAAAGTGCTTGTTCCTTACCAGCAAGTCCCTCTATCTGGAAATCTCTTTCACAGAACCTAAGGCCTGTTCCTTCTTATCATTCAGGGCTCCATTCAGGCATCATATCCTGTGAGATTCCTTCTCTGAACACGTTTTCTAAAGGAACATTTTACCTTTATGCTGACTGCAATCACTCTTCATATCCGACACTGTTGGGGTCCAATAACCTCTTTTGTGCCAACTTTGTTTATAAATGTATCCCTCCTCAACACAATTTAGGGAAGAAGGAGCCTATGCCCAGCCCCAGGGATTGTTCTGATGGGCATTAGCCAATTATGCTGGTCTCCTTCCCTTCCCAGTGGCTGGTTTAGGGAAGGACATGTGACATACGTCTGGCCAATGAAGTATGATGGGGTATTATTGAGTATCTTTGGGTGCCTCTGGGAATTATTGTGTTTTCCTCCCAAGAGAGCATTCTTAGGAGTGGCCTTTTCTCTGGAGGGATGCTCTGTTCTCGTCTTGACTCTCTGTCAATATGAGTCTGGAATATCTGTATTCCATTTTGCAAACCTAAAGGGACCCAGCCTTGCATAAAGCTGTAGCCTGAAGGCCACAGAATGGAAAGATGTGAGGATCCTGAGTCCCTCATGACAGCGATGATTCACAGGACATGACATTTTCTTCCTCTAAATCTTCAGTTATGGGGGATAATACATTTCTCTATTGTTTAAAACAGGGACAGGAAAATGTTTTCTGTGAAGGGCTATATAGGAAATATTTTAAGCTCTGCAGGCCATGTGATCTGTTGGAAGTACTTGAAGCTGTAATTGCAACATGAAAGCAGCCCTAACGTATATGTGAATACATTGGTGCAATTGTGTTTCAATAAAACTTTATTTACAAAAGCAGGTGTCAGGTTAGGTCTATGGGCCAGTTTGTAAACCACTGGCTGAAGCAATTTGAATCAGCAATATCTCGTTTTTTCAGATGAAACCATGTCCACTAGTGTATTCTCTTTCTTTACTCCCATTCATTTAATTAAGAGCTGTATTATGAGGAATTATCTACTTGTTTAGTAGTTCTCTGTCACTGGAATACAAGTCCCAAGATGGCAGGGGAATACTTTCTCTTGCCTGGCACATAAGAGAAGTTTCATTAGAGTGTAAGTGTGAGTGAGTCAGTGAACATGAGAAAGTTAATTAATCTCTTTCGTTGAGTTTTAGTTTGATTTTTCCCATTTTCAGTGGCTAATGAGAATGTTAGCTGGAGGTGAACATAAATTCTGGTGTATACCTGTTGTGTCTGTGTAAATTTCATAAGGCAGCTTTCACTCTTAAAAGTATCCTTAGATAATTAATTATATTAAGAGCAACTGTTTATAGAGGCTTACTCTGCGTGGGCATGGCATTAAGCTCATTTTATGCCATATTTCCTTTGGAAATTTTGTGATATTATTCCCATTTTAGGGATGAGGAAACTGAGCCTCAGAGAGGTGAAATAACCTATCCATGGACACACAGCTGAGGGCAGAGTTGAAATGTTTGACTCCAAAGAAAAGGTTCCTAATTATTATATTTTGGCAGATTTTATTTCCAAATATGCCTGTAATAATATTTTCTGTCTTATCCCAATTGCTTTTTTACAAGTTGACTTTATCACAGCCCCACTGGGAGGCAGGGTCTTTTTCCCCTGTCTTCAAATCCAGGTCAACTCTGTCACCTGGCTTAAAACATAGAATGTGGAAGAAGTGATCCCGTTCTCTTTTCAAAGTCTGAGCCTTGTGACATTCATGACTTCCACCGTTACCTTGTGGAATGTATCCTCTTGGAGGCCAGCACCTGCCCAGCAGGAGAGAGAGGCTATGTTGAGTGAGGCACATCCCAGCCTCAGCTGAGAGCTCCTAGGCTGGATGTGGAGTTGCCCCGCTGAGTTCTGCTTAAATACCTGATCCATAGAATGGGGAGCAAACAAAATCATTGTTCCTTTAAGCCACTGAGTTTCAGGGTGATTTTGTGCATGTGTATTCAAAATATATACCTAAATGTCTTTGCAGTGTTCCTCTGAGCTTTGGAAGAAGCATATGCCAAACATCTTACTGGGTGTGTGGCACATAATAGGTGATGAATAGTGACTCTTGTTATCAATATAGCCTTTTGTTATGGATTGACAGGGATCCCTATTAAGACTTATGAATATGTGGCTCTCTAAGGAGGTAGCTTTTATGGTGGAGGGAGCCTGGCATAAAAGTGCCAAGAATTAGTGGGTTCTAAGTTTGCTTCCTGTCACCATTAGCTGTGTGACCTTGAGTGCATTGCTTGACCTCTCTGTGCTACAGTTAACACACCTGCAAATTGAGGAGAATATTCTTTGTCCTCTTAGCATCAGACGAAGTAATGCAGGTAGGTTATTTGGCAGTTGTGTTGACAACAATAGTCAATACAGGAAATGGAAACAGCACGAGCAGAGTAAGGTGCTTATGAAACAGCAGCCGTTTGTTTCTGAGTAAACTTCCTAAAGGGTCAGGAGGAGACAGAACTGGGAAGGCGGTGAAGGGATGGAATACCATGTGAAAAATTTACACTAAATTTGTAAGCACTGTAGTCCTTCTTTCTCTAGAAAGTGCTGCCGTGGCTGGAATTTCATACTTCTGGCACACTGTTAAAGAAACTGGGCATAGAAGAAAGAGTTTTGCATAAAACAAAACCCACAAAGATGGGGCCTAAAACCCATTGTCACCCTATCTTGCTGTATGACTATATGACCTAGAATTTATCTTCTCAGGCCTCAGTCAGTTTATTTATCTAGTATGGTAGTTGGAGAGCATTTCTAAACAGGGCCTTCGGGATGTTAAAAAAAATAGTTCTAATTTTTAAAGTATCTAAGAGCAAATCTCTCTTGTCAGGATAGCGCCTTTGATATCTTCTCTGGACGGGCTGCCAACATCTCTACCTCTGCTGTTCTATTTGTAAGCTAGTGTTTTAACCCAGCTTAAGACACAACACAATCATCATATTGGATTTGCAAGTAGTCATTAACAGAAAGCTGTCCTTGCTACAAGCTTGTAAAATTGCTATAAAGGAACTGGAGAAGATGCTCTGAAAGCAAATTAGCGTTTCAGAGAAGCAGCTGGAGTTAGTCAGCTTTCTCATTTCTTTTGTCATCAACAAATTGTCGTTTGCTTCCTTTAGGTGCCAAGAAGGTGCAGTTAAAATAGAGCTCATCCACATGGGGCTTGTATTTAGACATATCCACATTGTTCTCCAACAACGGTCGTAGCCAGAAGGATAGCAGCAATAATGGTGATGATAATAAAAGCCAATTCAAGGGAGATCTATTTGACCACCAAAATATACCATGCCAGTTTTCTAGGATATGGGGTCAAGGTGTGAACAGGACACAGTCCTATACTTGTATTACTCATAAACTATAGGAAAATAAATTACAGTACAGTGAAGTGAGGGCAAGCGCCGAAGTACAAATCGTGCCAGGTGACTTAATTCTGCCTGAGGAATAGGAAACCTCAGACCTCTCCAACTAGATCCAATGCCCCATTATACTCTTTTAAAGATACCCATATTTTTGGTTCATAGCATTTACCACAATTGGAAATTGCATTTGAGAGTGATGCATGTGAGCCCTCCCCTTCCCCCACTAAAGAAGGTAAGCTCTGAAGAACAGGGAGTATGACTTTTTGTTCACCATTGAATCCCCAGTACCTTGGCCACTGCTTCCTATGTATCAGGCCCTCCGGGGCAGTTTGTGGAACAAAATAGAGGAGTAAATGATCTCATAAGACTTCCCAGAGAATGAGATATTCAGATAAATTTTGAGGTATAAATAGAAGCCTGCATCCAAAACAGCAGAAATAAAGTAAGTCTAAAAATAATGACAGTTTAAAAGGAAAGTGGGGACCTCATTAGCCCTTTGTTACGGATTGGAAGGAATCCCTACTAGAGACTCATGAACACATGGATCTTTAAGGAGGTAGCTTTTATGGTGGAGGGAGCCTGGCATAAAAGTGTCAAGAATCAGTGGGTTCTATGTTGGCTTCCTGTCACCATTAGCTGTGTGACCTTAAGTGTATTACTTGATCTCTCTGAGCTACAGTTAGCACACCTGCAAATTGAGGAGAATACTCTTTGTCCTCTTAGCATCAGATGAAGTATCACAAGTAGTTTATTTGGCAGCTGCAGATGACACTTTCCAGAATCGTGACTCCAATTTTATGATTTCTCTGTGACACAAGATATGAAACAATGGCACTGAAATACATCTCTGCCTCAGTACCCCAGCTGTAAATAGAGAAATCATAATTATGTTACAAGCAGAGACAGCCTGATATCTGGATCTATCATTCTGAAAGTTTGTAATTTCAGTAGTCAATTACTAGTTAAGATAGTTTGGGGATCAGACTCTACTAGATGTGGTTTTGAATCCAAGCCCTCTAGGTCCTAATTGTGTAGGATAGATCTATGCATTACTTAGTCAATGGGAGACTTTGTTTCCTTATTTGAAAAATGGGAGAATAATGCCCAATTCCCATCATTTTTGTTAATTTATTTTATTTTTCTATTAAAGTATCAACAGACTATCAATACTGTTCCAGGGGATGATTTGATTATAAATTAACAGAAAACTTTAGCCCAAAGCATGGCATCCAACCAAAGGAAGCCTATTATGATTGTGATGCTGTTATTGCTGTTGGAGAAGTAGGTAAAGCATAACAGGAGTTAAAAAGAGGAAGAGGACTTTGAAGAAATAGGTGTGCTTTGGACAGGTTGGTGGATGAGAATTCTGAGAAGATGGAACTATCTGGGTTGCGACCAGGCGAAGAATTACATGGGGTGTGTTTGGGTTGAGTAGGAAGTTTGTTATGACAAGAATAAAAGGTGTATCAAAGAAGTACAGACAATATAAATGAAAATATGGAAAATGTTCAGGGAATGATGTAACATTGATTTCAACAACAATGTACAATCTATTGTACATTCTCGGGACCTGATTGGCGTAGCTATGTTATGTATTATGTTTAGATCTACTCTTAATAGGTGCTGCTGTACATTTTCTAAACAAGGTAGTGGTCAAACCTTAATGTAATAGCATTTATAGAACACCTTTACTCACTCACTCACCCATTACAAGTAGTTATTATGCTGGTAAGTTGTTGCAGTGTTAAGTTTTCCAATTTAATTCTCACTTTCACTTGGCAAAAGTAGATATCATAATACTTGTAGGTCAAGGTTCAGAAAACTTCTGTTTTTGAAAGATAGTTTTTGTTTTGGGATAAAAAGTAGGAAATTTTGGAGAAATCAAAAGCCATGTCTCAAAATTTGGTGCCGTATAAGAAACTTTTAAATATTTTATTAAAATCTACATTTGTAGAATGCATATATATTTGTAGAATTCATACATATAGGAATATATATATTAAAAATCTTGATGAATTTTCCCAACTCAAAGATTCAGTTTAGTGCCCAGATTAGAAACAGAATATAACCTACACCCACAAAACTCCCTTTGTTCCTGCCTACACATACACCCCCTCTTCCCCACTACCAAATGTATTTACAATCCTGACTTACAATACCATAGGTTAGTTTTGACGATTTTTGAACAGGTTTATACAAACAGGATCAGACAGTATATATTTTTTCTGTTTGGCTTCTTTTGTTCAAGCATTATTATACAATTAGTCCAAATTACCATACGGAATAGTATTTTATTCTACTATAATATATCATAATTCTTGTCTCATAAGTCAAGGTTCAGAAAACTTCATTTGTATCTTGGGAAGATAGTTTTTCATTTCAGGATTAAAAAATAGGAATTTTTGGAGAAATCAAGTTAAAAGCCATATCTCAAAATTCAGTGCCATGTAATACATTTTTAAATATTTAAAAGGTAGATATAATTCTTGTCTCATAGGTCCAGGTATATATGTTTAGGTCTACTATTAATAGATTCTTAGTAGAATAATAGTATCTTAATACTATCTTAATAGAATAGTATTTTATTCTCTTTGCCATGAAGTGTTTTAAAGTATGACTCTACCACAATTCAGTTACCCATTGTAATGATATTTGTATAAATTACAGTATTGGATCATTATAAAACTGTTGATAGCATTCTCATACGTATCTTTTAATGCATATGTATATATATTTTGTTGAATATTCTAAGAATGACACAGTTATGTAATAGAGTATATGCCTGTTTAGTTTCGTTAGATAATGCTGGTTTTCCAAAGTAGCCATACCGATTTACACTTCCTCCAGCAATATTCAAAAATGTCAGTCACTTCACATCCACATCCACACTTGGTAGTCTCTGCTTTTTTATTTTAGCCATTCTGGTCAGTGTGAAGTGCCATCGTATTATTATGTTAATTTGTGCTTACTGATTACAAATGAAGTAGTACGTAGTCTTCCTTGGTACAATATTTTCATGTACAACTTGAAGCTTAGATTTTTTTCTGGTTGTGCTTACAATATTACACATACATATATATGTGTGTGTGTCTGTGTGTATAGTTTTTTTTTTTTTTAATTTTTTTAATTGAGATGGAGTCTCTATTACCTAGGCTGGAGTGCAGTGGCACGATCTTGACTTACTGCAACCTCCACTGTCTGGGTTCAAGTGATTCTCATGCCTCAACCTCCTGAGTAGCTGGGACTACAGGTGTGCACCACCACACTTGGCTAATTTTTTTTGTGTTTTTAATAGACACGGGGTTTTGCCATGTTGGCCAGGCTGGTCTCAAACTCCTGATGTCAGGTGATCTGCCCACCTCAGCCTCCCAAAGTGCTGGGATTACAGGCGTGAGCCACCGCGCTCTGCCCCATATTATATTTGTGTTCTCTAGTTCCTGTGAACTTTTCTGATAGTGTAAACTGGGCATCATTCTCTCATGTGGCTTCAGCACCTAGGACAGTACCTGACCAACAATTGTTTGACCAAAGTTCAGGAGAAAGCACAGGACCTACACTGAGAAACAGTTGAAGCCAGGATGAAAAACCAAGCCTGTCTGTGTTCATTCTACTCTGAAGAGGGTGAACAAGGCTTAGCTTGCTCTTTCTTCTCCATTGCACTAGAATCATTCCAAATGGAATGTTCATTTAAGCCAATGAGTGGAGCTGCTGTGAACAATGGGATTCCAGTGTGGCCACGATAGAGAGCACACTTTCAGGAGCCACAGCTGCTTTCTCTCTGGACAGTTTATGAATACATAAGGAGGCTCTGTTCCCCACTCCCTTCGCAACTGCATCTTACTGGTGAGAAGCCTTATTCAGAATTATATTTACCTTCTCACCAACTTCATGTGATGTTTCCAAGCAAATGCTTGTGGCCTGAAAGGTATGTTCTTTGAGATCTTGTCCTGCTTCTCATTTGCTCTGTTTGAACTTTGGTCAGATTGCTTGTGCTCTGAGTCTTTTCCATCTGTGATACTAGGCAGTCTCACCCACATCAAAAGCCATTGTAAGGATCAAATGTATGCATGTGTATAAAATACTCAGGAGAGTTCATGGCAACAAGTGAACACTCACTCAATATCAGCCCTTATTATTATTAGTTAAAAATATGTAATACTTGTATACATTATGATAGCTCTTATGAATAGTGATAGTGGAGCATGTCATTTTGAAATTAAGTCAGAGATAAGGATGACCATGTTGTGGCCCACCATGGCTTTGGGGTGAATTTCAGACAGACTTATTCTGAAGTTAGAGACTGGGAATGAATCTGTGACAGACTTGTTCTGAACTGAGAGACAATCAATGGAGTTGACTGGCTTGTTGAGCATTACAAAGGTTAAATGGTAGCAATGTATTGTATTGTACTTTGAATAGCAACCTGAGGAATGAATAATATTCATAAAATTCAATGTGATGTATGGTTGAAAAATGTCATTGTTTGTAATTTTAGAAAGAAAAGACAAAATTGAGTCCTAAAAGTTTTACCTACTCTTTGTAATATTATTCCACCCATCAGTTTATTTGTTGAGACAATGAGTAAGTATTCAATAAGTAGAGACGTTAAAATCTAGTGGAATGGATAAGAGTTTTGGTGTAAGGCATATATGAATTTGAATTTTAGAGCCATTGCTTCCTAATTGTGGATCCTTGAACAAACTACATAACCTGACAGAGCCATAATTTTCTAGTGTTAAAATAGGGAGAGCACTGGGAGGTTGTAAATATTCATTGAGATAATGCATAGAAATTGCTTAGTCTGACAAGAACCTACTTTATCAAGGGTAAATTTTAAAATGGATACCTATTTGTGTAGATCTTTGTGCTAGAATCTAAGAAAGTATTAAAGATACACAAATCTAGATGTCTTTCTCCCTGAGTAGAGAGTGAAGCATTTTTTTTTCTTCCAACTTTTATTTTAGGTTCAGAGGGTACAAGTACAGATTTGTTACATAAGTGAGTTGCCTGTTGTTTGGGTTTGGCTTACAAATTATTTCATCACTCAGATAGTAAGCATAGTACTCAACAGGTAGATTTTCAATCCTCACCCTCCTCCCACCATCTACCCTCATGTAAGCCTTTGTGTTTGTTGTTTCCCTATTGGTGTGCATGTGTAATCAATATTTAACTCCCACTTGTAAGTAAGAATATGTGGTCTGTGGTTTTCTGTTTCTGTATTAATTTGCTTAGGACAATGGCTTCCAGCTGCATCCATGTAGCTGCAAAGAACATGATTTCATTCTCTTTATGACTGCATAGTATTCCATTGTGTATATTAACCACATTTTCTTTATCCAGTCCACTGTTAATGGACATGTATGGCAATTACATGTCTTTTTGCTATTATGAAAAGTGCTGCAGTGAACATGTGAGTGTATGTGTCTTTATGGTAGAAAAATGTATATTCAATTGGGTATACACCCAATAACAGGATTGCTGGGTCGAATGGTCATTTTTTAGTTTTGTTTTGCTTTGAGAAATCTCTAACCCAAACTGCTTTCTACTGTGGCTTAACTAATTTATATTACCATCAGCAGTATATAAGCATTTTTTTTTTGACTTTTTAATTGTACCATTCTGACTGGTATGATATGATACCTCATTGTAGTTTTGATTTGAATTTCTCTAATGATTAGTAATGTTGAGTATTTTTAGAAGTGTGTGTTCATGTCATTTGGCTTTTCTTAATGGGGTTATTTATTTTTTGCTTGTTGGTTTACATTTCTTATAGATTCTATACATTAGACACTTGTTAGACAAATAGTTTGCAAATATTCTCTTCAATTCTATCAGTTTTCTGTTTACCCTATTAATAGTTTCCTTTGCTGTGCAGATACTCTTTAATTAGGTCCCACTTGCCTATTTTAGTTTTTGTTACAATTCCTTTTGGAGCCTTCATCATGAAATCTTTTTGAAGGCCTATGTCCAGAATGGTATTTCCTAGGTTTTCTTCTAGGGTTTTTAAGGTTTCAGGTTTTATGTTTAAGTCTTTAATCCATTTTGTGTTGATTTTTTTGTGTATAGTGAAAGGGGAAGTCCAGTTTCAGTCTTCTGCTTATGGCTAGCCAGTTATCCTAGCACAATTTATTAAATAGGGAGTCCTTTCCCATTGCTTGTTATTGTTGACTTAGTCAAACATCCAATGGTTGTAGGTGTGTGGCTTTATTTCTGAGTTCTCCAACCTGTTCCATTGGTCTTTGTGTCTGTTTTTGTACACATACCATGCTGTTTTGGTTTCTGTAGCCTTGTAGTATAATTTGCAGTTGGGTAATGTAATGCCTCTAGCTTTTTTCTTTTTGCTTAGTATTGCCTTGGCTATTCAAACTCTTTCAATTTCATATGAATTTTAGAATAGTTTTTTCTAATTCTATGAAAATGATATTGGTAGTTTGATAAAAATAGTATTCAATCTGTAAATTATTTGGGCAGTATGAACATTTTAACAATATTTATTCTTCCTATTCATGAGCATGTAATGTTTTTCTATTTGTTTGTGTCATTTCTGACTTTTTTCATCAGTGTTTTGTAATTCTTGTAGAGATCTCTGACGTCCATGATTAGGTGTATTCCTACGTGTTTTATTATATTTGTGGCTATTGTGAATAGGATTGCATTTTTTATTTGGTTCTCAGCTTGGACATTAATGATGTATAGAAATGCTGATTTTGTACATTGATTTTTTTTAATCTTGAAACCGTGCTGAAATTGTTTATCAGTTCTAAGAGCCTCTATGCAGAGACTATGGGGTTTTCTAGGTATAAAACCATATCATCTGTGAAAACAGATAATTTGACCTCCCCCTCTCCCTATTTGGATGGCTTTTATTTCTTTCTCTTGCCTTATTGCTCTGGCTAGTACTTTGAGTACTATATTGAATACTTGTGGTTAGGTTGGGCATTCTTGTGTGGTTCCAGTGCTCAAGGGGAATGCTTCCAGGTTTTGCCCATCTAGAATTATGTTGGCTTGTAGGTTTGTCATAGACATCTCTTATTATTTTGAGGTATGTTCCTTTAATTCCTAGTTTGTTTAGGGCTTTTAATATAAAGGGAGGTTGAATTTCATTGAAAGCCTTTTCTGTGCCTATTGAGATGATCATGTATTTTGTGTTTTTAGTTCTGTTTATATGATGAATCTCATTATTGATTTGTGTCTGTTGAAACAACTTTGCATCCTAGGAATAAATCCTACTTGGTCTTGGTGGGTTAGCTTGCTGATGTGCTGCTGGATTTGATTTGGTAGGATTTTTACATCTATGTTTATCAAGGATAGTTGCCTTTTTTTCTTTTTGTTGTGTCTTTGTCCAGTTTTGGTATTATTAATAGAATGATTCTGGTCTCATAGAATGAGTTAGAGAGGAGACCCTATTCCTTGATATTTTGAAAAACTTTCAGTAGTTTTGGTATCACCTGTTCTGTCTATATCTGGTAGATTTTGGCTGTGAATCTCTTTGATCCAGGCTTTTTATGGTTGGTAGATTTTTAAATTATTGATTCAATTTTGGAATGCATTATTAGTCTCTTTGAAGTATTCAATTTATTGCTGGTTTAACTTTGGGACATTTTATTTTTTCAGGAATTTTATCAATTTCTTATAGGTTTGCATGCATAAAGGTGTTTGTCTTAGTCTCTGAGTGTTTTTTTTTTTCCTGTATTTCTGTTGAGTCAGTGGTAGTGTCACCTTTGTCATTTCTGGTTATGATTATGTGTATCTCCTCCCTTTTTTCTTTATTAGTCTGGTTAGAGGTCTATCAATATTACTTATTTTTTCAAATTCAGAAATTTAGCTTTTGGTTTTGTTGATCTTTTGTATATATTTTTGTATCTTGATTTCATTCACTTAATCTCAATTTTGGTTATTTCTTTTCTTCTGCTAGCTTTGGAGTTCATTTGCTCTTGTTTTTCTGGTTCCTCTAGGTGTGATGTTAGGTTGTTAATTTGAGAATCTTTCTATAACTTGTTAACGTAGGCGTTTAGCATCATTAACTTTCTAACACCACTTTAGCTGTATCTCAGAGATCCTGGTAGGTTGTATCTTTGTTTTCATCAGTCTCAAAAAATTTCCTGATTTAATTTCATTCTTCATCTAAAAGTTATTGAAGCACAAATTGTTTGATTTCCACGTAATTCCATGGTCTTGAGAGATCTTCTTGATATATTTTTTTAAATTGTGCTGTGATCTAGAACATGGTTGACATAATTTTATTTTTAAAAATTTGTTGAGAATTGCCTTATGGTGAAATACGTGGTTGATCTTAGAGTATGTGCCATGTGCAGATAAGAATAATGTGTATTCTCTTATTGTTGGGTGGAGTGTTCTGTAAATGTATGTTAAGATCACTTTGCTAAAGTGTCAAGTTTAGGTGCCAAATATCATTGTTAGTTTCCTGCCTTGATGACCTGTCTAACATTATAAATAGGGTGTTAGAGATTTCTGTTGTTATTGTGTGACTATTTAAGTCTCTTTATAGGTCTCTAAGAACTTGTTTTATGAATCTGGGTGCTACAATGTTGGGTGCCTATATATTTAGTATAGTTAAATATTCTTGTTGAGTTGTACCCTTTATCGTTATGTAACACCCTTCTTTGTTTTTTTTTTTTTTTTGATTGTTGTTGGTTTAAAGTCTGTTTCTCTGAAATGAGAATAGCAACCACTGCTCTTTTTCATTCTTTTACTTTGAATCTGTGGGTGTCATTGCATGTCAGATGAGTCTCTTGAAGACAGCATACAGTTTGGTCTTCTTGCTTCTTTTTCCAACTTGCCACTCTGTGCCTTTTAAGTGGGACATTTAGCCTGTTTATGTTCAAAGTTAATATTCATATGTGAGGATTTTATTCTTGTTATCTTGTTGTCACCTAGCTATTACATAGACTTTATTGTATAGTTGGTATAGTGTCAGTGTGCTATGGGCTTAGGTATGTTTTTTTATGGTTGGTGACAGTGTTTTTTCTTTCTATATTTAGCCCTTCCTTAAGGACTTCTAGTAGGGCAGATCTGTAAAAAAAAATCCTTTTCAGATCAAGGAAACACTAAGGGAATTTGTTATAAATTTGTCAACAAGTTCCCTTTGTTAACAAGTTCCCTTGGTGTTTGCTGGTGTGAAAAGGATTTTATTTACCTTCACTTACGAGGCTTAGCTTTGCTGGATATAAAATTCTTGGTCAGAATTTCTTTTGTTAAGGATGCTGAATATATACGTGTAATCTCTTCTGGCTTGTAAGGTTTTTGCTGGGAGTTCCACTGGTAGCCTGATGGAGATCTCTTTCTACATTACCTGCCTCTTCTTCTAGCTGCCTTTAATTTTTTTTTTTTTCATGTTGACCTTGGAGAATCTGAATGACTATGTATCTATAACTAATTTTGAATGGTGGTCTTGTGTAGTATCTCACTGAAGTTCTCTGAATTTTCTGAATTTGTATATTAACTTTCTAGTGAGGCTGGGGAAATTTTTATGGACAATATCCCCAAATATGTTTTCAAAGTTGCTTGCTCCCTCTCTTTCTGAGATGCCAATGAGTAGTCATAGGTTTGGTCTCTTTACATAATCTCTCATTTTCCCAAGTTTTGTTTATTTTTAAAAATTCTTTTTACTTTTGTCTGACTGAGTTGATTTGAAGAATCAGTCTTCAAGCTCTGAGATTCTTTCACCAGCTTTGTCTACTCTGCTGTTAATACTTCTGATTAGATATGAAATTCTTACAGTGAGTTTTTCAGCTCTAGAAGATCATTTTTGTTTTTTCTTAAAATAGCTATTTTATCTTTCAGCTCTTGTATACATTTTACTGGATTCCTTAGATTCCTTGGATTGGGTTTCAACTTTTTCCTGAATCTTGATGATATTCATTATCATCTAGATTCTGAATTTGATGTCTGTCATTTCAGCCAATTTAGCATTGTTAAAAACCATTGCTGGGGAGCTAGGGCACTCATTTGGAGGTAAGAAGACTTTGGCTTTTAGTGTCTCCAGAGTTCTTAGGCTTATTTTTTCTCTTGTGAGTGGATTGATGTTCCTTAAATGTTTAAAATTACTGTCTTTTGGGTGGGATTCTTTAATGCTTTTGAGGGTTTGACTGTGGTGTAAGTTGGGCTTAGTTAATTGGCTTCATTAACTAATGAAGCGTTTATTTCAGGGGTTCAAGACTTAGCTCAGCACTCTTGAGCTGTGTGCTCTAACAACGGGGGTCTGGGACCAGGCCTGCATACTTTTCTCTCTGGCCTCTCGAGGTTATGCACCTGCTGTGTTGGAGGGGCCAAGGTGTCACCAGTCCATTGGTAACAATACTGTCATGGGCAATGCTGGCAAGTGTGCTTCAGCAGAGCAGTGGTGGGGCAGTGGCTGGTCCCATGCACACTGCATGCCAGTGGCAAAGTTAGCACATGCATGCACACTGGTAAAGCATCCAGGGGAGGTTGTGGGTGAGTAAGCACTGGCAAAGCCACAAAGGAATGCTGCAGGTGAGTGCACACCAAGAAAGCAGCAGTGGGAGAGGGTTGTGGATGGTGAAGTCCTGCCTACAGAAGCTCTCCAACTTCAGACAGGTCTGCCAGTGGAAGAGCTATGGTGAAGGCCACTGGAAAGTGCCTTGGCTAGGAAGCTGAGGCTGTGTTGCAAGTAGGTGCTGCCAGGCAGGAACTCCGGGATAAGCCAACAGATGAGGATAGTCAGATCAGACTGGTCCCATCCCATGAGCAAGATAGCCCTGCTCTGTTCAGGTCTGTCAGTCAATAAGCTAAGCCACCTAGAAGAGTATGGTGAGCCTAGGAGGATGAGCACCAATGACTGTGCTCCACTACAGTTGTTCCCAAGCCACATCTGGCTACATGCAGGCTGGAGTTCTTTCTCTGCCATCTCTCCAGGTAGTTTCCTGCCAGATTAAATGTCCACTGGGGTTGTGGAATCTCCTAAAGCTAGGATTCTGGAGGTCCATGGTGAGACTGGGCTACTCCATGCCTCTTTCACACACCACTTCCCAAGGACCCACCCTGGGCCAGGAATGAGTCCTGGTGCTTGGCACCCCCATGCAGGGTTTCTACCTTCCTCTCCTTTTAGCCTGGCGTCTGCAGCTTCCCTCTATTCACTCTCAGTGCCTTCTTTGTGAAGATCTGTTTGGAGTGTGCTGGTGGTCTGGTATCTTGGTGGAAGAAGCTCTCTCTGTCCACATCTAGTCAGCCATCTTGCTCAAAAGTAAAGTCTTGGAGGATAGGAATCGTGTTTGTTTGGTTTCAGCCTAGTATCTCCAGTGCTTAGAAGACTGTCTGACCTAAATTGGTGCATAATAACTAATTTTTGAATGAGTGAATAAGCAAGACATAAATATGAAGGGGAAAAGATAGACTAAAAGGATGATATATCATACAAGAAAAGTGAGACATTAAAATATGATTATGCATATTATTATATTTTATTCTAGCTATATTAGACTGGATGAAATAAAACAAGTACAAAACATTGTCCTAAGCATGCTACAGGTATTATATATTATGTAAGTCACATGCCCTTAGAACGTGACTACATTAATATCTTATTTTGCAAATTAAAGGTTCCAGGAGGTTAGAGAAATTGCCAAGGATCGTGTAACTGGTAAGTGGCTAGTCTGTTTGACTTAAGCTCCTGTGCTTTAACCTCTCTGTCACTCTGCTTCACTATTCTAGTTTTGTCCTCTAAAAGTACAGAGAATTGAGATCTATTTTGTCCTGGGAGATCAAGGGAAAGTGCCATCTAAACTGTGCCTTACAAACTGAGCTGAATTTTGATACATGAGGCAGGATGAAGAAAGAGACTCTTGCAGACTGGGCAAAAATTGAAGACCAGGCATGATTGATCCAAGGGGAGGGGAGAGGAGGTTGTCTGAAAGGCTGGAGGGAACATTGAGGCTAGCAAAGGGGATTGAGGGAAGAACAGAGAGGACCTTGAATGCTATGCCAAAGAAGCTGAGTTTTAGTTTCTAGGCGTTGTGAAACCAATGGAGATATTTGATAAAGAAGTAACCATGTGAAACATATTTCAGGAGGTGGGCCTGTGGGGATGTGAAAGATTAGAGCAACTTGTTACTATGTCACTGTCATTCATTCTCAGATGCTGGAACGTGTTAGGATTCCCCCTTGGGCCATATTGTTTTGATTAGCTCTTCACACTAATGAACTCCCTCTTGCCCTTCTGTCTTCCACCAATTAAATTATTGATGATCTCCTACAAAGTCATCCTCGGCTTTTTTTCTTGGGAAGCTTCATGGAAAATGGAAAGAGCTGTGACATAGATTCAGGAGACCTGGACTTCCCACCTATCTCTGCTGCTACTTTGCTGTGTCTGGTAGTGTCTCTCTCCATCCTTGGGCCTCAGGTTCCAAACTCTAAATTGAGAGAGCTGGCCTGGAAAGTTCCATACTGGGCAAAGATTCTATGATTAAATCATTTGTCATTGTCACCACGAGAGCTAAACTGGGAGCTGGGAGAGCACTGTGAGAAGGTCAGGGTCAGTTCAACATCATGAGAAGGGAGCTGTTAATAACAGGGCACCTGTTTTGGGCCAGATGCTATGTGAGTCCCTTTTCTCATGGTGATACAACCCACCAACTTAGATTCGCAAAAATGGAGCTGTTTTTCTAAAACCTCATTTTTATTCTAATCTCCAGGCCATAGATAACAACCACAACAAAATCAAGAATGTCTCCTCACTTTTCTGTGAGGTTGAAACCAAGTTCTTGGGTTTCCAGAGAGCTGCAGTATTGGAGTTGAGAAATGAGTGTGGGGATTGAGTATTTAGCTTCTGATTACTATCTTCCTCACCAGCATCCTGTGAGTTTTACATCTGCCCATAGGATCCTCAGTCATTAACTTCTCACTGCTTATCCAGAGTTGCTACTTCTGGATCCCTGGAGCCTTTAAAGTCCTTTGATAGGAAACCATTTGCTGCTTGGAGAACTCAGGGATTTGCTGTGTGCCCAAGTTCAAAGCAGGGATGAGGAGATAGATAATCTCTGCACAGAGATTCCTCCAAGTCATTGCATGTGTTTTCTTAGAATTAGGACACTCAGCCAGGTTTGAAGGTGGGGTAAGAGCATGCATGGAGCCTCTTAGTTGGGGACTGTTAAGTGCTACAGCCATCTTCACTTCCCCTTTGACTCTGTCTTAGATTCTCCTAGTCCAATCAAACTCTCCCCAGCTTTTAGGTTGGGCAGTGGGGGAAAATTAACCACTTAATAATCGGTTGAAGCTATTATTCGTGGCCAATTCCTTGAGTGTTGAATTTTGTTATTAAATTAAAATCTTGCCCATTAAATTCAAAAGTCTGTTTGAAAACCTAAAATTAGGATCAACTATTCTCTTCTTATGTCTGCAGTTCTAATGCACCATCTCTTTTGGGGGGTGTTTCAGGAATGCAGAATGCCCAATGGCCCTAGATTGAAGGTAGAACAGGAACAACAGTCTGTGCTAGAAGAAAACATCTCTTCATGTTTCAAAGTTGTTCTCCATTCATGTTATTTCCTGTGATTGCCGCTATCATCCTTGATAGAAGGCCATGAAGGCGTGTATGGTTTGAGTTGTACAGATGGGAAAATTGAGGCTCAGTGGGTGAGCTGACTTGTCACAGGTCACATCCTAGAAAAGAATAAATCAGATATCCCCTCTATTCATTATTTAGGTGGGAAACTGAATGAACTGTCTCAAGTGCTAATGAGCTTCTTATATTTGGGTTATGTGTGTGTGTGTGTGTGTGTGTATTTGTGTGTAAACAAGGGGGTTTAAGCAGATTGTATTATTAAATTATCACAGACAGTCTTTGGTCTCAAAAGTCATTGGTCCGTAGACATTTCTAAGGTTGTAGAAGTTTGGATACTTCATGCTCTCGCTCTTGACAATAATGTTGATGTTAGAGGTGGGATATTGGGAAGTGAGGGGTGTAGGCCTAGACAAGGCAAGAGCGGAGGTGAAAAATGCTTGTCATCCACCCACCAAGTTTATTCTGCATGTTTTACCATGTCATCTCATGAGTTCTCAAACGCTAAAGGAGGAGGGCCAGATTATCTGCCTTGCTGAACTGCACTGATAGTAACAGCAAACTGGGCACAGGCTGAGTATGGAACTGGCTGAAAGAGTATGAGTTTTCTTCTGGTTACTCTCTCTTTCAACACAGAATTGAGCAGTTTTCAGGTTTATGTTGAAATTGTCAGCACGACATTCAAGGGAAAATTGGTTTTGCCATTCTTCTTGCTTTATTGGATTTATTCATTTATTCAATGAAGAGTAATAAGCACTGAAGATGTTAGATGACTATACTATGGCCGTTGCTCCAGAAAGTTTATAATGATTTTAGAAAAAATGAATAATTTCAGGTAGTCGTATGTTCTAGGTTCTTTCGAGATCTCAGAGAAGGAGCATGTAGTTCAAAGGGAGGTTTTTAAGAGAAGGTTTCCTAAATTGCTGGATAAGATGACCTTTAAAGTGGTATTATTAAAAATACAGCATAATTACTAGAAGGTTGGATGCTATTTGTGGCAGGGGGAATAGATGAACAAAGACTTGGAAGTATGAGAGGGTGATGAGACAGGGGAAACTCTACACTGGAAAGTACCAGTAAGGAATGAAGAGCGAGGGATGGGTGAAAGGAGTTACAGGAGAGTAAGTCAGAGGGAAAAACTTCATCAATGCTATTCAAAACCTGTTCAGTGAACTGCTTTATGTCTTCCATTTTGTTATCTTCTCTCATGAAGATAAGAGGCTATAAGAACAAAATAAAAATATAGGGAATTATAAAACTTCTGAACTAACAGGAACACTGTAGAGGTCACTCAACCATACAGAGAGGAGGCTTGATAGTTTTTGTTGACCGAGCATCTCTGATGTATTAGATAATGTCCATCCTGGCTTAGACTGCCCAGAAAACACAGCCCAAAAAAGGCTTCTGCACATACAGTTTTGGGAGGTGTGATTCCAGGGAGCAGGAGAGAGAGTCAGGAAGCAAATCACAGAAGGAGAGATTGCTGATGCAGGTGTTGCCAGGTGGCTGTCTCTGCAGGTATTGTCGCATACTTTCACAGTTACCATACAGCAGCAGTTCCTGAAAAGCAGGAAGAAATGTATCTCAGGATATCATTTCCAGGAAAAAGGAATGGGGGAAATCATTTATCATTTCTTGTTCCATTGCCCCCGGTCAAAGATTTGCACCATAGCAAATTATCTGCAAAATAGACATGCATGGGTGTAAGGCAGGTGGGAGGAGACAGGTACAATGTAAGACGGAGGAAAAGTGGAACCAGATTCCACCTACATGAAGGTGACTGGAGCCCATGCAAGACTGGTCACCTCAAAGATGACTGGAATCAGAGCCAGGTGCGTCCCACGGGACCTGAAGTAGTGCACTGGAAGAATCTGATTTGCACGCTGTATTAATTATGTCTGCTGTGTAACAAATTACCCTTCAAGGCTGGTAGCTGGAAACGACAGACATTTATTTTGTCACAATGTCTGTGATCAGGAATCTGGGTGTGATTTAGCTGGGTTATCTGCCCAAGTCTCTGACTAGGCTGCAATTAATATGTTGCTTGGGGCTACAGTCCTCTTAAGAAGGACCCACTATCTTTTTCTTTTCTTTTTTAAATAATTTCAGCTTTTATGTTAGATTCAGGAGGTACATTTGTAGGTTTGTTGCATAGGTATATTGCATGATGCTGAGGCTGGGGGACACAAATGATCCCGTCACCGAGATAGTGTGCATAGTATCCAACAGTTGGTTTTTCACCCTTGCCCTCCTCCCCGACTGCCGCTTCTAGTAGCCCACTGTATCTGTTGCCATTTTTATGTCCATGTCTACCCAGTGTTTAGCTCCTGTTTATAAATGAGAACATATGGTATTTGCTTTTTGTCCCTGCATTAATTTTCTTAGGAAAATGGCCTCCAGCTACATCCATGTGGCTGCAAAGGATGTGATTTTGTTTCTTTACAGCTGCAGAGTATTTCATGATGTATATGTACATTTTCTTTGTTCAGTTCACTACTGATGGACACCTAGGTTGAGTCTATGTCTTTGTCATTATGAATACTACTACTATGAATATACATCTATCTTTTTGGTAAAATGATTTATTTTCTTTTGGGTATTTACACAGTAATGGGGTTGCTGGGTAGAATGGTAGTTGTGTTTTATGTTCTTTGATAAATCTCCGACTGCTTTCCACAGTGGCTGAACTTATTTGCATTTCTACCAGGAGTGTATGAGCGAATCTTTTTTCCACAGCCTTGCCAACATCTGTTGTTTTTTGACTTTTTAATGGTAGCCATTCTGACTGGTGTGAGATAGTATCTCACTGTGGTTTTGGTTTATGTTTCTGTGACGATTAGTGATGTTGAGCATTTTGTCCTAAGTTCATTCAAATTGTTATGGGCAGGGTTCAGTTCCTACAGGCTCGTGTCTGGAAGCTTCCCTCAGTCCCTTGGCTGTGTGGCCCTTTCCATAAGGCAGTTTATAACATGGCACTTGGCTTTCATCTGAACAAGCAAGAGAGATCAAGCAAGGTAGAAGCCAGAACCCTTGAAATCTCTGGAGAAGATCATGAAAGGGCATCAACACCAGGAACGGGGGTCACTGGAGCCATCTTAGAAGCAGGCTGCCGTACAAACCTTGGCATTGCATTTGGGAATCAGGGAAGTCCCAGGGGTGCGGTCGTTTTGTGCCACCAAAGACATCAACTCAGAATCTTTTCAACCCCTCCTCCTCCTGGAGCCCTTCCTGATAATATGTAAGCCCCACTTAAGAACATATCTGCTTTCTTGAAGTCAGCCTTGTACAGTGGCAGCTCCAGGCACCATCCTGTCCTTGCTGCAGAATCTTTTCATTCTCATCAGCAGTATAAAATATTGATGATGTCTTATTCAACTCTGAAGGGCAGCCTTGCAACCACAGTTTAGAGTGTGGGGCCTGAAGCTAAACTTTGGGGTTCGAGTCCTAGCTTTATGACTCTGGTCAACTGCAATAAAAGGCTTCCATATCCTCTTCTTACATGAAATAGTAATATTTTCAGTCTCACAGTATTATTTTGAAAATTGGTTATAGGCAATACCTCACTTTATTGCTCTTTACTTTATCGTCCTTCCTGGGTGATGCAATTTTTACTAAGTTAAAGGTTTGTGGCAACCCTGCCTCCAGCAAGTCTATTGGTACCATTTTTTTTTCCAACAGCATGTGCTCACTTTGCATCTCTGTGTCACAGTTTAGTAATTCTCACAATTTTCAGACCTTTTCATTATTGTTGTGTCTGCTGCAGTGATCCATGATTAGTCTTCTTTGATGTTACTATTGTAATTGTTTTGGCTGCCATGAACCATGCCCATATAAGATGGTGAATTTAATTGATAAATGTTGGGTGTGTTCTGACTGCTCCACCTACTAGCCTTTCCCTTATCTTTCTCCTCTCCTTGGTCCTCCCTAATCTCAGAGACACAACAATACTGAAAATAGGCCAATTAATAACCCTACAGTTGACTCTAAGTGGACAAATGAAAGGAAGTGTTGCATGTTTCTTGCTTTAAATTAAAAGCTAGAAATGATTAAGCTTTGTGAGGAAGGCATGTCAAAAGCTGAGATTAACTGAAAGCTAGGGCTCTTGTGCCAAGCAGTTAGTCAAGTTGTAAATATAAAGGAAAAGGTCTTGAAGAACATTTACAATCACTTTTTCAGTGAACAGATGAAAAGCAAGCAAAATAGCCTGCTTGCTGAAATGGAGAAAGTTTTTGTGGTTTGAATAGAAGATCAAACCATCCACAACATTTCCTGATATTCTTTGGCTCTGTGTCCCTACCCAAATCTCATCTCAAACTGTAATCTCCATGTGTCAAGAGAGGGACCTGGTGGCAGGTAATTGGGTCACGGGGGCAGTTCCTCCATGCTGTTCTCATGGTAGTGAGGGAGTCCTCATGAGATCTGATGGTTTAAAAGTGGCAGTTTCCCCTGCGCTCTTGCTCTCTCTCTTGCTGCCATGTAAGACATGTTTTGCTTCCCCTTCACCTTCTGCCATGACTGTAAGTTTCCTGAGGTTCCCCAGCCATGTGAGACTGTGAGTCAATTAAACCTCTTTTGTTTATAAATTACCCAGTTTCAGGTAGTATCTTCATAGCAGTGTGAGAATGGACTAATACAGTTCCCTTAAGTTGAAGCAAAATCTAGAGCAAGGCCCTAACTCTCTTAAATTCTATAAAGGCTGAGAGAGGTGAGGAAGCTGCAGAAAAAAAATATTTGGAAGCTAGCAGAGGTTAATTAATGAGGGTTTAAAGAAAGAAACTATCTCTGTAACATTAAATTGCAAGCTGAAGGAACAAGTGCTGATATAGAAGCTGCAGCAAGTTATCCAGAAGATCTAGCTGAAATAGTTGGTGAAGGTGGCTACCCTAAGGAATGGATTTTCAGTGTAGATAAAAGCAGCCTCATAGAGGAAAAAGATGACATAAAATCTTTTGTAGCTAGAGAGGAGAAGTCAATGCTTGGCTTCAAAGCTTCCAAGGCTGACTCCCTTTTGTTAGGGGCTATTGCAGCTGATGACTTTAAGTTGAAGCCAATGCTCATTTCCCATTCCAAAAAGCCTAGGGTCCTTAAGAATTATGCTAAATCTACTCTGCCTGTGCTCTGGAAAGGAAAAACAAAGCCTGGATTATAGCACATCTATTTATAGTATGGGTTACTGAATATTTAAGCCCAATGTTAAAACCTACAGCTCACAAAGTAAAAAAAAAGATTCCTTTAAGAATGTTACTACTCATTGAGAATACACCTGTTCACCCAAAAGCTCTGATGGAGATTAATTTGGTTTCAAACCTGCCAGCATAACATTCATTCTGAAGCCCATGGATCAAGGGGTAATTTTGGCTTTCAAGTCTTATTATTTAAGAAATACATTCAGTGAGGCTATAGCTGCAACACATAGTGATTCCTCTGCTGGATCTGGGAAAAGTAAATTGAAAAAATTCTGGAAAGGATTCACTATTTTGGTTTCCATTAAGAACGTTGGTGATTCATGGGAGGAGGTCAAAATACCAACATTAATAGAACTTTGGAAGAAGTTGATAGCAGCCCTCATGGAAGACTTTAAGAGGTTCAAGACTTCAGTGGAGGAAGTAACTGTAGATGTGATGAAAGTAGAAAGATAACTACAATTCGAAGTGGAGGCTGATGATGTGACTGAATTGATACAATCTTATGACATAACTTCAATGGATCAGAAGTTGCGTCTCATGAATGAGCAAAGAAAGTGGTGTCTTGAGATGGAATCTGCTCCTGGTGAAGATGTTGTTTTCATTGTTGAAATGGCGACAGAGGATTTAAAATATTCTATAATCTTTGTTGATAAAGCAGCTATAGGATTTGAAAGGATTAACTCAATTTTGAAAGAAGTTCTACTTTGGGTAAAATGTTATCAAGGATGCTATCACATGCTACAGAGAGCTCTTCCATGAAAAGAAGGATCAATTGATATGGCAAACTTCACTGTTGTCTTATTTTAAGAAATTGTCACAGTCCTGCTAACCTTCAGCAACTATTACCCTGATGAGTCAGCAGCCATCAGCATTGAGGCAAGACTCTCCATCAGCAAAAGATATGACTCACTGAGGGTTCAGGTGATTATTAAAATTTTTTAGCAATGAAGTAGTTTTAAATAAGGTATGTGCATTTTTTATTAAACATAATGGTATTACACACTTAATAGACTACATTATAGTGTAAACATAACTTTTATATGCACTGAGAAACCAAAAAAAATCCCATGAATAGTTTTATTTTGATATTTGCTTTATTGTAGTGGTTTGACACTGAACCTGTAGCATCACCAAGGCATACCTGTAATTGAATCCATGAAAGTCACTCGAATGGTGTAAGATTACTTACGATTTTCTTTGTGTATCCTGTTCCTAGGATTTCTCAACCTTGATACTATTGTTGTGCAAGGTACTGCCCTGTTCATGTTAGGATGTTTAACCACACATCTGTCCTCTACACACTCAATGCTGGTGGCTCCCTCCAGTATTGAAAATTAAAAAGTGTCTTCAGACATTGCCAGCAAAATTGCCCCCGACGTCTAGTTAAGAACCTCTGCCTTGTACCAATGAACAGTATAGAAAATTTTCTGCATGAAACATTGGATGAATACTGAGGTGTGGGTCTCTGGGGGAGGGGAATGGACAGGGAAACATTCAGAGGAGGCACAGAATGCACTAAAGGGACCAATCTTTCAGGGAGGCTCTGCCTATAGAGCACAAGGTCAAGGTCCAGCCCCACTCTCCATTGGTATTGGGATGCCACATCAACCCTCTCTAGCTCAGTTTTCTTATCTGCAGAGCAGAGATAAACATTTATGAATTTTTTCTAGATTGTTCTGGGGATTACATCAAATGATCCCTGTGTCACAATGGGAGGAAAGTTTATTTTTCATGGCAGCAGGACTCCTTGTTGTATGAAGAGCTCTATGTTGTTGAGAATCAACAGTTTGGTGAGCTGCTTGAATGAACCCTCCCAATAGATTTGACTTGGATATCATGAATGATGTCCAGGTTGTTCTCCAAGGTTGATGATGGGTCTGTCTACGTGAAGAGCTAGTTCTGCCACGTAAAAGCATGGGAGTGGAAGGTGAGAGGGCTTTGTCTGGACATTTGAGGGGTTGAATGGGAAGAGGGAGCAAAGGTGTTTGCTCCTGGAGAGGAACTGGTAAGGAGTTGTTTCATGGGATCATCCGTATGTTTTGCTGTGGAGCAGGTGAGATAAATATTTTCTCATTTTAGTTCAGGCAGCTATAACAAATATGATAGACAGGATGGCTTAAACAGCAAACACTTATTTCTCACAGTTCTGGGGCTGGGGAGTCCATGATCAAGGTACAAGCTGATTTGCCATGTGGTAAGGCCTTGCTTCAGTTTGCAGATGGGCATCTTCTTGCTGTATCCTCACATGGCGGAGAGAGACATCGTCTCTTTCATGTTTCTTCTTGTAAGGTTACTAATCTCCCTTGAGAGGTTCTATCTTTATGACCTAATGGCCTCCCCAAAACTCCACCTCCAAAACCTATCACATCAGAGGTTAGGGCTTTACCATATAAATGGTTTGGAAAACACAAACATTCAGTCCGTAGTACTCATTGCCTCACAAATTCTAATTTAACTTGCATTATTTACCTTTGCACTGGGATGAGAACCTTGGTAACATAGTATAGGGACTGAGAACAGCAGTTCTGGAATCAGAATGCCACAGTGAGTTCCAGTCCTGTCCCTTCCTACTGTTGGACCTTGGCCAACTGGTTTACTCTCTTTGTGACTCTGTTTCATCATCCTCAATAGGGGGCACCTACTTTTCTGGTTAAAGGTGAGTTAATATAGGAGAGTCACTGAATACAAGGTCTGGTCCATGAGTCTCTGTCTATGTTGCTTATAATGGTTATTTGAGGGTTAAGGCATAACAGAACTGTGGGTTTTGCCTGAAGTGAGCTATGGTAAACAGAAGCCATCCAGTCCTTACATACCTGGGTCAAAAACATCAAGGGCTGAGCACGGAAGCAAAAGTGAACATTCTTCCCAGTAACTTCTTGAATGTACAGTCTATTTTCCAAGAAAAACTGAGAAATCCCTTGTCATTAAATGCTCCGACTTCATAGAACTTTATACAATGCCAGAAATACACTTTGTGTTCCCACCCAAGGGAAGGAAGGCTTGAGTCTGTTGAAAAGGCAATGTTCCAGGTACTTCTGAGCCTGTGGATTTCTAAGACCCCAGTGAATTCAGACTTGACTTGCAAAGCCCATTCTTCTCTTTGTTTTCTCTGCAAAAGAGCCCTATTGCCCACAGATCTTCAGCACCAGTTCTCACTCTCTGTCCCTGTCTCTGTCTTCCTCTCTCTCTTTCTCCTCCCCCACTCCCCCACACACCAGGGACAGGCACACAGTAGGCAGTGGTAACTCTTCGTAAGCTGACTGGTACCTGAGCAGAATTAATATCTGGAGACATGGAGGGGAACCTCACACACTGGGATCTATTGGGGGGTGAATAGGGAAGGTAGAGCAGTGGGTAGGGAAGTTGGGGAGGGATAACATGGGAAGAAATGCCAGATATAGGTGACAGGGATGGAGGCAGCAAATCACATTGCCATGTATGTATCCATGCAACAATCCTGCATGTTCTGCACATGTACCCCAGAACCCAAAGTGCAATAAAATATATTAGAATGTATTTATAAGAAAAAGTTTTTAAATGATTAGTAAGAAAAGAATGCAGTTATTCTACTTCAAACTTTACAAAGGGGGAGATGAAAACTAAAAGCAGAAAAAAAAAAATCTGTGGAGAGCAGAGCTTACCTAGGAAAACCATGCCCGACTTCCCAGAATGCTGATATTTTCTGTGGTGATCCACTTAAGCCAGACAGTTCTCAGAAATGATGGGGTGAGTTTGGCATCATAGCTTTACCCTAAAATGTATTATCCAGGAATGGTATTTCTGGCCCATCAGTCACATTCATCACTGGCTCTTAAGAAAAGAAATGCAATTGGCTGTTATCGCTGTAGGAAAATATTGCATTAAACAGAAAGATTCTCATCCATAGCTTTTCCAGGTCCCATTGCTATGTCAGTTGAGGTTAAAAGGCCATTTTTCTTTCTTATTTGTTGAAGGGTAAGAAAACAGATATGAGATTGTCGCTGGGACCAGCATTTGGCTCACAGCCTGGGCTAGTAAACAGATGGGTTTCTTTCAAGCATCTGGCTGTCACTGACTTGGAAAGGAAGGCAACATGAGTGCCCTGTGCCTCCTGGGTGCCTGCTCAGGGTTTCCACAGTTGCACCGCCTTGGTCTTCATCGGTAGGACAGAAATTGCAGAGAAAGCAACCAAGTCTCAGAAAGTTTTAATGATTTTGAGGTTGCAGAGATGGTAGATCAGCTTTTCTTAAAGATTATAGCATACACCATCAGTCCAGGTGATAACCTACAAAATAATAATTCCACAATTAGGGGAGGTAGGGAGACATTCTGTACTAGTTCTGCTTAGAGTATTATAGAGGGAATCATATCAAAGGCTCTGAGAAGTCCTGCAATATAGACATCTACTTGACCTAAGGAGTCTCAAACTTGGTTGAGCATGGAAGCATCTTTGATATAATACCAGTTAACATTTTATATAAAACTTGCCTAACTTCATAATTTTGTAAATAAATTCTGAATGAGAGGGTTGCTAAGGTTCTCCCTTTGAATCTCAGACATTTTGTGAATTTCTAAGTTGTTTCTTAAGTGCTTAGTCCTTTGCCATCTTATCAGAGATCTTAAAATGGTTGATGGTTCAGTTTCAGCAAAGTCGTCAAAATGTAGGAAATAAATTGCATATAGTCTTGCAGTGTTTTCAAACCTTATTTGGAGACACTATTTCTTATACATTTTGGTGTTTTGGAACACAGACCTATCGTAGTATGGATTTTGGAGTAGTTTAAAATTAGGGGGATGGGTCACTTCCCCATATGTAGAATGAGGCAGTGGGTAGCTCATGGAGGAGACGGCCCTGGCAGCCTTGGAAGGTAGCCCATTCCCTGTATTGGATGGGTTTAAACAAAGGCTGAGCAACGAAGTGCTAAGGAAATAGAGGGGGATTCCTCAGCTTGCATCAGGCAGCTCCTTCCACACTTGGGATTCTGCTAGGAGAGTAGGAGTCTGACCTACTTTTCACTGACTCATCTCCTCAGTCCTCCTCCTCTCATCTTCCCTTCCTCCCACATCCTTCTAATGGTGGTGGGTAGAGGGTGAGACTGGGATAAACTGGGGGGAGATCCTGAGATCTTCGACTATGGGAATGACCAGGCTTGAAGTCTATCTATCACCCAGTCTCTGGTCCCTCTGTTGACCCAGGACACTGCCTCCTGTTCTCCACTTACTCCAGAAGGGCTATTTGGTATCATGTCATTCTAGACAGGGCTGGAGAAAGTGGCAGAGTTACTTGCCTTGCATCTGTTAGCCTGGGACAGTCAATTTCTCTGCCCTCTCTGAGCTGGGATGTCTGAGGAGTGACTCTGGCTCCAGCCTTAGCCAGGCTCTGTTGGCAGATTTCAGGCAGAATCCCAGCCAAGCCTTGCTGTGGGTGCTTCCAGTATACCCAAAGTTCAAGCTCCAGGAGATCCAGGGATCTCATTCACCCCAACATCTATCCCCAATCTGAAATTTATTGAATCTTCATAGGGTGCCAAACACTCTGCAGGGGGCCTGGGGACTGGTTAGCTAGATAGTTTCAAAGGATGATGAGATATATTCATGGCTCCTCCTTATAACCTTGCCAAGGGTAGGCTCTTCCTACAAGGCCAGGTAAGCTCAAGGATGCCTTCTGCAATTATGGATTTTTGTTGTATTTCCATGTTATGTCCTCTGATGCTGGGATTGGGTAGGTCTGACATGAATATTTTGTTTGTGAATTCTGATATGAATATGACTGTTCACAAGAAAGTGTGTGTCAGTCATTCAAAGTATCCATCAGCCTGGGGAGTTATTAGGTAGGAACTATTGTTCATTCTCTTACTCAGTATTAGCTGGAGACTGTGTGCTCGGCATTATTCTAGGAACCGGTGATATGGAAATCAAATTGTGTTCATTTTTCTAAACATTAGCCTTTTTCTTAAACTCTTACAGCCACCCCTGTGAAATCTAAAGAAGGCTTGATCTTTGACAGTGGGGGGTGGTAAAACCCCGACACCCACCCATGTGGTTTTCCTGTGTTCCTTCAATGAATCCTAAAAATACCTCTCTTCTGCCCTGGGGTTTAAGGGACACTGTCTGAAAACCACTTATTTTGGGTGGAAATGTTTGGGGGGAGATTAGAGCTCACTCTGTATTCTAGATGGACTAGATTTGAATACTGCCCTGCCGAATAGCTGCAATAATCTGTGTCTCAGCCTTGATTGCCTCATTTGTAAGTGAAAGCGACCATAAGTCACATCATATAGGGTTGCTGTGGGTAGGATGATCACACAATATATTGTTCAAAGCCAGACACTTCTGAGAATTAATGGGGATGCTATTATTAATTCAGCTAGGACACTAGATATTAACTGAGACTCTCCCAGGGGGAAAAAAGGCATATGGATTAATTAAAATGATGGAGTGCTATGAGAGTCCTAAATCAGGGGGTTTAAATATATATATTATTATTATTACTCCTGTTATTATTTTATTAATGAGAAGACTGAGGCTAATTTTGCATAGGCAAGGTATTGTAGTAGAATGAGCTCTGTTCTGGAATCCTAATGGCCTGGGTTCAAGTCCTGATTACAGGGTTATATTCCTCTCCTGGCCAATCTTTGAATAAGAGTTTGTCAAATAATTTTCCAGATTCTGTTTTAGGGAAAATACAGGCTGGGACAAGGGCGGATAAGGTTGAGGACTAAATATACATGAAGACCAAGTATCCCACTACCTTCTTGTTAAGGTCTGACCACTGACATCTCAATGGCTGTTTCAACATCTTTTCATCATAGGCTTAAAACCATTGCTTCAACATCGCCTTAAAATTAGTCAATGCTCCCTACTTTGGAGGAATGCACTTCAGTCTTTCTGTTCTCTGTTCCCTATGCCACTTCCTCCCCCATGCAGCTTCTAATGTCTGCATTCTTTCCAAATCAAACTGTCACTCTACACCCAGGGGTTGGGCCTATAGGTTGATGAGCCAAACCCTTCTCTCTGTGGTCTCTGTATGTGGCTGATTTTTATTAAAACCCAGGGCTCACTCTTCCATGCACTATGTGCATCTGTGCCTGGTTCCCCCAAGGCCTGCAGGGGTGAGAAAGGAAGGTAATAAGGTTTTGACTTATAAATTGAGCAGATTTAATATGAAATCATCCATTGAAGACCTGCTATTTTTAGCAGCATCCTTTTGGCTACAGATACACTCTTATACCCTTGAAAATCCAGTCACTGTCTCCTCTTTCTTCTTGGTCTTTTTACCTGCACAGCCTGAATAGCCCATCTGGGGGTCACACACCTTGCCGGGGGAGTCCCACGCATGGTGCCATGACTCCTCCAGGCTCTGATGGGTGCTGGGTGGTGGTGCCATTTCTATCTTACAGAAGGTGTGAAGCAGCTTCCCCAAGGTCACACAGTCCTTGAACAGAAGGGTCAGGATGCAGGACCTTGGCCTCCCTCTGTGTCTGTATCATCTGGGACCAGAGGGAGTTTATTTCAGAAGGTCCAGGAGAGCTCCCGCTGCCCTGCCCAAATGTGTGCAAAGGTGCTGGAAGCTGGGGTACACTTTCTGACACTGTGAGAACAGATGTGGTGTCTAGAGAAGGGAATCTCTGCCTGGCTGGTCAGGCCACTCCTAGAGGTGCATTAATCCTTCCTTCCAGGCACACCAGGTCTGCTGTGGACAAGGAAGGGATGGTGATACCTTGTTCTCCAAGGCCAGAGGACCCAAACATGAGCCATCACCACAGGAAATGTTCTAGGGACACGAACTCTGACTTCAAACTTTTGAAGGCCTGTCCATGGGAGAAAGAGGCTTAATTTGTGGAGACTGTGCCAACATGTAGAGTCCAGGGAGTGGTAGGTAACCTTGATGTCAGAGCTAAGATATAAGATGAAATAGCTAATTAATTATAACAATAGCTAATTATTTTTAGAGTCAACAGTTATTTTCACTGAGCCATTGGATATGCAGATAACATACTACAAGTATGAATGATATTGGAGATGAAATTTAACTGAGATGAAATTTATATAACATGAAATTAACTAAAGTGTACAGTGTATTGGCATTTAATGCATTCACAGTGTTGTATAACCATCACCTCGATGTACTTTTAAGACATTTTTATCACTCTAAAAGAAAACCTCATATCCATTAAGCAGTCACTCTCCATGGACCCACCCATCCTGGACATTTCATACACATTAAATCATGCAACATAGGACCTTCTGTGGTGACTTCTGTCACTTAGCATGATGTTTCCAAGGTTCATCTATGTTGTGGGTGGTTTTGCACCCTGGAATCTGGCTCCAGATTTCTGTGAAACATTTCATCTGTCACAGAGCCCAGCCTTCTGTAGGCTCACAGATGCTTGTGATATCTGAATCTACTAAAGCAGCTCATTCAGCTCTTGGGCAGCTCACGACTGGGACTGACTACCTGGTTAGGAGGTTAAGTGCTTTGCAGCTGGAGGGGATACACACCTGGCTCCCATCGTGCTAGGTGTGGTGTGGACAAATTAGTCAAGGAACACTGATTTTATACATTTTTAGTTTGCTTTCTTGGACTCTCTAGTTCTGTGATGGAATGAGCCACATTTATCATATGGATACATAATTAGGGGCATGTGTGTCCTTTGTAACAGAAGCAGGTGCTGTCTGGGGGATGGGTCCAGGGGAAGTTAACCAGATGGACTTCCTAGTCTGAAAAGCCGCAGGATGCTCTGTGCATGGGGAGACAGGGCCAGTGGAGTCAGTGGCCCTGCAGCCCTGGATGAGGTTTTCCTGAGTGAGGTAAAGTGGACAGATTAGAAGACTTCAAGGAAGCTCTGCATCCCAATAATTAGCCACTTCTCCATGTGCTATTGGCCAGATGTCTTTCCTGCCATGGGCTTCAATTTCCTTACCTTTAATCATTGTTGTTATACACGCAGCTGCTGTAAAGTTTCCATCAATAACTGAACACATCCATAGATGAATGTTTATCAGGCATTCACTCACAGACGCTGGGGAGAAGGGACAGAGTAAGCCTGCTGTGCCTTGTCCCCTCTTCACACTAGTCTTGCCCCGAGTCATTGGAACTCAGTGAATCCGATGGAGCCTGAATGTTATCAAGAAGGTATTGACTGCGTTTTATATGGGCTTTACAACAAAGCTGGGGAGTGGCTGTCAGTGTTCTCACTGCATCCCTTTTCCTTCTTTTATTCACTCTGCTTGTCTATGCTATCTGCCACATGCTGGCCACTGCTTTGCCCCGTGCACACACGGTCAAGGGTATGCACAGGGCTTACATTTCAATGGGGAAGACTGCAGCTAAGGGAGCCCTCAGAGGTTCTGTACCCCACGGCCACAAAGCCAGTAAGGAGCAGCACTGACCTTCTGGCCCTGGTCTGACCCCAAAGCTTTCTCTTTCCAGGAAGCAAAGATGTGCTTTCATTGCACCGATGGGTCAACCAAGTCACATAAACAGGAAAATACTTGACATAAGTTCACCCCAGGGAAGGCTGGTAATCAAGATTACAACCCTGATGCCTGGAGTCCTGTTTGTAAGATACTAACTGAATAATTCATCAATTTGTGGAACACGGGCTATAAAACAAAAACTGTGCAAGGGAGTTTGCATATTATTTTAATCATCCCAGACATATAAAGAAGGGAGCTATTATTCTCACTTTGTAGATAATTAAAAGCAGAGATCGTGAAGTTGAACAATATGCCTAATGTCCTATCTTTGATAAGTAGCAGAGAAGTGGTCAGAACTAAGGTCTTTAAGAGTCCAGAATCTTTCTGCTTTCTGTTGCCAAAGTACAGACACCTGTGCCCAAGGAGACCCACCTGGGACGTAGGAAGACTAAATCATCCCATCTTTGCACAGATGCAGATCTGTAATCTAATAGGACTGTAGCTCAGAGAGGTGAGGAGATAGCGTCAAAGTCACCCAGGTGGTGAAAGCAGACGGTGGATACAGACTCAGGTGTGTCAGTTGTTCCCCTTTCCCCTAGAGTTCCTTTGGTTCTGTAGCTCTCTGGCTCACAGTGGAGAACATCTGCAATGCAAACTAGAAGACCTCCGTAAACAAGCAGGTGCCGTGTCTCCCAGCCAGGCTTCTATTTTGGGGCTGGCAGTTCTGCTGGGAATTCCTCAGAAGACCCAGAGACTGTGGAGGGGCTACAGAGGAGAGATAATGACAGGGTTGTGCAGGCAAATTTATTGTATAAGTGGAGACATTTAAATATAATTAATGTAACTGCAGTCTTATTAGATAAGTAGCACTTGGTATTCAGGGCTTGTTTCCCTCACAGGCATGGAGGAAGGCAAAGGCATTAACTCACTGCACTGGCAATGACCCACCGGCCATCAGGGGTTGGGTTTAAAAGAGTGCAGTGGAAAAGGATGAGAACAAGGAGAAAAATGGAAGAGAAGGGACACAAGTGACCTAATTGTGCCCATTAAATGATTTGCCTTAAATGGCCGTGTGTTCCCCTCCCTTTGGCCCCTGAATGTATCATCATATTTCCTGAAGTTGCTGCTTCCTTATATGTACCCAGCTGGCAGTTAACTCGAGCGCTGCTGTTTGCATGGATAGCTCATTTACATAGACCTGAGCTGAGATCCGTCTCCTTCCATCAGTAGCAGTGGGTCCCAGGACATCATGATCAGTCTGAGCCTGCGTTCTCAGTAAAACAGGAACACAAACTTGCTCAGGCCTGTAGTGGCCTTGAGTGAGAGAGCCCATGCAGAGGACTCAGAACATGGCAGGGACTCTACACATATATGACGTTCACAGAAGTCAGATCACCAAGGTCACCTGCCTCCATGAAATGAGACTGCCACAAATAGAATAACTGGTCTAAAGTACTCTTCAAGTTGGCACAAGAGCAGGCAGTAGAGGATATTGGTGAGGCCTGAATAATTAATTAATCTCACCATCCTGGGCCCAAATCCCAGCTCCAACTCTATTCTCTATTACTGGCAGTGATTTAGCCTCCCTGCACCTCTGTGCTCTCATCAGTCAAATGGGGGAGAAGACTGGCTGCTCTCAGAATTAATGGGGGGATTGAAGGAGATGATGTGGTGCAGGATATGACGCAGTGCCTGGCACATGGGAACTTGAATAAATACTGGCTCATTATTATCCAGCCCCAGCTCAGCAGCTGGTGGCCCATGGGACAAACATCCTCTGCAGACAGATTTTGTGTGGACTCCAGAGTCTCCAGAATTTCTAAATTCATTTCCAATATGGATATAAGGGCATGTCCCCTAGGAAATGAGTGATCTATTTCTTCTGAGAAATAGATCGGGCATCCCTGACTTTGCCAGAGGACCACAGTCCCTGGGACTCAGGGGTGTGGTACTTTAGTGAAGGCACAGATTCCCCAGCCCATCCCATGAACCAAAGTGTCGTGTTTGCTCAGGCATGCCAGTTGCTTGGTTCCCAACTGCCCCAACTCCCCCACTTTATAAAAGAAGAAACTGAGGCCAAGGGGTTGTGGCTGGCTCTTAGGCATATGGAGTACTTGTGGAAGGCCTGGGCTCCAGATATGGGTGTTATAAATCCTAGATCAGAGCTTTGGTTCTGTGGTACTTGTTGGTCTATCCATCCATCCCTTCAACAGGCATTAGGTGGCACACACTGCCCAGGACATCAGTGTCTGGGAGAGACACATGCAGAGGTCATGTGAAGGAGCAGAGGACAGTGGGGGATGCAAAGCACCGGGCTCAGCGAGGGCAGGAAAGTAAGCTGCCTGAAGGCTCCAGCCTGGGACCACTGCAGTTATGTTTCCATTCAGCGTTATTGACATCTCAATAACTTTTCAGGCAAAAGGGCTTTTCTGTTCATGCATCTGCACCCCTTCCTCAGTCTGTAAGCTGAGCTGTAGGAAGTAAGTTCACTCTATACAGAGAGACCTAGCATCATTTTTAGTACATGGAGGCATGGAGGAATACTCTTAAATATCTCTCTCGCTCTCTTTTTTTTTTAATAAAATGGTGTCCTAGAGTATACTCTCACCTTTGAGACTGACATAAATGCCAGCATGTTAAAGTTTCTGAGAAGTCCTGTAGGAGCAAAGGTGGTGAAAAAAAAAATTGATTTAAATTCAGTTTTTAAAATCACAGATTTTAAAATCTGTGATTCCAGAATTATTTTGACCAAGTGACTCTGTTGGGAAGAAACACCTGATAAGGCTTGGCTGTATCCCCAGCCAAATCTCATCTTGAATTGTACTCTCATAATTCCCACATGTTGTGGGAGGGACCCAGTGGGAGGTAATCAAATCATAGGGGCAGGTCTTTCCCATGCTGTTCTTGTGATAGTGAATAAGTCTCATGAGATCTGATGGCTTTATAAGGCAGAGTTTCCCTGCACAAGCTCTCTCTTTGCCTGCCACCATCCATGTAGGATGTAACTTGCTCCTCCTTGCCTTCCACCATGATTGTGAGGCTTCCCCAGCCACGTGGAACTGTAAGTTCAATTAAACATCTTTCTTTTGTAGATTGGCCAGTCTCAGATATGTCTTTATCAGCAGTATGATAACGGACTAATACAACACTTATTAAGGAGTATTCTTAGAACACAGTCTGGGAGGTAGTTTCTAATTCCTCCCCATAGGCTGGAGTGGAAGTAGAGGGATAGAGAGGCTGGCAGGAGGAAGAGAAGCCCCTGAGAAGTGGTCCCCAGCTCCTGCTAGGACTCTGCTGGACTAATGTAACCCCACGGCTCTGGGCCAGTTGAAAAATGAGTAAAAGGCTACCTAGATGCTCAGAAGACATTAAGTTATTTGTCTAAGCTTACAAAGCTCAAGAGTGAAGATTTAAACTCAGGTCTAATTCTAAAGCATTGTTCTTTTTTCATTTTGACTTAGAAAATCCTGACAGAATAGCTAGACTCTGTGACTTAAAGGAGAAAGTGAGGGGGTGGAGAGAGGTGGACAGGTTGACTACAGTATTCTTAGTGATCCAAGCTCCAGAAAGGATTTTTGTGGGTACTGGGGACCTGCAACAAATACAGGATTTACTCAGCTCCTGCTTTAAAATGTATTCCCCTTACTGTTCCCTTGCAACTGCTGGCTTCATTCACACTTTAGTGTGAATTACTGTAATTAGCTATTATCTTCACAGGAAGCAAAGTGCTACTTAGTCTTCTGGCCTGCAGAGTTCCCCGAAGCAAGCCTCGAGATACATGCAAGTTGGGAGTAGAAGCTAGATTTGGGTGGGAGGGGCTCCTGGGCCTGGGGCCAGAAGATGCAAGAGCAGTTTGCAAAGCCGGTTTCAAAGATGGGAAAGCGAAACGTTTAGTCAAATGAGATGGTTACATTCCAAACCTTCTTTGAATGTGTGACATTCAACATGCAAGGTGTTTCCATGTTTTATTTGGTTCCAGGCAATTAATGAATGAATATTGAGTCTCATGACTTACCCTGCCCTGTGCCACCACCTGAGCTAGGTGCTAGGGCAGGTCAAAGAAGTGAGAGAGACCCATCCTCCTCTAGGCGGTGCTTACTGACCTGGAGACCTGACGGTCTAGTGATGAGTAGCTGGGGATCACAGCCAGGCTGCCTTGGTTCCAATTCTGCTTTGTTACTGATTTAGCTGTGTGACCCTCAGGCAAGTTGCCTAACCTGTCTGTGCCTCATAACCTGTGTGTAAAATAGGGATGATGATAATAGCTACTGTATGGAGTTGTTAGGAAGGCTAAATTAATTATATACAAACCTTAGAACAGGGCCTGCCATGGAGGGAATGCTTAGTAAATATTAGTCTCTATGATTATTACAGTACAAGAATGACTAAGAGAAGATTAGACACAAGCTTAGGTGGTGCAGGGATAGATGGCCTACCAGCTAGCCTGCTTCTTTCAGAGTGCAGTTGGCTTGAGAATTCATCTGGAGGGAGAAGTAGGAGTTTGCAGGTTGAAGAGCTTAGGTCAAGGCCAGGAAAGCCCTGTAGGGCTAGGGAGGTGCAAATTATGAAATGGAAATTATGAACTGTTCTGAAAGCAGGAAGATCTGTGTGAGGCTGGTGGATGGGAGAAGTGGATGGAGAAGCTGGGAGGTGAGTGGATGTGGAAGGAGGGAGCTGAGACGGGGGGAGATGGTGCTGGAGGCAGATAGGGGAGAGGACAATCCTGGGGGCTCTGTAGTCCTGGGTCCTCATTTGTAAAATGGGAATAATGCCACCCACAGGCAACAAGACAGTGTAAGTGAGCCAGCAGCAGAGGGGCCTGCCGCCTGCATTTCACCAGTCTCTCTGGTCTGGGACCAGAGACAAGAGCTCAGCCTTAATGAGAGGACAGGATTCCAGGGCTGCGGGGGAGGGGAAGGAGTCGGGGGAGGGCGGCCCTTGCACTTGGGAGCAGGGTGACTCGGGTTTGGGAGTGATCTGCCACTGCCTTGAATATTCCCATTCTTCATCTTGGGAAGTAGCTTGCTGGATGATTCATCCTCTCTGTACCTGGAGGTACAGGTACAGGGTAGCACCTGTTGCATCATGGTACCATAAACAGTTGCTTCCTATCTTCTCCACAGTGCAAATTTCTAAGGACAGAGTTTCCAGACTGCATATTTGCTATCCCCAGAGCTCAGCTGTGCTTCAAACACTGCCGTAGAGTGCTGTGGAAGGAGATGAAATGGAAAAGGCCCGCCTAGAGATGACTGCATCCCCACCTTACTCTGCCTTCTCCTTTTGCTCTCTGTACACTAGAGTGTCAGTGATTGATGGACACGCACATATTTACCGTGAATGACTGAATTCCTCATTAGTGAACACAACAGTATTGAATGAGGATTTATTTATTTATTAAATTTCCTTAAATTTTTATCCTGCATCTACTCTGCACTGAAGATACAGTGATGATAAAATGATAAGATAATAGAACACTGTATTAGTCCCTTTTAATGCTGCTGATAAATTCATACCCGAGACTGGGTAATTTATAAAGAAAAAGAGGTTTGATGGACTCACAGTTCCACATGGCTGGGGGAGACCTTACAATCATGGCAGAAAGCAAAAGGCCCATCTTACTTGATGGCAGACAAGAGAGAATGAGAACCAAGTAAAAGGGGTTTCCCCTTATAAAACCATCAGATCTCCTGGGACTTACTCACTACCATGAGAACAGTATGGGGGAAACTGCCGCCATGATTCAGTTATCTCCCAGTGGGTCCCTCCCACAACACATAGGAGTTATGGGAGCTGCACTTCAAGATAAGATTTGGGTGGGGAACACAGCCAGACCATGTCAGACACCCAGTTAAATTTGAATTTCAGATGAACAGAAATATTTAATATTTTTGAGTACAAGTATGTCCCCAAATATTGCATTATTGGTCATATTTTTATTTGCTAAGTCTGGCAATCCTAAATGGTGAACAAGATAAACAAGGTTCATTCCAGTGGCTGTTTACATGCATTGAATATAAATAAATAAGAACGTATGCATGTAATGATTCGGTGCAAAGCAGATAACTACAATAGGGCATCCTTATTCTGGCAGCTGCTTCCTAGGCCCTCTAACTACTTTAGGGCTGACTTGTTCAGGAAGGCTGACTTGTTACCCAGAAAAGGGTAAGAGAGGACTTAATTTTGTTTCTTTCTGTGGTGGTAAAACACACATAGCACAAACACTTTTGGATCCATTTTAAAGTGAACGATTCTGTAGCTTTCAGCATACCCACAATATTGTCCAACTATCACCACTATGTAGTCCCAGAATATTTCATCATCTCAGAAGGAAATCTTGTTTTTGTCAGCAGTCGCTCCTCATTCCCCCTTTCTCCCAGCCCCTGTCTGCTCTCGGTCTATATGGATTTATCTTGGTGGGGATATTTATTATAAATGAAATCATACAGTGTTTGTTCTTTTGTGTTGGCTTATTTCACTTAGCATAATTTTACAAGGCTCATCTGCATTGTAGCATGTATCAAAACTTCACGCTTTTGATGTCTGAATAATATCCCACTGCACGAATATACTATGTTTTGATTTATTCATCAGTTGATGACCATTTGCTTCATTTCTGCCACTTGTGTATTGTGAATATTGCTGCAATTAACATTTATTTGTGTAAAAGTTTTTGTTTGAACAATGGATTCCCTTCTCTTGTGTATACACACCCAGGGGTGGAATTGCTGGGTCATGTGGTAATTCTAGGTTTAATTCATTGAGGTGCCATCAAACTGTTTTCCACATTGACTGCTGCTTCATTGTATATTTCCACCAGCAGTAAATGAGGGCTCCAATTTCTTTACAATCTTGTCAGCAGTTGTTATTTTATATTTAAATTATTGCCATCCTAGTGGCTATGAAGTGATATCTCATTGTGTGTGTGTGTGTGTGTGTGTGTGTGTGTGTGTGTGTGTGTGTTGTATGTGAATAGACATTATTTTTTAGAGCAGTTTTAGGATCACATCAAAATAGAATGAAAGATACAGAGATTTCCCATTTACCCCTTGACTCCACGCATGTGTAACCTTTCTATGAAGCTATCCCAGAGAGGGTCCCTCCCTTTTTTATTTTTTTCAACAAATAGACCTTCATCAACACATCATTATCACCCAAAGTCCACAGTTCACATTGGGATACACTCATGGTGTTGAACACGCTAACATTATATGGGTTTGAGCAAAAGTGTTGACATATACTAACCAACGTAATATCTGACCGAGAACTTTCACTGCCCTAAAAATCCTGTCCTCTGCCTGTTCATTACTTCCTGTTTCTTAAAGCCTTGGCAATCACTCATCTTCTTACTGTCTAGGTAGTTCCATCTTCTACAACATCATATAGTTGGAATCATATGGTATGTAGCATTTCAGATTGGTGTTTTTTCACTTAGTAATATGCATGTAAGGTGTCTTTATGCCTCCCCATGACCTGAAAGCTCATTTTTTCTTAGTGTTGAATAATATTCCATCGTCAGGATATATGGTGGTTTATTTATTCATTCTTCCACTGAAGGATATTTAGGTTGCTTCCGAGTTTTGGTAGTTATGAATAAGCTGCTGTAAACATCTGTTTGCAGGTTTTTGTACAGACATGTTTTCAACTGCTTTGTGTATTTACTGAGGAGCATAATTACTGGATCTTATGGTAAGAGTATGTTTCATTTTGAACAAAACTGCCAAAATGTCTTCCAAAGTGGCTGTGCCATTTTGCATTCCCAGCAGCAGTGAATGAGTTTCTATTACTCCACATGTTTGCCAGCATTTGGTATTGTCAGTCTCCTGGATTTTGGCCCTTCTAATAGATGTGTAGTGGTGTCTCATTGTTATTTTCATTTGCATTTTCCTGGTGATATATGATGTGGAACATCTTTTCATATGCTTATTTGCCATCTGTGTGTCTTTTTGTGCTGAGGGGTTTGTTAAGGTCTCGGCCTATTTTTTAATCAGGATATCTCATTTTGTGGTTTTAATTTGCATTCTGCTAATGACTAAGGATGTTGAGCCTCTTTCATGTACTTGGTGGCCATTTGTGTATCCTCTTAGAACTTCAATTTTATTTAAAGGGTGATAGGAGGCCAATGGGAGTTTGTAACCAGAGAATTGTGATTTGATTTTCATATTAATAGACCCTCTAGCTTCTGGGTAGAGGATGGAGGAGGCAGGCAGACCACTAGTGAAAGTATTTTAGGAGTAAGGGGAGAGATGACAGGGACTTGAGAGTAAGTGGTTCATGATTCTGTGATTTTTCTGTCTGGCACTGGGTACCTGGGTTACCATGCCACCCATGAGCCTTAGCAATCCCCTCTGTGAATTGGGTAATAACAGTGCCATGTCTAGGATTAAGTGGGACTATGACTTTGGGGGAACCTACTCTGGGTGTGACCCATAATAGGAGCTCCACAAAATAGAAGTCCCCTCCCTCAGCACTTTCAGGATAGGCTGGGTCTCAGAGTCCAATGGGACAATGTGAGGTTCTGGATTCGTTGCTGTTGGGTCCTCTCCTTTATGCTGGTCTGGAGAGAAAGAGCAAAAGGAGCAGAAGGAGGAAGGTGGGATGGAGACGTGGGCTTATCTGAACTGCATTTGCTTCTTTCTCTGTATCGCTACTGGATGGACTCCCAATTGTCTCAAATCCACACAGCCCTAGGAGGCTTGTATAGTGCTGGAAGTAGGTGGCTGCAGGGAGGTGCCGATCTTGTGAGACCTGGACCCAGATCAGGTGTTTCCCTTTAGAGCCAGGACTTAAGAAGTCTGGCCTGCTCTCACCTCTTCCTCCCTACTCAGCCAGCTCCATACTACTTGGCTGGTCTGTGCAACTATAATGCTAATTACCATCATTTAGTGAACTGTTTGCCGTGTTTCCTTAATTTCTAAATATCAAATAACCCTTTGTATATGAATAAATATGCCAGGTTAAATGGGAGATTAGTTTCTCAGATACTCAGCTTTCATAGGGCTTGGGTCCTGTGGGGCAGTCCCCATGTCCCTCTGCCCCTTCAACAGATGAAGAAATGATTGAGCCCCTGTATGGTCCTGTGGCAGGCTTTCTGTATAGCACTTATTGTACTGTATGATCATTATCTCTTGTCATAACTCCCTGCCTTGAACTCCTGTCTCATTCATTCCTGTCTCCCTAATGCCCAGTTTAGCTGCTGGCACGTGCTTGGCCTTTCATTAATATTAACATTTGCTCAGTGATTGAATGAAGCCCCACTCTCATCATGACCAGAGAAGTGTTTGTCTGAGCACCCTTTGCTGAGATAGTGATAAAGGAAGATTGTTTTAAAAAGTAAAAAAGCACAAATTCATGATTAATTCATGCCAAAAAAATAGGTTGTGCATTGTCATTTTATAAAGATTAATATCTAGGCCAATATCAAGTGTCTTACTTCAGATTCATTCTATGTCACAGTTGAAGGCAATTCCTAGAATCCCTAATGCTGATGGGACTTCCACCATCCTCCATTCTTTTCTTCTAGCCCTCCAAGGCTCCAGCACAACTTGGGCCCATGTCTTCCAAGAGCCCATCAGACCCTTCTTTTCACTGGCTAGGGGCATCATAACTCAGTTTTTTATGTCATGGAATCATCAGTACCTTTATTTACCTGGTGGCTTGAGGGAACTGAGGCTATCTCCTCTCCTTCAGCATCAATTTTCTTTCATGAAAACATGGGCATTTTCATGATAATCTGTTAGGTTAGGTTGTTGTTATTCTTGTTTTTGGTTATTTGTTTGCTGGTTGTTTCACTTGTTGCCCAGGCTGGAGTGCAATGGCGTGATCTCAGCTAATTGCAACCTCTACCTCCCAGGATCAAGTGATACTCCTGCCTCAGCCTTCTGAGTAGCTGGGATTACAGGCGTGCATCACCACACCCAGCTAATTTTGTATTTTTTTGTAGAGACGGAGTTTCACCATGTCAGGATGGTCTCGAACTCCTGACCTTAGGTAATTTACCTGCCTTGGCCTCTCAAAGGGCTGGAATTATAGGCATGGCACATGCTCAGCTAGGTTAGGTTTTGAAGGTCAAATGAAATAAAGTGTTGAAGTACCCAGTATCATATTTGTTCTAAAAGTCTGGCCCATTTCCTTTGATGTGTCCTTTGTCCCTTTTGCTTTATTTTGTTATGGCTTTTATTTATTTATTTTTTAGCTCACCCAGGCTGGGAGTGCACTGGCGTCATCTCAGCTCACTGCAACCTTCGCCTCTTGGGTTCAAGCAATTCTCCTGCCTCAGCCTCCCAGTAGCTGGGATTGCAGGCACCTGCCACCATGCCTGGGTAACTTTTGTATTTTTTTAGTAGACACAGGGTTTCACTGTATTGGCCAGGCTTGTCAGACCTCAAGTGATCCACCCACCTCAGCCTCCCAAAGTGCTGGAATTACAGGCATGAGCCACCTTGCTGGACCCCTTTTGCTTTAAATATGTCCTTTCTCAATGTTCATCTCCTAAATCCTATAACTTCTTCAAGACTGGGCTTAATGTTTACCATTCTGCAGATATTGATGGAGTGCTTTGTCGGGGTTGAGCCCTGTGCTGTCTCCTGGGGATAGAGCAAGCCAGGGACAAATGAGGGGCGGCTTTCCTGGAGGTGATATTCTACCAGAGGATATGGAAATTAAGTAGATAATTCTGTGAAGTGGTTGATACCCCAAGTATCATAAAATGGTGATGTGCTGGAGAGGAACTGAGAGGAGATAAGAGGCTACTTGAGCAAATGACACTGGAGCAGAGACCAGTAGGGAACATTAAGGAGCAGTTCTGAGCAGATATCAGAAAGGGCCTTTAAGGCAAATCGATGGTCCAGGCCACAAGTCTCAGGCATATCTGGGTTGGGGGGAGTGGAGTGAGGAGCAGTCAGGAGGGATGTCTGCTGGGGCACCTTAGGGGAAGGGCTTATCCTCAGTAGAGCCGGGAGGCAGGTTATATCAGGCTACATTGGCTGATGTGAGGACATGAAGCTCATTAATTGAGGGGGATGAGAGGTTGCTGGAGGGTGACGGGATTGGAGGTACTTCTTAGAAAGGTCTCCCATCCCCTGTGCTGCTGAGTGGAGAAGGGATTGTGGAGGGGAGGGGGAAGAAGAGAAGCAGAGAAGTGGTGTGGGGGCCTCTGTCCTCCAGATGGTGAGACTTGGAGTCAGGAGGTGACCAATTGCTAGCCCCTCTAAACAGATGGAGCTAAAAACGTCAGGGCTTTCTAAAGCCTTTCCTGTGGTTCCTTTCAAGGCTTCATCTCTCCCTGCTCTAAACCATTCACACACACAGACACACACACACACACACACACACGCATGCGCATGCACAGATATGCATACACACACGCGCACACTCACACACATACACGCGCGTGCACAGATACACATACATGCACACACTCTCACACACATACACACACACACACACACACTCACTCACTCTCTCTCTTTGCCTGGCAGAAAACCAAATGTCTCTGCTCTGCGGAAGTAGGTGGTCTTGCCCCCATCACAGCCTGTGACCTATTGCAGTAGAGTTTCTGCCAGTCTGATTCCTCTGAGACTCTGAGTCACTGGAGTCTGGTCATTGTAACTCTTCCTCTCTGCACAAATCCCCAGGCTGCACTCTGGAAGCCAGGCACATAGTAGGCTTCCAACACATCTATTCAGCAAATGGCTGAATGAATAAATTAATAAATAGAGCCTATAGAGGCTTAGGTTACCACTACACAACCACTGGCCTCCTAGACTGAAGGGGGAGGAAGTAGTGTCAGGTGTATAACACCCTTGATGGGTGCAGTCACTTTGTGTAGGCCAGGCCCATTGCAAGAGTCAGATGTCAAGCTAAGCCTGCATGTGATGAGTAGAATAGTATTAGTGCAGCCAGCTATGCTATGCACAGGACGTCCAGCTGTGTGGGAGCTGAGACTGTCCATGTGGCTCATCTCTGTGTCTACAGCTCCTAAAATAGTGCTTTAGGCATCCTGATCAGGCAGGGCACATTGGTTGCATAGACAATGAAGGTGGACATTTCATGGGAAGGCTTAACAGAGGAGGAGCACCTCTGGGTGGCTCGGAAGAGATTCAGAGGGAGGAAGCAGGTGCCAGGACAGTGGACACCAAAATGGGAACCAAGACAGAGGATGAGCATGGTGTCCTTTGTCAAATGTGAGGAACCCAGTTGGATTGGAACGGTGTTTATACAGCAATGGCCCAGGGAGGAGGAAGAAACAAACCAGCAAATGTATCTATTACCTTTTAAGAATAAAAATCCAGAATGTCAAAAAAGAACCATGCAGAGATTAAGTCACGGAGATTGCCTTCCTTAACATCAATTACCTCTCACACACAAAAGAGAATGTTCTTTGATGACTTCTCATGTTGAATTTTGAAGATTAAATGAAAGAAGCATTGAAGTCTCCAGCTGCATGGTGTTTAAGGTTTTACCTCTGTGCATTCCTCTCCCCTTTACTCGAATACACTCATTCTCATTTTTATATAAATTACGAATACAGATAACTGGGAAAACAGAGAGCAGAATGCTCAGGATCCCACTGACCTATACATCAGCTATCATGCATATACTCCATCTGTGCCAGATGGCACTTGGGTCTCCTTAGTCTTCACCCTTTCACTGCTAGACATGTGTGTTTTCACAGATGAGGAAAACTGGCCACATTAAGCTACTGACCTCCAGTCTGCACAGAAATACATGTTGGATTTGGGATTTGAACCAAAGCATGTCTGGCTTTAAAGACCCTCAGTGGAAAGTCCAAGAAAAAGTGAGGACACTTGGTATCCCTGGGCAGCAGAGCTCCTGGGCCGGAACCTCAGGAATCATCTACACCGGAGCTGGAGGAGACCATCAACCTCACTGACATGTAAATAAGTAGTTGACAGTGCAGAAAGGGACACTTTTGAGGTCAGGAATAATGGAGCTACTCTATGGACATTCAAATGAATGAACTTTGTTGAGCCTGGGATTTGATCTGGCCCCTTTCCCAGTGGATGTATCCAGGCCAGACCTATGCCTACAACCACTCTTGTTTCCATCCTCTCTGTCCATCTTCTGTCCTCCAAGTTTCCTCTCCACCATCCTGGGTTAACTTCTTACCAGCAAAATTATCCCTGCAGGGCAGGTTTTAAAGGAAATGTTCAAAATGAAATTAACCCTGTTTGTTCATTATAAGGGAGGGCGGTGGGTACTTCTAACTCTGCATGAAAGGGTTATTGTTTCTTCCTAAATAGCAATTCATTGAGTGTCTTTTGACGTCGCAATAGGTTGTTAAGAATAGTAGCAGCTACTCTCAGTGCTTTCTGTGTGCCAGATGCCGCACTATGTACTTTATGAATAAATTTTTTTGGTTTTTCACACTTATCCTGTGCAGAGCCCCTGTGCGCAGATGAGAAAACTTGAGAAATAAAGGCACCACACAAAAGCAGGGATTAATAAAGGACAGGACTAGTGGCCATGAACGTTTGGTTGCCATTTGCTGTGCACTGAGCTGCCTCTCCATGTCCTGCTGTGATTTACTCATCCCTAAGCCCCTCAAAGCCATGTGACACTATGAGCCAACCACTAAATCCTCAAGAGAGGCCTTTCCAGTGTGTTCACAGCCCTGAGGTAGCTGTAGCCCTGGAGAAAGAGGAACTCCGTGGGAGGACTGGGATCAAGCAGAGCACAGGGGGAGATGGATTACACTGGCTCCACTGGCTCCCAGCACATTCCAGAAACCATTGTTTAAGACCATCCTTAAGGCCCTCCTTATCTTGGTGTCTTGTTCCTATGTGGCTTTCCATTTTGGCTGGGAGGACGGTGGGCCTCGGAGTGTGTGAGAAGGTTGGGAGTGGAGCCTTGCACATCTTGTGGGTGGTCAGTGTGGGAACACGGTGACGCGGGCTGAGTCATGGCTGCACTTGTGAAGCTAATGACAGATGCTAAATAAAATTGGATCCCAAACCACCGTGGCCAGGGCACAAACAGATAGTGTGTCTGAAATGCCAGCCTTGACTCATGTGTGGGAGCCTCGCATCTCGCGTTCACCTCCTCTCCTGTTTATGTTGTGGCATCAGGAAGGATAAATAGAGGGCTCGTCTGCAGTGGAGACACCACCCGTTACTGCATTTTTCCCCCTGATGCTGGCTCCTCTGCAGATGCTCGCAGGCAGGATGGATTGTACACGCCGTCCTCCTCTCCTCAGTGGACATGCGCAGAGGACAAATGGAGCTCCAAGCTGCATTAAAAATAAGAGGAGTATAATTCTATCTGTCTCAAAGTCCGAAGTCGGAGCTGATTCCAAGTGCCCAAAAAAACTTTGATCAGAAAGAAGAGCAATGGGCATATTCAGTCATTCATATGTGCATGTTCTCATGCATTTGTTTAGTCTTTCATTTCTTCTCCTGTTTGTCCCACAAATGTTATTGCATACCTGTTCCCTACCATGTTTCTTGCTAGACCCCATGGCTGTCCTTCATTTTATGCAGCTCACAGCCTAATCTGAAAATAGAGATGCTTGCAGAGCATAACCTATTCAGGCTATTTTGACAGGCACGAGGCAAGGTCAGGGGCTTGTGTTAGGGAGGGTGGTGGCATGGCTGTTCCGGGAGGGCTTTCTGGAAAAGCTAGACTGGACATTTAGGGATGGGGAGCTTGTCAGGTAGAGAGGTGCAATGTGGGCCCTCCAGTGGAGTTAATAGCTTGAACAAAGTTATAATAAAACCACATTTAGGCCGGGCACAGTGGTTCACGCCTGTAATCCCAGCACTCTGGGAGGCTGAGGTGGGCAGATCACCTGAGTTCAGGAGTTCAAGACAAGCCTGGTCAACGTAGTGAAACCCTATCTCTACTAAAAATACAAAAATTAGCCGGGTGTGGTGGTGTGTACTTGTAATCCCAGCTACTGTGGAGGCTGAGGCAGGAGAATCCTTTGAACCTGGGAGGTAGAGGTTGCAGTGAGCTGGGATTGAACCACTGTATTCCAGCCTGGGCAACAAGAGTGAAACTCCATCTCAAAAAACAAAAAACAAACAAAAAACCCACCAATCTATGTTTAGAGGTGGTGGGGCACTTTGATGAGAATATTTTAAGAGGCTTTGTTTGGGGTGGTGGTGATATAGCGAGAGAAGAAAGGCCTAGAATTTGAAGCAGCTGTTTTCATGCTAAGAATTTAGATTATGCTTAGGTTAAATATGCATCAGTAGTGCACCTGAAAGAGGGCTGGGTCTGTTTGTGCAGAGTCTGGCAGAGCTCACATTCTGCGGACCTGGATATCTCACATAATGGTTTTTCTCTCAGATGGTTGTGTAACAGCCCCCAAACCATGCAGATGTTCTGTTTTTTGTTTTTTTCTGTTTGTTTGTTTTTTGGTTTTTTGCTCCAATATGAGGGCCTGAGCTCTGTGATCTCTCTGAGCTTCCTGTAAGATCTAAAGTTCTGAGACCCTGTTGTTATCCATTCCCCAATATCTGCATGGTAAGAGAAAGGAAATGTGTGTAACAGATTCATTAGTGTTTCAGAACTTTAGATCTTAAAGGACAATCTAATGTTAGATTTTTGTTTGTTACTTTTTTTTTCAACTGCTTGGGGTTCTTTCTATGATCAGATGAAATTGTGGATGTAAAAACTTTGACCACCAAGAATTCAAAGATCAGTGGGCTACAGATCTGGAGACAGGGATCCTGAGGACACTTGTTCTGTGATTATGGGCAAACTATGCCCCTTTCTGGGCTTCAAATGTCTTACCTGTGTAATGAGGGGGTGGACAAGGTGGTGGTAGGGCCCACTGGATCACTATGCTCTGATGCATGAGTTATTAAAACCTATATAGTGGCCGGGCATGGTGGCTCACACCTGTAATCCCACCACTTTGGGAGGCCAAGGTGGGCAGATAACTTGAGGCCAGGAGTTTGAGACCAGCCTGGCCAACATGACAAAACCCCATCTCTACTAAAAATACAAAAATTAACCAGGCATGGTGGCAGGCACCTGCAAACCCAGCTACTTGAGAGGCTAAGGCAGGAGAATCCCTTGAGCCCAGGAGGCAGAGATTGCAGTGAGCCAAGATCACACCACTACACTCTAACCTGGGTGGCAGAGTGAAACTCTGTCTCCAAAAAAAAAAAAAAAGAAAAGAAAAGAAAAAAAAAGAAAGGAAGATATAAAGAGCTACTAAAAAGACCACTGATACTAAACCCACTGATGCTTTCATGTGATTCAAGTTGAATTGGGTGCGGTGCACTGTCGTTCTGCAAACTAAATGCTCTTGAAACATTTATAGCCATTAATGCAGAACCTTAAAATTAGATGGTGTGATATTCATAGACTCTCAAGACTGCCAGGAAGCATAAAAGATGTCTACTCAAGGCTCAATCCCAAAGCAGGAATCTCGTCTTCAGCTCCCGGTGCAGACTTGGCATCTGCCGACATTCTTCTAGGGACAGGGAATCAGTGCCTTTCAAGGCAGGTGTATCTGCTATCTGTTATTTCTGACTCAAGTTATTTCTGTTATCGCATTGAAACCTCCCCCAACCTCAATGAATGTGAGGTGCTATTATTACCTGCCTGAATTTTCTCCAGGAGGAGAGATACAGCTTCTGTCTCCCTCAGGACCCAGAGAAGATGGGAACCTACATCTGAACCCAGCCTCCTTGGCTATGGGCTCAGTATCCAGTGTGCTTCCCCGAAGCTTGAGTACTGGTACCTGGACCCTGGACATTGCCTGTGTCTTTCCCTAGCAACTCAGCTTCACCCAAGATTCTCCTGTGGTTCACTACAGGCTGGATTTCTTTGGGTATTTAAGCTCATCTTTGTTATGCAAAATTTTTATTGCACAACACACATATATTTGTTACTGTTAGTTATCCTAATATTAACATTATCTACTATATATTGAGAAGCCATGATGTTGCTGAAAAAAATATACATTTGTGTTGATCTTCCAAAAAGTAAATCACTGCCAAGTAGATAGATACTACTATAGTAGGATTACAGATGTGGAAAATGGGAGCACTAACATTTGATTAGGGTAACCTGTAAATGGTCAGAATGTGAACCAGATTTGGCAGCCTTGAAGCCCCTGCCCTTTCCATGATTTGACATTATCTCTCCAAAAAAAAAGAACTTGGAGACAGTATGCTCTTTGTTTTGTGTGCATATGTACACGCACACACTTAGGAGTCTGTTTGTGTGTATGTGTTTCAATAGGTGGAAGGAGAGATAAATTGCTATCCACTATGGTCACATGTTTAACTTCTCAGTGAGTGTCACCAGAGCTTTCAGCATTGGCAGAAAGGGAGAAGGCTCCATAACAGAGCTGCAAATGGTGATGGCATTGGCTACTGCTATCTTAATAGAGCTTCCTCATCTTTGGTACTTCAAGCCCTCTGCCTGAGTTTATGAGTCAGTTATCTTTTTATGAGGTTGTGAAATCTTATGTGCCTCTATGCCTGAATTTTTAAATTACTGCCTAAGATAAGGGGGACATAGAATCCAAAAGAAAACAGGAACTTGGCATTATGCGGGATGCTTCTATTTGTACTGTCTTCAGATGTGAAAAATAAAATAAGCAAACATATACAGCCGGTTTTGATTTCTATATTGAAGGAAAGAAAATACTTCTAAGCATTAAGGGGGTGAATGCCTGGGGCTGAATTTTCTGTGGTGAGTGAAGGTCAGAGATGTGATTTCTGGCCTCCCCTCTGCTCCTAATCAGCAGGGAGGCCTTGAAGAACCTCAGAGTTGGCCAGGGTGTAGGTAGCTCATTGGTGGGAGGGGATCATCATTTCTCTCTTGCCATTGCCTTAGAACTGTTTTTAGGTTTGCTTTTTTATCATACTAGCTTACACTTATTAAGCATTTATCATATGCCAGACTCCAAAACAACTTGCAGTTGGGGAAACTGAGACACAGAGAGATTAAGTTCTTGCTCCAAGATTGCACAGCTGCTGAAGGGTTGGCCTCTGTATTGCTTGGACTGGCCAGGTCTCAGAAGGCTGACCCAGTGGGTCTCAGCCACAGCCAGTAGGTGTTCCTGACTTCTTTGTGCATCTTTATGTCAGGGTATTTGTCCTCGTGGACCACAGTTGTGACTTGACTTTCTCTGCTCAGGTCTTTCTGTATCTTTCAATGGCCCAGGTCTATGGCTTAGTCTTCCTGTGTCCCTGGTGCTATGAGAAGTTGGCCCCTATTCTGCATGTGAACAGTGAGGTTCAGAGTTGCTATGTAACTTGTCCAAGTTTCCACACAGAGGTGAGACCCACGATTGGGAGTCAAATGTTGATGAGGTGCTGTCACAGCAAGAAAGAGTGCTTAGGGGATCCTCCCTTTTTCATGAAGAAGTGCCAGTTTTCCATCTCTAATAAGATTGTTTGCCTGGAACATTGAGCAGATTTTCCCTGCAGTGATCATGCCAGGCAACCAACTAGAGTTATTACCTTGTTAGAATGGCTGCATGGAGTAAATCCCCTGGAGAGAAGGACATCACTGAATACAGATACATGCTTTGGAGAGTAATTTCTGCTGCTTCTCTTAGACCCTAGAGGGAAGGCAGCACATTCTGACAGGATAATCTGGGTTTGAGTGTGGCTCTCCCAAGAACTTGCTAGGTCATGTGTGCTCTGGGATCCTGCTATGATTTCTGCCAAAACTCATGTTGAAGTTTCATTGTTATTAGCAGTGTTGAAATGTGGAGCCTTTATGAGATGAATGGATTCATGGTGTTATGGAGGGTGTGGGTTAGTTATCTCCAGACTGGGTTTGTTATGAAAGGGAATTTGGTCCAGTTTCCCCTCTCTGTCTTGAGCGATGTCTTGTGCCTTCAGTTCTTCTACCATGGACAGGGGAGCACCAGATGCTGTGCTCTTGGACTTCCCAACCTCCAGAACCATGAGCCAAATAACCTTCTGTTCTTTATAAATTATCCAGTCAGTGGTATTCTGTTATAGCAGCAGAAAACAGACTAAGATCTTCACAATTTTCCCCTGTACATGAGAGTTCCCTCCCTGAGCCTTCCCCATCTCCTATATTGTAATTCTATGATACACAGTTCTTTGAGAACATTAACGTTGTTTTCCCTTTTCATAAAGTAAATGCTAATATATATTGAGATCAAATTACTGTTTTCATTTAATCTTTCAAAGACCATAAAACTTTAGTCTGAAGACTGCAGTTTTAAAGAAAAATTGCATTTGAAAGGAAAACATATTTGCAAAATGATTTTTTCCCAAGCAAAATCGAATAAGATATTGGAATTATGTTTCTTCAAAACAGTTTTAGTATTTTATCCAACATTCTTAAAGGCAACTGAGAATGTTCTAGTACATTTTAAAAATGTAAATAACTACTCAAACATTTCGATATATTGCGATGAAAAGTACAAACATTTACTCAGGCCTCTACAGATGCCAGCATCTCTAAAGTTAAGAAGGGGGCCTAGTTCTTTAGGTCTGGGTATGAGGGACCTTATGAATTTCTGCCAACTATGTTGAAGATGGGAATAAAAATAGTGATTGCTACTGACGATGAGTGATTGACAGTTTTGTAGGCAATGACTGAAGTTCTTTATATATGTCGTTATCTTTAATTCTCAGTGCCACCCTCCTGCACAGATGTTCTCCCTGGTACTTATACAGAGGTGGAATATTTGAAAGATCATACGGTGTAGAACTAAAGGAAATAGATTAAAGCTCAGTTTCAGCATGGGAGGGAGGATCAAGCATTGTGCCTGGAGAAGTAAAAAGTTGATGGACTATACAGTGGCTCTTGAATCATGTTAAGGACAAAGAGGAAGCACTGACAACTTTTGAGATATGCAGAACATGAGCTTCTTGGTGATCCAGATAGGCCACTGCAGCGAGAGGGTGGAGAAGACACAGAAGGTGATGAAGCCAGAGCAGAGAGAGGCACATGCAAGAGATGGGTATATTCAGAAAGAGGATGGGGACCAGTACTCCTAGGGTGGTGGCTTTGGAGATGGAGATGAGGAGTTGAATTTGAGGAGCTAAAGATGGTGAGAACTGACAACGAGTTGTCTTTTTGGGAAAAGGGGGAAGAAGGACTGGGCCCTGGGCCTGGTATAATGGCTCACGCCTGTAATCCTAGCACTCTGGGAGGCTAAGGTGGGTGGATCACTTGGGGTCAGGAGTTCAAGACCAGCCTGGCCAACACAGTGAAACACTGTCTCCACAAAAAATACAAAAATTAGCCAGAAATTGCTTAAACCCAGGAGGTGGAGGTTGCAGTGAGCCAAGATCATGCCACCTCACTCCAGCTTGGGCAACAGAGCGAGTCTCCATCTCAAAACAAAACAAAACAAAAAGAAGGTCTGAAGGCTGAAGCTGGTTGATACCCAGACAACCAGGTAAGTGGAGGCAGTCTTCTACAGTTTTGAGGTCTTTCCAGATTCCTTTAATGCAAGGGGGAATGCCATTTCCATCCCCCTGTTACTGGGAGAGTGAGCTGCAGGCTGCAGTTTTGGAATAGAGAACAAAGACTTCCCCCATCCCCACCATGTTGCCCAGTTTTGAATGTCTTTGAAGGCACCATTCTGTATAAAATGACAAAAAACAAGAGGGAAACCAATACACATGAGGAAGGAAAAGGCTCAATGAAATCTGATGATGAGAGTAAAAAGAAAATGCAAAATGAAACATTCATACAATTAACTAGATGTATTAACATTTATTCTTGGTGGCTTTAACTTTATGTGTTATGGAAGAGCTAGGTCTAGCATCTGTTGTCAACCTTCTGTGTGACCTGTCAGGGATAAAGGTTTTTTGTTGTTTTACAGAGGAGGAGACTGAGGTTTGGGGAGTTTTGTAACTTTAAGTAGATTGTAATGTTGATATCTGGATCCTGGATGGTCTATCTCAAAACCTGACTGAGACACACGCACACGTGCACGCGCGCGCGCACACACACAACACACACACACACACACACCCCCCTATGGAGGCTGGATTCGGTGTGCCACCTAGACGCTCTGCATTTTACATGGTAGTTTGTAAATCTAGACAATTTTTGCAGCTCTAAAAGAAAAGGAATTTGATTTTTGACAAAATAATGAGCTCATATTTCTTCTCAAAGGTGATTTCCTGTCCTCCTTTGGCCACACAAATGGGACATAGATGCATTCTGCTAGTCCCTGACTCAGCTATTAGAGACATGCATGGTTTTTCTGCCAGAGCTGGCGTTAGAAGCAGATGCAGCAGTGGGCTCAGACTTTAGCCTGTGTGTTTCTAGATTCTTTCTTGAAGTCTGATTAGGAGGTCTGAGTGTAGGACTCAAGAATCTGGGTTTTGTTGTTGTTTATTTTCCCAGGTTGTTCTTTTGTGGGAGGTTCTTGGAACAAATGTCGGGGGAAAACTAGTTTACCCAGAGTGTGGTTGCCGATGTGCTGCAGATGATCTGAGTCGCGTCCTGCCATCCTCCTAAGCACGAAGCGTGTCACCACCTCTCAGTGCACTCATCACTGTGCATCCTCAGAACTGTGTGCCTGAACTCAGTGTGACAGAGGTGGAGAAACGGCTTTCTTGGACAGCCTCTTTTCTGATACCTCTGATGACAAAGAACTTGCTTTTTCTGCCATAACCAACATTACTGTTTCAACTCTTCAGTGCTTCTGGTCTTATTTTCTGTTGCTTTGTTTTCATTGCTGAATTCGGTTCTTCTTCCGTATTCTCACTCTGCCCCAGAATCTGTTGTCAGGTGTTTCCATTTATTCCTTAATTCCATAGCATTTGTGAACCTCTACTGTTTACTAGATGCCAGGTTAGGCATGGAGTGCTCAGAAATTCATAAACAGACAATGACTCCTTTTTAGGGGCTTATAGACCACTCATCTCTTTCTTCGAGGAAGAAAAGTAACATGCTGTGTTTCCAAAATATTTTTCTGTACTCTAACAGTATCCTAGTGGCAATGAGAATATTTTTAATACTTTACAAAAATTGGTTTAGTTACCATTCTGTATCGTTCTCTGAGGTAGCTGTTCCTTTCCAGGTACAGATGCAGAAGCCTAGACTCAAACAGATGAAGTGATGTCCTAGTCAACCTATTAAGTGGCAGAAATCAAATCTGAACTGAGGTTCTGTGACATTGCCTTCTGGTCCTCTAGTCTACCCCTCTTCCTCTTTTGTTCCTCATCAATCAGATACAAGCATTGCCTGCCTGATGGTAATGAGATCTCAGAAACTTGTGTACAAAGGGGAATTTAATTGTCATTTAAACTCAAGGCAGGGGCCCATCATCCCAGAAAAGTGGGACTCATCCTTTGTCTGCACACTCCCAGTGATGGGGGAGTTCACTTCTTCATAATGTGGACTGGTCTATTGTCGGGTAGCTGGGATGGCTAGAACACTCCCAGAACAGGGCAGGTCAGTAAGGGGCACTCGATCAAGGTGTATTTTTTTAACGAATGAAAACCAAACAGGGCTGTAGTTTTACGGGATTTTCTTTTACCTTGCCTCCTAGTTCTATCTTCTGTTACAAAGCTAAAAATAGCCTGCATGTTTTGAGGGTTTATTACATGCCAGGCTCTATTCTGAGTGCCTTATGTTTGTTAATAGTTTTAATTATTGCAATACTCCAGGAAGTAGGTATTATTATTATCCTCACTTTACAAATGAGGAAAATGAGGCCCAGGAAGGTCATAATGACTCCAAGGTCACCCAGGGCCATTGAGACCCACGCGTCTGGTTCTGGGGCCTGTGTATATACTGTTCTAGAGACAGACTGTTCTCTCCGCTGTCCACAAGGAAGCCTATTCCGATGATGTCTGTTAATCTCTAGACATAGGCTTCAGGGGCCCCGCCATCCTTCCCCTCCCTCCGTCCTTTTCTCTAGGTATGTTTGCCTAAAATGTGGTGCACCAGGGCAAGCCATCTGCATATAGGTGTAAGCTGTGGCTGCTGCTGCCTGAGTGAGGACCAGGCAGTGGTCAGGTGCCCAGGGAGGTTACACAGTGAAGGGCAGTACCAAGGGCAGGTGTGTCGATTCAGGTGAGCTGAGGTTGGGATGATCTGCTGAGGTCCCTCTCTTCACTTTCTGAACAGAAGAGATCTGCCTTGATGACCCTGGACTGAGGCATGGCAAATGCCTCCTCATTCAGAAGCCAGCCTTCCCAGAGAGGCTGTATCTGAATGCCAATGACCCAGGTCCCCCCCTCTTCCTGAGCTGTCATCGCTGTCATTGTGATTGTCACAGGATCACCCTTTCCCAGTCCCTGAGCATCATGAAGTCCGCTCATAAGCTCCATATGCTTTAGAGTGCCACAGCACCTGGACACACAGCTTTCAGGAAGTGCAGGTTTGAAGGTGAGCATTTCAGAGTCACATCAAATGCAGCAGAATGATTGAGTTCACTAGAATGGTGGGTGGCGCTGGTTCTAGGAGGAAGTTAGTGCAGAGAAGATGTCTGTGGTGTGTGTGCACATGGTGCCTGTGTATTTTGGGTTGGGTATGTTGGTTATCTATATGGTACATGTTCATGTTGAGGGGGGAGTGCTGGGTTTTCTGATGTTTTGTGGGAGGTTCTTGGAATAAATACTGAGGAACACTGGTCTGCCCAAGGTGTGGTTGCTGATGTGCTGGGGATGGAGATCTGAATCATGTCCTGGCCTCGATCTGAATCATGTCCTGGCCTCCTCCTGAGCATGATGCTTGTTGATACCTCTCACTGCACTCATCACGATGCACTCTCAGAACCTTGCACCTGAACTCAGTCCCACAGAAGCAGAGAGCGGGCTTTCCTGGACAGTCCTTTCAGCATCCAGGGTGTGCTGGGTATTTGTCATGGGCATCTTGTGTGCGTGTGTGTGTGTGTGTTAGTGTTCTATTATTGATGTATGTTGTATGTACCTGTGTGTTTGTGTGTATAAGTGTGATGTGTGTGTTGGGTATGTGTCATATGTCTATTGTGCGCATATGTCATAAGTATGTTCCAACAGTATGCCAGATGCTATATTAAACACTTTACATGCTGTCTCTCTACTGATCATGAAGACATTTTTATAGGATAGGTACTGTTACTCTTCACCTCTTAGCAATGAGGAACAGAGAGGTAAAGCTATGGGCCCAAGGTTTTGCAGCTCAAAAGAAACCAAGTTAACTCAGCTCTGGTTAATGCTAAAACCCTTGTCTTTAGGCCAGCGGTTCTCAAATTAGTGTTTGCAAAGAATTCCCTGGAGAACTTGTGAAAACACAGATCCCTGAACCTCATCCCTGGAGTTTCTGACTGAGTAGGTCTGGCATGGGATTCGACTTTGTTTTTATAGCAAAGTGTTGCTGATGCCACTGGTCTGAAGGCCACACCTGAAAACCACCACTCTGAGACCTTCCCTGTAATCCTCAGATGGAAAGAGCAGGGGGAGAAGGTTGGGACCAAGGCAAATGGCTCTGGATAACTGATCACAAAGTAGTCAAGGATGTTACCAGCAAAACCAACACGGACTTTTAAAATTGATATTTTACATGAAAACTCATCTTCCCTCACTGCATTGTGGGTGTTAGGTTATAATGCATTGCATGCCATTTTAAAGGAAAGGCATCTTCCCAACAAGAAGCTGTGTCTATGCTTACAAGTTCCAGAACTCTATCCCATTTGTCCTGAACAACAGCATGGTATAGTGCATCTTTCAAGGAGAAAATAATATTCTGTGTGGTATTCTCCATGCGTTAAATATTTTCTTCTAAATAGTAACTCTACCCCAAAACATAGTTCTGGTCAGTCTGCCAGTAAGTGCAGAAGCTGGAAAACCCAGGCTCCTGGGTGGGCACTCTTTGCCTCAGCAACACCACTGTCCTATGTGGCTTGGGGCCAATACTACCCATGTGGAGGGCTTTTGAGGACTGCGTGACGTCATGCCTGGAACCCCCATCAGTGTGTGGTATATAGTAGGCTGCACTGTTGGGGTGCATTGTTCCTGTTCTCCCTTTATCCCTCTTTCTATATATTCTCCTCCCCAAGATCAGAGATCAGGAGAGGGATCAAGGATAATGGGAAGCTGACAACCCCAAGAAAAGAGTCAGGTGGTTTTGCCAGCTCTGAGTTTTTAGAGGATTCAGACTGAGTGGGGTGATGAGAAAATGAGGACGATGTAGCCGTTGACATGTAATGTGGTTACGAAGGGAAACCCAAAGTGGCTTCCATTTGCTGGCCCCTCCATCCGGCTTTGACTGGAAGTGACTTGGGATTAATACTGAACCTCAGGTTCTGACCTTGACTGGCTCCGGTGTGTTGGGTAGGGGCAGGGCACACCTCGATGACTCTTCATTAGGGAAATGGGTTTTTGGCGCATTTTGTGAGCCAGGCCTTTCCAGGTTTGCCAGATTGAAATTCTGTCTGGTAGAATTTATAGAGGTTGGTTCTGAGGATTTTAATTTGGTATGCAGCCTTCTACATCTCTAGAATGTTCCGCAGATGAAAACCCTTGCCTGAGCCGAGATGCAGTAGGCCCAGTTAATCCCTCCTTCTCTAATCTATGGGATCTGGCCTAGCCTTACCCTGTTAACTGCAGTGAGGTTGGGCTCTGAACCACAAGAATGGTCTGGTCCCTGAGGTATCTGGGGGCAGAAAGAGGGGCTTTGGAAGGAGACTCAAGTGTGAATCACCAGTTGCCAGGTGACAGGACCACGTGTTCCCTTACTTTCCTCTCTTCTCCTTCTCTCTCCTTCTCTCCCTTCCCGGAGGTCCTGCCAGGTCTTGAGATCCTGCTAGGTGTCAGGTATTTTGCAAGTTGTTACCTCTTATCCTATTGGGAGTCTACTTAGTAGCTTTCATTGTCCCTGTTATACATGGTAGTAAACAGGCTTGGAGAAAGGGAGGGTCTTACCAAAGGCAATACCACCAGAACATTCCAGAGTTAGAAAGTGGCTCCAGGTCAGAGTTTCTCTGGTCCTTTTTTCTTGCATGCAAAATGGGGCAAGAATAATACAAAATTCTTGTTGGAAAAAAATCAGGCAACTTACATGGAATACTTTATGCAACACCAAGAATATAGTAGGTGCTCAATATACCTACTATAAGTTTCTTTCCCTTCCATTACATTCCTGGTATCTAGATCCTTTCATGGTCTCAGAAAACTGAGCCTACTTTAAATGTATTTCTTGGCTTTTTTCTCATCCCAGACTTGGACTGTTTTAATGCTTTTTTCCTCCCATCTTTTCTATGCAACCCTCTTTTCACTGCCCCCCCAGTAACAAGTAATTGGAAAATTAGCAACCTATCAAGTTGGGTTCAACATCTACCTAGCAGCAGCACCCACATGCTCTGTGTACCATGCTTGATGTCACTCCAGCCACAGTCTTTAGAGACTGCATTTATAATATCAATGATAAAATCATTTAAAATTACTATCAATGGTAGCTACCACTTAGTGTTTAAGATACAAATGACGATGCAAAGTGCTCAATGTGGTATATTTATTTTCTCTACCCACCATATATCAAAGTCATGCCTTATTACCAGTCCTCATATATGATGAGAACACTGAAGATGAGAGAGGTTAAGTGACTTGTGCAAGGTCACACAGCTAGAAAGCAGAAAGCAGGGTTTCTTGTGCCTTTGGCCATGAAAGATGTGCTCTCAGCCGGGATGTTGTCGTCATCAAAGTACTGAGAGATAAGGAAGGGCATGGGACCAGCTCAGCTTTGGAGTTGAGATCCAGCAGGACACCTGGGTCTCGCTCCTGGCCCTTCCAGGTAGGAGCTATGTGACGGTAGGCAAGTCATTTTGTCTTTCCATGTCTCTTTCCGTAAAAGGAACCCTGAGTGGTGACATTCAGTGGACACATGCTACTCCTGTTGATCTTGTTGGTCAGATTGGTTTCCTGCTATAAAAGCCAAGTTCTGTATCTGGCTGATGTGATCTCAAGCTGTTAATTTATCTCTTGTTTTTCAGGTAATGAGCCAAAAAGATCATGTCTGAAGTACAAGGAACGGTTGAGTTTTCGGTAGAGCTACATAAATTTTATAATGTGGATCTCTTTCAGAGAGGGTAAGTGTGCTTTACAATTTGTATTTGTGTGTGTGTGTGAGTGTGTGTGTGCATATGTTTGTTTCTTTCTGTGGAAGAAGGTGGAGGTCGGATATTAGATTATAGGAAATTTGGGACTAATGAGGAAAATATTTTCCCTGTGTTTTCTTTCCAAGTCAAAAATCCAAAGCTTTAATGCATCTGAAAATAAACCCCATATTGACAGAGACTAGAAAGTGCGAATTTGTCTCCTCCCTCCTGCACTCTCTTCTACCTTCTTTCTTCTCAGTGGCTCTTTCCATTAAATATGTCAATTTTAAAGGGAAGTGAATTGATGGAAAACGAAGCTTGCCTGTGTAGCTGTGGTAAAAAGGAGTCAGTATGTTCAATACTGACGCAGACCATTACTTCAAAACCACATATTGTAACACTGACGCCTAGATCTTTCAAAAACTGATAATGTTGGTATTTATAAACATCAATTTATGTAATTGAAATATAGCTGTTTTCATCTTTTAGAGGATGTAGTCTGAATTGGGTATTTCATGTGCATGTGATATCAATAAATCCTCAGGACAGACTTACCTCCAAGGCTCATTGTAAATAATCAAGTTGTGAAATGGTTATATAAGAAACCAGACACAGACATGAACTACATATCCTCATGATGATTGCTACTATGTCACTGATGCACAAAAAAACAAAGTTAATAGAAACTGAATTTTTTTTATGTGTCCAGTTAACAGAGCAAATTAGTATACAAAACAAGGAGTATCTATCCATTTGCTTTTGTTGCATAACAAACTTTTCTGAAACTTAATGGCTTGAAAACGACAACTTAGTTTAGCTCATGAGTAAGCAGTTTGGACTGGGCTCAGCTGGGCGGTTCTACTGAGTTAGATGTGGCTTGGATGATCTCACCGGGCTCACTCACAGTTCTGGGGCTCCCAGCTGGGCTGGGTTCTCGTTGTGTGTGGTTCTCCTTGTGGCCTCTTACCCTCCACCAGGCTAGGGTCCTGGGCTATTACGAGGGGAACACACAAAATCTCCTGTTGTCCAGTCTTAGAATTTGCATGAAGTTGTTTTTGAATACATTCCACTGACCAAAGTAAGTCACAAGGCCAGTCCAGATTCAAAATGAAGAAATAGATACTATCTCTTGATAGAAGACTAAGAATCCATGCACAATTTAATAATCTACCTCCAACATTAGACTCCAGTTGTGAAAAGATAATGCTGAATTTAATGCTTCAAGTGCCTCTTGTGTGCTATGGCCCCCACTTACTTAAGGATGGAATTCAGTGAGGCTGAGTGGTTTTGTCAGGTGACCTGAACCCCAGGCAGTGAGAAGAATGGGAAATGGTTCTGTTCCAGGGAAGGAAGCATGTGAAGAGGGGTTCTGGGCAGCATTCACAGAGGCTGAGCCTTAACGAGGAAAAGCTCTGTGTATCCTCTGGAAGTCCTGTTGCCATTGGTTCACCTGTCATTTGATCAGATGCCACACTGTATATTGGTAGGAGCCCTGGGCTGGGAGCCAGTACTCCTGAGTCCAGGGTGTGCTTTGCTTCTGGGAGCTCCTTTGGCACCACTCCACTCTGCTTTTCAGGTTCACATTTATAAGAAGCAAGCACTTTCGATAACGCCAGGTTTCTATCACAGTGTTAGACATTTTTCTTATTTGTCTTTTCCTGACTCATAACCAACCATAGAACTAAGCAGTATTATCTTCATTTACTAGATAGATAACTTGGGATTAGGGAAGTAGAACAGTATGTAGCTTTAACACAGCTGAGTGAGGAGCTGAGGCTAAGCTTCTCTCATTCAAAATCATGTATTATTTTATATTAATTAAGGTGCAAAGTGGGCTGCATTCTCCCCTGAGTGCACAAGACAGCCATCAGGATGTGGAAAGAAAGTATTAGAATGTCTATTTACAATTGCTTTGGTGAATAAGAAAAAAAAAAAGAAATTAAGCTTCACTAATAATTAGAATCCAGATAAACCTGGAGGACCTTGCTTTTTCTGTCTGGCAGAATCCCATTGAGTAACTTACGTCTCAAGAGCAAAGAGGGAGTCTGTAGCACAGACTGACATCACCCTCACATTGTGAAATACTGCAGTATGCAACTGGCCGGTTACATACAACTCTAAATTGATTTCTAGTTCTAACTATACTAACTCTCATATGGTTTGTTATGAAGAATTAGGAAAAGACAAATAGAAAAATATCTAATACCATGATGAATCATGAATTGAAGATAATATTAATAACAGAAGCATACAAAATACCAGGAAATGCCAGAATCAACCATCTTTATCCTACTTCTTACAAAAGCCTATTGATACACAAAGTAAGAATTAAAGATGATAAGCTAATCTACCTAACAATAAGTAGATAGTGATTTAGTTGTATTTTAAAAACTATTTGATATATAGACTTGTAAGCATAATACTTACAACACACCTTATCCTAACTGTACATTGGACTTTGAGATATTGACAGAGTCTTACATAAAATCATCACCATTAACAAAATATTTCAAAGTAACACATCCAAAACAGGAATAGAGCCCTGTCAAGCTGTAAAAAAGCTTGAAAAATGAGGGTAAAAATCATCACCTATTCCACAAGCCTAGGATACTCTTCTCTTTTTCTAGATCTGTATGTTTTTGGGAAGCATCTCGTTTATCCATGCTTACCACTAAAGTCTAGTATTGAATTAGGTTAAACTAAAAGCAGAACAAAAATGTCACATGATCGGCCAGGTGTGGTGGTTCATACCTGTAATCCCAGCATTTTAGGAGGCCAAGGCAGGTGGATCATTTGAGTTTGGGAGTTTGAGACCAGACTGGCCAACATGGTGAAGGCTCATCTCTACCAAAAATAGAAAAATCACCTGGGCATGGTGGTGGGCACGTGTAATCCCAACTAGTGGGGAGCTGAGGCAGGAGAATTGCTTGAACTAGGAGGTGGAGGTTGCAGTGAGCTGAGATTGTGCCACTGCACTCTAGCCTGGGTGACAGAGTGAGACTCTGTTTCAAAAAGAGAAAAATAAAAACGAAATGTTATGTGATCCATTAATACATAAAATACCTATTTTTAAAACATGGATTATTATATCTTTATCTCATCTTTAAGAAAAACGTTTATAATGCATGTGAGTATAATCATAGATGTATAGTATTTATAAATAAATATACAGATAAGCATGCAAATCATTAATAGTTGGAGACCACTCACCCAGAAAATTAGGAATATTCTTATAAGCTTCTAGCTCTTAATGCTAGCATTTCACAGTTTCAAGGAGGGGGCATATTTAGGCACATGCTTCAGATGTGGATAAGGGCATATTCTTATGACTACTTATGCTTGAGGATCACTTGATTGCATCTACTTTTATGGACAGGTCTAGACCTGCTTTGGGTAAAGTAAATTAGACCTCTCAGTTGGATACACACTGCCTTGTAATGATATCTAGGATCTCTAAGGTCTCATCAGCAACAAAACCTTGCACTTGATAACCACCAGCTTCCTAGATCCTGCCTTTGGGCAACTGTGGACAGACTGGGTATGATGCCAACAAGGATTCTGAATTTGCCAGGGATGTTCCTGACAGGCATGATCCCTGATGCTCAAGGGCTAAGTATTTTTCTGCTCTGAATTCCGCAGGAGCTATGCTTAGAATGAAGTGTAATTACTTTATCCAGCAAGTGCTCCATGGAGAAGTCATGGCTATAATCCAAGCCTGGTGGCCAAGATGGGGCCCTGGGGCAGTTTCTGAAGAAAAGCAAATGGTCTCCTGATGTTAGTAAGGAGAAGAAATGTAGATTTTGGGGAAGCTGATTCTTTTCTGGATGCAAGGATGTATGATTAAATGTGTGCTCTACAGGGTCTTTGGGATGGTAAAAATTAGAGTCGAGGATTGCAAGAGAGGGAGAGTACTCTTTCTCAGACTGAGCTGACTGTGGTCATCCAAGTTTCACCTCATTCATGTAGTTGGTGAGAAACATCTCTCGTACCTCCATCCAAATGTTGCAGCTCATTGTTACATAGTCTGGCGGGAAAGAAACCTCCTCTCGAGTTTTTATAAGATGCTATGTCGGAAGCATAAAGATACAGAAAAAAGAACATTGCCTGATAATTTGTCCTGATCAGGGAGCTCCTTGCTTTTAGCACATTTATATTCATGGGTGTTTGTTCCAGTCTGAGAATGCATACTGCCTTGTAATGATGTTTGCTTTGAAAAAACAGTCAACATGCATTTATGCAAAGTCTTTATCCAAAAACTGACACAAATTCTCAAAGGGAAAACATTTCCTCAAGCCAGTCATGAAGAATCATAGGATGTGTCCCCCATATTCAGCAGTAAGACTCATGCTGACAAAAAGGCAGGGGCAGAGAAGTACTGAGGAACCTGGCTTTGGGGGGGTCACACCTCAATTTGAAGCCATGCTCTGTCATTTGTGAGCTCTGAGGACTTGGAAACATTCCCCCGACCCAACATTATATGGCCTATAAAATGGTGGTGACAAAGTCTATTTCATGTGGCAGTCTGAAAGTTTATGCCATTAATTAATATATGCAGATATGCAGAGAAGGTAGCAAGGTATACTTTGTATCTAGCAGATGCCAACTAGGTTGTCACTGCTACAAGTACAGGTTGTCTCCAACCTGTCATTAACACTATTAATGGAGTTACTACCCAAAAAGGTTGTTGTGTCCACCTTGCTTTCCTGTTAAAAACCCTCCCGGCTTCTTTTTGCTCATCAGACAATAAGGTGAAGTTCAAGGTCAAATCATTCAGGTTTTCAGCACTCATCAACACTGAAAACCTGAATGGTTTGACCTTGAACTTCATCTTATTGTCTGTGCTCAGACCATTCTTGGCCCTCTTCCCCATAGCATCTGTCTTGAAAATTCTGTGCTACACAAGTTGCAGTTTGATATAACCTCTCAAACCATTTCTGCATATTGACATTTAGCTATTGTGTTCAGCCCAGATATCTGGAATCCCCTGCTTTCCCGTATTCCTAAGGAACATCTGTACATACTTTATTTGGTCCATCTACTCATTCCCAAAGACATTAGTTAGCATATGCTATTTCTTTTGGCTCCAGAAAACTAAGATGAAAAGATAGAGCCCTGTGTCATCAAGGTGTTTACCAACTAATGACAGAGACTGACACACACATAGAAAATGACCATCAGTTCAAACATTTCAGTACATCTTGAAGTTATTTTTACAGGGTATGTATATCCCATTAGATAACAATAACAAGTAATCCTACCATGTGTCATACCATTTATGCATTATCTAGTTTATCCTCAAAACATCCCCAAGACTCTGTAGAACTTCTGTGGCATGAAGAAACCAAGGCCCCAAGCTAAGTTTTTTGCCCAGGGACACACAGCTGACAAATAAGAAAGCCAGAACATCTGACTCCAAGCAGCATGTGCTATCTACCTTGCAATATCCTCTTCACATCTTAGAAGGTGACTTGAGGTTGTAGAAACAGTTATAAGTCATTCAGACCAAAGCCCCATAAATTGAAGGGTCACTCAACCAATGGCTGTCAGTGAAGAATATCGCATGTGCACTATAGTCCATGCACAGTACTACTTGTGAAGATAATCAGATGAATGGTCCCTACTGTCAACAAATTGGATAATGGTATTTGGTCGAAAAATGAAATGAGGGGTGGTGAGAGGAAGGTGGGGGATTATTAATGGGTACAAAAAATATAGAAAGAATAAGGCCTACTCTTTGATAGCACAACAGGGTGACTACGGTCAATAATAAGTTAATTGTACACTTAAAAATAACTAAAGGTAATTGGATTGTTTATAACACAAAGGGTAAATGTGCTTGAGGAGATGAATACTCTGTTCTCTGTGAGGTGATTATTATGTATTGCACGCCTGTATTAAAACATCCTATGTGTCCCATATATATATATATATGTGTGTATATATATATATATACACACACATATACAATATATACACACACACTATATACCCACAAAAATTAAAACTAAAATTTAAAATCAGAAAAAAAAGAAAATGACCATAATACGCATGATAAATACTTGTCACTGAGACAGACTGGCAATACTATGAAGAGACAGGGAAGCAGAAATACAGTCTCTAGGCAGAGTCAGAATAGACATCTTGAAGTGAAATAACAGCAGAGCCATCACTTTAAGGATGGATGTGGGTCAGTCCTACAGGGTACCTGTGGTATCAGAACACAGAGCCCTCCTGAAAGATCAAAGATGACAACTCATGGTTGAACTGAAGAGTAAGGGTGGGGGAGTGGATAGAGGTGATTTATGTATTTATTTATGCGTTTATTTATTGCAGCATACTTTTTATTAGACTTGGGGGATGTAGGGATGTCAGCTGCCACAGACTTCCTAGACTGCAGAAGAGGAAACTGCAAAAAGGAACTGTTAGAGATGTAATGTGTGGCTTTGTCTTCTCTCTCAGTGTGTGTTTCTGCAGAGTAAAGATCTGATCTTACTCGACTTTGCATTGCCTGTGCCCAGCATAGGGCCTAGTGCATACTGGGAGAAAAATTTTAGCTTATCTTTGATTGTGTTGAACTTCCTTTTTCTTCTTTCAAAATTTATCAATTACAGATGAGTCACATGGATCTTTATTAATGATACTAATAGAAGATGATTCCAAATTTCTAACGTTCCATTTAAATCAATGCTACTCAAAGGGTGGCTCATGGACCAGCAACATCCCCATCAGCTGGGAGCACATTAGAAATGGAAATTCCTGGCCCTGGTCTCAGACCTACCGAGTCAGAATCTCTGGTCAAAGGGCTTAGGAGACCATGTTTTAATATGTTCGCTGGGTGATTCTGGTTGAAGAGCACTGCTGGAAGAGTTCCTGTGAAAATCTCAACCTTCATTGTGTACTAGAAGTTCCTAGAAAACTGAACATTTTATCCTCCAGACCAATTAAGCAAAAAAAACCTTGCGTGGGATCAAGGTGTCAGCACTTACTAAAGTTCCCAAGGTAATTCCAAGGTTGGAAATGATGGGATTAAGGCTAAGTGAAGATGGCACCGGCCAAGTAATCTCAGCCTCTCTTTGCTAGCCTCTTTATTATGAAGAAAATGAGACCCTGACTTCTACTTTCTTAACAGGATTGTGAAGCCTCCTCTTCCCCAGTAGGACACTAGATCTTAGCTCCCTTTGTGCATTCTTCTGCCATAGAAATTGTGTTAGCTTTCCAGCGTGGTACTAGTGGTGAGAAAGCAAGAAGGATGGTCTTTTTTTCATATGCAATACTTTTCTCCTAAGGAAATGCTTTCTAAATGAACAATTAATTATGAAACCCGTTACGTGGATATTTGTTAATCATCAGTATATCCATAACTCATTTGTATCTATGAGACCATGAACCTGCATTTCTAATATTGTTAGCTGAAATGGAGCTAACATTTGTCCTTGAAAATGAATTCAAATTTGGTTTTAAGTCTTAATTCAGACAAAGCTCTAAATCAAACTGATTCTCTCTCCTAGTAAAATTTTTCATTGTTTGATGTTCAGATTCATCCCCTGTCTTTCTTCCTCCCCTTCTTGATAGTATCATTTAGGAGATTTTCTGTCCAGGGGCTTTAGATGATTTTACTGAAAAATTATGTTTTTATTCACAGAGGAGTCTCACAAAAAGGACTACAATCTGTATTATCAGAGCTGATATAAAAGTGTGAATGCTCATAGAAATGTTAGGATTGAAATCTCCCTTGAACAAACTCACCTGCCTTTTCTCAAACAAAGTAAAAATGGTTGAGTCGAAGGTCAAGTGCTTCCTGAAAGAAAATGTCATCTTGTGTTTCTACCTGATGTTCCCTGTCACTGCCTAATGCCCAGGGACATCCAGCTCCCCCTGTGAAATTAGCTAACCAGCCCTGATGTGCCTTAATAGACTCAGAAATACAATTATCCTTGCTTGCCAGAGATCAATTAATTGATTTGTCTGGGTCTGTCAGAAACAATCTTTTTTCCCCCACTTCTCTTATTAAAATATGTTGAGATCCTTTGCATTCATTCCCACACTTTTGAAAGTGAGTGGCAATTATAAATCCTTAAGAGCCCCATTGAGTGCTGGACAAAGAAGCAAGCATTACAGAGCTGGGCAGTCAGCGTGCAGGTGAACCTACAAGTTTAGGGCTTTAACAATGATGCATTTGTGAAGGTAGAGTGTCCACCATGATGATTTGGACACACCACAGAAGCAATGAGTTTAGTACATCATTCCAGTCCCATGACTTTTCAGTTGTTCAAGCCAATCCATTTCTTTTATTTTTGTTACACCCAGTTCGATGTCAGGTATTGATCGCTTACAGTCAGTGTTTCATCTAGCACAAAGGGGTAGGTAGCCTTGTTCATTTTTGAGTCATTTTTCCTGCAAGATTCCATAATTATTATTTTAACAACAATTTTATATTCCTTCTTCATACAATGGCATTATTATCATTATTCTTATGACAAATGAATAGACTTCAGTTACCAAGTGCTTATATAGATGAACATTCTGGATTATTTTTTGGACAAATCCACATTCCCATTAATGATTACACTGTCCTATTTTTTTTTCTCAATTTACCTTTTAATCTGTGACTTTATGAGCCTGCTGCTTGGAGCCTTTTATCCTCTTAACCCCTGGCTGAGGACATACTCAGCAGGTGTATAAAGGAAAGCTCTTTCCAGGGGACCGGATATTGACCTGCTGAGATTTAAAATGCCTCTGGTGAGCTCAGAGCCACCCACAGGGCCCAAATACTTCCTGGTAGAATCAAAGGCAGAGCATAATGCCACTGGGCAGTGTGGTCCTTTCTAGTTTTGTGCTTTGAAAGAACTCTGTACTCTAAAGGTATTTGACGGTTCTTGCTGAGGTCTCTTAAGGAGAGTAAAAGGGCATGTGGCCATGAAGGTAGCAAATCATAGACATTTAAGAGACACATATCTTGGTTCAAATTTCATTTATTCTATTATTAACAGGGTATCCATGGGCATGCTACTAAAATTCTTTAATCTCATTTTTTTTTTTTTTTTTTTTTTGAGATGGGAATTTTGCTCTAATCTCCCAGGCTAGAGGGCAATGGGGTGATCTTGGCTCACTGCAACCTCCACCGCCCAGGTTCAAGCAATTCTCCTGCCTCAGCCTCCCAAGTAGTTGGAATTACAAGTGCCTGCCACCACGTGGCCGGCTAATTTTTGTATTTTTAGTAGAGAAAAGGTTTCGCCATGTTGGCCAGGCTGATCTCAAACTCCTGACCTCAAACTCCTGACCTCAGGTGATCCACCCACCTCAGCCTCCCAAAGTGCTGGGATTATAGGCATGAGCCACCATGCCCGGCCCATCTTTTTAAATTTGTTTTGCAGAATCTAATAAATGTCCATGAGGTGAAATTTGTAAAGCACCTAGTAAAATAGAGGACCAGGTTTTGCAGTACTAGCCAAGAGGACCTAAGCCCTCCATTGATTACAACTAAAGCTCTGAATGAAACATCCTCAGCTGCTTAGTGCCAGGGCTGGAATAGACTGTTGATCTGGTCAAGCTCTGAATGCATGTTCCTTTCTACATTTTATGCAGGTACTTTGTAGTTACTACAGCTAATTCCTCAGGAAGGGGTCTTCTTGCCACTTAAAAACTTAATATGGTTTGGCTATGAGTCTACTAAACCTCTTTTTTGTTTGTTTTATAAGTTACCCAGTCTTGGGTATTTCTTCATAGTGGTATGAAAATGGATTAATACGCTTATGGACGCCATGTTTATTCCTATTGGCTTCAATGGGAGAAATCACATTTTCTCTTCTTCTTTACATTTGAGAGCCACAAGGGAAAATGCCGCACTTCTGAAGAAATAATAGTTTTAGAGACACTAGGGAAATATAGTCAATAAAACATACTAAACTCTGGAATGTTTCTTTCCTAGAAGTTTCTTGAGTAGATCTTGGGCCAGAGTAGGTGTAAGAGAGTAGGATCCTTCACTGCTCTTGTTTTTTTTTCCCATGAATTGTCAAATATTGCTCAGGAGAAGTTTTAAATATATTCCTTCAGATATCTTCATTTGAAAGCTTTCAGTTGCACACGTATATGTGTCTGTGTATGTTTATAGTTCTGATTACATAAGTAATATGCATCCCATGGAAAATAATAAGTAAAAAGGAAACTGTTACCATAATTCTTTCACTAGGCACAACTATTTTACATTCACATGTATTATCCTTTACAAAAATGTAATATATAAGTTACTCTCTGTTTTTCTCACTTTCCATGTTATAAACATTTTTGATAACCCTACATATTTTTACAGCATAATAAATATAACGACACAGAATTCTGTCATGTGGTTCTAATTTATTTAACCAATGCTGTGTTTTTGGACATTTTACTTGCTTTATACTTTTAGTTTTAATATTAAAATGCATTTTAGAGCATTTTAGAAATGGGGGGAAGACATGTTGCTATGTAACACTAGCACAAATTTTATAAATTAATTATTTTAAATTGTCATTTTTTTCTTAATTAGGAAACTATTCTTTCTGGATAACATAAATAATATATCCTAAAAATGAATGCATCTTGCTACTTGTCTTACTTTGTAGTCTAGGTTAATGTTCACAACAATTTATATTGTACTCTGTTTGATCAAATGCTTTTATCATTGACCAAGGTGAGGGAGGAAATGATGTTTCACTCAAGTGTCCTCATTTACTCCCAAATCTCTTCTCCAGCCCTTCTGAAACCTCTGCAAAAGATATTTCACAAAGCTTAGAGGAATTAAACATAGATTAAGAAACTTCATGGTATTAGGTAATGGATCTGTACTTTTTTAAGTGAGAGGAGTTTTTAAAAACAGAAAAAGTCTACAAATCTTCCATCCAGCTGATATAAGCGTTTCCATGGCCCCACAGATCCCAGACATTGACACTCAGGTAGCTTAGTTACTGTTTAGAAACTTTTGGAAAAGGGAAGACACCATTGGAAGGTTGTTCTGGTGTTCTTCCTCAAAGTAGGCAGATCTTTGCGTTCACCATCATACTTTGTGTTCTCAGGACAAGTACAATTTCGTGTTTTCTTTGAAAAAATTCACTTCACCATCATTGGATGAAACTGTCTTTTGTGTCTCAACCCAATGGAGTTAACCAGAATTATTTGAAGAAGAAAAATTTTAAAGCTCTGTATTATTATAAATAACTTCATGTGATTCTTACAATTCTGCAAGGAACATAGTATTATCCCTAAATCACTGAGAAAGCAGAGGCTCACGTGGGTTCAATGTCTGCCCTGGTTTTGAACATTCTGCAAGTGGCCACGTGAAATAATTCATTCTTGAATGCTTAGACTCTAGTGTTCACATACTCTATGTTCGTTCTCTCTCTCTTTCCCTCCCTCTCTCTCTCTCCCCTCTCTCCCTCTCCCTCTTTCCCTGTCCCTGTCCCTTTTCCTTTCTGTCTCTCCCCCCACACAAACTGTTTTAGTCTTTTTGTGCTGCTATAACAAAGTGCCTGAAACTGGGTAATTTGCAAATGGCATAAATTTGTTTTCTCACAGTTCTGGAGACTGGGAAGTCAAAGATCAAGACACCAGCATTTGGTGCCTGGTGAGGGCCCTTGTTCTGTGTGTCCTTACATGACAGAAGGGGCAAATGCTGCCCTGTCACATGGTGGAACTCGGAAGGGAGAAAGAGGTTAAGCTAGATCTCTCCAGCCCTTTTGTGAGTCACTAATCCGCTTGTGAGGACAAAGCACCAAGTACTTAATCACTTTCCAAAGGGCCTCACCTCTAACACCATTAGGAGGGCATTAGGTTTTAACATACAGTTTGGAGGGGGCAGATTCATACCGTAGTGCCACAGGGCATATTTTGTTTTATTTGGCTCAGACAAGGGTGTTCAAATGTTGTGATGTCTTTTCCTCCCTATTTCTTAAATACTATGCACTGCTGCAAACAGTGAAATTATAGAGCAGTACTCTCAGGAGGAAAGTATACTCAGACTTCCCTTTCTCACTGGTTGGCACCCGCCAGGGTCTCTTCCTTGAATAATGAGAAGATAATGTGTGTTTTGAGACTGGAATCCTTCCAGCCAATGACTGACAGACATGAGAGACACTTTCTTAACCAATTGTACTCACATTTCCTTAATAAAAGTTTATTCTCCAAATAGAGTCCTCAGAAGTGATCATGGTCCCCCCTTTTCTCATTCCTTAAAAGTGAGTGAATGAGAAGAGTCCCCTTTTGCTCAGTCAGTTCTCACCGATGTCTTCCTCCTCAAAAGAGAGTGTGTGATGTTCCTCCCATGGCATTTTCATACAAATCCCCCCCTTGTAAGATAAACCTCAGCTTCCTTTTCCTTCTTTTGTTTATTTACAGACTGTCATCAGTTTGCTCATTTAGGAGACCTTGAGCTCTTGCTCCTGTTGGCCCTATCCTAAGAATTCTGGGCAGAGCAATGAGAAAGACGTAATTGTAAACTAAAGTTGTTCCTGATATAGGGTAAGAGAGAGAGCTGGAAGCCAAGAAAGTGATGTCAGAAATGGAAGTTAAACACGTACAAGATGTTGATGGAGGGCAGAGAACTCCCAAAACACACGCCCAGGAGGTATCAGGATAGGTTACTTGGAAGAGAGGGCATTCACAAGCCAGATAAAGGCATGGAGAAGGTATGTACAAAGGTACAGAAATGAAGCGGGCATGTCATCTCCTGGATAGTGCTAGGGTTTTCAAGAGTACTGCATACAAGTGTAGTGTTTTGTTTGAGTGAGAGGGATGGGGCTAGCCAAATTCCAGGGAGACTGATCATGAAGGGTGTGTGTCCCCTTCTGGAGCTGGAATTGCATGCATAGATAAAGGAGGACTATGAAACGATTTGAGTAAGGGAGTTGTTTGATTGTATGTGTAATAGAAATGACACATTAGAAGCAAAGAGGATGACAGTTGGGGTGGGAAGAAACGATTAAAGTGGTGAAGGTAGCTCAGAAGGAGAATAATTGAGAACTGCTGAGGTAATGGATGAGAAGAATTGGTGCTTTTGCATTGCGTTCAGGGGAAGGGAAAAGACACAGTGATGGTAAGAGGTTCCCTTGGGTGAATTAGTCAATAAAGCTGAAGGAGAAGAGGACCAGGCAGCAAGAGGAGTTGATGTGAGTTCATAGATCTAAAGGCAATGGGGTATCCGAGGGCAGAGGCCAGCTGGGAATCTGGGCTGGGATTCATCAGCTCATAGCCATAATTGAGTTTGGCTGAAATCACTCAGTGACTCTGCAGCACTACACAGGCCTTGTGAGTTCAGTCTGTGTGCCAGGAGTTTTTACTCTATCAACTCACTCGATGCCATCAATAGACATATGAGATAGATAGGTATTATTTCACAGATGAGTATCCTGAGGCCCAAGGTCACTGGCTACCCTTTGACAGTCAGGGTTTGGATTCATAGCTGTTTGTTTCCAGTATTCTGAAGTCTGAATTTTATTTTGTTGGTGAGACCAGACTCTAAAGAGAAAATTCACAATTTAAGTATATTCGAAGGTGGAGAAACTTGCAAAAGCTATTGAGCTAGAGCTGTTGGAGAGGTGAAAGGAAAATCAGGATAAAGAATTTAAAGAATCAAAGAAATGTGAGAACCAGAAGGAGGGAACATCCCAAGGCTAAATGTGGCAGAGGAATCAAGGGTCTGAGGACCAGAAGGGACTCTGATGCCAGTTCAGGGGTCAAGAATGGCCTTTGCCAGAATATTTGTCTATGTGATGGAGCAGCAGCCAGAGAGCCTGGTGTGCAGACGTGGATGAGAACTGATCCTGAGAGGAAAATCTCACCATGCGGTTGTGGGAGCTGACAAATAAACCAGATTTTACTACTCAATATGGTGGGAGACAGAGAAGGCTTCCTAGAGGAGGTAGAAAAGCATACCTAGGAGTTTGGACTTCTCTCCTAGGAATGGTACAGGAGGTGTGAGTGTGGAATGTTTTAAGTAGGGGGAGTGACGCGATCCGATGTGGGTCAGAACATCATTTGGCTGAAGTGTGAAGTGCAGATTGTAGCAGGGAGAGGCATTGCCTGCCTAGAACATAGTTGGCACTCACATATTTTAATTCATATTTATTGGATGAGGTATCTTATGATAGCTGGATGATGATGCAGGAGATACGTACTCAACAGTGTGACAGAGTTCCTACTGAACTCCAAGTCCTATCGATGAGTAGTTTCTGAGATGTTGCAGTTAGGTTTATATAACACTTAAATCTCACTACAGATTTCTCTCTTCCCATGAATTAGGGAGCTATAGAGCCATAAGAAACAGTAATGAAATGGAACCAATGTACTTTATAGCTGGGAACATTCTCAATACCCTCCTAGTGGGGGGACATTGAGGAAAACAGATTGAACGGTAAGTAGAAGACACAGGCATGGATGCCAAAATGGGATTTCTTTTTCTGTCTCTCTCTCCACCCTAACTGAGAGGAATCTTTAGACTCAAGTGTTCAGAGACAGAGGGACAGGGAGAGTGAAAGGAGAGAAGATGAATAGATGCCTGGCTCCCAGGAAGAACCCAAGGTCCATTAGCCAAGATGCACTTACTGAATACAAGGGAAAAACAGCAGCTAGTCATGCGACTGTGCATGGTTCTTGATGATTTTTCTTTATGCATAATGTTTACAATGTGATGTTTGTTTATAGACAGTTGTGCACATTTGTGTGGTACATGTGATATTATGATACATGCATATAATATGTAATGATCAAATTGAAGTAATTGGGATATGCATTACCTCAAGTATCATTCAGATTGGATATTTAAAGCAACATAACCCCCTGCCTACTATTAAAATGCATCTCAGTAAAAATCTTGGCCTTTAAGCAATCGAATTTGCAAAGCTTCATTGCCTGAGTGAACATGTTCCATGGGTTTAAACACTGTCTGTGTGTCAATGGCTTCCCAATGTACGTAATCAGTCAGCCTTCACGTGGCCCCTTCTAGACCTAGAGTATTATGCACAGAGCATTATGTCAACATTTCCAAGATTCCATACAGGATCAGTGGGAAGAGTACTTAGTTAATAAAAAGTAAGCTGGCTGGGCGCAGTGGCTCACACCTGTAATCCCAGCACTTTGGAAGGCCTCAGATCACCTGAGGTCAGGAGTTCAAGACCAGTCTGGTCAACATGGTGAAACCCTGTCTCTACTAAAAATACAAAAATTAGCCAGGCATGGTGGCACATGCCTGTAGTTCCAGCTATTCAGGAAGCTGAGGCAGGAGAATTGCTTGAACCTGGGAGGCAGAGGTTGCAGTGAACCGAGATTGTACCACTGCACTCCAGCCTGGGTGACAGAATGAGACTCTGTCTTAAAAAAAAAAAAAAAAAAAGAATGTGCCCTAAGCATGCAGGAATTGGTGGTGTCTTGGTTTTCTAGGGTTACTGTTACAAAGTACCCAAAACTGAGTGTATGAAGCAACAGAAATGTGTCACAGTTCTTGGGTCTAGAAGTCTGAAATCAAGGTGCACGCAGTGTTGTTCTCTCAGGACTGCAAAGCTCTGTTCCATGCCTTTATCCTGGCTTCTGGTGGTTTTCTGTAATCTCCGATGTGCCTTGGCTTTTCAGTGCATGACTACAATTCCTCCCTCCACCCTCACTTGGTGTTCTACCTGTGTCTCTTCACGAGATCTTCCCTCTGCATGTCTGCCTCTGTTCCAAAGTTCCCCTTTCATAAAGACACCAGCCATGTTGGATCAGGGACCATCCTACTGGCCTCGTTTTAACTCTATTAGGCTTTATTGGGCTCTGTAAAGACCTTATTTCCAAATAATGCCACATGCTGAGGTACTGGGAATTAGGGCTTCAGGATACCTTTTGAAGGGGACACAATTCAGCCTGTACAGGTGGCATCTGGCTAGTTTTGTGTAGAGGCAGTACAATTTGGAAAAGCATAAAAAGGCATGCCTTTTATGTGGAGTAACAACATTTTGTGTCGATTCTGCCTGGATTTTGTCAGGACTGAAGGGGGTTTCCTGGAATGCAAGACTTTCAGTGCTAAGACCACAAAAATCCCAGGCAAACTGCAATGAGTTGGTCACCCTAAGGTTGCATGGTGAATGATGACTTTGGTGAGGTAAGCAGGTTATATGGCAAGGACTTTAGATATTAAGACTGTGGACATTATCTGGTGGCAAGTAGGCACTGCAAGGTATACAAGGCGACAGGAATGACAAGCATATAGGCATAAAACGTGGAAGTTCTGGGAATTAGCTTACGTATCACATAGCTCAGCTTCCTTAATGTATGAATAAGGAAACAGGGCATAGGAAAAGGAGGCTTTGCCTTCAAAAGATAAACAGTTGGGAGGTGGAGAATCCTCTCAGGATCTTAGCTTTCTGATTCCTAATCAAGGCTTTTTTTCTTTCACAACCAAATATTCCAGTGTATTCAGTGGAACATCAGTCCCACAGATACAGCTTGCAATATCTCTCTCTCGGGATTTTTACAGCAGCAGTATTTCTCCGTGTGTGTCACAGATTTTTTTGTGTGTGTGTGTGTGTGTGTGTGTGTGTGTATTGTGGAAAACCTATTTACAATTCCTGATTCTAGTGTCCCAGTGAATATCCCTTGGAGAATGGCTGTTTTCCCCAAGCCACCTCCTTTCATGCATCAAAAGGACTGATTTGCAAAATTGTCCTAAGCTGGATTTGGTTAGAGGGTTGGAATGGTTGATTGCATTGTGTCCTTGTCTAGCAACCCCCTTTTGAATAATGACATAGGAATGTTGACTTAGGTGAAGGAATGGCATGGCATGTTTTGCTGTTTACATGAAATGCTTCATGTAGCATATTCTAGTTTTCATCATTGAGATACCATGAGAATGAGCAAACTTCTCAGACGAAGACTCAAAGGGAAGTCAGAGGGGTTTGCCTGGGGGGTTGGGATTTGGGACCTAGCACCTGGTATCAGAGCAACTGAGTTTAGTCTTTACCTCAAGACCTTGGAGCAATGTCATGGCCAATGTACTTAATCTATCTTATCTGAACATTGGGGATAATGATAGAGTCTGCCTCACAGGTGTCTTGTGGACAAAAATTTATGCATGTGTTGTTCTCAATAAATTTTAGCTGTGTGGATATTCTTGATCATCATCATGAAGATGGTTATTCTATCATTTGTCTGAGGGAACACTATTGCAGGTGAGTGGTAGATCAGGGATTGAAGCCTGCATCTGACTCACTGCAGAGCTTATAGATTCTTGAACAAACTTTGCGTTTCTGACTCTGCTTTGCTCATCTTAGCCTGCAGAAAAGTGGGCCTGTATGAGCCACAAACTACCTCTATTGAGAGTTTGTCTGTCCGTCTGCCTGTCCTCACACATATGTACTCATTCATTCATTCACTCATTCATCTGTTTTATCTCTCATCATACATATATCAAATATGTCATTTGTGGTCAGCCCTATGTCAAATGTTGGGGAATTTAAGAAAGGAAAAATAAAAAAGAAAGAAGCAGCCGCCTTCCTTAATCCCTGCTATATCCTGCTACATCCTAGGGATTATGCTAGACATTTTATCTACATTTCATTCAATTATCCTGGAGAAGCAGATACTGTCTTTTCCACAGGAGCAGACAGCCTCCAACAAAGAGTAAAGAAAAATAACTTAGTTGAAGTCATGCAGGGTACTCTGTGAAGGGTCCAGGGTTCTGTTCCAGACCTGCCTTACTTCCAAGTCTACATTCTTTCTCAGAAGATATGAAGTCTCCCTTCCAAAACCCACATTCTGGGTCTCTGTTCCCAAATAGCTCCCAACCTTACTGAACAGTCAAGAAGTGAGGAGGCACAGAGGAACATCCTTTGCTTTTGTTGCTGCTATTTTACAAGGGGCATTAGCCCAGGCGAACTTGAGAATGACCTCCCGCCTGCCCATCTTGGCTGGCCTCATCTGGCTGGTGCCAGAGGTGGGCTGCACATGGCCATTCCTCTCTGCTGCAGACAGATCTCTGGGCTTCCCCGTCCATGAGTAAGTCCAGGACACTGGGCACGTGTTGACAAACCTGGGCACTCTCAGCCTGGCCACTTATGCCCCAACCATGTCCTACAAGGAGTAATGAAATAAATTGGAGAGGATTCAGAGCTGTGCTAGCACAATTTCGTGATCACCAATGGTCTCCCAGGAAGATCAATTAGACTCACTCTTAGTTTCTCTTAAGTCTAGAACTAAGACTGAGAGTGAAGAGAAGGTAGATTTTAAGTGCTCACTACCAGAAATTGTTTTCTAATGGAATTGTCCTCAGTGAACAGGGTTGCTCTGGGCAGTCATTAGTGTCTTTACGAGAAGAAGATGGGTTAGTATAGTTGAGTCTAGGAAAGCTACCCATTTGGTGAGAAGAAAGTGGCGGGGGGATTGAGTCACAGGTCTTAAAGCATTGTTGTTTATAAACCGTTGACTTTCTTTTGTCATATGGAATTTTATAGAGTAAACTGATGTGTAAAAGAGGAAAAAGAAGAGCTAGTCTGATGGATGTTGCGTGAGGGCAACTTTGAGCCTGCTCCACAGAATGTGAGGACCTCGTTGTACATATCTGAACCACTGGGATAACAACAGTAAAAGTAGTAATAGTAGAATTAGCCAGCATTCACTGAACATTTGCTGTGAGCTTGGTACTATTCCAGACTTTGTATTTATTACCTCATTTATTTTATTTTATTTTTTTTGAGATAGAGTCTCACTCTGTCACCAGACTGGAGTGCAGTGGTGCGATCTCAGCTCACTACAACCTCCCCTTCCTGGGTTCAAGTGATTCTCCTGTCTCAGCCTCCTGAGTAGCTGGGACTAAAGGCACACACTACGATGTCCAGCTGATTTTTGTATTTTCAGTAGAGATGGGGTTTCATCATGTTGGCCAGGATATCTCATTTAATTCTTTAAAAACCTCATGAAGTCAGGACTCTAATTCTACCTCTGCCTTGTAGGTAAGGGAACCAAGAGACACAAGCTTGATGTGATTTATTCGAGGTAACTCTGCTGGTCTGAGGCAGAGCTTGGCTGCTTGTTATTGGATCAGATTGGGGAACCTGCAAGGTCATATTGATCCCTATCAGTCTGATTGTCCTAGAACAGGTGTGATTGGCTCAGGCCCTGACTTTCCACCCCGTGAAGATCTGCAGGCAGAATGGATGGTAAATGACTGAGGATTGCAACTTGTATCATCTTAAAGAATAAAAATAAAAAATCTCAAAGGATTATGAGAAGGCTGTTAATTAGAAAAGCAGCAGGCTGTCTGTGTGCAGTCCTGACTGGACACTGTTCCTTTTGGCTGTTTTCTCCTTGTCATCTTTCTGAATCTTTGGTTTCCATGTACTCACTCTATCGCCAGGCTGGAGTGCAGTGGTGCAATCTCAGCTCACTACAACCTCCACTTCCTGGGTTCCTGGGTTCAAGCGATTCTCCTGCTTCAGCCTCCTGAGTAGCTGGGACTCTAGGTGCACACTACCACGCTCATGCAGAGATGGCCTGTGGGACTTTTAAGCCCCAGTGTCATAGGTTGTTATGCTGGGGTGAAGGATGCCAGGCTTCTATAAGCACTGCCATCTCTTTTGTTCTCTCACTTTGAGGTTGAGCCAATCACAGGCTCATAGATCACTGATACCACAGGAAGGGATGACTTGTATTGTGAAGCTCAAAGCTCCATTTCCAGTCATTCATTTAGAAAGCTTCAAGACCCATGAGCTAGGTGGATAAGGACATGATGTTACTGAGACATTCTGACAAGTCCCATCCCCCCCAGTGAAGAGCCAGATCCTCCTGGGGAAGACACTGTCCTACTCAGACCTGCATTCTTCCTTCCTTCATTCTTCCTTTTGTTCATGTATTCATTCACTTACCAAACTGTAACTGATACCTATGTGCCAATTAGGGTGCTAGAAATTAGGAACCCAGAAGTGAAAAACACAAAACCTTTTTTCTGGGGCTTCTAAAGCCTCATGATAGAACCAGACACATATGACCATACAGTGTGATTATCATGGACATTCAGGAGCACTTTGCTACCTGCCAGGCCTTCAGTTGAAAATTTCACATGATATAATTTTTTATTTTCTTCAACTTTTATTTTAAGTTCCAGGGTACATGTGCAGGATGTGAAGCTTTGTTTCACAGGTAAATGTTTGCTGCACAGATCAACCCATCACCTAGGTATTAAGCCCAGCATCCATTAGCTGTTCTTCCTGATGTTCTCGCCCTGGCCACCCCCACTCCCCAGCAGGGCCCAGTGTGTGTTGGTCCCCCCCATGTGTCCACGTGTTCTCATTGCTCAGCTCCCACTTGTAAGTGAGAACATGTGGTGTTTGATTTTCTGTTTCTGTGTTAGTTTGCTGAGGATAACAGCTTCCAGTTCCATCCATGTCCCTGCAAAGAACATGATTTCATTCCTTTTTATGGCTGCATAGTATTTCATGGTGTATATGTAATACTATTTCTTTACCCAGTCTGTCATTGATGGGCATTTGGGTTGGTTCCATGTCTTTGCTATTGTGAATAGTGCTGCGTTTGTGAACTGCTATTGTGAACATATGTGCGCATGTATCTTTATAATAGAATGAGTTATATTCCGTTGGTTGTAGACCCAGTAATGGGATTGCTGAGTCAAATGGTATTTCTGGTTCTAGGTCTTTGAAGAATGGCCACGCTGTCTTCCACAATGGCTGAACTAATTCACATTCCCACCAACAGTGTAAAAGTGTTCCTTTTTATCTGCAACCTCACCAGTCTCACCATTCTGATGGGCGTGAGATGGTATCTCATTGTGGTTTTGATCTGCATTTCTCTAATGATCAGTGATGTTGACCTTTCTTTTCATATGTTTGTGGGTCACATGAATGCCTTCTTTGGAGAAGTGTCTGTTCATGTCCTTTGCCCACTTTTTAGTGGGGTTGTTTTCTTCTTGTAAATTTATTTAAGTTTCTTGTAGACTCTGGATATTAGAGCTTTATCAGATGGATAGATTGCAAAACATATAACTTAATAATCACAGAAACACAGGCAAGTCCTATCCGCATCCACCTTCTCAGATGGAGAAACTGAGGTGGTAGAGATCATCACACAGGATGTTATGGGAGCCTTTCCAAGGCAGAGTCTGATTTTCCTTTGGAGAATTTGGGAAAGGCTGAAAGTCAGGATCAGAAGATGCTCTCCCCTTCTCCCAATTTTGGGATGTCCAGTGTTGTAGCCACATGGCTGGGTGGTTTAGGGTAAGTGAGTGGCATCAGACAGAATTGGACAGGAGGATCCTGGGTTAATATCACAGAGTCCTCACATACCATGCCAACGGGGCTTGAACAAATGGATTGGGGGTACCACATTGACAAAACAAGGGTTTCCACTGTGATTCTGACTTGCAGTCAGTCTCCTGTCTACCCTGTCCATTTAGAATTATCTGGAGTTACGTAGACTTTGTCACCTCCAAGCTTTGCCCCTGGCCCTGCTGCTGCTAGGAGCACTCTTTGCTTCTGCAGTGTTCTGTCGCCAACTCCTGCTCATGCCTTTTGTCTCTGCTCAGATGTCACTTATTTCAGGAAACTTTCTGACGGCTGAGCCTGGGTGAGGAGCCTCCCCCATGCTCTCCTTTGTCCCACCACTTATGCTAATCACCTCGCTGTGACACAGCAGGGCCTGGCAGCCAGGTCTCATCCTTCCATTCCTCTGTTTCCCAGGCCTGCCACTCAGGCTGGCACAGAGTAGGGCTCAGTCAAAGCTTGTTGAAAAGGACCTGAGTTGGACTAAACTATCTTGACCCTCCTTATCCACTTATCCAACCATAAAACAGTATTTATTGTCTACTGCATAGCGGACACAGTGCTGGATGCTGCTTTCATGGTTATAACCCAAACAGAACAGTCCCTGCTCTCACAGAACATCAGTCCAGTGGGAGAACAAGCATAAAACCCAAACTCCCTTCTCCAAGTGGATCGTTCCGTTTGAAGTATGTGCTATGATATAAAGTGCAGATGGCCATAGAAAGTGTGGCAGGAGACTCCTGATTTAGACTGAGGGTTCCGAAAAGCTTCTTGGAGGAAGTCACATTTAATAGGAGATCTGAAGGTGAATGAAGAGATAGGCAAGTGCAGGTGGGAGGAAAGAGGCCAAAGGAAGGGCAGTCATGTGACCCCGAGGCAGAGACAGATTATTTGAGAAAACAAAGTGAGGCCACCATCGCTGCTGGAGGGGTGAGTTGGCACCAGGTGACGCTTGGCTGTGATACGCTATTGGGCATCTTTCATTGCACTGATCGGCCACCTTGCCATTGAGAATTACAGGCAGCCCCATGGGACTGAACCCCGGAGTGATTCTTGACATGATGTCTTCTCTCTTGACACTTCTTATCTTGAAAGCAGGTAAGATAAGCCAAAGTTAGTCACATTCATTTTACCATGTTGGCTGTGGCTCAGTGAAGACGGTTCCTGCAGCTTCAGTTCAGCCATCATGGCTGTCAGCAGAGACCACAGTTGGGACAGAGTTAGCTCCGGAGCTTTCCGAGTCCTGAGGCCCTTCTAGGATCCACCTGTGGCCTGGAGGTCAAGCTCTGTGCTTGAGAAGCTGAGATCAGAGTGTCTTTGCCTGGGTTTGGCTGTCCTTGGCAGCTATAGTGCATAGCGGTGGCTACGTGTGTCTTCCCGCCTACACATCTGTAGAGCTGGGAAACCCAAGGCTTCATGAGAGCCAATTTCCCCTTTGAACAGCTCTGTGGTCAGAAAGCCATGCAAAAGTGGGACAGTCAACTTCTACCTTCCAGCCCTTAGTTCTAGATTTTCCTTTGAGCTTCATCAGGACACTCCAAGTCTTTCAAGCTCTAGGTTAAAAAGCCTCAGTTTCTTCAACTATTCCTCATGGGACACACTTTTAAAGAATAAACAAATAAATAAATAGATGCATATTTTTAAGAATCAGTGTACTTCTACTGCAGCATGGAACTTAAGGAAGAAAATGTCACTAATATATCCATATACAGACCTCATTGTACTCAGTCCTGAGTTACTACACCTAGCATACAGCTGGGGCCACTGGATTTGCACATGCGTGTTTGAGTGCACATGTGTTTGGGCATGCATAGCTGTGTACACGTGTTTCTGGGCATGCATGTTTGTGTGCTGACATGTCTATGGACATGCATACTGTGTGCATATGTGTTTGTGGGCATGGATGCATGCATGCTTGATTAAGCAAATGAACAAGCAGGCATATCTGAACCCTGTTATATAGCACTGAAGGCCCTGGATATTGGAGAGGGCCAGTGGCATTTTTCTTTTCTCTGAGACAGAGTCTCACTCTGTCACCAGGCTGGAGTGCAGTGGTGCAAACTTGGCTCACTACAACCTCTGCCTCCCAGGTTCAAGTGATTCTCCTGCCTCAGCATCCCAAGTAGCTGGGACCACAAGTGCGTGCCACCACACCCAGCTAATTTTTTTGTTTTTAGTAGAGACAGGGTTTCACCATATTGGCCAGGCTGGGGCATTTTTCTGCTTCGTGTCCCTTCTCCTAAGTGAAACTTGACTTATCCACCTCATTGTGCCAAATGGGAAGTTTCTACTGAGTATCATAATCTCCTGCTCAGTGGTCAACGCAGGTATTCTCCTCTCTGCCAGGGGTCTACATGGAGATGATCTAAGAGCCATTTGAGTCCCAGAGGCTCTTTAAAGTCACCTGAAGGGCTCTTGGTCACAAGCACAGCTTAAAGCACCTTCCCCTTTCTCTAGTCTGAAAGGAGGCTGTGCCTTCTGCCTTTGCAGATGCTTTTGCTGATTTTGAGGCCAAAGCAGCAATAAAATTTCGTGCTGTTGGGGGAGATGAGGAGGTTCTGTGATGAATCTTTAATTACTCTGTGTCATCAGAAGGGTCATTCCACCTCTCTGGTTCATTTTCTCTGTCTGTCACTCATGCCCAGATTATTCCCTTGAGAGTACCTTAGAATTGAATCACGACTCTGTTTCACTCTAGCTGAAGGGCTGGTTTAATCTCTTTGAGCTCAGTCTACCCGAATTTCCTTATATTATAAGAAGACCTATTTCATGGTGTTTTGAGGGGATAAAATAGGTGAAGCGATGTGAAGGTCTTAGTAGAGTGCTTGACACCTAGTAGATATTTCTAGCAGTAATTAATGGCAGTGTTAAAATGATTAGCAGAGTGCCTTGTGCATCTGCTGGCTTGAGAACACCAAAACTCGGCTCACGTCTTAAGTGACTTTTATTTCCTGCACCTAAAACAGTATATAGAGTATATATAACAAGTGTGTAGTATACACTTGTTAAAGGCTTATTAGCTAACTTCTGGGGAGATGAGGAGGTTGAATAAGCATTCCTTTTCTTTCATGGGGAGGTCAGTGTTCTCCCTGCTGAGAGGGTCCTTGTGTGGTGGACTAAGACATTTATGTTCATGCTTTTGGGAAGGAAAGGGGGACAGGCGTCTGATTATGTGTGAGGCAATGGACTGAAGTTAGGAGAGGCTTACAGGAGAGAGATACTTCCAGGAGATTCTTGCAGTAGCTCAAGTCTTCATGCACTCACTCACTTTACCTAACACCTTTTAAATTTTTTTAAATCTTGGTAAAATATGCATAATATAAAATAAATCATTGCTACCAATTTAAATATACAATTCTTTGGCCTTAAGTACATTCACATTGTTGTGGAACCATCACCATGATCCATCTCCAGAAATTTGAAAGCTTCCCCAAGGAAAACTCTGTACCCACTAAACACTACTATAACTGAGCCAGTTTCTGCCTTTCTCCATCCCTGCCAACCACCTTTCAACCTTCTGTCCTTATGAATATCAGTATGCGAAGAACCTCGTAGGAGAGGAATAATACAGTATTTGGCCATCCTTTTGCGACTGGCTTATTTCCCTTGGCAGTAATGTCCTCAGGGTTCATTTATATTGTAGCTCTGTCAGAATTTCCTTCATTTGAAGGCTGAATACTGTTCCATAGTATGAGCATGCCACAGATTGTCCATTCCTCTGTTGATGGACACTTGTGTTGTTTTTATCTTTTGGCTATTGCGAACAGTGCTGCAGTGAACATCGCTATTCAAAATCTGTGTGAGCCTCTTATTCCACTTCTTTTGGATTTATACCCAGTACTAAACAATTCTTGAGTACTTGGTTTCAGTTTCTCTCCTAGGTCCTGGGAACAGGGGGTGCTAGACAGTGAGACAGTGTTCCTATACTAGGAAGGTGCTCAGTCTTGTGGGATGGACAAAACCACATTTATGTAACACAGGGAGGTGGGGCTGGATTTGGAGAACATGCTGGGGCTGAGAGTCCCAAGAGAAGGGCCGTTGAAAGGCAAGCCCAGAAAGGGAACCTTGAACCAACCCTTCAAGGATGAGTGGATGCATGGGGCATAGAGAGAGTTGAGGTGCAGGGAGCCTCGGGGGCATGGGGCTGGTTCATCCAAGGATGTGGGAAGCCTGCAGGAGGGAGGAAGGGATGGATGTGGGGGAGCTGGACCACGAGGAACCCTGTGTGACAGGCTGATGAGCTGGCATGCTGGCCAGCAGGAGGATTCTAAGAGCAGGTCGGCATCATGGCTAATACTCAATGCCTAGGTGAGAAATGATGAACGGATATGGCTGCAGGAACCTGGCCCTCCTGAGTTTACTCCTCGCGGTGTGGCCAGGACTTGTCATCCTCTCTCCCTCTATGTTAGCTTCCTGGTTGTAAATGATAATATGGATGACAGCATGCACGTGAGGATGTGGGTAACATGGATACTAATGATATCCATGTGAACAGGGGTGTCGTGAGGATTTAGTGAAACACTTTACGTAAAATGCTTCGCACAGGGCTGGTGCATAGGCGAGTGCTCCCTGAGTGCTTCCTCTTCTGTTTCTGTCTTTCTGTTCGTATGGTTTGTACTGTTCTAGTATGGTATTCTTTTAGAAGGCTCTCTCTAGCAGTGGCAGTGTGGAGTGGGAATTCTGATGGGGCTTCCAGAAATCCAGAGTGCAGAGGTGTTCTGGATGTGAGTGCTGGACCTTGCTGTAGTTATTCTAGACTTTTCTGTGACCTGTGCTCCATGGGCAACTGAGTTGCATGCTTTGGGAAAGGCTGCAGTCCTTCCAGATAATGAAAAGCGAGTTCTTGCAGCTTCCACCCATCTCAGGATGATGAATCAGGTGTGGCGTCCAGGGATCACAATTAGATATGAAGAAATCAGATGGAGGGGCTGTGCCCACTGCAGGCTTGAGGATGGTGGCGGGGACAAAGCACAGCCCCCTCTCTTCCCCTCCCATGTCAGCGCTTCTTCACCATCCTGATGAACAGGAGATGACCGGCCCTGCTGTCCGGAGTTCAGCCCTGCAGAAGGCTCTCAGGTGGCCTACCAGAAGGGGCTGTGTTAAGGGTGTGAGCAGGGGAGGCGTTCCTATGTCATGAAGCAAGGAAGAACTGTGTTTAGATCGCTCTAGTGCCTGAACTCTGCGATGCTGCAACTCTCAGCTGATGGAGTGCTCTAATTCTAATCACTATATAAAAGTGATCTGTGTCCCAGTTTTGTCAAAGGCTACTGCAGTTTTCCAGCCTCCCCAATCCATTCTCCTTTTTTCTGATGTCACAAAAGCATGGTAGAAATGTTAGATGTCACTTTTTCTGACTCTGTTACATCCCTGGCATTCTGCCCAGCTTCAGGGTAGAAGAGAGGAGAATGGGTGATGCGTGTTATGGGTGTGGGGAGAGGGGGGAAGGGGAAAGCAGTTTACATTAGAGATTAATATATATGTTATATACATATGAATATATATATACATATGTATATTTAGTTTTTTAAAGATGATGCATTTGGCTTATCAAATCTGAGTAAATGCCATCTAACCAGCAAACATTTGTATGATTATTTAGGGTTTTAAAATTGTGTATGATATATATTGCACAATCATTTTAATTTATAGCAAGAAAACAAGATGATGAGGGTGCTGGGCAAGAAGAATGAAGAATCATTTTAAGTACTGAGTACAGTGGATTCTTCCTGTCACCTCTCTGGGACTTTGAAAATCCACCGAGTTCTCCCATAGGCATAGGATTCCTAAGACCAGACTCCTTTTCAGAATCCTGCACTATAGGTTAGGTCTAGAGCTGGGCATAGCACTTCCTGAGATCTGTGTGACATTTAAGACATTTGTCCTGTTGAATAAAAATCGCAGTATACTCATTTAAACAAATTAAAAAATGCAGAATAAGAAAAATTGTATTCCTCACAATCATTACTGAAGTTTTAAAATATGTAGACTTTTCTTCTGAATGCATAAGGATTATAAATGCATTGTGTGAGCATTTAAACAAAAATGAGATGCTACTGGACACACTGAATCCTTTTTCTGATTGCTTATTAACAATTGAATAGTTCTATTGTAAAGACACATGCATGTGTATGTTCATTTAAGCAGCACTCTTCACAATAGCAAAAACATGGAATCAACCTAAATGCTCATCAACGATAGACTAGATAAAGAAAATGTGGTACAAATATACCATGGAATACTATACAGCCATAAAAAGAACAAGATCATGTCCTTTGCAGGGACATAGATGGAGTTGGGGGCCATTATTCATACCAAACTAATGCAAGAGCAGAAAGCCAAATACCACATGTTTTCACTTATAAGTAGGAGCTAGATGATGAGAATATGTGGATGCATAGAAGGGAACAAGACACACTGGGGCCTGTGGGAAGGTGGAGGTTGGGAGTGGGGGAGAAGGTCAGGAAAAATTACTAATGGGTACTAGGCTTAATACCATGGTGATGAAATAATCTGCATGACAAACCCCCATGACACAAATTTTCCTATGTGACAAATCTGCACGTGTACCCCTGAACTTAAAAGTTTTAAAACACAAACAAACAAAAACAACTGAATAAGTGGATATTTGCTAAGGGCATCTATAGCTGTTTGCTGTAGGCCAAAATCTGAGTGATGTAGGAATGTAGGAGTATTGCCAGACCAAGCATTTCTAACCCCACCCTACCATGGTGGGTCAGTAAGAGAGAGATGGGGCCAGGCGCAGTGGCTCATGCCTGTAATCCCAGCAGTTTGGGAGGCTGAGGTGGGTGGATCACCTGAGGTCAGGAGTTTGAGACCAGCCTGGCAAACATGGTGAAACCCTGTCTGTAATAAAAATACAAAAATTAACTGGGTGTGGTGGCACGTGACTGTAATCCCAGCTACTCGGGAGGCTGAGGCAGAATTGCTTGAATCTGGGAGGCAGAGGTTGCAGTGAGCCGAGATTGTGCCACTGCACTCCAGCCTGGGAGACAGAGCAGGACTCCACCCCACCCCCAAAAAAGAGAGATGGAGGTCAGTGGTTGGATTCTGGCCACTAAAATGGGCTCAGGACTGGGTCCTGCACTCATTCCTCAAATACGTAGGTTGGAACAGTCTACAGATAACAGTCAAGCAAAAGTTCTTGTAGCAAGGAGCTCACAGTCTGAATAGGATCTTGGGTTAAACAGATATTAATTGTTAATTAATATCTTATAAATCCTTTCACAGTTGATGTCTTGAGGGACTGCTGGGTATTAGGCACTGTGCTGGGATTTTGGATAGAAAAAGGAGCATGATATGACTCTTGCTGTCCAAGTGCTCAAGTTAGCTAAGGAAACTCTATCTGGAAGGCAAGCAATGGTGATGTGGTATCATCTTTAGAAAACAGTGGGGAGCCCCAGGCCCTTCATCAACAGAGGATGGGCAATGCCTATTCTGTTGGATGTCGAGGAAGGCTTCCCATGAGGTCAGGGAGGGAGGCTTTTTAGGGGAGTAGCATATGCACAGCTATGAAAGTGTGGAAGAGCATGATGCATCTGCCCACCAGCAACACGGCATTCCTGGAGCACAGGCAGACACTTAGGGAGCAGGAAGCAGGTGACCAAGATGATATCAGAAGAGAGGGTGAAAGACCCAACCTCAGAGACAGAACCTGGTAAAAGGGAGATGCCACTGCATGGAGCAAACAGGGTTCGAAGGTTTAGTTGTCCCAGAGCAAGTGTTGGAGGGTGATGTGGAAATTATCTTCGTTCTATGAATTGATTTTGAGGTTAATCCCTACACAGCACAGAAGGTCCTTGACTGGATGTTCCTTTGTCTCTTCACAAGTCACTGAGCCCAAATCTCTTTAGATTTAGTAATATTCCAAATGTTTTTTCTCAAATATTTTAAGGTTGGTTGGAGCACTGTTAATCTAAAATAGATGTGTGTGTGTGTATGTGTGTGTGTGTGTGTGTGTGTGTGTGTGTGTGTGTGTGTGTGTGTTGTGTTGTGTTTGCTTTTCAAATCCCAGCTGTAGAGTCCTCTGTTAGGACTGTTAGGGGATGACAGCACCCTGGTCTGCACTCTCAGCACAAAGCATCCAACCCTGCTTTACTTGAGGTCATCCCCCTTCTACTATCTCCCAGTAGAAGCACCACACAGATTTCTAGAAAGCCCTGCCAGCTGTTTTGTTTGGATGTAACTCAACAGCTTTCATTTCTTCTCTGTGTGTTAGGACTCAAGTCAAAATGGTTTGGAGTGGCGTAGACTCCTAAATCCTGCGTGGGTTTACTGCACTCCGTGTTCACTCTTACCTTCTCCTTATGCCCCAAATGCACCACGTGCACCTGCTTTTACCAGGGTTTCTCCTCACTTGCCACAGTTGGGAGCCTCATCATCTATCCTTTTGCCTGAATACAGGGGAGATGAAGGGGTAGTGAGGAAGAGTGTTATCTTTGCAGCCAGGTCTGGGTCCAAATCCCAGATGTACTAAATCCACCCATGACTTTGTTTTACCTTGAGTTTTAGGTTCATCTTCTGAAAATTGGGATATGGCACCTTAACTGTATGACTGGGAGGGCTGAATGATATAATTTATGTGTAGTGTCCATTAAGGTAATTGTAGCATTGTAGCAAATGAAAATATTTTTCCTCCCAAAGAGAAAGACCTCAATGAGCTCCTAAGAGTAACAATGTCTTTCTAAAACTGGAAGCAGAGATAATCATGGGCCATAGAAACTGGCTCATGAAGAAGCAGGTGCCCACATAGCCCTACCCAGGTCCTGATGCAACACAAGCATGCCCTTTCCTTGAAGACCAAAGGAACCACTCTTGGACTAAAGATGAAGTATTCTCTGGCGTCCCAGGGGATGGGCTATCCTAAGCCTTAGATTCAGAGTCAGATGATCCAGGTGTAAACCCAAGCTTTGTCACTGCTCCCATTAAGTATCATTAATGAGAGAGCAAAGTCTTAGTTGCTCCTGTCCTGTTAACTTTTATTTTGCAAATAAGCGTGAAATTGTGACTTGAAACCTTACTTGACAATTGCATACTTGTTCAGAGCACTTCAAACAGATCCTTGGGTGGCTTGAAACAGGAATGCAACACTGGGTTTCATAACATCAGTAGTTCAGTCTTTGCATTCTGGGAATTTACTCAGTCCTGGAGACATTAAGTGACTTGCCTGAGGTCACATGTGGGTTGGTGTTAGGAATGGTTCTAGGACCTTTTGAGCACATCACCTGGAGGCACTCCTTTCCCAGAGGAGCAGCCCAGCATGGACACAACAGGGAGGTGTCACATGCTGAGGACCATCAGAGAGTTCTCACAGAATCCTTTTCCAAATCCTAAATAAATGTATTTGGATTATTTTACCTCAACTTCATTTAGCCTGCTGTAAAAGAAGTAGAAACTAACTGAACAACCAAAATGCAGGCTTTGGGGGATGCTGCCGTTCACCCCAGAGAAAAGACTTTATTTCAATCCTCCATGAATTAGTCATCAGGTGAGGTTGCTGAGAGTTGACTGTGTTGTGTTTATCTTTGGAAGACCATCCTGTAGCATACGGTTTTGTGGCTCAAAGCATCTGAAAGACCTTGGTTTTAAATCCAGCCTCACCACTCTTTTACTGTATGGGCTTGGAGAAGTCAGTCAACTTCTCTGAACCTCTTTCCTCATCTATAATCTGGGATAATGCCTACTTTTAGACCTGCTTTTAAAAAGGAATTAATCTATTTTCTGTCATCCCAAAAATAGAAGAGCCATTATATTTCTTGAAACCTTGTGTCATAAAAGAAACTATTTGGGGTTTTCACATTATTGATAAAAACGCCACAAAGACCTTTGATTAGCACCTTGTATGCATGAGTCAGATGATGAAACACACACCCAAATCTATTTCTTTTCCAAATAATGTGTCCGTGTTTGAAGCCATTCATTAGTCAGCACTTCATGTTTTGGGAACTTTGTATTAAATTGGAAAACGTTTCCTAGCACCTACCATGTGTGGCAGGCCAGGGAGACAGGAATAAAAGTGGTGCATTTATATGAGAATGGCTGAGAGCTTATCCTGGAGATCACCGATTGCCTGAAATGTGGGAGTTTCCAAAACAAGCCTGCTCAGAAAAAGTATGGAGGGGGAGGTAATGACAGAGCATGGACCTAAGAGTGGATGGAGCTGCCCTGGATTCTGCTCTGCTAATTATCGGTATCACTGCCTTGGGAAAAGCCACTCAACCTCTGTGAGTTGACTTCCTTCATTAATAACCTGAGGATGAATGTTCTTAGGGAGTTCGCTGAAGTCTAGAGAGAAGGTGTCCTCCTGGACTGGGTGGCAGCACAGGGCAGTGATTCCATGCCTGGTAGCCAGCAGTTGTACTGTTTTTATTTGTAAAGGGTAGTGCTTTTGAGTAAGAAAAGTTTCAGCAAGATTGTTATCGTGAGGTGAGTGTTCTCTGCGGGCCTGCCTTGTGCCTATGGATTCAGACATGTCTGGACTTTTCTAGGCTCTGCTCTGGCAGAACTTGGGTGTTTGCTTTTCCCCGGTACTCAAAGATGAAAAAAGCCCAGGAAAGTGGTGGCTTTCTGTCCACCAGAAACTGACATTGCCCTGAACCACATAAAGCAGAAGCCACAACTTTGAACTCATGACACCTTGATTACAGGTTAAGGGAGACAAGTAAGAAAAGGCAACTGAAGGCTGTGCGTGGTGGCTTACGCCTATAACCCCAGCACTTTGGGAGGCCGAGGCGGGCAGATCATGAGGTCAGGAGTTCGAGACCAGGCTGACCAACATGGTGAAACCCTGTCTCTACTAAAAATGCAATAATTAGCTAGGTGTGGTGGCACGTGCCTGTAATCCCAGCTACTTAGGAGGCTGAGGCAGGAGAATGGCTTGAACCTAGGAGGTGGAGGTTATAGTGAGCCCAGATTGGGCCACTGCATTCCAGCCTGTACAACAGAGTGAGACTCTATCTCAAAAAAAAAAAAAAAAGACAAAAGAAAAGAAAAGGCAACTGATAGTAAAAATAAGCAGCTGGTGATTTACTGCAAAAATAAGAGCATCACCTGGGCATTATCATCAGAAAAAGGTATGAGTGAGGAGTGAGTTGGGGGTGGAAAGAGGAGACTGGAGAGACTGAGCAAAAACAAGCCCGTCAGACAGCTCACCACTAAGCTACTGGTTGAGAGCATGCCCCCAGATGCAAGCCAGCATTCTTAATGCTCTGTTCAACATAGCTTTATCAAGCAGTCTGCATTCTTAAACATTGGAATTCTTTCCCTTTCTTCCTTCTGTTCAATTTGCTTAATATTTATGTAGTGACATCTATCAAACTTCCCAACCCAGATCTTTTTACATGGAACCCAGGGCTTTTTCTGGAATGAAAATAATGATCAAATTAATATTAACAACTATGACCAAAGTTGCAGTAGCTTTACCAGGCGTGGGGCTGAGTTCTCCCACCTACTGCCTCGTGAACCCTCACAATGAAGCTGTGAGGTGATTTTACAGCTTCCCCATATCTGTCTAACCCCAGAATCCTCACTCTACCTGCTCCTCACTTCAGCCAGTGAGGAGTTCTGCAAAGACAATTTGCCTCCTGTGTGATCTTTTGGCCAAGACACACTCCCCCATTGTAATTACAGAGTACATCTCTTAGTCAAATGGAGACAAGGGAATTTTTTGTTGTTGTTCTGTCTGAACAGTTTTGCAGAAATAAAGATTTGATTGATGAGGAAATGTAAATTCTTACACACATAATGAAATCCCTGGAAATCTCCAGAATGACTTCAGACACCTGGGAGTTTTCATATCAAAAAGCAATTAAGAGACACAGGGAGCCAAAGGAGGGAATCATGATTCAGGGTTGTGATGGTTTCTTCTCAAAAGAGATACTTGCTGGTGAGAAGGAGCTGGAAACTGGTCAGAGATATTTTCTCTGACAAAGCAGTTGGTGAGTGTGTTTTTTCCTCTGTCATTTCTCTCTCTGTCTCTCTCTATCTTCCCATCTGCCCATCCATCCATCTATATCTCTCTATATATGACTCTACCTAACATCTACTTATCTCTTTTCATCACTGTCTGCCTTTCAGTCAATCATCTATGTAGCTGTTTGTTTATGGAGTTTTCAGTGGCCTACTTTACCTGTCACTGTGGCCCATGCATAAACTGTTATTTGCACTATATTATTTGCAGGTGTTTTGTTTGTTTCCAAAGGAAACGAGAAGAATGTGACATCATCCAAAAGGGTATGCCAGACATTATGCATTTCCTGAGTACATACAGTATATACATTGCACCTCTCATCAAATAGTCTTGTAACTATGGAAGACTTTCACTGGGCTGTGCCAAGCTTTTGTATATCTCCCTCACTCAACCTTATGAATTGGGTCTTCGTTCATCTGCATGTTACAAAGGAGGCAATAATAGCTCACAGAGGTTCAGTAACTTTCCTAAGCTAAGAGGTCATGACTCAAACCTAGCTCTGTTTTATTTCACAGCTAGTTGATTCCCTTAACCACTACACTTATATCCTCTGGTGGAAGGTAGCTCAGGCCATCTATTTTTATAGTAACACTAATCAGAGTAAATGATTGGGAGGGAAATATCTATTTGCGGATCCTCGTTACCCATCCTGTACTCTGGCCAAAGTCAACTCCCCCAGGGTCCCTACAATGCTCTCTAGGACATGCCCCTTTGCATTTCCCCAAGCTGTTCTTCCACCTTTGCCATTTATGCCTGGTGTTCCATTATTGGAACGCTAAGCATGTGGAAGTTATTTATATCCTACTGTTCAACGTCATCGCCAAGGTCCGATTGCAAAAATTCAAAAAATTGCAGCCTCAGGCATAAATGGGTTAGATGCCATCCCATCTTCCCCAGCCTGGTCAAGACCTACCTGTTCTTTAGGGGCGAGCCAAAATGACATATAAGTTTCATCAACATTAATAGAGTTGTAAAATGGGTCAAACCCTGAGTAAGTCAGGTGAATTCATGTGTGGAGATATGCAACATGCACAAGGGACTTTCTGGGTCATCTCTACCTACCAGTATCTCAATCATCTCTGGTTCATGGCCTACATTCTAAAACTGAAGAAGCATGCTGGGGTTCTCCAGGGAATATGGAAACACTGAATGCAGTTTTAGGCTTGTTCCCTGAGACCAGAATGATAAGGCCCTGATGAAAGCTACTGATATCAAAGATATCAATGTTTACCCCAACCACTCTGCTCTTTTTATTGGCTTTATACTCTTGGTTCACACCCCGATTTCTTGCAATGTGAAGTCTCCCTCATATGCTCTACTACCTTGTAGGGACTTTTAGTTCTAAATTTACTCCTTCCTTAAATCAACTCCTGCCTTCTACTAAAGGCAATCTGTTCCCACTCTGAGTAAACCTCACCCTTTTTCTTATCCCCTTGGAAGTTCTGAAGGGTTTCCTATTATTACGATTATTATTTGTGAAATTGGTTTTCTTCTCGGTTAGACTGTAAGCTCCTCCAAGGCAGGGACTATTCCATCGTTCGTTCTTGTGTTCTCAGGCACGGTTTTGATGCCTTGTCCTCAGCAATGCTCAATTTATAGTTGGGCATAGCTGAGCAGCAAGAGGTTTAATGATGTGGACATAAAGCTTGCAGTGGCTTTTTCCATCATGATTACTGGCATGACTTGTTAATGTCTGTACTCTTCATGCTAGAGTGGGTCATTCCTGTACTCCAGTGACATTTTAGTGGGTAGCTATTATGTATGACTTGACAAATTTTAGGAATATTTTTGTGTCTTTGGAGTTTCATAGCCATGACCTTCTATCCCAGTTCTTCTTATAAGCTACAGTCTATGAAAAAAATACTTTTTGTTCTGAACTTCAGGTTCCTCATAGGAATATTGGAGGAGGAATATTGTAAGAATCTTTTTTTGAAGATTGTCCAGGTAGAATGTGACAATGAATGTAAATCACCTAGAGTAGTGCCTGACACACAGTTGATTTGCAAGAACTGATGGCTTCCTTTGTTTTTACTTTGATATTCTACTTATTATTGTTGATATTTACAGAGTACCTGAAAGCAACACTAAGGTAACAGACACGCCTACTTGTAGAAGGTCTTTTCTTATTATTTAATATGTTCAATTATATGGGCATAATGAATTGGATGATGGGCAATGCTAGCCATCCTGAGTTCTAGCATAGACTTGGTAAGTCTTTGGAGGACTTCTTCCCCATTTCTGTGTCTATTTTGCATTAGCAGCATGAATATCATAATATAATAATAATTACAGTTTTAGAAGGAGTTGGTGCTTACGGTGGTTCCTACACTGGACCACGCATTGTGTGTGTATTACCTCATTTGTTCCCCATAAAAAATTTTAACATGAGAAACCAAATGCTCAGAGAGGTAAAATGAATTGTTCAGGGTCATGCACCCTTAGTAAACTGCATATCCAGCATTTGAAACCTGGTCCCTCTGAGCACCTGGATTCCATTGTGTGTTTTCACTTCATGCCTTTGATCCGTCTGCATGAAAGACTTGTGAGTTGTTTTGCTTTTCAGCTCTGCTCCCACCTTATGACTGCTTGGAACTGGTTGCAGGTTCTGGTTTTGCCAATCAGAAACATTCTCTCTGCAGAAACTCCTGCCACGGTGTGGTATTGCACGGCAAATTTTCTGGTCTGAGGTTTTAAATTACCCGTGACATTTCAAGCTGTGCAAGTCGCTCGAAGGCCTGCTTCAACCAAGCTCATTTAATCAAGCCACACAAATGCAAAGAAAATCAAATGCTCCCTTGACTCCAAAGGGAAGAGAACTGACACCTGTTGAGCATCCACTGTAGGTCTGGCATCTCACAATGATATTTCATATTGGCTCTCTAGAAGGCACTTTCATTTTACCTGCAAATGGTACCTCACTGGATGGCAGACCAGCACCAGCAACTTCTCTGAGCACAGCACTGACACATGGCCACTCACACAAACCAGAGCCCCATCTGAGTTGACTCATTAGGTAGGAACGACAGGTCCATCAGCCCATATGAATAAAAGCAGCAAAGGGAGTTGCAGGGATGGGGAATCACTCTTCAGTCTCCCAAAAACTCAGCAATCTCATATTTTTTATATACAGTCATTGCAACTAAGCTGCTTGTGTTGCTGATTTAAGTTCCTTAAGGGGCCTCCTTATAGGAGTACAGACATTTGCTGAGGAATGTTTTTGGGGTAGATATGCAAAGATAACCATAGCAGTAATAACATCCACCACTCAATGAAGCTCAGTTGATTTTGACTTATTTTTTTTTTTTTTTTCTTGGAGACGGAGTCTTGCTCTGTTACCAGGCTGGAGTGCACTGGTGTGGTCTTGGCTCACTGCAACCTCCGCCTCCTGGGTTCAAACAATTCCCCTGCCTCAGCCTCTCAAGTAGCTGGGACTACAGGCATGCACCACCATGCCCAGCTTTTTTTTTGTATTTTAGTAGAGATGGGGTTTCACCATGTTGGCCAGGATGGTCTTACTCTGTGACCTGCCCGCCCTGGCCTCCTAAAGTGCTGGGGTTACAGGAGTGAGCCACCATGCCTGACCTGATTTTGATTTCTGTATCAACTCCAGAAGGTAACGAAATCTTCATTTGCAAATGAGAAAACTGAAATTCAGAGTTAGATAGCTTTAAGTTGGCACAAAAAAGCACCATTATGGTTTTGTTAATGCTGGTCATTTGTTTTGTTTTAATATGAATGAGAAGAAGAGGCAGTGGGAGAAGTTATAGGCATTCTGTTCAGACTTCCAAAGTTATGTACAAAAGGTATACATTTCATAGAGATCATTCTTCTTTGCAGCTTGTAAGAGCTTAATTAGCTGGCTTTATTCAGTGAGGTTTCTCTGAGCAATATAAATATATATTTCTTTCCTGAAAGCTCAACAGTTGGAGTCCCACCCAACAGTGATTTTCTTGAAATTTTTCCAGATCGCCCATTTATTTCCTCTGTTTAGGTTTCTGATTTCCTTTGGTTAAAAGGATGGAGCGGTGGTGGTAATGGAAGGAGGTGGAGCAGTGGTGTGCTGCTAGACAGGTAAAAACTGGCTCTTCAGAACAAAGATTTATAATGTTTGTCAATTTACATGCTATAAATACTCCCACCAAGGCCAATTTCAATATAGCAATGTGAAGTTAAAGGACCTGAAGGTGTGCACAGTCAGCATGAGTAACTATTTTTGGACTTCAGTGAAGGCTCAATTGAAACACAATTTGATGGACAGATGTTTATTTTAAGTGCCTACAGCTCAGTGCTCTCATTAATAGCTTTGATATTTGTTACGTAACTTAAATTTTCTGATTTTTTTTAATCTAAGGGGGTTAATGATTTCTAGGGCATCCTCCAGCCCTCGGAGGAGACACAGTGTCTAAAATAGGAAAGAAATAAGAATAAGGGCTTTGAAACCAGACTGTGTTGTTTGAATCCTGACTGTACTACTTATCCTGGGAAAGTTACCTAATTCATTTTTGCCTGAATTTTTTTTTTTTTTATGTAAACTGATTGAACAGCACTTAATCAAAGAGAATTTGTAAGCATTAACTAAGTAGTTACATGTAAGTTGCTTTTCAGCTTCCTGTAGAGAAAACCAGGACTTTCAATTAATTCTTCCCCCTGGTCAGGATAGGCTGTATTGTATAGCGGTTGCCAGCACACACTCAAAAATCAGATTTCTTGGGCTTGAATCTCAGCTCTCCAATTTACAAGTTGCAGAAACTTGGAAAAATAGTTTACCTTCTCTCAATCTTACCTCATTTTTCTGAAAGGACATTCATGCTTGTTTCCACCATACAGGGATGCTTTTGATGATTGCATGAGATGATCTATGAGTGGTGAACATAGTGGTTGGAACATTGTCAGGTAGCAAAGGGATAGTTGCTGATTGTTCTTTCCCTTCTGAGTTCCTGTGGTTTTGGTAATTCAAGGAAATCACTGGTTTGATATTTTTAAACATTTTCTGTGGCAAGAAGAAGGAATTTTGTTTGGACTTTTTTTTTTTTTTTTTTAATTGCATTTTAGGTTTGGGGGTACATGTGAAGAACATGGAAGATTGTTGCATAGGTACACACATGGCAGTTAAGATTCTGCAGAAAGGGCAAATGGCCTTACCCTCTGTCATTACTACCTTTAGTGGTCTGGCTGGAAATATTTACTTTATTTTGAGGAATTCCTCAATTCCCTAATAGAAATGAAGAATAAATGCTGTCTAATCCTATGTAGATCTGTTACCTGACTCAGGAGTCATGTGACTTCAGAAGTGTGAAAAACCTAACTTCCTTACCTATATATGGGGGATGACAATGTCCATCCATAGAATTTTCATGAGAATTAAATGTGATCTCTGGTAGTGTGGATACCACATAGTGCCAGACACAAAATATTAAAAAATGGCAGAAAGCGCAACTAGTTTATAGTCGGCTGGGACATGGGGATTTGCAATTTCTGCTTTTGACCACTCACTACCCTCAAGTTTTCTGGACAGATAATGTGCACAGAGAATTAAGAAAGAAGCACTTTCCTGTCATCTGCAGCTTTCGCCTCAAACCCTGTTGAAGAATGCCAATGAGTTAGGTTCAGCCACACGAAGAGAGCCTTTGTCTTCCATTAAGTAACTTAAATTATGGTATATATAAAATACCTGCTTTACTTCTACACAGAAGTCCAACCTAGATTCTTATATTTTAATGGCTCTTATGCAAGGCAAAGCAGAGTTTTCCATTTTCAGAAAAAAGGCAGTGAGAGAAGTCAGACTGTCTGTGTGACCTCTTCTGAATTTCAACCTGTGCAAAATATGGCCCAGGAGGGTCCTAGAATCAGATTCTATCAGTAAGAGTTGTGTTTGGCTTCAAATAATCAAGTACATAACTCACCCCAGCTTAACCAGCACAAGATACCACAAGAAACACAGAAGCAGACAGCACAACCATGTCGCTAGGGATGGTAAGGATTCAGACTCCTCTTTCTGCTCTTCCACGCTTAGCAAATGGCTTTTTAATACTCATGGCTGGAGAAAGACTGCTTTAACTTTCACAGTTATATTCTTGGGTATATTCCCAAATTAAAAGAAGAGACTCACAGCCCAAGGGTCATGAAACAGGTTTCTCCTTTAAAAGCTTTCCTGTCTGCTCTACCTGCCAATGTGCATTTCTATTTCATTAGCCAAGAGGGGGTCGTGAGATTTCTCCTAGCTGCAAGGGAGTCAGCAAAGGGTGGATATTTTTAGGTAGGTATAGTAATTCCCCTGAGAAAACCTGGCTTTGGTTTGTAAGGAAAGAGGAGCTTATGGATAGTGAGCAGGCAGTTCACAGCATGAGCTACATAGAAGCTTCTGGGTCAGCAAGGAGAATGCAGGTAGAGAATTGTGGAGGATTGTCACAGTAAACTTGGGTGGAATCTGAATGAATTATTATATTGTGATATATCAAAGTATCCAGAGGAGTTCTGCTGAAATATTAGAGTAGACTTTCCCTGGAAAAGTATTTCAGTAATTTCCATTGAGACTAATAAAATGCAACAGAATGGTTCATAGTCCTTTAGTGGTGGAAGCATACTGCCCACCTATGAGTATGTACTGTGTAGTGAAACTGTATTAGTTATTTCATTGTTTTTTTTTGTTTCTTACCTTTTGAACACCAAAGCCTCTTTTATTGGCAGGACTTTGCAGGCCTCCCTGCTAGGGTGGAGTTTCACCTATGTGTCACAGTGTCTTCCACTGTCAGGTGGGGGGCCATATATGAGGCTGGGATTCCAAATGGCGCCAGGTGTCCTGCTGACAAAGAGACTGGGAAGAGCAGTGTGACAGCTCATTAGGTGAGGTCTAGGCACATGGCAGTTCTTTATAAGGATGGAGGTAAGGCAGGTTATGTTTATCACACCTGGCCATATGAGAAGATATTTCACCTCTCTAGTTATTTATAAATCCTCATGCAGTTTCCCCATAGCTGACTATCATTAGATTCTGGGCTATTAGCTTTTGTAAAGGAGAGAAAGCCACTGATTGCATTATTGCTGATCTGTCATGGTGCCCCACTGTTAGGGCAAGGAGAGAATTGCCAGTATTTAATCGGGCTTTTCAGAACTCATTGGAAAAACCCTACAGTGTCAGGCAATCTGGAGCTAGCTTTGACTCTAAATTGACTCAGCCCTTTGGGGAACAATAGCATAGGAGAGGGTCTCCTCCCCTAGCCAGACCACAGGAAGCTCATGTTCTGAATCCTCTGCCAACTTGCCCTGAAGCAGGCACCACAGTTGTCAGGTGTGGGGCAGAAGAGCTGTTTGAGTCTCAACTGAAGCTGCTTATAGAAATGCGTACATGCTTTATGGGAAGTTGTGATCCTGACTACCACATTTACAGAGTCCCTGCCATATGCAATATTTTAACTGTCATTTGAAAACAAAGTTCCCCTGCACATTCATATTACAGTGTATACTTTAAACACAAGGGAACTGAGCCTCTGCAAGTTTTGGATCCTTGGGGGATTTGAATCCATGTCTGCCTGTCTCCCATGTTCCTTCCACTGTTCCCTCCTGAGGCTCATGTAGACAAGAGCAGTTGTGCGAGAGTCCTGCTCACACTTTGCAGTGACCTTTGCTGGCAGTCACGGCATGTGTGGCTCTCTTGTAATCCCCCTCTTCACGGGGGATTACAAGAGACTTCACATCTCTTCACAGGGACCTCGACCTCTGGGTGAACAGAGAGAAAGAGGGGAGTCATTCCATTTTCATGTGACAAGTGAGATGCTAGGTGCCTAAGGTACCTTCATAAAGGCATCTTCATTATCATTTTTATTATACCTGTTATTAAGAAACACTCATTTTGACTCAATACTTGCCAAGTAATATAAGCACTTTGCCTATTACAAATCATTTAATTCTCCTAATGACACTGTGAGGGACATGACTATCATTATTATCCCCCATTTATACATGAGGACCTTGAGCACAGGGACACCATGATGGTGATTTACTCAAGGTTACACAGTCAGAAACAGGCAGATTTTCAGAGCTTACCCTCTTAATCAAAATGCTATATTGCTTCAGAAGACTCAAAGAGAAATTTTCCCCAGCTGCGTGAGCACTCCCATATCATAGCCGACCATTTACATCTTGAGTGCACTGTTTGATATAATCATATACTGTATCCGGCAGGCATCCCTGAAACGTGTCCCACAGAAAGCATCATGCCTTCTCCCAGCTTCATCCCAGCTGTGATGCCGGAGGATAGACTGGGATCATGGAGGTGGAGGCTGTGTCTCACACATGTCTTAGGAAGTAGCAACAAAGACGTTATATCTTTAATGAAATATGGGGTTGAGCATCATCCCCTGCCCATGCTTCCCATGGATGGTCCTGTTCCTGCTTCACAATAATTTCTGCAAGGCTGGGACAAGTGTGGCTTCCCTCACCCATGAGGAAAGAGAAGCTTAGGGAGGGAAAGTTACTAGCTTTAAGCTTTCCAACCTGACTTTGGGGACCTAGGTATTCAGACTCCAAAGTATCTGTGTTTGACTTTTGGTAATAATGATTTGTATTTTAGGTTATGTCAGATGTTCCTGGGTCAGAGTGGTTGTTTCATGCTATACTGATATGAAAAATGATTTTGACAAAATGTCACATATTTCTGTATTCCCATTATGAAATATTACTCCTAGTTTTATAAAAATTGCATGTTGATTCTTTATCACTCACAGAATTGTGTATTAGGATTGGATTGTAGAACCCCATTGTTTGAGGGAATCTTTGTTTTTAAAATTTTCACGTATTCATTCTTTCACCTGGCATTTATTGAATGCCAACCATGTCAGCCCTCTGTTAGTTTCTGGAGATACAGAGATGAATAGGACATGGCTTGTCTCCTTCAGTGGCTGGTGGTAATGGATATTTCTATAATCAACTGACAACAGATGTTCATTAGGTGCTTTTCTCTCTGGCACAGCTGTGAGACTTCTAAGGCATACAAAAGAGGTAAAGAGTAGTATTCTTATTCTCAAGGTACTTTTGAGAAAACAGAAGGAAATACATGAAACAGGAGATGATATTAGAAAATTAGTGATCAGAGTGAGAATCTGATTGGGCTTCTGTGATAAGAGTGATGAGGAAATTGAGGTGAGCTTATAATGTTAAAGCACCTGGCTTTGCCTTTCCTAAAATAAGCTTGGTGCTAGCCAAATGGCCCTGCATTTTAATCCCTCAACTATCTATTGACCAGCTGTGTGACTGTGGGCAAGTTACCTAACCTCTCTGAATCACAATTTGTGTGTGGTTAACATGAGAATATTGAATCCCATCTATTGGTTTTGTCATGAGGAGGAAATTTGAAAGTTTGCCTGCATTAGTTTACAATTACTGCTGTCACGTATTGCCATAACCTCAGTGGCTTAAAACAACATAATGTTATTATTTTAGAATTCTGCAGGTTAGAAGTCTGAAATATGGTCTAAAATCTGTATTCCTGCATGGCTGTATTACTGCATGGAGGCTCTAGAGGAGTTTCCATGCAGTACTAGAGTCTGTTTCTTTATCTTTTCCAGTTTATAGAGGCTGCCTGTGTCCCTTGGCTGGTGAGGTCAAGTCTTTCTTATATTGTACTACTCTGTCTGTCTTTCTGTCTGTCTGTCTCTCTCTGTCTCTGTCTCTGTCTCTCTCACCTCCTTCTTTCTCTTATAAGGGAAAGACTGTATACTTTGGAGATTATTCTGAACTACATGGGTATACTCAATGAGTGCATTGAGTATACCCATGTAGTTTAGAATAATCTCCAAATTTCAAGGCCAGCTGACTAATAGCCTTCATTTCATCTGCAACCTTAATTCTCTTTTGCCCAGCATATTCACAGGTTCTGAAGATTAGGAGTTATATGTCAGAGGTTGGGAGGTATTATGCCTACTACATTATGTAAAGGGCATAGTTCAGTGCCAGTCATACAGACGAAAATCGATAATGGGTGACTATTGTTACTGTTTCCCAGAGGGAGTCCTGTGCAATTCTAGGCTATTGGAACACATCAGCATACTGTCTGAAGTTTTCTGCCTCTTAGCTTCTTCTCCATTCTGATGAAACTCGTGGCCCATCTTCTTTTACCATTCTCCAACAATTTAAGCAAACCATTCCCTTCTTTATGATAACTTCTTTGAATGACCCCAGGTAGAAGGAGATAGCTCTAAAATGGTTAAAAGATACTTGGAGACTTACTTACATTACTTACTGAGTCTGTGAACTTGCACAAATCCCTTTATCTCTAAATGTTAATTTCTCATCTTTAATATAGAAATCATGGCAAGTACATTGAAGACATCCTATAGGGATCAAACACTGTCTTGCACCTCATATATGAATATGTGGTTTATGGATTTATGACCTGGTAGAATTTCCCATGACATTAAAGGGAATTACTAAAGCAGTTTAAGCATTCTGTTTAATCAGGACAGAGCCTGAATGGGTCAACCTAACCGAAATGTAAACTTTGAACCTATAAATCATCTGAAGTTCAAGATAATTATGTCCTTGAAGTGAGATTCAGTAGCATCAAGTGCTTTTAAGAAACAATAAGTCGAGAGCACTTTGAAATAAGCAATAAAAAGACTTAAACTATAAAACAAAATGTGCCTCCTGTGAGATGTAGCAGGGAAAGGAAACACCCATCTCTGGAGTTGGAATCCTGGTTACCCTTTCCTAGCTCTGTGGCTTTGGATAACTGGTTAGATCTCTCCAATGGCTCAATTCCTTCCTTGGTTTACCCTTGAGATAGTGCTTGCTTTCACATTGGATTTATAGGGGATCAGCCAAGATTGCTTCCCTGGAAGTTGCTAGCACAGGTCCTGCCACAGAAATGCTTAATAAATCTTCAGCGTAGCTGTAACGGCTCCAAGCACAGTAGGATGGGAGAGGGATGCATAGCCCCCGGCAATGACTGACACATTGTATTAATATGTTCAGAGAAGGCACCATTACAACGTGACGGTTGGTGGCGGTGCTGATGGGATTCGTGTCCCTTTCCTTCTTTATGAAATTACTGAAATACACAGGTCTTTTATTAAAGAAACATTAAAAGTAACGTCTTGTATTTGTGTCAGTCGGGGTTTGCCAGCTATTGGCCCGTGAAGATTGAACCTGCAAATGTGTTTGATCTTGTTGACACAGTGCTTTATTGCTAACGTTGTGGCCTCGGTTGCCGGCGCTACGAATTGTTTTTGTTGTTGCTGATGTCGCTGTTGTCATTGCCATTGATTTGAGAACCAATATTTAGCATTTTAAAGATGTTTTATTACAAAATTAAATTTCTGTCTTCCCCTGAAAAACTGGAGGATCTAGCCACATGCAGTTAGCGTTTCTGCAGGCTCCTAATCAGCCGCTGCTAAGTAGCAGCTGCTCCTGTGGCCAAGGCTGCCACCACTGCCCTCACACAGAAGCAAGTGTCATGGTCATTTGTAAATGAGCTTCCACTGGGATTTTCTGCTGGTAGTTTATTGTTTCTGGACCTGTATATCCACCAAAAGCAGAAAATAAAAAGCTAGATTAGGTGGAACCCAAGGTTTTCTTACAATTTCATTTGTGTAATTTGCCCGGCCGTTGTAAGCATTTGCGTTTCTCCAGTTTGTATGGAACCTTATCCCTTCCAGCAGATACAATCACTGTGATTTTCCTGTTGAACAGGACAGGTGCCTTTTATATTTTTCAGTAAAATTTTTTATTTTGAGTTAGTTGTAGAATCACATGCAGTTTTAAGAAGTGGGTACAGAGATAATCTCACATAATGTTTATCTAGTTTCCTTAATGGTAGTATCTTGCATTGCTGTGGGACAGTTTCACAGTCAGGATTTTAATATGCACGATGAGGATACAAATTATTTTCATCACCACATGGATCTCACATTTTATGTTGCTCTTTGATAGCCACACCCACTTACCTCCCACCCCCATCCTCTCCCCAACCCCTGGCAGCTAATAATCTGTATTGTGTTTTCATAATTTTGCAACTTGAAACATTGCATATAAATGGAAATATACACCTTCTCGAATTAGCTTCTTTTGCTGAGAATAACTTCCTGGAGATCCATCTAGGTTGTTCTGTGTATGAATTGTTCATTCTTATTTATTATGGAGTAGTTTCCACAGCTTATTCATTTACTGAAGGACATCTGGGTTGTTTCAGTTTTTAGTATTGTGGATAAAGCTGCTCTAAACATTTAGAAGAAGTTCTCGCATAAGTAAGTTTTCATTTCTCTAAGAGAAATGCCTAAGAGGGCAATTGTTGGGTTGAGTTGTAGTTTAATTTTTAAAGACACTAGCAAACATTTTCCAGAATGGCTGTTTCATTTTACATTTCCACTAGCAATGTGTTGAGTGATCTACTTTGCCCGCATAACTGCTAGTATCTCGTGTTGTCAATGTTTTTTATTTTAGTCATTCCGATGACTGCATTGTAGTATCTTGTTGTGGTTTTAATTAGAATTTTGTCTGATGATGTCAAATATCTTTTTTAAACATTTATTTTATTGTATATATTTAAAGTATACAACATGATGTTTTGATAAACAAATATCAAAACATCATGTTGTATACTTTAAATATATACAATATAATCATTACAGGTGAGCAAAGTAGCACATCTACTGTCTTCCAAAGTTGCCTTCTTTTTCATTTATTTATTTATTTATTTATGATTCAATCTTCGTTAGAGACTGCCAAAAATTGCCGACGCCAACTGTATTTCAAGTCATCATGGTGGGGTATTGGGAAAAGTTTTCAATTAGCAATAATCGCGCCTCAGATAAACCTCATTGGCTATGATACTGCCACTGCGCAAAGCTTTTTATTTTTATTTTTTGAGACAGAGTCTCACTCTGTCGCCAGGTGCCAGGCTGGAATGCAGTGGCATGATCTCAGCTCACTGCAACCTCCGCCTCCCGGGTTCAAGCAATTCTCCTGCCTCAGCCTCCCGGGTAGCTGGGACTACAGGTGCATGCCACCACACCCGGACAATATTTTTTGTATTTTCAGTAGAGACGGGATTTCACCATGTTAGCCAGGATGGTCTCGATCTCTTGACCTCGTGATCCGCCCGCCTCAGTCTCCCAAAGTGCTGGGATTACAGGCTTGAGCCACCGCGCCCAGCCGCCTTCTTTTTTTTTAATGTTCAATTTTTCTGTGGTAAGTACATCTAAAATCTATTCTCTTAGCAAATTTTCAGTATGTAATACAATATTATTAACTGTAATCCTCCTGCTGTGCATTAATCTCTAAACGTATTAATACTATATAACTGCAAGTCTGTACTCTTTAACCTACATTTCCCCATTTCTTCTTTCTCCCCCTCTCCGTTCTTGGTAACTTTCATTCTATTCTCTCTTTCTGTGTGTTTCACTTCTTTTAAAATGTTCTATATGTAAGTGAGATCATGTATTTTCTTTTTTCTGTATCTGGCTTATTTCACTTAAGCATAATGTTCTCCAGTTTCATCCATTCATCCATGTTGTTGAAAACAGCAGTATCTTCTTTTTTAAAGGCTGAATAACATTCCATTGTCTGTGAGTGTGTGTGTGTGTGTGTGTGTGTGTGTGTGTTTGTACGTTGATATGTATTCCACAGTTTATCCATTGATCCATTGCTGGGTAGTTAGGTTGTTTCTGTTTCTTGGCTATTGTGACTAATGCCACCGTGAACATGGAGATGCAGACCTCTCCACGAGGTGCTGACTTTGATTTCCAGTTGGTATACACAAGCAGAGTGGATTCTGGGTCATATGGTAGTTTTATTTTTAATTTTTCCAGGAAACTTTATGTTATTTTTCATAATGGCTGTACCAATTTACATTCCCACAAAAAGAGAATACAAGGATATTCTTTTCTCTGCATTTCCATCAACACTTGTTATTTCTTATCTTTTTCGTAACTATCCTAAAATGTATGAGGTGATATGTTGTGGTTTTGATTTGTGTTTCCCTGACGATTAGTGACACATTGAGTACTTTTTCACAAACATGTTGGTCATTTGAATGTTTTCTTCAGAAAAATGTATATTCAGATCCTTCGTCCTTTTAAATTGGATTATTATTATTGCTATTGAGTTGCATGAGTTTCTTATACATTTTGAACACTGATCCCTTTTCAGACATATTGTTTGCAAATATTTTCTTTCATTTGTAAGTAAGCATTTTATCTTGTTCATTTTTCCTGTTTATCAAGATTATGTTATAGCTGTTTAATATCTTTTGTGGTTCCATACATATTTTAGAACTATTTTCTCTAATTGCATAAAAATGCCCTTGGATTTTTTTTTTTTTTTTTTTTTTTTTTTTTTGAGGCAAGGTCTGAGTCTGACACCCAGGCTGGAGTTCAGTGGTGTGATTTCAGCTCACTGCGTCTTTAACCTGCTGCGCTCAAGTGATTCTCCCACCTCAGCCCTCCAAATAGCTGAGACTACAGACTACAGGCATGTGCTACCACATCCAGCTAATTTTCTTTTTGTATGGATGGGGTTTCCCTATATTGGCTAGGCTAGTCTCAAATTCCTGGGCTCGAGCAATCCTCCAGCCTCAACCTCCCAAAGTGCTGGGATTACAGGCATGAGCCACTGCACCACTGTTAAAACAACAGGGACTGCACTGATACTCTATATTGCTTTGCATGTATGAACATTTGAACATCTTTTCATGGGCTTATGTGTCCCCTGTGTGTCCCCTTTGGTGAAATTTTTCTTGTGTTTGCCCACTTTTTAATTAGCGTGTTTTTTTTTTTTTTTGTTTTTTTTTTTTTTTTGCTATTCAGTTCCAAGAGTTCTTTATATATCCTAGGTAATAGTCCTTTGTCAGATGGTCAGTTCTCAATATTTACAGTAGTATATTCTATAAAGTCACCATGAATACTGAATCAGCAAATGCTGAACCACCATTCCTAGGGGAAATAGAGGGTTAGGTTCCCGTGAGCCTCTGGTCACATTTCTGCCAAACTGGGCAATACATAATCTTATCTTATATGTTTCTGTTTAAGGATACCCCACACTTAATATGTACTATTGAGTCATTACATTGATCTCAGTCAGCAGCACTATAACTCATAGCTGAGTGAAGCTCATCTAACACACATCCTTTCTCCATGAGGCACATCACAGCACTCCAGCCCTTAGGAACACTAGACAGCCCTTCAGCACTATGCCTGAGGTCCATCTCAAACAGTGGAGTCACCAAGAAAAAGCACAGAGTACAAAAATATGTGGGACTAAATAAATTGCAAAACGGATACTTGTTTGTAGTATTGCTTAACCTCAGTTGGCCACCTGAGTGTCAGAAGATTCAAACTTTTTACACTGTGTTCATGTCTGCGAATGACCACAAAAGTGCTGTGAGTGTTGCATTTGGGGCTAAAAACAAATTTTATCAAGTGAGCAAATTCCCAAATATGGAATACACAGATACTAAGGATGCACTGCATGTGATTTGCAACTATTTTCTCCCACATTGTAGCTTGTATTTTAATCCTCTTAACAGGGTCTTTCACAGCACAAAAGTGTTTAGATTTAACGAACTGAAATTTATCTGTGGGGTGCAGTGTCTCATGCCTGTAATCCCAGCACTTTGGGAGGCCAAGGTGGGAGGATCACTTGAGACCTGGAGTTTGATGCCAGTCTGGGCAACATGGCAAGACCTCATACCTAAAAAAAAAAAAAAAAAAAAAAACCAAACACAAAACAAACAAAATTTGTTGTATTTATTTTATGGATCATGTTTTCTGTACCAAGTCTAAAAACTGTTTGCTTAAGTCTTCATTTAAAATATATTTTAGGCCAAGTGCAGTGACCCACACCTGTAATCCCAGCACTTTGGGAAGCCGAGGCAGGCGGATCGCCTGAGGTCAGGAGTTCGAGACCAGCCTGGTAAACATGGTGAAATCCTGTCTCTACTAAAAATAAAAAAAATTAGCTGAGCATAGTGGTGCACACCTGTGATCCCAGATACTCAGGAGGCTGAGGCAGAAGAATCATTTGAACTTGGAAAGTGAAGGTTGCAATGAGCTGAGATTGAGATACTTCACTCCAGCCTGGGTGACAAAATGAGACTTTGTCTCAAAAATAATTTTTAAAAAATGATTTTTAAAAAGAATAATTTAAAAACTTTTCTCTGTTTCTTATAAGTTTTATAGCTTCATATTTTTCATTTAAGTTCACAATCTACTTTGAGTTACTAATAGTTTCTTTATACTATATGAAATTAAAGTTGAGGTGTGTTTGTTTGGTACTGGCTGTTACTTTGTCTGTGGATAGCCAGTTGCTTCAGGACAACTTATTTTAAAAGACAATCTCTCCTCTATTGAGTTGTGTTTGCACCTTTGTCAAAAATCATGTGGGCATATGTATGCCCCCATTACTGCAGGGTGGTGGGTGGAGGTCCAGGCTCCCCCACACGGTCTCCACTTCAACTGAGCAGGTGGGGTTCTCTTTACCATCTGTTTCAGATGGAAGCCTGGCCCCCTACTGAAGTCCTTCTCTTGGCAGGTTGGGTGGGGGATGCAGTGTTTTCATGCAGTCTGGGGATGGCGGGTGTCTAGACTTCCCACTTTGCCTTTGCTGGTGTGGGTGGAGGTGGGCCCACAGTGTTTTCTGTTTCTTGGCTGGAGTAGACAGCTGTTGCCTAAAAGTTTTCTGTCTTACTGTTCTCTTCCTGATCCTTCGGCTAGAGGGAGAAGGGTTTTTTGGTATAATTTTCTTGTCTGTGGCGATTAGCTTTTCTGGCTTCTTGGCTTCTCCAGTATCCAGTCTGGGGTATGTGAGGCAAAAGAAATGCAGAAGCCTCACCAGCATGTCTCTCCTTGGGTCCTGAGGTCCCTAACCTATTTGCTTTCTTTTCTACCTTTAAGAATCTTCATTTGCTTTTCTGTATACTGTTTTTCTATATAGAGTTTTTGTTGCGCTTAGTGCAAAAAACAGGGAAAAGTATGTCTGTCTACCTCATATTTCTGGAAACAGAAGTCATGGCAGATGCTTGTAGAAAGTACTCATTTTGCAGATACAGAAACAAGTTCAGAGAAATTATACGATGTACTTAAAGTCACACAGCTGGAAATGTGTCACTCACACTACGGCTATGAATCCAGCACTGGTGCTCTTTTCTCTTTATCTCTGCTCATCGTTTGTACATAAAAACAAGCATGCAACTGCCAACAGAACATTCTATGAGTGTATGTGCAGTGCAAGTACCTCAATAGCAGGGTACTCACCAGCTATGAGCTCAGTGAGCCGTGAGACAATGATGTGTTCATGGTCCATTTTCCTTATATTTCACTTTGGTTTATTCACATTCCATTTCACAATGGGTTTCAAATCAGTAAAAGAAGAGAACAATGATGATGCCAGTAATGTCCCCCCAGTGCTTACGGGCAAAAAGTTATTAATTACAAAGCACAGGACTTCAAAGGATGCTTCTGTACTTGGGGCAAAAGAGGGCACATTAGAGAGTTAACTGACAGCATGAGGACCTGCACATTGTCCTGAAATGATGGGATTAGAAAATGGGAGTGCTATGTTAAAATTAAGGAGGCAACATATACAGGGAAAAGTGTATTTGGCGACACCCCCAAGAGGGCTAACTCAGAGGCTGTGTTAATACAGGAGTGGTTTTTGTGTTGCAACCTGATAGAAACTGAATTTATAGATGGATTCTCCACCATGCATAAATAACCTGCTTTCCTATAACAATAACCTTTCTTGAGTACATAAAACCCATACCCCTTAATGAAACTGTGTCACATGACCCATCTCTTTCTTTTCTCTATTCCCATCATCTCCCACCTTGTTCAGTTTTGTATGATCTCAGGTGGACTCAACGTCCTGTCTTCAACACTGCCCTGTCCCCTCCCTCTCCACCTTTGCTGATAAAATGCATTTCTCACGGATGCCAGATGATCGTGCATGCTGCCAAGAAACTTCCCTGATTTCCTGTGGCTTTCAGGAATAAGTCTAGATATTTTTAGAAGTCAACATTAAGAAGCCTGATCTTCAGCATCCTGTCCTCTGCTCTTTTCTTAGGTATTACCAGATCCGAGTGACCTTGAAGGTGTCCTCAAGGATCCCCCACAGACTGAGTGCCTCCATCGTCGGGCAGACAGGTGAGCAGAAGAGTGGCAATGGGGTGCTTGCCCCCAGTGGTGAATCTTCGTTTGTCACTGCTTGCCAGGGCACAGCAGAGTGCAAGGCATGCAGAGGCACTCAGTCAATCTTTGGTGAATGTTGAATGAGTGAATTTTGGAAACGGAGACCAAGAGTTGGAGGTGGCCATATGTGTACATTGTGGAAAGGGGTACCTGGCTTGAGAAAAATACGCTTTCCCAGGAACAGCCCGTATTTGAGACAAACTGGCTGTCAGGGGTTTGGTTAAAGTCAAGTCAGGGAGGATGCCAGTGGGAAATGACATCCAGCAAGTGGATAAAACAGGAAGCCTGTTAAAGGGAACCTGGGAATCAACTAGGTACAGAGTACTGAGTGAGTAAGTGGTGTGGTGGCACTTTCCATGCACAGTGAGGGGTCCGAGAGCAGTGCTCCCAGCTTGAGGAGAAGGATTACCAAGGACAACTCGGATCCTCATCTTGAGAAGGCTGGAGTACAAAGTGGTAACCAGGGCTCTGAACAGGTAGTCTATCACAGAGTGTGTTAAGTCAGAAATAGAGAACTTATTGCCAGAAATAGAGACAGACATAATATTAACTAGTAGAGCTATTAGGAGTTTGCATTAATAAATTTGAGAGAACTGTGCAGGCTAGGTAGACCTTAGGAAGAAGAAGAGGCAGGGCATGGTGGCTCACGCCTGTAATCCCAGCACTTCGAGAGGCTGAGGTGGGAAGAACATCTGAGGTCAGGTGTTTGAGACCAGCCTGGTCAACATGGGGGAACCCCATCTCTACTAAAAATACAAAAAAAATTAGCCGGGTGTGGTGGCAGGTGCCTGTAATGTCAGCTACCCAGGAGGCTGAGGCAGGAGAATCACTTGAACCTGGGAGGCAGAGGTTGCAGTGAGCAGAGATAGCACCACTGCACTCCAGCCTGGGTGACAAGCAAGACTCTGTCTCAAAAAAAAAAAAAAAAAAAAAAAAGGGAGAGAAAGACTTAAAGGTTAGAGTGGAGGGTAGGGAGCATTAAAGTAAACAGATAAAAGACAGAGCTGTGCAAAATCTGTTTAACATTAATTATAAATTACTAGTAGCCAAGAATGTTACGGAAACCCAATCCAGTAAAACTGAGAGTTCTGGTCATATCCACCCTTCATAAAATTCATTTGGAATTTGCCATGTGTTATGGTGAGTGAAATCATATGCAATTGAATACCCGCAAGTTAGGGATGTAGATGTGGTGGTCTTTAATTTAAATTTACCTTGGAAGAAATCTGGAGGGGGGCCTGGTTCCTCAGGCCACATGATAGAACATTGGAAGAGACCGGTGGTTTCAGAGCAATGGGATAACTCACGCCTGTGATCTACAAAAGGAAAGACGCTGATGGCCACTGGCTTCTCCCTTGCCTTTGGGCAGAGTAAAGCGTTAAGTAATAGTCAAGCTGCTGTATTTCCAAGGTGTTCCTCCTCTTTCCCTCCACTCCTCTCTCCTGGGAAGAAATCAGGTATCTGATAAGTGGGAAAGGGAGCTACCCATTTTCCTAGATCCAGAGTGATTTAAGAATCCCACAGTTCCCTCCTTTCCTGTCATTCTGTGCTTCACCCCTTTCCCACCCCACCTTCCAACAGAAGAAGGTCCATGATGTCCACAGAGAGAGCAGGGGATTTGGCCCCTGACCCTGCGTGAGCCAGTGTCCATTTGTTTACATTGGATAATAACGTATCTGTGAACCCAGGTATGTTACTAGCATCTTGAGCTTTAGTTTCCTCAAATATGAGGATAAAAATGCATTCTTCATAGATATTTGTCTTAGAAAGTACACTTTATAAAAAGGACACTTTATATTTTGTAGAGATTATAAATATATATATGTCAGAAAAGGAACTAGCACAAGGTAAGTATCCAGTTAGTTCTACCTGCTGCCTGTGAGTGGTCATATCATCAGGGGTATGAGGGACCTGATCGCAGGGTCAAGGTGAAGGCATTGGTGAGAAACCTAGACGTCAAGTGGAAATAACACCCCAGCCGACCTGATGAAAGCCATCCCCAGACTCCCGTCAAGGACTCTGCTTCTTCCTTGTGACTGTGGACAACAGGAGCTTGGGTCCTGTCAATGACTGAGTCCTCTTTTGGAGCTGACAGGCCCCAGCTGTGAGGACTGGAGTCCTGCAGGATGCTCAGTGGTTGGCAGAGCCCAGCAAGTAGCTGGGGAAGAGAAGAGCTTGAGATAGTGCTACATAGAGACCAAGAAAATGAAAATGAAATATAATTTTTGGGGGAGAAACCTATTTTCTTTTCTAGCATAGTTTAACAGAATAATTATGATGAAGGTGGTATGCCTTGAGCTTTACAGTAGCATACTGTTTAGAACAGAATACTAATGCAGAGGCCAGCAAAAATTGACAATGAGATTGTGCCCCAGGTGAGAGATGTATAGAGTTTGTATTTCTTCTTCATGGTGAATTTTTCAATCATACTATTTTTGGTTAGAGACTGCTGCGTTATGAAGCACTCCAAAACTTGTGACTTTTAACAATGGCTTATTCTTTTCTAATGTTTTGAGTTAACCAGCCTAGGCTAGGGAAATTTATGCACTACCTTAAGCTGAGATCTCAGCTGAGGATGGAGCAGCCACGATGTCTTCACTCATCGTCTGACCCCTTGGTTGGAGTGGTTGCACCAGATAAGAGACAGCTGGGCTTCTGTCTCCAGTTGGGTGGTCAGACTTCTTACATGATAGCTGAGTTCACCAAAAGGGAAAATGAAGATGATTCCAGGCCACCTCAGGGCTAGATGAAGACTGGTATAGGGTTGCTTCCTCTACAGTTCATTGGTCAGGGCAGGTGACAAGGCCAGCCCCAGGGGGGACGGAAATAGGCTTTCCCCATTCATTGAAAGCACTGTCTGTCCGGAAATAGGCTTTCCCCATTCATTGAAAGCACTGTCTGCATGTACAGTGACGGGGGAGAAGCTTTGGCAGTCCTATTTGTGGCCAACTATCTAAACATATTTTCCATTACCTTTCTGCATTTCTGAGGGAAAAAAAGAAAACTGTATCTTTAGGCAACAAGGTATGAGACACTGGAAGAGAACCAGGAGTGAAAACATCTGGACTCTAATGATGTCTTTGATACTCAGTACTTGAATGGTCTGTTGGAACAAATGATTTCATTTGGCCTTTTTTGTTCCACGTATCTCTAAATGTAAATAGAAAAAGCTTGCCACGTCCAAGGAGGCAGACTTTAGCAGGTGTGAGGGCCACAGGCTTAGGCTGTTCAGGTACAGTTTCTACTTCTCCCACTTCTAAGCTGCTTGACTTTAGAAAAGTTATTTAATCAATTTGTTTTTCAGGTTCCTCAGCTATAAAATGGGGATGGAAGTTGGTACTTACAGGTTTGTGGTAAAGACTGAATGAATTGTGCAAATTCATGCATGTAAAATGATTTACAAACATTACATGGTATAAATAGAAATCATGTATGTAAAGTGATTAGACTGTTGCCTGGCACATGGTAATAAGTGTTGCTATTATGCATAAGAGTAGCCTTTGACTTAGCAGCCTCTGACCTGTGCTATTCATCCTGGAGAACGAGAGGCTGCCTTCTAGCTCTAGAGATGCTCAAAGTCATCTCAGGGAGACAGAAGTGGTCAGATAATACCGTAGAGGTGGAGAGTGTGGTGACCGTCGGACTGAATGTGGGTCCATGCAGGACTGCCCGTGCTAGGAGCTGGTGGCTTGGATGAGAAAGAGCCTCTCAGATTGGGCTTGAAGGACAAGCAGAAATTGGTTCCACAGACAAAAGTAGGGAAGGTTGACCCAGGCAGAGGTAATAGAATGACGTGTATGGAGCAAAGGTGGTTCACAGAATGAGGAGAAATCTTGCGTGACTGCTCATAAGAACAACACCAACATGAGAAGAGAGACAAGCTGTGGTCAGGTTTGGAGGCCATTTGCAACACACGGAGGAGATTGATTTTGTTTCAGAGACACAGCCAGATAAAATGAAAGCAGTCTGTCAAACCCAGTGCTGTTCAAACACATGGTGCTATGGCATAAATCGAGGGACAGGATTCTGCATTTTTATTCTCTTTTTAAATATGTCAGTTCTCTAATAGCCTTATTATATGGAAGCATGTTTCAATTATGTAGATGATTTAGGTCCATATTCTCTTGATAGGAAATAAATATTGCATTGACTTGTACAAGCAGGATGTGTATGATTAGATCCTGTGAGTAAAATATAATAATAATTCCCCATGTGTGTAGCCTGCATACCATTGCATTTTCCTTTCAATTCTTTTTTAAGAGGTGACTTAGGAAAGACTTCCCTGGAAAACTGATGGTTTGCTCTTTTCTGAGTTGGCTGTATATCTTGTTACATGGAACATGACAGGCTTTGAGCTCACACCAGTTAGGAATAATTGTTTTTTTGGACATGCTAGAAAGATCCTAGCATTTGAGAAGGGACAGGCACACAAATGGTGACAGCAACTGTAATACTGTCAGATGTGCTTATGGACCTGAGGCCCCTTCTGTGTGGATGTGGGAACATTGGGGGTTTAACCTTAGTGTCAGGTGTGAATATGAAGGATGCAGGTCTTTATCATTACCAGAAATAGAAAAGTGCAAATTACAGGTGACTGTCTAATGATTCACTGACCAAGACACCCCTTCACTGTTCAGGAACAAGAAAGAAAGAAGTCTTTGCAACATCTTCCTGTTGTTCTCCTTTAACTTCAATGACAATTAAGAAAATTCAGTGAAAATTGGGAAGATTCAGTGAAATGTCTTAGATAAAAGAATCTGCTATTAGGGAGGCAGAGACTGCAGCAGAAAAGACTTGGTCTCAGATAGTCACATTACATCCCACTCATTCACATCAGACCTACATGTGCCACAGAAAGCCTTTCAACCACTTAGCCTTCAATTTTTTTTTTTTTACCACAATGGGGGTAGTCATACCTTTAGCCTAGGGTTTCTGAGAGGATTTGAGAGCATGATGGTGAAACTCCTAGCACAGTGCTTGATACATAATGGGAAAAATAAAATGCAGCTGCTATTATTAATATTATTAGTTAATAAAAAGTCTTACCATGCATTCAAGGGAAGCTTGCAGGTGGAGCCAACAGAAGTGTTTCTGAGGCAAAGGTGATCCAGTGGGGATGTTTAAACAGGGTGATTTGATGTAAGTGAGACCGGTCCCTCATAGCATGGATGAAGGGGTGCTGTATTAGATGGTCTTCATGCTGCTGCTGAAGACAGACCCAAGACTGGGCAATTTACATAAGAAAGAGGTTTAATTGGACTTACAGTTTTGTGTGGCTGGGAAAGCCTCTCAATCACTGGGGAAGGCAAGGAGGAGCAAGTCACGTCTTACACAGATGGCAGCAGGCAAAGAGAGACAGAGTTTTTATAGGGGAAATCCTTTTTTTGAAACCAGTAGATCTCGTGAGACTTATTCACTATCATGAGAACAGCACGAGAAATACTTGCCTCTGTGATTCAATTACCTCCCACTGGGTCCTTCCCACAATGTAGGAATTGAAGATGAGATTTAGGTGGGAACATAGCAAAACCATGTGAGGTGCCAAGGTTACACAGGAGGGATGTTGCTGAACCTTCAGTGTGAAGGCAAGATGGGAAGATGGACAATGATGGAGGATGGAGAGTGGGATACTAGAATGGCTGGGACAATCAACTCAGGACCAAGATTGTGACCAGCAGCATTTGCTAATCCCTGTGGGCACAATGACCTTAAAGAATGATACGGACTGTGGCTGGGCACGATGGCTCACACCTATAATCCTAGCACTTAGGAAGGCTGAGGTGGGTAGATCATCTGAGGTCAGGAGTTCAAGAACAGCTTGGCCAACATGATGAAACCACGTCTCTACTAAAAATACAAAAAATTAGCTGGGCATGGTGGTACGTGCCTACAGTTCCAGTTACTCAGGAGGCTGAGACAGGAGAATCACTTGAATCTAGGAGGTGGAGGTTGCAGTGAGCCAAGATCACACCACTGCCCTCCAGATTGGGCAACAGAGTGAGACTCTGTCTCAAAAAAAAAAAAAAAAAAAATGATAGATCATGACAGGCTTTTTGTATCATTGCTACATTCCTGTGTACCCTTAGAGACATGAGGTCTAAACATTCAAGGGAGAGCCAGGTTGTACAGTCTCATCTGATAGTTTCTTTTTCTTTCTTTCTTTTTTTTGAGATGGAGTCTCACTCTGTCACCCAGGCTGGAGTGCAGTGGTGCAATCTCAGCTCACTGCAACCTCTGCCTTTTGGGTTCAAACAATTCTCCTGCCTCAGCCTCCCAAGCTGGCTGGGATTACAGGCACACACCACCACTCCTGGCTAATTTTTGTATTTTTAGTAGAGATGGGTTTCACTGTGTTGACCAGGCTGGTCTTTAACTCCTAACCTCAAGTGATCCGCCTGCCTTGGCCGCCCAAAATGCTGGTATTACAGGCATGAGCCATTGCACCTGGCCTCATCTAACAGTTTCTAAGAGGAGGCCCACCAATGGGATGTGGCTTGCCAACTGCTAGTTATGCAGCTAGAACAGAACAGAAACTTTTTCGTAGCAAAACTGTGATGAAGATTTTCAGGAACTTTATTGTGCATCTCAGTACTCACATTGAATGCCACTTTCACTATTCATTGTAGTAATCATAAGACATATGCACACACAAACATACATGCATATGTATATATGTACATGCATGTGTGTATATAATTAATTTCAGGTGATCTTCCTATAAATATAAATGTCTATGCATATAAATATATACATGTATATACATGTGTGTATGTATAATTGATTTGATTCATCTTATTTCTAACATATTCACTGAATTTAATATACTTGTCAGTCAAGCCTATGCCATTTGGATCCAAAATGATATTTATCTGAGTTCAACAAATTTTTCAGATGCCCCCTACAAGCCAGAAAGTGTACTATTCCCTGAGAAATACAAAGATGAATGAGAATTAATTGAATGTGAGAGTTCAGATATTCAAGAAAGATAAAACAGATGTAAGAAATTTTAAAATATAATTATGCCTACTTCAAAGACTTGCTTATGTTTTTCTTTTGAGTTTAGGGTTACAAAGCAATTGGTATGTCCATGTCTGTGAGAATAAATGTTAAGTATACTCAGCCTTGGCTCTTTTCTTCCACCAAAATATTGCTATTTAATAGATTCTGTAGTCTCTTCCTACATAGAGATGTTATTTTTTTCCCTTAGGGGGCTGATCAGTTGAATCATACTTGGGAGAGGGGTCTGTTCAAGTCGATTGAGGCTGCGTTAAATGATTAGGCACAAAACAGGCATCTGCTAGTCATTGCTCATCAAAGCAAGAGAAAAGATAGCACAGTAAATTGTGGAAATGTATAAAAATTGCCATGATTAGTTTTCGTAATGTTTTGAGAGGTAATTTCCATTTCCATTAAGTAGAAGCATTTAAGAGTTTTACCATGTAGAAGGCGGGGGAGAGACATTTATTCTTCAAATGAATCAATCTAATTTCTTTTCAGGGTCCATTAAAGCACCTAAATATCAAATGTCTGTTTTCATGGAGAATTCTAAGCAGGTAAAACACTGCAGCTCCCAGGCTCTATGTACTGGCCTGGGGCCACAGGAGAGCCTGCCCAGGGCTGGCAGGGTGGGCTTCCTGATTAAACAAAGCACTTAAAGGGGCTCTTCCATCTTTTCGGCTTCCAGGCAGGTCACAGCAGTCAGCTCAGAAACGCAAAGCCCAGGGGCCCTTTCCTTCCACTCTGAGCAGGTCAGGAATCTGCTCTGCCAGCTGCGTGGGTGACCACCTCACTTCCTTTGGGTCAAGCCAGCATTGCCGCTCTATCCTTTGTCCCTGAGATGGTGTCTTGATACCCGTTGGCCATCTAGGGCCCTCTTCAGGAGCTTTCATCAATCTGTGCAGTCACGTGCCTTGACTCATCTCAGCTCCTGTTTTTGCAGTTCCTTCTACTTTGAATGCCTACCCCTTCCTTTTGTTTCCTTTCCTGCCTCTCCTCCCACTGGACTGACAAAAAGAATGCATGCAGCCTTCAACAACCAGGTGGTCTAAGGGAAGCCTCCTGCCCCCATCAGAATTAGTAGTTACTCAACTGAACGTCCTTCGCACAGGCTGTAGACATGCAGCAGGTAGCCCCTTCCACACCCCACCTGCATTTCTGTGCTTCTTCTACACTATTTTACTGTGTTTCCACTGGGACTTCCTTGTGAAGCACCACACCCAGATGACAGGAAGCATTTTGTCCAATAATTAAACTGTCCTGGGAGTTTGAATTCCACCATCCCCCATCCTCACTCCAACCTTTGCTGTGAACAAATGGCTGCTAACACAGGGTCATGGAAACCCAGCTCCCTTGTCTCAGGATGGGAGGATGCCTGGAGGTAAGGCTCACTCCCAAGTCCCCTGACAGTTAGGCTCAGGCACCCTTCTCAGGACCTCTGAAATGTGCCCAGGCCGGTCTTTCTCTCTTCGCTATTCTGGTTCCCCACTACCCATCTGGGTCTCACTGAGGGCTCACCCATAATAAGTTATTTGCATACACATTGTTGTCTGCTGTTTTACCATGTGCTAACCTACCCTGTGTTAGCCAGACAGACTCCATTTTGCTGAGAGCCAGATAGACTCCATCTTGACCTCCGCCTCACCCCCTCTTGCCACTCCTCCCTTAAGTGCATACCTGGGTCATGCTACTGTGCTGGGTCATGCTGTACTTAGAACTATGGAGACAAATAACCATTGAAAACATATCCTGCTTGGCAAGCCCACTTGCCATTGTGAATGCCCCCCTTGATTGATTGTATGACAAGTACCGAATACCCCCCTTGGTAACTGGCAATCATGGGAACCGCTTGTGTACACCCTCCTTGAAAATCAACAATCACGAGAACCTCCTGCCTCCTAGTTACCAGCCTCCTTATCTAACATGCTTGTTCTGCTTCTGTAAACTCTGCTCCAGCTAGGCTCCCCCATCTCCTACCTTAAGCAAGGTATAAAGGGATCCAGCCCCTTCCTGGGGGCTGAGAGAATTTTGAGTATTAGACGTCTGTTGGTCGCCTGCTAATTAATAAAGGACTTGTGATTCAAACTCAGAGAGTGGCCGTTCCATCTAACTCACCTGGGCATAACAACCATCTGTGTCCAGAAACTGATAGAAATAGTATAGCAGTTAGGAAGTAGGATTTGAAGTTGGCCAGACCTGAGTCCACCTAGTTCCCTGTGACCCTGAACCAGTAGCTTCTGTGCCACTGTTTAGCTATCTATAAATGAGAATAGCAGTGATAGGAATGACCCTGTAGAAATGTTTGAAGGGTCAGTTAAGGTAACATATGTGGGTTCTTCACAGATTTCCTGTCCTGTTGGGATTCCACATGTGGATGGATTCTCATGTGCAGGCACGTGTACCAGGACATCACAGGTTTGCACCACCTCCTGCCACATCTGGCAGAAATAACCTCTTAGTACACCCCATATTTGTTGTGATTTCTTTTTAATTGGGATTAGCATGGTGGCTACTTCTTAATTTTTTATTTTTACTTTAAATTCTAGGATACATGTGCCGAATGTGCAGGTTTGTTACATAGGTATACATGTGCTATGGTGGTTTGCTGCACCTATCAACCCATCATCTAGTTTTTAATCCCCCACATGCATTAGGCATTTATCCTCATGCTCTCCCTCCCCTTGTCCCCCTACCCCGCAACAGGCTCTGATGTGTGATGTTTCCCTCCCTGTGTCCATGTGTTCTAATTGTTCAGTTCTCACTTATGAGTGACAATATGCGGTATTTGATTTTCTGTTCCTGTGTTAGTTTGCTGAGAATGTTGGTTTCCAGCTTCATCCATGTCCCTGAAAAGGACATGAACTCATTCTTTTTTATGGCTGCATGGTATTCCATGGTATATATATGCCTCATTTTCTTTATCCAGTCTGTCATTGATGGGCATTTGGGTTGGTACCAAGTCTTTGCTGTTATAAATAGTGCTGTAATAAACATAAATGTGCATGTGTCTTTATAGTGGAATGATTTATAATCCTTTGGGTGTATACCCAGTAAAATAGGTATTTCTGGTTCTAGGTCCTTGAGGAATCACCACACTGTCTTCATAATGGTTGAACTAATTTACACTCCCCACCAGCAGTGTAAAAGCGTTCCTGTTTCTTCACATCCTTTCCAGCATCTGTTGTCTCCTGACTTTTTAATAATTGCCACTCTAACTGGCAAGTGTTGTGTTGTGATTTCTATTAAGATACTTACTCACCATAAAATTCTATTTTTGAAAGTTTTCTGTGTATGAGGCACTGTTGACAGTGAGCTTGGTGGCTGGCACTACTCTCATGGGGCCCAAAGACCAGGGTGTGGAACAGAGAGATTGCATGGCAGTCACAACATGAGTGATGTGGGCTTGGGAGGGGAGGGCCCAGGGACTCAGCGTTGGGGGGACGCTTTGGCAAGGGTTCTCTCTTTTGTGAGGCACACTTGACTTCTGGTGTTGATTTCTGGTGCAGGTCATCAAGGCAAATCTTCATCTGCTCAGGAAATGAGGAGGGTCCCCCCCAGCAGATCTTTATGACTTGGGCTCACTTGGAGTCAGCAGCCCTGCCCTGCGTTCGTTCCCTAGTGAGTAAGACTCCAGGCTCCCCTGGTTAGCCTAGCTACCTGCCCCTTGCTCAGGCAGTGGCATTAGCAGCTGCTGCATGGGAAACTTCACCCAGTACAATGAGTTTTAAGCAAACAAACCTAGGGATGAGGGACAAGTGAAGAGCCCCTGAAGCGTGTATCCAGAGATGTAGCACAGAGCTTCAGAGTGACTTAAAGTGAAAGAACTACCTCTGTCTTGTGGGTGGAAGAGAGAACACCCTTGGTCTCTAGAGTACCGTTTATGCAGATTCTAGAATCAGAAGCCTGGGCCAGCAGTCACACTGGATGACCCTGGACTCCTCACTCACCTCCCTGAAATTCATTTTTCTTCTCTGTAAAATGGGAATAACAATAATATTGACACTTTCTTTATGTGTTTTTATGAGAATTAAAAATGTCACGCTGAAAAGGGAGTCCAACATGACGAACCCCCATCAACACTGGCTATTTCTGGTTTATAACAGAAGGTGGGAGAAGTTGCATGGACTGGAAAGTTATTCCTGATGGAGTTCTACTTGTTCAGTGTTTCTTGAGGGTCTCCTGTGTGCCAGGCACTGGTCCCGAGCTCTCTCTGAACCCTGAGATGCCCAGCTGCAATGTTGTCTTCCACAGCAGGGAACTTTCCTTACACTGGAGGGTTCAAGCAGGGGTGCAGCATGGTATGAGGCCAGGTACAATGAAAAGACCATTATAAAACTGTGTGCATATATTTAGAATCATCCAAGTCTTTTTACCATGAGAAAGCTTTTTTTCTTTTCTTTTGATATATGGAGATATTAGTTAATTTTTCATGAGTAGGGTGATGCCGGAATGCACACTCCAAGGTGCTGGCACCATGTTGCTTTCTTCAGTGCTGGCTGACCGGTGCCTGGCGGAGGGCCTGAGGCAGAGTAGACATCTCATGCATGTTTGTTGAATGAGTGGATGAAAAGCCACATCTGAAGACAGAGCTTGGAACAAAGAACAAAGGAAGAGGAAAGCGGAATTTCATGCAATTAGAAAAAAAAGAAAATGGAGCTCTTGAAGGCTAGGCAAAATAGGTTGTTTTGGGAGGAAGAATATCAGTGGGAAAATATGCCTTTTGGAGTTCTGATAGTCATTAAACTGTTATTTACAGAAAAAAAAATCCTAATTATTTGGAGAAAACAAAGTAACTGAAAGAGGCAAGGCAGCCTCTTTCTGTTTTGGTCAGGATGTGTCTGATAGACCAAGAATGAAGTACGATGCCTGGCATTTGAAGTATCCCTGTGGAAAACATTTAGGATCAGTGTGGGGAGAACCGTTTTGCACCCCCTCAAATCATAGCATATGGGGTTTGGTTTGAGGGGGGTGCAGAACGGTTAGCCTAGAGTTCCTCAATGTGTGGCCCAAGGACCTGACTCATGGAATCCCATGAACATTTGCTAAAGTCAGTTTCTTGACCTGATTCCCAGATTTCCTGAGTCAAACTGTTTTTTTTTTGTTTTTTTTTTTGAGATGGAGTCTCGCTCTGTTACCCAGGCTAGAGTGCAATGGCGTTATCTTGGCTCACTGCAAACTCCGCTTTCCAGTTCAAGCAATTCTCCTGCCTCAGCCTCCTGATGAGCTGGGATTACAGGTGCCTACCACCACACCCAGCTGATTTTTGTATTTTTAGTAGACAGGGTTTCACCATCTTGGCCAGACTGGTCTCAAATTCCAGACTTCATGATCTGCCTGCCTTAGCCTCCCCTGCTGGGATTACAGGCGTGAACCACTGTGCTGGCCTCCTGAGTCAAACTTTAAAAGTAAAATGAGTGTGGGTGCTGTTGTTCATGGCCTGTAATCCTAGCACTTTGGGAGGCTGAGGTAGGTGGATCATGAGGTTAAGAGATCGAGACTATCCTGGCCAACATTGTGAAAACCCATCTCTACCAAAAAAAGGGAAGTGTTCTCAGGGTAACAGTCCTGCTCACAAAAAATTAGCTGGGCGTGGTAGCACATGCCTGTAGTCCTACCTACTTGGGAGACTGAGGCAGGAGAATTGCTTGAACCTGGGAGGCTGAGGTTGCAGTGAGCTGAGATTGCACCACTGCATTCCAGCCTGGCAACAGAGCGAGACTCCATCTCAAAAAAAAAAAAAAAAGTAAAATGAAATGTCACGGGGAGAAAATATTGAAGAGAAAATTCATGTAGGGCCACACAAGATAAATCCTTTGCTCTTCCAGAACCTTGGAATTCTAAAATTGTAGCTAATAGGTTGATATTAATGATGGATAATTGCAAGGTTTAATGTTTTCTCCTTTGTGACTTACAGTTATAAGAAGAAATTCTGTAGTCTTCATGCTTTAAATGTGAAGGCCGCATCTTTGAGGACCTTTGCAGCAGAGGACTTTGATTCTTGATCTGCCCACAGATGCATTGTCATCGGGTGCCAGTGGAAAGCACTGTCATTGTGAAAAGAAATAGATTTTATTTCTGTGCTAGGAAGGTTGTTAGGCAAATGGAATAGAGGTTGCCCTGAACGGCAGAAGGGCAATCTCCAAGCTGAATATATACCTTGGCTAGGCCGCAGGCTCGTTTTTATCCAGGAATATTAACTTGTAGGTTTTTAAAAAAATTATTCCCAAGGAACACAGTTAGGAGGGACAGGTTATCAGGACCTCTGAAATGAGAAATGAGAAAGCGGAGTGTTCTCAGGGTAACAGTCCTCCTCACAGAGATACTGTACACGCCACACTGGGTCCCTTAGAACCATTTCAAAAACAGCGGCTGTAATCCCAGATACCTGGGAGGCTGAGGCACAAGAATCACTTGAATCCGGCCTACGGAGGTTGCAGTGATCGTGCCACTGCACTGAGTGATAGAGCAAAACTGACTCTCATAACAAACAAACAAAAATCCAAAACTCCACTGTCACTTTTGATGATTCCACTTCCTAGCAATTATATTAAAATATACCAATTTTAATTGCATTAAAATTTCCCACAAATGGATCCAAAAAATACGTTTTTTCTGCAACATGTATTTTCAATATTAATTACCTCTTTATTCATACACATTTTTGATGTTTTTACGTACTCAAGAAATGTTGCAAAGTAAGAAATCTACCTACAAAGTCTCTGGAAATGTAATGACATTTTTAATAAAGGCTTCATTGGTTCATTTTATGGGACCAATGGACTATCATTATGAGGAAATTCAATTAACCATGATTAATTTTGACTCTGCAGCTTGATTTTTGTATTTGGAACATTGTGTGTGTGTGTGTGTATTCTGTGTGTGTGTGTGTATTCTGTGTGTGTGTGTGTGTGTGTATTGATACATGTGTACCTCAACCATTCCCTAAGCCACCGGGCAGCTTGCAGGCTCCAGGTAGCCTGCTGTTGGCAGCCAAGGCAAAGGCAAATGAAATGGTGAGGCCTGGTGAGTGGGTGTCAGTTCTGATGGAGTTGGATCCAGCTCCGCTGGGCTCATTGTTTTGGGGGGTTCATCTGCATAATAAAAACAAGAAATTTTCTCTTTCCTCATTTATTTTAAGAATTATTTTTCATGATAGTGAGATGAATTGGGCCTTCTTGGAGAGGCAACAGGATAGTCAGGGGACCAGGGGCTTTGAAGGCACACAAAGCTGAACTCACATCTTGGCTTGGTCTCTTAGGGCCTTTGTGCCTTTGGGCAAGTTACTTGATCTTTCTGAATTTCATTTATTTTATTGGTAGGATAAGGATGATAATTCTTATGTCACATGGTGTCTAAAAGGTGAAGTCACCAGTTCCCCGAGGTACAGTATAGTAGCAATATTGGTACGGGAGTGACAGAGACATGATCTCTGGGGCTTCAATCAAATAAAAGATGATGTCTTCCTCCCCACTAATGTCCAGAGGTGAGCAACCCAAATTGATATAGTGGCTCCAAGTGTCTATCAAGGACCCAGGTTCCAGCCTACTTTTCACTCTTACATCCTGTCTTGTAGCTTCTACTTTCAAGGTCACCTGAGGGCAACTTCTGAAGCTTCAGTGATCACATCTGAGGTACAGCCAGAAGAAAAAGGACAAACAAGGCAGGAAGGCACACAGCCGCTTCCTATTTATTTATTTATTTATTTTAGACTCTCATCCTGTCACTCAGGCTGGAGTGTAATGATATGATCATAGCTCACTGCAGCCTCCAACTACTAGGCTCAAATGTCCTCCCTACCTTAGCCTTGCGAGTAGCTGGGGCTACAGGTGCATGCCAACATACCTAGCTAATTTTTCTTTTTTTTGGTAGAAACAGGGTCTGGGTATGTTGCCTAGGCTGATCTTTAACTCCTGGCCCCAAGTGATCCTCCCATCTTGTTCTACAAAGGTGCTGGAATCACAGGTCTGAGCCACCACACCCAGCCAGCCCCTTTCTTTTAAAGATCTTCTTGGAGATTCAATAAAGCTACTTTGATGGTTCATTTGCTAGGATTTATTTATATGGCCATGACTGGGCACAGTTCTCAGGGTTTTTTTTCCAGAAAAGATCTTCTGGGTATTGACTGTGCAACTTTCAACCTTTGTCTTGATGCTGGTGGGAAGAGTTGAGATACTTTTATGGCACATGTGGAGTTAATGCAACTAGAGAAAAATTCTTTTGGAAAAGCGTCTTCTGTTTAAGGAAAAATATGTTTGAGGCTAATAAATATTAAGCCTTGCTAATCTCTCTTTGTAGCTCAGTAAGTGCAGTATCACCTCCTCTGATTGGCAAGAGTATCTGGCTAGACTTTGGTAGTGTTGATTGGTTTTTTGTTGAATTCGTTTTTAGCAATACCTTCTATGTATGGAAAGTAACACTGTTGTTGTTTTATAATTTAAAGAAATGGCACATTTTACTTTCAAATAAATTTAAATACAAAAAGAATCATTGCAAACAAGAATTATCAAGTAATGCTGGTAGAGGGATATAGTTAAAGTCATGAAAGCTTTCTGTGAATGACTGACATTGTGGAAATAGCAGTATTAAATCCATTAATAGACAAAAAGCTCCAGTTCAGTCTCTGGGCAAGTTATATAATACTTCTAGTTACTTTTATTGTTTGACAGATCAGGAGTCAAAGGCACTCTTGGTTTTTATATCATGACTATGATTAATTGTCTTATTTATGTGTGCCCAGTGAAAAGTTTGGAAAATATTACTTCAGACATTTGAGTAGAGCTAAGGTTCTCCACAGAGGCCCAACAATTTGAACAAGACACATTTCAAACCAGAGTAGGGTTGTCCTGGAGAGTGTTCTTACAAGATAGGGCTTCTCACAAACTGGCTTTCTGTGCATCTGTCAAATGGCCCTTTCTTTCCAAAGACAAGCCAGAGATAAAAGGATGAATTTATGTTAAATCTTCTCACTTGAGAAAATTAGCATAAAATACTTATCTTGTGTTTCAATATCCATATTTTACTTGTACAGTTATAGAAACAGTACTACTCATTTTGCCTTGTTAGCTAATTGGGAATTTGTCTAGAAGAGACAATGAGGAATGCATTGTCTTCAAAGAGAGTTGCTTTTACTCAGCCTGCACTTGAAATAAGAGCATGAGAGCTGTTTTGCTTTATCTTACATTTTTTTTTGGTACACTACATTCATTTTAGCTTCATAGTCTTCAAAAAGACTTTACTTATCATGACCCAACATGCTTATATTCAGGGAAACTTTGAAATCCAGATACCTGGAACTATCCAGTCTGAGAAGTCAGCTCCTTCAGTGTGTATCCAATGCAGTGATCTCTCTCTACCATTCTTGAGAGGCTCTTATATTGCAAGTCAGATTTTTTCACCACTGCTACAGAGGGCCCAACCTCTGTCATTCCACACAGAAGTCAGATCAATATATTTTACAGGTAATTAAGCTTATATTGGACACCTATTCAAAATCCAATGATGATGATGATGATGATGATGATGATGATGATGATGACGGCGATGCCACCAGCAGCAGCAACTAACACTTACGTAATGGTTAATATGCATCAGGCACTATTCTAAGCTCTTTGCGTGTATTCACTCTTCCCACATCTCAAAACTCTGTGGGGTAGGTACTATTATTATCTCCACTTTACAGATGAAAATATTGATACACACACTTAACAAGAGGTAGGGTCAGGGCTCCAACCCAGACAGTCTGGCTTGCCACTACTATGTTATTGTATTCTATAAACCGCGGGAAAAATCCAAACTTCTCAGCAGGTCCTGGTTCACTTGGGGTCATCTCATCTCTGTCCCTCTTCTCTGTCACTCCTATTTGTTCTTTTTTTTTTTTTTTTTTTTTTTTTTTTTTTGAGACAGAGTCTCACTCAGTCACCAGGCGCCAGGCTGGAGTGCAGTGGCGTGACCTTGGCTCACTGCAACCTCCGCTGCCCGGGTTCAAGCATTCTCCTGCCTCAGCCTCCCGAGTAGCTGGGACTACAGGCGCGCACCACCACGCCCAGCTAATTTTTTTGTATTTTTAGTAGAGACGGGGTTTCACCATGTTGACCAGTACGGTCTCGATCTCTTGACCTCGTGATCCGCCCGCCTCGGCCTCCCAAAGTGCTGGGATTACAGGCGTGAGCCACCGCGCCCGGCCCCCCCCACTCCTATTTGTTCTTAAATGCCCCAAGTTCATTCCCAACTCAGAGCTTCTGTACTGGGGAATGTTTTGGCCTAGAAGTTGGTGATTTTTCTCCTAACCTTTTTCTAGCTTGTTTCCTTAATTAATTCAGGTCTTAGCTCAAATGTCACCTTCTGAGAGAGAAATTATTGCCCAGTTTTTTCTTTTAATAGATTCTCTGCTTCACCTGTTGACAGACAAGTCCTTACACAGTTTTTTTCTATAGGTGACTTCAGTTAATTTATTATACACGGGCTTAGTTATTTTTCGTCTGCCTCTCCTCTTGAATTTAATAACAATGTTATTTTCAGCAGATCACTACTGAGTGGTGTTTACATGCCAGGAGTTATTTGTAATATTTCACATGTATGATGTACTTAATTCATCACATCTTCGCTATGTGATAAGTTATATGAATAGGTCTCTGTTTTGCAGAAGGGGAAATTTAGGCATAGAGAAACCCACTGACTTGCCCAAGGCTCCCCAAGTATTAAGTCGTGGAGATAGGATTCAAGTCCAGATGGTCCAGCTCCCAGGTCTGGACAGGTGTTGTTTGTTCCTTTCTGTGCCCATGGTGTTGGGATCAGGACCTGTGGCAAGCATTTGCTGAAGGAAGGAATCAGCTTTGTTGACAAATGGCCCTGCCATGCAGGGGCCCAGCAAGATGGACCTGAGCTTCATCTTCACCCCCCTTGTCCACCCTTACCTCTGCCTCTAATCAAAAATTTAAGACCATCCGGGCTGTCTCTTCCTTCTGGATGTTCAGCTTCCCCCTCATGCCCCTGGCACTGCCTGACACAGACCCGGATTCCTTCCTTTGCTCAGCATCCTCACCAGCCTCCTTCTGTTCATGCTCCCAGCTCTCATTGGATGTTCACACTGATGATGAGGCAGTGACAACATTAGACTTTTAGGGGTCTCTCAGACAGCATTCCATGGACTGGCTACTAGGTGAACTACACACATGCTATTTTAGTTGCTTTTCTTAAATATGTTAAATGTTTTTTAAAATGCAATGAATGAAATGTTTGTCTTATTACTTTAATTAATATTTATACAATGAAGACCTATTTTAGGAGTATAACTTCTACTTGTCTATCTGGGTTCAAATCCTGGCTCCACTTCTAAAATGATGAGACTTTGTGCAAGCACCCGGTGCCTCAGTTTCTACATATGAGCATGATAGCAGAAGTAGACCCTGTCTCTCGGGGTCATGTTGCAGATTTACTCAGGTCATGCAAGCCCTTGCCGCGGAAGTAATAGTCAAACGTCAGCTGCTCCGCCCCCTCCTCCTCACCGTCACTGACTCGTGCCATATTTCTTAACTGTTTTTTGCATAGACTTCCTTTCGTTCCATTTTTCAACTCTGTGACATTGAGGCAGTGACTTAGCAGATGCACACGTCTGATCACACGACATGATGGGAACAGAGATGCCCCTCCATAGCACCTACATGTGAGGGCCTCAGATGCCAGGTCTGGCTGGGTCACATCCGCTCAGCACAGAGTTGTGCAATGACGTGAGAACAGATGGCATCCCAGGTCATGACAAACTGGGCTATGTGTAATCTCAGTGCTTACCCTGAGCTCGCCATGCCTCTCATTTGGCTTTAACATTCGTGAGGAAGAGAGTGTGAACATTTGTTAAAGTAATGGGACTTTGAAACCATAATTGATCCCAAATTTTTATTTTAAAAAATCAATTTTAGAGTTTTAGAATAATATCAAGAAAAACAGTTACCATAGGGGATAAAATGAATAGCAGAACCAAAGATTTTGAAAGGATTTGGGATGAATCAAATATATATCACACAAAATACATATGTACAAACAATGATGCTTGTAAATGTTAAATATACTGTATCTTATGCTGTCAGAAAAATCACAGACTGCTTATCTAAGGCTCCATAGCTCTTGATTTCAGACTTGCATATCAGTCAGAAGAGCTTCCTGGTTTCATTCATTTTCTTTAGCAAATGCTACCCATTTGGACTGTACAAAATAAATAACTTTCATAAAATTATGTTTATCTGTTTTATGGATTGGACTTCCATGTAAGATTGAGTTGAGGGTGCTGGGAAAGAAGGAGCTCCATTGCCTAAAAATAATTCAACATAATAAAATGCATAAAGTGCACAGAACCAGGAGCTCAGCTGATTTGTTGGAAGATCTGAACTGACGTTAATTCATGTGGAGTCACCAGCAGATACACAGAGGTTAAAGCCAGACGTGAGGATAAATTTAAAGGTGGAAATTCTGTGAAATTTGAAAGGAAGCCAGCCAAGGCCCTCTGAGGCCATGTGAACTTTGAGGGATGGGCAGATAAAAAGAAGTTGATGAGGACGCCTGAGGAGGAATAGCCAGAGAATTAAGAGAAAAAGACAAGAACCAGGGAGGATTTCAAAGACGTCTCAGCCCACAGTGAAAAAAGCTATAAGGAGGCATTTGATATATACTAAAGAGCATTCATTAGCAGCAAATATCTGAGCCTTATTTTCAAGGTCTCTGAAATAAAACTTTTCAAGTCATCCTTGATGCGTGCCTTCACTCAAGCTGGACTGCTTCCTGTCTCTCAGGTAGAGGCTGCCTTTGCTTGATCTGTGACACCTGCCAATGTGCTTTTGCCCCTTAAGTTTTTGCTTATTTATTTCCTTCCAGATCATCAATTTCCTCAGCTCAATTCTCCACTCCTACTTACACAAAGTCTTTTATCTTCCAGGCAGGAATAATCTTGCTTTAAAAGACAAAATCTTTCCTTAATATTTCCTCTGAACATTCCTTATGATGCTTTCTGCTTGCTAACCATGGATGTGCACAGACCATGGATTGGTGTCTCCATTAATGTACACAGAGAAGACAGGATGCTTGCATGTGTCTCCCTCTGTCTCTCCTCTGCTTTGCCTCCTCATGCCTACTTTTCCTTCAGAACTCTACCCACAGGCTACTCCCTGCAGGAAGTGGCCCCTGCCCTGGCTGGTAGGCATCTCTGCTTTATGGCAATCAGGAATTTAAGTGTTCATATATTTGTGTAAAAAAAATCCAGTTCCTCCTTTGGCCCCTGCAGATTCAAGCTCAGTGAAGGCTGGGGCCATGTTTTGTTTCCTCCCTCATCCCAACACAGGATCCAGTATCCGAAGCCTGGTACTCATCAAGGCCAGCACCCGTATTCTGTAGATAAGGAGACTTTGGCTGTCTACAAAGTTGTAGCACAATGTCAAAGCCACCATGAGAACCTGCATGCTGGGTTCCCAGACCAGTGCCTTTCCTACCAGGTTAGATGGGTCCTTAACCCTTTTGCAGAGTTGGAGGAATCTGTCCCTCAGTAGGGGTCTTTATGAGCTAGGCATCAGCCCTTCTTGGGCTTGTGCATTGAGGAGGCTGGGCCAACGGATTCTTAAAAAAAAAAAAAAAAAAAAAAAACCCAACAAACAAAAAAACAAACCAGCAAGGGTGGTATTTGAAATCAGGTTGAATCAGGAATGCGTGAGGAATTATCTATCATGACCCAGCTCTCTGTGTGGTCCGTTTACCTTCACTGAGAATAGACTCTGAAGATTATTGCTTTGAAGTATTTGACTATGAACCAGAGTAAATAGACTTATATGGGAAATACAGCAGAGTTTTAGGGCCAAAGGAATTTAAAGATTGAATGGGAAATTTGCAGACGCAGTTGTTAAATGAATAGATTAAGGTCACTAGTCAATAGCAAAACTGGTATTCTAACTCAGGAACATAAAATCTAATGGACACTTTCACCTTAAACAATTTTTTTTGTTGTTGTTTCATCATGAGAAAGGACTTCTCTTTCTTTGCAGTTTGAATGGTCAGGAATTTATTGAAGATTCCAGAGATAACTTGTCGATTAATATCTTTTTAATTTTATTGATTGCAAATATGTTGCTATTTCATTAATTATGCTAAGAGCTAAACCTTTTACAATACCTCAGAGTTTGCCATTTAATGCACATGGTGTGATTTATTTAACCATTCTCCTTATATTGAATATGATTTCAATATCATTTCTTATGAATGATGATATGGACAATTTTTTGGTTTGTTTTATTTTTCTAGCTTTATTGATGTATAATTGACAAATAAAAATTGTATATATTTAAGGTCTACAACTTTTAAATTTTATTTTAAAGATAGTTTTTATTTCAGTAGCTTTTGGGGTACAAGTGATTTTTGATTATATGGATGAATTGTATAGTGGTGAAGTCTGAGATTTTAGCACACCATCACCCAAGTATTGTACATGGTACCCAATGTGTAATTTTTTTATCTTTCATCCCCTCCCACTCTCCCCCTTTCTGAGTCTCCAAAGTCCATTATACCACTCTGTATACTTTTCCATGCCCACAGCCTAGCTCTCACTTATAAGAACATACAGTATTTGGTTTTCCATTCCTGAGTTACTTCCCTTAGAATAATGGCCTCCAACTCCATCTAAGTTGCTGCAAAATACATTCTTTTTATGTCTGAGTGGTATTCTATGGTGTGGATATAGCATATTTTCTTTACCCACTCATTGGTTGATGGACATTTACATTGGTTCCATATCTTTGCAATTGTGAATTGTGCTGCAATAAACATAGGCATGCAGGTGCATTTTTGAATATAATGACTTCTGTCTCTTTGGTTGGATACCTAGCACTGGGATTGCTGGGTCCAATGATAGGTCTACTTTTAGTTCTTTAAGAAATCTCCATACTATTTTCCATAGAGGTTGTACTAATTTACATTCCCACCAGTAGTAGATAAGCATTTCCTTTTCACCATATCCATGCCAACATCTACTGTTCTTTTGCTTTTTAATAATAACTATTCTTGCAAGAGTAAGGTGGTATCTCATTGTTTTAGTTTGCATTTCCCTGATGATTAGTTATGTTGAGCATTTTGTCATGTGTTCGTTGGCCATTTGTGTATCTTCTTTTCAGAAATGTCTGTTCATGTCATTTGCCCACTTTTTGATGGAATTTTTTTTCTTGCAAATTTGTTTGAGCTCCTTGTAGAGTCTGGATATTAGTCCTTTGTTGGATGCATAGTTTGCAAATATTTCCACCCATTCTGTAAGTTGTCTGTTTACTTTGATGGTTATTTCTTTTGTTGTACAGAAGCTTTTTAGTTTAATTAGGACTTATTTGTTTATCTTTGTTTTTGTCACATTTGCTTTTGGGTTCTTTGTCATGAAGTCTTTGCATAGGCCAATGTCCAGAAGAGCTTCTCCTAGGTTTTCTTCTAGAATGGTTCTGGTTTCTTCAGAACATAGATTTAAGTGTTTGACCCGTGAGGTATTTTTCATTTTTATTTTTATTTATTTATTTTGTTTTTGAGACATAGTCTCTGTCTGTCACCAGGCTGGAGTGCAGTGGGCTCTTGGCTCACTGCAACCTCCACGTCCTGGGTTCAAGCGATTCTCCTGCCTCAGCCTCCTGAGTAACTGGAACTACAGGAATGTACCACCACACTCAGCTAATTTTTGTGTTTTTAGTAGAGATGGGGTTTCACCATGTTGGCCAGGATGGTCTCAAACTCCTGACCTCGTGATCCGCTTGCCTCAGCCTCCCAAAGTGTTGGGATTACAGGCATGAGCCAGCGCACCGGCCTTGAGTTGATTTTCGTATAAGGTGAGAGATAAGGATCGATCCAGTTTCATTCTTCTACCTGTGGCTCTCCCAGTTTTCCCATCATCAATTATTAATTAGGGTGTTTTCCACCAATTTATTTTTTGTAGGCTTTGCTGAAGATCAGTTGGTTGTAAATTTGGCTTTATTTCTGTATTCTCTATTCTTTTCCACTAGTCTATGTGTCTGCTTTTATACCAGTACCATCCTGATTTGGAACTATAGCCTTGTAGTATAATTTCAAGTCAGGTAATGTGATGTCTCTAGATTTGTTCTTTATGCTCAGGATAGCTTTGGCTATTCAGGTTCTCTTAGGTTTCACATGAATTTCAGGATTGTTTTTTCTAATTCTGTGAAAAATGATGTTGGTATTTTTTTAGAAATTGCATTGAATCTGTAGATTGCTTTGGGCAGTTTCAAATGGTCATTTTCAAATATTAAATGGTCATTTTCACAATATTGAGTCTTCTAATCCATGACATGAGATGTGTTTTCATTTGTTAAGGTCTGCAATGTGATGATTTGATATATGTATGCATTGTAAAATAATTATCCCAGCCTTGGCTATTTGGACTCTTTTTTGGTTCCATATGAATTTCAAAATAGTTTTTTTAGTTCTCTGAGAAATATCAATGGTACTTTTAATTGAAATAGCATTGAATCTATAAATGGCTTTGGGCAGTATGGCCATTTTAATGATATAGATTATTCCTATCCATAAGCATGGAATGTTTTTCCATTTGTTTGTGTTCTTTTTACACAAGATTGTTTTGGCTATTTAAGATCTTTTCTGGTTTAACATGAATGTTAGGGATTTTTTTTCTATTTATGTGGAAAAGCACTGGAATTTTGACAGGGATTACATCAAATCTATAGATTGTTTTAAATGCTATGGACATTTAACAATATTAATTATTTTAATCCATGAACATGAGGGATCTTTACCTGTGTCTGTGCCCCTTTCAATTTCTTTCATTAGTGTCTTAAATTTTCAGTGTACATATCATTAAACTCCTTGATTAAGTTTGTCTCTAAGTATTTTATTGTTTTTGTAGCTACTACATGAGATTGTTTTATTGATTTCTTTCTGAGGTATTTTGTTGTTAGGAACACAACTGATTTTTTAATGTTGATTTTGTACCCTTCATCTTTACTAAATTTGTTTATTGGTCCTAACAGTTTTTTGATGGAGTTTTTAGGCTTTTCTGTATATGAGGTCCTGTCATCTGCCAACAGAAACAAACTTTACCTCTGCCTTTCAAATATGAATGTTCTTTTATTCTTGTTTAATTTTTCTGGCTAAGTCTTTCAGCACTGTGTTCAACCGAAGCAGTAATAATGGGCACCCTTGTTTTTTTCCTGATCTTAGAGGAAAATATTTCAACTTTTCAACATTGAGTATGATGTTAGCTGTAGGCTTGTGATATATGGCCTTTATTATTTCTTCTATACCTAATTTGTTGAGAATTTTTATCATGAAAGGATGTTGAATTTTGTCAAATGCTTTTTTGCATCTGTTGAGGTGATGGTATGGTTTTGTCTTTCATTCTGTCGATATGCTGTATCACATTTATAGATGTGCATGTGTTGAACATCCTTGCATCCCAGTAAATCCTACTTGATTATGGCATATGATCCTTTTAATATGCTGTTGAATTAGGCTTGCTAGTGTTTTTCTCAGAATATTTGCATATATATATACACACACATATATATCAGATATGTTCATCAGATATATTGGCATATATCTGATATGTATATATATCAGATATGTCCATAATGTATGTATATGTGCCAATATGTCTGTAATTACAAATATATATATGTGTAATGACCTTATCTTGTTTTGGTTTCTAGGTAATACTGGCCTCAAAAAATGAGTTTGAAAATGTTACCTTCCATTCTAGTGTTTTGGAAGAGTTTGAGAAGTATTGACATTCATTCTTTTATAAATGCCTGTGTGATGGACATTTTATGCCTAAGTTCTGCCAGTGTCTTTGTCTCTTGCCTTGGAAATATCTTCCATTTGTCAAAGGCCTGGTCAATAATTATGCATATAGGTGGCTTTTGAGATTCCCGTCTTTCACTAAGACATGCTATTCTTTTTTATTTATTTATTTATTTATTTATTTATTTTTTATTGCATTTTAGGTTTGGGGGTACATGTGAAGAACATGGAAGATTGTTGCATAGGTACACACATGGTAGTGTGATTTGCTGCCTTCCTCCCCCATCACCTATATCTGGCATTTCTCCCCATGCTATCCCTCCCCAACTCCCCACCCCCACTATCCCTCCCCTTTTTCCCCCCCCGACAGACCCCAGTGTGTGATACTCCCCTCCCTGTGTCCATGTGTTCGCATTGCTCAACACCCGCCTATGAGTGAGAACATGCGGTGTTTGATTTTCTGTTCTTGTGTCAGTTTGCTGAGAATGATGGTTTCCAGGTTCATCCATGTCCCTACAAAGGACACGAACTCATCGTTTTTGATGGCTGCATAATATTCCATGGTGTATATGTGCCACATTTTCCCTGTCCAGTCTATCATCAATGGGCATTTGGGTTGGTTCCAGGTCTTTGCTATTGTAAACTGTGCTGCAGTGAACATTCGTGTGCATGTGTCCTTATAGTAGAACGATTTATAGTCTTTTGGATATATACCCAGTAATGGGATTGCTGGATCAAATGGAATTTCTATTTCTAGGTCCTTGAGGAATCGCCACACCGTCTTCCACAATGGTTGAACTAATTTACACTCCCACCAACAGTGTAAAAGCGTTCCTATTTCTCCACATCCTCTCCAGCATCTGTTGTCTCCAGATTTTTTAATGATCGCCATTCTAACTGGCATGAGATGGTATCTCAATGTAGTTTTGATTTGCATTTCTCTAATGACCAGTGATGATGAGCATTTTTTCATATGTTTGTTGGCTTCACGTATGTCTTCTTTTGTAAAGTGTCTGTTCATATCCTTCGCCCACTTTTGAAAGGGCTTGTTTGTTTTTTTCTTGTAAATCTGTTTCAGTTCTTTGTAGATTCTGGTTATCAGCCCTTTGTCAGATGGGTAGACTGCAAAAATTTTTTCCCATTCTGTTGGTTGCCGATTCACTCTAATGACTGTTTCTTTTGCTGTGCAGAAGCTGTGGAGTTTGATTAGGTCCCATTTGTCTATTTTGGCTTTTGTTGCCACTGCTTTTGGTGTTTTGGTCATGAAGTCCTTGCCTACGCCTATGTCCTGAATGGTTTTGCCTAGATTTTCTTCTAGGGTTTTTATGGTGTTAGGTCTTATGTTTAAGTCTTTAATCCATCTGGAGTTAATTTTAGTGTAAGGTGTCAGGAAGGGGTCCAGCTTCTGCTTTCTGCATATGACTAGCCAGTTTTCCCAACACCATTTATTAAACAGGGACTCGCTTCCACATTGTTTGTTTTTGTCAGGTTTGTCAAAGATCAGGTGGTTGTAGATGTGTTGTGTTGCGTCGGAGGTCTCTGTTCTGTACCATTGGTCTATATCTCTGTTTTGGTACCAGTACCATGCTGTTTTGATTACTGTAGCTTTGTAGTATAGTTTGAAGTCCGGGAGTGTGATGCCTCCAGCTTTGTTCTTTTTGCCTAGAATTGACTTGGCTATGCGGGCTCTCTTTTGATTCCATATGAAGTTTAAGGTGGTTTTTTCCAGTTCTTCGAAGAAGGTCATTGGTAGCTTGATAGGGATAGCGTTGAATCTGTAAATTACTTTGGGCAGTATGGCCATTTTGACAATATTGATTCTTCCTAGCCATGAACATGGAATATTTCTCCATCTGTTTGTGTCCTCTCTTATTTCATTGAGCAGCGGTTTGTAGTTCTCCTTGAAGAGGTCCTTTACATTCTTTGTTAGTTGTATTCCTAGGTATTTTATTCTCTTTGCAGCGATTGTGAATGGCAGTTGTTTCTTGATTTGGCTGTCTTTAAGTCTGTTATTGGTGTATAGGAATGCTTTTGATTTTTGCACATTGATTTTATATCCTGAGACTTTGCTGAAGTTGCTTATCAGTTTCAGGAGATTTTGGGCTGAGACGATGGGGTCTTCTAGATATACAATCATATCGTCTGCAAATAGAGACAATTTGACTTCCTCCTTTCCTATTTGAATACCCTTTATTTCTTTTTCTTGCCTGATTGCTCTGGCTAGAACTTCCAGTACTATATTGAATAGGAGTGGTGAGAGAGGACATCCTTGTCTAGTGCCAGATTTCAAAGGGAATGCTTCTAGTTTTTGCCCATTCAGTATGATATTGGCTGTTGGTTTGTCGTAAATAGCTTTTATCATTTTGAGATACGTTCCGTCAATACCTAGTTTATTGAGAGTTTTTAGCATAAAGGGCTGTTGAATTTTGTCAAAGGCCTTCTCTGCATCAATTGAGATTATCATGTGGTTTTTGTCTTTGGTTCTGTTTATGTGATGGATTATGTTTATAGATTTGCGTATGTTGAACCAGCCTTGCATCCCCCGGGATGAAGCTTACTTGATCATGGTGGATAAGCTTTTTGATGTGCTGTTGCAATCGGTTTGCCAGTATTTTATTGAAGATTTTTGCATCTATGTTCATCATGGATATTGGCCTGAAGTTTTCTTTTCTTGCTGAGTCTCTGCCAGGTTTTGGTATCAGGATGATGTTGGTCTCATAAAATGATTTAGGAAGGATTCCCTCTCTCTTTGGATCGTTTGGAATAGTTTCAGAAGGAATGGTATCAGCTCCTCTTTGTATGTCTGGTAGAATTCGGCTGTGAACCCATCTGGACCTGGGCTTTTTTTGGGTGGTAGGCTCTTAATTGCTGCCTTAACTTCAGACCTTGTTATTGGTCTATTCAGGGTTTCGACTTCTTCCTGGTTTAGGCTTGGGAGGATGCATGTGTCCAGGAATTTATCCATTTCTTCCAGGTTTACTAGTTTATGTGCATAGAGTTGTTTGTAATAATCTCTGATGATGGTTTGAATTTCTGTGGAATCTGTGGTGATATCCCCCTTTATTGTTTTTTATTGCATTTAAGACATGCTATTCTATCAGTCTAAATATAGCTACCTTGATCCAGCCAGTTTTCAATCAGCTTGTTTGTTCAGATTCAGGCTATTGTCAGGTGGCTCTGCAAGTGAGGTTTTTGAAAAGTTCCAAAGAGCTAGTAGTAGATATTTGAGAAATTTTTAGAATCCTGAGAACATATGGCAGGGTATGGAGATGGAGAAAGTCCCGTCAGGTCCCTGGGCCTCCTAGTCACCCATCTATGGCAGGCAGCATGACATAGTGAGAACTGGGCAGGAGTTAGAGGCAAGAGAGGCTCAGTCTCATGGCTGATCATGTATGTTTATTTCCTTGCCTGGATTTTGGGCTTCATGAGAACAAGGGTTAGCAGGACCTTAAATAAGTCAATCAAAGTGTCTCAGCCTCAGTCTCCTCATCTCATGCTAACACCAGCTTCCTAAATCCATGTTAGCACCAACATCTTCTTCTGCCTTTTGCTTTCCCAACCCACCCCGATACCTTTGCAACAAAATCCCTGCACTGAGTCTCTCTGTGCTAGAAATATCTAGAGCAGTTTCTGCTCCCCTAACCCAATGCGGCTACAATAAGAAAATAAGCCATTAGGAGTAAAAACCAAAATAAGTAAGTTACAACAGAATCAAGTTGGAGTTTTCAAAACCAAGTTTGTATTTCTCAAGTGGGATCTTTTCTCATGGAATCAAGAAAAAATAACAACATTACCGACAAACAAAACATGCACACATACACACAAACCCTAAGGTTTAAAAAGGGAAAAAAGCCGAAAACTAAAGATAGGCAGATTGAGACCACTGAGTTCTTATTTTAAAGAAATAAAATCTGGACATTCACTGCTTTAAGGGGATGGAGTGGTGATGTGGCCAAGGCATGGATTCAACCTATTTGTGGTCACACTTCAGATTGAAATCCAGCTCACCCTCTCAGCCTTCATGAATCCCCCTAATCAGAATCGGAGTCCTTGTTCCTCTAACAGATTCCTCCGACCATACTGTTGCTTCCTTAGCTCTGCCTTCCCCCACAAGGGTGTGCAGGCTCAGAAGTTCAAGCGCCCTTACCCGGCTTATGAGAGGGGCTTGGTGATGATTCATGATGTGGGTCCCCCATGCAAAGCTCTGTTGAGCACTCACTGAGAGACAGCCCTCTGTTTTTAAATGCTCATCTCAAGGCTCTGGACACTGTCTTTTTGTCATAGTGTTTTTCGGCTCCACATTTAGCCTGGCATGATTTAACAGCTACGCTTTCTGAGTGTGATGTTCTCGGCCTTGACACAGCTGATGATCTGTCATGTCACAGGCAATTCTGATGGTGCCACTGGTGCACTTGAGTATTGGATGCTTCCTAATCACTGAGTGAGATAAAAATGAAGACAAGCAACAACAGTAACAATAAAAGTCCCTTTTGCTTGCACTCAGCAAAGGCATCTAACTGCCAGGATGACTGGGATGAACAGGAACATGGGTGGCAAAGTAATGTGCTGGTGGCCCGAGGGACTCAGCCTCCTAGATAGGATGTAACTGGGGCAAAAGAGAAATGCAACCACAGATTCCAAAAGTAAGTCTATAAACAGAGGTCTTAATGGTGTGTTAGTGAACAGTGCTGGGGATTTAGTTGAAGTATACTCAGGATGACTCCGAAAAAATGCAGGTTTACTCCTTGCACTAAGAGGGTCTCCTGGGAAGGTACCACCGAGCTGGAGCCAATTCTGAGAAATGTCCAGGGCCACAGCTTTGGTGCTAAAGCAGATGGAAGTGTTGTGCGAGAGTGCAAGCCCAAGCAGAGCTGAGTGAATGAGTTTATTGATTAAGTGAACGATTCATTTGTCACTGCATCAATCCCTTGGTCAGTAAATATTCTTTCTTCAACAACTCTGAGGGGAAAAGATAAGGCAGAAAATAAGAAGAATATTCTCCATTATTCAGAGATTGTGATTCCTATTGGATGGGCATACATGGCAATTGTAAACTCACACATCCTGATGGCGGAGGCTTGGACAACCTGTCTGAAAGAACCTCTCTCTTTTATTTTACAAAAAGGAAAATGGAGGTTTTCATCTACAGAGAAACTGGACCTGTGGCCAAATAAATGAAGATAAAATGTCCAGAGGAAAACCAGGCTGACAGAGAGTAATGAAAAACTTGTCAGGGAGGCATGGAGAAGGCAGAAAAGCAAATGCTTTGTGTTTTCAGAAGGAATTGGCTGGGCAGGACCCTGTCTTAGGCAGACTTCCAGCCTGCATACACAAGTGTTGTAATCAGAAGGACATCTGTGTATACTGGGAGACCTACTGGGTGACAGTTAATATTTCTAGGCACTTCTCCAAAACTCTGAAGGTAGATCATCTTTAATATACACTGTAGAAAAAATTTGGGGGGAGAGTTTATTAATGGGTGGTTTGTTTCTGTGGAATCTTACCTTTTAGCTCTCTCCTTAAAAGAAAATTATCTTTTTAAAGTAAAAATACTTTGATCTGCTTGTTGTCTTTTTTTATCACACATTATTTGATTATCAAAATGGACCTGGCTGACAAGGCTTCTTCAGCCCAGCACTGTCTGTCCCTTTGGCGTCAGCTCACCCTGGCATGTTCCAGCCCAGCAGCCCAGCAGACCTCCTCCATTTCCTCAGCATCTCCTGCTTTCTCTTACCTGCACACCTTGCCAGGAACTTTCTCCTTGGTGTGACCACTCCCTGTCTCTGCTCTTCCCCTCTGTCTCCCCCACCTTCCTATCCTCCAGATCCCTCAGAATGTTTTATAAACCTCGAAGGGCTTCCCTAGCTCTGAAACCTCGCCCAGCACCCCAGATGTCCCCAAGGCCGCACCAACTACATGTTTCCTTTCTCTTTTTCTCAGGTAGATTTGCACATTTATACAATAGAAATTACTCCTTAAGGTCTATTTCTTCAGTGACAGATTACAAAACTTCCTGGTTGGGTAATTTGATGTACTTCCTGGTCACCTTCTTCTTCTTTTTTGATGCTTGGCATAAATTGGGCGCTCAGTAATAACTTAATTTCATGAATAAATAAATAAACCTGATTGGTTTCCCTCAGTGCCCGAGGTCTTATAATGAGAGGTAGGATAATAAAGGAACCAACACTGATTGGCTGTTTCCTTAATGTTGTTTTTGTACTAATTTTGCTACATAAGCGGTAACTCTGTGGTAATTTCATTACTTCATTCATTTGGTTATATAAGTTTTCTAGGACAAAATCCTCCTTGAGAACATTGCAAATAAGGCTAAAGACATATTGGATTATGACCTGAATCCAAGACCCAAAGAAACCATGGCTAACTTGTTGGTATATATCATCTACATTTCTTATTGGGCTCCACTGACTAATAGGTAATACGTCGATTTGAGTTTTTGTACTTTAACACAGTCTGTCCACACGTGCTATTGGGAGTAGTGGTGTGTTGCAGCGAGCTTGTGCCACTCAGAAAAGCTGACTGTGGACATCCCTATCTCCTTTAGTGGCTTCATTTCGGTAGCTTTAAATCGGCCATGGAGACGCTGTGTGTACCAGGAAATCAGCAAACACTGAAAATCAGGTCTGTTTGGGGGAAGCCAGTGTTAAACATGTGCTAGCCTGCCACTGTGTGAGAGCTTTTACAAATGAGGATGATTCCATAACCATTTCTGTCCATCCCTCTTTGTGAAAACATGTGAAGAGTTTCTCTAAGGGAGATACCAGGCACCCACATTGCTGAAATAGTCTTAGGGCATGCAGATTTTTTTAAAAAGACTTCCAAAATGTACATCAAAGTGTCAGTTTAAACTTCCGCTAGTTGATGGAAATATTTCTTCAAACCAATCAAGAAGGGCAAGATGTAGTATTTTTTTTTTTAGTTTACATTTCCCTAGTTACTAAGGAGGTTGACCATCTTCTCATGTTGATTGACTATTTTTGTTTTCCCTTTGGGAATCTCCCATCTATAACTTTTGCTTCTGTTTCTTCGGATAATTTATTCCTTTATTACATAATTTTATTTTCTGTCTATTGCCAACCACATCTTTGATAACAATTTTTTGATACATCGTGTAGAAAGTACCTTCTCCTAGTCTGTAGCTTGTCCTTTAACTTTGTTTTAGGCAGTTTTGATCATACAGACATTTTAAATTTTGAAGTGTAGTGTATTGAAGCTCTTGCCTGTAAGTGTGTTTAAAATGGGCTTTCCTACTCATGTAAACATTCTTCCCAACCACTCGATGCTGTCGCTAATATTCTTTTTGGAGTAGGTAGAAGTGAGGGTCCAGGAGATAAACTGGTGGGCCTGGGATTTGTGTTCAGTCTCATTGGCTCTGATATCAAGGTGTGCTTGAGCCATAGCCCAGGCTGCTGTCCAGATGGAACCTCAGGGCTCCCTTGTGAGTGACTCCCCCTCCTGAGGCTCTCTGCTGGCTCAGTGTGCCTGGGATGTCCACTTTGTAACTGGACATGTTTCAAACACACACAAATCTCCTGCTAGAGTCTTGGGCAGGCCTTAAAATGGCACCAGGATAACTCTTTTCCCACATGTCTTACCTCTAGTCCATGAGCAATGCTTTGTTTGCCTCAACAAATTCTAAATGTCCAAGCATATCCTGATGCATTAACCTTCATCTTGTTGCCTGGGATGGCCTTAGCTTTCTGAGTAGTGAAATAACACCTGTGCCTCTGGTCCCAAAACTATGGGAATCTATACCAAGCTTTCTGAGTAGGCCCTCTATACGTGGATAAAGGAGGTGACTTCTTTTATCTCCTCTGTTGGAGGTGGCATAACCAGAGACTGCATAGCAAAAGCTCGCTCCAAACATCTGCACATGTCTTCTTTCCAAAATCCTTTCTTCCCTCTTCTACCTGACACCATGTTCCTCTGCGAAGCTGACCAAGGGATCCGAGAGCCATGGTTTTCACTCACTCCCTTGTGAGCTCTGCTTCTGAATCTGCTCCCCAACATTGGTTTGCAAGGTCTATTCTGGGCTCTGTCCAGCCACAATGTGTATAAATGCCTATTTTCAACATTATATACCAAGTCCTTTCCCATCTACAAATTAAGTGTTCTGTATTTTCTGTCTTAATTTCTTTTACGTTTATGGCATTAGAACAGAATGATTACTTGAGTGTTTTGTGGGCTTTATATTTTTGTTTCTGTTTTTATTTTTCTATAGTGTAAGTTCTGTTAACTTATACTATAGAAGGGGACAGAAACTCTGTCCCCTTCACTGCCATAACTCAAGTGCCTGGTGTATCTCAGTTACTCAATACTTAAGTTTTGAGCCAATGGACTGATAGGTAGATACAAAGATAAGCTGATGAATGAAGAATTTCACATCACTTCCAGACTCCATTTCAGAAACTTTTCTCTTCACCTAAATCCTGTTTGAAAGCTTCACCCGAGCAAACATTCTGCAGTATTGATGGCTTTTGTTCAGAGCTATTCAGGTCAATATTGTTAAAGTTTAAGACACAATAAAAGTCATGACACCTGGAAATTAATGCTCTTGTTTATCTTCCTTAAAGTAAGTGTACTTTGCTCAGCTTTCTGAAATATGTGCCAATGGCTGACCCATATTTTCATGGATTGGTAGTAATGGCACTAATAAATTCTCATTGACTATACAACTGAATACACCAGGCACTGTGGGAGATTTTTTGTAGATATCATTGTGTACATCCTCATAACAATCTGTAGAGAAATGTATCTTTGTTCCTACAGAAGGAACCTGAATCTCAGAGAGTTTAAAAATTAGTAGAGCCAATGTGTGTTTTCTAGTTTGGTTTTTATTATCATTTCATCTAGTGAATTCTTTGACTTCTCTGTATTTTTATTATTTTTTGTAAAGGTCAGATGATAAGGAAATGCTTTTAAAAATAGTCAACGAGTTAATGCCTTCATACTTTCTTTCAAATTGAATATTATGTTTTTTAAAGTTCCACATTCAGCCACTATCTATTGAGCAGCTGGGTGCTATACAGTGTAGTAGATCTGTTTAAGCAGAACAAACCTCCCATTACAGAGGCCTCAGTTTAATAGGGGAGGCAGTTACTATGCAGATAATCACACAAAGGTATTTGTACACCAACTAATGTCACAGCACGAAGAGGAATGTCTGACCATGTTAAGGAGATTAGGGAAGGCTTTCCAGGGGAGGAAGGGATGCCTGAACATAGAGGTGAGGGGTGAGTAGAAGCCATGGGGTATTCTCCCATCCCAGGGAAGGGAAATGCCATTCCAAGGAGAGGGAACAGCATGGGCAAAGGTAGTATGTAACAGGGAGGGGCTGGCAGGCCAGGAAGGCTGGAGAATGGTGAGCTGGAAGGGGTTGCATCCTGGAGTGATACGGAGATGGAGGGGTGGGGGAAGCAAAACTGGCTTTGAGAAATACAACAGGACTTCAGGAGGCCAAGGCGGGCAGATCACCTGAGGTCAGGAGCTCAAGACCAGACTGGCCAACATAGCGAAACCCAGTCTCTACTAAAAATACAAAAATTAGCCAGGTGTGGTGGTGCACACCAGTAGTCCCAGCTACTCTGGAGGCTGAGGCAGGAGAATCACTTGAACCCGGGAGGCAGAGGTTGCATTGAGCCAAGATTGCGCCACTGCACTCCAGCCTGGCGACAGAGCGAGACTGCGTCTCAAAAACAACAAAAACAACAACGACAAAACCACACACAAAAACCTGCTATGAACTTTTGTGTGTGAGTTTTTAAGTCGACATATGTTTTCATCCCCTTTGGGTAAATGCTACGGGGTGCAACTGCTGGATCATATGGTAAGAGTAGGCATAGTTTTGTAAGAAACCAAACGATGTCCCAAAGTGCCTGTGCCCTTTTCCATTCCCACGTGTTGTGAATGAGAGTTCTTGTTACTCCATAACAAAAACCTTTCCAGCATTTGGTGTTTTCACAGTTTTGACTTTTAGCCACTCTAATAGGTGTGTAACAGTATCTCACTGTTTTTAATTTGCATTTCCCTGATGACATATGACGTGGAACAACCTTTCATATGCTTATTTTTCATTCCTGTATCTTCTTTGGTGAGGTATCTGTTAAGATCTTTGGCTCATTTTTTAATTGGGTTGTTTATTTTCTCATTGTTAGTTTTAAGATTTCTTAAATGTACTTTAGATAACATTCCATTATTAAATATGCTTTCTGTAAACATTTTCTTCCAGTCTGTGGCTTGTGTTTCCATTTTCTTGGCAATGATTTTTTCTGAGCAGAAAATCATAATTTTAATGAAATCTACTTTATCAGTTCTTTTCTTTTCAGGAACTGTGCCTTAGGTGTCATATCTAAAAACTCATTACCAGACCCGAGGAAATCTGAATATTTCCCCTGTATTATCTTCTGAGATGATAGATTACTTTTGAACATGTTAAATATATGGTATCTTTGAAAATCTAAGCATAAAACTTGAAGTAGCCAATTTAAAGTATAGATCTTGAACTTAGAAGAAAACTCTGTTTAGAGACATAATTTTCATTAAGCGGCTATGTGCTAGATGCCACTTTATGTGTAGGACTTGGAAAATGCACAAAATAGGTAGATTTTCTGCTCTCTTACTGCTTATATTATGGTTGGAAAAGAAGATAATCAGCTGGGCACAATGGTGCATGCCTGTAGTTCTAGCTACTCAGGAGGCTGAGGCTGGAGGATCCTTTGAACCCAGAGGCTGAGCCTGCAGTGAGCCATTAATGTTCCACTGCACTCCAGCATGAGCAACACAGAGAGACCCTGTCCCTAAAATAATTGAAATATTTTTTAAAAAGATAATCAGTCTACCACAAACAGTAATATGTGCCATGAAATAAACCACCCTCACAGGGACAGAGAGTGACCCTGGGTTGGGGGAAAGGCATGCCAGTTTCCAGGGAGGTGACTGTGATAAGGATACAGACAAACGTGCTATCGGAGAGTTAAGAGGAAAAAAATAGTGAGGCTTTGTTTCACAGTGGCCAAGGGAAGAGGGTATTTCAGGGGAGGAGGAGTTGACCAACATTGCATAATGCTGCTGAGAATTCAAGTATAATGTGTACTAAAAATTTCCTCCAACTTTTAGAAACATAGGACACTATTCACCTGGATAGATTTTTGTTTTTTTTTTCTGATGCTAAGAGAACAGAAACCAACTTTGGGCTTTTGAAAAGTGAGTAGAGCAATGAAGAAATGGAAACAGCCAGTAGAGACATCCTTTAGGTCAGTTGGTTGCTACTTGACCAGGATATCTAGGAAGAGCTGTGGGATTTGACTTCTGTGTATATTTTATTTCTAATGAGAGAATGGTGAATACATTTCAACATCATTGGGAAGAATATGGCTTAGGAGGAAATGTTGGATATGTAAAATAAAATAGGAAAAATGGTCAAAACACTCCAGGTGCAAGCAGGCGTGGAGAATCTCCAGGGACTATAGGAGTTTAATCAACTTGAGCAATTCACCTATTTTACAGCCTCCTGTGCCTGTCCCCCCCTCCCATTGCCCTCCCCCAACCCCGCCACCACCAAAATCCTGTGTGGAATGTAATCACCTAGTTGGATGGAAGCAGCTCCTGACAGCCCTGGCAACTTATAGGTGAACTTGAGTGAACTTTCCTGGTTACCATGCTAAAGCCTCCACCCAAGGAGGAGCTGTAGCTTCATTAGTGTCACATGTAACCTCTGTGCTGGCATGATGACTCACTGCATCTGCAGCACTGAGCCCCTTCCTCTGCATACCATGATGCTCCCTCTCCCATTTCCACCACCCCATAAAACCTTCCTGTCTCTTTTCCTTGGGGAGACACTGTGGAGAATACCCCAAGTGCTCTCCTCCCTTGTGACAAGTGATATAACTCCTATCGATCAAAACCTGCGCTCTTGTGGAGATTTGTCTGTTACTTGCCAGGCAAATGAATCCCATTCTTTTTTGGGTAGCACAGCCATTAAAAGTTTGCTTTTTCCACACCCTGTACCAAGTCTTGTGGCTGCTGGGATGAACCACAGCATGACTGAACTCTGAGGAACTCACACAGACATGCAAATAAACAGCCGCACAGTAACAAGAGATCATGAGGAAGGTACAGTAATGAACGTTTGGTCAAGGGGAGAAGCTGCTCCCCTGTGCTCAGCCCCCAGCAACATACCAAGGGCAGCTGACTGCGGCGCTGGAGCCTAAACAGCAAACTTGCGTGGTTACCTCTGCAGCAAGATGTTGATGGGAAGGTAGATGAGCCCAGGGTATCGGGCCACATGGTAGCTGAATCTGAAGCTGCAAAAAGTGCTTCTGAGGATGTAGACCTAGGTGTTCATTGATGCTGGAGCCAGCAGGCTAAGCCTTGGCTGACACCCATCTAGGTGATACTATTACTTTCAAATAGTAATTGTAGAATTTTCTCAGACACAAGGAGTCAAGAGAGCCTTGGAAATAGTTTTCTGGTGCCCTGGTAAGCATCAGGGCAGTTGGAGGCAGCAGGAAGGGCTGTCTGTGCAGCGGGTAGATTTGAGATTCTACTGCTGGCCTTTGGCTGCATTCTTCATCTTTCTGAGGCCCCAGTTCCTATTCCTGAAACGGGTTTATAAAACTACGTGACTTTCTTTTAGCTCCCAGTCCCCCATATTGGTTGTATGAGTTTGAAGCCACCAAACGATCTCCCAAAGTGTCTGTGCCCTTTTCTATTCTCACATGTCGTGAATGAGAGGCACATATAGTGAGTACTCAGCCTTCTTTGGGGATAAGCAAGTTCCCCAGACTAACACTCAAGTGCTCACTTGGCAACTTTTTGAACATCTATTTTATTTAAAGTACTGATCCAGGTCACAGGGAAGAGACTCAGATGATTTCCTAATTCTATGCCCTTTAAGTAACTTACAGAACAACAGAGGAGGAGAGGAAGTAGGTGGGTGGCAATAAGGTGACTCTAGAAGAATAAAATAGGAGGTAGACTCTGTGGGACACAGGAAGGGTGTAAAGCTAGATGAAATAAACAGGAGGAAGATATGTGTTTTAATAATAATGATGATGGCCATCTTTGTCTTATCTAATCTTTCATGATTATTTTTTATATGAAGTGAATTATTCTCAAAAAGGATAAATGATTTGCAAATGCATGGAAAGCCTGAACTTAAATAAAGATCAGTCTGAATCAAAGCCTGTGCTGCTTATAAGTACACTGAATTCTGCCTTCTAACTGGGAATATCTTCAGGGAAGAGGTAGTATTTAAGAGGTCATTGAGAAACAGGCAGACTTTTGAGGTAAGGATGATGATATCAGTTCATTTAAAAAGACTAATTATGTGCCTCTTATGTCAAGCACCCTACTAGAATCCTAGAACTCATTGGTGAGTCGTGCGGTCTTCAAGTCTTAAAGAAGCCCAGAGTCTGGTTACAGAAAGACACACAGACCTGCTGCTTGGAGGAGCAAGTATTCTATAAGAGCTGGTGCAAAATGCTGTGGAAACAGACGAGGGAGCAATTGCTCTGCCTGTGGCATTGAGGGAAGAACTTCTGAGGAGGGGAAAAATAAGCAGAGTCTTAATGGATGAGAAGAAGAAAGTGGAAAAAAGAATGTCAGAGGAAACAGAACATTCAAAAATATTTACGGATTGGTCATTTGGGCAAGCAGTGTGATATGACTTCTGAGAATTATCAAGAAGAAACCAGGTCTAATCCGAAGAAGCTTAGAATTGGCATGGTGGAAGTCACTATGAGCCAGTACTCACCCTCCCTCTCCCCAAAAGTCAAGAAAGTAATTAAAACATTGAACAATACTGTTCATATATAGTGAGCCATAGGCACAGATTTTTATACTGAGTCTCATTTGATACTCATGACAACCCTGTGATTAGATATTATGGCTCCATTTTATAGAAAATGAAGTTCTTTTTAGAAAAAAAATTATATCCTACAGACTGGCCAACATGGCGAAACCCCATCTCTACTTAAATTCAGAAAAATTAGCCGGGGGGGGGTGGGCACCTGTAATCCCAACTACTTGGGAGGCTGAAGCAGGAGAATCGCTTGAATTGGGAGGTGGATGTTGTGGTGAACTGAGATCACACCACTACACTCCAGCCTGGGTGACAGAGTGAGACTCTGTCTCAAAAAAAAAAAAAAAAAAAATCATGTTTTTATATAGTAGGAAAAAATATGAGCCTCTTCAGTATCCCAGCGGCCCAAAGCAGGACTGTCACATCCCTCAAGTCATCTTGCCCCATCTGTTTAATTGAACTAACACATATTGCTCATCTGGAGGATGTAAGCCTAGGTGTTCATTGATACTAGAGCCAACTGGCTAAGCCTTGGCTGACACCCAGGCAGGTGACACTGTGACTTTCAGATGGTGGATGTAGAATTTTCTCAGACACAAGGGGTCAAAAGAGTCACCTAGAAGTTGCAGTATCACTTGGTAGGGTGTCAGCCACGGCTCAGCCAGTTGGCTGTAGTCTCCACGAACACTAAGGTCTACATCCTCAGCAGCAATGTTTGCAGCTTAGATTCAGCTGCCAGATGACCTGTTCTCCTATGCTCATTTATTTTCACATCAACATCTTGGTTCAGACGCAACCATGAAAGTTTGCTTAGGCACCAGGGGCACCATCAGCCGGCCCTTTGTACATTGCCGGGGGCTGAGTGCAAGAGGCGTATACCTGCTGTGGGGCCAAAGGGCAAGATTCAACAGGTGATGCTAATGAGGAAATCGTCACATTTATTCAAAAGAAGAGAATAATATTGGGCATTCTTCAAGAGCAAGGAGCATCTTGTGTCTACTGATCCTGCAAGGTCCCTGGAATTGTCAGTATTTCAGATGAATGGAGTGTGTGTGTTGGAGGGATGTGTTGAAGAGATGGGTGGCATCTTCTGCCTGCCGAGTGTTGTTGAGCAGTAAATGCATATGATCCAGGGTGAGAACATTCACACTTATCTGGGACAGGAAGAGAAAGCTTGCTGAAAGGGTGACAGTTTGAAATGGGCTGGATCCTGTATCAGTTTCTCAGGGCCCTACTCCCTAAAGTATCAGCACCAATAAGTGTGTGGTTACCATACACTCTGGCTATGCCTGAGACTTCTCCAGTTGTTGACTGGAGCTAAGGGGCTTACATGCAGAAGTTCAGATCAAGAAATAATTCCCATTCTGTTGGTTACCAATTCACTCTAATGACTGTTTCTTTTGCCGTGAAGAAGCTGTGGAGTTTGATTAGGTCCCATTTGTCTATTTTGGCTTTTGTTGCCAATGCTTTTTAAAAAAAAATTTTTTTTGCAGACTACCCATCTGACAAAGGGCTGATATCCAGAATCTACAAAGAACTAAAACAGATTTACAAGAAAAAAACAAACAAGCCCATTCAAAAGTGGGCAAAGGATATGAACAGACACTTTACAAAAGAAGACATACATGAGGCCAACAAACATGAAAAAATGCTCATCATCACTGGTCATTAGAGAAATGTAAATCAAAACTACATTGAGATACCATCTCATGCCAGTTAGAATGGCGATCATTAAAAAATCTGGAGACAACAGATGCTGGAGAGGATGCAGAGAAATAGGAACACTTTTACACTGTTGGTGGGAGTGTAAACTAGTTCAACCATTGTGGAAGATAGTGTGGCGATTCCTCAAGGACCTAGAAATAGAAATTCCATTTGACCCAGCAATCCCATTACTGGGTATGTATCCAAAGGATTATAAATCGTTCTACTATAAGGACACATGCACACGAATGTTCATTGCAGCACAGTTTACAATAGCAAAGATCTGGAACCAACCCAAATGCCCATCGATGATAGACTGGATAGGGAAAATGTAACACATACACACCATGGAATATTATGCAGCCATCAAAAACGATGAGTTCATGTCCTTTGTAGGGACATGGATGAACCTGGAAACCATCATTCTCAGCAAACTGACACAAGAACAGAAAACCAAACACCGCATATTCTCACTCATAGGTGGGTGTTGAACAATGAGAACACATGGACACAGGAAGGGGAGCATCACACACTGGGGTCTGTGGGGGGGGGGAAATAGGGGAGGGACAGCGGGAGGTGGGGGAGTTGGGGGAGAGATAGCATGGGGAGAAATGCCAGATATAGGTGATGGGGAGGAAGGCAGCAAATCACACTGCCATGTGTGTACCTATGCAACCATTTTGCATGTTCTTCACATGTACCCCAAAACCTAAAATGCAATAAAAATTTTTAAAAAAATTCAAGAACTTGGTTGAAATGTGTGGTTAAGACCCTTCTGTACTGCATTTGCTGTAATTCCAGGGCCAAGTCTGAGTCAAGGTGACCCATCAGAAACCAGGTCACCCACTGGGCTGGCTGGGACACTGAGGTATGCAGACAACTGGGAGAGTGCATGGGTATGGAGGACTGAGGACGTTTGAGCTGGAGAGAGGTGAGCTCTCCCTGAAGGAATTCCCAAGTCCATGCACAGACAGCAATGTATCTGCAGTATTTGGCTTAATGTATAAGCAGCAGAGAGAGGAGCTGAATAAGGAAAAGAAAAATGTCAGCTGCAAGAGATTCTGCTGTCCTGGAGGACAGAAGATCAGGTCATTCTGGGCTGCCGCTGGAATCTAGAAGGAGGATGAATGAGATGAAACGCTGTGAAGCTGAGAAGACAAAACTCGAGCAGAGACAGGTCTCAACAGAACTGACCTGTTCAGGGCACAGGGATACCTTTTGCTCATTTTAACCAGGGGCAATATTCAGCCAGTGCATCTGGTATGAGTAGTTGTTATAACAGGCACTGTCCTGAGCTTTCCAAGTCTTCCTTTCGAGACTACAGTGACCAGTTGCCCTGGTCCCCAGTGCATACCCTTACCTTCTCTATCATCCATAACTAAAGGATTTACACCAGGGCAGCCGATGACCTGCAGGCCCTGCTCATTGCCCTGCCTGGCAGGCATTCTGACTGGGTGCTGTCTGTGCTCACCAATTTTGAATATCCTGCCCCACTCCTGGTGTGTGGGTGTGTGCCCTAATAGAAGGGAGAGGACCAAGAGAGGAAAGGAGACACAGTCCAGGTGAGCATGTGCTGTGACGGGGACAGCTCATTCAATGCTTGGGTTGGTGGGGGCCTCAGACCTTGGAGGGAGTTGGGACTGAGGCTACTGATCTCTTTCTGGACTGGCTGGGCTTAGCTTAGCCTCTGAAGTGGTCAGGCCCTGCTGGAGGCATCTGGCATCTCTGTGGAAGACAAAGGCAGAGTGACCACCTGTTCTTCTCTAATCAGCTGTGACTCTGGGGCTCCCTGCTATTTTTTTCTATTCACAACTCCCCCCCTATATTCTGTGACCTCCAACGAAGGCCAAGGTCACCGTGGACTCGCAAACACTTCTGGAGACCGTGATTGGGTGGGGACACTGCAGCTCTGACAAATATTTGATTAGCTGCAATTGTGGCTATACTTAGTTCTCCTTGAGAAGCATATGGGGAGGCAGATGGCTCAGGAAAGCCTGAATCACATCAGCAGGGCTCTTTGCCTCCCATTTGCTGAGTCTCCTGATGACTTATTAACAGGATGGGTTTCAAGATTCGAAGATGGGGCTTCAGCTATACCCTTCTCAGAAAGCCCCATGTTGTGCATTCCGGGAATCCTTTGTGCCAGCCTTTTGCAAGGGAACCTGGATTGAAGTGGACTCTGGGTCATCATGAAGACATAGCAGGGTATAGAGACAGTCTCAGTGAGCTAGCTGCTCCATCTGAGATTCAGTTCACCTCCACAAATGTTGCTACACACCTCTGCCAAGTTCTCTGTGGTCAGGCCACTTGGAGCGTTGGTCAGTCGTGCATTCTATAAATATTTGCCAGGCCTGGATTCAGCACAAAGCATCAGCTCTGTGTTCGGTCCTCACTATGGCTGTAGCTCCCACACTCTTCATTTAGGGCCAGTTAAGCACAGTAAAGACTTTAGATTTCCTTCTAAGTGCAAGGAGGGGATAGTGGCATCTGGTTTATATTTTATGTATTAATTTTTTTTCTTTTTTTTAAAGACAAGCTCTCACTCTGTCACCTAGGCCCGAGTACAGTGGCAAGATCATGGCTCAGCAGCCTCGAATTCCTGGGCTTAAGAGACTTTCCACCTCAGCCTTCTGAGTAGTAAGGATTACAGGCACACACTACCATGCCCAGCTAATTTTATATATTCAAAAAAAAAAAAAAAACTTATAGAGTGAGCAGAGGTTCACTGTGTTACCTAGACTGGCCTTGAACTCCTGGCCTCAAGTGATCCTCCCACCTTTGCCTCCTGAAGTGCTGAGATTATAAAAATTAGCCATCTAGGGGGCAGTGAGCTGAGATCACGCCACTGTACTCCATCCTGGCGCCAGAGCGAGACTCTCTTTCAAAACAAACCAAAATAATGAGCCATCCTGTCTAGGCAACATCTAGTTTATATTTTATATTAGTAGACAAATAGGTGGTAAGAGCAGAAGCAAAAAGTAAGGTTTTCACTATGCAATATTGAAAAAAAAAAACAGAGATAGAGAGGATTGGATTTGGGTGTGAATCCATAGTATGTGCTGATGACTGGATAGAGGAGGTGAGTGGAAAAAAGGAATTAAATGACCAGGAAGTATTTCACTAGCATGGGTAAGCTGGAAAAGGAATATATTTGGGAAATATAATCAAAGGTTCTATACTGGACATGTGAGGGTTCTGATCTTTATTTGACATCAAAGAAATCACGCCAAGTGGTGAAGGAGCAGGCCCACTCGGGAGAGAGACGGGGCTGGCGTTATACGTTTGAGAGTGCTCAGCTTGTAGGTGGCGTAGAAAGCCTAGGAAATGACACGAGGGAAGGAGCACAGCTAATAACAGAGAAAATAATTGGGGCCATGATCTGGGGTTCTACAACACAGAGAGGCGGGAGGTGCAGGAGGACCTGGGAATCCAGAAGGGGCAGAAGCGAGTGAGAGAGAAGCTGAAGAGCTGCCAGAGCTGGAAGAGCCGGCGAGGTGGGCATGAGGCATCCTCTGGCTCCCCCCAATGTAGTCGGACTGTTACTGTCAGTTTTGCCTGTAAAAAAACTAAGGCCAGTAGATCAAAAGTCTCACCCAACATGTCCCAGCTAATAAGCAGGGAGGTGCTCCATGGCTCCCTTCAGGGAGTGCCCACCGCCCAGGGCCAAGCCTGCTTGCTTCATGGTGTCAAAGGGTAATTAAAGATTCCTTTTGGCCAGGTGTCGTGGCTCATACCTGTAATCCCAGCATTTTGGGAGGCCGAGGCAGGTGGATCACAAGGTCAGGGGTTCAAGACCAGTCTGACCAACATGGAGAAACCCCATCTGTACTGAAAATACAAAAATTAGCTTGGGTGCCTATAATTCCAGCTCAGCTACTCAGGAGGCCGAGGCAAGAGAATCGCTTGAACATGGGAGATAGAGATTGTAGTGAGCCAAGGTGGCCCCACTGCACTCCAGCCTGGGGACAGAGTGAGACTTCATCTCAAAAAAAAAAAAAAAGAAAAGAAAAAAAAGAGATTTCTTTTTACTCCTCGCCCCCACTGAGACTTGTACTAGTAGCTGGTAAAATTCTATGCTGGGCAACTTATAATAGCCATATAGCTCCACACTCCTATTGATCCAGCAGCATTTTTATTCGCTCCATTTGTCTGAGCCCCTATTATACGTTACATCTTGTACCAGGTACTTTCATAGGTTATCTCGTACAACCCTCGCAGCCCTGAGACAGGTATTGCTTTTCCATCCCCCAGTTCACAGATGAGGAAACCGAGGCTTAGACTGTGCAAGTTCTTTGTTCACAGGTATACAATGTATACATGGCAGACCTGAGAGCAAATCCATGTCTTTTAACTCAAATCTATGTGCTTACACAAGCATGAGGTACAGGGCCATACACTGGACTCTGTTATTTAAATCCAAACTGCAATACCTGAGACCACTCAGTGGTTAGGACCCATTGAAGGAAATCCCGTGGGTCTCTGTGTTGAGCAACTAGAGTGTACCAGAGGCAACACACCGGCCTTTTACTTTTGAGACTATAGAGCAATACATGTTATTAGATAATAAAGTGTAATCAAGTGCTGGCCTTACTCGGCTTATTCTAATACTAGGCCACAATGGTTTATAATTAAGTAATTAAGCCCACTCAGTGTTGATGAGAGAATGCTTCCTGTTAAATTGCAGTAACAGCCTCTCTCATTTTCAGTGGGTTAAATGGTGCTTTTTATGGGCCTCTTCAGTTTGGTTGCCCTCCTATAAATAGGACTTTCTGCCAGAGCACGGATATGTGCTTTGTAAGTTGGGTTTTCTTGCAGAGTGGCCTAGGAGTCAGAAATTCTGGATATCAGAACTATAACGAACTAGAACTATCACAAACATTGGGTAACTTCCAAAGTCACATCCCTCCATTTCTGCATTTAGTAATAAATTGATTGCTGGATTGATTTGCTAAATATTTGAGTGTAAGTGATATGCAAAGTCTTTTGTTCTGCCATTCTAGAATTAAATTGTTTTTCTATTAAACAGAAATCGATAGTGCATTTGAAGTAAGGGAAAGAAAAGGTTGGGAAATATGGTACTAAATATCGAAGAATATTCTTTGTCGTTGTTTTATCTTTACCAGTGACAGAATTATGTCTGACATATTGCTTGTGTGGTTGTTGAGTTAAATAATGAATGAATGAATAAACAAATTAAGGAGTGAAATTTTAAAAAAAGCATTTGGGGTCACCATTGCACCATCTACCATATGTGACATTGAGGATGTAACAATCTCTTCGATCATGTTTCCTCATGAATAAAATGAAAACTTATATACCCCAAGGCCATACTCAGTGATTTAAGGAACACAAAATATCTAGAATTTAGACCAGTAAACCTTAGGCTAGCTTTAATTGAACAATTTGCAATTAACAAAACTATATTTGTTATGTTTTATAGAAAGATGACTTTTCCAATCATATAATTAATAAATACCGTCTATGATCAATTTGTTTTACATAATTTTGTTTTACAGTTTGTTTTACATAATTTGCCACTTCAATCAGACTTTTAAATTAGCCTATGTTAGACGTTCTGACTAATGCAACATGTGTGGAAAGATGAAACATTCATTTACACAAGGAGATGTCTGTGGAGTCAAACAGCAATGGGAATATTCATTCCCTTTCCACAGACAGAATTGTAAAACACAGGTGTCCCAGAAGGACCCCCCTGTGAGTGTTCAATGCTGAATCCCAATGTTTTGCCCAAGACCTAGTGCATAGCAGGTGATTAGTAAATATTCATTGAATGAATAAACACGTTTTATAGCAAAAACGTCGAAACATATTAATCTAGAATTATAGGTGAGGCATAAATATATGTCCCTGTGCATGAAAGCCAACTATTCAGTACTCCATGTGCAGCAGGTTACTTTAAGTGGAAAACAAGAAAAATGTTTTCTATTCTTTGAGACAGAAATCAAAATGACAACTAAAATGCAGCTCTTTATTGATGTGTCACCGATTTGATGTGCTTCAAAAATTGAAGGTACAAGCAGAATTGCATCTCTTCAGATATGTCAAGAAAGTGCTTGTATATCTCAATGCCCTGTTAGCAGAAATGCCACTTACTTTTCCCATCTCACATCATCCAAAAAGCCCTGGGCTGACACAATGAAGTGTGGTCCTTTTCTGAATGCTAGTTTAGGATAGAAATGAATCTCATCAGTCCCTAGCTGCTAGGGCATTCATGGCACACAGTGTCCCTGTTGAAGCATGGATCTTTAGAATTCAGAGGAAGCTTGAGTCTTCAATGGTGAACTCTTTGCTGGTCCAGTTATATGCACAGGCCACTAGGGCCTCCACCCTGAGCTCCCAGGTTATCACTCACTAGAAACTGCTGTGATTTAAATGTTTGTCCCCTCCAAAACTTGTGTTGAAAACTTAGTTGCCATTGTAACAGTTTTGAGGTGAGAACTGTAAAAGGTATTGGGCCATGTGGGCTTTAGCCTACTGGGTGGAATTACTGCCTTTATAAAAGGGCAAGTTCAGCTCACTTTTGTCTCTTGGCCGTTCTGCCTTTTGCAATGGGATGATGCAGAAAGAAGGCCTTTGCCAGATGCAAGCACCTTGATATTGGACTTCCCAGCTTCCAGAACTGTGAGCCAAGCAATTTTTGTGCATTATGAATGACATCGTCTGTGCTATTGTGTTATTGCAGTACATAGTGAGCTAAGATATAACATTTGCATATTGAGCCATTGCTCTTGACAGCACAGTCTTTGTCTCAGGTTCGGTGTGTCCTCAGCTTTACAGCTCACAATGTAGCCAAACCAACCTTCTATCCATGAAGCCCTGAGCATTTCTGAACATCCAGAGTCATCATCCTGGGCCCCAGCTTTTCTCAAGATAGCTTCATTTATGGGAACAGGTTGTGCTTGTGTGATTGACACTAGTACCACCCTGGTTGGGAAGGGTCTGTCCCAGTCCAGCAGTATCCCTGATTTTCAACCTCAAGAAAAGCCATCAAGACCATGGTTGCCTGTCTCCCATGGTTTCTTATCCATATTTTTTCACTTGCCCTCCAGTGATGGGGTCTTCAGGAAAGTAGCAACCTTGGGGGAGTCTCAACAGGTCATGTATTAGAACTCCCTACCCTGGCATTGAAGGCTCAGTGACCCTGCGAGCTAGGCAGCGTGCACACAACTATAGGAAATTATTCTGCTCATTCTCTCAGGAAAAACAGTGAACACCTTTTCAAAGTAAGTCTCTCTTCTGCCTATTCCTTACAATCACTGGCAAAAATAAAGCTTGGCTTCAGAGTGACTCTCTGTCCTTCCTGTTTCTAGAAAGGATCAGAAAATTTACCCCACTTGAAGCATTTTAATCATTGTCATTTTCAATCTATGAGAAAATCTGTTTGGGTTTTGATAATTTTTCAGTTAAAAACACACTTTTTTACTCACCATTTTACCTAAGCCTTACATTTATTATGGAAATTAAGCAAGGCATGATTCTTGCCTCATTTGCGCTCAGATTCCATAGTCCTGCCCAAGGCCGCATAGCTGGAAAGTGAGGACAAGTCTAGAACTGATACTTCCCTTACTAAAGGAGCATCTTCTAAGTCATATGAAAACCAACATTATGACTTTGAGGAATCCACAGTCTAATGGGGCTTTTCTACTTCTCTTGGCTCTAACATGTTGGAAAAGTATGAGTATGTCCTGAGTTTAAAGAAATTCAAACAGTCCAGACTTCAGCCAGCTGACTTCAGGCCTGGGGAACTGAAGGGGGCGTCTTCCAGAATTGAGGCACAATATTGATTCTTTGGGAATCTCCTATGTACGGGCAGAGCCATGGGCATGTTCTTGGAAGGGGATTGAGGTTTAGTCCACAAGTAAATGTCCCTAATGCTATTGGTTTGGGCATTGGGCATTGGGCATAGAATCCATGTCAGAAGAATCACACCTGTATTTTATACTCCATGCTCACAGATACACAGGGCTGCCGGAAGCTCTCATTTAAGGTGTAAACATTTAGAGGTGCATAGATATATAAAGTATTATCATTCATTTTGTGAGGGGAGAAGAAGAAACTACAGAACCTTGAAGTTTTGTTTTTTCTCTTGCCCTGTGGCCTGAAATTCTGTGTTGAGCTGTTTGAAATGTATTCTTTGTGCAGCTGAAACTTGAAGAGCTCCTCTTCCTTCCCCCTGCTGTACTCTCTTTTCTCTGTTCCCATCCCCCTCACATATGAAATGTGAAGGAATGTTTTCGTTCACATTCCCTTTCCTTCTTCTACCCATTTTCTTTCCATCTCTTTTTTTTCCCTTTAAAGTTTCAACTCTTTTTATGCATGGGACCAAGGCTGACACACACAAAAGAGGAAGACAAATATGTAGGAAGACTCTAGTCTACACCTTCTCATTGGACAACTTGAGTAGAAATCTTGTTGCCTCAAAATACATAAAAATACGCTAAAATGAAAACTGGCTATTTACCCCATAGCTAGGAAAGGCTGCCATCCCAAAGTGCAAGTTCGTCTTTAAAGGTGGAGAGAGTATGTACTTTTGTTGTCTGTAGGTGCTGGATTCGCCAGGAAGGAGGAGTGAGGATAGTGGGTCAGGTCGGGTATCCAGATGTGGACTGTTGTTGAAGAATGGAGAATCTCAATGGGAAAAAAAGCAGGCAAGTGTTGTCCCAGTGATCTCCACAATCCCAGGGAAATGTCTTGGGATTGGTGAGCCTTCCCTTGTTACAAAAAGAAAAAAAAAAAAGACACCTGTTCCATGTGATGCCCTATTTAATAATGGTGAGGAGTTGACCCAGAAATTCTCCTAAGGTATGAAAAATGCCTTATCCCAGGCTTAATGGGGCATCTCAGGATTTGGTGACTTTCAGTAAATACCCATTAAGCCCTGTGGTCTAGTTTGCCAATCTGCTCAAATTCAGAGGCGCTTAATCTCCCATAAAAATGTGGCCAGTGACAATTTATTCAACAGAAAGTACTTAGAACTTCCTCTGCAAAGACAATTACAAAGTCATCATACTGTATATCGTACGCCCAGTGCGTGCCTGGTCTTAGCTTGATCTATTTTGTCCTCTTTGTGTCCACAGCGGTCACAGAAGGTTAGTGTGGCTGTGTCCATTTCTCACATGGAAAGCTGCTGTTACAAGAGGTGATGTCACTTGCCCAAGATGGCAAGTGATTGAACTGTTTTGCTGGCTGTCCCCTCCTGGTAGCACACTACTCGGTGTTGCTTTGACCTTCAGGGCATTTACCCCATCTATCCGCTGCCACATTGTCATTCTGGCTGATAGATCAGCTGGGCCTTGACAGTGATAGAGAAAGAGCCAGTGTAGCAAATAAGAACAGAGCGGCATCTGCACACCTGAATCATTTTTATTTAATAGCGGCATCAATTTGAATACAGCAGGTCTAAATAGAACTGCATTAGGCCAGTAATTTTATTGCCTTCATGACAAAGTGCAAATTAGAGCAGGCACATCTGAGTAGCCTTGGGAACAACCTGGCATTTTACATATTTTTCTATTCCTTGCTCTGAAGCTACAAGGTAGCTGTTTGTTTAGATGTTAATGTGCATTGGGAGGTGACTGTGATCCTGTGTCCATGTTTCCAAAGAGCTCTGATTCATCCACAGACAGTGTACAAGGTACTTAGTATTTTTCTTTGCTGGTTAGGCTCTTTTGGCTTTTTTTCTCTCTTATTTTCTTGGCGTCTGTTTCAGGCAAACTATTTAATTCTTTCATTACTGTTTTATAGAGTCCCCACCCTTTGCGAGAAAATAGATGCATTTTATTCATTCACTGGAGACTTCATTTTCTCTCTTATTAAAGAGGTAGATGTGAGGATGAATCTACACAATGCTTCATTATATAGCAATGCTCTAGCTCAGTCTGCTGTAACAAAATGCCATAAACTGGGTGGCTTATTGGCCACAGAAATGTATTTTTCACAGTTCTAGAGACTGGAGGTTTCAGATCAGGATGCCAGCATGGTCAGGTTCTAGTGAGGCCCCTTTTCCAGGTTTGCAGATTGATGACTTCTCTCGTTGTATCCTTGCATGGCAGGAAAGGTGTGGGGACCAGATCTCTGGCCTCTTTTTATAAAGGCATTAATCCCATATATGAGAACTCTACCCTTATGATGTAATTACCTCCCAAAAGCCCCACCTCCAAATATCATCACATTGGTGATTAGATTTGAACATATGCATCTTGGGGAGACATAAGCACTCATAACAAGGACATATTTAGCCACCTGCCTGTGCTTTGACCTTTTGTCTCTTCATCTGGTGAAAAATTTACCTTATGGGTTTGTTATGATAATTTAGGAAAGTAACACAATTGAAAAGCACTTTAGAACTTGTAAAATGCCATATAGTTGTTCCCTATTATAAATAGGTAATTAATAATTGTTGCCTTATAAAAATATTACTATTATTTACTTTAGAATATATATACACATGCATGTGTATGTGTATGTATATATATGTGTGTGTATATATATATGTATACATTTACATGTATCTGCACTTGTGTATTTTATATGTTAAGTAATTTGGAGGAATTCACCCATTTGTTTCCCCACAATAACCCTGGACAGTGTTATTTATTTTAGAATATATATATATACATATATATGCGCACACACACACACACGTATGTGTGTGTTTGTATATATATGTGTGTATATACATATTTTTTTTATTTGTAGATATATTTCCAACTGTGTAAATTATGTGTTAAGTAATTTTGAGGAGTTTACCCATTTGTTACCCCACAATAACCCTGGACAGTAGATGCAGAAAGGTCTCTTAACCTCATTGAATAGATTTGTCTTCTTGAAATATACCTTACCTTTGAAGTACTGTTAGGGATTATAGTATATCTAGAATGCAATGGAGGATACAGAGATAAATTCCTTTAAAACTTGATATACAGCATAATTAGGATTAGCACATTTTTCTAAAACTCAAGACAGAGTGTTCTTCATAGCACACATGACGTGCAGGCAGCACCTTTGAGAAGAGAGAGATTCTATGGGCACTAGAAAGTCCTTGTAGAAGGAAGGGTGATTTCTGTCTTTTACTCCCCATTCTTCTTCTCATTGTTTCTAGGAGAGGGGGATGATAGAATGCTTCACAGAGAAGGGGGATAGGTGAATAGGTGAGAAGTTGAGCAGGCACTGCATAGTAGCCCAGGAGCACTTCCCACAGCATGACTAACTTAGCCAACATCTTATAGCTTGTAAAGGATGGAGGTTTTTCTGAGATACCAGCCCAACTGAATGAACAAAATATTCATATGGTGAGGTCCCATTAACTATGATTTTGAGCTTTGTAAATTGGAAGGCAACCTGGGGCCATTAGTCTCCTGGAGCAGGAAAGAACACTCAACAGGACTGTGGGTACAGGACAGTATTGGGGTTCATGGGTTCCTGCTGATTCTTGTTTTGCAGAGAGCAGCAGCCTGCATTCAGCCTGTGTCCATGACAGCACTGTGCACAGCCGGGTCTTTCAGATCTTATACCGGAATGAAGAGGTGCCCATAAACGATGCTGTGGTCTTCCGAGCCCATTTGCTCTTAGACGGTGAAAGGGTAAGTCATGGATCTGCCACCAGCCACAAGTGGCTGTTCCCCTCTCATGGCTGTTCTCTCTCACTGCTAGGTAAATGGTGGAAGAAGCTGGTATGGATTTACTCTGAAATCTGACAGAGATTAGTGCTTTTAGTGCACTCATGCACTTATTTATGTATTCATTGCTTTACTCATTTTTTAAATTCATATATTTACTTGTTCCATGTAGTCTCAAGTGCAAACAGTCTCCATCGACTCACTTACTGGGTCTCTCCTTCCCCTCCTCATTTGCCCAGTTGCGCATCTGTTCAGGCCCTCTGTCAGTGAGTCAATCTGCAGGTGATTTTGAGTAGCTATTTTTTGCAGGGCTCTTTGTGGGTCCCTTGGATAAGGAACAGAACTGGAGAAGGCAGCAGGAGACTCTACCTTGAAAGCGTTGATAATTTAGCAGGAAAACAGATACATAAGCAAACACCTTGGTAGGTGATGTGAGAAATTTTCTCTGTGGAGTTGACAGAGCTGGTGTTCATCAACACTTACACAAAACAGCTGGCTTCAGATGCACATGCTGAATTCACCAGAGACAGAGGAAGGACATCTAATGAAAGGGGAACAGCATCATTGCAAGCCCAGAGCCCTTGGGGGATTCGCTTTATTAGTTGGAAACTTGACTGAAAATTTTCTAGCCATTAGATTAACACATTTCAAAAAAAATCTGAAGCTCACACTTTTGATCTGCCTTTCCCAGCCTCACTTCTTGTACCTGTTGCCACATTCCAGCTGATTTTTTTCCTGCTAGAGTATGCTGAGAATTATACGAAGAGTATTTCTATTTTATGCAGATCTAATTTAGAGCCCCCCTACTTGCAGTCCCCCATGTGGTGTACATGACAACTCCTATTGGGCATCTGTTACCGTACTCCTCTCAGGCTTCTTGGCCTGTTTGTCCACATCTTTTATTATCTAGGTAGTGACCATATTCCCCTGTGTGGCTAAAATTGAAAAGCTGTCTCTCATTTTTTATTCATTAACCCATCCATTCCCTCAAAACTTTATTGAGCACTCACTAAGCACCGACTATGTGCTGGAGGTACAATAGTGAACATGAAACTATCCCTGGCATTTTGGGCTTATATTCTAATATTAGATCAATATATCACAATGTAATTAGATAAATCTATTGTGCATATTCTATCACCAAGCCTTCTCACTGTCACATGCTTAGCTCCCTAATCTCTGAGACACACTCATGAGGGAGATAAGGGTAGGAGTTTGCACCCTCACCTGGAGGTCCTGTGAAGCTACAGTTATACCCAAAGTAGAAGAGACCTCATGATGGTCCTACTGTGTAAGACAGGCTGTTGCCTCATGACAGATACTCAGATAATGAGAATGTGAAGAGCTCAGCACAACCTTCAACACAGACTTCACCCAAAAAGGTTATTCCCTGGAGGACAAGTGACAGGAGAGGCCTTCCAGAGCAGTCAGTGTAGAACTGAGACCCACATGCCAAGGATGATTTAGGCATGCTGCCAGCTCAGGGAGATGTCAGCTCTGGAGGAGAGCACAGTAAGGACAAAGAGCCTGAGGTGGGAATGGCGTTGGGGTGTTTCAGGAAAAGCACTAAGGCTGAGGTGACTTGCACAAACAGGGAGGGAAAAGGAGCAGGAGATGAAGATGGGGAGGGGGAGGCCCAGCATTGTGGGCCATGACAGGGAATTTAGGGCTTATTCTTGGACAATAGAAATCCATTGATTTTGTTAGAAGGGTGCAGTGGCACAATTTTTATTTTAGAATTTTGTCAGCCCTCTCCCAGACAGCAAGCTCTACAAGACCGGATCTCTCTTTGCATCCTGAGTGCCCCAGTGGCCTTAGGACTACATTGTGGATACCTGACATGGAGTGGATGACTTAGTTGTTGAACGAATGAGTTTAATTTGCAATCCCTTATTTTGAGGGCCTTTGCAAACTATTCTTTCCAAATAGAGGTGAGCATCCACAGTGTGCCCTGTTTGATGGCCCTTGGCTCTCCATATCATGCCCAGACCACAGTTGCCTACTTCAATAATACCTCGAGGAACACACATCCCACTCACTGAAGCCTTCAGTTAACCTGACCCTGTCTCCCTTGTGCCATCACAGTGAGCTGCAAATATTTGATCTGTAATCAAAATTTAAAAGAACAAACTGAACTCCTATTAGCCACGCTGGCTAGCTTTTGAATACTTGCCCATTTCCCCCTCCCTGCTGTCCCACCTGGGATGTGCCCCAGGAGACTGGCTGCAAGAACTGCTTGTCAGGGTCACCACCTGCAGGAGTCTGTCCTGCAGACCCTGACTCAGCAATGGATGAATAAAGTGCACCGACCCACAGATGTTATCTTTGCCAATTTGACTGAGTGGTCCAGCCTGCATACAGACTCTCTGGAGAGTACTGTAAAGAAATAGTAGCCGCCGGCCCTGACATGCTGACCTCCCTGGCCGTTATTCAGCACACATTAAATGACAAAAACTCTGGGTCAACACCACTAGAGGTTAAAGATTAAAGGATAGGTTCTGAGCCCTAAAGCAAACACCATTAGTAATATCCCTGGTTGACCTCCCCCGCCCCCCCCCCCCCCCCGAGAAAGCCATCCAGAATGATCAAAGGTTAATTTTAGAAACACATGAGTAAACAAGTTAGTTAGGTAAACTCCCCCACATTCCTTTGTATTTGTGCCCTAATCTCTCTGGCTCCTGCAAGAGACTCTGGCTGCCTTCAGCCAGATTTACTGGAGCTTATGCAAACCCCCCAGGCCTTCCAAGAGGGTTTGTAACTATATTGGGTAACTTTCTCTAATATTTTTCTTTAAATATTTTTGCCACCACCCTGACTGAACTCCCCACAACTACTCAGTCATGTATTTACCTTTTGGTTTCCATTGAGTTCAGCCTATGAGAGCTTCTGCAGGTGACTATAAGAATAATGGGCCCAGAGTGTTCACTCCCCAGGCTCCTTCCCTGCTGGGTTCTGTAGGGTTGGCTGTGTCCAGCGGTGTGCTGGGTCTGCTTATACCAGCTTTTGACAGCCACAGGTATAGACCTCTTTCCAACTCCCTATTTAGTGACTTCACATTCAGAGCTTGAAGTCAATTGTGATGAAAACATTTAGACCAGAGAAACTGTCAATGCTACAATCAGTGTTTTTTTCTTTTTTAATTTTTCTCCAGAGAGCCAGTTGTTAAACCTTTAACACCATACCACTTGTTCCTTCCTTTTTCCAAAGGCCCCAGCTTCAGTCAGGGAAACACACTCCCTGTAGCTTTCTCTCAGTTCTGATAACCACTGCCTCTGCTTGACTCTTCAGGCCTAGGGTGATAAGGAAGTCCTGTAGTTACTGACCTTGAAGAACTGAGCCATTGTTAGTTGGTTTTTCTAAATCTTCCACACACTTTGTAAATCATCCCTTTGATGAACTGTACTTGGAGTCCTCATTTTGAGTGAATCCTCTATTTCCTTCCTGGACTCAAGTTGATATCTTTAGTTTAGGAAACAGTACCCTTAGGTTTCCTAGAGTGGTTAAAAAACAAAACAAAACAAAACAAAACTCCCAGTTAAACAGACTGTAAGCTCAAGGTCCACTTCCCCAAATTCCAATAAGAAAACAGTGCTCCATTTTTTTCTCATGGGCCATTGCCCTTTGGGCTGTTGGGTAGCTCTCTCAAGAGCTACTCTGGCAGAGTGCTTATGGCAAACCAATGATGGAGGCCGGGTTTGGGCATTATTCAGGTATCCTGGCCATTGCTCCATCTTAATTCCATCAGAGAATTGTTCTTGTCCCTGACAACTTAAAGCCTTCAAGTTTTGAGGTTGTCCTTCCCAACCCTCAACCTTAGCTCATGTGAGGTTGTAGCCAGCCTTAGTTCTCAAGTCGAACAGGGAGTCTGTTTCACATTACATGCTGTTTTCTCTTCCTGTCAAATTTCTTATCTCTGTAAGCTAATAATTTATTATTGTATTGGGGGTAATCCATATGGCAGCTAACATTGTCACAGCTGATTGTTATATACAAATCAGGGATAATAAAAGTTAATTGGATATGTCTGTAAACACTGTATATTTGGAATAGATGGATTGACTATTTTCCAGTTAGTGTCAGTCTGCTTATGATAACCAAAACACTGCTTATAGCCAGTTGACCAGAAATTATGTTTATGGATGCTCATAGACATCACTGTGAACAAGACATTTATGAAATGCCTGTTCATCAAACACATGATTCCACATGCTTTCAGAAATTCAGACATGAAGAAGATTCAGTTGTGCAGTGAGGTCACAGATAAGTGCAAGAGTTGACCTTGGACAGAACTAATCATAAGTTAAGGTGGATAAGGAGATGTTGTAATAACAGTTGCAAAGAGTGTGTCTGGAAGTAGTGTATGCATTTTATTTATTTACTCTGTGTAATCCCTCAGATGATTTGGGAAGGCTTACAAAATACATAGAATAGTAAAAAAAAAAAAAAAAAAGCTAACAATGGAATGAGGCAGAATAGAGGAAAAACACCTACAGGAATAAGGCTGAGGCAAATGTAGCAGACCAAAATGCACAAACATCCTCTGAATATTTGCTAATGGTGACCCACACATTGAGTGCTAAGCTCCCAGCAAGCAAAGCAAAGAAGAAGATACAATTATTAACAGTGAAATGCTTACCACTCTGAGGAAGAAGAGGAAAAGATTACAAGTTAAACACATTTTGTGAGTAAGCTTGCATTTTCATAGGCTTAAAAAGGAAAAGCATTTTCCAAAGTGTGACTCCTCAGTGCACCGGCATCACAGCTCCCTGGCAGTACTTGTACAAAATGCAGATTCATAAGCCCATGCCAGACCTAGTGATTCAGACAGAAGTGGGTTTGGATTTTTGGCTAGAAGTGGAGAGGGGGCTGAGTTTTGATAAGTAGAAATGGGCAAGATTTCCACAGTAGGCAGTTAAGAGCTCCTCAGACAGACGATAGCAAGGGCCATGTAAAGCAGGAAAGCAGAAGGCAGATTTGGGGAAGAAAGCATTGTTGCTGATGGGCTAGGAAGTTGCAGGGACACAAAGCTAGAAAGGAAGGCTGAGGACACAGCATGGAGAGCCACAGAGACTCTGCCGGACGTCACGTTTTGCCTTTTCTAAAGGTAGGAGTCTCCTTCAGGACAGAAGGAGGAGACCTGGCATTTAGGAAAGTCAGTCTGGTAATAAGAAATGGGTAATATTTCCTATCTGGTAATAGGAAATGGGGCCCAGGAGACCAAGGACATACAGACAGTTGTTGCTATAGTGCATGGCATGTTTGTGAGCTTCATGGCAGAGGTCGTAACTGTGTGAGTTGAAAGGGTGAGCTGCATGGCCACCAAGTGCAGCCCTTACGACTGGGTTCAAATTGAACATAGGAGATGGCAGGCATCTTATAGAGAGGGATGATAAATGGAAGTTGACTCTAAGATTTGGACATGAAATGGGCTTGGAGTTATCGATAGCCCAGGGTAGTTGGGAGAAGAAAAAGCTTCTACTGGGGAGTGAAAGGAGTTCAGGATGAGTTATAAGAACAACCACAGGATCTTAGCACTAACCGCGTCTTATACCTGTAAAGTATGTGCTGTATGGCAGGCGCTATGCTGATTTCTTTGTCTGGAATATCTTCTTGAATTATTGCAACAGCATGATGAGGTGTTTACTACTCTTGTTTTACATATGTGAGGATACAGTGACTTAAAGAAGGTATTTATCTAAAGTCACACCACCCAGGTGTTGTAGAGCCAGGGTTTGAACCTGGGCAGTCCTATCATAAAGTCTGTGTTTGTGACCAGTATGCAAGACCACTGTGTGATGTTGGTGGAGGAATGGGTCCTTCATGCGGCCAGGTCCCCTAGTAAATTGAAAATGACAGCAATAATAATAGCTAACCTTTGTCAACAAGTTCAATTGTGAACAAAGCTCTTTATGTACACTTTTAAATTTTAGTTCACACAATAACAATGCTTTGCGATTAAGTGTAATTATTTTACTCCCACTTAATGAATGAGAAAACCACAGAGAGGTTGACTGGCCCCAGGTCTCATATATACAAAATGGTAGAACTAGGAGTTGTACACATGTATCTTGATTTCACAAGCTGACCCTCTTAGCCATCAGGCTGTAACAAAGCTCAAGACAGAAGTTAAGAATGGAGGATGAAACAAGAGGGTCACCATTATGAGTTGAAACCAAGCCGTGAGAGAATGTGTAACCTAGAACACATATTTGACCATGGGAAAAGACTGAAGAAAGGGAACCCTTGACAGCGTCTAGGATGTGGGACTCTCACTAGCTGAGTTTGGGAAAATGCCTTTACCACACTGAGCCTCGGTTTCCTCATGTATAAATGCAGGACAGTATTTCCTAACTTCTAGCTTTATCCACATTAAATAAAATAGCATATGTGTTATGTGTACTATTGTTATACATAATAGTATATATATAATGATAGTTTATTGCCTGCCAAATAATAACTCTTTTCTTATATTATTTCTACTAGTTTGCAAAACTGCTTCCTAGTCATGAGAAAATGACCCTTGAGTGGAGATAATGACTAATTGAGATAAGGCAGAATAAAGGAAAATCATATGTGTGTATGTGGGATGTGTGTGTGTGTGTGTGTGTGTGTGTGTGTGTGTGTGTGTGTGTATGTCTTTTTGAAGGGAGAGGCAGGAAGTCAACAGCCAATTATGAAATAAATGTTTAGAAAAGGCAGTGACTTCATTCTGGAATATCTTGCAAATAAGATTCATTGAAGCTTTGTAAAGTCATAGCCCAGCTCAATTGAGCCACAGCTTATCCAGGCCGATGATTTCTCTCCCAGTTCCTAAGGAATTGCAGCAACTTAAAAACTGGAGTTTGCATTGAATTTTCATTACCTAGGCAAACGAGTGTTCAGAAGCTAGTTGGGAAGCTTACTTTGCCAGTCTCCCTTCCTAGTGACAAGAGGCTGGGCTGTATTGCTTTCCTTGTGTTTGAAGCTAGGTTCATGATTATGCAAAACAAAGCTAGGAAAGGAAGTTATTTATAGCACTTGGATTCAGCAAAATGTTAACTTTTAAATGCTTTTTTTAAATAACAAATTTTACACCCTGGAGACCTAAAGATAAATTCCATCTGTATATCTCTTTATGAATTATGCTTAACCAGGAAGACATTTCCAAAGAGATCTTTGGATAAGAGATTTCCATCCCAGGAAGGTGAGGAGATTCTTGCAAAGAAACAAAAAACAAAAAAGGTGGTAATTGGGAAAGAGCTTTATTTATTCCTCAAAGATGGGTTGATACTTTCTATGTAGCAGACACTATTTCTGGAGCAAGGGATTGAGAATGAATTAAGACTAGTCTCTCTCTTCATTATACACAGACTGCTATGGGTACTATGCAAGAAAATAGCCGGGGGCTTTTAGCCACAGGCCAGATCGGTGTCAGTGAATACTGTGAATTCACTGACAAATGGAACAGCAATTACCTGATTCAAACAGTTTCTAAATGCCAGCCCAGCACTCCCAAGTCCAGGGTTTTCTTTTTGTTTTTGTTTTTTTCTGGGGAGGGGGGTTCTTTTCTTTTTTTTAGATGCTGAAAACCCATAATACAAATATGAAATTGCGTGAATTTTAAATGTTTGCAATTTTTTCAAAACATTTTCAAAAATACTATGGGGACTAAACAATACACATCAGAGACACATCAGCAGACAATACCTAGCTCACAGGCTTCAAGGTTGTAACAGCCCCTCCAAAGTCGTAGTAGGCCCAGTTAAATACCAAGATAGACAAGACACAACTGTTGTGGTTACAGACGTAAAGGGCTTCATCCTGCCTGTGAATGAGGCAAGTCCTACCACAGGTGTGCAGAACTGACTTGGGTTGACCTCTGAGTAGAGGTGGTGGCATGATCTGGTATTTAGCAAGTAACTGCCCCTTAAGTTGGGGGTGATGTGAGAAAAGGAGAACTAGGGGTACTATCTTCCAGGTGTATGTGAGAAGCTGGCAGGAAAAATAAAGATTCCCGTGTTTAAAAAGTATGTTTTTTTTCTTAAAGCAAAGGATAAAGGGCCATGGGTAGGACATAAAATGCCAGTATCCTAAAGTCTAAATGGTTACATACAATGGATTTCAAGGCAAAAATGAAGAAGCTGCTTTCTTAGGAAGCTGAGACACCTGAAGAAGTGACTACTTCCCCAAACATCAGCTTCCTCTGCACACGTGGGCAATGGTGCCTGCCCTGAGAGGACGCCGAGGGTTAGAGATGACAGTGCTCAGACTTACTCCCTTTGCTAGCCAAGTGGAATTTCACTGTGAGCTCACTGCTCCCTGCTTCCCAACGCAGGTGCTACAGAAGACTTCACTCTTGCCCCAAATGGGATTCCAGATGAAATCCAAATGAGACTCTCAAAAGTCCTGCATAAGGAAATTTGTTAAGCATTCTTTTTTTTTTTTCAAATTGGCTTTTCCCAAACTGGCTATGTAAGTTCCTTCAGTTTTCTTTTTGTGAAATACTCCCACATATCCTGTTCACCCGGAACTCTGTGGAACATGCATGGAAATTCTGCTTTAAGCATAAATGGTATTGATTTTTGGACAAGACAGTGTTACTCTGCTTTGGGAAACAGACCAGCTAAGTATTTCATTTGGACAAGATTTGGCTCCTGAAATCCATTCGACTTTGTTTCTTTTGCAGGTGGAAGATGCGCTGAGTGAGGTAGAGTTCCAGCTCAAGGTGGATCTGCACTTCACGGACAGCGAACAGCAGTGAGTGTCATGGAAACTATTGAATTGTATTAGCACCATGCTCTCCTCCTCCTTTCCCCACTCCTGGGATAGCCTCATGGCCATGAACCTCAGAAGTTCTCTCAGACAAGCTTCTCCTGATAAGCTGCCATGCCCCTTACTCAGGGGTGCAGGCTAAGAAAGTCTGTGGTTATTTCAAACCACATGCAGGCAGCTCGAAGGCATACACAGAAGTCTAATATACACAGAAATCCCATAACTTGTTGGCGTTATTAACTGGCCCCTTCTCATGACTGACACCTTCACACGTCTTATGATGTGATATTAACTGGGGGTTTTGGATTAACGACTGTATGAGGCAACAAATGGCAAATCCCCTTCTGAGTCAAAGGAGATTCTTCCAGGATTCTACATCTTTGGGCTACATATCTATTACTATGTTTCAGCTCTGAAACATGAAACTCCACTTATGTAAAACCTGCTCGTTAAATAAGCAGGAGGCAACTTTCTTCTTCTCATAACTGCTTCCTTCCAGTTTGTTCTGTGGCCTTTTCTTCCTACCCTGGCTGAACTGTCAGAACACTAAGCTGGGATATTTCAGGTAATAAGCAAATCATCCTTTTTTAGGTAAGGAACGTACAGTGAAGTGTAACATCAGAACTCTAAACCTCATCCATTGTATAACTTCTTTCTGTTGCTCCCTTTCTCTACTTCACCTCCAGATCCAGACTTTCCTAGGAGAGGAAACTCCCAATGTAGGAACAGGGCATGATGGGGAGCTTCATATCCCCCCTTCTCTTCCCCCACTGCAGTTTGCAGGCTTTGCAGGGTCAGACACAGTAAGGAGGGAGACAGTGAAGGAAAGAGCAGGGATTCATTTGTAAGTAGGATCATCTTATGGTAAACTCTGAATTGCCCTTAGGATGTTCTTGTGAATTCCTTAGAGATATGCTCCTTAGGTACCGCAGACCAGACTCTCACCCAGCCCCATCCCTGCAGTTATCTGATGTAGTGATGCTTCACAAGAGGCCGGGTGACTCATTCCTTGCAGGAAGCTTTTGGGGTGGACACTTTCCCAAAGCACGCACATCTGGCCCATGGGAAATGGACATAGGCACTTTAACCCCCATTCCACATATGTGGAAGCCTCCTCTGTAAAGTCTGCTCACTCTTCTTTAGACCAATCCCACCACCCTCAGCTTCTTTCCTGATGGCCTTTGCAGAATGAGTTGAGCACCAGAAACTGCATTTGCACTGTTCTAGGGGACACAGGACAGTTTCCCTTGAAGACCTCCTCCCTCGGCTTAGGCAAAGGGAGGAAACGCCTTCCCCCTCCATTCTGTTAGCAGAATCTCAGCACATACTGATCACTATCTGCATATTAAAGTCAATTCTCACTTCTGGTCTCTGTAACCTCTCCAACAAATGTTTTCCCTTTTCCTTTGGAGAATGGGGAATGGGGAAGCTGATGAGCCAATGCTGGCAGAACTGTTTCCCCCATCCCTTCAAAGTTCAGACTTGGCCAGCGGTGGTGGCTCATGTCTGTCATCCCAGCACTTTGGCAGGCTGAGGTGGAAAGATTGCTTGAGCCCAGGAGTTCAAGGTTACAGTGCATCATGACTGCACCGCTGCACTCCAGCCTGAGTGACAGAGTAAGACCCTTTCTCAAAAAAAAAAGGTCAGATTCCTTCTCAGAACTCCTTCCCCCTTCCTCAAGGACTGTCCTATCTCCTAAATATGTCTAATCCATAATGAGACTGTTCATAACATGAGGAGTTGAGTCTGAGGGGATTTGAATGAAAGATGGATGTCTGCTGAAGGGTCAGGGAATTGATTGTGTCTGGGCATTGAGAAGGGGGCATCCACTGATGTGAAGCCCATCTTGCCTGGTCCCTGGGCTGGCAGGATTATCTGCCCATGATCCTGCCACAGTCTGGGTTCAACTTCACAGATGTCTCACTTTTGCCTCTATCTGGACCACAGCCCTGTGGCCACCTGCTTTCTCACCACATCTGCTTTCTCCTTAGCAGTGTAGTGCAGAGACTTGAGGAATCCTACCTGCTTCACACCGTTGCAAGGACTTGTTCCAGCACCATACGAAACTCAGAAGCCGTAAGAGTGGCTGGCCTTCGTCCTAAGCTATAAACTCAGAAGTAAAGCCCTGCCTTTATTGTGCTCCTATTTTTGCCTAACCATCTGGGGTTTCTGTCATTAATGCCTCCAGTAACCCAGCCCTACTCTATCACTCTGTTCCACTTCATTCCGAGACATTCATTCATAGCTCTATGGTAGACATTTCCACTTCATCACAGAACCCTGCTGCTAACTCCAAGCTCAGCCTAGAAATCAGCCTCCAACCTGCCCTCTATGTGATAAGCCATAGTATACACAGTAAATGAGACCTTCTGTTCAGCAAAACAGTAGTTAATGGAGAGCCTGTATACAGGAGATTGGTTTAATCAAAGTGCATAACCCTCAGCAACCTAGACTCTGTACTCATCAACTCTAAAACATTGGGAAAGTCCCCCACACTTGCATAAATCTCAGTAGCTTCAGTTACAAGATCGATATCACTATAGAATACGTAGCTCATAGGTCTGTTTGATGATTAAGAGAGACAATATGTGTAACAGGCCAAGTGTACAACCTGTTGAATAAATGTCTTCTTCCTCTTTATGCCTTCCTAGGTGGAAGTGAGGCCAGGTTTCAATGTGTTCCTTCCACTCTCAAGCACTTAATAATAATCAGAGCAAGAGTTTTCATGAAATATGATTAGCTACAAGAAACAGGAAGCCAGAGGCTGGGGAAGATTAAAAATGCCACATTTTTTAATTTTCATAAATTGAGTTTAAGGATGACAAGGCATCTGTGGCATATCCTGGGGTGGACATTAGGCTCTGAAACATGACCATGTCATCTGCCTTCCTTAGTATCACGTAGGCCTGGGTGGGAACAAAATGGAGACGCAGAGCCTCTCGTGTCAGGGACAGAAGAGCTCGTGAAATTTTTCTTGTCTAGCGGCTCTCCAATGCAGGCTGTAGGATTCTGACCCTTGGAGACATGTGGCCATGCCCAGAGACATGTTCGGTTGTCACAGCTGGGTAGGATGGTTCAGGGGAGATGTGGGCACGATAAAGGCGGGGCTTCACTTCTGAGTTTATAGATCAGGAAGAAGGCCAACCTCTTCTAGGACCTTAGAACAAGTCCCAGGAGTGGTGTGAAGCAGACAGGACTGTCACAGTTTGATACTGTCATCTAGTGAGTCGAGGCCAGAGATGCTGCTGCACATTGTATAGTGTACAATCAGCACCACCCCCTCCCACCGCAAGAAAGCACTATGCAGTCCCCAGAGTCAATGTTGTAAGCTGGCTGAGGAAACCCTCCTTTATTCTAACCTCATATTTGTACTTGTTACTCTGCAAAGATCCGTAAGAACCTGTTTGCACAGGGCTGGGGAGCTCATTCCTTCACGTCATAGCCCATTCTGCCCTGAATAGTTCTGCTGATCGGGAAATCCTTCTTCAAGGAACAGTTCATCCATATGCATCTGTCCTCAGTTGACTTCAGTTTTATTTCTTGTAGCCACCCAGAGAAATCCCAAGTCTGGATGTCAGTTCAGATAAGAAAACTTCTTGGTCGGGCATGGTGGCTCACACCTGTAATTCCAGCAGTTTGGTAGGCCGGGGCCGGAGGATCACTTGAGGTCAGGAGTTCGAGACCAGCCTGACCAACATGGTGAAACCACGTATCTACTAAAAAATACAAAAATTAGCTGGGCCTGCTGGCACACACTTGTAATCCCAGCTACTTGGAAGGCTGAGGTGGGAGGATTGCTTGAACCCAGGAAGCAGAGATTGCAGTAAGCTGAGATTGTGCCAGTGCACTCCAGCCTAGCAGCCTGGGTGGCAGAGTGAGACTCCATCTCAAAAAAATAAAATAAAAAAGAAACTTTGTTTATGTCATCTCCAGGTTAAATACCAGGGCTCTTTCTGTGTGGGTTTTTTGTTTGTTTAATTTTTTTTTTTTTTTTTTTTTTGCTTTAGTTTCCTTATAAGAACTCAGACATTCTCCTGTCAATGCAATGGATTTTATCACCATCACTTCAGAGGTTAGAGACCTCCCTGCACCACTACCAGGAACTAAGTTTTATCTCCATCTTGGAGATGTCTATTTCAGAGCTCAGGAGAACTACCGCCTCTTCATTCTTAATTCTTTACTCTTACTAATGTGGCTTAAATTATTGTTAACATTTTTGACATCTTTGCTGCACTGCTATGTATTTAACCTCCTGTTGTTCAAGCCCTAGGGATATATCTGCGATTCATAGGAACCTGTGTCTGACTGGATTCAAAGTAATATTGAGCAATAACTCAGAAAGAGCTCTGAATCAGGAAGATCTGGTCCAAGATGACATTTTTGCCTTGTGGCTTTAATTAACTCGTGTTGGCTTTACTTCCTTTTCTACTGACAGAATAATGCCAGTAAATATTTCCTATGATTGGGAAAAGTACATGTTCAGTTCATAATAAGCTCTCAATAAATTGTAGTCAGAATTAAAATGAATATAAATATTAACACCTTGCTGAGATTCATGGAGTGGACCCCTCACCCTCTCCCCATGAGGTTTCTTTCTGTTACAAGGGGACCATTATTTATATTCAATCTATGGAGTCGCCCTGAGCTCCAGTGATTTAGCTGGCTCTTTCACTTGTCCTTCATTTGTACACAAGCAACAGGGGTCTCGAGGAAGCAAAGCCCATGGTGCTGTGTCTGGAGAGGCTGCTCCCTTCATCCCACCCTTTCCATGCTTAATTTCCTTATCTGTGGATGGAGGACGAGCATTTCCTCACTGCTCTCCTCATGAAAGATGTCCCTTCCAGGTTTCCCTTGTGATCTGCTTCAGAGAAATTTGCACAGCCCAAATGACTGGTTCTCAGGGTTTGAGATTAGTGCTGGGTCCTCCTGGGGGCTCACATGGCTCCAGGTTTTATTTAAGTAACAAGCAATCTTCCTTTTATCACCAAAGATGCTGCTGGGCCTTGTGTGCCAGTTGATTTCATCTCTTAGACTCAGATACATGTCAGTTAAAAATCCTGGAGCAGACATTGGGGAATCCTTGATGAAACTAGTCAGACTATTTAACCATTGTGCTTTGGGGGTCATTCATTCTTTTGTTCGTTCCGTCAGTCAGTTGTTCATTTTAATACATAGTTATGTTCTCAATATGTGCCAGATTCTAGGCTAGGTATTGGGAATATAAAGATGCATTAGTCATAGTCCCTGGTCTTAAGAGGTAAGAATCTATTAGAAAACACAGGCTTACACAGTCAGTGCAGCATGATGAAGAGAGCACTGGACACCTGGACATCTGTGGGGAAAATGAAAAAATAAGTGGGAAAAGCAGGCTTTAGTGTTTACGAGAGTCTTGAAAAGCTAGTCTGGGTTTCTTATTCATCACTGACAGGTGAGCTTGATGTCCATGACAGTGGAGCATGTCACCAGATCTGTTGTGTAGCAGCTATGTGATATCTAGTGGTACCTCTGAGCCCTGGTTTTCTCATCTGCCAATGATGGAAAAAATGATTTCTACCAGACAGAGCATTTGCAGGATTGAATAAGACAATGTATGCACAGTGCTTGGCTCATGGAGAGGCTTAATACAGATCTGCTTGGATGACAGCAGGGGCAACCCACCATTTCTCACATGCACTCACATGCTTGCCTTCTAGGTTGAGGGATGTGGCTGGGGCACCGATGGTAAGCAGCCGCACACTTGGCTTGCACTTCCACCCCCGGAATGGTCTGCACCACCAGGTCCCCGTCATGTTCGACTATTTCCACCTGTCTGTGATCTCAGTGACCATCCACGCTTCCCTGGTGGCTCTGCAGCAGCCCTTGATCAGGTATGAAATTCGGAGACAGCCCTGATATGTGGGAGCTTCCTTCCATCTCAGGTGTGGTGGAGGGGCAGGGAGTTTTCCAGGAGAGAACAGCACAGGCAAGGGAGTTTCTGTAAGACTGTAGGTTTAAGCTTTGAGCCTCACTGAGGAGCATGAGAGAGAGGAAGGAGAGGTTCCCACGGGAAGACTGGTGTGGGATCCAGAAGTCGAAAACCTGCAAACTATGGCTGATACCAGGAAGGCTTGGAGTCTGGCGTCACATTTTTCTAACTGTGCCTTCCTTGAGAAATCACCTCATGTTTCTGAGCCACATAATTGTCTCTACAACAGGAACACTAATGCGTATCCCATCTACGTAAGACTTCAGTGAGTCTCAAATGAAGATGGTGCCAGGTACATGGTAGGGGCTTAGTTTTCTGTTTCTCCCCCCAAGTGGTTATTTCTTCAAATGCAGACAGTCCATTCATATGGGTTTTTTGTTTGCTTTTTTTGTTTGTTTGACAGAGTCTCACCCTTGTTGCCCAGGCTGGAGTGCAATAGTGCAATCTTGGCTCACTGCAACCTCCAGTTCCTGGGCTCAAACAATTCTGCCTCAGCCTCCCAAGTAGCTGGGATTACAGGCGCATGCCACCACGCACAGCTAATTTTTGTATTTTTTAGTACAGACAGGGTTTCACCATGTTGGTCACGCTGGTCTTAAACTCCTGACCTCAGGTGATCCACCCTCCTTGGCCTCTCAGTGGTAGAATTACAGGTGTGAGCCACCGTGCCCAGCCCATTCATATGGTTTGACTCCTTCAGTGAATTTTTCCAGAACATGTTCAAGATCCTGCAAAGCACTGAGGTTATATGAATGCCCTAAGTGGAGGGACAGAACTGACAGCAGCTAGCACATTGTTCTGTGCTCACCTGTCTTTCTACTTACTCCCAGCATGGCCAGATAGGTGCATCATATCATTTCAAAACATTACACATGGGCAAAAGTTGCACGTGTGCAATGTTTATGCATAGAAAGTTGCAGCATGGAGTTTCTGATAGGGATGTTTCCTAATTCCCCTTTATGAATGGCTTCTCAGTGCTGAGAGTTTTAGGAGTGCATACGCAGGAGACTTGAATTTTCACTACGTTTGCTGTTTCTGTCCTGAAGCCCCTGTGCTCTGCTGGGGTCAGAGAGTAGGAAATGAGTTACCCAATCTGAGCCATGCAACATGACCAGGAACTGCTGCCCCTAGAGGTGGGATCCAGTGACCACACCCATTTGCTGGATTCCTATCCTGGCTCCATTATTCTTTTATTCAATGGGTATTTACTGGGGGCCTGCTGTGCTCTAGGAAAAGTGTAAGGGAATATGCAGTACATCCTACTATGGAATATAAAGATACTTTGGAATAGATGTTTTCCTCAATGGGTTCACAGTCCAAAGAAGTGGACCCATTTGCATATATGAAATTATAATATGGTAAATGCTGTTGTGGTAGAGTTTGGTAGAAAATGTTACAAGATTCACAGTCATAAGAACAGAGGACAGCAGACCTGACCTTGGGAAGTGACAGGAGACGTAGAATCCAGAAAGCAGCAAAGAGTACTAGCATCATGTGAAGAATATTCCCAAAGGATATTCCCTAGCTTCTAACACACTGCAGGGCTTAGCAAATCACATCCTCAAGGCAGAAGTGAGGGATGATCTGTCTGCCCTCCACGAGGTAAGGCTAGCGAGGTCAGGTTCTGGGATTCGCAGGCTGTCTCTGCAGAAGATGAGGCAACAGAAGGTGACAGACAGCCTGGGGTAGGGAGGGCAGAGCTTCCTGCAAGGGGTTCTAGGGCCCTGGGATCAAATTGTTCTTCATCAGCTGGTGTCAAGACCATATTACTGTCTAGCCCTACCACTTACTTTTTGGAGATCCTTGGATAGGTCACTTAATTTTTCTAGCATCTTTTTCAACATATAAGTAAATGAATTAGTCAAATTATTTTTCATTTATTATTATTATTATTATTATTTTAGACAGGGTCTTACTCTGTGTGTCACCCAGGCTGGGGTACAGTGACATAGATTCAACTTACTGCAACCTCTGCCACCTGGGCTCAAGTGATCTCCTGCCTCAGCCCCCCAAGTAACTGAGACTACAGGCCACCATGCCCGGCTAATTTTTGTAATTTTGCAGAGATGGGGTTTCACCATGTTGCCCAATCTGGTCTCAAACTCCTGAGGTCAAGCAGTTCAACTGCCTCAGCCTCCCAAAGTCCTAGGATTAAGTGTTAGCCCCTGCACTTGGCCAAAATTTTTTAAAAATGAGATGCGATACTAACATGACAGGGATGATGGGGGGTGCAATGGGATGAAGTATATAGTGCTGCACATGGCGAAACATACTTGCTTCAACGTGGGTGTCACTAAGCTTTAGCCACTTCTAGAGCGGCCATGTCTGGAAGCTCTGAGATAAATAGATCAAGTCTGGCATCATTAGAGTCTCGGAGTCTGGCAGAAACACACACAGACAGTGAACTCTAATTCAGAACAATACCTGTTAAACGAGGGGTGTGGGAGCCCAGCATAGGGTAGGAATTAAAGGGATGGTTTTTGGGATTAGACAGACCCATGTTACAAATCTGAGCCCCTGGTTGTTAACTCTGTTAGCTTGAGCATGTGAGTTTCAGTTTCAGTATATACCAGAAAGCTTTTAGAAGGATTAAATGAGACTGTACGTGTAAAACTCTTGGCCATTCATTCAGTTGATTAATATTTAGCATCTCCCATATTCCAAGCCCTCACCTAGGCCTCATGTGTAGCACTTAATAAGCATTTAATGAATGGTATGTAACCTTTAGCACAGGAAAGAAGCCATTCTGCTTCAGGGACATGAGATAAATTTTTCCAGAAGAAACAGCCTTTGTGCTACACTGAGGGGATAAGAGACTGTGAGAGTGAAAAGTGAATTTGGGATGGTAAATTGGAGTTATAGTTTAATACAGCTATTAATGGCACATTAAGGAATTGAGAATTTGTTTATTGTATAAAAAATAGGCACTGAAGATTTTGAGCAGGAGAGTTACCTGGTAAGATCTATTGTTTTGTAAAGACTCCAGCAGCTGTGAGTTGGTTAGACTGGAAGTTACATCAGATTGGAGGCTGGTTTGGTGATGCAAAGTGTTTATGCCAACTGAAAAGGCAGAGAGCAGGTGTATTAGTCTGTTCTCACTCTGCTATAAAGAAATAAACTGAGACTGGGTTATGTATAAAGGAATGAGGTTTAACTGACTCAGTTCCACAGGGGTGGGGAGGCCTCATGGTGGAGGGGGGAAGCAAACATGTCCTTCTTTACGTGGCAGCATCAAAGTGAAATGCTGAGCAAAAGGGGGCAAAGCCCCTTATAAAACCATCAGATCTTTTGGGCACTCACTCATCACAAGAACAGCATGGAGATGACTGCCCTCATGAATCAGTTACCTCCCACTGGGTCCCTCCCAATTCAAGATGAGTTTTGGGTGGAGACACAGCCAAACCATATCATTCCTCTCTGGCCCCTCCCAAATCTCATGTCCTCACAGTTCAAAACATGATCATGCCTTTCCAACAGTCCTCCAAAGTCTTAATTCATTCTGGCATTAACCCAAAAGTCCAAATCCAAAGTCTCATGCTGAGACAAGGCAAGTCCCTCTGCCTATGAACCTGCAAAATCGAAAGCAAGTTTGTTATTTCCAGATACCATGGGGGTACAGGCATTTGGTAAATACATCTATTACAAATGGGAGAAGATGGCCAAAACAAAGGGGTTACAAGTCCAGTTACTAAATCTTAAAACTCCAAAATAATCTCCTTTGACTCCATGTCTTACATCCAGGTCATGCTGATGCAAGAGGTGGGCACCCATGGCCTTGGGCAGCTCTGTGCCTTGACTTTGCAGGGTATAGCCTCTCTACCAGCTGCTTTCACGGGCTGGCTTTGAGTGTGGCTCTTACAGGTGCATGGAGCAAGCTATTGGTGGAGCTACCATTCTGGGGTCTGGAATATGGTGGCTCTCTTCTCATAGCTCCATTAGGCAGTGGCCCAATGGGGACTCTGTGTGGGGGTTCTGACCCTACATTTCCCTTCTGCACTGCCCTAGCAGAGATTCTCCATGAGGGCTCTGCTCTTGCAACAAAATTCTGCCTGGACATCCAGGAGTTTCCATATATCCTCTGAAATCTAGGCAGAGATTCCCAAACCTCAATTCTTGACTTCTGTGCACCTGCAGACTCAACACCAAGTGGAAGATGCCAAGGCTTGAGGCTTGCACCTGCATGCTCAGCTGTACCTTGGCCCCTTTTAGCCACAGCTGGAGCAGCTGGGACATAGGGCACCAAGTCCCTAGGCTGCACACAACAAGGGGGTCTTGGGCCCAGGCCCACAAAACCATTTTTTCCTTCTGAACCTCTGGGCCTGTGATGGAAGGGGCTGCCATGAAGGTCTGTGACATGCCCTGGAGACATTTTCCTCATTTCTTTGGTAATTAGCATTGAGCCTTTCATCACTTATGCAAATTTCTGCAGCAGGCTTGAATTTCTTTCCAGAAAATGGGTTTTACTTTTCTATTGCATCATCAGGCTGCAAGTTTTCCAAACTTTTATATTCTGCTCCCTCTTGAACACTTTGCCATTTGGAAATTTCTTCCACCAGATACCCTAAATTATTCCTCTCAAGTTCAAAATTCCACGTATCTCTAGGGCAGGAGCAAAATGCTGCCAGTCTCTTTGCTAAAGCATAGCAAGAATTACCTTTATTCCAGTTCCCAAGAAGTTCCTGATCTCCATCTGAAACACCTCAGCCTGGACTTCATTGTCCATATCACCATCAGCAATTTAGTTAAAGCCATTCAACATGTCTCTAGGAAGTTTCAAACTCTTTCACATCTTCCTGTTCTTCTGAGCCCTCCTATTCTCTAGGAAATTCCAAACTTTCCCACATTTTTCCTGTCTTCTTCTGAGCCCTCCAAACTATTCTAACCTCTGGCTGTTATCCAGTTCCAAAGTCACTTCCCTGTTTTTTGGATATCCTTACAGCAGCACCCTACTCTATTTGGTACCAGTTTACTGTATTAGTCCATTCTTATGCTGCTATGAAGAAATACCCAAGACTGGGTAATTAATAAAGAAAAGAGGTTTAATTGACTCACAGTTCTGCAGGGCTGAGGTGGCCTCAGGAAACTTACAATCATAGTGGAAGGAGAAGCAAACATGTCCTTTCATGGTGGCAGCAAGAAAAGTGCTGAACAAATGGGGGAAAGCCCATTATAAAACCATCAGATCTCATGAGACCTCATTCAATATCAGGAGAACAGCATGGAGGTAACCACCCCCATGAGTCAATTACCTCCCACTGGGTCACTCCCACAACATGTGGGTATCATGAAAACTACAATTCAAGATGAAAATTTGGGTGGGGACACAGCAAAACCATATCAGCAGGCTTCACTCTCCTTTTATAATGGGGGCCCTGATACTATTCTAATGAAAATTTGGTTATCTTAGAAATCTTAATAAAATGTTTAAACTTCTGACAGAAAGAATCTCTTGCAAGTTTATCTCCAGCAATCTTGCTGGAGTGAAATACAGATAGAAATTCACAGTAAGGTCTTAAACTTCTCCAGGGATGGGGGTAAAAATAGAACTGTCTTCTATCCTCTGGATTTTGCAGGAAGAACTTCTATCAGTTGCATCACAGCATCTGGGAGCAAAAGGAAACCTTTAAGGTTGTGGGAAATACCTGTCAAAAGCACTAGCTTTTCTAGAAAAGCAGTTTTTCGCAGCATCAGTTAAGTCCAATCATCATGAAACAGGTGTGAAATTAACATTTAACCTCCAAAACCCCTTAGCCTTTACTAAAACAAGATGAAGCAGAGAGTCCAATTTTTAACCCCCAAATGGATATAACTGGATTTCACTTGAGGGATTCAGATCCAGCAGAAAAGCTAATTAAGACCACCCTTAAGTAAATAACAAGTTATTTTAGTTATTAATTTGCAGTCTGTCCAGTGAACGTGCCAGGAGTATCTACATACACACTTTCTACTTTTCTTCTGGAATGTTCCTCTATCCATCTTTTAGCTAAATTATGGAGTCGCTTCAGCTTGCAATCCAAAACAAATCAGAATAATGATTCTATTTTATTATATGTGTGGCGTTAGCAACATAACAGCTCCTAGCATTGATGGAAGCCTTGTGGCTTGCCAGATGCTGTACTGGATGCTGTCCCTGGCTTATCCCCTAGTGGACCCCCCACAACCACCAAATGACTACAGGGCTGTTATCCAACCTTCTGACAGGGGGGAAGCAGAGGTAGGGAGATTAAAAACTTGCTTCAGGTCACACAGCCTTTAGGGAGTTGAACCCTGAGAGGCTGACTTTATTGCCTCCTCACTGCTTGACCGTACTCTAAGGATCATCTCTGGATACATTCTTTTCACCTCATTTGTCACATAAATTGCTCTCCTGCACACACTGGCCTGAGTTTTCCTCCATTATATTACATCTATTGGTTTGCATCGCTCTCTAGACAAATGTCTTTAAGGTGAAGGCTGTGCCTCAATAATCTTACCACCCTAGCACCTAACCCACTGCCTGGTATATGGTATGGGCCTAATAAATATTTGAGTAAGTGAATTAAACAGAAATACAATGCTAAATTTATGTTCCTGTCACTGTGGAATCTGTCTCTTGGACTCAGTCCTTCCACAAATATTTCTTGAGTACCCATAGTGAAGATGGTGAAGATGATGCTCCCTGGGGCTATTTATTGTTAAGATGCTCCTTACCATCAGAGACTTTAACTCGTACTAAGGGGCTAAAAGATGCCTAGAAAATACTACCCACGGCTAGGCATGGTGGCTCACACCTGTAATCCCAGCATTTTGGGAGGCCAAGGTGGGCAGATCACGAGGTCAGGAGTTCGAGACCAGCCTGGCCAATATGGCGAAACCCCATCTCTACTAAAAAAAAGAAAATACAAAAATTAGCTGAGCATACTGGACTGCACCTGTAGTCCCAGTTACTCAGGAAGCTGAGGCAGGAGAATTGATTGGACCCAGGAGGCAGAGGTTGCAGTGAGCCGAGATCGCACCACTGTACTCCAGCCTGGGCAACAGAGTAAGACTCCATCTCAAAAAACAAACAAACAAACAAAAAAAGAAAATAGTATCCACAATATGACAAAACATTCATTAGAAATTGAATAGATCTTAAAAGATTAATATGAATATAAGTAAACTTTATTGATATATCAATTGATGAAAATCAAATAGGTAAAGATAGAGGAAGATGATCATAAACTCAAGAATGATAAATTTGAATAATCACACAACTTTTCCTAATCTCCTTTGATCCTTTAGTTAATCATTGCCATAACAATATGTCCATTAACCTTTACAATGAATCGCAGAGCTGGGCAGGAACTGCACATTGTGAGCTGGGCAGCTTCCAGTCTTCCCAATTAGCATTGACATAGCGAGTGCTTTCCGTCTTAGGACAGTCTTTCACATCATATTAGACTCTTGTGCGAATCATGGAAGTAGATGTTTTATGCTTTTCCACAGAAGAAAAGAGGTCCAGAAAGGGAGGAAGGGGTGGAAGGAGAGAGACAGGACTCAGACCTTGTCCCGTCAGAGTTGCCCCTGAAGATTCCATGCCCATGCCACCTTCCCCTGTAGTGATATAAGCTTGGAGCTCTGCTTCAGTGTTTCTTACAGGTGTGTTGGCATTTAGGGTGGGCATTTACTTGCACACATTGTAGGATGTGTGTCACCTTTGACTTTCAAGTCTACGTGCCAGTTGCACCCTCTTTATCATCAAGACATCCAAAAATGTCATATGCAAATACCCCCTAGGGGTGAACTACTCCTAAATGACTTACCCCAAAGGCTTCACAGGAATACCCCCTCAAAGGGGCTGAGTTAATGGCACCATCATTTTCTTTACCTCCTTTTTCATCCTTTCAATTCTCTTTTGTTTAGTTTTACTCGCCCAGGAAGAGGCTCTTGGCTTGGTAAAGGTGGCCCAGACACCGGACAAGAACAGTCTATCATTTCTCTGGAAAACTTGGTCTTTGGAGCTGGATACTGCAAGCCAACTTCCTCAGAGGTAAGGTCTCCATGGGGCAGTTGCTTCAAAACCTTCAAACTTCACTTTGCAGAGTGCATGTTCTGTGAGGTTCATGCTTCTTTGAAACATCCCCTTCAGAGATTTTTGCTTATTTGACTCTTCCTTTCACCATCTTTCCACCCCTTCTTTTTACCACTACAACCTCTATCAAACATATTTCTAAGGCCAAGCCCTGGGGTAGATACAGGGAATATGGTCTTCATATGATCCTTCTTATTTGTGGTCCCTTGGAAGAATATGGTTCTCTGGAGGTCAGGAGGCTGTGCTGTGAGGGGACCACTCAGACTGTGTGATAACATTCAAAGCGGAGCATCAAAACCATGCCTGGTTTCAAAACCTGGCTCTCACTTTTGTTTGTGCCCTCTCTGAACGTCAGTTTTCCCACCTATAGAGTGGGCTCCCTAATAGCTAATGATCTCATGGAGTGTTATATGTACCCAATGTTGTAATAAATGTGAAGCTCCTAGTCCAGTGCCCAATACTCACTAGCTGCTCAGTAAATACATATATCCTGTCCTTCCCCTTGTTCTTTTATCCCAGGAAACATCCCTTATTCCTTGTGATGTGCAGGGGTTCAACCACACAGGGTATGACTCTGAGCATATTTCTCCTGAGCCAGTATGTGCTGTGTATTCATTAGCAGCCTACTCACAGATAATCAGCCACATTTTTCAGGGTTCTCCGGAGAAACAGGACCAATACAGCCAATAGGATACACACACACACACACACACACACACACACACACACACACACACACACACACACGAAGAGATTTATCATAAGCAATTGACTCACATGATTTTGGAGGCTGAGAAACCCCCAGATATCCAGTCAGCAAGCTGGAGACCCAAGAGAGCAGATCATATAGTTCCAGTCCAAGGCTAAAGGCCTCAGAACCAGGAAAGCTAGTGGTATAAGATCCATTCCAAATCAAGTCCAAATGCAGGAGAAAACATGTCCCAGATCAAAGACATTAAATAAGAGAGACACAGTTTTCTCTCACTCAGCCTTTTTGTCTTATTCCAGCCCTCAATGATTGGATGAGGCCCATTCATGTTGGAGAGGGCTATCTGCTTTATTCAGTTGACCGGTTCATCCAGACATACTCTCACAGGATTGTCCAGAATGTTTAAAACATCTGGGCACCGTGCGGCCCAATCAAATTGACACATAAAAGTAATCATCACACTAATAGTACCCATCACTACTAATTTCTGAGTAGCCCATAATATGAGTGCGATAAACTCTTCATGCCCAGTCAGCCCCCCAAAAGAGGTTCTCTGTCTTCCTATACAATCAAGCTCTGTGCACAGACTATTCAGAATATTAGGTAATGCACTCAGCTAGCTATCCTCTGATGTCATCTTTGCTAGCTCCAAGGCCCAGCCATGAGGTCTGGCTGCAAAAGCTGCCCAAGGCATATCTTCATCTGGTCCAAGCTGCTGTGTCACATGTGCTTATAGTCCAGAGAAGCAAAGAAAAGAGTTGCCAAGACCCTGCTGAGGGGACCTGAAGCCAGACTGGGACTCTGTGCCATGGAAAGAGCAGGTTTTAGAGTCAAATAAGACCAGTTTGAGGGGTAGACTCCAGTGACTGGAGATGCAGGACTTGTCAACCACTCAGCTTCTCAGAACCCAGTGTCCTTAGCACTGACAGGGCCCAGCAGATAGGAACTGAATGAGTAAGAAAGTGAGTAGAAGGCAGTGAGCCCTGTAGCATGAGAAGTCGTTAGGCTGTCCCTGCTGCCAGTCCTTTGCTACAGGACCATCCCTGAGGCAGAGCCCTCTGTGGTCGGCTGAAACCTCTGCTGTGACTACACCACAGTTCAGCTTCTCCCCTCTGTCCAGTCTTCCTTCCTTCACCTCCCCACATGGGCTGACCCCCAGAGTTTCAGTAGACGCCATGTGGGCACTGAAGAGCTGCAGAGCCAAGGCTGGTCCTCAGAGCCTCAGGAGATCGACTGCCTGAAAATCTTCCACTCAAACTCTGTTTTCCGGGTAATGTGGCCTGGACATTAGGAAATGTCCGCGGTCACAGATCAATTCAAAACACTTTCAACACTCATCTCCCAAGCCAGAAGCCTTTGCTAAGGCTGCCACAGGAGCATATGAAAATGATTACGAGAGAGTTTCTGTTCAAAGGCACTCTGACATGCAACTCCCTGCACACCCTCCAAGAGCTCGTGCAGATGCCACCACTAATGTAAAAGTACTCTCTGATTTCCTAAAAGAAATACTTTCTCTCCAAGTCTCTAGGCATTTCTGTCTCTCCACCACTGGGCTCTGAGTGGCTGGAAATAGAACCTACCTCATTCAACTCCCTATCCCGAGGGCCAGCACCATGCCTGGCATACACAATGCTCAGTAAACGTGTGGGGAATGAATAATTGATAGGAGTGTGTAAATCACATTCGTGTAGAAAGCTGACACTGAGAAAGCAAGACACTGAGGCCAGAGAGCCCATTCACTGCTTCACACAGCAGGAGCCAGTAACAAATGAGAGGCAGCTGTGGAGTGAGGGGGCATCCCCACTGACGTTAGTGTGCCCAGCAGGGCTGCCCCCTGGAGACTGCTCAGAACGTTAGACCTGGTATGGGGTGGGATAGAATGGAGCACATCAGAGACCATTTCAGTCCACTGGACTCTGTTGCAGATGACACATCTGAGCATGGTCCAGCCGAATCTCTGCCTCAGAGACTATTACAGTGTGGTAGAGAGCAGACTCTGGTTTCAAATGCCTGCTATGATAAACGCTATGTGACTTGGAGGAACTCATTCAGTCTTGTGGAAACTTAGTTTTCTTAACTGTGAAATGGGATCATATCTACCTTCTAGGGAGGATTTCAGAAGTTAATGTGTGTAAAAACATTACAGAAACAGCCTTAGGCACAGGATACAGTATAGCATTTTCTTTTAATTTCCCTTCTTGGCTATTTTCAGGGATGTGTGTCAAAGCAGACATCCCTGTCTTTCACCAGAGTCAGATAAAACGGTTTATTTGTGAGTGCTTAGCTTTGAACTTTCTCATGGAGTTTAGCTCAATGGGTTATTTTCAGGACTTGATTCTTTCCCTGTGCATTTTCCATTTGGGTTCCATCCAATTATGCAGATTCAGTGCTGTGCACCCACCCTGTGCCTTCCCACCAGGCACGTGCTGCCAAGCAAAGAATAAAATCCACTCCCTCCACCTCCTCTGGGGGCTATGTATCCAAATTCCCGAGAAGCCCAGTGCATTAACAAATAACACTGGAATCTGCACAGATTGCAGCATCAGCTGGAAGGATTAGAGAACAGGTGTTCCCTTCGAAATAAGCCTTTCCTTGCAGAGACATTTGCAGAACTGGTGTTTCATAGCAAAACGAGCTGATTGGCATAAAAAATCATGGGGGAGATGAGGGTTGCCGCGACAGGCCATGTCTTTCCTCATTAGCCCCGCCCCCGCCTCCCCTCGTGGCCTCTGTTCTTTCCTGCTGCACCTTTGATATCTAGACTTTCACGTTTAGAGTTGGTGGAGCAAGTGCTGGTGTTCCCTCTGCATCCGAAACCAGCAGCTTTACACTAGGGGAATTATTGCCCCTCTTTGACTCATGGCTTATCTGTCAAGGGAGATACTAATGCCTGGCTCACAGGGTTGCTGAGAAGATTAAATGAAATAAGCTTATAAAAGCCTTGAGCATACAGCCTGACACAAACATGCCCAATAAAACCTCCTGCTGATGTTATTTTTCTGTCATTTATCCACATAATTAAATCAAATGTTACTCCAGCTCCAATGTGGCCTTGTCGTGGGACATTGAGGGAAGAGTCTTCCACGTGGTTTTGCTCAGTGGCAACCTGCTGTGTGACCTTGAGCCAGGCACCTATCCTTTCTGGGTCTCAGTTTCTCAAGTCATAGAGAGATAATTGGATATGATCATCCCAGAGGCCTCTGTTAGCCCTTTCTGTGCTGCTTTTACTGTGATATCCCTGACACTGCCTGGTCCATTTGGGGGCAGTTGGCACTTGCCTGACGGGTTAGCTTCTCCAGAGAAACAGAACCAATAGGGTGTATATATGTGTGAATGTGTATGTGTGTGTATTTATATATACACGCACATAGAGATTTTAAGAAATTGGGTCACATTCTTGTGGAGGTTGGCAAGTCTAAAGTCTACAGGGTAGGCTGGCAGGCTGGAGACCCAGGGAAGAGTTTCCATCCAAGTCTCAGTGCAGTCTGTTGGCAGAATTTCTTTTTCTTTGGGGAAAGTCAGTCTTTTTCTACTAAAACTTCTTCAACTGACTGAACAGGACCCACCCATAGGATGGAAGGGTATCTGCTTTACTCAAAGTCTGATGAGTTAAACGTTAATTTCCTCTAAAAGATACCTTCACAGAAACATCTATAATGTTGGACCAAATATCTGGGTTTTGTGACTTGGCCAGATTGACACATAAATAGTCATCACAGCTGATGAATACTCAGGCTCTGGCAGACTGTCATTAAATATTAAACATCCAGGCTGGGCACGGTGGCTCACACCTGTAGTCCCAGCACTTTGGGAGGCTGAGGCCAGTGGATCACAAGGTCAGGAGTTCAAGACCAGCCTGGCCAACATGGTGAAACCCCATCTCTACTAAAAATGCAAAAATTAGCCAGGCATGGTGGCGGGCACTTGTAATCCCAGCTACTCGGGAGGCTGAGGCAGGAGAATCACTTGAACCCAGGAGGCAGAGGCTGCAGTGAGCCAAGATTGTGCCACTTCACTCCAGCCTGGGTGACAGAGTGAGCCTCCATCTCCCCCCACCAAAAATACATCATCAAGGATGCAGTTACTCAGAGTCAGGTGCACCTGTTCTCCCCCAAGGAAGGCTACACACCCCTTTTCTTCTCACCGACATAAGGAGGGCTAGTCCATCATCCAAGGGAGGAATGGCAGCCTAGGATAGAGACATAGCCTTTAGGGAGCTTTCTTTGTCTTCAGATCTCTGTTACCTTGGGCAGGGATTTTAGGACATGCGCTCATTTATTTATCTATCAGCCATTTTATTTAGCCCCTACTGCGCGCTAGGATCTGTGAGCTGCAGGGGCTAAGACAATGAATAAAACTCAGTGCCAACCCTTAATGGATCCTGTGATTCATTTGCCATGTTGTACATGAAACAAAGGAATAACTGAAAATTACATATGTCACAAGAGTGTGAAAAGCATGTTACTGACGGTTTCAAATCACATTTTTGAACATCTACTTTGCATCAATATGCTGGTAAGCTGCTTATGTGCCTGGACTCCTTCAATTCGCAGAATGGCCCTTTCATATTTCCTTTTACAAATGAGGACACTGAGACAGGGAGAGGTTAAGTCTGTCACGGCAGCCACACAGCGGAGCCGGAATCATGCTGGAGTTTTAAATCAGTGAGTCTAATGCCATCTCCTCATCTCCATCATTAAGCATCAAGTGAATGGTTAACCAAAGAAGATTGTGATATCTTTTGTCCTTCTTTGGGAAGACATAATAATATTCCAGTGTGTATGTGGGTGTGGGTGTGTTTTTCTTTATCAGTTTATTTATTGATGGCCGTTTAAGTTGTTTCCATATTTTGACTTTTGTGAACAATGCTGCAATGAACATGTGAGTGCTGATTTCTCTTGGAGATCCTGATTTCAGATATTTTGAATATACATTCGGAAGTGCTACTGTAGACTCTAAGGTCCACCAGAGCACGGTGTGTTTCTGATTTATTTACCTATATATGCCTGGCACTTGACATATGCCCACGAAGCCTTTGCTGAGTAAATGAGTGTTGGATGCCATGGAATCCAAGAACATCTGAATGCGGAAGAACAAAAGCACTTGTAAACAGAGTGTCAGGCATTTGACTTTCCCAACAGACCTGTTTCCAGCGTGCACGTTGGGCCTCCCAGTTCCTTGGCTCACCCAAGTCACCTGTGTAAGACACAGACATGCATACTTATCATTAAACATATCATTATGTAGTCTCTGGACGGTGACATCTCTTTGAGCAGAGACACCACCATTGGTTTATTCACTCATCAAACATTGATCAAGCATTAACTTGATTAATATTTCTAACTTCACCTGTGAAGATCGTAGGTTCCGCCCTGCGGTGGGGAGGATGTTCTGCTCGAGCACCCTTCTCTGAGATGAGTGTGCTGGACAATAAAGTGAAATCCCCCCTTCCTTCATTTTACTTGAAAGACGGTTTCCCAGACAGACGAATGTATGTCATTGAAAGAATGTGCACAGTTGCCATGCTGAAGCTGTCTTTAAGTCAAATTGCAGAGAATCGTAGAACAGTATCTTCCTCAAAGTGAGTAAGGCTCACACTGGACAAGCACGGGATGTGCTTAGCTTTACAAGGCTCCTTCCATGCCGAGCCTTGTGCCATGACAGCCCCTTCTCCTCTGATGGGAAGTGCCTGGCAGGGCAGGGTGGGGGAGGGAGAAACTGAGGCATGGAGCTGCCTCTCAGGTAGAAATCTTATTTCTCACTGGTAGGCTCTTCTTTTTATTCTCTCATACCCATTTCTATTGGGTTCTTTGCACTTTACCCTTGCTTGGAATATGCGCTTACCCATTATTGCGAACACACTCAAATTCTTTTCATGAGGATGTAGGGTCACATATGTACAGACATGCATAGTTTTCATGTTGTCTCTGGATGGTGACATCTCTTTGAGCAGAGACACTACCATGGGTTTATTCACTCATCAAACATTAATCAAGCATTAGCTCTGTCTCAGGCACTGTGCCAGGGGTTAGTGATGCAGCAATGGAAATGGCACTCTTCACCCCAGCCTGGTGGGGCATCTTCATTTCTAGAGCCCTCGGTGCCCATTAGTTGCTGACACATTGTGCATGCTCAGTTAATGCTGAATCAATAAATAAGGTGAGAACCTATGGACACAGGGAGGGGAGCATCACACACTGGGGTCTGTTGGGGGGGGGGGACTAGGGGAGGGGCAGTGGGGGGTTAGGGAGGTTGGGGAGGGATAACATGGGGAGAAATGCCAGATATATGTGATGAGGGGATGGAGGCAGCAGACCACATTGCCGTGTATGTACCTATGCAACAGTCCTGCATGATCTGCACATGTACCCCAGAACCTAAAGTACAATAAAAAATATATATTAAAAAGAAAATAAAATAAATGAGGTGAGGAGATAGACTTATATCTTCTTCTATCTACAATGAGTGGCCACAGTAGATATAGCCAGTAGACACAGTAGCCACAGTGACTAGAGAATACAGTACTTTTAGGGACCAAAGGAATGTTCTGATTTCTGTTAAAATCAGAAAAAAATAAGGAATATGATCCCGTCTGAATTATATTCACCTTTATACAAACAGGTGCAAAAAGATAATTTTAAATACTTGTTTTATGGATGAAGGAGGGCCACGAAGGCAAAGGTGCCTGGGGCCCACAAAAGTCATGATTTAGCTCTGAGAGTAATTATTATCATCCCTCATGATTGTCTCCTGATCATAGACATAGAAAAGTTGAGCCCAGTGGGCCTAGATGACTTCCCCAAGGTTTAAAGATGTTAACCTGAAACCCAGTCTTCTCTGGCCCCAAGCTTTGCTAACACTCACTGCGGCAGCATGTTTGCCTGCACGTGGGGTGTGCCACAAAAGCACCTGTATACTGATGAAGGAGCTGAATGCAAGAGGTGCCACTGTTTGACATTTGTGAATATTATATGCTTAAGTTCAACTACCTAGAGAAGGACAAAAGTTACCAGAAAAAAATGCCTTTCAGGTTCATCTCTGTGGTTACATGTGGCAGGATTTCCTTCGTTATTAAGGCAGAATAAGATTCCAGTGTGTATGTGTATATAGATATGTTTTTCTTTCTTTATTTTTTATTTGATGGAGTCTCACTCTCATCAGGCTGGAGTGCAGTGGTGCGATCTTGGCTCACTGCACCCTCCGCCTCTCAGATTCAAGTGATTCTCCTGCCTCAGCCTCACAAGTAGCTGGGACTACAAGCATGTACCACCATTCCCAGCTAATTTTTTTTTTTTATTATTTAGTAGAGACATGGTTTCACTGTTTTGGCCAGGATGGTCTTGATCTCTTGACCTCGTGATCTGCCTGCCTTGGCGTCCCAGAGTGCTGGGATTAAAGACGTGCGAGATATGTTTTTCTTTATCCATTCACTCATTCATTGATGGACATGTAGGTTGTTTCTATATTTTGGCTATTGTGAATGATGCTGAAATAAACAAGCGAGTACAGATTTCTCTTGGGGATTCTGATTTCAAATGTTTTGGTTATATATTCAGAAATGGGATTGCTGGATCACATAATAATTATATTTTTAGCATTTTAAGAAGCCTCCATATTGTTTTTCATAGTGGCTGCACTATTCTACATTTCCATCAACATTGTACAAAGATTCAAATTTCTCAATGTTCTTGCCAACATGTATCATTTATATTGTTGTCAACACTTATCCTTCTTTTTTTTTGACAAGATAAGTGTTGACAAGTTTAATCCATTGGAGTCTTTGAATGCAAAAGTTAACAGTATTGCTTACTTATACACCACCCCTTATATCACTAAAAATTGCCTTGTTCCACGTCACCTTCTGATGCCTTGCTGCTTACCAGTATTTCTGGGCATGATGAGAGATGTTGTGTGGTGACAATGAGGTGTGAAAGTGATATCTCATTTTGGTTTTTATTTCCATTTCCTTAATAATTAGTGATGCTGAGTATCATTTCATAAGCCCGTTTGCCATTTGTATGTCTTCTTTGGAGAAATGACTATTCGAGTCCTTTGTCAATTTTAAAAATCAATATTTATTTATTTATTATTTGTTGTTGTTGAATTGTAGGAGTTCCTGGTGTATTTTGAATATTAACCCCTTATCGAATATATGGTTTGCAAATATTTTTTCCCATTCTGCAGGTTGTATTTTCACTCTGTTGATTGTTTCCTTTGCAGTGCAGACGCTTTTTAGTTTCGTGTAGGCCTGCTCATCTATTTTTGCTTTCCTTGCTGTGCATTTGGTGTCATATCCAAGAAAGCATTGCCAAGATTAATGTCATGAAGCATTCCCCTCATGTTTTCTTCTAGGAGTTTTACAGTTTGGGTCTGACATTTAAGTCTTTAATCCTTTTGAGTTGATTGTTGTGTGTGGTGTAAGATATTGGTCCAATGTCATTCTTTTATGTGTGGATATCAGTTTTCCCATCATCATTTGTTGAAGAGGCTGTGTTCTCCTTATTGTGTGCCCTTAACACCTTATCCAAGATTAGTTGACTGTATATGAGTTGGATCATTTCTTAGTTTTCTATTATTATGTTAAAATCACTTTATTGAGGTATGAGTGACATAAAAACTGTACATGTTTAGTGTCTACAATTCAGTGAGTTTGGATGGGCTTGCAATTTGATTCAGTTCATTCATGTGTCTGCTTTTATGCCATTATCATACTGTTTTAATTACTATAGCTCTGTAATATATTTTGAAATCAGTAAGTGTGATGCCTGCAGCTTTGTACTTCTTTCTCAAGTTTGCTTGGTTATTTGAGATCATTTGTGATTCCATATGAATTTTAGGCTTATACTCAGTGACATCAACTAGTCACAGAAGAACAAATACTACAGGATTCCACTCCTATGAGGGATCTAATATGGTCAAGCTCATAGAAAAAGATAGTATAATAGTGGTTGACAGGGTTGAGGGGGCAAGTGGGGGGGGGGGGGTTGCTGTTCAATGGGTATAAAATTTTAGTTATGCGAGATGGATAAATTCTAGATAGTTTGCTGTACAACATTGTGCCTGTAGGTAACAATACTGTATTGAACACTTAAAATTTTGTTAGGAGAATAGATTTCAAATTACAAGTTTTTCCTAGAATTTTAAAAAATGAAATAAAAAATAAATTACCAAGAAAATATAAAAACATAATAGTTATTTAAAGAAAAAATATTTTAGAGTTAAAAACGGTATTTCATAACTTCTACTATTTTAAGAATTAAGATGTCAAGCACTTTTGTGTTTTCCCCAATAAAATTTACAAAAGTTTTAAATTTATCTTTTAAATAATTGCTTGACTTAATAAAATCCTGCAGGATAAATAGCAAGTTGCTATCCCGTACACATGCTAAGGGGAGCTTTGAGTATATGGTGCATTACATCAATCTGCATATGAATCCAACATATTTCCACAGGTCATTTCCATGAATCATATAAATCAGTGAAAATGGGCCTTTAATACAAAGGTCTACAGTATTGCTAAATTATACACCGCCCTTTTCTGTTACTGAAAATTGCCTTGTTCCCCATCATCTGCATTCTGAAGCCTTGCTCCTCACCAGTATTTCTGGGCATGATGGGAGATGTCACATGGTGACAATGAGGCACTCAAATTCCTTCCCAGACAGTCCAGGACTCCCCCACTGTGTCCTTGATGCCCAGCCTGGCTCACGGTGCATGACAGACGTGCAGTAAATACATACAGAGTGAGTACAAGGGGACAGAGCAGCAGGGTATACCGACAAGAACAGTAGACTTGGAGTAAATCAACGTGGTAGGGCTAAGCTTGGGTTTTCTGACAGATTAACTGTGAGAGCTTGAGTGAGCCATTTAACCATTCAGATTCTCTGTTTCTTCTTCTTTTCTAAATGGGATGATGAAATCTTCTTGACTCATAATATTTATCTGGGACTCAGGAAGGGTAAGGTATTTGCCCTTTGGGGAATCCCTTTTTTCCCCACTGTCTGTTTTCTCCTTTTCCCATTCTCCCACCCAGGGATGCCAAGATGGTGACACTACAAACCCGTGGATCTTGTAGCTTAAGTATGCCGGGTACATGCACTGAACATTTATTTATGTTTGGCTCTCTGCTGAATATTTTGAATATGCCTCCTCACAGATTCCTGAATATACTCATATTAGATAGTTGAAGAAACTAGAGCTTTAATAACTTAAGCCAATTGGCCAGCATCAGACAGCTGATTCCTGGCAGGGCTGGGATAAGACTCCAGATCTGACTATGTCCAGCACTAGTCTTTTGTCCACTTAGAGTCACTTTTCACCTGCTCACCTCCTTTCATCTTCCTGGTAAGTTGGAAGCCATATCTGTCACATTCTGTACCTAGCACAGAGTCATCAGAAATAGGTGTCTCCTTAATAAAAAGTTACATTAGTGTTTGCTCCTTTTTGTAGTTAGAGAAGCTGAGTCTAAGCCATTTATTGTGAACTCACATGATGTGGACAACGGTTAAGTTAAACCCCTCAGGTATGAGGGTGAGTGCGATGAAAGTGAGCAAGCCTGCCCTGTCCCTACTCTCGTGGAGTTTACAAATTAGCCACTTAAAAAAATCTTGATACCAGGAGCAGTGCCTCATGCCTATAATCCCAGCACTTTGGGAGGCCAAGGTGGGAAAATCACCTGAAATCAGGAGTTTGAGACCAGCCTGGCCAACATGATGAAACCCGATCTCTACTAAAAATATAAAAATTAGCTGGGTGTGGTGTCATGTACCTGTAGTCCCAGCTGCACTGAGAGGCTGAGGAAGGAGAATCACTTGAACCTGGTAGGTGGAGGTTGCAGTGAGCCGTGATTGTGCCACTACACTCCAGCCTGAGTGACAGAGTGAGACTCCATCTCAAAAATAAATAAATAAATACAAAATAAAATAAAGATAAAAAATAAAATAAATTAAAAACTTTTGAAAAAATAACTTCATGTGACCTGCACAAGAAAAGCCAAGCAACAAAGCAGATTTTAAAACTTTGGATATGTTTACTAGGGGGAGACCAGAAATAAAGAGATTAACAGCCTGATCAGTTTTTTTTTTTCCCCCAAGACGGAGTCTTGCTCTGTTGTTAGGCTGGAGTACAGTGGCGCAATCTTGGCTCACTGCAACCCACGCCTCCTGTGTTCAAGCGATTCTTCCGCCTCAGCCTCCAGAGTAGCTGGGACCACAGGCATGTGCCACTATGCCTGGCTATTTTTTTTTGTATTTTTAGTAGAGACAGGGTTTCACCATGTTGGCCAGGATGGTCTCAATCTCTTGACCTCGTGATCCGCCCACCTCGGCCTCCCGAAGTGCTGGGATTACAGGCATGAGCCACCGCACCCAGCCACCTGATCAGTTTTTTAAAGAAAATTACATTGTCAAAGAAACTACCAACTTGGGCTCCAAGAATGTTTGACTCTTTAAGACTGTTATCAATCCTTGGGCTTATGCTGCTACAGGGCAAGAGGTAGGCTTTAAACAGTATATGGTCCCCAAAGTGTCGTGTTCCCACTGCCTACCTCAGGACAGGCCAAGAAGAATAAGGATAACAGTGAACAACCTCTTAGAAGCAGACCCAGCAGGCACAGCTTACATGAGTCCAGGGGCATGAACTAAGGAATTCCAACCAGTAGAAGAATTCGTGTATGTCCACAAGTCTGTCCCCCAGCTCCAGCTAGAGGGCTGTCAGTTTACCTGCCCCACAGCATTTGAGAACTGCTGTAGACCCATGGCTGCTACGGGTGACGTTTTCCTCCACTTCTTCCTAATGGGAGTAATTTTTTTCAGTTATTCTCTTATTTTTCTAGTACGGAACATTCTGAAGGATAGTTAATTTATATGTCCAGGTCTTAGGTTGTTGGATGTAAGAGAGTCACATTGGGACCTAATGCCAACACCAGCATCCATCACTCAGGGATTCTACATTTTGAGTATGAAGCTGGGACTGCATGAGACTAGGGCTGTTCTCCTTGAATGTGGTTACTCTAGGTGTGGAAAGACAAGTGAAATAGATTGTGGCTGGTCAGAATGTCAGTGGTGGCAGAGACTGGCTGTCTTCCCATTTCATCTTTAGATGCACAATCGAAGACCCATTTCTGAGCCTTTCTTGCAGTTAGTTTGGGGCCGTGTGTCTGGACTCTAGCCAGTGGATACCTGTCTTATCCCTGAAAAATATTTTCTGTGATACTCTCTACCCGCTTCTGTGGAACCTTGTTTGGCTCTGTGTCCACACCCAAATCTCACCTTGAATTGTAATAACCCCAAAGTGTCAAAGGCAGGACCAGGTGGAGACAATTGAACCATGGGGACGGTTTTCCTCATGCTGAGTGAGATCTCACAAGAGCTGATGGTTTTATTAGGGTCTTCCCCATTCACTGGGCACTCGTTCTCTCTCCTGTCACCCTGTGAAGAGGTACCTTCCACCATAGTTCTAAGTTTCTCAAGGCCTCCCCAGCCATGCAAAACTGGGAGTCCATTAAACCTCTTTCTTTTCTCAATTACCCAGTCTGGGGCAGTTCGTTACAGCAGCATGAGAACGGACTAATACAGCGGGTGTGTGTTAAAGGTGGCAGCATCCCAAAACGGAAGGGCTGAAACCCTAACTCCCTGCTTTTTGTAAAACTGCCCACAAAGGCTGCCTTTTCCACGGTGATAACTCAGCTTTTGTATTGTTACACATTGAGAGTTTAGGGTCATTTGTTACTTCAGCACTGTCTAGCCTACTCTGACTATAACTACGGGTCTCTGGGGAAGGCGCCCTGGGTGAGAGGACCATATTTATCGAAGGCCAGGAGTCCGATGTGCAAGACATCATTAGTATCTGTGTTATGGTCTTGAGATTGTGTGTACTTTGTGAGCTTCAGTGGGAGATGGGTCAGACCATGGAAGGTGCCCAGTGCCAGGCCCACACCCTTGGAGATGATTCCTTCAGACTCAGTTTCCAGCAGGCCCCATGAAGAAGGTGCCAAAGAGGAGGACACAGCAGGGTAATGCATGGAGGGAAGATGCAGTGGAGTGAACCCCACAAAGCTCCTCAAATGACTTCCCCTAGTAATGAAGACAGCCAGAAACTGACCAAACGGCATTGTGCTGATGGCATTGCCGATGTCCGTGTGAGTGTGGTGTGCACATGCACACACGTGTGAGTGTTCATATAAGGAGACACGGGCGCTTCACAGGAGGTATAAAGCTGTCAACACAAAAGCAGCTGTGCTCTGTTTTGAACTCAATCATCAGACTAACAGGACACTTCACACCTGTTTACTGGATGCCCCTGCTGCTCCTTCCTCAGTCTGAAACTGTAGCAGGCCCAGGAAGAACAGATGCTGCAGCTGGATGACTGGAGAGCATCCTGGGAACCAAGGGGACATCCGGGCCTTGCAAGGCAGTTCAGGCAGCACTTGCAAGCCTTGCTGTCCTCTTCCTGTCCTATTCCTGTCTTCCTCCTTTTCCTAAGTCCCTTGCTGGCCTAATGATGCTATGTGAGGTTTAAGAGGAAGAAAAGTCAATTCCAAAGAGCAACCAGAAGTTGTGGTTGGTATGTGACATACACTCCCAGTAAGCTGGTTCAGGGAAGTCTGTCATTCAGCTCAGTCTGTGAAACCTACCTTGTCAAACACAGGTCTGCTCCCTGCCGACATATGTCCCTCAAGCTCCACAGCCTCAAAGCTCTCTGTATATTCTTTAACCTAGGAAGAAACATCAGAAATCCAACAAATTCGCACTTCTTAGCAGTTCATTAGTGGTAAACAACCTTGAATATGGCACCAGGGAATAGGCAGAAAGCACCCGCTCCTGCAATTGGGGGTGATGCAAGTTATTAACCAGGAGTGCACATCAAAATCTTCTGGGGAGTCTTTATTAAATTATGCATACCTCAGCCCTATGCCTAAAGATTTTGATTCACCCTAGCTAGAGTGAAGTTTGGATAGCAGTACTTAAAAAATCTCCCCCACATGATTCTGATGTCTACCTCCAACTGAGGTCTCTTGGAATGGTCCAAAAGGTATAGACTTGGGAATGAGACACGTAGGTTCAAATTTAGTCCTTGTCACTCTAGTCCTTGATTTCATCATTTAACCTCTTTGAGCCAGAGACACTGCACACATAGAATGCCCAAGACAGGGTCAGAATTCAGTCACATGCATGGCTCAGAGATGGATGCTTTTCTGTGTGTATGAAGAAGGCAGCGGAAGCTGTAATGTACAACCTTCTGCATATTCTATTAGGTTGCCTTGATAGCAGGATTAAAGATGTACTACAGAGACATATGACAATAGGAAGTTATTTTTTCATTACAGTCCATCTTGCAATTCTGCAAGGGGAATAAGTTCTAGAGATCTGTTGTACAACATAATGCCTAGAGCTAACAATACTGTATTGTACACTTAAAAATTTGTTGAGAGGGCAGATCTCATATTAAGTGGTCTTACCAAAAAACAACCACTACCACCGCCACCCGAAAAAAAAAAAGCAGACAAAATTAAAACACACCAGAAAGCACAAGGGAACTTCTAGATATGATGGATGTGACTGTTTCCTTGATTGAGGAATGTGACTGTTTCCTTGATGTGATGGATATGACTGTTTCCTTGATTGGGGTGATGGTGTCTTGAGCATGTGCATATGCCTAGATTCATCAAACTGTATACATTAAGCTTATGCAGTTTTTATGTATCAGTTATGCTAAAGCTATTAATAATTAATTTAAGAAAAAAAATAGCAGGACTCTCATAGCGTGCCAAAGGTAGGAACAATTGTATGCCTGGAGTTTTGCTTATTGGAGTGAGAAATGCTGGATCCAAGACTGGTCCCATCAGGGCTACATAGGATCCTATTCATGAAAGTCCCTGCAAATGTGCCATTGTCAGCTTCCTGGGCTGCCCTTGATTTGCAGATTCACTTTGTATTTAATTATTTCGCTCCCCAACTCCCAAATAGCTGACTTTGTTCTTATTTCCCAGAAAACACTTTTAAAGGGGATACTTGGTTTGACTAGGGCAAGGATGAGCATCCCCATCTGAGCAGACGTTTTGGCAACAGCCATGTCAAAGATCACTTGACATCCTAGGGATTGGCTGTCCTTGGGTCACGTGTCTGCCCTGATCTGATCAGTTGTGAACTTGGGAGCTGGGGCCACATGGAAAGAGAACATATCTTTCCTGCTGAAAAGAAGGACAGTTTGTCATGCAGCATGCTCTGGAGAGGCAGGCTCTCTACAGAAAGCCCTGAGTTAGGGCCAGGTGTGGTGGCTCATGCATGTAATCCCAGCACTTCGGGAGGCCACGGCGGGAGGATCACTTGAGGTCAGGAGTTTGAGACCAGCCTGGCCAACATGATGAAACTCCATCTCTACTAAAAATATAAAAACTAGCTGGGCGTGGTGGCACATGACTGTAATCCCAGCTACTCAGCAGGCTGAGGAAGGAGAATTGCTTAACGTGGGAAGTGGAGGTTGCAGTCAGCCGAGATTGCACTACTGCACTCCAGCCTGAGTGACAGAGCGAGACTCCATCCACCCCACCTTAAAAAACAAAAGCCCTGAGTTAGCCAGGCTCTGTGCAACCACAGGACCTTTGCACATGCTGCACTCACTTCCTGGACAACCCCTACTCTTTGGCCCTTTTCATCCTTCAAATCAGTTTAAAGGTGAATTCCTTGAGAGAGCTTTTCCTGACTCATAGGTTTGTCAGGTTCCTTTATCATACATTGTAACAGAATTCTGTTCCTTTCATTTTGTGCATCTGTCTTTGTTTACAACAGTGACAAAGGTTCTGTGAGGGCAGGCGTCCTAGATGTTCTTGTTCTTCACAGTGTCTCCATGACCTACCATCATGTTCAGCATAAACTAATGCTCAATATTTGTTTGTAGAATCAATGAAAAAAAAATGACATCCACACACACAGAAACACACATGCACACACAGTGGGTCCCCAGAAAATTATATATTTTTTAGAACTTCAGTGTAGCTTATCTGTTAAGTTTTCTTAATGACTTGTTATATAGGAAAATAATAAATCAGTTATCCACCTCTAAAACTTGACTCAAATACTCTTTCCTTGTGAAATCTCTCCTCTCCTTCTAATTAAACATGAATTCCAGGTTCCTCTAGGCCCCTATGGAATGAACATACACCTTTAGTATAAGTGGAACTTCCTCCTCCCTCCTCTGTGCGTAGTATACAGATCTCCTTTACCGGAAACATGCACCACCACCCTGCCAGATGCTATGAGGGTTGGTGTTGAAAGCTCAGAGCTTTACCCATCTGTGATCACAACTCATGACTGCCTGACACCTGGGTGCTGAAGACTGCCCACCCCTCGTCTCGCGTTTAGCCCAATAGTAGTAGAAAATACATCCTTGCTTAGCTTCTGCCCCAACCTTTGGTCCCTCAGTCACATTCTTCTGAGAGCAGTACAGTGACTTACTAAACTATGTGCACCCAAATCTGTGTCTCACATCCTCTGTTGTAAGACCATTTGACCTACAATAATGTAGTAAGTGTCTATTCTCTATCTAATCCCTGCAACACAACACACACACACACACACACACACACACAGACACACACGGCACCTGCAAATTGAAAAATCTTTTTTTTTTTTTTTTTTTTGGCTTAAACAGCAAACATTTATTTCTCACAGTTTTGGAGCTGAGAAGTCCAAGATCCAGGCATCTGCCAGCCCAGTGTCCGGTGAGGGCTCGCTTGCTGGCTTGCAGGTGACTACCTTCTTGTTGTACCTTCACATGGCAGAGAGCAGAGAGAGATCCATATCTATTTCTCTTTTTCTGTTGTTACATCTAATTTTCTATTTATTTTTTAGTTGACAAACAATAATTGTGTATATTTGTGGGATACAGTGTAATTCTTTTGATCTATGTACAGATTAAATCAATGTAATTAACATAGCTATCTAATCTGTCACTCACCAGCTTATCCTTTACTTTGTGGTAAGAATGTTTAAAATCTATTTTGTAGCAATTTTGAAATACACATTATCATTAATTGTGCTTACCATGCAGTGAAATAAATCACTAAAACTTCTTCTGTCAGTCTAACTGAAACTTTGTACCCTTTCACCAACTTGTCATTTTTTCTCCATTCTTGCCTTCCCTGTTCTCCCCACCTCTGCCCAGCTAGTCTCTAATAACCAACTTTCTATTTTCTGTTTCTATGAGTTTGACTTTTTTAGATTCCACATGTAAGCGAAATCATGCAGGATTTGTATTTTTTTGTGTTTGGCCTATTTAATAATGTCCTTCAGGGTATTAACTTCATCATGAGGGTCCCATCCTCATGACCTAATCGACTCTAATGACCTTCCAAAGACCTTACCTCTGAATAAGACTTCAACACGTGACTTTGGGGGAGACACAAACATTAAGTCTATAACATATGCCAACCAGATAATGGTTGTATTTTACCTGTTTAGGTGTAGCTACACTGTAGTACTGTTCTTCAGTGCCGGTTCTTACTCAATGATGTGGAACCCTTGGCCAGATACATCTTTAAAAATGTTTTGGTCTTGGTTCTGTCTAGCCCCTCTTGTGTTGCCTGCGTGCGTGTGCATGTGTGCACGTAGGAGTCCTGCTCTGTGTTTGATGCTGGATGAGTTCCTGCCTACATTGTTCCATCTCAGCTGGGCACTTATGCCTTCCTGAACGTGTTAGCTACAGAGTGCTGTCAATTCTTCAGTCTGCAATTATCAATGTTCTTCAACTGTGGTATTTCCCTAGCTTTAGCGTTTTTAAAAAAATTTTTCAACTTTTACTTTAGATTCAGAGGGTACATGTGTAGCTCTGTGACATGGGTATAGTGCATGATACTGAGGTTTGGGGTACAGTTGATCCTGTCACCCAGGTACTGAGCATAGTACACAACAGTTAATTTTTCAGCCCTTGTCACTCATCCCCTCCTCTAGTAGTCCCCAGTTCCTATCGTTGCCATCTTTATATCCATGTGTACCCAATGCTTATCTCCCACTTTAAAGTGAGGACATTTATTTCTCTGTTTCTGTGTTAATTTGCTCAGGATAATGGCCTCCAGCGGCATCCATGTTGCTGCAGAGAAAATAATTTTGTTATTTTTTATGGCTGCATAGTATTCCATGTTATATATGGACCATATTTTCTTTAATCCATCATTGATGGCACCGAAAGTGATTCCATGTCTTTGTTCTTGTGAATAGTGCTGCAATGTAACACATTCCTGCCGTACTAGTGCACAGTGCTCTGAGTAAGATATGTGTCTGCGATTGTTTAATACTAAATGAACTTAGAGTCTTGGCCACCTCTACCCTTCAACCCACACCAAAGGATGCTTAAGAACACATATCTTCTCCGTTTCCCACTTGTTTGTAAGCTGCTTCCAGTGCCTGGGATACCCTTCAGGATCCTCATCTTATGAATTCTTGTTGCTTCTATAAGACACTGCACAAGCATTCTTTCCTCCAAAGTCCTATCCTACTTCCCTCCCTCTTGCCTGACCCCTGGCTGGTTTAGCAGGCCCTTCTCTGGGACCCAGATTTCTTTTTGCTCACTCCTGTCATTTCAACTGTTACAGTTCATTTTTACTGCTTATTTTCTTGCTGGTCTCTGTAGTCAAGAGCTCCTGGACTACAAGTGTTGGAGGAAGTAGTTTATTCTTCACTGTGCATTACCAGACTAACAGGCATCCCACAGTGGAATAGTCATTGCCACATGGATTTTGTTCTCTCCTGTTTAACCCCATGACCACCCTTAGAGGGAGGAGATCGCCATGGACATTTTGGAATAAGAAAACTGAGGTTCAGAAATAGAAACTAACTGGTCCTGTGTGACACAAGTAGAAAAGCTACAGAAGACCAGTGTGGCAGACACACTCTAACAGCTGTGCACGTAATCCTGGAATCTGAACATGAAATAGAACCAGTTCACAGCTGGAGGAGGCTCATGTCCCTGACAGTAGCCTCCTACACCCAAGCCTTGTCCATTCCATTGCCTCACCCCTACCAGCAGCTGCCGAAGGAAGTGTCTCTTTCTCCTAAATACAGGATAAAGACTTTCTGAACTTCTGTACTCACAGTTGTCTTGCTTGAGAAAATATAATCCATAATTGAAGAATAATTATTCATTGAACAGTTAAAAGACTTGTCATGGGTTGCTTGTCAGAATCTTTTTTAAAAATTCATTTTGTTTTTCTGACTCTTAGGAATATTCCTAGACTCAGAATTAAAACAACAACAACAACAAATCCACAAACAAACAAAACCCACTATGGCTAAATCTAATTATTCTACTTACTAGCTTTTGTCTTTGAGCAGGTTACTGAACCTTTTCAGCCTGGTCAGTAAATAACAGTTATATTTGTCCCTTTCTTCTGTAATATATTCAATAACTTTGGGCCACCCCTGCTGTATTCAATGGGCTATGTGAATCATTAGTAAAACTGCAGTGAATGAGACAGATAATATCCTGGCTTTATGGACAGACGGGAATTTGGTGGGAAAGTTTTTCTTTTAGAGGGGCATATATAAAATAAATAGATAATTGCACTGATTCGTTATGAGTTGCAATTGTGATAAGAGTTAAGAAGCAATGGGCAGGCAATTGCTATTCAACCTTCCTTCTGTCATCCTATTATATCCCTTCTATCTGCCATTGCCTGCTCCTACTCCTGTATCTGCCTTTCTCTCCCCGGCATCTCTCTGCTTACTCACATGGCTTCTCCGTTTATCTCCTTACCTCTCGGTTGCCCTTCTGTTTCTGCCTCTTTCTCAGCTCCCCTTCTCTCTCTCTCTCTCTCCATCTCCTCCTTTCTTTCCTCCACGTCTCGACCTCCCACTCTCTGTGTCATCTTCTTTCTCTTTGTAACTGTCCTTGCTGAGAACTCTATCATTGCTGCCGTTTCTGAATTAGTTTCTATTGACTGATTTTTCTCTTTACATGTATTTTGTTTTCCTGCTTACTTGTATGCCTAGTAGTTTGCATTCAATGATAAGCATTGTGGTTTTATATTTTTCAGTGCTGGATATCTATGGGTGTGTGTGCGTGCGTGTGCACACTCTTGCATACATATCTGTTCTTTAGCTTTGTAATTGGATGTGGTTAAATTACTTGGAATGTGATCTTTTCAAAGCTTGCTTTTTTTTTTTTTTTTTTTTAAGACAGTCTTGCTCTGTCGCCAAGGCTGGAGTGCAGTGGCGTGATTTCAGCTCACTGCAACATCTACCTCCTAGGTACAAGCGATTCTCCTGCCTCAGCCTCCTGAGTAGCTGGGATTACAGGCACGTGCCACCACACCCAGCTAATTTTTGTATTTTTAGTAGGCACGTGGTTTCACCAAGTTGGTTAGGCTGGTCTCCAACTCCTGACCTTGTGATCCACCCACCTTGGGCTCCCAAAGTGTTGAGATTACAGGTGTGAGCCACTGTGCTTGGCTTCAAAGCTTTTTACGATTTGTTAGGTGGGATCAGAGCAGCTTTTATCTAGGGCTAATTTTACCCAATTACTGAGGTTATACCCTTCTGAGTTTTCTACTCAATATTCCATGAATTATGAGGGTTTTCATTCTGATTTGTGATACATCAGTTAATTCTCCATCCTGCCTGAGCTCTGGGAATTGTTCCTTTGGCTATTTAGTACTTTGTCTTGTGAACCCTAGCCTACCTAAAATTGCTGTAATTTGCATTCTATCTTCTCAAATCTGAGAGTAATGTCGTTGAATCTGTGTCCCCACCAAATCTCATGTTGAATTCTTTTATTTATTTATTTCTTATACTTTAAGTTCTGGGATACCTGTGTAGATTGTGCAGGTTTGTTACATAGGTATACATGTGCCATGGAAGTGATTTGCTGCATCCATTGCCCTGTCATCTACATTAGGTATTTCTCCTAATGTTATCCCTCCCCCAATTCCCCTACTCCCTACTATTCCTCCCCTAGCCTCCCCCACCCCCCCAGGCCCCAGTGTGTGATGTTCCCCTTCCTGTGTCCATGTGTTCTCATTGTTCAATACCCACTTATGAGTGAGAACATGTAGTTTTTGGTTTTCTGTTCTTATGTCAGTTTGCTGAGAATGATGATTTCCCGTTTCATTCACGTCCCTGCAAAGGACATGAACTCATCTTTTTTTTATGGCTGCTTAGTATTCCATGATGTATATGTGCCATATTTTCTTATCCAGTCTGTCATTGATGGACATTGGGTTGGTTCCAAGTCCTTGCTATTGTGAACACTGCCACAATAAACATACATGTGCATGTGTCTATAATAGAATGATTTATAATCCTTTGGGTATATACCCAGTAATGGAATTTCTGGGTCAAATGGAATTTCTATTTCTAGGTCCTTGAGGGATCACCACACTGTCTTCCACAATGGTTGCACTAATTTACACTCTCACCAACAGTGTAAAAGTGTTCCTGTTTCTCCACATCCTCTCCAGCATCTATTGTCTCCTGATTTTTTCATGATAGCAATTCTAACTGGCATGAGGTGGTATCTCAATGTGATTTTGATTTGCATTTCTTTAATGACCAGTGATGATGAGCTTTTTTTCATATGTTTGTTGGCTGTATAAATGTCTTCTTTTGAAAAGTATCTGTTCATAATCTTTGCCCACTTTTGAATGGGTTTGTTTGGGTTTTTTCTTGTAAATTTAAGTTCTCTGTAGATTCTAAATATTAGCCCTTTGTCTGATGGGTAGATTGCAAAAACTTTTTCCCATTCTGTTGGTTGCTGGTTCACTCTATTGATAGTTTCTTTTGCTGTGCAGAAGTTCTTAAGTTTAATTAGATCCCACTTGTCTAAGAGGACACAAACAGATGGAAAAACATTCCATGCTCATGGTTAAGAAGAATCAATATTGTGAAAATAGCCATACTGCCCAATGTAAATTATAGATTCAATGCTATCCCCATCAGGCTACCAATGACTTTCTTCATGGAATTGGAAAAAACCACCTTAAACTTCGTATGGAACCAAAAAAGAGCCCACATAGCCAAGACAATCCTAAGCAAAACAAACAAAAAAGCTGGAGGCATCACGCTAACTAACTTCAAACTATATTATAAGGCTACTATAATCAAAACAGCATGATATTGGTAGCAAAACAGTGATATAGACCAATGAAACACAACAGAGGCCTCAAAAGGAACTCCACACAACTACAACGATCTGATATTTGACACACCTAAAAAAAACAAGCAATGGGGAAAGTATTCCCTATTTAATAAATGGTGTTGGGAAAACTGGCTAGCCATATGCAGAAAGCTGAAATTGGATACCTTCCTTACATCTTATAAAAAAGTTAACTCTAGATGGATTAAAGATTTAAACATGAGGCCTAACACCATAAAAACTCTAGGAGAAAACCCAGGCAATACCATCAAGGACACAGGCATGGGCAAGGACCTCATGAGTAAAACAGCAAAAGCAATGGCAACAAAAGCCAAAATAGACAAGTGGGATCTCATGTTGAATTCTGATCCCCAGTGTTGGAGGTGGTGGGGCCTGCTAAGCGGTGACTGGATCATGAGGGTGGAGTTCTCATGAATGGTTTAGCTCCATCCCCCTTGGTGCTGTATAGTAAGTGAGTTCTCCGGAGATCTGGTTATTTGCAAGTGTGTGACAGTGACACTTCCCTGCTCTCTCTCTTCTACTCCTGTCATGTAAGACGTGTCTGCTTTTCCTTCTTTTTCTTCCATGACTGTACATTTCCTGAGGCTTCTCCAGAAACAGAAGCCAGTATGCTTCCTGTAAAATACATTCAACTATGCATACCATGGGAGACAGGAAGTGTGGAGTTTTGAATACTCCTTTGGTTTCGCTTATTTTTCAGGGAGAAAAGAAAATGATGCTGGTCTGGAGAATAGGTTGATATTTTAGAGGAAAAGATCACAGTTAAACCTTTTTTCTTTCTAAACTACGCAGTCTCAGGCATTTTCTTTATAGCAATGCAAGAAATGACTAATACAAAGTGTCTGCCAGAGTTTGCCTGGGTTTCACCTTTCTGCATCACGGCCCGGAAACTCCCTTCAGGAAGTATATTAGAACAAACAATAAGAGGTCTCACTTCATTTTTAGTCTATGTAGCCTGATATCCAAAGCCTGAAAACCGTGTTCACCTATCTCATCTAGATTTTAGTTATTTCAGACGGGTGAGTACATTTAGACTGTGTTTCTTCTTGTTGGCTGAAGCAGTGGTCCTTGTCTTCCTACACTTTTTTTTTCTTTTTATGTGGGACTTTTGAACATTTATATACGTGCAGTTACTTGTTGTTCTATTTACTATTTTCTTGTAAACGATGAGATGAAATTTACACTGGCAGTATGAACACAGGGCTCAAAATAGTTTTCTGGGGGGAGTTCTTGTGGTATAGAAGTGACAGCAGTTTTCAGTTTCAACTTCGCCACCACTGGCATCATTTCCCCTCATCTTCCTCATCAATACTTACCAAACACTTACAATGCATTAGATATATTTCTAGGTTCTGTGCATTTATTTACTCATTTAAATAAAATGGCAACCTATAAGGCAGGTCATTAATAATCTCATTTTTAAGATGAAGAAACTGAAGCCCATAAAGCTCAAGGAACCAGCTGGTAAGCAGCCATGCAGGACACATGCCTGGACAGTGCGGCCTCAGAGGCTCCAGGCTCAACAGTGATGCTTTTTGCCTCTCACTAACAGTTGATCACAGCAGGACCTTCCCAAGGTGCCCCAGAGGAGAGGGTTGCAGTTCAGTTGCTGATTAGAGTGACATTCCAATTACACTTGCCTAGGGCTCAGAAAGAAACACCAGGTCTGTCCTAGACTCCTGGCTAGAAAGGTGACCCAACCAAGAGTGCTGTAGTTATAATATTGTCACCTCTGGGCAAACCAAGCATTTCAAATTATATACCTGCTTTAGTGCCCACCATGTGCAATGCGCCATGGGCCGTGGGACCCAGATTGCTTGTGTTCTACTCTCTGCTCTGTTACTTTCTGCACATGTGTGCGTATGTGTGTGTGTGCGTGTGCATGCATATGTCTGTGTGATTTTAGGCAGATCACCCTCTTTGTATATGAGTTAGTCATTTGTAAAATAGAAATAATATTAACAAGAACAATTAGTGTGTTTGGGGTGAGAAGCAAATGAGTTAATATATTAAAATCCGTAAGATGATACAGAGCAGAAGGTCAGCCTTTTATTAGCTGTTGTCTATGAATAGTTCATATAAACTGCTTATCATTAGTACATATGTATCTGTTTCTGTTTCTACCAGAACATGAGTCCTAGAGGGAAAGAGCAGACTAGTCAAAATGTACATTTGCAGTATTCTCAAGGAGAACCTGATCTGTGCTAATGCAACAGAAAATGGGGGACAGAGGTAAAGTGGGTCATTTAAGAGGGAGAATAAACAGGTCTGGGTGAGAGAGAAAGAACATTCAAAGATGACCCTGGTTTTCTGTTTTAACTAGTTGGGGGAATAGGATGGCTTTGTCTATTTGTTATCTTAGACCACGCTTCTCTGGAATTTTCTCAATCTTCAACTCAAATGTTTACCCAGATTTTGTGATCCTCAATGTGTGATTGCCAAGTGAATTCACTAGGGTTCTGGGCATTCGTTGGTACCTGGTGGACTTCTGTGAAATGACTAAAGGCAGTAAATCGACACCTGTGATGAAAGCTGCCAGGGACAGGTTCCAGGTTTAACAATGTTAGAAATTACAGGAGATCTGGGAATTGTGATCCTTTCCTCTAAAATATCAACCTGTTCTCCCCATCAGTGTCACTTTCTTTTCTCCCTGAAAAATAAGCAAAACCAAAGGAGTATTCAAAACTCCACACTTTCCATCTCCCATGTTATACATAATTGAATGTATTTTACAGTTTCTATCATCTTGAAAAATCACTTTTCAAATATTGAAATAATAAAAGATCCATCTAGGAACAGTAGTGTAGATATTACCTTCTGTTCCCATGGAGACCAAATTACTAGTGTTCAGCTGTGTGGTTATTAATGACAGTTGTAGACACAGAGCATGCTGTGTTAGCCAGGTAAGTAGGCATATGATATTTATCATCACCTGCAAATGCGTTCAACTCATATCAACTTATGTTTATTGTTGGAATTTTAGAAATGGTTTTATTTTCTATTTTGGTTCAATTTCATTTTCTCAAGGAGTATATTACTAGTGTCTGGTAAGCAGTTTCTTGGCTGCATTGCCTTGTCTGATGGGACAGCATTCTATTCATAAATCTCTCTCTCTCTCCGTGTGTGTGTGTGTGTGTGTGTGTGTGTGTGTTTATGTAAATCCAGGAGGAGCAGGGGGTTGAACGAGGTCTCTAGAGTGGCCTGTAGCAAACCTTAGAAGGCAAGAAATCCAGTGCTCAGGCAAAAGGAAAGGAGAAGGGATATTTATTGAGCAAGTACTCTGTGCTGTATAAAGTGTTCAGTTTTCGCAAGCATCATATTTTCTAACTTTTCTAGCATGCGTGAACATTTCTAAGTATGAGTCCCACTCTGCAGAGGAGCCAACAGGGGATCTGAGAAGCTAGACGTCTTTCCTAAGGGAAATTATTAGAGCTCAAATTTTAGCCCACATCTCTAATTCTGAAGTGTTCACCCTTTGGTATGTGGGTGTTGTGCTACACTAATTTGTCATTGTGAGCAGAACATATTGCCAGCCCCATGTGACTTCTGTGGTCGTTCTTATGGTTAATGTATGTAGAGTGATTGACATACGGTAAATATTAAATAAACAGTAGCTCGCATCTTTTTCCTTCTCCTGCTTTTATTTTTCTCATAATTTTTAGTATAGCTTTAATTAGAAGTAATAGTAGAATTAATTCTATCTTTGCTCCTATGCACAGACATTTTTTGGTTAATTCAAGAACTGCATCTACATGGATTCAGTTTTTATTTTCCCCCAAAGTCTGATTGCTCACACATTTGGAAGTCATCTTAGTTATCATGTTTCTGTAAATACTAAATTTTCACCCATTGAAGTCTACCAATTATACCTAGTGTGAAGAGGTGGGAGTTAACTATAACTTCCATTAATAGTGTCATCGTTTGGCAGAGAGAGGTAATTTTTGATACAGAAATAAGAATCCCTTACATTTAAGAGATGGCCTGAAAGAATCCCTCCAGTTTCTTGTCTTTATCCCATGGCTGTTTTGTAATAACATTCAGCTTTTTCTCTTCCTACTTTGTCTCCACCGCTACAAAATCTCCATGAAGGCAATGAGAGGTAGGTCATGAACACGATACATCCTCAGCACCTCAGACATGGGTGGAAACTCACTGAATACTGTTGTGTAAAGAAATACATCAGGTCTCTTGCTGCAGCAACACGAGTGGGAGCACCAGGAGCCTGGGCTTGGAGTGGGACCATATGGATTGTTTTAAGAAAATGGCAGAAAAACCAGACATGGGGGGAAATTGCCAGCTTCAGTAAGGCCAAACTGAAGAAAATGGAGACGCAGGAGTCGAACACCCTGCCGACCAAAGAGACCATTGAGCAGGAGAAGCGGAGTGAAATTTCCTAGGAGCCTGGAGGATTTCCTGCCCCTGTCATCTTTGAGACCCCAGTCCTGATGTGGAGGAAGAGCCACCTGCAAGATGGACACGAGCCACAAGCTGCACTGTGAACCTGGGCACTCCGCGCCAATGCCACCGGCCTGTGGGTCTCTGAAGGGACCCCCACCCGGAATCGGACTGCCAAATTCTCTGGTTTGCCCCAGGATATTATAGAAAATTATTTGTATGAATAATGAAAATAAAACATACCTCGTGGCAAAAAAAAAAAATTCCTCAGAGAACAAATGAATATCTGCACATGGAAGGCTAAGGAAATACTTTTTTCTCACTTTGCAGAGAATGATATTGGGATTCCAAATCAGGTTTTCCAACACTTAAGCTAAGAGCTTTTTCAGTTGTACCATTTTGTTGTCTAATATGACCATCCAGAAGTATACTGATAATTCTAGCCATGAAGCACATTATTTCATTTAATTACCATTTGTATAAATATAAATTATGGGCAAAATTTCCAGACTGTTGACTTAAGTGGGCACGTTTCTCAGGTCTTAATGGCGATGATGCTGTTGATGATGGTGGCGATGACGCTGGTTAGGTTGGTGACAGGCAACACTTACAAAGATTATCTCACTTAACCTTTGCAGCTCCGAGGTGACATTATACCGTCACGTCTATCAGGAAACCAAGGCAGCAAAGGTTTGTGTTATTTGACCAAAGTCACACAACCACACAGTGAAGCAGCTGATAGACTCATAGCCCAAAATCCTGGAGAGTTTTGCAGTCTCCTTATTGTGTGTTCTCGTGCCTCAGTTTCCCCCTTTATAAGATGGTTAGGATTGTAGCTCTCTTCCAAGAACGTGGTTTAGGCTACATGAAGATGCGTATTGCGACTACTACCAAGTCAGAGATTTCTGTGATTTAATCCAAGTTTAGAGATCAGATTTTCACTCACCAACCTGCAACCCATCACTGGCTGTTTAAACAGGGCTTAGAAATGGTAATGGCTTTCCAAGCCCCCTCTTGTTCATAAATACATCAGACGAGTCTAGGTATTTGTTGCCCAAATGACTGAGAAAGGCAGCACATCAGATAATTGACTTTTTGAAGCTTTCCCTTGGCCACTCTTTAGGATTCAGAATGAAGGTTCCTGGCTCAGAGAGGTATTACCCTATAGCCCTTACCTGCATCCTTTTCCTTTCTCCATTAGTGCAATGTCAATCTCACCGAAGACAGTCGTCTGTCTTCACTACAGGCTAAGGGCCTGTCGAAGGCAGACATGTGTGCCTTCATGATATAACCTTCAGCATCTCTGTAAGACCCTGGAACTCAATAAATATCATGAGCGTGAATGTTATTAAAATATAGTCTGAAGAAAGCTTATCTCAGAATTGATAAGATATGTCCTCTTTTATCTAACCATCCCCCCAATGGTTCTAAGTCTTATTGGTAGTGTCTTCATAAAAAATGTTATTGTAGTTATTTACATTTCAATTGGCAACCAGCAACACACTGCCACCATTCCACTGCAGATCTTCTACTCCTGGTAGACACGACAATGAAACCCTGTTGGAACCAAGTCTTCAGATTGTTCCAGGTGCAGACATGCTCTCTGTCTGTAGGTGTAGTACCATGTAGACTGTACTGTTCGCTGTAACGTAGTCTGTTTTGGATATTTATTATTGGAAATGAGTCTCACTTCTCACTGACTTTTGCCATCCCTCTCTGCCTATTTAATTGCTTTCTCTAGGTAGCACAGAGAATCCTGTTCATGCTAATCTCATTCTCATTCCCAAGAGAATGTTCAAAAAAACTGATGATTGCTCACGGCTGTGAGAATGTCTTCCGGGGGCGGGGTGCTTCTCTAATCTTTGCTTGGCATCACTTATAGGATCTGAGCCATTCAGGGGTGGGGAGGAGGGTGGGGAGAATGGAATGCCTGTGCAACCTTCCCAAGGTCCCTTAGTTGCACTTTCTGACAATTATCATTGATGCATCAATTAATGCAACATGATTTTGAGGTTCTATAGTGTTCTCTCTGCCCCAAAGCACTTTCACCCTCTTGTTTCATTTAATATTTATAATAACACTTCTGCAACTTGTTAATTTCTAGCATAGAATGGAAGCCTGAGGCTCAGAGGCTAAAAGTGACTTGCCTAGGGTTGTCCATCTAGTAAATATTAGATGCTAGTTTCAAGACTCCAAGTCTAAAGTTCTCTTTGCTACATAATAGTTATTTCCAGGGATCATGGCGGTGAGTTTAGTGATATAAGGGAATTGGTTCTATGGCCAGTATTCAGATCAGAGTTAATTAATAGAATAGTATTAGCTGAAATATTATTTTGAGTATTTACTATTTTCTAGCTCCCGTATTAAGTTCTTGCACACATTATCTAATTTGCTCTTCACTAGCACCCTACCAGGAATCTATTAGTTATCCCTCATTTTAGAGATGAGGTAACTTAGGCATAGAGAGATGAGGAACTGGCCCAAGATTAGGTAGATTGTGAATGATGGTTCTAGGATTTGAGCCCAGGCTGTTAGACTCTAGATATTTAATCATGTCCATCTTTGTGGGATCTAAAACCATCTGGAAAAAAATCTGTTTATTTGAGTCACTGGAAACCTCAGAATCATCCTCTATCCTTTCTTTACCTTTGTATAGAAATAGTAATAGCATTTGAGTCGGGGGAAATGGCAGAGCAGTTCCCAAGAGGAAATGGAATCTCTTTACTGGGATCTCTGTTGAGAAAAATCCTGGGACAATTACCTGGCTGTCTGTGCAATGGATTTGGTAAGGTGAAGGCGTAGAATAGAGATGCCGTTGAGTTGGGATGGGAGACTTGTGTCGGGGGACAGAACAGGCTGGATTTGGAGAAATTAGGTCAATGTAAAACCACAGGAGGATGGTCAGGCTTTGGTTCCCGGGTTAGAAAGGCCTCCACAACAAAGCTGTCCAGAACACCATGGAAAGTTATGTTGACTCCAGTTGGGTTGAGAGCAGACTTCCAGCCGCAAGTCTTCAGGGCTACAGAAGCTCTCCTGTCCGTCAGGGTCTCCTGTTCACTGTGGGGTGCCTACTTGGGACTGTCCTCTAAGTGGATTCCAGCCCAGTGAAGCCTGCCGCTTCCTCTCTGCTCCTGAGTGAGCTCATTGGACTTTCCCTCCTTTGTAAAATCCCCAGTCCATTTTCATTTATTTTTACTTCTTGCATCATTCTAGTGCTTAAATCCATCTTTCTCTTGCTTAAATCTATAAACAGCAATTTGCAAGGGAGATAAACTTTCTCCACATCTGATCCTTAACAAGCTAAAATTCTATCTCCAAAAGCTATTTCTGCCAGATCTGAGAGCCAAGTCTTAAAGCAATCAAAGACATCAAGTTTTAAAAAAAAGAAATTACATAAAATTGAAAACAACACACAGAATTTAACCATCCTCTCCCATTCCTCCATCTGTTTGTCTCCTGTAACTCTGGACTGTGACTTAATTATGAGGGAAAATGAGAAGATACTCTGTTGACATTATAATGATATTAATAGAAAGAATTAACCCTAATAATGATAATAATACCTATTACTTAATTCACTGTGACTACTATTTATGTAGTGATCATAGAGTGTACTTAATGCATGTCAGACACGTATTTCTATAATTTAATCTTGTCAACAGTCATATCCAGTAGGTGATATCTCATTCCAAAATTGTATTTGTAGTTCTATTCAGCATTTTCACATGAAGGCAGGAACTCTCAGGAGTCACTTCTTAGCCATGATCTCAGAGTTTACAACTTACAAAGCCAGTATATGAATCTAGGTTGACCCTGACGGTGGAGCTCACGCTCATTTTACTTAACAGACAATGTCTCACATTTTAAAAAATATCACACATAGTGATTCTTTAGTAATTTTTAAGACACATATGTACACATTAAATTGGAGACTAGTAATTAAAAAAAATATATCAGATCTTCACACCACACTATAAAAATAAGACATTCATCAGAAAGGTGTTTATGGTTTTGTAATGATCTGACAACTAAATTGCTTGTTCAGTTTGAGTTGTGTGATGTTCCCAATTAGATTAAATATTAAGAATCCAATTTGCCAACTGCTAACAAAATTGCTGATCATTGCACACAGTCAGGGGAATTGGTTTTAATGAAGAACAAATGGAAGTAAAATGCTAGAAAATGAAAGTGCTATCTATAAATGTTTCAATAGATAGATTCAGCATTTTCAAATGTGGATTAAGTATTCTCCACACTGGAATGCTGTGTTGACTTCAGTTGCCTTAATTAAAAAATCTACTGTCTGCAGAGTCATTGTGAGCAAATCCAATTGTGAAATGGCCTATGCGTGTCATCTGTCTGTAATCCTGAAAAGCAAAAGGCAGAGGGGCAGCTATGTTTGGGAGACCACAAAGAAACAGGGCTTTAATTCCATCTTATTACCTTTCTGTACCTCAGTCTCTTCAGAGCAGAGAAAAGCGGAGCAGGATTTGCATAGTGCTGTTGCCACTGTGACGGCCAGCAACATCCCTCTACCTGCTGGTGCCTCTAAAGCATCCCTCTTTACACTTTAAAGTTCTTCCCAAGGGCCATCACTCCCCCTGTGCCTGCAGTGTGGGCTGCATACCTTTCCTCTGTGTACTCATAGCACAAATACCTATTTTGTGCCAGGTTTCCATCCTTTGCTCGACTCTCTCTTAATCACCTTGCTTATATTGTCTGCCCTAGTTGCTCCTCAGTGCTCTCTGGGCCCATTTCTCCTCCAGGTGAGGACAGTGTTTCTATTGCATTGCTCATAGGTGATTGCTATTGTTATTGCTATTTTATTTTATTTTTGAGACAGAGTTTCTCTGTCACCCAGGGTGGAGTGCAGTGGCTCCATCTCGGCTCACTGCAACCTCCACCTCCCGGGTTCAAGCGATTCCCCCTGCCTCAGCCTCCCAAGTAGCTAAGATTACAGGTGTGTACCACCATGCCCAGCTAACTTTTGTATTTTTAAGACATGTTATTTCACCATATTGGTCAGGGTGGTCTTGAACTCCTGATCTCAGGTGATCTGCCCACCTCGGCCTCCAAAAGTAGTGGGATTACAGGCGTGAGCCATTGCACCTGGACTGATAATTGCTATTTTATAGTGGAGGTGATAAATAATGGCAGATGTGCTGCATATACATTTATGGGTACATGCCACATAGAAGGTGTCCATGGTATTCAGCAGCATGCTAGCAAATAATAAGCAGTCAATAGAGGAAGAGCAGCATTAAATAGAAGTCAGATGCCCTAGTCTCAATTTTTAAATGTTGCAATGCAATAGAAATACTGTCACTTCAGCGTGGCCATATGTTTAACAACTTGATTTTAAACCCTATGCAAATGCAGCTACCAAAACCATGGAGTGATATTTGAATGCAACATGGTTGTCAACAGGATCCAACTTTCACTTAAAATATGCTCAGATTATTTGTGGCCGATTAATTTTGATAAATGATTTTTGTAGGAAACTCTTGATTCTTGACACTGTCTGAGAAATCCCCCCCCCCCACTGCATCTGTACTATAAGACTAATAGTAACACATACCCTATAGAGTCTACTTTAAAGTCCCAGGTAAACTATGATTTATTATGCAAATGCTAATCTTTTGGTTTCTATGATTGCTATGGTTATTTGAATAAAAGCCAGACCTATTTTGAGCTGTATTCCTATGGAATGAAATATTCTGATATAACAAGGTCCACTAAATGGTCTCCCATGTGGCTTAATGATCCTTTGGAACAGCCTGATCTGTTTTCTGCCAGAGCCAAGAGAGAGCTAACATTAGCACTGAGCATCTTTTATAGAAAGGCAAGAATTGGTGATGGTTGGGAGCATGGCTCTGGGATCAGGTGCACCTCATTCAAGTCACAGCCATGCCCCATACTGATTGTCCAATTTTGAGACAGAAAGGCCACTTCTTCTCCCCCCACTCCACACTGAACATGATTCTAAATGCCCTGTGAGGCTCAGGTAAGGAAGCTTATGAGGGGCTACATGGGTGTGTGTATGCTTGGTATTAGAACATGGAATATGTTTACCATGCTCATCTGCTCTGATCTACTTTCCAGATTTCCTACAGAACGCACCATATGTAGAAAGCCCATTGATATGGTTTGGCTCTGTGTCCCCACCCAAATCTCATGTTGAATTGTAATTCCCAACATTGGGGGGAGGGACGTGATGGGAAGTGATTGGATCATGGTGGTGAATTTCTCCCATGCTGTTCTCATGATAGTGAGTTCTCATAAGATTTGATGGTTTAAAAGTGTGTGGCACTTCCCTCCCTTACTCTGTCTCTTCTGCCACTATGTGAAGAAGGCGCTTACTTCCCCTTCCCCTTCCACCATGATCATCAGTTTCCTGAGGCTTTCAGTCGTCCTTCCTGTTAAGCCTGCCAAACTCTGAGTCAACTAACCCACCTTTCTTCATGAATTACCCAGTCTCAGGGAGTTCATCACAGCAATGCAAGAATGAACTAATACACCCATCAAGAATACTAGGGGGAGAAACAAAGACCAAATTCATACAAGAGATCTTAGAACTCACAATAAGATAGTCATAGCTGCTGACTCTGTGCCTGCCCCAGTGTTAGCTGAAGGAATTTAATGCCTTGTATAATTAAAATCAGAAAAGCACAAAATTTTAAATCTCTAAGGTACCATAGTGAACTGCTGCAACTTTCAAAGTAGAAACAGACACAATGATCACAATGTCCAGAGGCACTGAGACCAATAGCTCACTTGTTCTGCAGACACATCTGATTTGATGATCTTGGACTGGCCTCTGAGGGATGGGAGTAATCATTGCTTGGCCCTTCACACGCTACATAATTAATTCTATTTATCTGATGGTCATTTCTTCTTACTCTTGCTGTTTTCATTATCCCTTTTCTCACTGTCTTGCCCTCAGTTGAGAAGCAACCCTTCTATTTGGGAACCTTAATTCTGGTGAATTCAGAATAGTCCCATGTGGGATAAAGAGCTTGGCTTTTCACCCATCCTGTGCTCTTTTAGAATTCTAAATTTGTATCTTAGCAATTGTGGGACTGGGAGCTATTGACTTAACCTCTCTCGGGCCCATTTTACTTATATAAAATTTATACCATGATTACAACTTTCCTAAGGGTTTGAGGGACCAGAAACCAGAGCCAGCGAGAAGCCAGAGTCACAGAGAAAGGCCTTCCTGTGTCTCCCTGAAGGGCACACTATCACATGGTTTGGACGTAGCTAGTATGTCACTGGTTTCCTAGGAATTGATTCTTGATCAGCACGCTATGCCCAGCTTTCCACGCCCTGACCTGATTCAGTCTGTCCATTGAGCTTCATCCCTGCTTCTCTCCTGGACTCTGGCAGCCCATATCTGGTTATATCTCCTTGCACTTTGTTACTTTATTCACTCTACGCCCTTGTTTATGACGGCTTCTGTGCTTGGCACGCCCCACTGTTATCCCTTATGTATCTGCCTCCACCTACAAGATCCAACTGCAGCAGCGTCTGTCCAGGAAACCTTTTCTAGCCACACCTGTTAAGTGGCTCTGGGTGCCCTATCACACAATCTCTACATCCTACGGCTTCCTCTGGTGTCATACTTACCATATTATGCTGCAATTATGTGTTTGTGTCCCTGGTTCCTTCAATTTGGGTATATTCTCCTCCAGGTGAGGACAGTATTCGTTAACCTCTGGAGCTCAAGTGTTCATCACAGTGATGGGTACACAGGAAGCACCAAAAACACAGCACTTAGGATTATGATGATAAATGGGACTGACCCCCCGATGGCTGAGGAATATAGAGAAACTCAACCACAATGCTTCTAATGTGAAAATATAGTTCTCTAAAGTCAAATAGATTAATAACAACCACTTACGTATTCATGCAACATGCATCATAGGTATTAAGGTAATTTATAAGATATGAATTATTCATAGTCAATATATCAACTTATCTAACTAATAATGAATTATTTTTTTAAAGTTCTGAATAGGTCAAAATCTCTTGGCAATGTAACAATTGACTAATTTACTAAATAATCATTTAAGTACCCCAGTAAAAGGATTCATATGGAATTCCTACCAATAATAATCATAATCAGAAAATAAATGTTTGTTTTGCTTTATGATGACAAAGAACTGTTTCCCCCTTTATCCTTACTCTTGCCCTCTGTGTAGGTGGAGGTGAGGCTGGAGCCCTGGGTATGTGGAGGGGATGCTGAACTATGCATAGCTGGTGGGGGATGCTAGAGCTGTATGTAGGTGCAGGGGATGCTAGAGCCTTGATAGGTGGAGGTGATGCTAAGCTGCTCATAGGTGGTAGTGCCGCTGGAGCTGTGTGAAGGGGGAGGGCAGCAAGTATATGCATGCATAATGGAGCAGATACCTGGGTCAGAAGATGACCTTGACCCAGGTTTCTCAATCACCTTCCCCACCCCTACACCCACTCCTCAGTTCCAACCCAGCAGCTTCTGCTCTCTTTTTCTCATATTCAGATACACTCAATAGAATGGCAGTGAGGAGACAGCATGGGTACCTTTGACTCCAGTGGTATTCATATAAAAAAGTCATTGGTGATTTTTAGATTTTGAATTTTTGGTAAGAAATACTTGCAGTTCAACTCAAAACTAGTCACTACAATCCAGAGTACTGGGACACAAAATTTATGTATTACTGACTAAAACCTCAGCAATTTGTGGCTGACAGAGAAGGTATTAAAGGGCCAGACAGTAAGTGATTTTCCCAGATCGCAGCTAGTTAGCAGCAAAGCTACAGCTGGCGCAAGAGGCTTTGAGTCTCTTTGTAATTGTTAAAGCTGGTTTCCTTTTTAAACCTGGGCCCTGACCTGAGTTAGAAGTTCAATTCTACTGTTTCCTGTATGTGTGAACGCAGGCAAACTATCTAAACTGCCTGATGCTCAGTTCAAAGAGGAATTCAGCATCAAGATGAAAAGTATGGGGGCTTCCAGCACCACGTCATGTCTGGATTCTTGATCCGCCACTTTCTTGCCATGAGACCAGCAAACAAGTTCTTTATCCCTTTAAGGCTCAGTTTCCCACTCTCCAAAATGGGTGTAAGTACTCAGACTTATTGCATCGGGTTGACAAGAGAATTAAATGCTTAATACACATAAAATATTTAATGCTTGACATTTAAGAGTCAAATAATAAATGTTAGCTTTTCTTTTTTTTTTTTTTTTTTTTTTGAGACAGAGTCTTGCTCTGTCACCAGGCTGAAGTGCAATAGCGCAATCTCAGCTCACTGCAACCTCCGCCTCCTGGGTTCAAGTGATTCTCCTGCCTCAGCCTCCCAAGTAGCTGGGATTATAGGCGCATGCCACCACGCCAGGCTAATTTTTTGTATTTTTAGTAGTGACGGGGTTTCACCATGTTAGCCAGGATGGTCTCGATCTCTCGACCATGTGATCCACCCACCTCGGCCTCCCAAGTGTTAGCTGTTTTTAGTGATTTTATGATGATGTTGTTTTCTTATCAGTGAAAATGGGATAATAATGTAAAGAATTCGAACTTTATCTTATAAACAGTGGATAATGATATGACCCACTTGCACAGACAGGCATTGCAGGTGGAAGGTAAGATCAGAACAGCAAGGCACGTTAGATGGATGTGTTCAGTGATTCAGGTAAGCAATAGAGACAGCTCAACCTGGGGAAGAGGTAAGAGAATTTTAGAGGTAGAACCATCAAGACTTTCTAACAGATGCTTGAAGTGAGAAAGAAGTCTAGATTCTAGAAGAACTTGTTGTGTTCTTGGGTATTGGGCAAAGTGGGGTCCATTAAGGAAGTCCAGAGGGAAAAGAAGGATCTGGTGAGCTCCATGTGAGATGGCTTTGTGACAGCTTGGCAAGCCATCCAATCGGAAGTTTCAGCAATAGAGATCTAGAGCCCTGTGCAGGAATTAGATTTAGAGATGTAGATTTGAGAGATATTTGCATAAAGGAAAGAGCTGCTAAAAAGCTTAGCTATGTCTGATTTTTATATTCTTTGTTAGGAAATAAATGAAGTAGAAAGTAAAATGTCTTAGCTAACAGTTATCAAGTACTAAGCTATAAACCAAGCACTCCCTAAGCATTTTAACTTTGTCCTGACTTTCCTGATTAGGAAACTGGTATTTCCTATATTAAAGGTCTAGCTCAGGTAACCTACTAGTGAGGGAGCCATCTGTGAGCAAGGTACAGGCCTGTTTGACTCCAGATTCTGCCTTCAAACCCAGCTGTGTCCCTATGGAGCTCCCCACTAAGTTAAAATTCATTCTTAGGCTTCTCCGTGGATCACTGTTGAATCTTAAGCTGCACTATCCATAGATGTGTTCAGCAAGGCCGTCAATGAGTGTGTCCTAAGTAAGCAAAAGTTCCTTTTAGCGTGCACTGACTTTACACTGGAGCATTACATTAAGTCCACATTTTGCTGGAATTATTCATTTAATCCTTAACAGCAATTCTCTGATGCCGATTTCAGGACTCTGCCCTCTTTTCAGGTACCTGCTATGTGGGGGAGAGGAAAAAACCTTTCCAAGGTGACACTGGTAATAAGTGAGAAAGCAAAAACAAAGACTGATAGGGCATGGCTCACGCCTGGAACACCACTACTTTTGAGAGGGAATCACTTAAACCCAGAAGTTTAAAACCAGCCTGGGCAACATCTTGAGACCTCGTCTCTACAAAAAAAAAAAATAAAACATTAGCCACATGTGTTGGTGCATGCCTGCAGTCCCAGCTATTCAGGAGACTGAGGTGGAAGGATCACTTGCTCCCAGGAGGTCCAGGCTGCAGTGAGCCGTGACTGCGACACTGCACTCCTACCTGGGCAGCACAGAAAGACCTTGTCTCAAGAAAAAAAAAATACAGACTGTTTGCGCTGTTCAGACTCTGTATTTAACCAAACAGATATTTTGCCCTTGACAGCGGACTTGCTTCAGCCTCATAAAGGGAGAGGTGCCTATTTTCTGTGCTGCTTCTGTTGTGGGGCAGGCCCAGGCCAGGCATCTTCTATTTGAGAGTTCATTCCCAGTGTAATTATCTGCCTACCTGCTTCATTCTTGTTTTATCATTGAGGGGTTTCACATCAGATTGCTGGAAAGACTGTTGCTAAAATGTTACTGCTTTGTGCTAGGGAAATTGTGCAGGGTTTTTCAATGGACTTCATGTAATGCTAATGGAGGCACCCTGGTCCCTCCACTCTCACAGCGACTCTGAAGGCCCGCAGGGCTGGCTAATGGGATTTTCTGCAGTATAACGCTCACTTTCAAAAAGTCATGCTGCTGAGCAACTTATGAAGAATGGAAGGTTTTTTGTTTTGTTTAGTGTATTTTTTAAATATATATATTTTTTTTTCAGGATTTTTCTTTGGATTTGCATTTTGACTTATTATTTCAATAATCATACTGAATTAGCCTTGTGAAGATTCCCCAAAGTTTTCTTTAAGTCTCTCTTGAAAAATCTCTATGACATTGGCATCTAGTTTTAGAAGTCAAACTTGGCAAGAGAATTCATAGATTTCTTGCTTTCGTGTCCTGAAGCACTTGCAGGATGAGATCAGGAAGATGAGACAATGCAGCTGCGGCTGGTAGCGGGACCTGAAAATGGGATTCTCGGGGCCGTTTGAAGCTCACTGGGGATTCGTGACTACTGTATTTGGTGCCTTTGTTAATCCCCTTTCTGCTTTCATTTCTGCCTAGTCACAGTTGTCAGAGACACTGCAAGACTTGAATGTCTCAGTCAAAGCAAGCGGACCTTTGTCTAGCATCTGCTTTCCGTGGGCCTGGTTTTAGAGGCAGGTGTGGCATGCTGAGAAAGGACAACCTCGCTTCAGCCCTGAATCCTGAGCAGGATTTCTGCTGCTGTCAAGCAGAGTGACCTTGCACACATCACTCAGTTCTTTGAGCCACAGTGTTTTCATCTATGAAATGGAAATAAGAGTTTCTATCATTATTGTTTGATCTGATTAGGGAGAATTCCAATGTTAGGTGATAAAAGCAAGGAACAGAGAAATGTCCAGAGCATTCTCCAACTTATAAGTGTGTCTGTGTGTGTTTTCAGGACATACACACACATAGTAAGTGTGTATGCATGTACAAGAGCATAGAGAGGTAGTATTCCAGAAGAATTCACAAGAAAAAATTTATCAGACTATGGGGAATGGAACACTTCATGTTGTGTTTACTTTGATGGTTTCACCATATTTATATTCCATTTTGAAAAGCAAAATGAGAGTATCTGCCTTTTTTGGTGTTTGTTGAAGATCAAAGGAGATAAAGTACAATAGGACTATTTAGATGCTTCGTAAGCAGTGGCTTCCTTCCTCCTCCACATATCTGGCTGGTCTGATGTGCTCCATCCTGCATATAAGCTCTTCTAGACTTTCTACAACTGGCTTCTCTGTATTATATCTTAATATAATAGGAAAGTCGAGAAATGTGAATGTATGGGTTACCCTGAATGCCTGGTGAACACAGACAGGGTAGTTGGTTGAGTTTTCTGGTTCAAAAAATGGATAAGTCTTCTGATTCCAAACCTTGCTGAATGTCTTAAGTTCAGAAAGAATGTGACAAGCTTTTATCCAAGGCTAGGTTTCAGAGCTGAGAAATGCAAGCCATGGAGGGTAAAGTTCTGCAGAGGGTCTCTCCCGTGTACTCTGTGGTGTGATGCTCAGACCTACCTTCAGACCTGGGCCATTCACTCTTCACACTGTTGGGAATGTTGGTGGCCAAGAGCAATTGGCCAAGTATGGAGACGGCCCTGTCTGGAGAGAGCTGCTCCCCGACGTTCACACTTCTCTGCTAGGGTCATGTGGTTTGACTCTGTGTCCCAACCCAAATATCATCTCAAACTGTAATCTCCATGTGTCAAGGGAGGAACCTGTAATCCCCCACATGTTGAGGGAAGCCTCCTCCTGTCACGGTCACATGAGCAGTAAATGGGCACCAGCACATTATTCAAGCATTCCCACCTCTGTGCCCAGGCCTTTTCCCACAGGATTCCTTTCTCTGCTCTAAGAACAAATCTCTTTTGAAATTCACCTCAGGACATCCTTCTCTGTTGGGTTGGTAAGAAAGAACTGTCCTGTTTCTTCCTTTTCATCATGCCTAGGTCTCCTAGTCCACTGTAGACTTAGCTGTCTTTTCCTCATGGGACAAACTATTTAGTAATTCTGCCGGTTTCATCCATTCTATTTCTACAAATAAAATGTAGTGTACAGTGTTCTGACACTGCATGCTCACATGCAGAGCTTTATACAGGTGTGCTTTCAGCATTGGTTACCTAACCTCACAGCTTCTTTCTACATTATGATGACACTTTTTCTTTTCCTCCTTTTCAGCACGACCTGCTGCTCACCCACCTGCTACAAGGGTCTTTCTACATTTCTGTCTCTTGAAAAGGAGCCCACAGCTATCTGTCCCATGGCCTCTTCTTATAGCAAACCCTGCAATGGTGGTGAAAGGAGGCTTGTATATTAGTCCATTCTCAGGCTGCTGATAAAGACATACCCAGAGGCTGGGTAATTTATAAAGGAAAGAGGTTTAAATGACTTCCAGTTCTACATGGCTGAGGAGGCTTCACAGTCATGCAGAAGGTGAAGGACTAGCAAAGTCATGTCTTACACAGCAGCAGGCAGGAGAGCATGTGCAGGGGGAACCCCCCTTCATAAAACCATCAGAAATTGTGAGACTTATTCACTATCACAAAAACAGCATGGGAAAATCCTGCCCTCATGATTCAGTTACCTCCCACTGGGTCCCTCCCATGACATGTGGGGGTTATTACAATTCAAGGTGAGATTTGGGTGGAAACACAGAGTCAAACCATATCAGCTTGTGAATGGGGCCACTCAGTTGTCTCAAACCTGTGAGGCCAGTGCCCTCATCACCTTCATGATCATTCATTATTATTGTGATTATTGTTGCTATTTTATGATTTCAATTTGAATATAAGACAAAGGTGTGGCAGATTTCTGTGTTTTCTTACCTGGAGGGATAAAGAAGCGATTCCAGCTCAGGACTCCCTTTTCCTGCAATCTTCAACCACGTACCAGTTTTACTCAGGATGGGACCCACTTCCTTCCCTGAACCTCCAATCACTTTGTGAATGCTGGTGCGGGCGGATGGAAGGTCAGGGCCCTGTGCTGCTCCAATCACTTTGTGAATGCTGGTGCGGGCAGACGGAAGGTCAGGGCCCTGTGCCGCCTGGGCCAGGTGCAGTATTCCTCAGCCTCTGTTTCTGTTTCACCCCTTAGGGAAGCTTCTATGTCCCCCTCCGAGAACTGCATGCAGCATGCACACAAGTGGCACCGAGACCTGTGCCTGCTGCTCCTCCACGCTTACCGGGGACTCCGTCTGTACTTCCTGGTGATCATGCGGGACATCCCGGAGCTGCCACACATGGAGCTGGGTAAGGGCCCGGGACAGGGGCAAGCCCATCCCAGCAGCTCATGAGCCTCCTCCAGACAAGGGAAGGGGGAAAGCTGGCATGCTTTTGTAAATGTCACAGGAATAACACTGGTCCAGGTAGGTTTGGGCTGTGCTTTTCATTTTCATTCTCACAGCAGAGGATCTGGGAGATGCAAATGCAATAAGAGAAGACACATGTTCCTTAAGGCACATTCATTTACTCAGGCATTCATCTGCCAGACATCTATTGAGTACCTATTACACACCTGCCACCCTAGTGCATAATGTTAGGTTGCTTTCTAGAGGAAAATGCTAGTTTATAGCCTTTCCTTAATCAAGCTGTAATTACGGAATTGTAACTTACAAGAGTGTAAAACAATCCTCATAAAGAGCTATGTATATATATACACACACATCTATATGTGTACGTATATACTTGATCTGTATAATTATAGAAACTTTTTAGTATCCATTACATTTGGTTATCTGGGGATCAGTTGATTTTTGCACATGGATTTTCCAAAGCTGGGACATCATGGAAATCAGTGGGCCTGAATCTCTGTTGATTGACAGACAATAAACCTGAAGCTCAGAGAGGTAAAAGGCTTGCTCAGCATCACACAGCAATGTATGGCAGAGCCATGACAGGAGCTCAGGGATCTTTTGCTGATCCCCCTGGGGCAGGGTTCTTTGTATCATGTCGCAGTCAGCAACAACAGGTGGTATGTCCTGGCTCTGCTCAGAGTCCTCTAATAAGGCCTCATCGCCTCTAGAACAGAAGCCAAGTCCTCAGCCTGCTTTTCGAGGATACTACGCATTTCAACATCAGAATCCTGCTGGGTACCTTGACTTCCCTATCTGTACCCCTAGACCTCAACTGCTGAGATAAATGTGGCTTTGGCTGGGTCAGTGACCTTGTTCATTGTTCATTGCAGCATTGAAATCATCATGTAACAAAGATTTCTTTGCATATTTTGCTTCCTAACTAGACTGAGGTGTTTGTGAGCAGATTCCCCCTCAGATCCCTGCTACATTCTCCCCAGTATGTAACGTAAAGGGGTGGGTGCAGGATTATAGTTCTTGAATTGAATTCTGGAGCCATCTTACCATTAGCTTTATCGCTCTTACATCTTATCCAAATCCTGTACTCAGGCACTACTCTTTGAATCGTGCAATCATTGAATTTTTTCAAGTTCAAATATTATGCATGCAGTAAAGACATGCACAGAATCAGAGCAACTTTATATAGCTCAAATGAAAAATGGAGATTTTTCAGTAGCAGTTGGATTCCTGATATAACTTCTTATATTTTATTCAAAGGAGCTGAATTTGTTCATTCACACTCTCATCATATTTTATTGGACACGTACTATATGTCAGATATTGTGCTAGACCCTGAGGATACACAGCCATGACCAGTGTATCAAAAGTTCATTTTGCCTTGTGGGGTTCAGGGACCTGAGGTCAGCAGTGACGTGGAGAGGTGTCTACTAATTAGGTTGTCAGCAAGGATCCTAACTTGCAGGGATTGTTTTCACTCACCTAAGCAACCACGCTTTAATTAAAATCCATGTCAGAGCCATGTGCAGGTGACCACAGCATCATGGAACCAGAGGAGAGTTCAAACCCAGTCACAACTGTGACCATTAAAACAAATGGCCAGAGGCCACCTGGTTTCTGCTGATAAGCTGGCCACGTTCCTCAGTATCAGAGCCAGTGGAGCTGAGCAGGAGGTTCTCCCTGTCACTCTGCTTCTCTGGGTTTCTGATATTTTATCTGTAAGATAGAGATCCAAATCCATGTACCATACATGATGGACAGATACATATCGTGTGTGTGTGTGTGTGTGTGTGTGTGTGTGCGTACCTGCAAAAATAGAAATAAATGGGATCTCTCTGGGCCACACAAAGTGCTGTATGAATCGGGAATGTATTGCTTCTCATAACTGTGTGCATGAGATGATACTGGCTTTTATCTAATGCTCCATCCATGGCTCCAATCAGGTTTATTCTCCTTATAAGCATGATCCCTTTAGAAAGTTAGAATAGTAAGGTCCTCAGCAATGTGTTTGTCTCTGTGACTTTAATACCAATGTGAAACTTTAGCTGTTTCATTTAATTAGCAGCTGCTGCATTTTAGTCTGTGTTCATTTAATCATACGGTTTATTTTTTTCTTTCTAGAGGCACTTGCTGTTGAAGAAACACTTTCTCAGCTGTGCTCAGAGCTACAGGTAATTGGAGAACTGGGGCAGGGGTCTGACTGAATGGCAGTAGTTTTGGAAGGCAAATGCAGTTGCTTGCTTGCTACAGAAAACAGAAGTGAAAAGACACCACTTGTAACCTCACTCTAGATATCAAGCTGGAGAAATATGCTTATATTCTGTTATCCTACATCACTGTCTCTGTAAGTATGTGCCCTGCTAGATATTTTGGAAAAACTAAACATGTTAACAGATTTTTGTTTCCCTGAAGCTTAGACTACACATATGTATTTGTCCATTACCCTTCCACTGAGCAAGCGTTTGTTGACTAGTAACTCAGTGTTTCTCACTGTGGGTGACAGAATCTTGTACCTGTGCACAGATGGCCTCAGACATGGCAGGGAGGCTAGAGTCAGGGATGATAATGAAAATAGTAACATGCATTTACCAAAAAAACCTTATCAAGCGTGCATTAAAAGGCTTTTTTTAATGATCACGATTCTAACTGGCGTGAGATAATATCTCAGTGTGGTTTTGATTTGCATTTCTCTAATGACCAGTGATGATGAGCATTTTTTCATACTCAGGGAGAGGAGCATCACACACTGGGGGCAGTTGAGGAGGGTAGGGGAGAGACAGCAGGGGGGGTGGGGGAGAGAGGGGAGGGTGGGGAGGGCTAACATGGGGAGAAATGGCAGATATAGTATGCACCAAAAGTTAAATAAATAAATTTTTTAAAAAAGAGTAAAGGCTTAATAAATATTTGACAAATGCATGCTGCTGCTATTTAGAATCTCTGGAACATGTTCACATCCCTTGTGTTGGTTATCTGGGTGAGTACCTTATTTCTATATGAAGAAGAGGCAAATTAAGATGGGGAAGAATTCTATACCAGGGTGACTAACACAGCTAATTTGTGCTAGAAGCAGGACTCAAAACAAACTGTCATCCCAAACCGACAACTCTCTCTTTTAAACCCGTGGTCTCCCACCCTGACTGTACATTAGAATCATCCCTGGCACTTTAAGGATGCATCTTTGCCTGAGCCTGGGCACCCAAACTGGCTGAAACAGAATATCTGGCATTGGAGTTTAGATACTGTATTTTCATTCAGAGCTCCCCAGATGAATATTATGTGTAGCCAGGGCTGAGGACCCCTGCTTTAGATCATGTTGCAAAGTTAGTAAAATCTAGTCTCATAGCAAATGCAGAGGAGATCCCTGCAGAGGGCGGAACGTGAAGCAGAGACAGAGGAGGGTGTTGGGAGCCTAGAGCTGGAAGGCCTTCAGAGAGGGGCCATTGGATGGCAGCCTGGGAGAAGGGGTGGGACTTGGCTTGTAGCAGTAACAGGGAAACACTTGGCGAGCACTGCTGATCATAAATGCAGGGCCAGCAGACTGCAGGAGGCAACATAGGAGTTCATTTAGAGAGTGTGTAAGGGCCACTGAGACGAGTCAAAGACCTAATGTCCACACTTGGGGGCTCAGACACTCCAACTCGGATGCAGTATGGACTGTGCGTGTATGAGCAGGCAGCTGGGTAGACAGGAGGCCCTGGGCTCCAGATGGCTACAGCTCTCATCCTTCCCCGAGTGAGCCCCAAGGCAGCCACTGCCTTAGGTAGGGGCCAGAAGCTTTAAAGCCATGCCACCCTGGGTTTAAATTCAGTCTCTGAGCTTCTCGGAGCAGCTGTGGGACCTGAGACAATGGGCTCACCCTTTGGGGCCTGGGATTCATCATCTACATAGTAGGTTTGTTCTGAGGGGACCACTAGAGAGCTTGTGCAAGGATCCTCCTAAGTGCTCTGCTCATGGGCTATGTTATTCTTTGGTAAGATGGCCTCTCTTTCCAGGGCTGGCCAGCTGCCTCAGGCTCCATCCCCTGAGGGCATGGCCAGAGCTGTGTACATGTGGAGGTGCAACTCAGCATCCCAAGGGGAAACTGCTTTACTCTGTAAATTATCAGATATTTAGTTTTAGCAATTGAAACAACAACAAGGAACACAGGAACAGGCAGCTTTCCAATTCAGCTTTTCCATTTGCCATCATGAGATCGGGCTGAAGAGCTGATGAGTGACTACTTGTCAATACGCCCACTCTCTTTCCTGCTGGGTGTGGCCTGCAGGTTCTCCGTTTGGTCTCTGTGCCCGTTATATTCAGATTTCCAGGAGCTTCTCTTCCATAGCCCAGATCACCATAGCACCACCATCACCAACTTATATTTAATCAGTAGGGATTCTCAGCCTGGCCCAGGCTGAGATAACCTTAGAACTGGTTCTAACTGCGTATCAGTAAAATCCCCTTTAATCTTTCTATAACCCCTGAGATTTCACCATTCCAAAGCACTTGTCCAAGGTCACCTGGTAAGTGGTGTAGGCAATCGGTGCTCACACCAAGCAGGCCCTCTGCCTCCAGAGCCCCAACGATGCCACTGGACAGGGTCTGCTGCTACACTGCTGCACTGAGGGCAGGCAGGGACCACTGCCTGTTTTCTCCTTATACATTACGTGATCGTGGGCGGTGGCTAGTGGTTGGTAGTGATGGGGAATCCTATATTGCAAAGATGATGCATATCAGAGCCAGAGAGGCATAGCTTTGAATTCTCTACCTACTCACTGTGTGACTTTAGGGAAGTTGCTTAATCTTTATGAACCTTGGTGTTCTTATCTGTAAAATAGGGATAAAAATCAATCCATTTTCACTGATGCAACCACCCAGTGGGTTCACTTTGCCCGCTGCCTAGACAGAGCTCATTTATCAAGACGGGAATTGTAATAGAGAAAGAGTAATTCACGCAGAGCCAGCTGTACAGAAGACCTGAGTTTTATTACTACTCAAATCAGTCTCCCCCAGGCATTCAGAGGTCTGAGTTTCTAAGAATAATTTGCTGGGTAGGGGCCAGTGAGTCAGGAGTGCTGATTGATTGGGTTGGGGATGAGTCGAACTGTCCTCTTGTGCTGAGTCAGTTCCCGAGTCGGGGTCACAAGACCAGATGAGCCAGTTTATCAATCTGGGTGATGTCAACTGATCCATCAAGTACAGGGTCTGCAAAATACCTCAAGTGCTGATCCTAGGTTTTACAATAGTGATATTATTCCAAGGAGCAATCTCAGGAGGTTCAGAATCTTGTAGCCTCCAGCTGCATGACTCCTAAACCACAATTTCTAATATTTTGGCTAATTTGCTAGTCTTACAAAGGCAGTGTAGTTCACCAGGCAAGAAGGAGGTTTGTTTTGGGAAAGGGCTACTGTCTTTGTTTCAAACTTATAAACTAAGTTCCTCCCAAAGTGAATTTGGCCTACGCCCAGGAATGAACAAGGACAGTTTGGAGGTTAGAATCAAGAAGAAAGTGGTTAGTTCAGGTCTCTTTCACTGTCTCAGTTCTAATTTTGCAATGGCGGTTTCATGGACATCTTTTTCTCTTAGCCAGTAAGCCAGCACACTGGCTATATCGTGTGAATTTTCTCATGCAATTGATAAAACAATTCCATAAGATAAGCCATCATATTCTGTTCAGTGGATGAAGAAACAGGGCTTGACTTACACAGGATGGGCCACTGACCAGAGGCACAGCGCTGGCAGAACAGGGTAAGGCTGCTGGTCCCTGCGACACTGAGCCCTCCCCAGCGTGATGCGAGCCAAGGAAGCAGCATCGGTGCAGGGAATAGAGACTGGGTCCGTGAGGCCTGGCCCAGGGCAGTAAATGCAGAAAATGCAAACCGTCATGCCTGGTGCAAGCATTTCTCAAATGATGGGGGCTTTGGCTTGTCATTTGTGTGTGTGTGTGTGTGTGTGTGTCGTAGTAGATTTTGGGGGATACTCATGCCTTTGGCAGAGAATATGGTTAACTGTCCAGGTTCCTTTTGTCTTCATAGCAAAAGGATCAGTGTTTTCCTGGGAATGACTGCCATTAGTCTTTTGGCCCATGAGAGTTTTTATTAATTTCACAAACATTTCCTAAGCCCTCAGTGCTCCCCAGATCCAGTGCTGTTCGGGTCTCAGCGGTGGGTACTCAGTGGTGACCTCTCACTCATGCAGCCATAACCTAGGGAGGAGATTTGTTCACTCTGGAACTTTTGCTTAGAAGGGCTTCTGGCACCTAGGAGCTCTTAATAAATGCTAGAATGAGTGAATTAACAAATGAATTGCAAGAACAGTACCAAAGATGAGGAAGTGACTGACACTGGAGCCCTTAATGTCATAGCCCCGAGGCTCTTGGCCCATCTGCAAAAGGAGCTTGGACTCAGTGTGTTCCTTTACTGATCCAGTGGACCAGTGTGTGCTGTTGTCCTGTGTCACACGTCACCTGAAAAGTAGTGGGTGCAGGCTTCTGCCCAGACCGCAAGGCACAGTCCTGAATCAGCCAGCTGACAGTCCATCATTGGTCAGGCCATAGGAGAATAAAGTGGGGTCACAGGTACCCAGTACTTAGAACAGAACTTGGGGCAAAATGCCGCCACCAGTGTCATTGCTGTCCTTATCATTGTTCCTTCTATTCCATAGGCCTGGTATTGACAAAAAGAGTCAAACTCCATAAAATATTTTAGGAGATTTCTTCTGAGCCAAATATGAATGACCGTGGCTCATGACACCGCCCCAGAAGATCCTGAGAACGTGTGCCCAAGGTGTTCAGTCTATAGTTTGGTTTTATGCATTTTAGGGAGACATAAGACATCAGTCAATACATGTAAGATCTACATTGGTTTGGCCCAGAAAGGTGAGGCAACTCAAAGCTGGGGGTCGGGGGGTATGGAGCGAGGCTTCCAGATCATAGGTAGATTCAATAATTTTCTGACTGGCAATTGGTTGGAAAAGGTTGTCTAAAGACCTGGAATCAATACAAGGGAGTCTGGGTTAGGATAAGGAGTGGTGGAAACCAAGTTCTTATTATGCAGATGAAGGCCTTTAGGTAGCAGGCTTCAGAGAGAATAGATGGTAAGTGTTTCTTATCAGACTTAAAAAGGTGCCAGACTCTTACTTAATTCTCTCCCAGGTCAGGAAAAAGGAAACAAAAAATAAGAACAGAAAGGGAAGGAGATTCTCTACAGAATGTAGATTTTCCCTTAAAGAGGCAGCTTTGCAGAGCCATAGGAAATATGTTAAATATCTATATTTTAGGGTAAAACACTTTAGTTTCTTTCAGGGCCTGCTGTCTGTGGTGTTGGTATTTTCTTGCTGCAAGGAGTCTGCTTTGCAAGTCTCAAGGCCTCTGTTTGAACATTACTGCTGGTCGGCGGTGCCGGGATTCCAAAGGGAGGAAGGTATAATGAGGCATGTCCAACCAGCCCCTCCTATCATGGCCTGACTAGTGCTCCAGGTTTGCGTTTGAATGCCCCTGAGCAAGAGGAGGGGGTTCATTCAGTTAGTTTGGGGGCTTAGAACTTTAGTTTTGATTTACAGGGCGAGGGTTGTGGATGTGGCCGTCACGGGTATAATTGGCTGGGGCTGGCATTGCAGGTGCTGCGAGAATTTACCAAGACAGTCATAGGTAAAGAGAGGCAGATTTATTAAAGTACAGAGGCATGAAGGTACGTTGTAAGGGTGCAGCAGGCAGCAGAGCAGAGAAGGGGTTGTCTGCAAAGAGTCAGAGACTGGAGGGAAGTTTTATAGGGCTCTACTGGAGGGGCTCCATGCAGATAAGGTTGTGCTGCTGGGGATAGGTGCAGAACAAGGTATTTGGGAAAAGGATGTTCTGCCAGCTGGTTGTCTGTGATTAGCCATGTCTCAGAAAAATTGTTGTCCCACATCTGAGACCCTTTCCTCATTGTTGCTTACTTATCTTATTAGGACTCCACAATGGATACAGATACTGAGTTGAAGCAGGAGATTTCCCCTAACCCCTTCGTGGGCGAGAACTGGAGCGTAGGCGCTGGAGCTAGCTGGCTGCTTCAGGCACCGGCAGGGGCAAAATTCACTCACTCAAACCCAGTGAGTTCAACCCCTCACAGGAGGTGAGCAGGTAAAGGAGTCAGGGCGAGTGTTTTGGGGTGCTTGCAGGAGCAAAAGTCCTGTGGGACCCACAGCCGCTTCTAGGGAGGAGTACCTACAATCCCCTAAGTCCCAGAAGGAAACAGTGATTAAGGTTAATTACCATCACTACAGTGACAATACCAACATGCCTGGCCTGGGGAATGCTGGCTTCCAGCCTGTGGTTCACTAGGCTCTATCCTTGCAGCAGCCCTGGGAGTACAAGGAGAGAGGTACTCAAGTGTCTCCAGTCATTTTGCTTTAAGTGGACACAGAGGAATGTGACTTCCTTAAAGTCCACGAATCACTAAGGGGTGGGCCCAAGGCCTGAACCCAAGGCCACCTGCATTCCACTGCAATGCTATGCTGTCTGGTTGCCACAGTGGCTCTGGTGGGAGATTCAGGGGTTAGGATGCAGGCTGCCAATGACTTGATCAAGTATATTTTATGAGAGGTCAACTAGTTCCCTTCCTCTTCCAGGGCAGTGCCCCAAGCTGCTGGGCGACTGCCTCTTGGTTTTGAGCGACTGTGCTGCCACAGGCTTTATTTTATACAAAGCAACTAAATTAGCCACCCACTGCAGGGATGTGGCTGGGTGAAGAGGGTGGAAAGGGTGAATGGTGGTGTGCTTCCACCTACTCCTTGGTTTGCTAAAGAACTGGCATGGCCACTGGAATGAAAGAAACACCTGCTTCCCAAAAATCCCTGAAGAGCAAACTTAGCGTCAGCAGAACTGTTCAGAGGCAGAACATCGCCACCTCCTGGTCTCCCCTACTCCTGCCAGTGGTGGGAGTGGGAAGGCTGGAAAGTGTTTGGGTGATTTAAAGCGATTTGAAGACATAGAGCTATGGAGTAATGGAGTGATGTAGATGAAGCTTTACCCCATAGGATTCTTATAAACGTTTACTTAGCATCTACTGTGTGCTGACCACGCGGCTATTCATTGGATATACAAAGGTGGAAGACACCAACCAGGACTTACTTGCAGCTCAATGAGAAATAGATTTGTTCACAGATAAGGCAGACAGTGCTGATGTGGTCAGTGCTGGAACCAGGGAGCGAGAGATGAGAAGTTGCAGGAGCAAGGAGGAGCGGGGACCTTATCTTGTCTGGGGAGGTGGGGATGGCGCCTGGGACATTGCCCTGAAGGAGTGGGAGGGTGTCAGGCACCAGTCAGGGAAGGACCCTCAGGGCAGAGGGAACAGCCATGCAAAGCCCAGGGTAAGAGCCCACCAGACTGAAGGAGTGTAGGCACTTGGGGACCACGTAGGTGAGGCCCGGGTGAGGATGCAGGGCAGGCTGGAGAAGTGAGTTAGACCAGCTGATGAGGACCCCTGCTGTGAAGCCTGATTAGAAAGAGGGGGGTGTTCTCCCCCACAGAGGACCTGCAGGTTCTAATGAAACTCAGACATGTGCTTTGGTATAAACAAGTTCAACACATGCTGAGTTGGAGAGCAGTGTTGTTGTTTAATTTTTTTTATAATACAGCAATATAGGGTTTTCCATAACAAAAGAGAATTCCCTGGTTGCTCCCCAGTAAACTTCTGGGAGATCCCAAATTGTCACGTAGTCTTCCCCAGAGCTGTACCCTCCTGGCAGGAACTACTAATGATGAGCACAGCCAGTGAGCATCAGGGAGCAGCTTCTGATTGCGGGCAGCCCGTTTTGCTGGTTTTGGGGGGTGTGGGAGATTGTGTATTTGGGGTTGGTTTCTTTCATGTGTTTGTTTGCTTTGACAAAGCTTCTTGCCAGAGGCCTTTTAAAGGCATTGGTTCATTTACCATCCTTTTGAAGTCGGTCATTCTAGAGGACACTCAGGTCCGATGAGGCCCAGTGGCTTCTCAAGGTACTGCTGTGGAGGAGCTGATCTCAAGTTCAAGGGGGTAAAGAGCATAAGAGGCCCTCCAGCATACCATCTACCTTCCAGCAAGGAGTGAAAGAAAGCAGTTCCCAGAAACTGAGCAGCTATTCTGCGCTGGTCCCATTGATTAGTATGTTACACATGTGCTCAATGGGCCCTCGTTTTGATGCTGTGATGTAGGTTTTATTAGGCCTGCTTCCTAGTGGGGACACTAAAGCTTTGGGGACTGGCTGTCCACTGCAGTCACTGTTACCTCTTCCTTCCCTGTCCCGCGGGTCAGGGAAGCCCTGACGCTAGGACTTCACAGCACTAACTCTAGAGGGCAACTCTGAGCTTAGATTATTGAGAGCCTGCCCAGGGCTGTTGGGGAACACCAAGCTCAGCTAGACACAGGTGGTTTGAGAAACACCAGTTTCTCTCTCCGATTTTAGAACTTCTCACACTTCAATGTGCACATGAATACCTGGGGATCTTGTTGAAATGTGCATTCGGATTCTTTTGGGCTGAGGTGGGGCAATAGATTCTGCAATTCAGACTAGTTCCCAGGAGATGATGGTGCAGCTGGGATTTCATGGACTGCAGTTTGAACAGTGAGTGTCTGAACTCTAAAACTTCACTGCGGGTCACCCTTTAGGTTGACATCCAGCAGGCACATAGCTGTGCCTTGTCCCCCTCTGCCATGCCATGAAGCTGGGCACAGGGTTCAGCTCTTCTCTGCCCTGCCTTTTCTGCAGCAGCAGACACAAAACATCTCTCCAGAGGTTTCAGGGCCTTGGCAGCAGTGCCCCGCCTGCCTTCCTATGGCTTGTCCTATGGAATGGAAAAGCTTCTGGGCCCAGCAGGACATCACCACACTACAGAATCACTCTTCACAGGGACTTCTGTAACCACAAGCCCCGTATGGTGGAGACCTTATCTGACTCATCTTCCGCTCTGCACAGCCTCCCATACAGAGCATGCTGCAGGAAGCACAGAAACCAACAGGCAACTCTTACTGTCCTGGTTAACACTCCTGGTACCTCCTGTTCACCCGCAGGATGAAGGCCTGATGAAAGTCAAAGCCATGGGCATGTGATGCTCTCTCACCTGTCCCTGAGGTGCCCCAGCCCTCCTGCACACCTTGTATTTCAGACCTTCAGGGGGAAAACTAGGGTCCTTACCCCAGCGTCTTTCTGCAAGCTATGGCCTCTGTCCGGATGATGCTATCTCACTTTGTTTTTATTCCTGACACAATCCCCATCAGCCTACAAAGCCCAAACCAAAGGCTGACTTCTTCGGATACCATCTGAGATCCTGGGATCTGAGAGCTCCTGGTGAGTTCCTGGGTCTCACGGTGCCGTGCTCCATCCCAGCCATTGCTAAGTGAAGTTTAATCATTTGTGTTACTTTTTTCTTACTCCACTAAGCCATGAACTCCTGCATAGAAGGGACTGAGTTCTATTTATATTTGGAGCCTGTTACAAAAACATACTAAGTGTGAGAAATATTTGCTGAAGCAGAATGCAAAACGAGTCTCCAAATAGCACCAGGTAGAGAATAGATCCCAAAGTAATTTTCAAACTGAACTCAAGTCAGTATCTTGGATTTCATTTTCATTAATAAAAGTCTCCCAGGGCCAGCGCGGTGGCTCATGCCTGTAATACCAGAACTCTGGGGGCCTGAGAGGGGTGGATATAGGTTAAGAGATGGAGACCATCCTGGTCAAAATGGTGAAACCCTGTCTCTATTAAAAATACAAAAAAATTAGCTGGGCATAGTGGCTCACACCTGTAGTCCCAGCTACTCGGGAAGCTAAGGCAGGAGAATCCCTTGAGCTTGGGAGGTGGAGGTTGCAGTGAGCTGAGATCACACCACCGCCCTCCAGCCTGGTGACAGAATGAGACTCCATCTCAAAAAAAAAAAAAAAAAAAAAGTCTACCAGAACAACTTGAATTTCCTGTCATCCACATCACCCTTGGTCCAAAATCATGTAAGTGGATGCAGGAATTGCAGAACTATTGCTATGTTGTGGTTATAAGAATCCTTGAACATCTGAAGGAAAAATAAATTCTCAGTGAAGGGGTTATCAAGTGAGTCCCATGCCAGAAGTCTCCAGGTATATCCTGTGAGTTTAAGGAGTTTGATAAATGCAAAGTTTGCAGGAGATTCCTCCCGTCATCTGCAAATATGTATGGAAGTGAGTTGAGCAGACATGTGAGCATTCTGTTGTAATACACACAGTGGGACAGGAGCCACCATGCAGGGCTGCACAGTGTGCAGAGGGGTTAATGAGAGGCTGCAATGCATGGGAATTAAACAGAGCTTTGGAGCTGGGCTTCCTGGGTCCAGACATTGCCTCTCACTTTCTATCTGTAATCTTGGGTATGTTGCTTGACTTTCCAGTGCCTGAGTGACTCCATCCATAAAATAAGAGTAATAATATCAGATTCGTGGGTGGGATTACTATAAGGATTAAGTCATTAAGTAAATTCAAATGTCTATAAAGCTCTTGGCTCACAGTGCCTTGTAACTCTCAATGGTTGGTGTTACCATTGGTGTTCTTAGACCCCCTCTTGTATATGTAGGAGAGGGTGCCTGGGTGGATGGCACTGATCTGAGATCTGAAACAGGAGAAGACACCGCAGGTGTATTTTGTGTGCCTCTGTGTGTATGCACACAAGGTGTTGGGGAGGGATTCTGGATAAAGATGAGGGCATGCACAAAGGCAGGGGTTGTGACCAAGCAGAGGTTTGCAACCCCCGGCTGCCCATTAAAATCACCTAGGAAGAATGTTCAAATATTTCATGCTTGGGCCACACCCTCAGGAAAGCTGAGACGGCCCCAACATTGGTGGACTTACAGCCTCCCGGTGATTCTGGTGGGCAACCATAACTGAGGACCAGTGAGAGAGTGCAGTTTGTTCATGGAATGTAAAGCAGGCTTCTCTTGACTTAATGTCTATTCACCTTGAAGATCTAATGTAGGTATCACCTCCTCCAGGAAGCTTTCCATGACCCTTCTATAGTACTCAGTATGTATCTCTTGCACAGTACTTTACAGATATATTATAATTATCTAATTAAATAGCTATAACACGATCATATGCCTCTTCCAGGTCTGTATGCATTTATGTTTGGCTTTCCAGAGCTTGGCACACCCCTGGGATAGAATAGGCACTCAGTGAGCAGAGCAAGGGAGTGAGGGAGTGAACAAAGATGCTTGGTTAGCGCCCAGGTGACGAGGACGAAAGTGTGGCAGGCATGGATGGCAGGGCCTTTTTTCAGGGCGTTTCAGCTGTGACAGCTCTGGGCTGCAGCTGCCTCCTTGTTAGAGTAAAGGGCCTCCTCGGTCTCTGGAAGAAAGCCTTCCAAGCCCGCCATCTGTGATCGCACAGGCCCGGGCATCTGTGGAGCAGAAAAGTCCTCTTGTGGCTTAATTAGAGGCTTCTTTAACCTTATCTAAAGCCATTTCTATAATCAACTTGAGGAAACATAATCCTCCTAAAGACACGTTTAATGAATAGCTTTTCTTTTTTCTCTTTGTCACTCTGGTGGCTGAGCTCTGGATTCGTGCTGTCCTTGCAGGTGCCACTGTGGTGGTTGGGGGGGCAGTGCAGGGAGGGGAGATGATGGCGCTGGGAGGGAGGGGAACAAGGAGCCCTGGGAAAGGCAGTCTGAGTTCCAGAGGCCTGGGATGCCTCCCACCGACACCCAGCCGCCTGTTCATTTTCATGAAAGAGTCACTGACCCCAACTATCTATCAGCCATTGTTCCAGGGGCTGGGAATACTGAGAAGGCTGAAGCTCAAAATGCAGGCAAACAGGGACGTAGGAAGTGAAGCGAGCAACGTGCGGGTAGACGTGCCGTGAGAGATGCTCGTGTGGGTCCAGCACACGTCAAGGTGGAGAGTCTTAGACTTACACGTGGAGCACTGGCGAAGTTTCAGGAGTCATCAGAAGCAGTATCGACTGTGCATGGACTCTATGCATCTAAAATAAAAGTTGAAATTATTTTTTAAAAAAGAATAAACCAAACACCGCATGTTCTCACTCATAAGTGGGAGTTGAACAATAAGAACACATGTACATAGGAAGGGGAACATCACATACTGGGGCCTGTGGGGGGTGGAAGGATAGCGGGGGTAGGGGGATTGGGGGAGGGGATAGCATTAGGAGAAATACCTAATGTAGATGGCAGGGTGATGGATACAACCAACCTCCATGGCACATGTATACCTATGTAATGAACCTGCATGTTCTGCACATGTACCCCAGAACTTAAAGTACAATTTTAAAAAAGAATAAAAAAGAAACGAGACACAAAATTGGCTTCTTAAACGGTTACCTGGTAGAGGATGGACAAGTCCAACACGATGAAGAGAAGAAGGGAAACTGGAAGGTGACAGGAGAAAGTGCTGCAGGGAGACTGTGCAGCCTGAACGAGGGCCTGGGGTTAGAGAGAGCCAGGTGTGTGTGCAGCCTGCTGCAGGCATGTTCGTGTGGCTGGGATCGGGCGTGCATTGGGCAAGGCTGGGAGGTACGCAGAGGTGAGGTGGGAGACAATGTCAGGGGCAGTAGTGCCACGTGCTGATGCAGGAGGTTGGTTCTTATTAGTGAGAGGCACTGGTTCAAGAATCTATATAGAAGTTACTTACAGTTCTTCCAAAGTCCTCACTCTCTAGCCAGGAGGTTTTCTAATGACTGACCCTGCCTGCCATGTCCCCTATCCAACTTTTAGTTTTCTTAACACTTCAGACCATGATAGATGGGAATGGGCCAACAGTGGACACTCCCTGTTTGACCCCTGCCTGCCCCAGAGCCGGTACTGGAAGGAAAGCTTCCATCAGAAGAAAATGCAGACCATTCTCTCATTTTGGAGTTTTGTGGTTTGTGTCATCATCACAGACTTATCTTACCTTTCAGAAAACGTAGCTCAGAGATGATGCTGTGGCTGAATGATGTTCCATATGTAGAAGCAAGTCATTCATGATAAAGCAAAAATCTGCAACATTTAGAGAACCTTACTGTGTGCCAAACTCTCCTTCCCTCTTTTCTTACCCTTGGATGCCCCACTTTACCCAATTGGTCTCCATCTAGCACCAGTTTTCAGTCTAAGAATAGCAGAAGAAATGTCCAGCATTTCAAGCTAGGCATTGGACTTGGATCTCCTCATATGTTATTACATCCAAAAGCAGTAATTTTCTTTGCATACTCACTTTACAGATGGAGAAACTGAGTCACAGGGCAACGAAGGGAAAGGAATGGGATTGGATGTGACTGTGGCTGTGTGTCCCCGGTCTATTGTGCATGGTAGAGAGTGCCACAGCACTTTTAATTATTAACTCTATTCCTATTTCTACCACTGAACAAGGCCCTCCACAGACAGAGACCCTCTCTTGTTCAACTCTGAGTTCTCTCTCATTCTAAACATGGGCCTGGGACATGGAAGTTGCTCATTAAATGCTTGAATAAGTGGTGAAGCTTAGAGGTCAGTGACAGACCTTGGCAACTGGCTCCCTGCCATCCTCAGAGATGTGAACTCTCTTCTCACCTCTACAGAATTCAGGTTACTCCCCCAAAAGATGGCTCTCCTGGTTCTAAACTGCAGCTCTCTAAAGCGTTTCTGTCTAGAGGGTCTCTCCCAAAGCCCCTAGGCCCTCTCTAGTCTAATTCCTCTTAGTTTTAGTTAATGCAACCAGGAATCCTCCTTAAGAAATGTGTATTGAAGCCAGGTGTGGGGGCTCATGCCCGTAATCCCAACACTCTGAGGCAGGTGAATCACTTGAGCCCAGGAGTTCAAGACCAGCCTGGGAAACATAGTGAGACCCCATCTCTACAAAAAGTTGTGTGGGTGCAGTGGCATGTACCTGTAGTCCTAGCTACTCCAGAGGCTGAGACAGGAGGATTGCTGCAGCCCAGGAATTCAAGGCTGCAGTGAGTCATGATTATACCACTACATTCCAGCCTGGGTCACAGAGCGAGACCCTATCTGTAAAAGAAAAAAAAAATGTGGAGTAATGTGAGGAGGATGGTGGAGAAAAGCTGTGGAGCATCTACCATGCACAAACTGCCTCCCTCCTCAGGTGCTGTGAGGTTATAGAGATGTTCTCTTCTCTCTGGAGGTGTTTTAAACACTTACCATGTGAAGGTGGCATGGTGATGTGGCTTCATAGTCATACATCCCTCCAATTGGATCCCTGCTCTGTGTAAGGTTGGGCATTCTTTTACTAACTCTTGTTTCATTTCCTGTAATTGGATGGTCACAGTAACTCTACCAGAGGGTGGCTGGAGGGATTAGATGGGGAGCACCATAAAATGTCTAGTGTTCGACTTTCCAAATAGGAGAGAGTAGTGATTGGAAGTTATAACTGCTGTAAAGTACTGTGTCCAGAATTTGATGGGATACAGAGTAGAGTCCAATATATGGATCTGGGGTATCTTGAAGAGTTTGGGGAGAATGTGAGTAATAGGTTTCCAGCTGGTGACAACTGTGAAGACATCATAAAGTGTTCTTGGCTCTGGGCATTGAAAGGTAGGGAGAACTGAATTTTGTGGTGATGGGATTAGGAGATTTGGATAGAAAACTTGGAAGGGTTTATCCAGAATAAACAAAGAGAGAGAAAAACTATTAAAGGTGCAAGATCTTTATGGAACCCTAAGAGTAAGCTGTATTTAGAACATACGTGAAAGTAAAACGAAATGGAAGAGATACACTGGGACTTGGTAGCGGGCAATCTTGCCTTCTGAGGGCTTTGGATGGTTTTCTGTAGACAGCGAGGAACTACCCAAATAATTTATTGTTGGCATTGCTGTTTTAGCTTCCAGATCAAACGTGATAACATGATCCTGTAGTACTATGACGTATAATGTAATGCTACAGACGTGCAGAGAAAGGAGAGTGATTTATTGAAAACAGAAAAGTCAGTAAAGGCTTCAGGAGGAAGACTGCAATGCCTTCATGGTCAGGAGCCTTGACTACCACCTTTTTTGCCTCTCCAGATGTTGAACAATCCAGAGAAGATTGCCGAGCAGATAAGCAAGGATCTGGCCTGGCTCACCTCCCACATGATGGCTCTGTGGACCCAGTTCCTGGACACAGTCACTCTGCATTCCCAAGTGACCACTTATCTCACCCAGGAACACCATACCCTGAGGGTGAGTCACCAGCTGGTGTACATTCTCCAGTCACATGCATTTGATTTCTTTGGAGGAAACTTTATGAGAATTAGATCAAGCACTGGGGTTGGCCTCTAGATCTTCTTGCTTTCCTGCCTCCACCATGAACATGCGGGGTGGCATTGAGAGCTTACCTAGCCTCTCAGGCCTTTGCTGTGTCATGCATAGAATTCCTGCCATGGTAATCTCAGGGGATGTCAGAGCCTATTACAAGGAATATTGTAAATGCTTAGAAAAGAGTTTGGAAACAGTGCTTTTTAACATAAAACATTGCTCTCTGTGTATTTCTCTGCCACCAGCTTAGGTGCATATAGGTGGGTGCTAATGCATAATTAAATATGTTGGTATTTAGACCAACATCTTATTAGAACAAGATGATGAAACATACGAAGATCAGAGTACACAAAATGTTGAGAAAACATACATGGTGGGTTTTGGGAATTCTGTTTCATCTGCATTTATGTATGGACCCTGTTCACAGAAGTCTTATATTCTAGTAGAATAAATAAGACCTCAAGTTAAAAATCATAGCAAAAGCAACGTAAGAACAGATTCATAGACTGCATTAACCCCTGTTTGTAAACCAAGTGTGGGCTAAGAGATGTGAATGAGAGAGATCAGCTTGGAGGCATATCAAGACTGTTGTTTCAGAACCTTCAGGTTGTGGGCACGGCTATCTTCCTGTTAGTAAATGCCATTCATCTCTTTGACCTCAATTAAAAAAAAGAAAGTACAGGTAATCCCTACCTAAAGAACTGAATGTTGACACTATTTTATTCTGCAGGTCCGAAGGTTTTCTGAGGCCTTCTTTTATATGGAGCACCAAAAACTTGCAGTCCTGACATTTCAGGAGAATCTGTAAGTCATCTATTGCATGCCCACTTGACTCCTAAAAGCAGCCACCCCAGACAGGCTTGTTCAGTTACTCTTTACTTCCTCACTGGATGTGAAGGGGAGAAGTCTGCCCACCTCTGCACTTTCTGTCTGCATTTCCTCTGCAGGCACTAGAGTGTCAGACAGTTTGCAGAGGTGGGAGCTGGCAGGTGGCAGAAAAGGTCACCAGCCCAAATTTTCTTTTGTTAAGTGTCATGGTTTTGTAGACAGAATCAAGGAACCCTAGGTCCCTGAAGACATCTGTGCTGAGTCCTCTGCAAAATGAATTAGAAGCAGGTGGTGTGGCCACAAACTATGTTAGAGAAATACAGAATTCGCCTGAGACTCTGTGGTAGCTATGAAATGCATTTAGCATAAGAATTAAGTCTGAACTACCAAATAGGAGGGCTGATGAATTTCTAAGTTTGCCTTCTTCCTGAAAAAAAAAAAAAGATGAAAAGTACTCAAGGAATTGAGAGGGTTGATGGAGGATGGGGTCACTCTCTCATAGATTCCTGGGTGAGTAGCAGCAGAAAATCCTTTAACATGTTTTGTCCTCTGGTCCACAATCCAAGGGTTTCTTTTTGTTTCCAAATGATATGATCACCTCAGAAATTAAATGTGGATGGAATAATGTTTGAGATGCCATAGCAAAAATAGAAGGAGAAGCACTCAAGACCCATCCATCACTCAAGACAGACCTGGAGACCTTTCTCATTAGAATCCTATTTTCTCCCCCACACTTCATTCTGTTTGGAAAGTACAGTGACATTCACAGCTTGTCTCGTGGATTCTGCAAGTAAGGGAGTTGCACCAAGGGAGGCACAGCTGCGTGTTGAAACGACTAGTCTAGGAATCTCTACAGTCATTCCCTCACTCATTTATTCCTTTATTTCAGTGCCCAGCTAGAACAGGGAGAATAGATTTTCTAGAACTAAAATCAGAGGAGAGCTAATCTAATGGAAAATATAAACATAACTGCGAGGGTCACTGAGAAAAATACTGCATATCAAGATCCCTACAGGAAATCTTCTTTCCAGAGTCACAGCAACAATAGGTAAACCTTAGATTGTGGAGCCATGGTTGCATTCTCAAGGAGTGTGAGAACCGTGGTTGCATTCTCAAGGACTGTGAGCACACATAGAGGAGACAGACTCAAAGACCACTGCTCTCCTGGAAGAGCTTTGGAACACCGACTACCGGTACAAACTGCAGATGACCCAGCACTCAGATTGCATGGGTTCAAGACCCTATTCCTGCATTTATTAGCAGTTGGTCTTGAGAGAGTTATGTTTCTGTCCTTCTCGTTTTCCCACCCCCATCCAGTCTCACCTTCCTCATCCACACAGTGGGTAAGATAGCAACTGTGAGGACGTAACAGGCACTTCCATGCACATGGAGCACATAGAGCTAGCCACAGACTCTGCTCAGAAAATGTTAGACGGTGCCTGAAGAAGTAAGCAAATGTGTATTGTCCATATAGGAGTGGAAATACAGCAAGAATGCAGTAAAGGTGCTGTGTACATGGATCACTCATCCTAGTCAAGAAACAGGCAAGATAGAAATTATATAATTTCAAGTTTTGACAAGTGGAAGAAAAAAGGCAAGATAAGAACATAGAAAATGAAGAGAAATGGGGTATGACTAGTGTCCTCATAAATGTTTAACAACCAGCTTTCAGAAGAGCGAAAACAAAGGGCGAACTGCCTTTGTAGTGTTTGCTGATTTCTTCTGTGCAAATGTTTTCACAGTGGTCAATTTCAGGCTGCCAGTGTGCTATCACTGAATATGGAATCGGGCAGAGATGTGCAGAGTTAGCTATTGCAAACCAGTGTGAATGGGCTCCAGTGCAGCAGCAATGAGTAGAAGAGAAAGTCTGTTTTAGCCAAAGTGATAAGAAAAAGTCTTTTTGAAGATGTGACAGTTGAAGAGTGTCTGGGGTTACAGCAAGCCATGCTATGACATGCGAGAATATTGTTTAGGCAGACAGAATGGTTGTCATAAAAGTGCTGAGATGGAAGCACAATGTGTTTGAAGAGCAGAAAGAAGGCAAGTGTAGCTAGAATAGAGTGAGAAAGTAGAAGAGGGGGAGGGAGGGCCAGACGGCAGGAGGGACCCATCCATGTGGGGTCTTGTCAGCTGGAAAAAGACTTTGGATGTGTACTATGATAATTCCGGTTAATGCTTTTGGTTTTCTTTTACCAGCAAATGAGGATGGGCCTTGGCATTTCAAATCTTATATACAAGATTTGAAATCTTGATTCTGTAACTTGTAATGCTTGCGACATCAAACTAGTTACTGAATCTCTTATATCTAATTTTTTTTTAGCTGTAAAGGGAAGATTCCTTCACTCAATAAATAATGTATTTAGTGTTGACTATGTGTTAGTCACAGTTTGGGGTGTTGGATATTCAACAGTGACTAAATCAGACAGATCCCCTATCTCATTGAGCTTATGTCTTGACAATGGAAGGCGTACAAGTATATAGATACGATATGCTAAGTGGTAATGAGCGTTATGGGGAACATACATCCGTGTGAGAGGACAGAGAGTACTAGTTCATGGAATTGTCACAGAAGGTCTCCTGGAGAAGGTGATGGTTGAGCGGAGATCTGAATCAGGTGGGAGATGGAGCTCCCTAGATCCCTAGGAGACTGTAATGTTTATCCTCTGAGTGACTTTAGAGATGAGAGAATGTGGTAAGCTTTCAATGAATAGTAGACATTAACAGAAAACATAAATCATAGACGAAGATAGGAGGGATACTATTCAGGAAAAAGTAAATGTTTAGCCAGATCATCAAGAATAAGAAGAGCTAAAAATAGAGAGGGAGAATTTTATTTCAGACTGAGAAGATTATTCGAGAAAAGGTACGAAGTGCTGTGAAGAGAAGGGAGGCTTACCGTGGGATAGTGAAGAGGGGTGATGCAGGGCTGGCACCTATGCGTGAATGTGGTTCTGCACACCTGGAGGTCAGAGCTGGAGAGAGGTCGTCACCTCAGGGAGGTCACGCTGCTTACACACGAGACAGTGGCGCACTCCCACTCAGGATGGACATGGGGCAATGCAGATGGCACAGGTGAAACTCATCGGTCAAGACACATCTTGTTCAGGCTCAGATTAAATTGCCTTTCTCAAACAGTGGATCACAATCGTTTAGTGGACAGTGAAATCAACTTAGTGTATTTGGAGTAGCGCTTCTTAAATGAAATAGGATAGGATAGGAAGGAATAAGAAAGGAAAGGGCAGGATGGAATAGATGGTATGAGGAAGGAGTGTTGGCTGAAACTTTTGCTTCAGTACATGCGTTTCTCGGGGGGATGTGATTGCACTGGGTTGCCTTGGAAATGAAGACCATCTTTTGCCTTGGGTCGTAATTTTTGAGACATGTTCACAAATGATTTCGAATTGGCCAGCAGCAAGGGTGTGTGTTATTGTTCCTCTTCTGTTTTACCAATGTCTAGCCAGTGTTTTTCACACAGCAAGGAGGTGTTGAGTGGAAGTTTGCTGAGGAATGAATGTGGAAGGGGTGATGAGAAGAAGACCTATCCTGATGTATTCGTTTTCATAACAGTAGTTGTGAGATATCACTCTGACTTTTACATTTCCTGTGTTGATAATTTTAAGTTTTAACTTTTGAAAAGGAATTCATTCTAAGAGATGCTATGTCCATAGGGTTGAACACAATAGGCATTTTACCTGGTGTGAATAAATAGGCATTTATTCATGGTGCTTAGTCTGTTGGAATTACTCTTATCAGAAACTTGAGTGCTTTACGTACTTTGACTCATTTAATGTTCACACTAACTTGATGAGGTAGGCACTAATATTTTCCTCACTCTAAAGAAGGAGAAACTGATGAATCCTGGGCTCAGAGAGGTTAAGTCACTTACCTTAGACCACACAGCCAGCAAATGACACAAACATAGATCTCTTGAAGCCCGGAGACCACACTCCTGCTTTGGCTTCTCTGTGCACTGTTGAGCCATCATCCTAAGGAACACATGAGAAGAAATAAAGTGAAAAGCAGATTTTTGAACCTCTGAAACTGAAGTGTCCTCATGCTTTCGCACTGTATTCCTGGAGTCAGGATTACAGTCCTACAGCATAAGCTCGAACTCAGGCAAACCTGACGTTGAAAAGAACAGGTGAGCCAGGTCCTGTGTGCTCCAGGGGACTCCTTCCCTATGTGCCACACAGAATAGCCTAACTAAAACCCAAGAATTCTGCCTGAATGCTCAGAATGGAAATGTCTCTGCCTACTGTGCCAATAACTGGTTTCCAAGCAAACTCTGCTCCCCAGAGTGTCATTTAGATGGATGAGGAGGGAACCATGTGCTGAACAGGGGCCATGCATGGAGCGTGCACACTCAGACACAGGTGTGCAAGGCTGACCTATGCAGGTTCATTCCAGGCTAGTCTCTTCCCACTGGTATGACTTCTGCAGTGGGGGGATGGGGGGTGGGGGGGGAGTGTGCAGGGAGGGGATTGGGCGGTGACAGTTTGAAAAGGCAAAGGCAGAGTTCAGATTCCTGTTTGGATCCTCTTGAGGATAAGGAATGAGGATTTCTTATTTAGTTAATGCTACTCTTAGTTGTTTACATGTTTATTTACTCAGGTCCCTTTCTCCTTCCCTTCCTCCCTCCCTCTGCATGATTATTCATCATTCATTATATCCAGGAACTGATTTGGGGACTTTCCATACAGTGATTTAAAAAACCTACAAGGTAGACAAGGTCTCAGCCCTCACTGGACAGAGAAGACAATAAATAAATTTGCAAATAAGCAAGAAAATTTAAGACAGGGTTAAAGAACCGGGTAATAGAAAGTTCCTGATTTGACTGAATAGGACCAGTGGCTCTCTAAAGTAGGGTGTTAAAGGAGGACAGTTCAGAGAAGGTGACATTTACACTAAGGTCTGAAGGTGGGAAGAAGCCCCAGAGGACAGTACATTACAGGTGGAGGTAATGGCCAGTGCAAAGGCCCTGAGGCCAGACACAGCCTGAAACGTCAGTGGGGCTGGAGGGCTGTGTGAAGAGGCAGGTAGAGGAGTTACAGTGATGGCAGGGATGGGGGTCATTCAGAGCCTTGGAGGGTCAGCAGTCAAGATTCACTCCCAGTTTTGCTAATAATAAACTCAACTCCAACTCCACATTCTCCCTAGTTTGCTTAATTCAGAGAGAACGTGGTTTTTTCCTTTAAATATTGTTTAAATGTTGTTGCCTTTTAATTGACCTTTCTTAGCCTATCCCTCTTTATTCTCCACTGAACTCTATAAAACACAATCACATAAACATGCATGTGTACACTGCAGCAACATATTCCCACATATATACCCATGCACACACCCAGCTACACCCATATGCACACCCATGCACTCTTCTGCATGTATAAACACATATGTGTCCATGAAAACACCTGTGCACATGCATATCCACCCAAGAAAACATGTACACACATGCCACAACCAGGAAAACATATGTACACACATGCCACACCCATGTCCACACACCTGCACACACCACACATGTAAACAAACCTACTCACTCACAGACTCCCTGCCTGGTCAGAATGATCATTCTCAAACATTGATGAGGCTGTAGCCCTTCCTGGCCTATTGGTCTTCACTGTTTCCTCATTGCCCACATAGAGTCTAGACTCAAAAAGTGCCTGGGACCTTCCTGCGGCCCCAGCCTCCCTTTGCTGCCTCCTCTGAACTGCTCTTGCAAGGTTTCCTAGTTCCCCTGCATACGCCATGTTGATTAATTGTATTCATGTGACAAGTACTTTTTAGTCAAAATACTGTTCACTGTATAGGAGGCATTGTCTAAGGCACTTGGGATACATCACGTCAGTGAGCAAAACAGCGTGTGTCGGAAGACAGGTGCTAACCACTTAGCATTGTGAATCAATAAGTAATGCAGTATGATAGAGGGTGACAGGCATTGTCAAAACACAGAGCAGGGTAAGTGGACATCACAGTTGCCTTTGGCTGGGCTGAGTCGGGTGGATTGTGGTGTTTCCTAACTGATCTTTGCCATGGAGGAGAGAGTATCCCTGCCTGGAACACTTCTCCCCCGACTTGCTTCAGTCAGTTACCGCCTGGTGAGTTCTGTTACCGGGATCTGTTTTTGTCAGTGTTCTCCAGAGAGAAACAACCCATAAGATATACATGTAGAGTGAGAGGTGAGAAGGCATATATTAGGACAATTGGCTCACTTCACTGTGGAGACCAAGAAATCCCCACGATGGGCCTTCTACCAGCTGGAGGACCAAGGGAGCTGGTAGCATGGCTCAAGCCAGGCTTGAATTCCTCAGAACCAGGGAAGCTGATGGTGGCCAAAGGCCTGGGAGCCCCTGGAGACCAGTGGGTGCAGAGGGGGCTGTTGAGAGTCCCGGAGTCCCAGAGCTGGAGAATCTGGGGTTCTGACAGCAGGAAAAGAGCATTCCAGATCCAAGAGAGCATGAGAGATGAATTTGCCTTTCCTCTGCTCTTTGTTCCATCCAGGACCCAGCTAACTGGATGGTGCCACCCACATTAAGGGTAATCTTCCCCACTCAGTCCCACAATTTGCACGCCAGTCTCCTCTGGAGACACCCTCACGGACACACCTGGGGCAGCCCAGTCATTCAAATCCATGCCAAACCACCTGGGTTTCCCTTTCAGCAGAAGCATTGAGAATAATCCATACAATGTTGGAGAATGTTTAGTGCTTTACTAGCTATATGGGGAACACATAATCCAATTAAGGTGACATCCAAAATCAGCCATCACAAATCCACCCATTGTCACCTTGGTACCCATTTGCATTTCTTAAACCATATTTAATCTTCAAATAAAGACAGTAAGAGTGTCATAGTTACATCTGGCACGACACAACTATCCTGCAACTTCCTCCAGACAGCCACATTGCGCTGGCTATGCATCAGGTTTAAGGAGGCCAGGGAAGCTTCTCCCAGGAGGCCTGCCTAGCAAGACCTCGCACTTGCCTGTGGTTGGGCTAGAGGTCATGCACAGGATGTTGGCTTAGAGCCAGACTCTTCAGATTCCTCCAATCAGAGAGGCACTGATTTCTAGGTACCCTTTAGCATTTTCAGTCTGTCTTCCACACTTGCTAGACATTGTTTTAGGTACTTGGTCACATTCACGAGAGCCCTATGCTCAAGAAGCTGCATTTTCCTAGATCACAGCCTGCATAAGGTAACTTAGACCTGACTCTCCCACACCTGTCCTGCTACAGTGTAATTATTTGCTTAATCACTTGTTGTTTTTTTTTTTCATGACTGTTAGCTTGTTAGACCTAAAATCAAGCTACAATTCTCTAGGTATACTTCCTAGCCTGTGCACACCATCCTAAGTCCACTGGTGTTCAACATATTTTCTCACAAATCAAAAACTGGACCAGAAGTTTCAGATTCAGAGGGTGGTAAAAAGTGCAGAATTGACTGCCACAAAATTCCATTTAAACATTCAGATAAGAATATTGGAAGACTTAAATATTCTGAGAATTCCATTTAAGTACTCAGGTAAGAATATTTAAAGAGTTAAATATCCCGAGAAGGATATTTAAAGAGTTAAATATTCCAAGAAGGATATTTAAAGAGGTATGTATTCAGAGAAGGATATTTAAAGAAGTAAATTTTCCGAGAAGGATATTTAAAGAGTTAAATATTCTGAGAAGGGTATTTAAAGAGTTAAATATTCTGAGAATTCAAAGAGTTATGAAGCTATAGCAGCCTTCAGGGCTTTGAGGAAGAAAAAATAACTCTTCTCCTCTATTTTGGTGGGTGAAGATCCAATTGAAAAATGAGAAGGAAACAAAATATACATATTTAATATGTATATTATAGATATGTGTAGGAAATAGTTAATATGTAAATTCTGTATGTATATTATATGAAATATATATACGTAAATATATTTACGTATATATATTTCATATAATATACATACAGAATTTACATATTGTATATATAATATGTAAATATTATATATATACACATATTTATAACAGATGCAATGAAGATAAAACCATAGACATAATATTTACATTATATGTCTATAGTTTTATCTTCATTGCATCTGTTACTGAGGATGCTGGGTTTGAGAAGCTGCTTTGAGTCTGCAGCGTTTCACAGCTATGAAGCTCTTCTACAGGTAGCTGGTCTGCAAGGCTAGAAAGTAAGAAGCGGGCTGTGAGCTCGAACAAGAGTAATAGACAGAAACTAGCTCTGCAAGCTCACGTCTTCTCCAAAAGTCACAGACTCTGTGAGGTTTTAATTCAAATATGCCACAATATGACCAGATCCTAAGAGGTCTAAGAAGTAAAAAAAGAGCAAAGGATATATAGATTTACACTTTTCCCCCAAAAATACTAATTTAGGATTTCTTGTCATTTAAAAACTCAGCTTGCTTTCCACTAATGTGGTATTTATTATAGTCCACTAAAATGGTCTATAATAAATACCCTCGTGTTTCCACTCATCCTGCAATCCATGTCCTCTAACCTGAACGCCTCAGCCAGTTCCAAAGCAAAGCAGTCTACTGCTCCGGGGGCTGAGTAGGTGGGTGGAAGAAAGGGAGAGTGATGGGCAGAGTTGGCTGAGAATTTTCCCAGTGTTTTCTTGGGATTAGGAAGAGGGGGTAACAGTCTGAAAACCTTTGCCTGTTCCCTGGAACATTCCCTGGATGTTCACCCTGCCATGTGCTCCCCAGGATACAGACGCACAGCCAGCTGTCCCTGGACATCCGGAACTCAGAGTACCTCACCAGCATGCCCCCGCTGCCCGCAGAGTGCCTGGACATCGACGGCGATTGGAACACCCTGCCGGTCATCTTTGAGGACAGATATGTGGACTGCCCTGCGACAGGTTTGTCTGTTGTATGTTGGAAAGACTCAGGAATAACGCTGTCCAGTGGATTTCCGACAGTGGCCCAGTTTGTTTATGTCCCAGCAGAAGTGAGACCAAATTAATGAAGGATTTTGTCAGTTCATAGAGAGGAAACAAGGTAGTGGTTTGAAATGACTTTATTTCCATGAAATCGACAAACCGATCTAACAAAATAACAATGAAAAACTTCCTCCTTGACTCCTTCTGAATTGGAATTATATGTAGTGCTTCAGCGTTTTCACCGGCAAAATAGGAACCACAGCCTGCCCACTCCCACACCAGAGTGACATGAGAGTCAGATGAAGATCCTTTCTTGTCTCAAGTGTGCCATTCAAATAAATGCCATTTCCAGGTGAACTTTGAAGGCATTGGGCCATCTGGGCCACGTCGGTGTGGAGTTGGCACATTCTCCCCTTGTCTGCCTGGCTGTTTTTTCTTCATGTATTTCAATTTCCCCCCTCACTCTATAGCTGTGCCCATTAGGTGGATTGGTGTGTATACATCATCATGGTCTGAGTGAGTGTGGGTGTGTGTGATGGGTCTGAGATGGGATGGAGTCTTGTCCAGAGCTGAGTCCTGCAATGAGATGATGTCTTGTCCAGGCTGATTTGTTGTCCTGAGCCACCAGGAAAGGACAAAGTATGGAACCACTCAGTGAGCTACCATATTTCTGATTGCTTGTGAACTATACAGGTTGGCAGGAGGTGCTCCTTACAATTTCACTTTGCAGAAGCTTATTCTTTGATCTAACCCACCACCACTACAACTGCTGTCACTCACTGAGTCACCAAATACTGGGCAAATTATTATTGTTATTATTTTGAGAGAGAGTCTTGCTCTGTTGCCCAGGCCGGAGTGCAGTGGGGTGATCTCGGGTCACCAAAACCTTTGCCTCCCGACTTCAAGCGATCTTCCTGCCTCAGCCTTCTGAATAGCTGGGATTACAGGCATGTGCCACCATGCCTGGCTAATTTTGTATTTTTAGTAGAGACAGAGTTTCTCCATGTTGGTCAGGCTGGTCTCGAACTCCTGACCTCAAGTGATCCACCTGTCTCGGCCTACCAAAGTGCTGGGATTACAGGCATGAGCCACCATGCCTGGCCTATTTGTTTTTATTAATTATTCTTAAATGTATACATAGCTCAGATTTACTTCATAGTTAAGTATTAGAAGTGTTTTAGGTCTTAATTTAGAAGTTTAATGGTGTTTTGGGGATCAGAATTATGCCATAGGAACTTAACTCTTGTTTATAGCAATTAGCCTGTGGTAAAAATGGTTCTATTATGCATCCTTTTAATTGTGTTATAGGTCAATGTTTCCAGCAACCTACTGATGATGTTAAATGAGGACTTACTGTATATAGATTAATAGATGAATGATTCATTTCAGGAAGAAAAGATAACATGTTTGTGTGTGTTGTTTGTGTATATGTATCCAGAGTGCAATCTGTTTTGCTGATGTCACACAGAGTTTGTTAATGGACTGAGAGGTCAAGTGGGAGTGCCCTGGGCATAAGGTCAAGGTTCATTTCTTGTCCTGCCCCACGGCCTTGCTCCTGGAAACTCAACAAGTTAAATAGTCCTGTGCTCCCTTCGAGGATCAGAAAAACATCAGGCCCTATGCTGGAGGTTTTAGGTGCCTTATCTCTTTAATCCTATAAACAATCTCACAAGCTCTATGCCACAGAGAAAATCTGAGGCACTAAGTAAAAGAATTTATTACAGATCACAAGGCTTATTAAAGGCAACATTCAAAGCCAACTCAGTCTGATTCCAAAGTCCATGCTCTGCCTTGCTGTCTGTGCAAGGAGTTTTAAATCATTATGTTTAGGTGCCCATCATTTAAGCGATGCTTTAAAATGGCTAAATTTCAAAGATTCTGCAGCCTGACACTTGTAGAATATTTTAAAAATCCAAGTGACTTTCAAGGGCAGTGCAACCTTGCAAATATATGGTTATTCGATTCTCAGTTATACCCTGACATCTAGTGTCCACACAGCGTATAGCAGTTACAAAGTGTACAGGCCAGAGACGGCCTAAAAACAACTGGTGGAAACAAGTTTAAAACATGACACTGAGACTTTTTCTTTTGTGGAGTGTATGTGTGCATGTCCATATGTGTGTTTGCATATATATGTATGTGTATGTATGCATATGTAGATATGCATGTATATTTATAGGTTAGTGCATCTAACCTATAAATGATTTATATGATTTAACTACAGAGAATCTGAACTGGTGGAGAATAAATTTAAATTAATCACCCACTATCCAAACCTCTAGTGTTATCATTATTAGGTTTGGTTGCAGATTATCTTTCAGGCTTTTTTCTGCACATATTAACTTATATTCTTGTGAATATAAATCTCAGTCCCTCAACTCGCAGGTGCAGTTCTATCACATATCTCTATTTTTTTTTTTACTTACATTTTTTTTTAATTGTACTTTAGGTTCTGGGGTACATGTGCAGATCTGGCAGGATTGTTGCATAGGTACATACATGGCAATGTGGTTTGCTGCCTCCATACCCCCGTCACCTACATCTGGCATTTCCCCCCCATGTTATCCCTCCCCAACCTCCCTACCCCACTGCTGTCCCTCCCTTGCCCCCCACTCAACAGACCCCAGTGTGTGATGCTCCCCCTCCCTGTGTCCATGTGTTCTCATTGTTCAACACCTGCCTATGAGTGAGAACATGCGGTGTTTGATTTTCTGTTCTTGTGTCAGTTTGCTGAGAATAATGGTTTCCAGCTTCATCCATGTCCCTACAAAGGACACACACTCATCGTTTTTTATGGCTGCATAGTATTCCATGGTGTATATGTGCCACATTTTCTTTGTCCAGTCTATCGTCAGTGGGCATTTGGGTTGGTTCCAGGTCTTTGCTATTGTAAACAGTGCTGCAATGAACATATGTGTGTATGTGTCTTTATAATAGAATGATTTATAATCCTTTGGGTATATATCCAGTAATGGGATTGCTGGGTCAAATGGAATTTCTATTTCTAGGTCCTTGAGGAATCGCCACACTGTCTTTCACAATGGTTGAACTAGTTTACACTCCCACTAACAGTGTAAAAGTGTTCCTATTTCTCCACATCCTCTCCAGCATCTGTTGTCTCCAGATTTTTTAATGATTGCCATTCTAACTGACATGAGGTGGTATCTCATGTGGTTTTGATTTGCATTTCTCTAAGAATCAGTCATGATGAGCATTTTTTCATATGTTTGTTGGCCTCATATATGTCTTCTTTTGAAAAGTGTTTGTTCATATCCTTCTCCCACTTTTGGATGGGTTTGTTTTTTCTTGTAAATCTGTTTTAGTTCTTTGTAGATTCTGGATATCAGCCCTTTGTCAGATGGGAAGATTGCAATAATTTTTTCCCATTCTGTTGGTTGCCAGTTCACTCTAATGATTGTGTCTTTTGCTGTACAGAAGCTCTGGAGTTTAATTAGGTCCCATTTGTCTATTTTGGCTTTTGTTGCCAATGCTTTTAGTATTTTAGTCATGAAGTCCTTGCCTACGCCTATGTCCTGAATGGTTTGCCTAGGTTTTCTTCTAGGGTTTTTATGGTGTTAGGTCTAAAGTTTATGGCTTTAATCCATCTGGAGTTAGTTTTAGTGTAAAAAGTCAAGAAGGGGTCCAGTTTCTGCTTTCTGCACACTGCTAGCCAGTTTTCCCAACACCATTTATTAAACAGGGAATCCTTTCCCCATTACTTGTTTTTGTGAGATTTGTCAAAGATCAGACGGTTGTAGATGTGTGGCATTGCCTCCAAGGCCTCTGTTCTGTCCCATTTGTGTATATCTCTGTTTTGATACCAGTTCTATGCTGTTTTGATTACTGTAGCTTTGTAGTGTAGTTTGAAATCAGGTAGCGTGATGCCTCCAGCTTTGTTCTTTTTGCTTAGGATTGTATTGGCTATGCAGGCTCTCTTTGGTTCCATATGAAGTTTAAAGTGTTTTTTCCCAGTTCTGTGAAGATGGTCATTGATAGCTTGATGGGGATAGCATTGAATCTATAAATTACTTTGGACAGTATGGCCATTTTCATGATATTGATTCTTCCTAACCGTGAGCATGGAATGCCTTTCCATCTGTTTGTGTCCTCTCTTATTTCGTTGAGCAGTGGTTTGTAGTTCTCCTTAAAGAGGTCCTTTACATCCTTTGTTAGTTGTATTCCTAGGTATTTTATTCTCTTTGTAGTATTTGGGAATGGGAGTTCGCTCATGATTTGGCTCTCTGTTAGTCTGTTATTGGTGTATAGAAATGCTTGTGATTTCTGCACACTGATTTTGTATCCTGAGACTTTACTGAAGTTGCTTATAAGTTTAAGGAGATTTTGGGCTGAGATGATACCTATTTTTTCCAAATAAATTCCTTCCCTCTCTGTGCCCCATCCTGCAACACCAGCTGGAAAATCAACCTCTAGCTTTCTGGGGCTTCTCTGCCCAGTCCTTTCTCACCACCTCTCATGTCAATGCCTATGAGTGAAACAGCAGCAGGACACGGTTGGAGGAGGTCTTTCTAGGACTGTCCAAACATGCAGTTTCCTCTAAGCCATTGGTTATCCATATTTATGTTGTGAACCCCAAAAATCTGAGATAGGTCTCAGTTAATTTAGAAAGTTTATTCTGCCAAGGTTGAGGACATGCGCCTGTGATAGCCTCGGGAGGTCCTGACCACATGTGTCGAAGGTGGTCAGAGCACAGTTTGGTTTTATGCATTTTAGGGAGATGTGAGACATCAGTCAAGATATGTATAAGATGAACATCGGTTCAGTCAGGAAAGGCGGACAATTGGAAGCGGGGAGGGGGCTTCCAGGTCATAGGCAGATAAGAGACAGAGGGTTGCATTCTTTTGGGTTTCTGATTTGCCCCTCCAAAGGAGGTAATCGAGATATGCATTTATCTCAGTGAGCAGAGGGGTGACTTTAAACAGAATGGGAGGCAGGTTTACCTTAAGCAGTTTCAAGCTTGACTTTTCCCTTTAGTTTAGTGACTTTGGGGGTCCAGGATATATTCCTTTTACAATGCCGTATTTTAGGACCAGCCTTTCCTTGCAGCTTCTGTGTTAAGCTTGAGGCTGGACTCTGGCACAGCACAAATACACTCATCTTCCTAGAAGAACAAAGGCAGTCACTCTCAGAGGCAAGATGTTCACTGCCAGGCTTCTCTCTGTGTACACTGGACCTGAGCCTTCTCAATCCCCCAGACTACTTTTACAGAAATATCTGTACCCCCACTCCAAACTAGAAGCTTTTCTTGAACTCCTTGATTGCTTACAGAGCATTTTGATGATTATTTAACCCCAGATCAAAAGCATGAGTGATAAAGAACTATTTTCTCTTCCCTCAAGAGCCCAGTTACCTTAATATTTATGCCTTGCCATGACGTTATCAGATGCAATTATGTTCCATTCTTCCAGTGTAAGGAAAAAAGGGAAATAAAAGATTTCCATTTCTATGTTAAAATAATAGCATTTGTTGGGAACTGTGGCTCACACCTGTAGTCCCAGCTTCTCTGCAGGTTGAGGTGGGAGGTTTGCTTGAGCCCAGGAGTTTGAGGCTACAGTAAGCTATGACTATGCCTCCTGTCACTGTACTCCAGCCTGAGTGACAGAGTGAGACCCTGTCTCTAAAAGGAAAAAACAACTAACAAAAACCATAATAGCATTCGTTCATGGTATGTGACAGAACCATGGTATATTAGTGTGTTTTCACGCTGCTGATAAAGACATACCTGAAACTGGGTAATTTATAAAGAAAAAAAGGTTTAATGGCATCTCAGTTCCATGTGAGACTGGGAAGCCTCACAATCATGGTGGAAGGTGAACGGCACATCTTAACATAGCCGCAGGCAAAGAGAGAATGAGAACCAAGCATTCCCTTTATAAAGCCATCAGCTCTCCTGAGGCTTACTCACTAGCATGAGAACAGATCGATCAGGGAAACCGCCCCCATGATTCAATGATGTCCCACCAGGTCCTTCCCACAACATATGGGAATTATGGGAGCTACAATTCAAGATAAGATTTGGGGCGGGGACACAGCCAAACCATATCACATGGCCTAAACACGTGTTGTGTGTCAGGCACTCTGCAAATTCTGTCTGTGCTCCCCCCACACTCATGCCATGTCTCTCTATCCCAAGACAACTGGGAGATTTGCTTGAAGACTGAAGAGCTGGCCAGATTGTCTGGTGTTGAGTCTTCCCCCTAACAATTAGTAACTGTGTAAAATTGGGCAAAAGGGTTGTAATTTTTCCTCCATAGGATTGCCATGACCAGTGGATTGATCAGTCCCTAAAACACTTAAAAGAGCAACTGGCACAAAGGCATTCTGAATGCATGTTAGCTAACGCTTTTCATTAGTATCTGACTCTAAGTCCATTCTCTCAATTAGATCCTTTGCTACTCTCATTTTTCTATGATTACAAGAGTGAAACCAATTATTTGCTATTTTGGAAACTGACTTACTTTCTGCGCTCCTTGTTTTCTATCTTAACTGTCTGTGATGAATCTGATAAATGTTTTTTTTTTTAATTCCAAGAATCTATGACCTGTTACCTGTGATATAAAGACCAGATGACTCATTTATACACCGCATTCAAGTTCATCCATGTCATGGGTTCTCTCTCTCTGTCTGACTTCGTACCCCCAACACCTCACTCTTGTTCCATCCAGGTGGGAATGAGCCAATACCCGAGCAGAGTGCGCACTCAGCCTCCCAGGCCTTTGCCCACACCATTCCCTGTGCCTGGTGTGGCTCATTTGCTCCTTTCTGAAAAAGCTTATTTCATATTCCCCAGCAGTCCCATTCTTTTATTGTTTTGAAGACTTTTTAAGAGGCATTTTAGGTTCCCAGTGAAGGAAAATAAACAGGAAGATAGAGATTTCCTGCATGCCTCCTGCCGCCACACCTGCGTAGCCTTCTTCATCATCAACATCTTCCACCTGAGTGGTGCCTTTGTTACAGCAGATGAATCTCCACTGACACATCATTATCACCCAAAGTCCCTAGTTTGCATCATTCTTCATGTGCATTCTATGGGTTTGGGCAGATGTATAATGAGTGACATGCATCCACTCTTACAGTATCATACACAGTAGTTCACTGCTCTAAAAATCCTCTGTGCTCAGTCTATTCATCCTTCCTTCTCCCCAATGCCTGGCAACCACTGATCTTTTTACTGTATTCATAGTTTTGCCATAGTCCATGTTATTTTGGCAGAAGAGATAACTGTATCTGTGTATGTTTCCCAATATTTTGCAAATCCCTTAAAGGCAGAGACTGGTTCACTGTTATAACTAGTACTCGCTTTCCCTCTTCCTAAGCCACTGCCTAGGATAGGGATTTTTTACACAGAATATGTCAAAGTACTGTTTATTAGTACTAAATGATATTGAAGCAACTGTTTTTCAAACCAATGCAAACAATAATGAGCACACTATTATTAGTTTTGCTGGGTTTCTGTCCTATTCTCAATTTATTGCCTATGTACTAGCCATGATGCTAGCTTTGGGGCTACAGAGATTCATACAACACAAACTCTTCTCTCCAGAGTTGACAACAGATGCACAAAAAGATCATCGTATGGCAATAGGATGTATCACACTGCATGTTTGTAGAAGGGAGGCTTGGAATTTGTTAGAGAACGTCTAACTTGCTGTAGGCTGCCGGAAGGGTCTCTTAGAGAGAGGGAAATTTGTTCAGTCTCTCAAGATGCGAAGAATGTGTCCTGTTAAGGAAGAGATCCATTATTTCCTTGCTGCAATCATAAACTTCATTCAAAAGCATCACATTTTAATGCTCCCTGCAGTCTGTAAGTAGTGTCTGGGTTTGATCACATTCAATAGTGATTGCATTGATTTAACTTCTACTAAGATGACATGGAGGATTTAAACTTTTTAAAGAAAATAATAAACCAGTTCTTTTTTTTTTGTTTGGTGTATATGCAAATTGAATAACATGTCAGATGACTATTTCTTGAAAGCCATGGTACAGACATACATGGGAGGTTGTTTTTGTCTAGTTATGAATTCTTAAAAGGGAGGGGGAGAGGCAGAGAGAGAGAGAGAAAGAGGGAGAGAGAAGGAAGGAAAGAAGAGATAAGAGATTGAGAAGAGATTGAGAGAGATAATGGCTTACCTAAGAAAAACTAGGAAAAAGATCATCTTTGGCTCCTCACCATCTGACTATGAAGATCACGATGATTCTGGGAGCTTTCCTGTGGTCTGAATGCCACAAAGGATAGTTCATCTGAATAGAACTCAAGCTTGGCAGTATTTTTCTGAGGAAAGTAGAAATCTGCGTTCCCCAGGGGGTAACATCATCTTGTATCATGTCTCTACTATGATTTATGACTGTAGAGCATTAAGTTTACTTTGAATCTTTCCACAGTAGAGTTGAGGAAAGTGACCTCCAATAGGGTAAGAGCTTATTTAAGTTCCATGGTTGTCCAAAGTCTCGCAGCTGGTAAATGGCAACGTCGGAATTGAAAATCAGGCTTTTCTGGCTCTAAAGCTCTCTTTTACTCTGTAAATATTGTGCATAAGATGGAGAAATGCTTTAATATTTACAAGTGGGGATTATTATAGGTACTTTGATAAAAGGATGACAAGTTTTTTGTTTATGTAGTGCAGTTTTAACACTAACTATCCAGAGGTCAGACTTCACCAGGGCACAATCCTTTAAAAACCAGACACCAGCTCAGGGGTTCCCAGGCCACCCATATTCTGAACAACTGGCTACAAATTATGGATTTCCTTAACCCCTTTAGGTTCAATAATTTGGTAGAATGACTCACAGAACTTAGGAAAGCATCATACCTACAATTGCATTTTTATTATAAAAGATACAAGTAACATCCAATTAAAAAGGAGATCCATAGGATGAGGTCTGAGGAGTCTCACCCATAAACCTTCTGTGTCCTCAGGACTAACCACCCTCCAGGCACACCAGTCTATATGTATCATCACTAGAGACACTCACCTAAGCCTCAGAATTCAGAGTTTTCACTGGGGTTCATTGTGACCAAAATCAATCCCCAGGCTACTCTTTCCCACAAATCAGGCTGGTATTACTTGACTGAATGTCTTAAGTCTCTCATCACATGGTTGGTCTTTCTGGCATGTCCATCCTCTATCCTGAATTAACTTATTAACATAAAGTGTTTAGGGATTCAACATGAGTCCCTGGTTAGCATAAACTATCAAGACCTCATATATAACAAAGACACTCTTACCATTTGAGAAATTCTAAGAATTTAGAGAATATCTCTTAGGAATTAGGAATGAAAAAAAAAAGCCAAAGTCTTTATTATACAGTTAGACATTTGGATAAGCTGTAAACATAGATTCTTATACTATAATTTTCTTTCTTTTCTTTTTTGTAGGGCATAACTTGAGTGTTTATCGTAATTTTGATGTTCCAGTGACAAGTCCTACAATAATGAATCTAAAAGAGAAAGAAGATAACTGTATGGTAAATAGCAATTTATCTTTTAGGGAAGACCTTGGCTTGTCTACCATAAAACCATCCCAAGTGGATTCTGATGAAGAAGTGATCAGGTGTCCAGAGCCGGCTGAGAATGCGGCCACTCAAAATCATAGGGACATGTGCTCTGACTCTCAGGTGTATATGACAATTGGTGAATTTCAAAGCAAAGCAGGTGTGCCTGAGGATGAATGTTGGACTAGCCAAACATCTGATGCTGGGACATATCCCATGGCAGATGTGGACACTTCTAGAAGGAGTCCAGGCCCAGAGGATGGACAGGCCCCAGTGCTGACCTACATTGATATAAAATCTAGCAATAAGAACCACTCCAGAGCTGAACCTCCGGCGGCCTTCAATGCTCAGCATGAGAGTAGGAGCCCTAGAGACAAGCATGGATTAGACAGGACTGGGCTAAGCAAAGTGGTAGCAGGTGGAAGCCACCAAAACACCCTCTCGTCAGACAAAACAACTCTCCTTGAATTAAGTACTCTTGGAAAGGGGGCAGATCAAGAGGGGAAGATGGTGCTGCTAGGCTTGAAGGTCATCTCCTCTGAGCCCTGTGACCCACTAAGTTCTACCCTGAGGGAGCCTTTAGATGTTAGGTCCTCCCTAAAGGACTCTCACACGGAAGAGCAGGAGGAGACTCTCTGTGCTCTCCGGGGTCATCAAGAGATCTTCATCCATCATATCTGATTCAGGCATCGAGAGTGAGCCAAGCTCCGTCGCCTGGTCAGAGGCCCGAAGCAGGGCCCTGGAGTTGCCCAGTGATCGGGAAGTCTTGCACCCGTTTGTTCGAAGACATGCCCTCCACCGGAACTCCCTAGAGGGTGGACACACAGAAAGTAACACGAGTTTGCCAAGTGGCATCCAGGCTTCTCTTACCTCTATTAGCTCTTTACCTTTTGAGGAGGATGAGCGGGAGTTGGCACTCACTAAGTTAACCAAGTCCGTATCTGCTCCCCCACATCAGTAGCCCAGAGGAGGCCGCTGAGGATATAGACACCAAGCAGCAAGACAGAGGTTTTGCTGAACCTTCAGATATGCACAGCAGAAGCCAAGGTTCCCCTGGACCTTACTCTCAACTTTGTGGTGACTCTGGAACACAGGATGTGGGGAGTGGACCATTCCCTGGTGGAGATAGTTTTAGATGCTGACAACGAGCAGAGCACTGGATACATAGACATCCCCAAAGGGAAAGGGAAGCAGTTTGATGCTCAAGGAGACTGTCTTCTTGATGGCAGGACTGAGAACACTCCAGGTATTGAAACCAAAGGTCTTAATTTAAAAATACCACGTGTCATAGCACTTGAAACCCCCAGGACCAGATCTCTTCATAGAGCACTAATGGAAACTCCAAAGGGCAAGCCTAAAGACTTGAAGGTGGGTCAGACGGCTCTTTCTAACAGTGGCATCTCAGAGGCTGAGGGTATCTCCCAGCATAAGGTGCCGGAATTGAGCTATACATCAGCTGCTGATGTCATCAGCTTGAACTCAACAGGCCAGCAAAGCCAGAGTGGTTCACCTTGCATTATGGATAACACAACATTTGATAGAGACGTGAATGCCTTCCCCGGAGGTTAAACATAAAGCAGGCACTGTGTGCCCCACTGTGACCCATTCCGTTCATTCCCAGGTTTTGAAAAACCAAGAACTGAAGGCAGGCACTTCCATCATGGGGTCCCACCTGACCTCTGCAGAGACCTTCACTCTGGACAGCCTGAAGGCTGTGGAGGTTGTTAACTTATCTGTGTCTTGCACTGCCACGTGTCTCCCTTTCTCATCTGTGCCCAAGGAGACCCCTGCCAGGGCTGGATTCTCCTCCAAACAGACCCTGTTTCCCATCACTCATCAGCCTTTAGGATCCTTTGGAGTTGTTTCTACCCATTCCAGCACGCTGGATGAGGAAGTCCGGGAAAGGATGTTTAGGTAAGCTGGCTGATGGGCTTACCTTTCCCACAACAGTCTTTTAGATTTTTCTACATATTTCTCCATTTCATGCATACTATTTCAAAATTTAGATATGTGTCATTATCTGATTTAAATAAGGTAATATATATCATAGTATTATGGATAATATGTCATATCATATATATTTAATTCATTCATATGAATTAAGAATGCAGGATACTGTAAGGAAGTAAAAATGATCAATAGGTCTACCTCCAAATGTAACCACCATGTATATTCTTTTGCATTTTTTCTATGTGAATCTATAGCTATTTATGGTTTTTATATGAAAATAAGATCATTCTGCACAAATGCAATTGTAAGTGTTTAAGTTAATAACATCTTATAAATATCTTTTTATGTTTATAAGTCTATGTTTGCATCATAAAATCATTTTAATGATTACACAATATTCTCTTACATGGATATACCATGATTTATCAACCAAATCCTTTACAAACAAACCTTTAAATTTTGTTCATTTTTTTTTTTTTTTTTTTGAAATGGAATCTCACTTTGTCACCAGGCTGGAGTGCAATTGCACAATCTCAGCTCACTGCATCCTCTGCCTCCAGGGTTCAAGTGATTCTCCTGCCTCAGCCTCCTGAGTAGCTGGGACTATAGGTGCGTGCCACCACGCTCAGCTAATTTTTGTATTTTTAGTAGAGATGGGATTTCACCATGTTGGCCAGGATGGTCTCGACCTCCTGACCTGGTGATCTGCCCGCCACTGCCTCCCAAAGTGCTAGGATTACAGGCTTGAGCCACCGCACCCAGCCAATTTTGTTCAATTTTTATTATGAATATCATAACTCTCTTATGAATAACATTGTTCCTCTACCTTTGCACGTTTTGAAGGGGAGTTCTTTAAGAGACTTTGGGGAACACAATTCTTCATCAGATTTGACCCCTAAGACCCTTTACCATTGTGTGGCTTTTAAGTTTACCTTTGCAATGTCAGAATTCATTTCTTCATCCTTGTGTAGGGTTTGCATTCATATTGCTCCCCCATCTATAAACTATCTGATTAGGTATATAATAGAATCATTTTATCAAAACATGCCATCTTATTTACCCTTTTGCAAAATGCTAAAGAGTTACTTATTAGTGGTGTCTCCAAAAGAAATTGCCACAGGCAGGCAAACATTAGGTCTTTTGTTTGTTAAAGAATATTAAATACCTATCATATGGTACTTGTTAATTCAATGAGTACATAGTAGACATAGCAGATGCTGTCCAATGCCTGCCTGGCCAGGGATACCCTGGCTTTTATTGTACCTGCAGTCTAACAGAGAGACAGACACATGAGAGAAGGAAATGAGGGCAGTGACTGGGTAAATGTGATGTTTCATGTGTGCATGGTGGAGCCAGAAAGAAAAGCACCTAATTTGATCGGGGGAAGTGAGTGTGAATAGGGATGGTGTCCAAGCAAAGCTTCCTAGAGAAGCTGACACCTACTCCGAGAAGAAAATGTAAGATACCAAGAGGATAATGTTGAGGCTAATAACAGATAATAACAAGAGATACTAAGTGTCAAAGCTGAGATTCTGACCTTGACAGTCTGACTCCTGAGTCCAAGTCCTTAAACATCGTCTTGCCAGGTAACCAAAGTACATCACAGCCAAATGAGAAAGGCATCTCAGGCATACAGGCCCTCATGCACCAAGGCATTGAAGTAAGCGAAGTCATGTAGTTCTTGCAGGAAATTATAAGAAATGTGTTATTTGTGGAGGCTGGGAGTGGTAAGGAGTGATACTGGAGAAGCAGGGGAAGGCCAAGCCATGGTGGGCCTGGATGTCAATCAAGTCAAGAAGCTTTCACTGTTTAAAGATCGCATGAGGGCTTGGAGCTGGATAGAATCTTTGGTGTCTTGTCACTCTGCCTCCAGTCCGATGCAGGAATCACATAAGAATCTGGAGAATCAAAACCCATAGAGGCTTTGGTTTTCATAGAGTGCTTTCCTGCCTTCTTGTTCAGAGAGAGCAAAGCTTCAGTCACTAGCCTTTCCCCTGGGGTCTCAGGTCAATGTTTGCCACTCAGCAGGCACTTAGCCTGTGGGTGCTCAGCCCTCCTACATACCAGCCCAACTCATTTCCTGTTCAACATGAAATACACAGCTTGGCTTGTGATTAATTAGTGTATTCTCCAGTTTTTATCAGGCCAAAGAAAAATTTAAAAAAGAACTGAAGATTGAAGGATTTCTGTACAGCGACTTAACTGTACTAGCTTCTGATATACCATATTTCCCACCAGAGGAAGAAGAAGAAAATCTGGAAGATGGAATTCACCTGGTTGTCTGTGTCCATGGTCTGGATGGTGAGTTCTAAAGCCAGTGTTCTCCTCAAAATTCTGTAATATATACAATTGATAGTATGTATGCATTTAAATTAATAAATGAGGTATTCATTCAATAAAATGTTCAATTAGCAACTGTGGAATGACAGTAATTATGAAGAGTCTAAGGAAATGGCATGGCCTTGCTCTTAAAGAAAATATCTCAGGCCGGGCACAGTGGCTCATGCCTGTAATCCCAGCACTTTGGGAGGCCGAGGCGGGCGGATCACGAGGTCAAGAGATTGAGACCATAGTGAAACCCTGTCTCTACTAAAAAATACAAAAATTAGCTGGGAGTGGTGGTGCGCACCTGTGGTCCCAGCTACTCGGGAGGCTGAGGCAGGAGAATTGCTTGAACCCGGGAGGCAGAGGTTGCAGTGAGCCGAGATCGCGCTACTGCACTCCAGCCTGGCACCTGGCGTCAGAGCAAGACTCTGTCTCAAAATAAAAAATAAAATAAAAAAGTGAAAATGTCTCTCTGTGACAAAAAAAATCTGTTAATAAAATACATTAATGAATGAATATAGTGAAGGAGTGAATGGAATAAATCACTACATAAATAAATGGTACAAATGATTAATAGAATGAGTGTACAAAGTAAAAAATGAAATAGAATGAATTAATGGATGAAATGAATGTATTATGGGAATGAATATATTAATGAAATGCATGAATACAGTAATTTGAACACATGAATTCAGGCAATTCATGAGTCTACACAATGGTCTGAATAAAGGAAGAAATGGAGAGGAATGAATATATGTATTCATTTTGAGTAGCTCAGATTAGTGGCCCAAAGTATTTTGCCACCTATTTTTATTTACCTCCCACATACAGGATACCTTTTATATACCAGGGACTTTATTAGGTTCTGGGACTTGCAGGAACAAAAAAATCTTTCTCACTCATCAGCTTAATGTCATGCCTGACCAGTCTGTGTCTCTAACGTATATGACACTAAAGTAAAATGAGATAAGACTCTCAATATCTTTGTTAAAGTAAGAAATCTGATCAGGCTATAGGCAATTTTTTTCCAGCATGCATGTGAAAGATGAGGAATGTTATAAAGACAGAGCGGCTTCACCCATTTTGTACCGTCAGAAAATGAAGCTATGTATTACATTATCAACTGGGCAACAAGTCATGAAAACCACAACCGATACCAAGCACGGGGTGCTTTGGAAGATCCCTTCTCTAGTTCAAGGCTCATATGTCTAAACTGTGCAGAACTTTCAGCATTCACTTGTTCAAATTCAGTTTCCAAGGGCTTATTTGTATTAACAGAGAGCTGAGCACTTTGATAACAGTTATTAATATTTACAAAGCTCTTCATGTTGTACAAAAAACTCAAAATTTTTATTCTTATAAATGTTCTCAGTTTATTAATAACATCTTATTAAATCATATTTTCTGAGAAAATTTTAAGTTGCAGAAAGTTCCCTTTCCCTCAGTAGCTGAAGGAGAGAGGGCCATTTCCACCCCTTACTGAACACTTTATGCAGAATAGAAACACTTGCAGCATTTTTTTTTTTTTGCTAAGGCAGGCCCTGGCATATCATTAGGAAACTTTAAACAATAGAAACAGTGGGACCAAAGAGCCTGTTTACTGACAAAAATGAGAGGGAATGAATAAAAATTAACTTCATAACACAAAATGCACAGATTTCCTTAAAAAAGAAAAATGACCAGCCAGGCGCGGTGGCTTGTGCCTGTAATCCCAGCACTTTGGGAGGCCAAGGCAGGCAGATCACTAGGTCAGGAGATCAAGACCATCCTGGCTAACACGGTGAAACCCGGTCTCCACTAAAAATACAAAAACTTAGCTGGATGTGGCGGGCACCTGTAGTCTCAGCTACTTGGGAGGATGAGGCAAGAGAATCATTTGAACCCGGGAGGTGAAGGGTTCAGAGCTGAGATCACACCACTGCACTCCAGCCTGGGCAACAGAGTGAGATTCTGTCTCAAAAATAAATAAATTAAAAAAAATAAATATATAAATAAATAAATAACCATTTTGTGACTGTGACCCTGCAAGTTTGGGCATGTGCTCTGACAGTCCACTGACACAGGTGGCATTTGGGCATATCTGAGTCATCTTAAGCATTAGGGATAACCCCAAACCCCTAGAGTTCCCTCAGTTCCATGTGGCACTTTCACCCTCCTTTGAATCATTGGGTAGTTTCATAAAGAATGATACTTTCACTCACAGTTTACCAACTATTTTGGAACTATGACCTGTGGGGTATATTTACATGGCATAGCAGGTAATTTATATATTCAAATAAGCAGCTTCTGACTTTTAACTCTACAGGGAACTTTTAAGAAATAGGACAAAAATGTGTTAAGATACAATTGAACACCTGAGACCAGCATTAAATTTATGCCTCACTATACTTGCATATAAACCTTATTCTGTTGTAGTAAAATCATGTTTTCACATGATTTTTTATTGTGGGAATGCATTTCCCGTGTTCTTTGTGCCTTGGCAGCTGTACATTCTTAACCCTTCATTCCCCTTCCCTGATGGCCATTGCTGTGCCTCCATGGAGCTTGCTCTACCATGACTCTTGTTCCCAAGAGAGTCCTATTCTGTTTAGATAATTGTGCCATGACTGGCCTATTGGGAGGTGGAGAGAGGTTTGCAGATTACATGTAAATAGCAGCACTAGATAGTCTTCTTATTAAGCAAGTAACTGAAGACAGGGCTGGTAGGGGTCACATTGTGCCTCATCAGCCATTAGAAGGAACCACTTGCAAAATGGAATTTGCTGTGGAAGAAGGGGAGGCGGTGTACCTCCCACTGTTCCTGCATGCAGGGTGTTCACAAGCCACGTGCTTATGGATCAGGGATAACTCCATCGAGGTGGGGCCGCTAGAAAGGACCAGACTGTGCATGTGTGGGGCTGAGGGTTGGCAGGAAAGCTGGGGTTTCTAGTTGTTTTAGTTGTTTTTATTATCTGCTTAACCAAAAATGGGAAAACCCGGTAGAAATGGGGGGAGAGGGAGAGAGAAAGAAATCCCCTTGTGTGTCAACTTTTTATATGACTAATCACGGGACTGGGGTGGGGGTAATCTGTCATTTTTAGGGAACAGTGCAGACCTCCGGCTGGTAAAGACCTTCATAGAACTGGGGCTCCCTGGAGGAAAACTGGACTTCCTAATGTCTGAAAAGAATCAGGTATGATGATAAAAATATCAGAACTGGAAGAACCCTGGATGCATGCTTCTATGAGCCTCCTAAATGTGCCATGATAATTTATGGACACACACAGATAAGAGGAGACCTTGAAAAGCAATGCTGGCCAGGCACTTGGATGGGTTGGAAAGAAAAGACTTACTGTTTTATTTTGGGAAGGTGAGGAAAGGGTGAGAAATGAGAATATGTGAATCAGTCGGCTGGAGCCTTTGCCCTCACAAAGCATTAGCGTGGGTGGCAAGTGAAAGCATCAGTTATTTGGGTAACGACTCACTTCCCCACTGTTGGCACTCAATTCTGTTGCCTTTACTTGGGCAGCTGCTCTGTGCAAAGTTGTGCACCATGTGGTACACAGAGGTATGGATGTGAGAGAGAGAGAAGAGAATGATGTTTTGGAGCATCTGAGTACTCTGTACCTGTTTCCTCATTTCATCTTCATGGCAGTTCTATTACATGTTGATAACCACCATCTCCTCACGGGAGAGGGAGACGGAGCTTCTGGGAGTTAGGCAGGGTCGATGTCAGTCCGTCCTAGAGAAGAAGATAGCGTATGTGATCTCCAGGAAGATAATTCCTGTGTGCATCTAACTTTAATACGTGAAGAAATCTGACCCAGTCCTAAGAGAGGATAGGCCAGGCACGGTGGCTCACACCTATGATCCCAGCACTTTGGGAAGTCGAGGCAGGCGAATCTCTTAGCCGGGAGTTCAAAACCAGCCTGGGCAACAAAGTGAGACCCTTTCTCTACCAAAAAGAAAGAAAAAACAAAAAACCAATACAAAAATGAGCTTGATTTGATGTCACATGCCTATATTCCCAGGTACTTGGGAGGCTGAGGTGGGAGGATGACCTGAGCCCAAGGAGGTCAAGGCTGCAGTGAACTGTGATCGCACCCTACACTTCAGCCTGGGTGAAGAGCAAGACCCTGTCTCAAAAAAAAAAAAAAAAAAAAAAGAAAAAAAAAAAAAAAGAAAGCCGGGCGCGGTGGCTCACGCCTGTAATCCCAGCACTTTGGGAGGCCAAGGTGGGAGGATCATGAGGTCAAGAGATCGAGACTGTCCTGGCCAACATTGTGAAACCCCGTCTCTACTAAAAATACAAAAAAAAAATAGCTGGGTGTGGTGGCATGCGCCTGTAGTCCCAGCTATTCAGGAGACTGAGGCAGGAGAATTGCTTGAACCCAGGAGGCAGAGGTTGCAGTGAGCCGAGATTGTGCCACTGCACTCCAGCCTGGCGCCTGGTGATAGAACAAGACTCTGTCTCAACAAAAAAAAAAAAAAAAAAAAAAAAAAAAAAAGAAAGAAAGAAAAAGAGGAGAGGATGGCCAGGGCATTCAGAGGAGGGAGCAGGGAAGTGGGTGAGCAGCACGTGCTAACTTTGTGTTTATGATTTGTGCTAGTGAGATTTTCTTTTTAGGGAAGATAAGAATTGTTAGCAAGGGAGATCTGGTCAGGAAATAATCCTTCCTTCTGGATGTGCACATCCAGCAGCTTTCTGACGTGGCTTCATGGCTGCTGGGTTCAACCTGGAAACCTCAGGTCTCTAGAACCGGACCTTTACATAGTTCACTTCATTGCAGGCGTTGGCCACTTGGTATCGATTATGTTCCACTATGATTATTGTTATTACTTTTTCAAAGTCGTCTCATCAGCAGATCCACTTGTAATATATATTAATACACTTTTAAATGCCTTGGTTGGGGAGTTCCTGATATTGCTTTTTCAACCTACTGTGATTTCCAAAGCATAGCTCATCATGGTCAACTCAGGCCTTATAATTATAGCCATTTGTTTAAATAATGCATAGGTTGAATTAATATTTTATAGATGAGGGAATAGGCTCTGAAAAGTCAGAGAAAAAAAACATCTCTCTTAAATAATTTTACCTAACTTTTAACATGGCGTTAAGGAGGTGGCGACACAATCCCCCTTTCATAAATAAGGAGACTGAGGTTTGCATGTGAAACAACAGGTACATCCCATAAGCAGAAAAGCGTATGGTTCTTTATTACTCCAGGAAGTCTAAGAGATTTAGCAGTGTGCTTTATTCTCTCCCGCCTCAAAGCTCATTGGATGGCAGGTGACAGACTCCCGCAGGCCTTCTCTACACTACTCCTATCCCCCCAACGTGTACTCTTTTATTTACCTAATGGATATTTGTGAGACATCCTGTTCACTTTTCCTAGCTCTTGGCAGCCTGCGATGTTATAGGACAGCTCCACATATGAGGAACTTTTTAAACATTTTTGGATATTGGTCCCAAATCTATTTCTCTATGACTCTAATTCATTGTTCTAAAAGTTAGTCCTTGAGGTATATAAACCAATCTAATACATCTTCCTTGTTCCTGCCCTTCAAATATTCAAGGACATGTGTGGCATTCCACCCCTTCCTGGATTCCTCCTGGATCCTTCAACCATCTATCCTAAGACGTGGGTGGCTTTACGATCCTTCCCAAAGCTGACTGCCCTCTGGCCTTGGCCTTGTTGCGTACTCTAAAGGCTGTGCTGCAGAAAGGGCAGAGCCTTTCAAGTCAGGCCTGTCTTGGTGTGAATCCTGGGTCATGTGAGGTGAACAGGTGGCCTCCCCCTCCCAGAGCCTCTTTCCTCCTCTGTAGTGGGGGCGGCAATCCCAGTGGCATGCTGAGATGCTGGGCAGCATGGTGGTGTGGCGGTTGGCACCACATGCTTGCTATTTCAGTGTTAGCCACCCCCGCCAGCTGAGCAATCCTCAGCATCTCCATGTTTCCTCCTTACAGCCCCAGTCTGTGGGCCTTTGTCCTGAAGTCACATCTCATCCGGTAGCCCTGACGTCAGAGGTAGGCACACCCCCCAGTAGGCACCATGGTGTTTAGTAGAAGACAGGCTGTACGAAGAACCCAGCCTTCGCCACAGCCATACCCAGCAGCCTGTTCCTCTCTCTCTTCCAGATGGACACATTTGCAGATTTTGATACCATGACGGATCGGTTATTGGATGAAATCATTCAACACATTCAGTTGTACAACCTCTCCATATCCAGAATTAGGTAAAAGGAAACCACAGGTAGTTAATGCTGGGGGGAGAGGGGGGGACATTTTTGAGTGTTTGCTGTATAAAAGTGTGATGTGATGCCTTCTGTATACCACTGAGCTAAGCTAACTTTTGACTTTTAATAAATTATTTTTAAAGCAGAAGTAAGTACCAGGTCTGTTGTACACATTCGTATGTCATCATTTATGTCAGGGAGAATAAAAATTTTGTAGTTCTGTAGAAAGAGTATTGGACTTTAAACAAAAATTCCCAGGTTTGAATTCTCGTTCTAACACTCACAAATTTGAATCTTGTTTCTACCATGTACCAGGTATATAACCTTTTGCAAGGTTTCTAAATCTCTAAACTGCTGTTTTCTTATCTATTAAGTGAAAGTAGCACTGAGATGATGTGTGAAAAAGCAGAATGAGTTGCCTAGCCCAAAGGGCGAGTTTCAGTCAGGGCTACTTTTATTCGCACACTGTACCAAATATTTCAGTGACTCCAGGGCTGGTAAACAGCTTGCATTTTTTGTGCATTCAAATATGTAGACGTAGTGCTAATCCCTTGATATGCATTATGCCATTTTGTCTTCAGATAAAAAAATATTACTTCTTTATTCCACAAATGAAGCCTATAGAGGTTAGGTTAAAAAAAGAGTAAAAGAACACAAGCTAGGTAAGGCAGTTTCATAGGCTGACACTGATTTCTTTTCTTGGCTGGTTTTCTGCTCATCATGAGTAGAAGTGGGGAGGTATAGCCTCTCATATAATAGGCTCTCAATAACTAAGTATTTAACTTGACAGTAATGATGCATTGAATCGTGGGCCTGTGAGTAGCAGTATGGCTGGAGCAGAGCCTGCAGGAGGGGGGTCTAACAGCATGGGCTGTGAGCAGGTGGTTCAATATACACAGCGGGTGAAGGAGAGAATGAATGGCATGTGAGGCCATCCAAAGTCAGGCTGTAAATGACCTCCCAAGCAGGATAAGGACTTGAGACTTGATCCTATGAATGATTAGGAAATTATAATGGTGAGAGGTGCATTTCAGGAAGGACCTTCCCTTCCCCCCAGGTGGAATAAGAGCCTGCTGCTCTAACAGCATGAAGCTGGTTGAAATGCTCACACTTCTCCCCTGACTGGGCATAAAGCTCCCATTCACAAAGACCCCATCTCAGGCTTCTCTCAGCCGGGGTTTGGAAACCTGATGAGGATGAGTTGGCGGTCCCCGTTCTCTTTGCCAGTTTCCCTAAATTCAGTGGGAGGTGGGGGATGCTGGCCCCTGATGCTTCCAGCACTGCTCTCGTGGGCAGCAGCGTTCACTGTCACACTCACTGGTCCCCTTTCTGTCTCTCCACAGCTTCATTGGCCATTCTCTTGGCAACATCATCATCCGATCGGTCCTCACACGGCCTCGGTTCCGATATTACCTCAACAAACTCCACACGTTCCTGTCACTCTCTGGGCCTCACCTGGGAACCCTGTACAACAACAGCACCCTGGTTAGTACAGGTAAGGCTCTTCCAGGACTCATCATTCCTCAGAATTAATCCAGGACCTCCAGGATGTGAAAACAAGGACAGAAGTTCTTTCACACGGAACCCTGTTACTGTGAAGCCTCTTCCAAGAATGCCATGGAGGCAGGAGACCTGGCCTTAGAGGTGTGGCCCTTGTGTCTGTGGGCTGAGTGGGTGAGACTAGATGTTTCCCAGGATCCTTTCTGCCTTCAAATCTCTGTCAAACAAAGGCAATGTCCTTGGGGTCCTGGTTGGAAAAGATTGACAAGGCATGGTGGTGTGATGAAGAGAACAAGGACTCTGAATCATGCCACCTGCATGACAAGCCTGTGGTTAAGTCCTGACCAGGACACTTGAGGAAGACTCTGGCCTCGACATTTCATCTCTGTGCTCCTCAGTCTCCCTATTTGTACAATGGAGATTATGTGTGTGTCTGTATCTGTGTATGTGTACATGCACATATGCACCTACACACCATATATATGTATACATACATATATCGTATACATGCTTGTGTACATATGTATATGTCAATATGAAATTGACTGGATCAGAGTTCTTTTCCTACATATACATATGTATATGTGTAGAAGCATGTATATGATATGTGTATGTATACATATATATGGTGTGTAGGCGCATATGTGCAGGTGTGTATTACAGAATTGTTGAAGATTACACACGGGAAGGAAATGAGGTTAGCTAACATCTGTGGAAGGTCTAATATATCAGCAAGAACCAGACAAAGAAGGGCCTCAAATGACTTGAGAAGATGTTAGACTTACCCTGTAGACCTTACAGATCCTTTTCAGGAGGAGGTGACATGGTTCTGTGTGTGGAAGCCCCAGGAGGGCATTGAGTTTTATATGTAATAACAAATCGTTTATTAAATCATGGTCTTAACAAATACCTCAGTAGTCCCTGATGGTGCAAACCCATTATGTGGCATTAGGTTCACCCCCTGATAAGCTTCCTTGTCTTTGCAGTTGTCCACACCACTGCCACCATCCCCTGTCCCCTCCCAACACTTACATTGTTTCCTCATGACCTGGTCAGTTTAATTTGTTTGCTTTTAAGTTATTTTAGGGCATACTTGTGAACATGAGTTATCTGACACATTGGCACATAACAAATGGAAGTCCTTTCCTCTCACTCTGTCTCTCCTCCCAAACCCAGGAAGCCATTCTTTGGTCAGAAACAAATTTGTTAAACCACATGTTCCTCCCACAGTTACAAAGTAATCTTGCAATATTATAAAATCTTTTTAAAAAGAGAGACTTCACCAATAATTTCTCCAATCGAACATATCCAGAGTAATTTTATAGATTTCATTCTACTTATATTTGCACACACATATTGATGTAGCAGTCAGCGTAATAGATGTACATACTGTAGCTTGCCTATTTCCCTGTGTTTCTATCAGATTAATTTGCTTGCTGTGGTTACATAATCCTTACGCTTGTCAATGTTAGTGTTTGCCTGGGCATAGCTAAACAGATGAGTTTTTTTGTTTTTTATTTGTTTGTTTTTTGAGATGGAGTCTTGCTTTTATCACCCAGGCTGGAATGTAATGGTGCAATCTCGAGTCACTGCAACCTCTGCCTCCCAGGTTCGAGTAATTCTTCTGCCTCAGCCTCCCGAGTAGCTGGGATTACAGACACCCACCACCATGCCTGGCTAATTTTAAAAATATTTTTAGTAGAGACAAGGTTTCACCATGTTGGCCAGGCTGGTCTCGAACTCCTAACCTCAGGTGATCCACTCGCCTCGGCCTCCCAAAGTGCTGGGATTATAGGCATGAGCCCCTGAGCCAGGCCAAAAGATGAGTTTTGAAGTGAGACATTTATTCCAGCTTCACAGTATCCTAAATGTATCTGTAAGGATCATTCTTATACACTTTTTACATTGAAAATCATTGCCCTAGGCTGCTTTTCCAGAAGGAGATTGACTGGATTGAAGAGTATGAGTAGTTCCTTACTCTGAAGCTTGTTACCTTTTTCACAGGATGATTTAAGTCCTTGCCCCCAGTACACGAGAGGACAAATTTACCTCTAACTTCCAAACTGTTTGGTAGCATGCCTACTTCTCTCTTATTTTCAAGTTAACTGCAATTCGCAGTTTAACATTTATCTCACCAAAATTACATCCTATCTTTTGTTTTGTTTTATGTTTTTGATTTGTGTGTTGTTTTTGTCTTCCTAGGCTTATGGCTCATGCAGAAACTGAAGAAATCCGGGTCTCTACTGCAGCTGACCTTCAGGGATAATGCTGATTTGCGCAAATGTTTCCTCTACCAACTAAGCCAAAAAACAGGTCAGTGGTTTCCCCCAAAGCTGCAGTTATGAGTTTGAGCTTGGGATTCAACTCCCCGAGACACAAATGAGCTATAATCCTCCCTTGATTCACTCACAGAAGGGAACAGTCAGGAGGCCCAGCACTCAGAACCTCTTCAGCTCAATGGGAGGCCAACAGCTACCAGAAACTCAGCTCCTCTTGCCTGTTGCCCATATGACATGTGAGAGATTGAGCCAAGGTGTGAGTAAGATCATTTCAATAGCCAGAAGCTGTGGCTTCCACTTTGTACCAGTTTTTCAACGTTCTAACTGCATAGGCCCAAGATCTGTGTGCCAGCTTCACCCAGGTACAGGCCCATCTACAAAAAAAGGCAGGTGCAACATTTTCCGCTGATGTTGACTGTGCAGTGGGAGATGAGGGTTATCGTCAGGCAGTCCTGCTATTATACCTGCACCCACTCTCTGTAATCTGGAAGTGCATAGAGGTGTTGAAGGCCCTGCCTGCTACATGGGAATGACCACAGAGCACAGCAGTAATCATGATCATCACCGTGTGGTCCCCATGTCCAGTAGGGAGTGGGGTAGCTGACTGGTTGCCCTACTCAATCCCACCACGCAAGCCGGCATGGCCCAGGGTCCATTCTTGGTCACAATATTCCACTGTCCTGTAAACACTGACTCTGCTGATACCTCTGGGCCTGTGAATCTGGTGTGGCCACTGGCTGATCTGTAAGCATGGCTGAGTTCTTTTCCTACTTTGTGTCTCTGTGTGAATTTGAGCTCTGAGAGCTATCTTCTGTGGGGGAAGAGAAGGGAGGCAGGACTTGGCAGAAGGAGGTGGGACTGCAGCGTGATCACTGAAGAATTCATCAGGGGTGCAGGATCTGGGGTGGCCATGGAGAGCTGTCCTGAAGGAGGGCAAGGGGCTGGCCATTACATCTTTGTCTTCTTCACTCGTGTATTGGCCAGCTGTTGAAGTAGCCTGCCCCCAGTGTGTGATCTCTGATGCGGGGGACCCACTTCAGTGGGGGACACATGGCTAAGAGCTGACACCTGCCCACCCAGCAGGACCTGGGGAATGAGAAGGATGGCTTCTGTCCAGACAGAGTGTCTGGGTGGTCTGCAGTGCTCTGGAGGTTGACGCTGGGCTCTGAGGCCTGGAGGGATACACTGTGATGTTTAATTGGAAGGGTCCCTCTGTCTGCATTGTGGGGGACAGGTTGCAGAAGGCAAGATTGGCAGCACAGAGGTGGGTTCTGAGGCTGTTTTCCTAAAGCATGGGAGGTGGTGAAGGCTGGAATTAGGGGAATGTTGGGGTTGTGGAGGAAGAACAGAGTAGTCAGACTGATCTTCCTTCTGGGCTCCTTAATATTTCCATTCCGGAAAAGGCTGTTTTGGTCACATCCTTGCTGCTTATTTCTCCGTGTCCAGAGTAGCTTTCTGTGTGTCTCCTTAGCTTTCATGGCTGATGAGAACAGGCTTCATCTCCCTTCAAAAATGCAAAGGCCCAGGGTAGTGACTTCTTTTCTCAGACTCCCATAGGCCCCCGTGATACCTCTGTGCCATTGGCTGTGGGTTGTTAAACCTCAGGACGGAAGGTCCTTGTGCAGTGACACAAGGAGTCTGTGGTGTGTCATCATTTTTTCTCTCTCTGTGACAAGTCTACAAATTTCTGCAAACCAGAGGGTGTTGAAGTTGAAACCGTCTGGGTAAAAAGCACTCACCTGGCTAACTGTTGCAGGGCTGCAGTATTTTAAAAACGTCGTGCTGGTCGCTTCTCCCCAAGACCGTTATGTGCCATTTCATTCAGCCAGGATCGAAATGTGTAAAACTGCCCTCAAAGACAGACACACAGGTAAGCTACATTTAATTTTTGCTCAGAGACTTTCTGATTTGAAAAGCAAAAGTAAACTCATGAAATTGACTATGCCTATTAGGGACACCTGGGCTATAGGTTTAGTGCTGCATTTATCTTAGCTTAGTGATAGGATAAACAGCTCGTCTCGCGGTTATTGACCCAGATCCTCCCTTTGTGTAATAAACAGTCGCATGTTTATTAGATTATGAGACTTTTGTTCAGTCCTGTTGTGTGCCAGCCACTGAAATTGATGGTGGGATGTAGGATTCAGTGAGACAGGCCCTGCCCTCTAGGGGCACATTGTCTAGTTAGAGCCTCAACAAGTAATAGCAATGAGATTAAAATGTGATAAGTCAAAAAATAAAATAATGCCTGAGGTGCTGAGGCAACCCAGAAGTGGAATAAGGCACAGGACAGAGTCAGATGAGGATCCCTGGAGATGATAATGAAGTAGGTTTATAGGATAGGTAGTTTTCCAGACAATCAAGACGGATGTGGGCGGGCATTCCTGGTTTCCTTTGGTTAATTTGTTTAATTCTTGTTTTTTTATTTTAAACATGTTTTTAGCTTTTAATTTTGAAATAATTTTATACTAAAAAATATTGCAACAACAGTACAAAAAATTCCTGTATGCTTTTTACTCTGATGCCCAATATTCGTGTCTTACATAACCATTGTACAATGATCAAAATCAGAAAATTAATATTGATACAATATTATCTAATTTATAGACCTTATCAATGTCCTGTCAATGTCCACTAATGTCCCTTTTCTCTTCCAGAGTTCAATCTAATTTGTTTATTTCTGTATCAGGCATATTGATTATTTTTTAAGTAAGTAGTATTTTTGTTATATTTTAAGGCACTATAAAAAAAATAGCATACCAAAGGTCCAAAGATTTGGTGCTAATTTATAGATGGGCCTATTCCAAATTTTCCTGGTACCTAGAAAATCCAACATGAATTTTGATGAAAAAACGTTTGAAAATTAGTTTTGATACATAAAATAGCATTGTGCTTTGTACCACCTAGTATATGCAATGAAAAGTGACACAGGGCATATTCTAAAATGGTACTTTTTTCCTGATTAAAAACATTATAGAATATTTGAAGAAGTCAAACTCATTGAAACAATTTATGATCCTTTCTAGCTCCACCTCTACCACTACTTTTCATGTTTTTCTTCTAGTCTCTTCATATGTGTTCACGATAAAAATCATAATTTTGTTCATGATTTGATTTAGAGTAATACATTTATTTGTCCATGTTAACAAAAATATCATAAATATAAGCACATTTTAATAATTATAAACTATACTTATGCATATACCATTATTTAATGACTTCTCAATTACTGCACGTACAGCTTGCTTCTGGAAGCTTTCCTTTTTAGTTATTATGTGATGAAAGACGTTGCATGTGTACATTTTTAATAAATCTGTGGTATTTCATTAAAATAGATTTCTGGTAGTGGTATTATTGGAGGAAAATATTAATGAGTTACTGTTTTTTGCGAAATTCTCTTCTCAAATGTTAATAACAGCAACACCTGTACTGTTAGAGTATATCAGTGCCTGCCTATCTCTCTCTACTGTCTCTCAGATTAAATATTAACTTAAAGATATTTGCTTATAATTTTTCAGCCTGAATTTTTAAATACTGATGCTTTTTCATATATATTTTTTATCCATTTTAAAATATTTTCTAATTGCCCATGGGACACCATTATATGGTAAGATCTGTGACAATAAAGAGTCAATGATTTGGTTTTAAGTTCAGACTTGACTGAACACAGCCATTGTGAATAGACAGCTAAACTCTTTCTTTGTGCAGGGATTTGCCGATTTTCCTTACCTACTTTCTTATCTACCTGACATAGAGAAGTATTTTTGTTGACATTTCGACCTTGGTAAAGCTTAAGAATAGAGTTCAACAACTACGATCCACAAGCCAAATTCAACCCACCTTTCATTTTTTAAATAAAGTTTTATTGAAACATAGCCACATCCCCCTCAAAGGATATTAATATATGACTTAAATTGATTAATGATCCTGTTAGTCATCTTAAGAAACATAGCCCTCTCTTTTGTTAAATTCATATTTTCTGTTACATTTTTACATGGGATCAAAGAATGTGGCTTACTTGGTGAATTAAAAAGATTGAAAGACTTGATACAAAGTTTAGTTTATATGTGATTATCACTTTTTTTCTGGAAGAAGTACCAATATTTTTATTTTTCAAAAATTCTGAAATAAAATACCTCCCATCCTCCTCTGGCTTCACATAACCTTCCAGTTTCTTCTCTACATTGTCATGTAGATAATTTGCTCCTATCTCGTAAGTCCATCAATTTTAAAACAGTGCTGTATTTGAGAAAAAAAATATGAGTTTGCTATATATGTTTAAACACATATACCAACCATTGCTTCCAGGGCTTATTAAACCAATCAAGATCTCAGCAGAAAATGATCTGGTTGAGTCATCACTACATTTTGAGTGATTTTTTTTTTTTAAATAAATGACCTTTAACTTTTATTGCATATACAATTTAAACAAATTATGGTATTAGTGTAACAATAAGATGCTTCTTTTTCCATTATTGGCAACATTTATTCATTATTCATGTTGTTACATAATATTCACATTTTAAAAATATTATTACATAGTGTTCATAAACATTATTTTATTTTATTATTATTTTTATTGTATTTGGGCTCTGGGATACATGTGCACGTCCTGTATCCTGTAGGATTGTTGCATAGGTACATACATGCCATGGTGGTTTGTGGTCTCCATCCCGCCCGCCCCCACCGTTGCCTACATCAGGCATTTCTCTAGGTGTTATCCCTCCCCCTCCTCCCCACCCCTCCCAACTCTGCCCCTCCTCCCCTCCCCCTCCACCCCCCTCCCCCCCCACTTAGCCCTGTGAGTGTTGTTCCCTTCCCTGTGCCCAAGTGTTCTCATTGTTCATCACTCGCCTATGAGTGAAAGCATGCAGTGTTTGGTTTTCTGTTCTTATGTCAGTTTGCTGAGAATGATGGTTTCTAGGTTCATCCATGTCTCTACAAAGGACATGAACTCGTCTGCATAGTATTCCATGGTGTATATGTGCCACCTATTGTCCAGTCTATCACCGATGGGCATATGGGTTGGTTCCAGGTCTTTGCTATTGTAAACAGTGTTGCAATGAACATACATGTGCATGTGTCTTTATAACAGAATGATTTATAATCCTTTGGGTATATACCCAGTAATGGGATTGCTGGGTCAAATGGAATTTCTATTTCTAGATCCTTGAGGAATTGCCACACTGTCTTCCACAATGGTTGAACTAACTTACACTCCCACCAACAGTGTAAAAGTGTTCCTTTTTCTCAACATCCTCTCCAGCATCTGTTGTCTCAAGATTTTTTAATGATCGCCATTCTAACTGGCGTGAGATGGTATCTCAATGTGGTTTTGATTTTCGTTTCTCTAATGACCAGTGATGATGAGCATTTTTTTATATGTTTGTTGGCCCGCATATTTGTCGTCTTTTGAAAAGTATCTGTTCATATCCTTTGCCCACTTTTGAATGGGTTTTTTTTTTTTCCTGTATATTTGCTTTAGTTCTTTGTAGATTCTGGATATTAGCCGTTTGTCTGATGGGTAGATGTGCGAAGTTTTTTTCCCATTCTGTTGGTTGCCAGTTTACTCTAATGATTGTTTATTTTGCTGTTTAATTAGGACCCATTTGTCTATTTTGGCTTTTGTTGCCATTGCTTTTGGTGTTTCAGTCATGAAGTCCTTGCCTGTGCCTATGTCCTGAATGGTTTTGCCTAGGTTTTCTTCTAGGGTTTTTATGGTGTTAGTTCTTATGTTTAAATCTTTAATCTGTCTGAAGTTAATTTTTGTATAAGGTGTAAGAAAGGGGTCCAGTTTCAGCTTCCTGCATATGGCTAGCCAGTTTTCCCAACACCATTTATTAAACAGGGAATCCTTTCCCCATTGCTTGTTTTTGTCAGGTTTGTCAAAGATCAGATGGTTGTAGATGTGCAGCATTGCTTCCAAGGCCTCTGTTCTGTTACATTGGTCTATATCTCTGTTTTGGTACCAGTACCATGCTGTGTTGATTATTGCAGCCTTGTAGTATAGTTTGAAGTCAGGTAGTGTGATGCCTCCAGCTTTGTTCTTTTTGCTTAGGATTGTCTTGGCTATGTGGGCTCTCTTTTGGTTCCATATGAAGTTTACAGTGTTTATGTTTTTTTCCAGTTCTGTGAAGGTCAATGGTAGCTTGATGGGGATAGCATTGAATCTATAAATTACTTTGGGCAGTATGGCCATTTTCACAATATTGATTCTTCCTAACCATGAGCACTGAATGTTTTTCCATCTGTTTGTGTCCTCTCTTATTTCGTTGAGCAGTGGTTCATAATTCTCCTTGAAGAGATCCTTTACCTCCTTTGTTAGTTGTATTCCTAGGCATTTTATTCTCTGTGTAGCAGTTGTGAATGGAAGTTTACATACAATTGTAAATTGTATGTGCTCATGATTTGGCTCTCTGTCTGTTATTGGTGTATAGGAATGCTTGTGATTTCTGCACATTGATTTTGTATCCTGAGACTTTGCCAAAGTTGCTTATCAGCTTAAGGGGGTTTTAGGCTGACACGATGGGGTCTTCTAAATATACAATCATGTCATCTGCAAATAGGAACAATTTGACTTCTTCTTTTCCTAATTGAATGCCCTTTATTTCTTTTTCTTGCCTAATTGCTCTGGCTAGAACTTCCAATAATATATTGAATAGGAGTGGTGAGAGAGGGCATCCTTGTCTAGCGCCAGTTTTTAAAAGGAATGCTTCTAATTTTTGCCCATTCAGTATGATATTGGTTGTGAGTTTGTCGTAAATAGCTTTTATTGTTTTGAGATACATTCCATCGATACCTAGTTTATTGAGAGTTTTTAGCATAAAGGGCTGTTGAATTTTGTCAAAGGCCTTCACTGCATCTATTGAGGTAATTATGTGGTTTTTGTCTTTGGTTCTGTTCATGTGGTGAATTACATTTATAGATTTGCATATGTTGAACCAGCCTTGCATCCCTGGTATGAAGCCTACTTGATCATGGTAGGTAAACTTTTTGATGTGCTATTGGATTCTGTTTGCCAGTATTTTATTGAAGATTTTTGCATCAATGTTCATCATGGATATTGGCCTGTAGTTTTCTTTTTTAGTTGTGTCTCTGCCAAATTTTGGTATCAGGATGATGTTGGTCTCATAGAAAGAGTTAGGCAGGATTCCCTCTTTTTGTATTGTTTGGAATAGTTTCAACAGGAATGGTACCAGCTTCTCTTTGTACATCTGGTAGAATTCAGCTGTGAACCCATCTGGACCTGGACTTCATTTGGTCAGTAGGCTATTAGTTTCTGCCTCAACTTCAGACCTTATTATTGGTCTATTCAGGGTTTCAACTACTTCTTGGTTTCATCTTGGGAGTGTGCAAGTGTCCAGGAATTTATCCATTTCTTCCATATTTATTGGTTTATGTGCATAGAGTTGTTTGTAGTAATCTCTGATGGTAGTTTGTATTTCCGAGGAATCAGTGGTGATCTCCCCTTTATTTTTTTTTATTGCATCTATTCGATTCTTCTCTCTTTTCTTTTTATTAGACTAGCTAGCAGTCTGTCTATTTTGTTGATCTTTTCAAAAAACCAGCTCCTGGATTTATTGATTTTTTGAAGGGTTTTTTGTGTCTCTATCTCCTTCAGTTCTGCTCTGATCTTAGTTACTTCTTGTCTTCTGCTTGCTTTTGAGTTTTTTTGATCTTGCTCCTCCAGTTCTTTCAATTTTGATGACAGGGTGTCAATTTTAGATCTTTCCTGTTTCTCATGTGGGCATTTATTGCTATAAATTTCCCTCTAGACACTGCTTTAAATGTGCCCCATAGGATCTGGTATGTTGTGTCTTCATTCTCTTTGGTTTCAAAGAACGTTTTTATTTCTGCCTTTATTTCATTGTTTATCCATTTGTCATTCAGGAACAAGTTGTTCAGTTTCCATGTGATTGTGCGGTTTTGAGTGCTTTTCTTAATCTTGAGTTCTAATTTGATCGTGCTGTGGTCTGAGAGACTGTTTGTTATGATTTCCGTTCTTCTGCATTTGCTGAGGAGTGATTTACTTCCAATTATGTGGTCAGTTTTGGAGTAAGTGCAATGTGGTGCTGAGAAGAATGTGTATTCTGCAGATTTGGGGTGGAATGTCCTGTAAATGTCTATTAGATCCGCTTGATCCAGATCTGCATTCAAGTCCTGGATATCCTTGTTGACTTTCTGTCTTGTTGATCTGTCCAATATTGTCAGTGGAGTGTTAAAGTCTCCCACTATTATTGTGCAGGAGTCTAAGTCTCTTTGTATGTCTTTAAGAACTTGTTTTATGAATCTGGGTGCTCCTGCATTGGGTGCATAAATATTTAGGATAGTTAGCTCTTCTTGTTGCATTGATCCTTTTACCATTATATAATGCCCTTCTTTGTCTCTTTTGATCTTTGTTGGCTTAAAGTCCATTTTATCAGAGACTAGAGATCTGCTGTAAGTCTGATGGTCTTTCCTTTGTGGGTGACTGGACCTTTCTCTCTGGCTGCCCTTAGGATTTTTTCCTTCGTTTCAACTCTGGTGAATCTGACAACTATGTGCCTTGGGGTTGCTCTTCTTGAGGAACATCTTTGTGGTGTTCTCTCTATTTCCTGGATTTGCATGTTGGCCTGCCTTGTTAGGTTGGGGAAGTTCTCTTGGATAATAACTTAAAGAGTGTTTTCCAACTTGGATTCATTCTCCCTGTCACATTCAGGTTTGCCAGTCAAGCATAGATTAGGTTTTTTCACATAATCCCAGAGTTCCTGGAGGCTTTGTTCATTTCTTTTCACTCTTTTTTCTCTAACCTTGCCTTCTCGTTTTATTCATTGATTTGATCTTCTATCTCTGATATCCTTTCTTCTGCGTGATAGATTTGGCTGTTGAAACTTGTGTATGCTTCGCGAACTTCTCGTGCTGTGTTTTTCAGCTCCATCGAGTTGTTTATGTTCTTCTCTAAGCTGGTTATTCTTGTTAGCATTTCGTCTAACCTTTTTTCAAGGTTCTTAGTTTCTTTGCATTGGGTTAGAACATAGTTTTTTTAACTCAGAGAAGTTTGTTACTACCCACCTTCTGAAGCCTGCTTCTGTCAATTCATCAGATTCATTCTCTGTCTTTTTTTGTTCCCTTGATGGTGAGGAGTTGTGATCCCTGGGAGGAGAAGAGGTGTTCTGTTCTTTGATGGTTTCATCCTTTTTGCGCTGTTTGTTCCCCATCTTCATGGATTTGTCTCCCTTTAATCTTTGAAGTTGGTCATTTCAGGAGGAGCCTGAGTGGACTTTTTTTCCTGTTGAGGTTGGAGCTGTATCTTTTTTGGCCTGTAGAGGGCGTTGCTGGGCTCTCTCGGGTTCAATCAGGTTGTTGGGTGGGCGGTCCTTCCTGGAGATTGTTTGCAGGTGAGATGGGCCCCGCCTTCCCAATGGCATCTCTCCCAGAGTTCCATCTTCCTGGTTGGGGTCAAGCTGGTGTATTTGCTGCCAAGCTCTCTAGCAAGGGCTTGAGTTTGAGTTCTGTGGAGGTGGGGCCTGCCAGGCCTTGTGGTCTGTTTCTCTGCTTTCAACTCTGCCTCCCTCTGTGGGACGGTCCGTCCCGCTGGCGTTAGTCCAAACTCCGCCCAGGTCCCTGCAACAACTTGCCCGCGCTGGGAGGTAAAGGTACAGATTTGCATCCACGACCCACGGCCCCCACCGTCCGGCGGGGGCTCTTGTGGACCGTGGGTTGCAGAAGGGATGAGGTAAGCACAGGATCAGAAACGGAGCACCGAGGGGGTCAAGTCCCCCGACCCTCCGAGCCAGCCGCACGTTTCTGGTGGGGACGCGCCCCTCCCCTCTTGATTTGCCCCCCCTGGGTGGCTCCCACCCTGCTGCTCCTTCCCTGGGCCCAATTCCAGGGAATTCCAGCCCCACAGAAAAGAACCCGGCACCTCGTTTGGAACCGTGAAGTCCTCCAGCCCTCTGCATCTCATTCGCTGGGAGCTGCGTTCTGGCGCTGGCTTCTCTCCATCATCTTGGCGCCCCCCGTTCATAAACATTATTTTAAAGGAGCACAGGATAGTTTAGCCCACAAACCATGATTTACTTAACTATTCCTTTGATGCTGAATTTTGGCTGACTTGAATTTTCCCTCGTAAAGAATAGTTCATGCATAAAATATTTGTGGCATAACCTCACATCATATGATTGCCTATTGTAATGATCACTACTCTAAAACATCAATGGGCTCTTGGGAAGAACCATACCATTTGTTTTAACCCCAAATTCTTTTCAGCTGAATTGACGTGGCTACAACCAAATCCCTAATTATTTCAGTTTCACGTTTCAATTCCTTTTACCTCAAAACTCCTACCAAGACCCTAAGAAGAGGGGGAAAAGAACCCCAAATACACACCCCCATCATGATGGGGAGGGAGTCCAGCTGTCCATCCCAGTCTGGGAAAGCAGACCTCTAAGTACTCTCCCCTGCTGATAAGTGGAGGAAAAAGGAAAACAGTGTGAGTCCCTTCACGTGGCATGGGGGAGTATCCAGAGTGAGGCTGTGGACTGTTAAACTCAGAATAAGCTCTCTTCATCATCCAAAGTGACTCCTCTACTGGCTTTATAAACAGACTTCGTTGTTGGAGTGGGTACCCAGAGGCTTATCATACCTACAACTTCCAATTACTGTCTCCACAGTTGGTCAAAAGTAAAATATCATAGCTTTCAGGATCATTCCAGAAGGTGTCTCTCGATGACAAAAAGTTGTCATAAACAGTTTTTCAGAAAAGAAGAACACAGGGCTAGGAGGTATGAGTCATGAATCATAGATCCAGGTGTGCAAATGTATCTATTGCTCAGCAATTCAGTTACACGGCATGGCTCCAAGACCCCCATGGCCTGATGAAAAATTGCAATGGAGTCACTTTCAAATGGAAACAGTCCCTTCAGACTAACAATTGTAAAAACAAAAACAAAACAAAACAACATAAAGAAAACTGCATTCTCTTTCTGTGGAATCAGAGGAGCTGGGTGAAATGCCACATGGCTTGCATTATGTGTGACATCAGGAGACGCCTGCTTCCACTTCTCTGTTGAGCTGTGTCTCCAACCCCCAAGATACCCTGAAATAGAACTTGAAACCCTGAGGGTCCTCTCTGGTGTACACCTCCTTCTCCGCTTCCCCGCTGGGAGGCACAGCTATTATTGAGAAACACGGACACCACCATCCTAGCTTCTGGTGCATGAGTCCACACAGCTACTGTACAGAATCCCCTTCTGACTTCTGGCTATTGTAATCTGACTAGACAAAGAGAACTTTGATTTCATTTCATATTTATTTCACTAACATTAGGAGGAGGCTGGAAACTGCTACAAAGTCTGCCCAGGAATAGAATTTTGACCCATATGCAGCAATGCTCTCTAGATTCCACTGCTAACTTCTGCACCAGCTTCATATCCTTCTTTCCCCCTTTACAGGGCCAGTTTATGCAGAAATGATCAACAACCTCCTGGGCCCTCTGGTTGAAGCCAAGGACTGCACTTTAATCAGACACAACGTGTTCCACGCCCTGCCCAACACTGCCAATACCCTGATCGGCCGAGCCGCTCACATCGCTGTGCTGGATTCAGAACTCTTCCTGGAGAAGTTTTTCTTGGTGGCAGGACTCAACTACTTCAAGTAGTGGCTTTGAGGGAGCAGGCCTTGGGTAATGCTTAAGACAGGTGGAGAGCTTTAACTAAGACCTGCTTTTACAGACCTCACCATTTCAGAATGAAGCTCAAGGGAACAGCGTTGAGGGATGGAGGCTGGGGTGGAACCCGATGTGAGAGGTGCTTTTGTTTTGGAGATTTGGGAAAACTGAGAAAATAGACTAAATGACAACAAACTTTGTGTGAATTTGTGTAGTTACCTGGAGTGTCATTCAGAATGCTTTCTAGGAAAATATGAGAGAATAAACAGAATACTTGGGAGTTGGTGAGCTCCCCCTTGCTAGCCACTATTGGCTCACTGAGAGATGACTCCAGTTTAACTAGACTTGCCCAGTATGTTACTAGCTTATAGCTTTATCATTTCTGATTAAATTAAGTGCACACAAGCGTTTCAGAACTCAGGTTAATCTCTGTGCAGAAGTGGAACATATTTGTGTAAATAGAATCCTCAATAGATTCAAATGCGCCAGTTGTTCAAGAAAATGTGATGCCCATACTCATATTTTCTCTTCACGTTTCCCAAACGAGAGCAAGGAATGCGTTACAAATCCCAGTTTTATTTCATAACAGCAGTGAGCAGGGTGACTTAAGGTAAAGAGGGGATAAAGGTGATACTATTGTTAAATACAAGTTTGTTACAGAGAAACATGACTCTGAGAACATACTGAACTATGAATAGTTGCTCCACCTACTTCCCCAGAATTTTTCTATGCAGAGCCCTGATCCACAAATTATTTTAGTGATTGCTTTCATCTTTGTCTGTAGTAGGGAACATGAGTGAGACTAACCTAGCAGAAGGGGGCACTGAGATGAATGCACACACGTGTGAAGCTCCTGCTGATATACTTCCAAAGACATGCTATGTTAGCATTCGTTGCAACTGCAAAAAATTAAAACCATTAACGTGGCCAGCTGCTTCTCCTCTCCACGGAAGGAGAAAAACATCTAAATGGAGGAGTGCTGGATTAAAACCTCAGGGGGAGCTCTAAGAAGGGTGCTGGTTATCTTTCAATAGAAATGTCTTCTTGCCTTAGGAAAATAAAGGGCTAGGAAAGGTCACTACATTGATAAAAACCAATAGATGACAGGGACAAAAGTGAGATCAGATAGGAGGAGAACATCCAGACTGAAGATTCAACACAAACTGTTTTTGGAAAGTGACTCAAAGGGGAGTTTTGAAAATTATTAGGATGTTTAATGGCAAGGTCTCAAAGACTGAGTATGTTGTATAGGCTAAAGGAAGCCGGAAGGATCATTTAGTTGTGTGGAAGAGATTAATGAACCTGGGCAGTAGGGTTAAATAAGACAGGAGCCTCATCTTTTAGAGATGAAAGCTCCTTGCTTCTGCAAAACATCCCTTCTGAAGTGGAAACACATCTAGGACCAGGTTTCTCAGCACCTGGGCCATGACTCTAGGTCACTGATGCCACAGTAACAAAACCAAGTAAATCTAAGCTCATCTGAGAATTTTAGATCCTCTTATATTAACAGTGTGACTTTGAAAACCAAAAGCAGACCATGGGAAATAAGTCTAGATGGGCAACTTTGCAGGAGTGTAGACATGTGGGATTCTTGAAAAAAGAGAGGGTTGTTGGGGGGAGAGATGAATGTCTTGCAAAGGCGCACCTTGCACACGATGGATTTACAGTTTCTCAGTGGGTCTTATCTGAATGCGTGGTAAATCCTGCTCATAATGCATTTGGGTTCACTAAGTCCTCTAGTCACTTTCCACTGGGAATTTTTGTCAGGTTCAGAGCTGGGGATAGACTCTGGTTACTCATGAGGAGTGCTGTATTTGCTCTGACACCTGGGAGACATTTGATCCCTAGTCTTGCAGTACATGTTGTTTTCTGACCCAGGCAAGTGCTCATGCTCAGTACAGGACCATAGGTTGGTAGTAGCTTCTCCTTTCTGGCCAAATGATGGGCCCTGTCCCTCTGATGAGTGCGTTTCATGTTGTGTTTCCAATTTTCATCAGCAGTGTTCGTCATTCCCTGGTCATTTGAAAGACTGTGTCGCCCGCGGTTATGGAGCCGGGATGAATCTGATGATCATCATCTTCTCCAATAACCAGATGCCATTTTTAACTTCAATATGCTGTCTGGACATAGTAAGAACTAATGGCAATAAACGTCCAGCTGCATGGTGCACCTCTTTTTTATAGGGGTGCTCTGCTGTCTTTGTAAACCCTCTCTGGCCTCTGAGCATCTATTATAATTGTGTAGAAAGTACATCTCTCTATTGTAAATAAGAGTGTCAAGTGTTGTGTGTCATGCCTCATTTGAAAAGGCTTTTTTATGTCTCTTTCTATCGAAATATAGATATCTAATATATAAATATATCTATACATAGAAATATATATATATATATATATTATGTAAAACAGGGACATTCTATTATTGATTGTAAAAATTATAAACAAATGCCTGCCAAGATAATAGTCCGGTATGTTTTCATTCTCTGTGTAGTTTTTGTTTTTGTTTTTATGAGTTGCTGTTTCCCCAAATGAGATAGAAATAAAAATCACCAATATTGAGATTAATTGGAATTTGTTGTTTATGAGCCAAGTAAATCCAGGGAAGCAGATATGAACCTCAAGTCATCTTGGGGCAAAACAAATACCCCAATGGCAGTTTGAAAGCAGGGAGTGCTGTGCACCTAAGAGAAGGTGAAGAGAGAAAAGTCCCCTGTTGGCTTCTACAATTCACAGGTATTTGCCGAGCAGCTTCCATCTGTCTGTGCCAGATGGGAGCACAGAGGTAAAATACACAGTCCCTGCTCACGAGGAACTGGAGGGGGATCCAGTCTTATTATTACAATGGAATATAACAAAAGGTCTGAGGAAGGCAGGGTGGGTGCTCCCTCGCCCTAGGCATCCACTCCTTATTGCCTGGGGGAGGGTCAGGAAGGAAGCCTTGAGAGTGAGACTTGAACGGTGAGACTATTCACCTTGTACCGCATGTCACCCCAGGGTGTACTCTTCCATTATATCATTAATTTATTCATCTGGCAAGTCTGTCTTGAGGACCTACCTACTCTGTGCCAGGGATCCACTGGTAAAATTCAGTAGCTCACCGTCTAGCGAGGAACACAGCTGATCAAATGGGAAATCAAAGTGGGTGGCCCCACAGAAAAGATATGGTTCTGTGTGTGCCCAGAGCAGGGGCATCCACCTACAGTAGGGATGTGGGGCAGAGGTGGTCAGAAAAGGCCTCCAGGAGGGCTTGGCATCTAAGCCAAGATCCGGAGGCTGAGTTGGAGCAGGCTTGGTGAAGGTGGGTTGTGTGGATCCCTCCAAGAGGGGGACAGAATAAGCAAAGGGCTTCATGTGAGAGCAGAGGGCTAGGAACTTCTGGCCACTGCAAAGGCAGATGGAGAATATGTTTGAGCACAAAAGTAGCAAAACAGGGGTGTGAGAAATCAGCTGCCATGCAGGATTTTCTTCTTATATCAGGAGTAAATTTCCATTGTTAACACTAGCAAATTTCCACTTGGTAATGACAGCCCCCGTGAGGCCAGGGCCTGCCCCTGCCGTCACATCCCTCTCCACACTTTCACCCTCTGGGAGAGATCTGATCCCTCCTGTCTTGGGAGAAGTCCAGCCACATGCTTCACCATCACTCATTTCTGAAATTTTCCTTTGAGAAGCATAGTAGATATGTCTGGTGGCCTTCTCGTGGAGAAAAACTCTTAACAAATGGCATCATATAAACAAGCTAAGAAGAGAGAATAGTCACTTCGGTTAAAATTATTTTTTTTTTAATGCATGGAAGCAATCAAATGAAATTCTTATATTGGTATTTAAGGTGACCACACAAACTGCTCTTGGATCATAACTTTTTTTTTTTTTTTTGAGATAGACTCTCACTCTGTCACCAGGCTGGAGTGCGGTGGCGCGATCTTGGCTCACTGCAACCTCTGACTCCCTGGTTCAAGTGATTCTCCTCCCTCCACCTCCTGAGTAGCTGAGATTACAGGCACGCACCACCACACCCAGCTAATTTTTGTATTTTTAGTAGAGACCGGGATTTCACCATGTTGGGCAAGATGGTCTTGATCTCCTGACCTCATGATCTACCCGCCTAAGCCTCCCAACGTGCTGGGATTACAGGCATGAGCCACAGCACCCAGCCCATAAAAAATTTATGCAGGAAAGTGTTATTTAATCCTCAGCATACAGTTAAGCAATCTGCAGCGCCTGGAGATTGGGGTAACTTAGTCGAAACTACAGTCCTTCATTCGGCCACAAATGTTTCCTAAGAGCCTGCCATAAGCCAGGTGTTGGTCATAAAGCTAAAATAAAATAATCATCCCATCCTGATGGAGGGTATATGCAAAAGAATGTAGACAGAGCAGAAAGTTACCGGCACAGTGAGTGTGGCCAAGGCCATGTCCAGAAAGAGCTCTGGGAGGAGCCAGTAGAGAGATGACCCATGTAGTATATCAATGACAAAGAACACACTATAAATAATAGCACATAACCCAGGCATTTCTGTAAAGAAGAAAAAAAGCCTTTAAAACTGTCACAAGGTGACAGGTGTTTAGCTGGCTCTCACTGTGTAAGATGATGAAGATGATGGCATCCCTCTCTACACACATGACTACTGAATTGAAAGCTTGCAGTCAGATATCTTCAAGCCCCTGAATGTAATTGCCCCCCACCTTTTTTTTTTTTTTTGCCGTGCCATTAGCTTTGGTTTCACAGCATATATTTCTGAGCATTAGAAATAACCAGGGCTACTAGGGATAGTTGTGGGAGTGCTGAAGAAGAAGTGTGGCCATGACACAGAACCACAGTCATGCTTTCTGTTAATTTTCTTGCAAGGCACCCATCTCAGTATAGCATTACATGTTAACAACTGGATCATTTTTGTTTTTTTCAGGTTTTCACTCATTTATTCTTTACATGTTTTGTTGAACATCTGTTTTGTGTTAGGTACTGTTCTAGGCAATGTAGATGAACATAAATCATATAATCCTAAACACTAAAAGGATCTGGGATAATGATAAAACTTAGTTTTTATTTTTAACTGTTAAGCATCTAAAATAATGAATATCAGAATTAGAAGAGGAAAAATGGGCTGCTGAATATAGACTCCATCTGCTGTCTAGCATCCTGAACTGCACTTTGCCGGCTCCACTTGACTAGACAGGGCTTGATCTATATAGATCACCCTTGAAAAGGGCTTGACAAAGCACAGGCATTGTGGTGACATTATATACAATATTGTGTACACACGCACACACACACACACACACACACACATACACACACACACACGTAATTTCTAAATGAAGATAAACCAGCAAGGAGATTTTTCAAAATATTTAAGGTACCATTCTCAGGATTTTTGTACTTCTTTCTCCCTTTCCTTCTTCATTTATCAATTTTACTTTTTTCTTGTTTCTAGCTCTATTTTCCGTGGCACCTGGGCAGTTGTGCATGATGCTAGTTAAGTCTCAATAGAAAGCACTATGGAAAATTTGGAAAAGTGGAACTCTTCCCAGTGCTTTTTATGTTGAATGGCAATAATGCAGTATGCAAGAATACAGAATTTTCAGTGCACAAAGTCTCTAAGCCAATTTTAATTTTTGGGAAAAGGATTCCAGTGACTTCTGTTACACAAGAGAAAACCCAGAAAACTGAGCTTTTAGGTCAAATGTAAATGTGTGGGTGTTGCTGAACAGTGTTTTGTGAATCATTAAACCAGGTTATTTCTGTGTATTTGATCTCTTTATGAGCAAATTATAAAGACTGTGTGTATCTTTGTTTCACAGATGTGGTTGTGATTATAGGACTTTAAGAAAACAGTCCTCAAACCCTAAACTTTGTGTCATCACAGAATCAGAAACTATTGCAAGTAAAACAAACCTGGATTCTTGTCCATCTAATTTTTCACAAATGAAGAAGAAAAGAAATGGAAATAACCTACAGTCTTTGAATTTGTTAGCTAGATTTTTGCATCTATGGTTTCATTTAATCCCACACAGCATATAAATGATACTGGCAGAAGTCAAGTAACTTGCCTACAGTTACACAGCTTAGCAGTGGTAGAGTCAAGATTTGAACTTCTAGCCTTCATTTTATCTTTTATTCTATGATTCTTCCAACCCAGAGTTTCTTAATTGTAAAGGTCACATGTTTTGTTAAAATCAAAGCCAATGTTCAAGCCCACGTTTCTAAACCATAACCTTCTGGCCTTCTATTGTAATATAGTCTTATATGAGACATCTACATAACCAATAAATTAAACAGCAAGAAAAACTTATTCAGTGACAAAGGTGGGTTCATAAAACATTGTCAACAGTGTAATTGGCTGAACTGTTCTGTTCTTTGCTAATCTTCTGTGTTTCTCAGATTCTCTTTTCTCCTAGTAACCCAGAGTTCCTTTCCCAAAACCACACACCTTTCTTTTCACAGCTGTCCCAGGCCATGCTCTTTCTTCCATACCTTATCAAATTCTACAATTCTCACGATGCAATGGCTGATCATATGCATCCATATTCTTTCCCTTTACTATAAGGTTTGAATCTGCAATAAATGGTTCCTAGATTGTAGATTCTTGCTTCTGGATGATTTGAGCTCCACGCCTTGCCATCGGAGCTAGGTTTACTCCACGTTCCCATTAGCCCACTCTTTTCTCATTTCTCATCACATTTTTATCTGTGACCCTATAGATCTCTCACCTATGAATATTTTTTCCTCAAGGGCAGAAACCATGTCCAAGTCTTCCAGTACACCTGGTCCTGCACACACTGTCTGGCACAGAGTGGGTGTTCAATATGTCTTTGCTGAGAGGGTCAGTCCTTTGAAAGCTCGTGTTTTCTTCCCAGCCCCTCATGTCATCCACAGCAACTGATGCTAATGCAGAAAGAGTTTGACATTGGCTCATGTTCACTCTCTAAGCTTCTAAGTTTGCAAGAGAAGAGGAGTTTCTTAAGATACTACAGTGGAATTGAGTGTAATGGGAAGCATCATTATATCTTTAGGCATCAGTTTGCTTGGAAAGGCTTGGAAAGACCTAATTGAAATGTAGTTCAGGGGTGTGAACAAGATAGGAAAAATAGAGATCTGGAACAGTGCCTGTTACAGAGTGAGCATTGAAAAGTTTGGGGAGTGGCTTGGGAATGTTTTATGGCAAAAGGTTGGTTATAGGGAAGTATCTTTGAAATAAACAAATTAAGAGATTTCTTACATGGCTTTAAAGTGATTCATACATGATGGCTTCCGGGAGATTACTTGGTTTGAATCTTTAGGCTTAAACTTCCATTAGAACATTCCACTGTAACTCCACAAGCTTCCAGACTGGACGTTTTCAGGTCAATTCAGTGCATGATTGAATGATTCATGTCACACAACTATTTTTCTGTTTAGGGTATATTGTATGCCATTTAAGTTGAGAGCTGAGAAAAGGCTGCAACTTGACACATAGCTGGGAACAGTGTTACATCTAATGTAAGGTGTTTGAAAGGTTTAATTCTGTAAATGTCACTCAGAATCTTTAGTATTGTATCAAACTGTAAAGACATATCGAGATGTCCTTTAGCCCTTGGGACATTTCCATTAGCAATAAGTTTAACAATAAGTTAAATACCCTGCTTATTCTTCTTGCCCTGAGAAAGAAAGCTGAATAACAATCAAGGTGCACCTGATATATGTATATGTCCTATTCATAGAATTTCATGTTAAGTTGTATACATATATGTATATATGTATGTGTGTAATATATATATATATGCAGAGATAGAGGAATAGGATATATATATATATATGCATATATATATATATGCACACACGTAAACACACACATACATTTCCTTTTAAATAGTGCACTTCACTTGATCCTAAAATACTCTCTTCTCTGTATACAACTTAACATGAAAGTCTATGATTTTATTTTCATTTGCAATTTTCCTATAATTCATATTAAGTACATTTATTTTTTAAAATGTTCAGTCTCTGCTTCTCTCTGTGATAAGCACTGGTTGTTACAGAAATTAATTAGATGCGACTTTGCTATTCAAGAATTCGTAATCTAGTTTGGGCAGAGGATGGCCACATTCATAGTGCAGGATAGATTAATGAGGCAAGAGAGCAAGTGGAAACATTGAGACTAATATCATCCTGGTATCTCCAAAAGCAAATCACATCCCTGGTATCAGGGTTTTGGCTTCTCATCTGGGTCTGGAAGCAGAAATTTCCAGTCCAGATGTGATGCTGCCGTGACGCCAGCCACACCATTCGGGTAGGATTTCAGTGCTCCATTGGGCCACCATCCTCAGATCAGTGCCAAGACAGGGAATGTATAAAAAAGAGAAAGTAAAAGGGGCAGATTACAAACGAATTCATCAAGAAGCACCTCCCCCTGTCTGTAATACAAAGTCTGGATACTCAGTAACTTATCGTAACATTTTTCCAAATTAATAGACAAAACCAGATCACTGAATAAATAAAAGGCACACCAGTAGTGTCCATCAGCATGCCCATGCTTCAACTTGGCCAAGGGAACCAGCCTGGGGCTTATGTTTATTGATCACACAGGGCAGGGCTCTGTAATTTCTTTTCTTCTATTACTTTATTTTTATTTTCAAATGTGACCTCCTACATTGTAGAAGGCAAAGAGAGGCAGAGTCTTTTGTCACGGTCTCTTTCTGTGAAAAAGAAACTGAATGTATAGCTTGATGCCACTGTGAACCCTAATGCATATTTATTCTGGTGACAATATCTGTATACGATAATTACAATCTCCTGCACTCTTGCAAATTGTCTGTTAAACAGCCACCGTAGTAATTACAAAGTCATTAGTACCAATACAATTCTACTATTTTTCTACATTTGTTTTTTGGTTGGCATTTTGTGTAACTTGTGATGTGTATTAATGAGGAACAACAATAATAAAAGAAAATCCTTTGACTTTCTTTTGCCAAGACTTTGTGTTTATGGAATGCATAGTAGCCACTCTTTAGGAATGCAGTCAGGGTGGAAGGAGTTACTTCAACATTTCGTCAGAGGACGCATGGCATATGGCTGTTATTTCTGGGAGGCACCCTTTAGAAAGGACCTAGGGTATGCTGGAGTGGCTGACAGAACAGGAGAGAACTCCTAACTGGATCCTGGGAGGACTGGGTCAGGGAATGCATGTGTTATTTAGTAAACTAAGGACCTAGTGTTCATGTCTATGTTCAGTGCACCCCGATTACTTGGAGTTTCTAACAATCAAAGCTGCTCATCCAACATGTACCTGGTAGAATAGGCTCTGGTCTCCAGACAGTGGCTTTGCTGAATGTGTCTAGTTGACTGGGGAAAGCATGCAACAGGAGGGTCCAATCCATTGTTTTCTGCTGTCCTGAAAGGACATGTCATGATGAGCGCCTTTCCACTGCCCGTTTCCAATAGAAACCACCCATGATTACAACCCCTGCTAGGAAAGGAGGCCCTGGGCTGTTCTGCAGTCCCTGTGGCATGGTGTCTGCATCACTTGACCCTACCCCCCACTGACTGTAGCTCATAGGACCAGGGATGGATAACTGAGCCAAGCACAGAACTTCCATAAACTGCTCAATGACCTGTGATAGACAGGCAGAACAGCAATGGAGAAAATTGGCCAACTCTTAAGGATATCTCCAGAAGCTAAACTGAAGAATGTAGTGAGCATCAAGTTTGTGTAGTAGGAGGAGCAAAAGGGAATCAATCTGAGCATGCGTCTGAGTCACTGCCAAGCAGAAGTGGGGGAGCTAGCAAGAGGCAGTTCTAACTGCAGAGGAGACAACCCAGTAACCATCCCCGCAGCTTCCTTAGATTCCTAACTTCCGCCTCTGTGAGATCACAAGAAACCATAGTCCTATGCCTTCTCAGTGGCACCAAGGATTCTGTATCTGAGTGATAATGTAGGGTTCTCGAACAAGGAGAGTTCAAAATCATGTGAATTAGAGTAAAAGGTGTAAGCTCAAACTATCTGTTTAAACACATATACTTACCAATTTTAAGGGTTCTTTTCTGTTGTTGTTTAAAAAAAGGCCTTTTACATACTTGTTTCAGTCGAGTCTGTGAAATAGAGAAGGCAAATATTGTTTCCTCAAACTCAGACAGAGACAATCTGAGATCCAGGGAAGCTAAGGAAATGAACCCTCGATTTCCAAGACAATTACTGACAAAGAGACTGAAATGTGGCTCTAATTTTATCCAAATATTTTGAGAGTATACGGAACCTGAAACTGATGTATAAAGTGCTGGGTAAAGGCACATAGTGGTCTTATCACAGGTGACAAATGATGCAGGTGCCGATTTTCCTCTTAGGTACTCACCAAGCTCTGTGAGCCAGGCCCATCTGATGGGTGAGGGGCAGAGTTTTAAGTGTTTGACCAAGATTGTGTTACCAATAAATGGACAAAACCAGCATTCCTGCTCCAGTCTCCTCTCAGGTCTAATAGTGTCTTCCACTCCAGTGTTCATGGAGATGCAGTTGAAGTTACTTTTACAGTGGCTGCTGCCTACAAACAGCATCCCCCAGGGAGGACAGTAAGTCTTGATGGGGAAGCAGGAGGGGTCTCAAGCACCGAGTGAATGGAGTAGATGCGGGGGACACTTTGAATGAATTTCACAATTTTCCTCAGGCCTTCTATTTCAGACATCCTTAAGCCACCAAGTAAACATGATATGCAGGATTGTTTGCAGGGGCAAATAGGTACAATAGTGTTCACTGGACACCCAGCACGTGTCAGACAGCAGGCCAGGCAATTCCTTAATCCTACAAGCCAGTATCGTGATCCACATCTTACAGCTGAGTGGATTGTGCTCCAGCAACTGGAGTTCACACAGGAGGCTGGTTGGTCTCTGAGGCTGTTCATCTTCCCCACATAATTGCCGCAAGACCTGGATTCATCTGACCCCTTGTAACTTCTCCCACCTAATCTGCTTCACTCCCCTGTACCTCTTCTACTTTCTCTTCATCTTCTCCTGTCCAGGCCTGAAGTTTCCTTGGTGGTCCTTGAGCACATGAGCATGCTACTGCCTCAAGGCATTTGCATGGCAGTTCTCTCTCCTCTGATGTTCATTTCACAGTCCTTCTCAGTCAGGATTTCCCTGGACATCAGATAAAACATCTTACTGCTCCCCATCTCTGCCCCGGAAGCTTCATAGCCTTCTTCCTGCTTCATCGTTTCTCCTTGGCATTTACCATCAACCACCTTATTCCCTGTTTTATTTATCTTACTGGTTGTTGGTCTTTCCTCACTACTGTGCCGGCTCCATGAAGGGAGGAGGTTTGTTTTTCTTTGTGGCAAAAATTCAGAAGCTTTCCACTTCTGAATTCCAGTGCTCTGGCACATAGTAGGCCCTTAATAAAAATTTGATGAATGAATGAATGTATATCTGACTCACAGTAAGTGAATATTAGCTAACAAATCCCTAATCCTGAGTTCCTTTTGCTAGAACACACCCCCACCTTCCCACCTGAGGCGTCTGCTTGAAGTGGTTCTGTCTAAGCACATGGATCCCCTCCAGTGCTCTCGGATTATCGGCCCCTTCCACCCAAGGGAAACACACTATTTATTGCTGCCTGTGGCTGGAAATGTAGCCTAGAGGGAGATGCCTCCCTGGGTTTTATGCCTGGAGCAGCGACAGAAATTCACAGGGCCTGCAGAGGGCGCCCAAAGCCCAGCAAACAGCAGAATGCTCATGGACGCCCAGAGGACTGGAGCTCCTGCTTCCTAATGTTCTCTGCTTGGAATTTGAGCCAGAAAAAGAGAAGATGGCATATCAGTTCATTCCTACACTGCCAATAAAGACATACCGGGACTGGGTAATTTACAAAGGAAAGAGATTTAATTGACTCACAGTTCCACAAGGCTGGGGAGGCCTCACAATCATGGTGGAAGGCAGGTGAGGAGCAAATGCACGGATAACATGGCGGCAGGCAAGAGAGCTTTGTGCAGGGAAACTCCCATTTAGAAAACCATCAGATCTCATGAGGCTTATTCACTACCATGAGAACAGCATGGGGGAAACGGCCCCCTTGATTCAATTACCTCCCACTGGGTCCCTCCCACAACACGTGGGGATTATGGGAGCTACAATTCAAGATGAGATTTGGGTGGGGACACAGGCAAACCATATCATTTGAGATTTGTTCTTTGGATATAAGAGAGGAGCATGGAGGTGAAGAAGTTAGAATCAGCAAGATGCAGTCTGAGGTCTTAGGATTTTTAGCTGGGATTAGCATGATGAATAAATTTATTCCAGTTCAATTCTCTAACCGTCACTGAGGGATACTGTGTGTGAGCCACAGGTCTAGGAATGGAACTCTGTGTAAAAATAGCATGCCCCCCTTACCGGATTCTGGCTTTTTATTCAGTTATCAGCTAGAAAGTTGCCTTCTTAGATAAGGATGGCCAGGTTCTCCTCTGAAAGATGGTATTCAATAATTAGATTTAAAGGGAACTCTGTTGCTATCTGTAGAAGCAATGGTGTAATCCACAGGAGATTTGTGGGGACCATTTATTCTTTCAAGGTACAAATATTTATTGAGAACCTATAATGTCCCAGGCTCTGTTATAAGCACTTGAGATGGTCGGTTGCCCAAACGGACAGATCCCTGCTGTGATGAAGCTTACATTCCAGTGAGGGAGTTATGCATTGACAGCCTACAACAAATGAAGAAAGGTGTTTGATTTTTATTATTACTATGGACTCCAGGAAGTTTTGTCAGCCGCCCAGAATTGTAATTCTTTTTTTCCTCTCTTTTCACTGCAATATTCTCTATCTGTGTCACAGTCCACGCCATGCTGGTCCTAATATATTATTGATCAACCCCTCTAAATCAACCTGTCTTCACCTTTCTCATCTATAAAACAGTAGCAATAACTCTGTGTACCCTGTGTATCTTACACAGTTTCAGGGAAACCCAGATCCTCACTTCTTAGCCGATGACCTCGGCCCTGTTTGTCCTTTACTCTTCTCTTGGAGGCCTCTACTGACCTGCCCCATGAGATTCCCAGAGGGGTGCTAAGGCTGTCTGATCCAGCTGCTCCAAGATCATGGACAAAGTCAGAGAATAAAAAAAGAAAGAAATTTGCATAGAAATAAGCAAGTAAGGCAAATTTATCCCCCAAATCTACCCCTTTTAGGTCTGCAGTGCCCCCTCCCCACCCATTAAAAATATCATATAACATACGATTTCATTCAAACCTCACAGACAGCTCTATCAACCAGCAAAACAGTCTCCGGCTTCACATGGTATTTACACTGAGGGTGGGTGAGCAACAGTTCTATGCTTGTGTAACATGTTGTGAAACAAAGGATGCATTGTAACCCCTTCCCCCTGTCTCCACCTCCACCTGAGGGAACTGGAGTCTCCATCTGCAGAGTTAGAGAAATAATGTGACTTAGGAGGACACCCTCCAGACTCCCTGAACATCATTCCCTACTCAGACAAGCCTCCAAAGTCTTTATGTGTGTGAAACATTGTTGACATTCTTGCCTCTTGAGCTATTCTGTAAATATGAGTGCTTCTTTCTTACTTTCCCATTATTCATGTAGAGAAACTGGGACCCAAAGATAATGCAAGGTGATATAATGTGCAAAGAGCTCTAGGGACATATAGGCAACAAGGGCAATGATGCTTAGGGGAGATGGGGTGAAGGAAGTTATAATGAGGGGGAGATTTGACTGGTTGGTGAACAAAGATCCAGAGTTTTCCAGATATGGGATGGAGGGAGGAGGAGCGGGCAGAGCAAACAGCCTATGCAAAGGCAGGGGCACAGGTGTGCAGGAATGCATCTGGGGATTGACGTGGGCTACCTTATGCTTAGGGAGGAGGGAGGTTTTGGGGTGGGTCCTGGCTGCAGGAGAAATTAGAAGAGCATTATAAGCACACTTTTCTGAGCTGGAATAGGAAGAGTGAATAGATATTATAGGTAGCAAATCCACATGTAACAGAGCTTATGCAATAAAATGCCTAATATGCAATAAAACTCTAAAGATCACAGCGAATCGATGCAAAAAGCTTAGGACATGATGGATGGCATCAGTCTGACCATTGCTGGGTCAATGCTGATGACCACATAGGAGCAGGCTGAATGCCAGCCACTAGAGCAGGGGAACTGTCAGGGAACATGGCATAATTCTAAGAACAACTATTATCTAGTGTTGAGTGTTTTTATTGTGTGTACATTTTTAAGTGATATTACTTATAAAAACTGATATTGTTACATGCTAGGAACTCTGCCTAGCACCATGCATGTGACACAGCTTGCTGACAATGGTGAAAAGCTGACTTGGCACCATAAACCCATCTCTTACCAGGCAAAGGCAGCTGGATACCATAGTCCCCCGGTGGGAGGCCTGGTGCATGCAATTGCTGGCCCAGTGCCTATCAATCAGTTAGCCCAGATATGGCTAGATAACCAGCAACCCTAAGAGATTTCTCCTTTGCTAAAGTGGATCACGGACAGCGTGCAGGGATGTTAGTTTTAAAGAATGTGTTCCACTTCTCACCCACTGACCCTGATCCCCCAGAGCTTTGATTCTGTACTGGATGGGGCCTCCTGTTGCTAGTAAAATTTCTATCAATACTATTCTTTTTTTGCTGTCTTAGTGTATTTCTTTAAACACAGGCATCGTGCAGTATAGTTCTCAAAACTCCATGAAATATGTATGAATATTATTTCCATTTTATTGATGCAGAAACAGAAACCCAGAGAGTAGTTTGCCAACAAAACACAGCTGACAGGGAGATCAGGATACCAGCATTTGATTTCAGGGAGTCCAGGCCCAAAGTCTTTGTTCTTAGAGAAATACCATACTGCTAGCATCAATTCCCCTCTATTATCTTTTTATTTTTCCTCTTTATCTAATTTTATGTTAAATGAATTAGCTTATTCCAAACAGAATGTGAAAGGCATAGTCATTTGACAGATGGGGTGTAGAGAGAAATGGCAGGGTCACTGAGGGAAATGACCTGTTACCCACTATTTACAAAGGTAAAAATCATTGACTAAAGATTCCTGAAGATCTGATCCATCCAGCAACACTAATGTCAATTCCTTCTTTCCTTAGAATACAGAGACATTGGTGTTTTGAGAGTTTGTAGTTCCTCTTAAAATCATCAGTTCAATCACTTTATTTTCCCAATGAGAAAACTGAGGCTCAGAGAGGGCACGTCAGTTGTTCCAGGACACACAGTTCGGTGACCTAACCTACAGGAGACCAGAAGAGACCAGAAGACCTGCCCCAGCCCCGTGCTGGGGCACCACTTCCTGCGTCCCTTTGTATATATGTGTGGTATTTATTGACAGCTTCTAAACTGGGAGGTTGCACTCTTGCTTCTCCGTCAGGAGGCTGGGGATTGCTTTTGTCCCAAATCTTCTTTCCTCTATCATCTCATAAGAAACAAAAATAAACAATATTCCTCCCCCCCAAAAAACAAACAAACAAACAAAACAAAACTCATGTCTGGCTCAGGAACAGAATGAGTTTTTCTATATTTTAATCCCAAGGCTCTCTAAGTCCTTTTAAAGTGACACCCGTTGTTAGACTAATTCTCATTAAATCCTGGACTTGTAGGTTGAGCGTTAATATTTGCTTTTTGGCTTCATATCATGTTCAATCCCCCCCAATAATACACTTTCCAATAAGTGAAATGAAAAAGGCTTTTGGCCATGTTTTCTTTTCCATGCCCTTTCCCACCTTGCCCTCACTTCTGCCTACTCCACAGGGCCCGTGGTGGCCTCTCCTCCTGCATGGAGGATGGTAATTAAAGATGAGTCAAAAATGGATCTTGGGCTCAGGACATCAAGGGAAAGTAAAATCTGTCCTTGCATTTATAAGAAAGCTCATTTTACAGATTTATCTTTTAAAGTTAGAAATGCAAAACACCACCTATTTAAAATAACCTTTAATGGGTCCCCATTGCTGTTAGGGAAAATCATCTAAATTTCTTCTGAGACCTGACCACAACCATGACCCAGCCTGGTGTAAGCTCTGTTTCTTTTGCTTGCCATTAAATCTCCAGAACGCAGCACAGTGTCTGGATCATGAATTTTATGTATTGCTATTATTCATCCATTCACTGTCAGCTATGATCCTATTTGTGCTAGGCATTGAGGATGGAGAGGGGCTCAACAGCCTTGGAGACTGCCTCAGTCGAGTGTGCACATCGCCTCCCATGAGTGGAGACTTCTGGAATGATGAGTAAGGAGCTCAGTGACTTTATCCCCCAGCACAACCACACCTTACCTGGTGAGAATTATTTTTAAAAATCATCAAAATTTCAAACAAACATTTGCACCAAATTAAATAGTCAAGAAAGACTCAAGGCCATTGTAATAGAATAGTGAGGCCAGGACTCAGTTGGTGCTGAATTTTGCTGAAACGAAAGGCAGGAAGGACTTTAAGTACCGGAGTGCGAAGGAGATCATGGGCCATCTGTGTTTGTTAGTTGATTTTACTTAAGAAATGTAAACATTTTCACCTTATGACAGGAGGTAGTCCAATAACTTGGAGCAATGCGCCCACCAAAGTTAGGCTCCCACTTTCTAGCAGAGGCTGGGAGAAAGGGACAGTACTTCTATAATGATTAGTTGCAAAGCAGATCGTTCCCAGGGTCTGACGCAGAAGAAAGTGTGTTAGTTTCACAACCCAGGAGAAAGACAGTCCTGGGTTGTGAAACTGACAAAAGGCTTGATAAGGGATTTGTATCTCAGGTGGTCAGAGAAATAATGCACAATTACAAGTAAAGAAAATAGAGGCCAAGGGTCCTAGAGGCAGGAAGAAGCCTGTCTAAAGTTAGTCAAGGTGAGGGAGATGTTAGGGCTGCCAGGAAAAGTTGTCCTAAGGGCATACCAAAATGGAGAAGCAGTCATTCAAGAAAATGTCCTAACTCTCAGTGAGGAGAGTGGAAATCTGTGACATTTGAGCCCTACATTGCTTCTGTGCTCCATGTTACAGAAGTTCTGTCTTGGTACATGCAGCCAAGGAGATGGGCTTCCTCTCCCCCAGTTCCAGTCTGGGCTATGGTTTCACTGTGGAAGGGGCAGGCTGCCTTGTGATGTAGAGAATCCATTTCCAACAACCATGTCACCTTGGGAAAAGACCCTAAGCTCCAGAGGAGAACACGGAGCACCCAGCACCATGATTGTAGCCTTGGGAAAGAGCCTGAGAGCCTTGTTAGGCCATCCTGACTTCTGACCCATGGAAATGGTTAGATTTGTGTGTTGTTTTAAGCCCCTAAAATGTGATAACTTTATGGTGCTCTCTGACCTACTACATCACTTCTTCTTTTATGTCCATGTTACAGATTAAGCATCTGCAACTCAAAAAGGAACTTGCCAAAAGTCATATAGCTAACAAGAAGGGCCAGAATGGGAGTAGGAGGGTGAGTGAGTGTTCCTTCTTTTCCCATCTGAGGATTTTCTGGTTTTCCAAGCAGCCTCATATCTGCATGGCTTTTTACTGATTCTTGCAAAAACTTTGTGTGGTGGCAAAGTAAGGGCTGCTACTGTGAGTATTAATGGGTGGACAGTGGAGAGAAGTGAGGCTCCTAGAGGCTTGAGGACTCATCTAAGGCAGCATCATCTGGCTCTAATATTGTTACCACCACCATCTTCCCCATCACAATTCTTTTGTTGGGATTAGAAATGTGGGATTTGGTCGAGCAGTGAAAAAGCAGTCTTGGAAATCTATAAAATTCTGACTTCTGAAGGCAACTGACATCACCACTGGGGACGATGATTGCCCAGACCAATTTTGGATAGAAAGATGATAAGTTTCTACATCTGGAAAATTCAAAAAATAACTTCTCTTTAATCTCCTGCATAAATTTCATACATCTCCTTTGTCACTAAAAAGAATCCAAAGAAGAAAAAGAAAAACCCATGTTATGTATATTTAATTTAGATGTTATGAGCTTCTGATTTGCCCTGTTTTAGTCAGAAGAGCGATGAGGAACTCTGCCATGCTTGGCAGCACATTTGATAAAATGTAAAAGACGTAACACGTCTTGCACCTGATTGAATGAGTGCATTTACAGAGATTGAGCTGATAAACCTATGTAAGAAGACAGACCTGGGGCAAACCCTAACTCTGTATCTGAGTGGCAGAATGAACAAGCAGCTTAACCATTACTGAGCCTCTGTTAGGGAATGAGGGCAATAATAACTACTGCATAGCTGGGCAGAGGTTTGTGTGAGATGTTATTTGGTAAATATTTGTTTACCTGAACTATAAATATGTATTTAGCCCAATACTTAGTACAAAGCATATTTCTTACCAATATTAATTGTGCTTCATCTATATGTTCTTCTGCCCAGAATACATTTATCTGTTCATAAAATCAGAATTTTTAATTCTTCCTTTCTCAAAATTGCCCCTACTCCAGTGTTCACTGTCCAGTAAATGAACCAGCACAGATCTAAATGTTCAAGCCCAAAGCCCAGGAAGGCTTTCCTACCTCTCTCTCCTCACTGGTCCACAGTCATTGCTTTATTAAGTCTTCTGACACGTCCATCACAACATATCCCAAATTCAACGACTCCTCACCATTTTCATGGGTCTGTCCTAGTTCAAACCACCATAACTGTTGGTTTGGATCAATGCAAGGGTCTCTCAAGGTTCTCTCCACCTTCCTGCTTGACCTAATTCACTCATTCTCCCAAAGCGGTCATATATATCAACTTCCTCTTTAAAACTCCCAATGATTTTATATTTTAGTTGTAATAAAGCCCTTATCCTGGCTTTTTGGCCTGGTCCTTGTGCACTGCTGTGACCTCTTCTGACCCTTCTTGGCCTTCCTTTCTGCAACACAGAACACACCCACACCATTCTCACCTCGGGGCCTTTGCCTGGAACACAGGAATGATTTTATGGCAGGCTCCTCTTTGACATTTAGGTTCTGCTTAACTTTACCTCTTCAGAGAAGCCTCCGACCACCTGCCCGAAAGTATTCTCTGTCCCCCCCCCCGGGATTATTCTCTCTCTAGCACTAATAATCACATGAATATTTTGGTTTATTTTTTAATCACTGTCCTATTCCAACTAGAATGCGAATGTTATCAAAGTCAGCATCTTGGCTGTTTTGTTCGTCTCTAACCAAGGCATTTAAAAAAGTACATGGCGTTGCATAGACATATGATAAATATTTGTAGAATAACTTGTCTGCCCTAAAAAGTGGAGCCAGACTTTAACATTGCTACAACACATTCTAAGGGGCTCCAAGGTGAGCCTAAGGCCCCTGTTTATGTTCTCATTCGATGTGGTGTCTGAACAAGGTGAATCTCTGAGATTTGTATCAGGAATACATTTCTGCAATTAGACTTTTCTCCCCTATAGGAAAGTCTGTTGCTTTTTAAAATTTGTCCTTTAAAGGGCCTCACACGATGCCCCAAACAGTGCAGTGCAGCTATTTGAACTGGATAAGCTGTAACACATAAGGGTCTCTAAACAACTACGAAATCAATTGGCTTATATCATTTGTCACCTTGCCTTCAGAAGCTGGAAATTAAAACAAGGCTATTCAAAGAAAAAAAAAAACTTAATGTTCTCTATTGAATAATGTTTCTTCTTGAAAAATGCTATCACAGCAATAAAATGTTCAAGCCAAGTAAGCACATTCTTCGTGCACACATTTACATTAATAGCAAATCAGTCACTCCAAGCCCCTACTGAATAAATGTTAACAAATATTTAAAGACTGTCAGTTTGAATAGCACTAAGTAATTGCCCTCTTTAGTGCACCTCCTTTTCTGCATCCAGTTGACTTCCTCCTTTCCATCTAAGTGGGGCAACGAGGCCCTGATCTCCCATTGCCCTCCTGGAAAGACCAAGTCTATTGCTGCTTTCCAGGACTAACCCTATCCTGCAGCAAGAGATCTGTAACCAGCTGCCTCACCTTTAGCTAAGTAATTCCCAAACTTGCTGGAAGATAATCACTGGGTTTGATTATTAAAAACACATGCTCCTGGCCTTTGTAAATATCCAACACAAGGTCATAGCCTTTATCTCCCTCACCAAGCAACTGAGTTCAATGAAAACCATCCTTTCTTCTAACAAAATTATTCTCAAACCTGACTGTACATTAAAATCATATGAAAGAGCTAGAAAAACCCTGATGGTTCCTCCTCAACCCAAACCAATTCAATCAGAATGTCCCACGTAGCATATGTTTTCAAATGTCCACAGTGATTCTGCTGGTCAGCAGGGAACTGTGTCTGACCCTGATATGATACTTCAAGCCTGATAACTGCTTTTTTAAAATTATTCATTAATTCACTTATTGATACTTTCATTTATTCACTCATTCATACCTTCATTTATTCATTTACCTCAAGTACTTTGTATACAGACACTTTTAAAAATATAATTGTGACACCTCAGACATGTGACTTAACCCCTCTAAGTTTCAGTTGTCTCATGTAGACTTTGGGGACAAAGACACTCACCTACCCCCAAATTGATAAATTGTTGTGAGGATTTATTGAGATAAAATACGAAAAGCAGTCGGGTGAGGTGGCTCATGCCTATAATCCCAACACTTTGGGAGGCTGAGGTGGGTGGATCATGAGGTCAGGAGATCGAGACCATCCTGGCTAACACAATGAAACCCTGTCTCTACTGAAAATACAAAAAAATTTAGCCAGGCATAGCGGCACATGCCTGCAATCCCAGCTACTCGGGAGGATGAGGCAGGAAAATCACTTGAACCCGGGAAGCGGAGGTTGCAGTGAGCCAAGATCGTGCCACTGCACTCCAGCCTGGGCGACAGAGGGAGACTCCATCTCAAAAAATAAATTAATAAATAAATAATAAAAATATGGAAAGCAGTGGGTGAATAATAAGTGCTCAATAAGTGATGGTTATGAATTATTTATTCTACAAAATACAGAATAAATGTTTCAACTCTAGGTGCCATTTAGGAGCACCCTCTAGGCACCAGGCTCCTTGCTTGGCTCTGTGCTTACTGTAAACCTAAAATTCTCAAGGAATGTGTTCCATGGTCGTCATCATCCTCAAATTGGCAAATATCAAGACAGATTACCAGGTCTCCCAGAAAATGTCTCATATACAACCAAAAAGAGTGACCCATTCCAACCATCAGATGATGCTCTCGACTAAGGGAGGCACTCTCAGAAAAATATGGAGGGTTACACATTCTGCCTAGGAATGTGCCTTTCTCTCTTCTGTTTCGTGGACATGTCTTTGTCACCTGCTGACTTTCTTGCAGATATCTTCCCTGAGAGAATGAAGAGTGATGTTCGTGGCCCCCACATCACCAGTTGGTCACTTTCTGGAATTTTTCTTCAATAATTTCTCTCAAGATTCCTCTATGTCTAAAATGTTTACTTGAACAGTTTCACAAACCAAACCTTATTTGTGGATTTATTCAACTAGAGAACTTAGCCTCTGTCAAATCTGTTTCTCCCTCTAGTTAACGGTTTTCTATCCTAACTCTCTTGGGCTTTTTTTTTTTTTTTTTGCTAGTACTAAATTTTGTCTTTCTTACCCCAGCCATAACTAAACAGGCTGGAGGCAATTGGGTGGAGCGACACTTCTCCCTCTCCTTCCCGGGTCAGTTCCCCTGAGTTCTGAGGGATGAGCTCATCAACTACTCTCACCAGGCTCACACGAGGAGCATTTATTTCCCAGCGGTCAGTACCAACAGACACTGAGCTAACTCAATGCCCTCATTTGTCTCTTCCCTTTACTCAGCTCCTCCTACCGTGACCTCCAGCCAATCTGGCCCTGCGTGGATTTTGACTTTTATTTTTATCAGGTACAGAGAGGCAGTGTGACTGTCCATATGGCCCATCTCCACTGCATCTCTGAGTGTCTACTTCAACCCTGAAAAACATCAATTCCTCCCCAAGTGTCTCTTGTGAAATGCTCTCTCTGAAAAGTGAAGAAATCACGCTGGCTGCTTCTACTCACACCTGATGTCTTTCTTAACACACGTTCTCTATTTCTCTTACTTTTACAAATCTATACATTATGGTATTTCTATTCTCAAGAACTCTAAACTGTGCCCACAATAGTCGCAAGTAAGCAGGTGATTGGCTGCATGGGGGCTCTTGTGTGCTCCTTGGGGACTGTACACACACATGGAGAGGGGGGATGCTACCTGGCGGGTCTGTGTTCACTACTGGCTACAGGGACTCTCCCACCCTCCCGGCACTGTGTTTGTTCCAAGGCAAGAATTCAGTTATCTCCTCATTCATTATTTATTCATTCACCCATTTAAAAAAAAATCTTTTTTATTTATTTTTTTGAGACAGTATCTCACCAGGTGGGGTACAGTGGCACGATCTCAGCTCACTGCAACCTCCACCTCCCAGGTTCAAGCGATTCTCCTGCCTCAGCCTCTCAAGTAGCTGGGACTACAGGTGTGTACCACCATGCCCAGCTAATATTTGTATTTTTAGTAGAGATGGGGTTTCACTATGCTAGCCGGGATGGTCTTGATCTCTTGACCTTGTGATTGCCCGCCTCGGCCTCTCAAAGTGCTGGGATTACAGGCATGAGCCACCACGCCTGGCCTAAAAAAAATTCTTTACTGAGAATCCCTTCAGTGGCATGTACTGTGACAGGTGCAGGAGATAGTAAATCAGGCAGGAGCTCTGCCTTAAAGGAACTTGGATTAATATAGAGAAGATAAATACTGGATAAGATACATTGCAGTGCAGGGTGGTGAAAACAAAGTAGAGGGATGTCAAAGGTGAAAAACAGCACAGTGCGAGAGGTAGGGCAGTCTGTCTGGGGCGAGGGGGAACATCTCCAAGAGGTGATGCTCCAGTGTTGATAACTATGGTGTTATTAGGTCAACACAGAGAAAATAAAACATCCCAGAAGGAGGAGTTGTCTTTGCAAGCACTGCACTTAGTGTTTATTCATCTGCTCATTCAACAGTTATTGATTGAACAGCAGGAATGAACAAAACAGAAAAGAAAAATTTCCTTTTCTCATGGAATATACACATTCATAATGTTCCAGACGTTATAACTAGATCGAAATGATTAAAGAACAACATATGAGAAGGCAAAGATATTAGAAGGTATTAGATGGAGATGACACCTCAAGAGAGAGAGATCACAGAAGGATTTGAGTGACAGCCTTGGCGTTTTGGTGCCATTTTGTATAGCAGGGTTCTTTTCACCTTGGCACTATGGAGAGACCTGGCTGGATAATTCTTCACTTTCTTCTTTGTGGGAGATGTCCTGTGCACTCCAGAATATTTAGCAGCATTTCTGGCTTCTACCCATTAGATGTCAGTAGCAACCTCTCCCCCATTTGTGACAACCACAAACATCTCCAGACATTACCAGATGTAACCTGGGGGACAAAATTGCTCCCACAGGGAAACCCTGTTGTATAGTAAACCAGTGAGAAATTTTAACAAGTGAAGAAACAACAGTATGTTGTTCCTCCTTGTTCCGGGCCTCAGAACAGAGAACGTCATTCCTGATTGCCTTTTGGATGGAGTTTCACGGGTGAAGCGAATATGTAAGAAACAAGTGAAAAGCAGAAACACTTTGCAGATGCATTTGTGGGCCTAGCCTTCATCAGGATGCTTTCCAAGGAGTAGAAAAGCTACAGCAATCTCTCATCACTGTGACTTTATCTTCACAAAATGGCAAAATATAGCCTCAGTCTGAAGGGCTAAAAGGTAGATGAATAACGTAGGGCAAAATTATCCATGACTTTCAAGTTCTTTTAATGATATGATTAGTGATGGTTAGGACTTTCCCCTTGGGATTTCTTTCCTCTCCGATGTCAGCGAATGCCAATCAACTTAATTGTTCCATTTAGCATGCCATTACTTTCCACTGGGAACCCACATAGTGCTCATCTCATTAATCAACTGGGAAGACGAATCCAGTTGGAAAATAGGTAACTCAGGTGCACCCAAGCCTTCCATTACCACCAAAACTTTAGCAAGACCAGCTTAGAACTCCTTCCTGAGAAAGAAAGCTACGTGGCCGACTTCCCACTTGACATCATACCTTGCAGGGCTCCGAAGCATCTTCAATTCGGTACATGCCAAGCTCTCTTCCTGATCCTTCCTCCTTCTGATTTACCTCCTCCAGCTCTCCCAGTCTCAGTAAATGGTACCATTATCCCTCCAGATTCTGAACCTGAAGAGCCTCAGAATCACTCTTAACCCCCTTCCTCATCTTCCATGTCCCCTCTGTCACAAGGACTGCTGCTATTGCCTCCTGAGCGTCCCTCGAATCAATGACCACATCTCCTCCCATCCTTCGGCCGCCCATTATGTTCTCAGTACCTAGTGTGGTGTTTGACATGAGGTAAGTCTTAGCAAATATTCAATGAATCAGTGAATAAACGACCACTCATCTCTCTATGCCAACTGCAACACATGTTGTTTATGTCTTTAAGTTGAAAACAGATTGAAAAATAGTTGAATGGGATTAGGAGCTCCAATTTTCAATTAACACTCAATCAGCCACCAGTGTCTCCTAAGACGTATATGCCAAGTGGATATGGCTTATTGTTACAGCCCTGGCTACTTTTCCACATGCTTTTAAGAACCATCTAATCATGTTGCACTGGCTGATGTGGGTGTGCACCGGGAGGACTCCACTGCAGCTCTGGCCTATGATCTGGATGAAAATCAGTTTTTCACAGGCCTTCACTGTGCCCCAAGACTCTCGTATCATCGAGTCCTGTAGGAAAAACAAGTGAGAGAATCTAATTGAAGAGATAAGAGGTTGTCATGCCATGACTATGCCAAATGTCATGCCCAGTGTTAGGTTCCTGGCCATGCTGAGTTCCGAAGGAAGTGGGTGGATGGGTGGCAGAGAGCTGAAAGAACACTCGGGTTGGGGATGGGAGGGCAGTGTAGGCAGGTGAAAGATGGTTTTATTCAGCTGCTCTCTCATCAGCAGCTCTCTCTCACAGTCTGTTTCTGTCTCGGCTGTCTACTCCCCTCTCAGCAGCCGGCTCTGTGGCTCCTGCTGCTCCCATGCACAGCTGCATGGCCGGCTCTCCCTACAGGGTCAGCAGCTTAACTCTTTCTGTCTCCAAGTATAAGTCACTGTGCCTGAGCTGTGCCATGCCATGCTGTATGTACAGCGTCAGCAGGGCAGTCACACCTTTTTCAAACAGTGGTTCAGGGCAACTACGAGACTATCCAAACAGGTTATATAACAAGTGGAGATACGTGCTTGTGCTCCAAACTCACTGAGTCATGCAGGATGTTTACTTTCGCCTATTTTTGACCAAAGCACATCCGTGTACCTTACAGAGGGTGAGTGGGAATCTGAATTCCAAAAGGTTAGGACCATAGAAACAGCATTTGAGGACGGAGTGCATGTTCCTTCAACTCCGAGAGATGCAAGAATCACTGAGAAAGGGGAAGGGCTGACCCTGCACACCCTCACCCATACCCTTTGGTAGGGCATGCACTGGGTGGGGATAAAAAGTTTTAGTTGGATGATCATAGAGGTTTATCAGGGCAGAGTCAGAGAAGAACAGACGTGCCCCTTAAAAATCTATGACTTACCTTATGCATTTTATCATGTCTGCCTATAGCTATAATTTCCCCATTTTGTTCTCTTAAAAGTGAGTGAGTTCTTGTGAGATCTGGTAGTTTTATAAACATTGGCATTTCCCCTGCTGGAAGTCATGCCCTCTCCTGCCACCCTGTGAAGAGGTGCCTTCCACCATGATTGTAAGTTTCCTGAGGCCTCCCCAGCAATGTGGAACTGTGAGTCCATTAAACTTTTTTCTTTTATAAATTACCGAGTCTTGGGTATTTCTTCATAGCAGTGTGAGGATGGACTAATATATTCCTTATCAAAGTTTAGTTTGGAGCTTTAGTTTGCTAAAAAGCTCCTGGAGCTTTAGTTTGTGTGGTGTATAGTGGTGAGAGCAGTTTAAATATCTTTTTGGTTATTGGAGTTTATACCAACATCTCTTCTTCTGACCCCTTTAACTCCTAGACCTAGGATAAGCTGTAAGGAGAGAAAGATGGGTGTTGGCAGTATATGATTAAAATAAAACAGAATCCAATTCCGCAAAGCCAACACTTTGGAGCAGAGCCTCTGTGCAGCAAGACCACTGTAACAGGCACTGAAGTTGGCATCCATCAAGATAAGCAGATGATACGAGGTTGTGCCCCCTCCTCTGGGAACTCATTGATCATGGCTGAGGAACATGCACAGGGAACAACCCTGGTAATCAGGAGGCCACAAGAGGTTTCTGGCCACGTTGCAGATGATAGTTTAGGACAGGATTTCCCAACCCCAGCACTATCGGCATTTTGGACTGGATGATTATTTTGCTGAGGGGGGGTCTGTCCTGCACACTACATGATATCTAGCAGTAGATCATCTACCCACAAGATGACCTGCCCCAATTGTGACAACCAGAAATGTCTTTAGATATGCTGAATGTCTTAATCCCACCTTGGATTGAGAATCACTGAGCTCAGACGAGGTTAATTCTAACTGAGATAAAAAAGATGGATTTGGACTTGGACTTAGAAAGCAGCGTTTGATTCCTACAGGCACATCATAAAGAGAAGAGCACTCTGGGAAGGGACATTTGTTGAGCAAAGGCCTGGAGGACAGAGACTGGAGAGTTTGTGCTAGGAAAGTGCCTGGTGTGGTTTGATGGGACAGTGCTTTGGTTGAGGAATCCTTGGGTTTAAACGTAAAGCAGTAGAAACACACGTTTATAACTGTGGATTTCATTCAGTCCCACAACTGGACAGATTACAATTTTTATATTTCAATTTTCCCAGAAAGGTAGTCCAAGTTATCAGATGTGAAGTCCTATCCCAAGGCAATGTAGGTAGTAATGGGCTTCTACTGCATCTCCTCTGTCCAGGAATAAAATGATTGCCTTTGAGTGGAGTATCTCAGGTCTTGGATCACCTGGTTGTCTAGTCAGGTTACCAAAAAGTGAGGGGACCCCAAAAGAGCTAAATGATTTATAATGTGATGAAATAGCAAAGGTCTCCTATGTTTTTTACTCATACATAAATTGGGAAAAATAACTTTTATGGGATGGGAAAGAGTCCCAAAACCCTTATTGGCATCCCTCAGCTTCTGTGGAACAGACAATTAGAGGTAGAAAAAGGTTGGGAGGGAAAAGGTGGACTCCTTTTCACAAAGCTTGTTTTTCCAAATGTCTCCATAGGCTGTACATGCTGCTGACTGTCTAATGAGGCACAGATTGAAAATGGCTAAAGACTCTTGTAGTGAAACCAGGTGATGATGCCCAGAGGCACTGTGAGGAAATTCCTCTAATTGCAATTTTAGTTATTATCAACATGGTCCCATACTTCAGGGATAACTGCCAGAGAACTGTTCTTACTTTTTCTCTGCAATCTCCAGGTCTTTTAGAAAAACAGGAAACCTGGAGCCATCACTAACTTTAAGACCAAGGATAGGCCTGCTTTTCTTTAGAATTTTAGCATCACACCATTTTACAGAGGGAATAATATGTAGCAGGCCTTGGGTTAAAATGATTCCTGCATACATTTTGCTAATACCACTAATACCATAATCACTATTAAATTGATTGCTTACTACATGCCAGGTATTGTCATAAATATTGAATACACATTAGTAATCATATTTAACATTTGGGGGTATATTTAGTGTCAGATACTATGTTATATACTATACACCTAAAATTGATTAAATTTTAAAAATAATTCTATGGTATGAATATTATTGTCAGACTCTATGTACAGGTAAAATATAGGCTTGGAGATGTAAAGTGACTTGCTCAAAGTCATAACTATCATAAGAAAAAGTAAAATTTCAATGTTTGTTTAAACCACGTGCTGTTAATCCCTGAAAGCTGCTTGAGAGTGAACAGGTGCTTTGGAGCAGCCGTGTCTGACGCTTAAACAATGCACAAGCCATAAGCTCAGTGAAGTTTTACAATTTTTTTGTAGAAAACGTTTTACAACTTTTACACAGATACGCTAAACCTAGATTGAAAAATAGAACAGAAACTCCTGTCTCTTCCCTATCACTATAAACTGCTGAGTCAATTGCAGCCGTGATGCTTGTTGCCATTGATTATTTTTACCTGTTTTTACAGTCACCTTATTACTCCTTCTTTGTTTGCTTTTCTTCTCTCAACATCATTTTTATAAAATTCATCTCTATTGTGTGCGGTGGAAAACCAGTCATTCTTATCACATTCCACCGTATGAATATATGACCGTTTTACTTATCTATCTTTAGACTTACATTCTGCTTGTTTCCACATTTGAGTGTTAGCAGTAGTGTTGTTATGAACACTTTTGTACATGACTTTTGGTGAGTTTATGTGTACATTTCTGTAGGTACCTACTAGGCATGAAATTATTGGGTAAAGGTATGTCTATTTTCACCTTTGGTAGACACTGCCAACAGTTTTTCAAAGTGGTTGTACCAATTCACACCATTTGTATTCACATATGAAGGATTCAGTTACCCCATCACTTTACAAAAGTTGACATTGCCAGTCTTTTAAAATTGTAGACATTCTAGTGATTGGGTAACGATATCTCATTATGGTTTAAATTTGAATTTCTCTGATGACTAAACAAATTAAATATCTTTTCCTGTATTTGTGAGTCACTTTAATATTCTCTTTTTTATTTTGCATCTTTTAAAATTGTGTTGACATTTTGCACATTGATTTGAGGAAGTTTTGTACTTTCTACATGCCATCTTAGTAGAAGATTTTATAGTTGTTCTAGGATTTGTATTTGTAGTATTGTTATATTCGAGGCAAGATTAAGGGACTAGCACCAAGACAAAAGTATGCCAAATAGCAGGGTTTATTAAGCCGGCGACCCCGGAGGACTTGCGTCTCTCCAACCCGTGGCCCCGAATGGAGGGTGTTAAGACCTTGTATACCCGTAAGAATCACTTTGGGAGTCAGGGCGAGAGGTGGGGGTGGGGGTGAAGGGACACAGACATTTAGGGTTTTTCGTAAATCATCTCCCGGACAGAGAGGAGGGAGTGGGGCTCCGGACATTCCAAGGGCTTGAGGACATCTTGCCGCCTTGATTGTTACCTAAGTGGCTCACAGAAGTCAAGATAAGCGTTAGTTTGCACATCTTCTGGGCTGTAGTGGAAATAATAGATTTTGGTTACTTATTACAAGGCACAGGGACCGGGATGGAATTAGCTTGGGCTGCTATTCTAGTTACAAAGGCTGACAGTTCTGGCTGTTACTGATAAGAAAGGTAGACAGTTTGCAGAGCAAACTAGCAGTTTTATGTACAGAAGCCAAAGGCCAGCAGTTATTGTGAGGAGAGTGGGGCAGCCGTTACAACTTATTTTAAAACATAACTTTGTTCAGGTTCTAACTTTAGGCCAGCTATAGCACAGTATCATAATGACATTCTTTGATAAAGTTCAATTTATCAAACATATTTTATTGTTGCAGCTCATCATTTTCTATTTGAAAAATCTTTATCCTATTCCAATGCTGTGAAGATATTCTCTGTTTTTTCTAAGCTTACGCATTTCACTTTCACAGTAAACTTTTAAGTTTATCCTAAATTAATTTTTTTCAGTCCGAAGGTAGAAATAAAATTCTTTTTTTCCATTTGTTATCTTCTAACAGCGTAATTTATTTAAAAATTTATTCTTTACCCATTGTTCTTAGTGTATCTTTGTTATGAATCAAATAATCATACATGCGATGTCTGTTTTTGAACTCTGTTCTGTTCTATAGTTTATACTTGCATAAATGACACGATGTTATAATCACTGTGGCTTTATAATGTCTTACTCTCTGCTAAGCCAACCTTATTTCTGTTTATGTGTAACTCTTACTGTTCATTTGCATGCCCGTATATATTTTAGAATTAGCTTATCCATTTTTATCAAAAACAAAACCAAAAATATCAGGAGATGATTAGGCTCACCCTAAGTCTGTTGTTCAAATTAGGTAAAATTGGCATATTTATAATAGCGATTCTTCTAGTCCATTAACAGAGTATATTTCCCCTTTTATTTGTTTTATTTAATTTGTCTCCTTTGTGTTTGGTAGTATTGTGAAAGATGTCTTGCATGTCATTTATTGGACTTATTGCTATTTGACATTTTAGTGCTATTTTAAATGGCATTTTAAAATGCATTATTGACATAATTTTGGTGGAATATGAAATACGATTGAGTTTTTTATATTAATCTACATTCAGCAATTTGCTAAATTCATTTTTTTATTTAAAGGATGGATATCAACAGCTTTGTTTTTACTTTTGTAATTATATAATCTGCAAATAACAACACTTTGTTTCTTCCTTTCCAATTAAAGATTTCCCATTTTAATATTTTTTTTTTGCATAGGATACAGAATATTTTGTAGATAATATTTATTAGGAAAGTTTTTTTGAATTCACTTTAAATTTGTTTCTATTCAAATAGTGTTGACATTTATAAAACAATTTTTCTCCATCTACTGTGATAATCATATAACTTTTATTTATTGTGTTAATATTGTAAATTATTTTGATGAATTTTCAATTACTGAGATTTTCTGAAATAAACCTAACAAGATTAAAAAATAATATATCCTCATTTTACTGTATATCAATTAGTTATCAGTCATATTAATATCTTATTTAAGATTTTTGCATTCATGTTTATGAGAGAAATTGGCTAAGACTTTTCATTTTTTTTTGTTGTTATTTTCCTTTCAAGTTTTGCTAGGGCCTCACGAAACAAGTTGAGAACTTTTCTTTTTTTCCCATTCTCTGGAAAAAAACAAAACGTTGCATGACATTAATGTTAGTGTTGTTTCTTTCTACAAATATTTCCAGGAGTACAAGGGTCAAACCATTTATTTTTGAAGATCTTTCCTGTGCATTTTTCAAGTATTGAATGTATATGATTATTCAGATTTTTGTTTCAGTTTCAGGAAAAATGTGTTTTTATAGCAATTCATCTATTTTATCAGAATTTTAAAATGTTTGACTTACATCCATTAATAATTTATTCATATTTTCTGTATTTTAATTTCTGTAGGATTTAGAATGCTGACTCCTTTTATCATTCTTGGTCTTCTCGTGAATGTTCTCTGTTTCTTACTTCAAAGGTATAACTTTGTTCATAAAATTTCTTATTATCCTGTTCATCTACCAAGAATCTATAGAGATGTTTCTTCATTTATTCCTGATATTAGCAACTTGTATATTCTTTCTTTCATTCTTACTTAGTCTGGCTAATGATTTAGCATTTTATTGATCTTTTCAAAGACCTTTCTTCCCCATTTAAAAATATATTTTTTTTTTATTTTTACAGTTTTGTTGATTTCTGCCTTTCATTATTTTCTTTCCCAACTTAATTATTCCTCTAGTTTTTTAGAGTAGAAACCTAGATCACTGATTTGAGAACTATCTTCCTTTCTAATATAATTTAATGCAATTTAATGCTATAAATGTTTCTTTAAACACTGCTTTGGCTGCACTCTATGTGTTTTACTGTCCTATTTTAACTGCAACTTTGAACATTTTTAATTACCCTTCTCACTTTTTTGATCCCTGAATTATTTATAAGTGTGTTGTTCGGTTTTCAAATTTTTCCCTTATACATTTTTTTTTAATTTTCATGGATACTGACTTGGTTTAGCTGTATCCCCACCACAGTTTCGTCTGGAATTGTAATCCCCAATCCCCACAAGTCTTGGGAGGGGCCTGGTGGGAGGTGATTGAATTTGGGGTGTACTTGTCACTTGTTCCTTGCTGTTGTTGTGATAATGAGTGAGTTCTCAGGAGATCTGGTTATTTGAAAGTGCGTGGCACTTCCCCCTCACCTCACCTCCCTGCCCACCCGTCTGTCCCCTTCTCCGCCATGGCAAGGCCTGCTTTCTTCCCCTTTGCCTTCACCATGATTGTAAGTTTCCTGAGGCCTCCCAGTCATGCTTTCTGTTAAGCTGAAAGAACTGTGAGTCAATTAAACCTCTTTTTTTCATAAATTACCCGGTCTCAGGTAGTTCTTTATAGCAGTGTGAAAACAGACTACTATAGCAAATTGGTACCATGAGAGTGGGGCACTGCTATAAAGGTTCCTGAAAATGTGGAAATGACTTTGGAACTGAGTAATGGGCAGAGGCTGGAAGAGTTTGGAGTGCTCAGAAGATAGAAAGATGTTAGAAAATTTGGAACTTCCTAGAGACCTATAAAATGGTTTTGACTAAAATGCTGATAGTGATGGGGACACTGAAGTCCAGGCTGAGGTGGTCTCAGACGGCAATGAGGAACTTATTGGGAACTGGAACAAAGGTCACCCTTGCTATGCTTTAGCAAAGAAACTGGTGGCATTGTGGCCCTGATCTAGGGAATCTGTGAAACTTTGAACTTGAGAGAGATGATTTAGCGTATCTGGCAGAAATTTTTAAGCAGCAAAGCATTCAAGAAGTGACCTGGCTTTTGCTGAAATTGCACAGTCCTAGGCATTCACAAAAAGATTATTTAAAACTGGAATTTTTGTTTAAAAGGGAAGTGGAGCATAAAAGTGGAAAATTTGCAGACTAACCATGTGGTAGAAAAGAACAACCCATTTTCTGGGGGAGAAATTCAAGCTGGTTGCAGAAATTTGCATAAGTAATGAGGAGTTGAACATTTATAGCCAAGACAATGGGGAAAATGGCTCTAGGCCATGTCGGAGAACTTCCCGGCAGCACCTCCCATCAGAGGCCCAGGGGCCTAGGAGGGAAATATGGTTCTGGGGCCCAGGCCCTGGGTCCAGCTTTGGTGGCCCTAAACTTTGGCAGCCCCAAGCTTTGGCAGCTTCCACATGGTGTTGAGCCTGTAGGACATAGAAGTCAAGAGTTGAGGTTTGAGAACCTTTGCCTAGATTTCAGAGGATGTATAGAAACATCTGGATGTCCAGGCAGATGTCTGCTTCAGGGGTGAAACTCTCATGGAGAACCTCTGCCACGGAGGTATGAAGTGCAAATGTGGGTTGGAGCCCCCTAAAAGTGTCCCCACTGGGCATTGCCTAGTGGAACTGTGAGACAGGGCTACTGTCCTCCAGAACCGAGAATGGTAGATTCACCAGTTTGCACCATGCACCTGGAAAAGCTGCAGGCACTCAATGCCAGCCATAAAAGCAGCTGCAGGAGGTGTACCCTGCAGAGCCATAGGAGTAGAGCTACCCAAGGCCTTGAGAGCCCACCCCTTGAATCAGTGTGCGCTGGATGTGAAACATGGAGTTAAAGGAGATTATTTTGGAACTTTAAGATTTAATGACTGCCATGCTGGGTTTCAGCCTTGCGTGGAACTGTAGTCCCTTTGTGTTGGCCAATTTCTCTGCACCAGATTTCTTTAGTTAAAGTTTGCAATGTATTTCTTCTCCCATGCTTTACTTATAACTTATACACATCTTTATGTTTAAAGTGTTATTTATTATTTATTTATTTGAGATGGAGTCTTGCTCTGTTGCCAGGATGTAGTGCAGTGGCATGATCACGGCTCACTGCAACTTCTGCCTCCCAGTTCAACGGGTTTAAGCGATTCTCCTGCCTCAGCCTCCTGAGTGGCTGAGAGTACAGGTGCATGCCACCATGCCCAGCTAATTTTTGTATTTTTAGTAGAGACGGGGTTTCACTATGTTGGCCAGGGTGGTCTTGATCTCTTGACCTCATGATCTGCCCGCTGTGGCCTCCCAAAGTGCTGGGATTACACACATGAGCCACCGAGCCTGGACCTAATGTATTATTTTTTTGTTTTTGTTTGCGTGTGTGTATGTTTGAGATGATATGTAATTTGGCTAATTTCTCCCATTTGGAAATGGAGCACTTATTGAATTCCTGTACCCCCATTGTATCTTGGAAGTAACTCACTTGTTTTTTATTTTACAGGCTTATAGGTGGAAGGGACTTGCTTTGTCTCAGATGAGACTTTGGACTGGGACATTTGGGTTAATGCTAGAATGAGTTAAAGAGAATATATTGGTGGTTACCAGAAGCTCAAAAGGGTGGAAATGGGGAGGAGGGAATGAAGAGAATTTAACTAATGGACGTAAAAATAAAGCTAGATAAGAGAAATTAGACTTAGTGTTCAATAGATCCGTAAAGTGATCATAGTAAACAATAATCTGTTTTATATTTCAAAATACTTAGGAGCAAATAATCTGAATGTTCCCAGCATAAAGAAAAGAAAAATGCTTAAGGTGATGGATATCTCAATTACTCTGATTTGATCGCATTATGTGAATATATCAAAATATCACAGGTACCTAGAAGACACATACATCCGGTATGTATCAATAAAAATAATATAAAAGTTCATGTAAAATGTGAACACCTTATAGTCTTATAAGAATATAGTTTCAATCACCTCTATCTCTTGTTCTATTTTTGCTATGCATTTCTGTTTACATATGTTCCGAAGATACAATACATTTGTACTATTTTTGCTTTAGACAATTATCGTTCAGATTATTTTTAAAAGAGAAATGCTTTTATATTTATCTTCTTTCCAGGTCGTTAGTTTCTTTGTGTAAAGCTAATTTTAGTCTCGTCTCATATTGTTTGTGCTTGAATATCTTTTTAAAACATTCCTTGTAACATAACACTGCTAGTTTTAAGTTTTCTGAGATTTAGTTGATTTGTTTGAATTTTTCTTTTTTTTTTTTTTTTTGAAAGGTATTTTTACTGGACTTCAGATTTTGAATTGAGAGTTTTATTCTAAATGGTAACTGTCTATTTTCCCAAATATTTACCTATTTTCCTTTTTTTGTCTTTTTTCTATATTTTTGTGTTTCCTTTTGTATCATTTTACTTTTAATTAAATCATATCTTCTGGAATTCATTTAGTGTAAGAGTGATGGAAATTAAATTAATACTTTGTTTATATAAAAATGTCTTTATTTTATCTCCTCCTTCACATAATATTTTTATTGGCTGTATCATTTCAGTTTTTGTTCGTTTTCTTCCAGCATTTTGAAGACACGTTTCTTGTCTCTTGGCTTTCCTCATTTCTGTTGATAAATTCTACATCATTGTTATTGTAAATTCTTTAAAGGTATTGAATCAGTTCTTGTATTTTGTTTTGTATTTTTTAAACTGAATGCTTACAAGGTTACCTCCATGATTTACACTTACAATACTATTACTAAAATGACCCCATTGTGATTTACTTGCTTTATTATTTGCCTTGGGGCTCATAGTAATTCTAGAATTTCTGGTTTGAGTCATTTGTCAGTTTGGGACAATTCTTAGCTAATATCCCTTCAAATATTCATTCTCCCTTGTTTTCATCATTCTTCTCTCTGGGTATTTATTTTACATGCACTGATCTCTCTACTGTATTGTATGTATCTCTTGTGTTTTTATGTTTCTGTGCTGTCTTCTTTGCTCTCCATTTTTGAGATATTTCTAACTGACATCTTCCAACTCATGAATGTTCTTTGCAATCATGCCCAGTAAATTGTTTGACCCATCAGTTAAGCTATACATTTTAGTTACAATTTTTTTGTTGTTAAGATTTTTATTTGGTTCTTTTTATACAGAGTCCAAATTTCTGAAGATTTTCATCAAGATTTTAATAAATTATTTTAATGTCCATGCTTGATATTGCCAATATCTAAGTTACCTATGCATCTGTTCTGTTTTCTTTTTGTTTTTAGCATGAGTCCTGTTGGGTGTGTCTAAACTAACTGCTGAACGTTGCGGAGGTTCTACATACTAGTATCTTTCTCTTGAGAGCATTTTCTTTATCTTCATATACAGCAGTGGATCAGATCTCCTCAATCCTCCCAAGGACTCAAGAGATTTGAAACTGCTTAGTAGTCTTTATAAGGCTTGCTCTTCCTCTATTTTACCACTCCTAGAATTTAGTCCTCCAGAGGTGCTAATTTAGAGTGAGGGCTATTTCTTAGGGATCCTTCTTAGTGGGTTTTGAGTTGCAATTATTGTTTTTCCTCTATAGTGACATTTATAAAAACCTCGCTTCCATTTTTCAGCTGCTTTCTGAGTGGCTTCTTAGTCTCTTAGGCGTTCAATTTGATTGCAAATGCTTCAAGGGAAAAATTGGCTAATGGTGTTAAGTTTAATTTGCTTCTTCTCCTTCTCAGGGTTTTGGCTTTTGAGTGCTGGTTACCTTGTAACCTTAAACCCTGGTATTTTTTTTTCCCAGCCCAGTGAGATTACCTAAGGTCTGGTGGGTTCTTTCTTGGGCTTTTACAATCTATCCCTCTACCTAACTTCTTAGTTTTCTGCCTAAAGACAAGAATCACTAAATTCCTCGGCTAAAAAGCAGCATGCAGATGTTAGGCTCAACTCAGTGAGCTTACATATTTTCCTTTCCTCGATATTTGGCTCTTCAAGTCATAGTTGATTAGCAGCTCCTTAAAGCCTTCAAAAGATACGTTTCTGTTGTTGTTGTAGTTTATCTGTTTTTATACTTTTTCTTAGGGTAGACATGGTTTTGCTGTAACTTTCTCTAGCACAGCTGGAAGCTAGGCATAGTTTATTAATCCATGGTACTTGATACAATATCCAACATATAATAGATGACTAATTATCTACATGTGTATGTGTATTCAATTAATTTCCTCACAGTTTAGTAAGGAATGTACATCTAGGCAAATAAAATAAGATATAGCATGCTAACACTTTAGATAGAGCATGTCCAAGATAAGAGTTATTGCAAAGGGAGTAATCAACAGCTCTGCTGGAGCATGTGGTTGGGTCAGAAATTCTAACAAAGGGAAAGGTATTGAGTCTGGATCTTAAAAGATAAATAATGGTATTTCAGTCAGACAAATGTGTGAAAGAAACTTCCCAGAAGACAGAGAAGTATGTGTAAAACTCCAAAGGTTTAATATACCACTATGCTTTAAGGAAGCTCTAATTTGACCTGGTTTTATCTTCAGTGGTGGGTTAATCAACAGTGAATTACTTGAATAATGTTTATTAGGGGGAGTCATTAGTTCAAATTTATATGCCTAGAAAAATACTAGAAATAAATACCTCAGAATTTAGAAGTAGTTACTGATAAGATAGAATGTATGGGTGATTTATTTATGCACAGTGTGGGCTGCATAACATTGTTCTGATTAAAGATGGACCACAAATATGATGATGGTCCCGTAAAATTATATTGGCGCTGAAAAATTCCTATCTCCTAGTGACTTCCTCGCCATTGTCATGTTGTAGCATACCCATCATGCACGTGTTTGTGATGATGCTGGTGCAAATAAGCCTACTGTGTTACCAGTCCTATGGAGGTATCATGCATACCATTGTGTATGGTATATCATTCTTTATCATGATAATAAGCAACTGTATTGCCGGTTTATGTATTTACTATGCTGTATTATTTTTATCCGTATTTTAGAGTACACATCTTCTACTTACATATTAAAAAGTTAACTGTAAAACAGCCTCAGGCAGGTCTCTCAGGAAGTATTCCAGAAGAAGGCCTTGTTATCCTAAGAGATGACAGCTTCAATGCATGTTATTGCCCGTGAAGACCTTCAGCAGGACAAGCTGTGGAGGCAGAAGAAAGTGAGTTGGATGATCCTGAGCCTGGGTGGGCCTACGGTAGTGTGTGCTTGTGTCTTAGTTTTTAACAAAAGCATTTAAAAAGTTAAAAAAATGATTTTGACAATAAAAACGCTTATAGAATAATTATACAAAGAAAGAAAATATAGTTTTACAGCTGTACAATGTATTTGTGTTTTCAGGGAAGTGTCATCACAGGGCTAAAAAGTTAAAAAATAAAGTTTGTAAAGTAAAAAGTTACAGTAACCTAAGGTTAATTTACTATTGAAGAGATATCTTTATAAATTTAATGTAGCCTAAGTGCACAGTGTTGATAAAGTCTGCAGGAGTGCACGGTAATGTTCTAGGCCTTCGTGTTCACTTGTCATACACTCCCTGACTACACCCAGACCAACTTCCAATCCAGCAAGCCCCCTTCATAGTAAGTGCCTCAAACAAGTATACCGTCTTTTTTATCTATTGTATTTTTTACTGTACCTTTTTCTATATTTAAATAGACAAATACTTATCATTGTGTTATAATTGCTGATAATATTCTGTACAGTAATATGCTGTATAAATTGTACAGATTTGTAGCCTACATATCATATAACCTGGGTGTGTAGTGGGCTATACCATCCAGATTTGTGTAAGTATACTCTATGATCTTCTCGTAATTACAATATTGGCCAATAGCACATTTTTCAGATTGTATCCCTACTGTTAAGTGATGCATGACTGTTTTTGTGAACGTGCTAAAATTTCTACAATGAATATATATAGCACTTATAATCAGGTAACTAGGGATATAGACACATGGGGTGCATTCAGTGGATAATTACTAGGGGATAGTTTCCACTCAATTAATTAAATGGAATTCCCAAACATAAACTCTTATTTTAGGTCTAGAGTTCAGTTCATCACTTTCTTTTTTAACTTTTCAAAGAAAGAATATACTCTCAAATGCAGAAGTCTTTGTTTCAAGGCTTTTATTAATGGGCCACTCAGGCTTTCTTTACCTGATTTTTTTTTTTTTTTTTTTTTTTGCCTTGACTCAACTCCTTTTAGGGTTGGACATTTATGAAGACTACAGAAAAGGATTTCTCAGGGGGAACTGTTGAATGGACTGAAAGTTACTGGTGAGTCTCTTGGCTAAGATTTGTTCAATACATTTCACTTTTATTGTAATAAACATCTACAGAGCATATTGTTTTCTCAGCAAAGCATCGTTCTAAAGGAAGTGAAGAAGCCATTTCAGGAATGCTTTATAGCTATGATGGGGGGAGATGTTGGCAATCGGTTCATAGAATGCTGTGTTGAAGGTAGTGCTTCTCAACCTTGCTGCTTCATCATGGTCTTTCTAACAAGACTTTTGAGACACTGTTTTTCTTACTATCCCCCCCCATAAAATTTTAATCCCCCAGGTATATCAGTATGTATCCATTTCATACAATATGATTATTTGTGCTTTATACACAGAAGAGCATGCTTTTCTCCGCTTTCACCTATAACCAATTTCCATTCCCTTGAGAGTGATATTGTCAGTACTGAGAATACGTGATGGAAGGTTTACAGAATGGCATACCCAGTGGAGATGAAATATCATGGGCCAGTGAGATTTTAGGGCATGAAGAGGAGATAAATAAAGATCAAAAGAATAATGCTGCCCCTATGTGTTCTCAGATAAAATAAGCTGAGGAAAATAAATAAAACCTTCCTTTCCTTTTTTTTTTTGTTTTGAGACGGACTCTCACTCTGTCGCCTGGGCTGGAGAGATCGCGCAGTGGCGTGATCTCGGCTCATTGCAACCTCTACTTCCCAGGTTCAAGCGATTCTTCACCTCAGCCTCCCAAGTAGCTAGGGTTAAAGGTGCCTGCCACCACACCCAGCTAATTTTTGTATTCTTAATAGAGACGGGGTTTCGCCATGTTGGCGAGGCTGGTCTCAAACTCCTGAGCTCAGGTGATTCACCTACCTCAGCCTCCCCAACTTCTAGGATTACAGGCATGAGCCACCGTGCCTGGCCAATAAAACCTTTCTTTAGGAAATCAAAAGTTAACACAACTTGTATCAGTTAAGGCAAAGAAGTCCAGCCAAACAAATAAAATTCAATGTTTTAATTGTTTATTGTAATATTATTCCTCATGCAACAGTCCTGTAAAGGATCCTCTTGGCACGTATGAGCCTTCTCCATTAATCATTCAGGACTCTAGGATAATAGTATCTTTTCTATCTTCAGTGCTTGACTTCTACGGTTAGGCTACATAGCCAGGAAGGTGGCAGAGCATGGAGGAGAATGTGGAATACTTTTATGTACTAGGAAGGCTTGGAAATCGTACATAACACTTCTGCCAAAACCTCAGCAGCTAGAAGTCAGAGTCATGGTAGTACCTAATTATAAGAGGAAATGGTTTTGAATGAAGAGCCAGAATTTTCTGAAAGAAATATTGCTTAGACATGCTTTAAATACTCCTGATGTATCATTCCACTTTCTTTTCCAACAGCCCCTACAAAAACTGTTATCATGCAAATGGGACGGAGTTTCAGAACCCAGATGAGACAAATGGTTACTTGTCTTGAGAGATGAATATGTGCTTGAAACTGAAGACTAAGAAAATTTTTCAGAATCTGGAAGCCCCAGGGAAGGAGTGTGAAGAACAGAACCAGGCAGGCCTTGCTTGAGAGTACACTTCTTGAAAACAGGGCTAGAATTCTTTCTGCCTGATATAATTAAAAAGAACGTGACAATTTGGCCTGAGAAAACTCACAGAACACATTTTGAAAGAAAATTATGAGTGAAAACAACCAAAGAGTAGAAAAGTGGGGAAGTTTCTCAATATGCTTACTCCTAGGAAATTATTAAAGGAATAATAAACACTTACCTAATAAGTTAATTTTTAATTGTAAAATAGACCATCTTCAATTTTTTTGAAGGGCCCTCGTGTGGAAGAATGTGATCTCAGAAAACAGTGGCTGAAAGAAAGTTAAGTTCTCCTATTGCTTTTTGTTTCCCTTTGCTTGAAAATAGATAAATAGCATAGAAACCTCCAAGAGGCTACCGAGTTCTCTTTGAATTTCTTCTCTGCAGCTACACCTGGAACTGCTCCCTGCTGCATTTTACTGCCTCTGTTTATAAGAGCAATAGTCCCTCTCCTGAAAATTGGACCAAATTCCAACAAGTTGGCAACCTGCATGAAAACAACCTGCAGTGCCTCTCAGTCATGTTTTCAGGCCCCAGAAGTCCTAATTTTTTCCTTTGCTGTGTTATTCACAACATCATAGCTCTTCCTACTTTTTTTTTTCTTTTTTTTGAGATGGAGTCTCATTCTTGCTTCCCAAGCTGGAGTGCAATGGCATGATCTTGGCCCACTGCAACCTCCGTCTCCTGGGTTAAAGCCATTCTCCTGCCTTAGCCTCCAGAGTAGCTGGGATTACAGGCATCTGCCACCATGCCCGGCTGATTTTTGTATTTTGAGTAGAGAGGGGGTTTCACCATGTTAGCCAGGCTGGTATTGAACTCTTGAGCTCAGGTGATCCTCCTGCCTTGGCTTCCCAAATTGCTGGGATTACAGGCATGAGCCAAGGTGCCCGGCCACTAATTTATCCTGATTTTTATGCAAGCATTTTTCTAGGATGTATGGAAAGTTACTTGTGTAGTTTTATTTCTACTAAGACCCTGTAGTTGCTTGATGTCAATAACCACATCTTCTCTGTACAACTTTGATGTCAAAACTTGGCTGGCAACAACCTCGTGATTAATTTTCCCACAACTTTCAGAAAACTTGCACTTACTGGTCATATTGGTGACCTTATCCATGTCCACAAGTAGCGGAGGTGAGGTTTGGGTACAGATATAGGTAGCTCAGAGGCTTATTTTTTTCTTTCCATTTATATCATCCTATCTCTCTTAAGTTTTGCCATCAGATAAAATATTTTTTCCATGGAGTCAATAAAATCTGATTTTGATCATTGGTTTAATCATAAGCAGCAGCCAGTGTGCTCAGTTGCAACTAACAGAATTTCCTTTAGATGCTTAAGCAGAAAGAAATTTTATTAAATGCAAGGATACCTCTAATCACTGGCAGGGCTGCACAGCAGGCTCTAGTCTGAGCTTCCTGGAATGACTTCCAACGTCACACTGCAGAATGAACCATCCAGGGAGTTTCTGCTTTTACCAAGGTCAGGAAACTGAATTAAAAAGCACAACTCTATTAGTAAGATTCAGAATTATGCTGCTTTGGTTACAATCCTTGCAGGTCAAATGGGTGCCTTTTTACTCTACCACTCTCCCCCAGGCATAAATTCCAAACAAAACTTCCCTTTGGTGTTAATCTCTCTGATTGGTGGTTTCTGAATAGGTGTTATTGTCTCTGATTGGTAGATTCTAAATTACAACCAACACCTCTGGGAAATGTAGGTTTTAGCTTTCTTTCCTTTGTAAACGAGGTGAACCATGTTAAGTGAGCCCATTCACGAACTTCTGTATTCTGATGAACAAATCTACTTTTGACAAATCTCTTGGCCCCTCTTCACCTTTGTCTTTTTGTGTTAAGATGGATGTTATGTTATTTCGGTGCTGCCTGCCTCTCAGGGATGTTTGTCAAAGTGGGATGCTGAATGTTGATGCACTTTAGAAACAGTAACAAATATCTTCAAGATGTTGTAATTAATATCGACATTAGAGAATGTGCGAGCAAAACTTGGAGGTCATTTTCTACATAAATGGACAATTGTATGTGGCCTTAAGAGTGTTAATAGGAAGGAGGAAACCTAACATTTATCCGGTACATGCCATGTGCTGGGAACTTTTACAGATGACTTCATAGTGTCCCTCATATTCATGAATCATAATGATCTTGGCGATTAGAAGCAAACTCCTCATGATGATGATTTGGTTTTGTTGAATGCCATAGCAGGATGGGGTGATCACAAGACAGACATCATTGCTCTTCAAAAGATTGGAGTGAAATTCTATTTATTAAAAGTATGTGGAATTCTATTGTGTGTGAGTCTGTGCAGGGAAGCAATAAGTCTCAAACTGCAAGAAAAACACCTGGATTTCTGGTTCCTACAGCACTTTTGTTCAGATGCTTTCTGTTATTTTGCTACATAAAAAGGGAGCTTGAATTTATGTGAAGTATAAAAATCAAGGAGAAAAATCCTGCTTGGGGCCATCAAGTATTATAGCATTGTGGTAATGAATGATTAAATAGATAGGGGAAGTATAATTCTCAATAAACACCAAATGAATTGTTTAGATGAAACTCAAAGTTTGCTAATCGAATTTTTTTAAAGGCACATAATTGTTTATTTGATTTTATTTCTTCTCCATCCCAAAAGAATATTCAACGACAGAACTTGGGCATCACAAATGCCTTGGATTCTTAGTCCTCGGTGTTATTTTGTTTTGTTTTAATTGGCTCTTTTAAAGGGACTGTGTGGTCAAGAGGCAAACACAGAGCACACAGAGGGAGGGAGAAGGGGGCAGTCTGCACTGGCCTGAGTTTTGATCTCCCATCCATCACTTCTTAGTCTGAGACTCTGGCAATGTTATTGAACTTTTGGATACCCAGTTTCCTCATCTTTAAAATATGAGTAATAATTGAAATTTCAGCTTTAAAATATGGTTAATAATTGCAATTAGTGACTATTGAATTAAATTATAAATGTAGAGCATTTATCAAAATGCTTGACACATAGTAAGTGTTAATAAGTGGTTATCCTCCTACACTCACTTCTTTCCCTAAATCCAGAGTCGCTAAAATCCAAGAGTCCCTTCAATGCAGAATATCATCTCTAAAGAATATGGCTGACAGTAGATTAATAGGACAGAAATTACCCCCATTCATTATCAGGGTGGGTGAAGGGCAGTATCAGTTGAGGTGCCCACTTATGACCAGAGGAGTAGGCACAATCTCTGGATGTGATGGCATCGGTTATGGGTTCCAGAGAAGGCATGTTTAGCAAGGAAATCCTCACAAATACCCCATTACCTAATGGATAATAGGAATGTAGGATTATTTTGATGGGAGATCCATGAAGGGTGAGGCTGTTCCCTTAAGGCAGAAAAAATCTGTAGAGTCTCCTTGTAAGTGGGAGGGCCCATGTTACAAAAGCAAGATTCTAGGGGCAAAAAAAGGATAAGCAAGAGAAGAAAACGAAGAATGAGTTCTACAAGGAGATATTTATTAGACACATCTCCAATTACCCAGACAGAGACTTGCACAAAAAAAACAAGAGGAGATGGCAAAGACCCTAACTAGGGTTAAGGAAGAGTCTCTGCCATAGAGAGTTCACTTATTAAAACTGGAGTACAAGTTCAGGACTGGGTAGCCAATGGGACATGAGGCTGGGCCCTACAGAAACTAATGAGAGATCTCCTGGTATAAGTTGGGTAGAATGAACAGAGTTTGGGCTATAAGCTGGCTACTTGGCCTGACACAAGGAGCTTCTGTAATTTCAATAAAAATCTAAAAAGTCTACTCCAACCCCTTTTCATAGACCATATAGTACATTCCTCATTGGCCTTAAAACTTATATTTGAATTTAAGATATCTAGTTTAGAGTTTTGATCCCTCTGTTGCTTAAGCTAGTCATTCAACTTGTGAAACACGGGTTCATCCTAACTACTGGTTTGTAAGCATCCAATGTGGTAGCAGGTATGAAGAAATAGAGCAGTGGTTATTTTTTGTCCTAATCTTGTATTACCTGATATGGTAGCAATACGTGTCTATGAAATCCTTAAAATATGTTTAAATTGAGATATTCTGTAAGTCTAAAATGCACACTGAATTTCAGAGACATAATGTGAAAACATGTAGAATACTCTCCTACTAATGTTTATATTGATCACACATTGAAAGTAACATTTTAGACATATTCAGTTAAATATAACCCACCATAATGTCTGTGGAAAAGAAAAGGAAACACTAAATAGAATATATTGTTGGAATTAATTTTACTTGTTCATTTTTACTTAAAAAATATGCCTATCAGGTAATTTAAAATGACATATGTGGCTCACCTTGTATTTCCTTTAGAGAGTGCTGCTCTAGACAGTCCTTCTCCTTCTTCAGGCAACAGCTCTGATTTTTATTTGTGGAGTAATTCCCATCCTAATGGTGGAATATATGAGTAAGCACAACACATTACACTGGTGATTGCTTCAGGAGTGAGCATTGATTCAATCCTATCCACCAGATAGCATGTGATGGCAATGGCAATGTCGTCCAACCTGTACGACTTCTATTTGACAATGCAGAGACTACCATGCTAGGGACCATGAGGCATAGCATGAGAATGAAGCCAATCAGAGGAAGCAGATCCAAAAGCTGGCTCAGAGAAACACTCAGATGGTCTCTGCAGCCAGATTCATCACTTGGGCTTTCCAGTTCCATGAGCCAACACACCTTCTTGCTTCTGTCACATCCGACTTTTTGTTTTTCTACTTCCAATATAAAGAATTCTAATTATTTCTAAGGACCTTTCAACTGTAAAGAGGAGCCTGCATATACACTGCCTGACTGTGCAGATCATTTTTTCTGGAAAATATGAAGCTTAGGAATGTATACTGACTTGTGCAAAACCACAAGGTAAAAAAAGTTCAGGTTCTGAACTAGCCAAGAAGCCCCCTTACTCCCAGACAATGCAAATCCCACTGCCACTCTGGCATAAGAGTGAGAATAAGTGGAAGATGGCCAATTAGACACAACTCCAGCGCACAACACCCAGCGAGAGAGATGCAGAAAACCAGAGGTCTCCTTGCTCCAACCAACGTACCAGGTGCATTTCAATGGGTCTGGTCGGATGTTGAGCAAAGCCCACTCAGGGTAGACAGAGGCGGGGAGGGGTGCGGCTCACCCAGAAAGTGCATCTGACCAGCGAGTTGGAGGCTCCACCTCTGGCACTCTGGTCCAGATACAGTGCTTCCCCCAAAGCCTCAGCAATACACAGAACAGGGGCTCTTTGCCAGTCAAGTGCCGGGAATTACAAGCGTGGAGTTGAAAAAGAGCCTGCGGACTGAGCTATCGCCCTCTCCCACCACCCAGAGAGAGAGGGAGCTATAAGCGGGAGCAGCTGGGCGGGCCTGTACCACATGATTGGAGAGAGAGGAAGCTGAAAGGGGGAGACTGCTGGGTGCGGCTGGGTGGGTCCCTAACCTCCCCCACAAACCCCAGAGGGCCGAAGCTCTGACTCTAGTGCAGCCAGTGCCACAGTCTGAGGTGAACCCTGAATGATCCAGCCCAGTGGAGGAAGGGCACAACCCACCACTAGAGGGGTGGAACTGGGCTACATGTTTTAACAAAAAACACAGGAAGCCTACCTAGCAACGAGATGGTGTTCTTGACAACCCAGCAGCACCTACAGGTCAGCAGAAGAGGCAGACCTAATCTCCCAGTATAGACAAAAAAGACTCAGGAAGCTTCCCTAGTAACCTGAAGAAGTCCCTAGAAATCCAGTAGCACCCCCCACAGGCAGACAATCGACCTCTTCAAGCAGCTCTCTGACACCACAGCCAGGTAAATCCTCAAAGATGGGAAAAAACCAGTGCAAAAAAGATGAAACCATCAAAGACCAGAGCACCTCTTCCCCCTTCAAGGGATTGCAACTCCTCAACAACACAGGATCACAACTTGACTGAGAAGGAGTGCGAAGAATTGATGGAAACAGTATTCAGAAGGTAGCTAATAACAAACTTTTCTGAGCTAAAAGAACACGTTCTAACTCAGTGCAAAGAAACCAAAAACCTTGAAAAAAGGTTAGATGAAATGCTAACTAGAATAACCAGCTTAGAGAAGAACATAAACGACTTGATGAAATTGAAAAACACAGCATGAGAACTACATGAAGCAAACACAAGTTTCAATAGCCGAATCGATCAAGCAGAAGAAAGGATATCAGAGATTGAAGATCAACTCAATGAAATAAAAAGAGAAGGCAAGACAAGAGAAAAAAGAGTGAAAAGAAATGAACAAAGCCTCCAAGAAATATGGGATTATGTGAAAAAAACCTAACCTATGCTTGATCGGTGTACCTGAATACGATGGAGAGAATGAATCCAAGCTGGAAAACACTCTCCAGCATATTATCCAGGAGAACTTCCCAAGCCTAGAAAGGCAGTCCAAATTTCAAATTCAAGAAATACAGAGAATTCCACAAAGATATTCCTCAAGAAGAGCAACCCCAAGGCACATAATCATCACATTCGCCAGGGTCAAAATGAAGGAAAAAATGCTAAGGGCAGCCAGAGAGAAAGGTCAGGTCACCCACAGAGGGAAGCCAGTCAGACTCACAGCAGATCTCTCAGCAGAAACCCTACAAGCCAGAATAGAGTGGGGGCCACTATTCAACATCCTTAAAGAAAAGAACTTTCAACCCAGAATCTCATATCCAGCTAAACTAAGCTTCGTAAGTGAAGGAGAAATAAAATCCTTTATGGACAAGCAATTATTGAGAGATTTTGTCACCACCAGACCTGCCCTACAAGAGCTTCTGAAAGAAACACTAAACATGGAAAGGAGCAAGTACCAGTTACTGCAAAAGCAAACCAGTTGGCAAAGACCAAAAATGCAATGAAGAAAATGAGTCAACTAATGGGAAAGAAAACCAGCCAGTAACAAAATGGCAGGATCAAATTCACACATAACAATGTTAACACTGAATGTAAATGGCCTAAACACCCCAATCAAAAGACACAGACTGGCAAACTGGATAAAAAGTCAGAACCCATCGGTGTGCTATATTCAAGAAACCCATCTCCCATACAAAGACACACATAGACTCAAAATAAAGGGATGGAAGAAGATTTACCAAGCAAATGGAGAACAAAAAAAGCAGGGGTTACAATCCTAGTCTCTGATAAAATGGACTTCAAACCAACAAAGATCAAAAGAGACAAAGAAGGACACTACATAATGGTAAAAGGATCAATCCAACAGGAAGAGCTAACTATCCTAAATATATATGCCCCCAACATAGGAGCACCCAGATACATAAAGCAAGTTCTTAACGACCTAAAATGAGATTTAGACTCCCACACAATAATAGTGGGAGACTTCAACACTCCACTGTCAATATTAGACAGATCAATGAGACTGGAAATTAACAAGGATATCCAGGACTTGAATGCAGAGCTGGACCAAGGGGACCTAATAGACATATACAGAATTCTCCACCCCAAATCCACAGAATATACATTTTTCTCAGCACCACATTGCACTTACTCTAAAAGTGACCACATCATTGGAAGCAATTCACTTCTCAGCAAATGCAAAAGAACAGAAATCATAACAAACAGTCTATCAGACCACAGTGCAATCAGACTATAACTCAGGATCAAGAAACACACTCAAACCCACACAACCACTTGGAAACTGAACAACTTGCTTCTGAGTATTGACTGGATAAACAATGAAATGAAGACAGAAATAAAGATGTTCTTTGAAACCAACCAGAATGAAGACACAACTTACCAGAATCTCTGGGACACCTTTAAAGCAGTGTCCAGAGGGAAATTTATAGCAATAAATGTCCACCAGAGAAGAGAGGAAAGATCTAAAATTGATACCCTGTTGTCAAAATTGAAAGAACTAGAGGAGCAAGATCACAAAAACTCAAAAGCTAGCAGAAGACAAGAAATAACTAAGATCAGAGCAGAACTGAAGGAGATAGAGACACAAAAAACCCTTTAAAAAATCAATAAATCCAGGAGGTGGTTTTTTGAAAAGAACAACAAAACAGACAGACCGCTAGCCAGATTAATAAAAAAGAAAAGGGAGAAGACTCAAATAGATGCAATAAAAAACAATAAAGGGGATATCACCACTGATCCCACAGAAATACAAACTACCATCAGAGATTACTGCAAACAGCTCTACTCACATAAACCAATAAACCAGGAAGAAATGGATAAATTCCTAGACACTTGTACTCTACCAAGACTAAACCAGGAGGAAGTTGAAACCCTGAATAGACCAATAACAAAGGCTGAAGTAGAGGTAGCAATCAATAGCCTACTAACCAAAAAAAGTCCAGGTCCAGAGGGTTTCACAGCCAAATTCCACCTGACGTACAAAGAGGAGCTGGTTCCATTCCTTCTGAAACTGTATCAAACCATGCAAAAGGAGAGAATCCTCCCTAACTCATTTTATGAGACCAACATCATTCTGATACCAAAACCAGGCAGATCTTAACTAAAAAAAGAAAACTTCAGGCTAATATCCATGATAAACATCAACACAAAAATCTTCAGTAAAATACTGGCAAACAGATTGCAACAGCACATCAAGAAGCTTATCCATCATGACCAATAGGCTTCATCCCGGGGAAGCAAGGCTAGTTCAACATACGCAAATCCATAAATGTAATCCATCACATAAACAGAACCAAAGACAAAAACCACATGATTATTGCAATAGATGCAGAGAAGGCCTTCGACAAAATTCAGCAACGTTCATGCTAAAAACTCTCAATAAACTAGGTATTGATGGAACGTATCATAAAATGATAAAAGCTATATATGACAAACCTACAGCCAATATCATACTGAACGGGCAAAAGCTGGAAGAATTCCCTTTGAAATCAGGCACTAGACAAGGATGCCCTCTCACCACTCCTGTTCAACATAGTATTGGAAGTTCTAGCCAGAGCAATCAGGCAAGAAAAATAAATAAAGGGTATTCAATTAGGAAAGGAGGAAATCAAACTGTCTCTATTTGCAGATGACATGATTGTATATCTAGAAGACCCCATCGTCTCAGACCAAAATCTTCTCAAACTGATAAGCAACTTCAGCAAGTCTCAGGATACAAAGTCAATGTGCAAAAATCACAAGCATTCCTATGTACCAATAACAGACAAACAGAAAGCCAAATCAAGAGTGAAATCCCATTCACAATTGCTACAAAGAGAATAAAATACCTAGGAATACAACTAACAAAGGATGTAAAGGACCTCTTCAAGGAGAACCACAAACCTCTGCTCCACGAAATAAGAGAGGACACAAATAGATGGAGAAACATTCCATGCTCATGGTTAGGAAGAATCAATATTGTGAAAATGACCATATGGCCCAAAGTAATCTATAGATTCAATGCTATCCCCCATCAAGCTACCAATGACCTTCTTCACAGAACTGGAAAAAACCACTTTAAACTTCATAAGGAATCACAAAAGACCCCACACAGCCAAGATAATCCTAAGCAAAAAGAACAAAGTCGGAGGCATCACACTGCCAGAATTCAAACTATACTACAAGGCTACAGTAATCAAAACAGCATGGTACTGGTACCAAAACAGAGACATAGACCAATGGAACAGAACAAAGACCCCAGAAGAAACACCACACATCTACAACCATCTGATCTTTGACAAACCTGGCAAAAACAAGCAATGGGGGAAAGGACTCCATGTTTAATAAATGGTGTTGGGAAAACTGGCTAGCAATGTGCAGAAAGCAGAAACTGGAACCCTAACTGTCACCTTACACTAAAATTAACTCCAGATGGATCAAAGATTTAAACATAAAACCTAACACCATAAAAACACTAGAAGAAAACATAGGCAAAACCATCCAGGACATAGGCATAGGCAAGGACTTCATGACTAAAACACCAAAAGCAATGGCAATAAAAGCCAGGATAGACAAATAGGATCTGATTAAACTCCAGAGCTTCTGTACAGCAAAAGAAACCATCATTAGAGTGAATCGGCAACCAACAGAATGGGAAAAATTTTTGCAATCTACCCATCTGACAAAGGGCTGATATCCAGAGTCTACAAAGAACTGAAACAGATATACAAGAAAAAAACAAACAACCCCATTCAAAAGTGGGCAAAGGATATGAATGGACACTTTTGAAAAGACGACATATATGAGGCCAACAAACATATGAAAAAATGCTCATCATCACTGGTCATTAGAGAAATGCAAATCAAAACCACACTGAGATATCATCTCATGCCAGTTAGAATGGCAATCATTAAAAAATCTGGAGACAACAGATGCTGGAGAGGATGTGGAGAAATGGGAACACTCTTACACAGTTGGTGGGAGTGTAAATTAGTTCAACCATTGTGGAAGACAGTATGGTGATTTCTCAAGGATCTAGAAATGGAAATTCCATTTGACCCAGCAATCCCACTACTGGGTATATACCCAAAGAACTATAAATCGTTCTACTATAAAGACACATGAACATGTATGTTCATTGCAGCACTGTTTACAATAGCAAAGACCTGGAACCAACCCAAATGCCCATCAATGATAGACTGGACAAAGAAAATGTGGTACATATACACCACGGAGTACTACGCAGCCATAAAAAACGATGAGTTTGTGTCCTTTGTAGGGACTTGGATGAATCTGGAAACCATCATTCTCAGCAAACTGACCCAAGACAGAAAGCCAAACACCATATGCTCTCATTCATAGGTGGATGTTGAACAATGAGAACACGTGGACTCAGGGGAGAGGAGCATCACACACTGGGGACAGTTGGGAGTGTAAGGGAGAGACAGTGTAGGGTGGGGAGGGAAGGGAGAATGGGTAGGGATAACATGGGGGAGAAATGCCAGATATAGTATACACCTAAAGTAAAATAAATAAATTAAAAAATAAAAATAAAATAAAAAGAGTGAGCATAAGTGATGTACAATAGTCCAATGTCTGATGTTCAAACACTGGGTCTGGCTCACATTCCCTTTGTCTCTCCTGCCCCGTCTAGCCTTGTAGAGTGTACACCAACCTGGATTCTTAAGCCAGTTTTCCTAGTCAGGAATCAAGGCTCAGGATACATTAAACACCATAGTGTTTACTTAACCACTAAAATGGTTAATTTTAGTGTCTTGAAATATTCCTGTTGCCTTAAACTCCAAATCAATTGTATGTTGAATGAGCCCTAAAGACCTGCTTAACCATAGTGTGTGTCTTTCTCTTGAACCTTGAATCTTAGGCTAAGGGTAGAGTTTTCCTTACCTTAGTCACTGGCATCACCATTTTGCAGTGACTCTAGGAGGGATGAGTAGGGCATGGGAAGAAGGGATGTTTTGCTAAGTAAGCCCTTCACATGGAAGCACAAGCTGGATTGTGATTTCCCCCGCTAACAAGAAGGACCATAGAGAAGAGATATAACCAAGCCATACAGGAGTAGGTTTTCTTTTTCATAACCCACACATCTACTAGTCTAACCGGTGCCTCAACACCAAGTTCACAATTATCTCCTTAGCCTGTGGTGGCCTTTTCTAAATAATCCTCTAGAATAATTAATTTCTTCAATACTTTTCTGTATCTGAGTGGTCTCAATGTCTGAATGAGGATATCGATGGAGACGACCAGAGAAGTCCAGACCTGACATTTATATGAGCCCACTTAGCACGTTAGACACTGGGAAACATGCGCGTATTGGTAAGAGGCACACCATCTCATCAGCAGGAAGGAAAAGCCAGTTGAATGACTAGATGCTGCTGGTACATTTCTGAAAAAAAAATTAAATTAACAACAACAACAACAACAACAAAAAAAAACCTGTGAAATATTAAGGAAGTTCTATGATTTTCTACTTTCTAAATTATAATTAAAAATCATGCATAATGGCCATCTTGGAGCCTGCTGAACCTGATGTGGGAGCTCTGAACCCTGGAGCACATCTGTTTCAAAACATCAGCCTACATTTTCCTTCTCAGCAGGTGTCTGAAAAAGCCTGGAATGTGCTGCACTCAGATCCATATGGGGAGAGTGGAGGAAGGGGTAGCCTTTGCATTTTCTCTCACAGAACTTCTCCAGTATCTCACTGTGGCTATTACTTTTTCACACTTGGGGTGTATATATGTGCAGCACAGAAAGCTGTTGACCCTTTACAAGATAAGCTTGAATAAGTCCCTTGTTAGATGAGCTTTTGTTTCTTTATTATTTATATATTATTATATGTTTTAGGTGTTGCATAGTAAAATTTTAATGGATAAATAGAAAAAAAAAGTAAATAATGGATTCTCAACTTTAAAAAAATTCTTGGATGCTATCAGGGGAAAAAACAAAAGTTGTTTATTGTGAATACCATAGATTGAATTCACTGATGCTCACTCGAAACTCCCTGTATGTACTCTTGTCTCACAGGGGTCAGAAACCTAAGTATTTGCTAGGTTTTCTCAACTGTACTTGCTACTAGGTTTCTAGATGTGATTTAGAGCATTCCAGTTAGGTGTTTCTTTGAATTCAGAACTAGGATAAGGTGAAAGGCATCTGTTTATTTGATGCTGATTGTGGCCTGATTGTGGCACCAATGGTTTGCAGGTGGCTTCCCTGATTGGCAGGCAACGTTCTAATACTAAAGCCTCCTCATCCCCAAGGAGCAGCTGCATCTGGTGAGCTAGTTCTGCAGCAAGCTTTGGGGCTCAATTTTAGAAACTCACTTTAGTAGACTATTTCTTTAGCCATCTCAACAGTTCAGTGATCTGCTTGGTACTCAAATAAGTTCCTTAAACTAGCAGGAGACTATTCCATTCTCTGAAAATTAACCTTAATTGAAATATTATTCAATATACATGCTTAAAAATAGGAAAAACATGAATTTAAAACAGAATGCAATATTCCAAGTAGGAGAAGATGGACATTATCAGCATCACAGCTTCTGTGTAAACCTCATATTCTTATCAATGCTGCCGAAACCCCTCCTTCGCTTGGGGTGTATGCAGTCACAAATCTCTGCTGACTCCTACTAAAATCTGTATAAATGAAATCCTAAAACTTTAAAAAGTACATTCTGTTGCTGCTGTTCTTCCTCTAAGAGATTCCTGGGCTTCTGTTCATCTCTAGGAGCAAATGTCTCCTCATCTGCTTTAAATTAAGCCAGGCAAGGAAGTGGGAAAAAATGATGTCTGAACTATTTAGCAGATCAAGGAAATATAGTTTATATTTTATCTTTAGAAGGGAATGGAAAAGGCAAGTTGAGTATTATAAAGTCATGGGGTGCCTGTAATCCCAGCACTTTGGGAGGCCCAGGCAGGCGGATCACGAGGTCAAGAAATCGAGACTATCCTGGCCAACATGGTGAAACCCCGTCTCTACTAAAAATACAAAAAAAATTAGCTGGATATGGTGGCACACGCCTGTAGTCCCAGCAACTCGGGAGGCTAAAGCAGGAGAATTGCTTGAACCCGGGAGGCGGAGGTTGCAGTGAGCAGAGGTCGCGCCACTGCACTCCAGCCTGGCGCCTGGTGACGGAGTGACACTCTGTCTCAAAAAAAAAAAAAAAAAAAAAAAAAAAGTCATGGGGCAGGCTGAGCTTGTTAGCTCACACCTATCCCAGCACTTTGGGAGGCTGAGGTGGGCAGATCACCTAAGGTCAAGCGTTCGAGACCAGCCTGGCCAACATGGTGAAACCCTGCCTTCACTAAAAATACAAAAAAATTTAGCCAGTGTGGTGGCACACCTGTAATTTCAGCTACTCAGGAGGCTAAGGGAGGTGAATTGCTTGAACCTGGGAGGTTGCAGTGAGCCGAGATGGTACACTGCACTTCAGGCTTGGGGGCCAGAGTGAGACTGTCTTAATAAATAAATAAGATAATGGGGGTCATGGGTGGCTCTCCATGTGACTGTGGCACCTGTGGATGAGGCTTCATGTGGTTCCCAAGTGGCATGGTGAAACCTTCTCAAGGGAGAGGCTGTCAACCAGCCTTTCTTATAAGCAATCCGTTGTGCTCAAATGCTTAGAAAGAAAACAGCTTTTAAAAGCAGATTCCATGTTGAAAATCACATGCGTAGTCTGTGGGTAAGAAACCACAACACAGATAATGTTTGACTCCTTTCTCTAAAGACTCATGAGAGAGGCAAAGAGTCTGGATTCAAGTTCTAAGTTCTTTGTTCTATTAAAAAAAAAGTATATATATATATATATATGCAGACCAACATGGCAGGGATAGAGACTTCCTCCAAAGCACATTGGTCATCATTCCGATAGCACCTAGCACACAATTCTCTAACTCTGTATCTATGCAGCTCTCTCTCCCACTGAAGGGCTTCTTCAGGCAGGGGCTGTCTATGTCACAGTGGAAAATGCATGCATTTAAAAACTGGACCAAAGCAAATTAACATCCAACCTTAGCCAGTTTTTAATGCTACTCTGTCCACAGTTTTAAATTCTCACCAAGGCTGCTTCATTAATAAAAATGAGTAAAATAATGTCTCATAACTCAAGTCAGAATGAGATAATGTGTGCAAGGCACTTAATAGAATGTCTAGTTCTTAGCAATCAAAATCACCAACTAATATGTGCTATTTTTATTTCCAGGACTGAGTCCTAGAGCCTCCGGCAAATAATAATAAATAACAAATGCTAATCGAATTTGAGTGCATAAATGAAGGAACTTTGAGTCAGAACTGAGTTTAATTCAGTGGCTTATCCAGTAATAGTTAAGGGCCTTGGACAAAGCTATCTCATTGTACCGCTGGAGTCCTTATTTTCAAGACATAGTAACAGCTTATTTCTCACAGAGATACCATGACAGCAAATATAAATATGTAGTTGAGAGTTCTTTGTAAATCTCTGTAAGTGAAGGCTATAAATATCAGTTGAGGATTCCTCTTTGTCACTGCCGGCATTCTTCCTTGCTGGTTATCAAATCTAGAAACATCCCTGCAAGGCCGTCAGTGTTGTCTTCCTCAGCGCATTTTCTGTGCAAGTGGAAACCTGAAAAGGAGGTGCTTCTTCTAACGGCTGAGAAGCAATCTGCTAAGTTGTGTGTCAGCAACAGGGACTCTTGAGCCTACTGGTGGAGATGCTGGGGCAAGTACAGTGTGTGTTTGTGACACTCCCCATCCTATTAGGGAGTGGCTGTCAGAATTGCGGCATGGTCCCTAGCACTTTGTTTCTTAGTGACCCAGCTCAGGGGCTGGCTGATGAAGGCTCCTTAGCTTACAGCCATAGTGCAGGTTCCTACACCTCACTCAGCATCTGTCGGGGATGCTTCTGCTGGAAGCACAGTGCTCACCAGAAGGATATGCTGTCCTCCAGCAGTGCATTTGCTATTTGCAACTCTGCATATTCTCATAGAAATCATGTAATAAAAGCCAGCTGGCTTGTAAGGTAGTTCATAGATACCATAGATACCATTTGAGTTCATAATATAGCTGAATTCTGTTCAGTCACAATCTATGACCTGAGTTCTGGAACACCTACGGAAAAGGAGAAGCAAGGAGAAAACGTGCAGGAGCAGTTCTTACATATTTTCCTGGATATAAATTCAGCTTGACCAAATTTAAAATCTGGCAACATTCGCCATTGGTAATTAACTACATGAGAGACAAATGTCAACCTAGAAACAGTGGAATGCATGCGAAAAAATATGGGTTTTGGAACTAAGCATCAACAGGTTTGAATCCGGTTCTGTTATTATTACCTAGGTGACCTGAAACGAGATTTTTAACTTCTCTAATCCAGAATTTCCTCATTCATAAAATAGAAATAATATTATTTGTCTCAGTTCATTTTCATGGGGACATTGGGATGATATTCATAAAGCTTCCAGCACCCAGTGGGTAAACAGTACATGATCTTTCTCTGTACCTTTTCTTTCTCCCCTCTGGCAAGATCAAGAAGTTGCACAGGTGGCCATGTGAGAAATGTTCCAGACCTATGCTGTATTCTTCCTTATCTTCTGTCTGCCATCCCTAGGTATGGTCCTGTGACTGGTTCTAATGAGCTCTTTGACCATAACCATGACTGGCCATCCTTCCCCTTTGCTGTTGGCAACCTTTGCCCAGCCTTCAATTTTGCATGCCTTACTCATGGACAGGCAACCTTCCCCAGAGAAATGGACCGGCTCCAACATTGGATCACTGATGTCTGTAAACCTAGCCATGTTTCAGAGTTGCCTTCCCCCTCTGCTTCTTAGGTGGTAAGTGAAACTAACTCATGGGTCACTATGGATTTTGTTTTATATAAAATACATCCGTACCTGATTTAAAAGCAAACAAAAGCCGAGTGTGGTGGCTCACACCTGTAATTCCAGCGCTTTGGGAGGCTAAGGCAGGCGGATCACCTGAGATCAGGAGTTCGAGACCAGCCTGGCCAAGATGGAGAAAACCTGTTTCTACTAAAAATAAATTTTAAAAACTAGCCTATTGTGGTGGTGCGCACCTGTAGTCCCAGCTACTTGGGAGGCTGAGGCAGGAGAATCGCTTGAACCTGGGAGGCAGAGATTGCAGCCATGAGCTGAGATTGCCTCACCTCATTCTAGCCTGGGTGACACAGAGAAACTTTATCACAAAAAAAAAGAAGCAAATCAAAAACACTACATATGATAATAATTGCAATTCAAATGTTGTGTCAATTTTGTGCCCTTGACTTCTCAGGCTCTTTCCATTTAGTTGAAACAAACCCCGCTCACCCAAACTTCCCCCAGAGAAATAGGGATTTTCCTATCGCAAAGATCAGAATACATGGGACTTGGTGACTTGGCCTGGGTCATATGACCGATTAATATAGAAAAGCTTTTCTGTTGTGCATCAAAGTCTGTGTGTTTTCCATTACAGACATCTTTCTGCTTTCCGCATTCAGCAGACCCTCTCCTCCTGGGCTTCAATACCCAGAAAGACAGTTATGCGCTCTGGCAGATGGGACAGAAGACACTTTTCTTACTTCCTACAATGCTTCTCCATCAAAAACTTCCATTTTTTCTGCTTGAGAAACAGGAAAAGCCATCTGATTATATATGATCTCTGCTGAACTGCCTGAGAGGTATGTGTATAAAAATTATTATTTTTCATATTAGGGTTCTCTAGAGGGACGGAACTAATAGGATAGATTTATATATAAAGAGGAGTTTATTAAGGAATATTAACTCACACGATCACAAGGTCCCACTATAGGCCATCTGCAAGCTGAGGAGCAAGGAGAGAGTCTGAGTCCTAAAGGGGAACAACTTGCAGTCCGATGTTCAAGGGCAGGAAGCATTCAGCACGGGAGAAAGATCGTAGGCTCGGAGGTTAAGCCAATCTAATCTCCCCAGGTTCTTCTGCTTGTTTTTATTCTGGCCTCACTGGCAGCTGAGTAGATTGTGCTCACCCAGATTGAGGCTGGGTCTGCCTTTGCCAGTCCGTTGACTCAAATGTTAATCTCTTTGACAGACAGCCTCCCAGACACACCCAGGAACAATATTTTGCATCCTTCAATCCAATCAAGTTGACACTCATTATTAACCATCACATGATTCCTAAAAATAGACTAGTAATCCAAACCAACCTCTAAATTCGGAAGCATAGCTTCTGTCATGAAGTTTCTTAAAAGATGTGCTATGGAATGGGCTTATTTTACATATCCTCACGGGACAGAGTTAGTACCAATGTGTGAACTTCTATGCACACTTCCTAACTTTCTAAACATAATAATGATACAAATGTGTACTGGAACTCTGTGGTAAAGAATCATGGCACGCAGGCATCAGGGTGGCTATTGCAGGAAGGAGGGGTTGTATAAATCAGTTGTTTGCATATTGGGGACTCTGCAGTCCTCTTTATTCTTCATCAGAGGTGAGAGAGATGACTCAGGGAAGTGGAATAAGAATTTCCTAGGTGAGAAAACTGAAAGAACAGTTGAGACTCTTCATTTGTTTGGTTCAAACAAGCCATGTATATGTGCATTTCCCATTAACAGGTGTGAATTGTCAGACTCAGTCCCAACAGACAGCCTTGCCATTCTGGCCTAACAAACTCACTGCCACACTTTCTTAGTCCACTTTTACATCTGCCTCTCTACCACATCCCAGCATTTGCCTCACATTATCAACTGATAATCTCCTCTGACATCCATAGAGAATTGGAAGCTCTCAGGTGGAACTACCTGATCATCTCAGCATGTGACTCCAGGACTCCAGAGGGTGATATATAGGCCACTTCTTCCCTTCCCAAACATAAAACCAACTGAGAGAGATATAAAAGACTGGAAAACAGACACAAAGGTCAGCTTTATTAGTAATCAGCTATTTGGAGAACGAGGTCCTATATTTGTGACCAAAAGGGGATCATTCACACCGTCTGTCACCACACCCCCCTCCACCCCATTCCTCCATCATGTATAGAGTCTGGAGCTGGAGGTAGGGTGTCCCCCCCCCCACCCCAGGAAATCATAGGTTTAGAGAATAAACAGACTTGAACAATTCATTCTTTCACTTTCTTTGTGGATAACTAAGGAGTTGGGCAAGAAGGCAGGAACATCCCTCCTATGGCAGCTTCTCCACATGGAATCAAGGCCAAGAGATTCTCCCGACACCTGTTCCTACAATTTGGTTCTCACAAGTTTAGGACCCCAGCTTTGTCAAGTTTAACCAGATGATCTGTTAGATTACCTGTGCTCTACAATTTTATTTTTAGCCACAGGATGAGAAGAACATCTTTTAACTGCCTTCTGAATGCATATGCAGGAATTCAAGATAGAATATTCTAACATTTGGTCCAACTCAGATAAATGATCTTCTACAAAGACTTTTCCGTTTGTTTAGTAAATGCTTCTTACAAAGCTATTATTCCTCATTTTGAAAAATGCATGCCATTTCTATGGCACAAAGCTAGGACTTCAAACATGAGCTTCATGGAGCAGCTACCATGTGCAGTGGTAGAAACAACAGAGAAGTTGGGATTTTAAAAGCTCGAAAGGGGAAAAGAAGACAGTGTGTGAACTGTTCAATGCTGTGAGGAATGCAATGTGTTCACCCTCTTTCAGTCTTCATGCCACACTCACATTTGATCTCTTTAATGCAGTCTCACAAAGACATTTGCAGTTACATGTTAGAAATTAGCATCATTCTCTTTAGAGAAGGTAGAGAATGTGAGAGACGTCTCATGCTCTTTATAAGAATTTTTCAACACTTTCTGTGGGTGATCCAAGATCCATGTTTGAAATTTGTGAGCAGGTAGTATTCTTGGCATGGCTGATAGGAGATTTGTGTTTCCTCCAAAGGCATCTTTCTATTCCAGGACCTAAATTTTCCTGACCTCTTCTTTCTCAGAAACTGAATAAAGCAAGATTCCTTAAGGCCAGGATTCTGAGGAGCACTATTCCCTCCAGGATGATATTCAATTCTTCTATAGCCTCTATAATATATTTCTATATTTTAAAAAATTTATTTCTTATTTTAATAGGTTTTAAGGGAGCAGGTGGTATGTGGTTACATGAATAAGTTCTTTAGTGTGATTTCTAAGATAAAACCACCTTCCATACAATCATTCAAAAGACAGGACCTGGGGTGTAAAATTTTATTCTTCTCAGGCTTAAAAATCATTTGAGCCCCAACTCAGCCTTAGCTCCCTTCAGGTTCCATGAGTTTTCTTTGCTGTACCTGTAGGAAATTGGAAGGGTTATCTATTTTGATTATTCTCTGTAGTTGTAGGGACAGCCCTCATTTTGATGAGGTGTAATTTATCAATTTTTCCCTTTGTAGATCAAGCTTGTAATATGAAGTCTAAGAACTGTTTGCCTAGCCTAAGAACCTAAAGGTTTTCTCCTATGTTTTATTAAGAATTTATGTAATATTTATTACATTTTATATAACATAATATTTACTATATTTCATGTTTCACTTTGGTGAACAGGATTGGTTTTGAGTTAGTGCTTGTGTGAGGTGAGAGGTTTAGGTCAGGGTTCACTTTCTTGCCTAGAATGAATGGATGATCCATTGGCCCAGATCTATTTGTTAAACGTTTCTTATTGATTTGTTTTCATACCTTGGTAAATATCCTATTGAATTTATTTATTTTGGCTTATTTCTGGGTTCTCTTTTCTGTTCCATTAAGCTATCAATCTGTGCCTCTACCAATATTGGACTGCCTCAACTACTATATATAAATATTAAACCTTAATATCAGATAAGTGATTACTCCTACATTCTTTGTCAGATTGTTTTAGCTATTTTAGGGCTCACTCCTTTCCATGTAAGTTTTATAAGTTGCTTTTTAGGTCTGTAATCAAATCTTGCTGAGATTTTGATAAGAATCACATTAAATTTATACATCAATTTATAAATCGTCTTTACTAGTTTAACACTTCCACTTCATGAGTTTTATTTACTCTTACTCTATATTTGGTATATAGCTCTCTATTTACTCAGGTCTTTTAAAAATGTCTTTCATCAACAATGTGTAATTTTTATCATACAGATATTGCACTGTTTTGTTAAGTGTATACCTAAGTATTTTATTTTCTTTGGAGAAATCGTAAATGTTATTGTATCTTTTAACATAGAAACATGAGTTTCTATGCTTGTATTATTCAAATATCAATATGAAATTGATTTTTATGCATTGATCTTGAATCCTGCAACCTTGTTTAACCCATCGGCAAATAGAAACAATTTTTTTATTTCTTTCTTTTCAATCTGCCTCTTCTTGTTTCTCTTTCTTATTCTGTTGACTAGAATTCCCAGTAAGACATTGAATAAAAGTTTTATGTTTATTCATTTTACTGTTTTAATGATATCTTTTTTCTACATTGTAGATACATGTCTTTTGTTGAAACAGCGGCTTGCAAATATTTACCGCAGTTTTCATTTTTTTAACCCTTATTTTGATGAGGTATAATTTATGAATTTTTCTTTTCATGGATAAGGCTTGTAGCGAGTCGTAGAACTGTTTGCGTCCCTCTGTCTCCTCTGTCTTCTGTCCTTTCATGTCCTCTTCCTATGGAACTTACTCTTCCTGTGCGCTTATCTCATCTCCCTAACTTTTACTTCACCATCACCGTCCACATTCCCCCCCAAAACTCCCATCTTCCTCCTCTGCTTCCCTTGTTCTCCCACCCTTCCTTGCTTCCCCTTTATAGTTCTTAAAAATTTACATTTTTAAAATAGCTAGAAGAGAATAACTTGAATGTTCCCAGCACAAAGAAAAGATAAATACTGAAGTTGATGTATATCCCAATTACCTTGATTTGATCTTTACACATTATAAGGAAGGTATCAAAATATCACATGTACCCTGCAAATGTGTACATCTATTATGCAGCAATGAAAATGATGATAAAGAAATTTTAAAATATTTGCTTATTTATTACAAATAAAAACTGTATCCATTTAAGGTGTACAACCTGATGTTTTGTTATAGGTATACACGGTATAACAATTACTACAGGCAAGTTAATTAACATATTCATCTCCTCACAAAGCTGCCATGTTTGTGTGTGTTGAGAGCTCCTGAAATCTACAGTTTCAGGACATTTCCAGTATACGATATAGCACAGTCCTGTGCTGCATGATGTTCTGACCAGTGATGGGCTGTATCTATGACCCTGGTCCCATAAGATTGTAATGGAGCTAAAAATACCTGTCACCTAGTGACAACAGAGCCATCTTAACATTGTAGCATGACATGTTACTCGTATGTGTGGGTGATGCTGATATGAACGAACCTACTGTGCTGCCAGTCTTATAAAATATAGAACATACAAGTATGTACAGTACATAATACTTGATAATGACAATAATCAACTATGCTGCTGGTTCGTGTGTTTACTATATTATACTTATTGTCATTATCTTAGACTTACTCCTTCTACTTCTTAAAAAGACAAAGGTAACTGTAAAACAGCCACAGACAGTTCCTTCAGGAAGTATCCAGAAGAGGACATTGTTATCCAACAGATGACAGCTCCACGCATGCTACCACCCCTGAGGACCTTCCAACGGGACATGATGTGGAGGCAGAAGACAGTGAGGTAGAGGACCCTGAGACGGTGGGCCTAGGCTACCGTGTGTTTATGTCTTAGTTTGTAACAAAAGAGTTTACAAAGTAAAAAAAAAAAAAAAAAACTTGAAGAAATAAAAATGGAAGAAAGCATAGAGTATAAAGAAATCAACAAAATATTTTTGCACAGCTGTACAATGTTTGCATTTTCGGTTAAATGTTATTATAAGAGTAAAAAAATTTAAAACAAATTTATAAAGAAAAACATTACAGTAAGCTAAGGTTATTATCCAAAACTGAAAACTATTTGTTCATAAATCGAGGATAGCGTAAGTGCACCGTGTTTCTGAAGTCGGTAGTGGTACACAGTAATGTGCTAGGCCTGCACCTTCACACACCCCTCAGTCAGGGACTCACCCAGCGCAACTTCCAGTCCCACAAGCTCCATTCATGGTTACTGCCCTGTACAAGTGCATCATTTTTAATCTTTTTACCATAGTTTCACTGTATGTTTTCTATGTTTAGATATGTTTACATACATAAATGCATACTACTGTGTTACAATTGCCTACAGTATTCATTCAGTATAGTGACATGCTGTACAGGTTTGTAGCTTAAATATATAGTAAGTTATCCCCATCTAGGTTAATGTAAATATACTCTATGATGTTTACACTATGACAGCCTTGCCTAAGGACACATTTCTCAGAACACATCCCTGTCATTACGTAACACGTGACTACTATTAACTACAGTCATCATGCTCTACAACTGTATCTCTAGACTTTCCATTATATGTAACTGTAACTTTGTACCCTTCAATCAACATCTCCCCATTTCTCCTGCCTACCCACGTCTGGTAACTATGGTTCTTCTCATGAGATACCACCTCACGCCTCTTTTAGTGCCTAGTATTAAAAAAGTGAAAAATGACACATGTTAGCGAGGAAATGGAGAAAAGGGAACGCTTGTATACTGTTGGTGGGAATGTAAATTGGTATGTTCACTATAGAAAATATTACGGAGATTCTCCCCCTCCCCAGAATTAAAAATGGCAATACCATAGGATCCAGCAATCTTTCTTCTGGGTATACAACCAAAGGAAATAAAATCAGTGCCTCAAAGAGATATCTGTGCTTTCATGTCCACTGAAGCATTGTGCACAATCTTAGTGTCTGTGGTAGGTGAATGGATAAAGAAAAATGTGAGGTACACACAGAACTAATGGAATATCATTTAGCCTTAAAAATAAAAAGCTCTACTTTTGAGACAACAAAAATCCAAACTTCTTCTCCTTTTCTTTTTTCTTCCTCCTTCCTCCTTCTGCTACCTTTCCTTTCCCTTCTGTTTCTCCAGTCCTCTCTCCTGCCTCTCACGCTGTCAAAGGCTTACTCTGACAATGCCCACAGTCTGACAGAGGACAGAACGGTCAGCATGGACTTATTTCCACATGACTTCTCTCACACTTAAAATAGCCTGGGAATCTAAAGTATTTCTTAAAAAGAAAGGAGGCGGCCAGGTGTGGTGGCTCACACCTGTAATCCCAGCACTTTGGGAGGCTGAGGTGGGCGGATCATGATGTTAGGAAATTAAGACCAGCCTGGCCAACATGGTAAAACCCCATCTCTACTAAAAACACAAAAATTAGCTGGGCATGGTGGCAGGTGCCTCTAGTCCCAGCTGCTAAGGGAGCTGAGACAGGAGAATTGCTTGAACCCGGGAGGTGGAGGTTGCAGTGAGCCGAGATGGCACCATTGCACTCCATCGTGGGCGACAGAGGGAGACTTGGTCTCAAAAAAAAAAAAAAAAAAAGGCGGCACAACAATCTTCTTTCAGACTTATTTTTGCCATCAAAAATGAACTGGCTGAGACTGTCATTAGCAAGGGTCTGTGCTTCATCTGGTGATGGCATAAACCTAAAACACTTGGTATACATCAGTGTGGGGCAGATAGAGCTGGACTGAGACTTGTGGTCACATCAGATCTAGTAATTAATTGACTCCCTTTCAAAACACTCGTCCTGTACTTCCATTTCAAGTAGAGCCTGAGGACTTTGTTTCAGTGGAGCTGGAGAGAAGGACCTCTGGTGGCAGACAGCTGGTCTGTAGGGGGAAAAAAATTACATCTACAAAATAAATGTTTACAAACATTTACCAACTTTACAAAAGTGTACAAATTCTGCAAAAATTGCACGTTCGCTGAGAGAATGTTATATTTAATATTTTAAATTAGCGTATGTATTTATTTTTCAGCGCTTAGTTGTTGGAGCCTACTATGTGCGGCATACTTCTGGGCACTGAGGACGTGGCTGTTAATAAAAATAAAGTCCCTGCTCTTAGGGAGCTCATATTCTTGCTGGGAAGACCTAACAAACAAAAAGTGGACAGATAGGCAAGAATTAATAATATAAAGTAGTGATGAGTCCCAGACAAAATAAATAAATAAATAAATAAAGCCGTAAAAATGGACAGAGAATAGGAACAGATGCGGTTTTAGACAGGATGGGTAGGAAACTTGGTGTATGAGCAAGCATTGGGATAATGTCAAAGAGTAAAAATGTTTTTTAAAAAGTATGTATCAGCTGAGTGCGGTGGCTCACGCCTGTAGTCCCAGCACTTTGGGAGGCTGAGGCGGGTGAAGCACAAGGTCAGGAGTTCGAGACCAGCCTGGTCAACATGGTGAAACCCCATCTCTACTAAAAGAATACAAAAATTTGATGGGTATGGTGACATGTGCCTATAATCCCAGCTACTCGGGAGGCTGAGGCAGGGGAATTGCTTAAACCTGGGAGGCGGAGGTTGCAGTGAGCTGAGATTGCGCCACTGCACTCCAACCTGGGTGACAGAGCAAGACTCCATCTCAAAAAAATAAATGTATATATCAAGGGAAATAACATGACAGGCATAGATTAAAGTCCCTCGGTTAGAAGAGTAGTTGGCATACATGAGCAAGAGAAAGGAAGAATAGCTAGCCTGGGGAGGGAGTGAGGGTAGGTAAAAAAAAAAGTGGGAGAGGTAGCCAAGAGCCATGTGATATTATTCCTTGAAGCCCATGGGAAGGATTTTGAATTTTATTCCAAATACAAAAAGAAACCACTGGAAGATTTTGATCAGAGAAGAAAGGATACAGTCTGACTTACAGTTTTAACAGATCACTCTAAGTTGCATCTAGAGAACCTCTAGAATTGGATCAAGGCTAGAAGCAGGGGCACTATTTAGACGTTATTATAATAATGCAGATTGGAAATAATGGTGAATTGGACCAGTGCAGTTGGGGATTTATTTAGAATGTATGAAAAGACAGGATATGAGGATTATTTTTGTTTATATTTCAAAAATAGGTGAATCAAGTATGAAACATAGATTTTGGCCTGCACACCTGGAAAATGCTGCCAGTTAGGAAGAAGTCGACAAGAGGATCAAGAATCAGATAAGGACAAATCAAAAAGCATGTTTGCACATGTTAAGCTTGAGTTATCTATTAAATATTTCATAGAGATGTCAAGTTAGATATAGATTCAAATGTAGGAAAGATACCATACATATGAATTTATATGTAGTTTATTAAAAGCTCTAAGAAGTTGTGCAGCAAAAGAAACTTGTATAACATTATTTAGCCGATAATCTCCCAAAGCAATTTGACCTAGAAGCTTATATTTCTTATGGTGTGTGTATATGTATTGCAGAAGTCGCACCTCACAGAATACATTTTGAGATATGCTGGCAGATCAATCATAGAATAGAGACCTGATAATTATGTCTTGAAAATTTACAGCTGAATTTTTTTTAAAAAAAGAAAAGAATCTGTCCTGGTGCATGCATAGAGATAGTTCTGTAGAATCAGTGCTATGCAATGTTTCTCCTTATTATGTTCATGTTAAAATTAGTGAAAAGTCATTGTTGGAGGAAAAACATGCTTAAATAGAATAGAGGCTGGATAACATTCAGTTTTTCTCTGCTACCTTATAAATACGTCAAAACTTGGAAGGGCTGAAGCAATTTATTCTGAAAGTGGGAGTGGAGCAGCGAGAAAACACTTGGCAGGCTGTTTTCAATCTCTCCTGCTGATGTGTAGGTTCATAAAGCATATGGGCATTGAGTTCAGCAGGATGCTTCAGATTATGAGCAGAAAGACATCGGTGTCTCATATGTATTTAGTGAGTTGGAAAACACTGTTTTTAATGCAACAGACTAGAATCTCATGACACCAAAAGGATCGGATTAAAAGGAGAATCAAAGACATCAAAGCACTCCCAGGTAGGAAAGTTAAATATTGTTACCTATACAGCCATGCATCACTTAACAATGAGAATATGCACAGAAAAACGTGTCCTTAAGTGATTTGGTTGTGAGAAGATTATAGTGTCAGTATACTTACACAAACCTAGATTGTATAACCTACTACACACCTATGCTATAGATATAGCCTATAGGCATCCAGCATGTCTGGAGCTGGCAGGACTGGAAATTGCTCTGGGTGATGAAGCAACTGAATGCCACGGCCGAGGACATGCTCGTACACTACTGTAGAGTATAAACACTGTCCACTTAGGCCACACCAAATTTATAGTTTCATTACTTCCTTCAAATAATACATCAACCTTAGTTTATGGTAACTTCTTTATAAACTTATTGTCACGAAATATGCAGCAATAAAGGGAAGGAGAGTAAGGAGAGCCTGGAGCTGCTGGCCCTGCTTATATGGGGGAGGAGCATAGAGCATTCTCAACTCAAGAGGTCAGTGGCTGCAGAGGGGGCTGGCTTGTGGAAGGGCAAGGCATGAAGGTTGAAGGACAGGCCAGGAGGAGAGATCATAGTGGCTTGGAGTAGATGTTGATGCCACAGATATGAAGAATGAATTTGACAATTTCTTGCCACCTTCACCCAGTTATCCTAGTCCCAGCCCCCATTGTCTCTCACCAGGAGGGCTGAGTTTGCCTCTTAACTGGTCTCATTCTTCTGCTGTCCCTACGCACACAGGACCTACTGGAATATTTCCCTTTAAAATTGTTATTAGCATATAGCATGCATGCAGAGAAGTGTGCATACAATAAGCATATGGCTTGGTGAACTTTTACAACTTGAGCACCCCCAGGAATCAGCATCCAGATGAAGAATCAGATCCTGTCCCACCATCCTCAGACTCCCTCCTGCTCCCAGCCAGACAGCCCCGTCTCAACATCAACCACTGCTCGCAGCACAGAAGAGTTTTGCCCACGTTTCTACTTTGTATGAATGGAACGCAGTGTGTGCTCTTTAGATCTGGTCTTCTCCCCCACTTCACGGTATTTGTGATATTCCTGCATGTTGACCTATGTGAAATCCTTTACAAAACATTCATCCTGCCATGTCACTCCCCTGCTCCAAACCCTCCCATGGCTTTCTGTGGCATTCAGATTAAAACTCTTACTTTTCTGCACAAGCACCCACCTCTTTTGACTCCCACTCCACTCTGGTCTCACTCTACTTCTTCTTGTATCCACTTCTCCCTTGATGCTGTGCGTGAGACATGCCAAAATAGTCCCTACATCAAAAAGTTGTCATCTGAGGCAGGTAGATCACCTCAGGTCAGGAGTTCAAAACCAGCCTGGCCAACATGGTGAAATCCTGTCTCTATTTTAAAAAGTACAAAAATTAACCAACGTGGTGTCACGCACCTGTAGTCCCAGCTACTTGGAAGGCTAAGGCAGGAGAATCACTTAAACCTGGGAGATGGAGGTTGCATTGAGCTGAGATCGTGCCACTGTACTCCAGCCTGGGCAACAGAATAAGATTCCGTCTCAAAAAAAAAAGTGTGATTTGTCTTAGGTCACAGAACTCAATAAATGTAGAACCAATATTCCACCTCAATCTCTCCAGTGTCCAGCATTCTTTCCCTCCCTGTGTCATCTGTGTCTAGAATTTTCTAGTATTATTTTTTTTTTTTGAGATTTACCCTTCTGCAAAACATGCCACCCACTACCCTTTGCTTGTCTCTCCATGAGATCTGGAGGCACAACCACCCTTTTGCTTACAGTTCCCTTTCTCTCAATCTTCCTTACTTCCACAGCTATACTTAGCCCATATCACTTCCTTCCCTGGAAAGCCTGCCCTGTGCAGATACCAACTGCCCCGCTCATTCAAAGGCTGCTGCTTTAAAAATCCCGTCTGTTTCCTTCATAGGAATTAGGTAATTTGTAGTTGGGGAATTTGAATTTCAGCATGTCTCTGGCACTTTTAATCTTTAATTTGAAATGCAAACTAGGCTTCTGGTTGGCTCCGGTTGCAGAGTTGAGTGTCCTGAGAGGTCAGATTGCCATGGGGAAAGGATACCAGCAATTTGTCTGTACTAGAGCCAGCTTCCTTAAGTGGAGGTTGATCTTCGTCAGACTTAGATTCACTTCAGACACAGACGTGGCCCATGGACATGGACATGAACATGGACATAGTAAAACGGAACTTCCAGATTATAGACAATGGAAGGTAGAAGGGACACTATTAGAAACCGTTCAGAAGAGGCTGGCTGCTAAGGGATCCATGGGGCCGCAGTGAAGCTAGGAGATATATGTGTGGCTTTGCAAAAACGGTTACCTTTTTTGCTGTATTCTTTAAAGGATCCAAATGGAGATTTCCTGCATTTGTGGTAGCTGTAGGAGCTAAATATTACCTGGACTCCCTGAATAAAGATAAGAAGCATCACTGAAGATAATACCTGGAAGTATCATAGTGGTTTCTTGACTCTCCAGAATAAGATTTCTTCACTATAGCCTACTTGTCTGGTTTGTCCCTTAAAGAATATTAGTAAGATTTAATAAAGTAAAATAAAATAATAATAAAAAAAGAAATGCAAACTCTTATTCAGCTAGTAGCAACCAGCATTTGTAACTGAGAGTGAATTTGGGAGCAAGACCACCTAAATTCAAAGGTTGGCTTTCCCTATATGCTCACAGTGTTTTTGTGAGGATTAAATGAGAATAAATACACATAAAGCATCTAGAAGGCCAGCCCCAAGCAGCGCTCAATGCATACCGCCTGTTATCATGATCTGCCACCTCCTCCAGGAAGCCTTCTTCCGGCCATGCCCTCCGCATTGATTAGAAGTACTTTCCTGTAAGCTTGCTGGGCAGATATGCTAGGATTTTCTTCTATTCCAGTTAGTTTTGGGTATGTACATTTCTCCAAGGAGACATTTTCTTCTTAAAGTCAGAAATGAAGTTTGTGGGTTTTGTATCCTCTGTGCTGAGAGATAGTATTTAATTTGTTGAACTTTCTAGTAAGGAAAAAAAAATAGTAAGGAAGTCCAAAGATATCCACCAGATGGAGCTGTGAGTCCACAATCCTGAGGAACAGGATTTTTTTTTTTTTTTTTTTTTTTTTTTTTGAGATGGAGTCTTACTCGCCCTGTCGCCCAGGCTGGAGAGCAATGGTGTGCGATCTTGGCTCACTGCAACCTCTGCCTCCCGGGTTCAAATGATTGTCCCGCCTCAGCCTCTCAAGTAGTTGGGATTACAGGTGCCCACCACTACACCCAGGTAATTTTTGTATTTTTAGTAGAGACAGAGTTTCATCATGTTGGTCAGGATGGTCTCGAACTCCTTACCTCATGATCTGCCTGCCTTGGCCTCCCAAAGTGCTCCCACCACGCCTGGCCAGGATTTTTTTTTTTTTCAGGAAAGGAAGTGAAGCCCACAGCAAGCCAACCCTGGAAAATGTTGCAGGTGAGACAGAATGGAGCTGGCTAAGACCTCGTGCAAGCCTCCATCCAACCCATCTCCTGGGAGTTGGGGCAACTGATCATTGCAATTTACACAGATCATGTGGAAATAATTTCTCATACAACAAGCTTTTTTGTCAAGTTTTCATTTCAGATATTAGGGGAAAATTATATTTATAAAGAACTGGGGAAAAGGTGAGAAACATTTATTAAAAATTAAACACCGATTGAATGAAATTCCGTGCATTTATCTAATTTTATCTGATGATTTAATGAATTAATAAATCCTTGTAAGAGACCACTTTGTAAAGCATGTACTATTATCCCTGTATTATAATGAGCACATTCAGAGTCCTAGAGGCCAAGTGCCTGGACAAAGCCCACCAATAACTCTTTTAATGTTTCCACGTCTAGATTGCAATGTTGCTTCTTCCAAATTTCAAGCCTTTGCTCCTTATAACTTCCACATGATATCAACTGAATTTCAGTACTCTACTTTTCCGAGATATTATGGTGTGACTTTCTGTGGGTTTGCTACTCATGCATGGTTATAGTTGTCCCCTCCCTACAAAGGGACCCCGTTCTTATGGGGAGTGGACAATGGAATGACATGCCATGGATTGCTCACCCATGAATTTGTCTAAAGTGTTTGCAAGCCAACAGGACATACAGTTTTTATTACATAGGCTGTTGTGTTAAAATTACTAGCTTATGGACCGGGCGCTGTGGCTCACGCCTGTAATCCCAGCACTTTGGGAGGCTAAGGTAGGTGGATCACCAGGTCAGGAGTTCAAGATCAGCCTGGCAAAGATGGTGAAACCTCGTCTCGACTAAAAATACAAAAAAAAAAAAAAAAAAAAAAAAAATAGCCGAGGGTGGTGGCATGTGGCTGTAATCCCAGCTACTCAGGAGGCTGAGGCAGAGAATTGCTTGAACCCGGGAAGTGGAGGTTGCAGTGAGCTGAGATCACGCCACTGCACTCCAGCCTGGATGATTCTGTCCCCCTCCCCCACCAATAGAAATTACTAGCTTATGTTCTAAATATTGTCTGGGTTATAGAAGTGGGTCTGCCTCTTTAATGGATTTGCCAGTTTCACTGCAGGTTGATATTATACAGACAGCAGTGGTCAAGGGCACATGGGATTGTGTTGTGATATTTTTTTCCCTGGTTTGCTAGGTGACCCCAGGCAAATCTTCTCAAAGTTTACATGTGTTGACTTCTGAGATCAGTTAGACTAGTGTGAAGAACTTTAATTGTTTAATACTTTTTTCATTTAAAATAAAAAGCTTTTGAAGACATCACCCCAGAAAGATCAGTCCAAGAGTTTTATGTTCCACTTACTATAGGTCAACTGCAGTGTCCATGTAGCTCTCATTCACTGAAGCATTTCTCTGTGGCTACTGGCACTAAATTAGGTAGTAGAGATGGAAAGGTAAGCTGACTCCCTGTTCCATGATATTATACTTAGTCAGGTCCACCCTACTTCCCCCTCCCCCACATTCAGCCTTTTGTCTGGAGATGAGCATCTTTACACATTGCAGTGGTTCTTGACCCAAGCTTGGTCATCAGGGCTTGATCAGAGGGCTTGTCCCTGGCCTAACAGCTAAGGAGCTGCACACTCAATCCGCCCGGCTACCATATCCTCCCTGCACCGACAAGAGCTCCATGGGCTCTTTTCATTACTCTCTGGTTTTCTATTTGCTGCTGTAACAAATTACCATGAACTTAATAGTTTAAAATGAAACAAGCAAATGGCCTAATAGTTTTTTAGGTAGTTCCCACTCTGACACAAATCTCACTGGGCTAAAATCCTGGTGTCAGCAGAACTATACGCCTTTCTGGAGGCTTTCAGGGAAAATACATTGCTTTGCTTTCCAGCTTCTGGGAGCCACCTGCATTCCCCAGTTCATGACCCTTTCTCCATCTTCAAGTCAGCCGCGTTGCATTTCTCTGACCATTATACTTAGTTACATCTTCCTCTGACCACATCCAGGAAAGGGTCTTAGCTTTTAAAGATTTGTGTACCTGAGTTATGCTGACCTGAAGAATCCGGGGATATTCTCTCCATCTCAAGTTTCTTAACTTTAGTTACATATACAAAACCCCTTTTCCCTTGTAAGGTAATATTATCCACAGATTCTAGGGATTAGGACATAGAAGGCTTTCAGGATTATAATTCTACCTCTCATATCATCTCAGGGTAGGAATTGTCGGGTCATGGAAAATTCATGTCCAATTATTTCTTTTTGCTTATTTAAAAAACAAAAAGACACATTTCTCCTAAAACTATATAAAAATGTGTGTATCAAACAAATGAACTGATTAAACAATTAGAGTGATATTCATTTTCCCTTAATTCAGATATGCAGATATTTTATGAGAAAGGGGACTATGAACTTACTCTGCTCTGCTTAAGAATAGTGTTCTTGATATAATACTATCCTTTCTTCCCATAAAAAGGAGGGGAAAAAAATCACATGGCAGAAGCCAGGGGCTTTGGACACATTTGAAGAAAAGTTTCCAAGAAGGTTAGATGTGTTCTCAGGTAGGTTCTGATTTTCAAACAGTATCTCTTCGTTCTTAGGTCCTCAGGCAATCTGTAAATAGGTAATGATAGTGAAGGTCCTAGTTGAATATAAGGTTCTAAATGGTGAGATCTGGACTGTCCTTAGGATGTGCAGGCTGTCACACATTTTTCTAGGTAGATGTTTACATTGATGTTTGAGTTCTCTATTAAAGAGAGCAAGAGTGAGAAAGAGTAAGAATGAGAGAGAACAAAAAGCTTATACATCCTTCCTGCCTTAATTCAACAGTTATTGAGTATCTACATGAGGTAGACAATGTGTTAGGAGCTAGAAACAGAGAAAATAACACCCATTGTTTCTATTCTTAAGAACCTGCAGTCTAGCATAAAAGAAAGAGAACTGAAGAAATAATAATACACTGTAAAAGAGAAACTCAATTAGGTTTCCGATAAGGAGAGTGCAAAGAATCATGAGACATATGGTTATCCCTGGGTGGAAGGTGACAGACTTTCTTTTTTCCCTGAGTAGGTTGCATGGTGCATCAGGATAGGCACTGAGGACATGGTGGGGTGAGTTCTGTTTCAGACTACCCCACTCATCAGCTCCGTAGGTTAAGCATACTCAATAACTTTAGTTTGAGCCAGGAGTGGTGGCTTCTGTAATCCCAGCACTTTGGGAGGCTGAAGTGGGCAGATCACCTGAGGTCAGGAGTTAGAGACTAGCCTGGACAGCAGGGTGAAACCCTGTCTCTCCTCAAAATACAAAAATTAGCTGGGGATGGTGGTGCATGCCTGTAGTCCCAGCTTCTCTGGAGACTGAGATAGAATCACTTGAACCCGGGGAGGTAGAGGTTGCAGTGAGCCTAGATCCTGACACTGTGCTCCAATCTAGGTGACAGAGCAAGATTCCATCTCAAAAAAAAAAAAAAAAAACAAAAAAAAAACAAAAAAAAAAAACACTTCAGTTTGAACTAACTTTAGTGCCATCCTCTCTCCCTTCTGGAGCTGTTTGCGAGATGGTTAGAATGGTGACTTTGGTGTCTCCTTCTAGTCCTAAGTGTGAGGGTTCTTAGGCTCTGAGATGGGGCAGGGGGGCTTGGCGACTGTATCTCTCCCTAGTGGCACAGGCATCTTTTCAGCCAGAGATAGCAAGCACCAGCTTACCGTATACCTGCTGGAAGTGATGAAGTCAGTGCCAGTGGAAAACAGGATTCATTTTCTATTCTGTACCTCATGGAATTATACCATAAATCATTTGAGTTTTATGACTAAAAAAAAAACCAAAAACAAAGAGTACCAGTGTTTCCTTCTTCTTACTCACCACCCTTAACCTGTAAATGGAGCTTCTTATGCAATGGTCCAAAAATAAGTTTTCAGGAAAATGGATATCAGAAAAATAGCCTTGGAGAAATGAGGTACTCTTAAAAGAATCACTGAAAATATATTAAGTCTAGAAAAAATATGAATATTTCAATGAGAACTTATAAAAGGAATATAAAGCAGAATATAAGCATTCAACAACATTCAACAAAAAACGTATGGAGAATATGTAACAGAAATTGTTCCAAAAGAATGGGGTTCTAGAAATGGCTGAGACATGGTCTGCCACCAGAGAGCTTATAATCTAATTAGAGAAGTTAGCAGACATATTAAAAACGCAGCCAGCCAGGTGCAGTGGCTCATGCCTGTAATCCCAGCACTATGGGGAGGCAGGGGCAGGCAGATCACAAGGTCGGGAGATCAAGACCATCCTGGCCATCATGGTGAAACCTGTCTCTACTAAAATACAAAACTAAGCTAGGTGTGGTGGTGTGCGCCTGTAGTCCCAGCTATTCGGGAGGCTGAGGCAAGAGAATCACTTGAACTCGGGTGGCAGAGATTGCAGTGAGCTGAGATTGTGCCACTGCACTCCAGCTTGGAGACACAGCAAGACTCTGTCTCAAAAACAAAAACCAAAAACAAACAACAACAAAAAAAAACAGTCCTGCAAACACTGTGATATGTGTAATTATAAGGGAATGTGAAAATACCATTTGAATCAAAGAAGTCAGTGATTGTTTTGCCGAAGTGGTGAGGAGAGGTTTTGCTGATATTTAAAATGAGTTTTGAAGTATAAGCAGGAGGAGTTTATATGGAGTAAGAAAGGTCAATCTGAGCACACAGACCAGCACATGAAGATCAGAGAAACAGGAGAAAGTGAGGGATGTTGGGTCTGGACAATGGTGACAATGGTGAGGTCTGTTCCCTGGATTGCTGACTTGGGTGCTGACTTTTGATACTGCGTGAGACACTTGGGGGTACAAATAAGTGCAAGACAGTCCCCTAAAAGGTTTGAAATCTAGCTGGAGAGGTAGAACTTGAGAGATGAGCCCATTTAACTAGTGATAGAGAAAGGAGACTGAGGGATTTTAAAGGCAGAAGGGCTGAAGTAATCAGAGATACATTTTCTCATTCCTTTGCTCAAAAAACATTTTGTGTGGTACCATTGGTTTGCTATCCCCATTCTAGGATCTAGGGATACACAAACAGATGGGAGACACAAGGTCCCTGCTGTGAGGGGAACTTACATTTAATGTGGGAAAGAAAGACATTAAATAAGCTAAAATAAATAAAAGAAAAAATATAAAATAATGAATGGTGTGCAGAGAATAACAAGATGATGAGATAGGAAGTGATTGGTGGCAGTCTTACATAAGTAGACAGGGAGAGATAACTTGCCAGCTTAGTTCTGGCTATAAAGTAGGAGCTGGGCACACACACGGATTGGGGAAGAAGCGTTCCTGGAACAGGGCATGTCTAGTGCCAATACACTGACATGTGCTGAGAAAGAATTTTAGCACCTCAGCTTTCACAATAAAGGCAGTGTAGTGGAGGCATAGCAGAGGGCGAGTGATTTGGGATGAGGTCTAAGATACATACTAGGGGGAGGCATCTCAGTTCGGGCTGTGTGGTTCTGACTACAGTAGGAGGCTCCTGAAGGGTTTTCAGCAAAGGGATTGCATAAAAGCATGTATTTGTTAAAATTGCTCTAGCTACTGCACGGAGATCAGATTGTCAACAAGGAGAGGTGGAAACAAGGACATCAATGAAGAGGCTGTCATGGCAGTCAGGGCAAGAGAATGATGGCTTGGACTAGACTGTGCAAGTCACAACAAAGAGAAATCAATAGATATGGGATGAGCTTAGGAATGACGTATGATAACTTGTGGGTAGAAATGATCTGAAGAAGATGAACAAAAACCAAGAATCAAGAAAACCCTGGAGCAGTTATCCAGAGAGGTAGGGTAGATGGTCTAATTTACATACATGGGGAAGACTGCAGAAGGAGCATGCCTTCCAGAAGAAAACCAGAGCTTCATTTTATCTATATTTTTTTTCTGAGAGGTATATTGGACATTTATTAGGATTTTTATGTAAAAGTCAATAATTCTAGATGGAGTTTAGAAACGTAGATCTAAAGCTGGGTGTGTGGATCAGTTAGAAATTGTCACGGGCTGATAGTAACGGAGATGAAAATAACGGTCATTTAAATGAAAGGGAATTTTACTATCATCTCACATTAATACCCAAAGGTAGGAAGTCTTGAGCTGACTTATTGGTTCAGTATTATCAAGGACTAAAGCTCATTTTATCTTTCTTCTCTATAAATCATATTAATTGGTTTAGTCACTGAAGCTGGCTTCATGGTCAAAGACGGCTTCTTGAACGCTAGCCCTCTTACCTCTGTTTCCGGTAGGAGTTATGCCCAGGAAGAAGGGTAGGAAAGGATAAAAGTGCTTCCCTGGAAATTCAATCCAACAACTTCTACTATTTTTTTTTCTTTTATGTCATATAGGTTGTGCCTACCTGCAAGGGAAGCTCTGAAACAGAATTTAAAATCTGGATATATTGCCATCATGAATAAAATCATGCTTCTGATATAAATAAAAGGGGGATTGGCTACTGAGTAGATAATGAACAGTTTCTACCACACTGTCTATCACAAATAGATAACGCTTAAAACCAAGGGAGTGAATGAAGTAATCTCAAGAGAGTTAGTAGGAAAACAGGGCTGAGGGACTGGACTGAACTCTGTGCCCATCGCCTTGTAGAAGCTGAAAGGAGGAGTCTACACTGACAGTGGAGACTGAGAACCTTCAGCCGATGAAATAAAGGAAAAAAGCAAGAGCTGTTTCAAATAGGAAGAAATGGTCAGTCTTTCAAATGCTGCCTAATGGTCAAGTAACATAACATAGGGATGGTCATCATCGCTAATTGTTGACCAGACCATCATTCTGCAAGTGTAGATGCAGAGAAACAGAATAGGAGGATAGTAAATGTGAGAGCAACCAGACTGTTTGGAGAGAAGGGCTTGCACATGAGAGGAAAGGAATTTAGGGGTTGAAACTGTTAAGATGGGGACAGATCATGAGGGGTCTTGGGCAGGACGCTGAGACCAAACTTTTCCCAAAAGTCATCACCTCTTGTAGAGACAGTACCATTGTGCTGGAGCTCATGTTTAAGCTCATGAGCTGTAGTGAAGCCAGTGAGGTGGAAGCCAAGATAAAAAGGCATCGTTTATTTTGATGAGACTGCATGAACAGTGTCCTCATGAACCTCAGTGACTGTTTAGATACAGCTGCCATCAAAAGGAAGGAATCAAAGATTACTATAAACTTTCAAATCTAAATAATGGGAGGCTGGGCATGGTGGCTTATGCCTGTAATCCCAGCACTTTGGGACACCAAGGCGGGCGTATCATCTGAAGTCAGGAGTTAGAGACCAGCCTGGCGAACATGGTGAAACTCTACTAAAAAAAAATTACAAAAATTAGCAAGGCATGGTGGTGGGCACCTGTGATCCCAGCTACTCAGGAGTCTGAGGCAGGAGAATCGCTTGAACCTGGGAGGTGGAGGCTGCAGTGAGCTGAGATTGCAGCTCCGGCCTGGAGCAGCAGAGCGGGACTCCATCTCAAAAAATAAAAAATAAAAAAGTCTAAATGATTGGGAAGAGGCCCTTTCATGAATATAAACATAATTTATTTAGAAAATAAGCTTAGTGGAGAAAGCAAATTAAGCCAACTTCAGAAACACTACATTTGAAATATCAAATAAAACACAAAATACGAATTAATGTATAAGGTATGAAAATGAGGTGTAAAATTAAGATGATAAGATGAGATGGGTTTGAGGAGAGAACAAAGTGGAGTCCTTTTGGTAACTGTTTACATGGAATTATTTCAGCTATTCATAGCTAATTCTTCGTTAATAAATGTTTACTGGATATCTGTCACATCCTAGACATTAGGAAGAGTGATGAAGACACAAGATGAATACAATACAGTCTCTAACCTCAAGGCGTTTATCATCTAGACTTGGGGAAATAAACGTATAATGCAATGAGATGCATTGACAGTTGACAGCTTGAAAGGGATACGTGTATTCAAGGGAAGGCACGGGGATTTGGAGGAATTCCGCCTCAGCTTTACTATAGACTTTCTCTGCTAGAGAACCTTATACACATAGATAAAGAAATAGCCATGTCACAGTATGGGAAATAGAAGCTGTTAATACATCTAGGACCTACTTTATCCATCGTTTATGGTTTTAAACATAAGAAAAAGAAATGAAGCATTTTCTAAGCACCTATATGCATCCATCAATTTCATGTACACAATTTCATGTAGCATTTGCAGCAATGGTGTCATCATCATTTTCCCATATATAGAAACTGGGTCTCCAGGAAAACAAATCTCATTCTCCAGGTCACACAACAAGTAAGTGATAGAGTTGAGATTTCAATCCAGGTATGTCTTGTCTCACAGCTGGTGTTCTCTCATTTGTCTCTTGTTAATTGTAGAACAAACTTTCTCTCTCTGCACTATTGACATTTGACACTGTAGAATTATTTGTTGTGCATTCTTGACCTCTACCCACATCCTACTAGATGCCAGTAGTTCCCACTCCAATGGAAATGTCTTCATATATTGCCAAAGGTACCTGGAGGGGCAAAATGGCTTCTGGATAAGAGCTGAGGACCAATGTTCTAGAGAAGACACCAATCTCTCTCTTTCTCTCTGCAGAAACCACACACACACACACACACACACACACACACACACACACACACACACACGAGTTCCCTACAGAACAAAATATTTCAATCTGCTAATTCCCCAGGCATGCCTTATCTTTTTTCCTAAATTTTCTTCTCTTGTATAATAGATTCTGTACAGTAGCACTATTATCCCTCTATCACCCGAAACGGGGACTTGGGGAATCATCCTAGACTCATCCTTCTACTTTTCTCTCTGCAATAGATTAGCCTTTTGCTTCTGAAACATCTCTTGGACTTACCCTCCTCTCTCAAGTTCTATCATCACCACCCCAATCCAGGCCTTCTTCTGATGCAGCAAAGAGACAATATATACTGCACACCCAGCCCACACCTCAGCCTGTAATCACCGAAGCTTCTTATAGGCCTTTGAGCGAGCACTCATTTCCTTTCAAGTCAAAAGGCCTCCCTATGCTGCTCTATTTTTCCTTATTTCCTCCATTGCATTCCATCTCCCTTTGGTTTTCTACTTCAATACTTCCTAAGCACAGTCCCAGGGACATGAGCACATCTGTGGTAGAGTTCTTACTGTTCCACAGTGAGATGAGAGAAACAAGGGCAAAAGCAGGCAACTGTCCTCTTTAAAATGATTTTCTCCTCTACTAATAGGGTGTAATTTTCATCTTTTCCTTTTTGTGTGTTTTGGAAGAGATGAACAGTTATATTTCCTTCAAAGAAATCCTTTTATTTATTGATGATACTCTGCGGTTCTTTAAATGTCCTAACACGGTAAATGAGAAAAAGAAATAAACACAATCATATGTTGCTACTGCTTGAAAATCTGTCAGCCCATGAAATTGCGTGTTTGGTGATTACCACTTCTTTGTTCTTTATTAGGTTCCCTTAGAGGCATGCTCCAGGACACAGGGTTGCATGTCAATGGTGTATTTGGAAGGTGAGCCATGCAGTACTTTTGTAAGAGTGGCAGAGTGAGGAAAGTGCAGGAAGGCAGCCTACGGTGCATAATGGGACCGGTTACCACCACAGGAACTGAGGCCTAAACCCATAGGTGAACCCTCAAAACTAGTGGGGTCCCACACCACAACCCCTGTCAGTGATTGGAAGGGGCTGCTTTGTTTTCGGTAACCCATTTCATTTAGCCACCCCCAGTGAGTTCCTCCTAACCAGCCCCACCCAAGTTCTGATTTAATTGCTTATCCTTGTCCCTCCCAGTATTAAAGCTCTTTGAGGACAGAGACATTTTCTTCTTCATTTTCATAATCAATGTCTATCCTAGAACCATGTACATGGAAAATCATCATCAAATGTTAATTGAGTGAATTCCTGTGTATAGTTGCATAGGAGGAAAGGGAAGAACTAGTTACTTTTTAATGCTTGTTTAATGGAAGAGATGATGGCATATTTGATATTCTTAGTGAGAAGTCTCGAGGGTGAGTCCATGCTCGGGCCTTGCAACTTGTCCCAGACAAATGAATCAGTTAGAGTTGACTTGAGCTAGTGTATATCACTTTCACTCTGAATGAAAGGTGCCAAGATGCCTTTCTGACATCCTGTTTCCCCAAAACAGCCTGGAGTTAGTGTATGTTAGTACCCACCATGAATCAAGCTGAGACTGAAATTTGGAAAGGAAACAGAGTCCAGAACTTCACTCTCCAATGTGGTGGCCTCCAGATGCATGTGGTGCTTTATGTTTACAGCAAAATAAACTAAAATAAATAAAATAAAAATTTCAGTTCCTAAGTCTTATCAGTTGCATTTGAAGAACTAAGTAGCCACAAAAAGTTATTGGTTACTGTGCTGGTCAGTGCAGATATAGAACACTTTCATCACCACAGAAAGTTCTATTGGACAAAGCTGGTATAGAGGACTGAGCATAAGGAGTGTGTGTGTGTGTGTGTGCGCGATGCGTGCACACATGTGTGTGCCTCTTTGGCTTCATAAGAAGTGGATATCAGAACAGAAGAGAAAAAGGAGAATGTTCTATTCATTCCAGCTGTGTTTTTTTATTTTTATTTTTGAGATGGAGTCTCGCACTGTACCCTGAGCTGGAGTGCAGTGGCGTGATCGCGGCTCACTGCAGCCTCCGCCTTCCAGGTTCAAGCGACTCTCCAGCCTCAGCCTCCCAAGTAGCTGGGGTTACAGGCACCCACCAACACACCCAGCAAATTTTTGCATTTTCTTTTTTTTTAGTAGAGATGAAGTTTCACTATGTTGACCAGGCTGGTCTCAAATACCTGACCTCGTGATCCACCTGCCTTGGCCTGCCAAAGTGCTGGGATTACAGGGGTGAGCCACTGTGCCTGGCCCCAGCTGTGTTTTGTTTATTCTTCAGCCATCAGCTTTCTTGAGGAAGACTCTCCTGACCCTACACGAGGTTTAGATGACCCCTATTATAATTTCTATGACACAAAGTTCCTCTTCTAAGATGGTATTTCTCTTACAATTGTGTGTGTGTGTGTGTGAGTGTGTGTGTGTGTGTGTGTGTGCAGCTGTAATAATATAACTATTGTCTATCTCTTCCAGTTTGTTGTACACCCAATGAGGTCATGGGTTGGGTTTGACTTTTCTTAATATTTTGCATTGCTTGGCCTAGAGTATAAACTGAATATGTGATAAATAATCTAATGGTATATTGAGCATTTGCAATTACAAAACATTGTGGTAGACAGTTTACTAAAATTATTTTCCATTTTCACTCTAATGTTTTAACTGATAATAGTAAGTTCATTTTAGAGATGAAAAACCAGAATTCAAAGAGGTTCCATGACTTATGCTCCCTAATCAATAGATGACAGGGATCAATCTTAGGAAAATAATGATGGCATGAAGGCAGAGGGGACTCTGTGAGCTGAGTAAGGCCACGCCGTAAGCATGATGGCAGAGGTGTCTAGAGGGGACTCTGTGAGCTGAGTAAGGCCATGCCATAAGCATGATGGCAGAGGGGACTCTGTGAGCTGAGTAAGGCCATGCCATAGGAATGATGGCAGAGGGGTCTAGAGGGGACTGTATGAGCTGAGTAAGGCCACACCATAAGCTTAATGGCAGAGGTGTCTAGAGGGGGACTCTGTGAGCTGAGTAAGGCCGTGCCATAAGAATGATGGCAGAGGGGTCTACAGGGGGACTCTGTGAGCCGATTAAAGCCACGCCATAAGAATGATGGCAGAGGGGTGTAGAGTGGACTCTGTGAACTGAGTAAGGCCATGCCATAGGGAATGATGGCAGAGGGGTGTAGAGGAGACAGTATGAGCTGAGTAAGGCCACGCCATAAGCTTAATGGCAGAGAGGTCTAGAGGAGACTCTGTGAGTTGAGTAAGGCCGTGCCATAAGAGTGATGGCACAGGGGTCTAGAGGGGACTTTGTGAGCTGAGTGCCTCTTCTGCCTGGGAAGTGTAGGGCAGGGAACCTCTTGAAGGTTATTTCTGTGTGGTTGTAAAGATGAGCAAGTGATTGGCAGATAACCAGGTACGGGCATCCTATCCAATGAATCAGCACAGGGAAATGCAGAGCAGTGTAAGGGGCCTACTGCATTACAGGAATGATCTGTAGCTGCTTATAACTTGTATGTAGGCAAAAAAACGGAGATGAGACTGAGAAGGTAGATGGTCCCTGGTTATGGGGGGATCTATGAGTCATGACACTGAATCTTGTTGACAATGGGAAGACCCTGAACCAGTGTTACATATTGAGATTTGAGGATGGAGGGAGGGAGTGGAGTCGGTGAGCAGTGAGGACAGTCTAGAGTAAATATCAGCCAAGAGTGAGCCAGTGTAGGGTAAAGGAGAGGGAGTGTGGATTTGGGGGCATAGATGATAGGTTAAGTCTGGTACACGCTGAGGGAGGTGTGGCCATAGTCTGCATGCAAAGAGATATCCTGGTCCCCAGTAATCTCCAAGCCTTAATGGAATGAAGTTTGCGGTGACAACACACTTGGAACCTGGTTGACCCCGAGCGCAGTACTGGATGGTTGCTCCCCTGTGTTTCACATCTCTTCACTTGCACTGAGTGAGTACAGCTATTCAGTTGTTTATCTCACTGGGAATAAAATTCACTGTTCTCAAACCGATGCTTGAGTTCCTGGAAATATGCCCTCAACTTCACCATGTAAACACCGTGTTTTTAATTCTGAAATCACACACGGAGAGAGTCTGTCCTTCAATTTAATTTGATTCAATCAATATTTACCAAAGGTCAGTTAGGTTAATGCAGTTAATACACTAGGTTCCACAGAGAAGAAGACTGAAAATAAAAGGCTGGGCTTTCTGGACTTCAATAGTTTATAATCTAATTACAGCCAAAAAAATAGAGAGTGCAAAGAAGACACCTTTTGCTGGAATGCATTGTCTGTATATAAAACATATTTAAAAGAGTGTCATGCTTTTAGTTGATAGATTGAAAAGATTCCAGCAAATTTCTACAAGGTGAATAAGATTTAATTATGAGTTTTCATTATAAAATGACAGACAGGTAGCATTGGAGGAGAATAATTCTTCCTGAATTGAGTCAATGGCTCTTAGGAAGATGGGAATTAAGAGACACTGATACTGATTCCTTCTAGGGACAATCACCTTCTCTAGCAGATCATCCCATCCCACCTCTGAGGACTCTCCCAGATGCTGAGGGATTTCTTGGGTGCTCTAATGCAGGATGCATAAACTTGGGATGTCGTCACTGAGAGCTGGACTTGAGGGCATGAGTGGAGCACTACAGAATGAATGTCCCTCCCCCATAGACATGAAGTTGAAATAAGTTTCCCTTGTTTTAGACAGTCAAGGCTTTCAAGTTGAAGCCAACTGATGTTCATGACTAAGGTCCTATGAGAATTTATTTATTGATTCATGTTTTCACTGGGAAGGGAATAAAACTCTGACAATTCCTTCTGAGGCAAAATAAGTCCTCACTTAATATCATCAATAGGTTCTTGGAAACTGTGATATTAATTGAATCAACATGTAGCAAAATCAGTTTTACCATATGCTAATTAATATAAATAAGAGTTAAGTTTCTACAGTTTATTTCTGACCACAAAAACATCGATCACCAAACTTCTAAATAAAGACTCAAAACACTGAAATAAATATAAGCTAATATACATTTTTAAACATAATAAACATAAGTAAGATAATTATTTGCCCAATTATTCATTTCAGGGTCGCAGGTGGCTGGAGCCTGTCCCAGCAGCTCAGGATGAAAGGCATGAACCAACCCTAGGCAGGAGGCCGTCTCATTGCAGGTATACGCACATTCAGCCACACTCAGCCACACTCACTCAGACTGGGACAGTGTCGCACAGCAATTAACCTAAGGCGCACAGCTTTGGGATGTGGGAGGAAACAAAAGTACCTGGAGAAACCCATGTAGACATGGGAAGAATGTGCAAGCCACACTGAAATAGGGAATTTATCTTTTCTCATCAATGTCATAATGAAGTGACATTGAACAAAACAATGTTATTAAAATACCTGACATATGTACATTCTCATCTAGAACACCCAAAGTCCAGGTGTAAATGCTGTGCCCCAATGAGATAAGGGTTACCAGTGCATTCTCCAGATAAGGGATTACCAGTGTTTGAATTAGGAGTGAACAAACCTGAGATTTCAGGGACATTTGCAAGAAAAGTCCCATGTCCCATCTTCCACAACAAGTGGATCATGGGTGCAATTTTATGATTTCTGTCGTAAGTCATTCCCTGATGGAGCATAGCAGTGAGGTGGGAGGAATTTTCTCCACCCACTTCTAGAAAAAGAAGAGGGAAATGTCAGGGTAGCAAGCACAGCTTCCCAGCAGAGATTAGAATGTCTCAGCATCTAAGGTCAGAATAATATGTTTCTGATAATGACCCATGATAATTAGAGACCATCTTCCCTTGGGGTAGTTCTATGAATTGTCCAGAACATCGGGGAGAGGGGTGATGACAATGTTTAAGTATAGATTCCTTCTTTGAATTGAAAAAACACCCTTCATGCCTTGGACATATCTGAGGAGGAGAACTAAAGAGAAAAACTGTGTCTTCTGACCATCAGTGGGATTGAGACTTGGATCTTTTAAAACAAAGAAAGAAAGGAAATATTATGTGGTTTTGCACCAGAAGCTGGTGAAAATGCCCCAAACTATTTACACCTACAATTTTGCTTGAATCAAACCATGGTTAAAGGTGTAACAGCCACCACTGACTCTTATGTTTTTAAAATTTTTAAATTTGTATTTTTAAGTTCTGGGGTACATAGGCAGCGTGTGCAGATTTGTTGCATAAGTTAATGTGTGCTGTGGTGGTTTGCTGCACCTATCAACCCATCACCTAGGTATTAAGCCCAGCATGCATTAGCTATTTTTCCTAATGCTCTCTTCCCCCATCACACCACCCTCTGATAGGCCCCAGTGTGTGTTGTTCCTCTCTCTGTGACCACGTGCTCTCATTGTTCAGCTCCTGCTTGTAAGTGAGAACACGTGGTGTTTGGTTTTCTGTTCCTGCATTAGTTTGCTGAGGAATATGGCTTCCAGCTCCATCCGTGTCCTTGTAAAGCACACAATCTTATTCCTTTATATGGCTCTATAGTATTTCATGATGTATATGTGCCACATTTTCTTTATTCAGCCTATCATTGATGGGCATTTGGGCTGATTCCATGTCTTTGCTATTGTGAATAGTGCTGCAACGAACATACGAGTGCATGTATCTTTGTAATAGAATGATTTATCTATATTCCTTTGGGTATATACCCAGTAGTGGGATTGCTGGGTCAAATGGTATTTCTGGTTCTAGGTCTTTGAGGAATCACCACATCATCTTCCACAATGGTTGAATCAATTTACATTCCCACCAACAGTGTAAAAGTGTTCATATTTCTCCATAACCTCACCAGCATCTGTTGTTTCTTGACTTTTTAATAATCACCATTCTGACTGGTGTGAGATGCTATCTCATTGTGGTTTTGATTTGCATTTCTCTAATGATTCTAAGCACAAAATGATTCTAAGCTGCTCCTGGAGTCATCATAATATGATGATTGCAGGTAATCAGGTGCCTTTTTACCAATACGGACAGCCACTGTCAGGGGTGGAGTTAGAGCTGTGTTAATCCCCTTACTTTCAGATTCCATTTTCATTCTTAGCTTTGTTTTTGTTAAATTGATTGGTTTAACACATCCTGTACTCTATGTGCATTATCTGCAAAGCAAAGATTACCTAAAGGAATTACAAGTTGTTTAGGAACAGCACCTGTAAGATGAACCCCTCTTTGTCTTACAGATATTGTCTTAGCGTAATCAGAGTCACCTTGTACTTGAACATGTCAGATGAACCATTCATTTAGATCAGATGTTGGTGAGCAGTAGAATGCTAACTAAGAAGGGTACCCCTTTATGTTTGAGAAAGAAAACCCTCAAGCTTCAGGTCTAGGAATGTAGATTTTTGTTTCCTTAGAGTGATCACTTAGCAACTGCAAATTGAATTTTGCATGATTCTATGTGAAATAATTTATAATTTAGAAAATGTGTTATTTTCTTTTAGTTGTAATTGATCCAGGCATTTGAAAACATTTTAAAACATTTAAATGAAAAAAGGTGTTTTATTGGCAACACATTAAAATACTTGATATTTGAAAATGCATTTATTTGGATTCACTTAATCAAATGGATTTAATTTCAATAAAGGACATGCATGTGTCCATTTTTGAAGTCTCAGTTTCTACTTCTCAATTTGTATGACTTATTCCAAATTATGTTAAGGTATTCTTTTTAATCAGGCACACATTGAATTAAAAACAATTTTTTGAAGTCAGTTAATGATATGAAATGCACACAAATAAAGCCATCAGAGAACAATTATGTTAACTGTTTCCCATGCACCCTGTTTGTGAGGAAGGATTTCCACCCAAGAGTCATGGAGATGGACAAACACGTGATACCCAACACTGGACAGAGAAGCTCACAGCAGTTATTAGTCACATCTACTCATGGCCCCAGAGAGGAGGACCTTGTGGAGGTTACAATTGAGAATGCAGTGAATAAGCAGGGGTTGTGAGAGAGCATGTCTTGCAGAATCAAGAGCGTGGGGTGGCCCTTTTATCCGTGGGAGGATATAATTGGCTTGTTTGAATCATTCTATAGCCTGGCAGGGAACAGAAACCAACTCCTCAGTTATAAGCAGAAAGTGTGCCTGGTCCCTTTGAATGAGAAGGTTATCTGGTCAAGGAATCTTATTCAAGGAAACGAAGGGAGGAGAAAACCTTGTGGTAAGGTTATCTCATGAGATGTCAAGGCAACTTGTCATTCTGAGTCTTGATTTTATGTCTTACACCCCAAAAGTAGAGATTTCAACAGCTATGCCTTCTCTACTCTTGACATTTTTTCTTCCATGATAAATGACAGCTACTTTTTCAGAATATTCAAAGCCTATTTCTTTGTATATATTCCTTACCAAAATTCCATTCTTACAGATCTTTTATGTTAGGAATTTTTATTAAGTAATTTTAAGAATGAGATACCTTATCTCTTAAAAAATCAGAAAACCTAAACCTACGTATGATCTTGTGCCTGCTTCTATGTACATGCTGGTTAAATGACAGGGGGACTGGCAACCCGGGTACCTCCTTAGAAAGCTCTGAAATTCCACAAGACAGCGCCATTATTATTGTTGCTATTTAACAATATCTATTATTTCTAACCATACCATACTAGAGATATGTTATATCAATTTATCAGGTGATAAAATGAAATTCCAAAGAGGTTAATTAACTTTTCTGAGGCTACAGTGCTGGTAAGAGTTGTATCCAGGACATTCCACATTATAATTGCAGTTATTAGGATACACTGTATTGCTTACACCTTGTCTCCTTCACTTACAGGATGTTTTCCGATGACAGAGAACATATCATATTTATCTTTTACATCTATTGTGGTAGCTTCATAGTTGGAGCAAAATAAAGATCTGATGAAAGAAAATCATATTTTGCTGTAAAAAGACTGAAAATGGGAGCCTTTTATGGAGGAGTAAAGAAAAAATGATTCACTAAATTATGGAATGGTGAAGCTAAGGCAATCTCTTTCAGCTGGATAGATGCCTTACCTAAACCCTATTTCTTATATACATATGTTGGAGGGTTGGTGGTGTTCAATGGTTTCATCTCTATCCTACCATCTCATGAGTCTTAACAGTTGTGGTCTCGAGGAGTTAGATCGAAATAGAAAGAAAGTAACATATTTACAAATGGTAAGTTTGTATTCAAGTTTGTAACAGGACCTCCTATGGCCCTAAGTGAGCCTAGACTTTGGAACACATCTGTGGAGAGACTTGGATCCATCCACAGTCAGACACTCAGTCACTACAGGACAGACTGTCACCTGCTTCACAACTTGGTCACCAGCAGACTAAGCATCAGGGAGCATAAGCCAGGGCTGCCCTGTCTTTCCAATGCCCTGAAGCTTGTAGTGGTGCAGGGAAGCTGCAAAGTTTTGATGAGAATTACCTCATTATATCCTCTCAACAGCCCTCTGAGAAAGGGACCATTCTTTTTGTCAGTTTACATGCCGGATGGTCACATATGGATTTGGTGGCCAAACCAAGAAAGACTTGAACGCTTGCCTTCCTGCAACAGCCTCCATAAGGAACCTGATAAGAACTATATTGATACTCATTGTCTGTCTTCTAAGATGGGATGAAGAATGCAGCATCAGCTGATAATGCCCTTCTCCAGACTATAAAACCTGAGGGGCGAGACTGCATCCTCTCTCACCTTGCCTTGTCTCCACTTCCCAAGGCCACAGCACATGAAGATTCCCAAAGCTGGGTTGCTGAAGGCTCATCCCCTAGAAAACATCTGCCAGCTATGCCTCCCCCACCTGACATTTTAATTGGGACAAATTTTGGAACATTCAGAAAGATTATTGAAGAGGTTTCAAATGTGTAACAGAAGAGCCTGTAATAATAGCCTTTCCATACGGCAGGGAAATGAGCAAGCAGGGTGGTCTTCCCACATACGATAATTCAGAGCCCCCCACCTTCCCTCAACACTTTGCATTTTAACATAAATGACAGACTTCAGCTTCCAAATTAGACTTTAAAAAACATAGCCTGCTCTAGAGATGAGGAGGTCCAGATTTTCTCACTAGTAGAAACTTTCCATTCTAAGTTTTCACTGCTTGTGCTATTTCATGTTTGAGGTCATAGTTTATTTCATTATTGAAAGGTGCATGATGCTCACAGTAACAGTCTGTTTGCATAGGTATGCCAAGAAAGGGAAGTAACAAATGGAGTCTCCTTTTTAGACCACAGAGCAGAGGGGGAAATAACAATGAGCTGGAATTATGAAATATCTTCTTCCTTCGGAACTTAAGCAAAAGGCAAATTCATCCCTACCTACCCCAGAAAAAAAATAAGACAGTGACTTTAAACTCTCCCCAAATTAAGACTGTCATCTTTCCTGGAGGCTAGTCCTGGAGGCTAGAACATCTTTTTTTTTTTTTTTTTTTTAAGAGTGAGATAAAATTTCAGAACTTCCAGGGACAGAAACAGGTCAGTTTTGCATCTGGAAAATGCAGTGCCCTTCAGTGGTTCAGTGGGTAGGCGTCCTTTCCTCTCCTACCTTGCCAACACCACCCTAGCTGACAGCTTCCTGCCAAAACTTAGATTCTCCAGTCATGCAAAGATCCCTGAGTTTCAGAGACACTACTTCCTCAGAGACTGCTGACTGGATGAGGGAACGTTATACCTGAAATGTGATGTCAAACTCCCCACCGGTCCCAGCTGGTGTCTGTTTCAACAAGCAAACAGTGGTTCTGATTCTTTTCATTGCTTTCTTGGGTTATAATTGCGACCCATGCTGATATCCACTTAGATCTCCTCTGCACCTTGTTTGCGATCTGTCTCTAAAGTACCTCTAACCTATCCATGGGACATATATCTCAAAGAAGGTAAACATACAGAATTTAATTATTGAAGACAAAAAATGTGCACTGCTGTTAAAAGGGAGGTGATGGATAGTTTCTTCAGGGCATTTATTAATCGAAATAATGTGCACTCTACTTTTACAAAAGGGACGCAAGGGCTATGCCCACCTTACATAGACATAATGGGTCTAGGCATTATGTCTCATCTATTCTGGTAAAAAATAAAAAATAAAAAAACATCATATGTGAGTTATACCTGGTTGCATTTGGGAATTTTCGAAGGGTGCTCATAATAAGAGGGAATTATTTTTAAAACAAATATCCTCACATAATGACTTAAACAGTTTACCTCTCCTCAGAGATGAAAATATTATCTACAAATTTCAGTAGACTCTTTCTAAGACAGTGATTGTCCTCATTTGTTTCACGCTGGACGGGAGCCAGCACAAAATCAAGAGAGACTCTCAATTCCTCCCCTGAATGCACTGAAAGCCTCTGTCAGTTGTTATCATCATTTATCAGTTTCTACTTTGAAATGTGCTCAGGAACCTCTGAGGACACCTATATATTAAAAACCTATTTTTACAAAGCCCTCAGTTCTCATTCCCATTTTAAACACAAAATTGAAATTGATTTGTATAGCCAGGAGGCAGGTAGAAACAGAAAACAACAATGTGTTGGTGGTGGCGAACTTATAAAGGAAACCAGCATGTTGCCGGGGAATGTGACATAGTCTACTACATGCAGCTGGCTGTCATACAGTTTGAGCATACAGTTCTCGATGTGCATTTTTACAGTGCAGAACATTAAGCTCTGTGAATTGGTGGGTTTGGAGGGCAGCTAGAAGGGGAGCTAGATGAGTCAGATGGGTCCCTGCAATGGGTCACATGGGTCCAGGCACAGTTTCCAGCCACTACAGACCAGAGACTAAATACAGAAGTCTTCATTTCTTAAGGGATTTATAAGTAAGATCCTTGATTGCTGGGACTGACTTTTCTTTCCTTGGATATGGTTAGGCTTTGTGTCCCCACCCAAATCTCATCTTGAATTGTAATCCCCATAATCCCCACACATCAAGGAAGAGACCAGGTGGAGGAAACTAAATGATGGGGGCAGTTTCCCCCATGCTATTCTCATGATAGTAAGTTCTCACAGGATCTGATGGTTTTATAAGGGGGTCTTCCCCCTTTGTTTGATAATTCTTTTCCTGCTACCTTGTAAACAAGATTCCTTGCTTTCCCTTCCCCTTCTGTCATAATTTTAAGTTTCCTGAGGCCTCCCCCAGCCATGCTGAACTGTGAGTTGATTAAACCTCTTCCCTTTGTAAATTACCCAGTCTTGGGCAGTTCTTTATAGCAGTATGAAAACAGAGTAATACATTTGGGATCTGTATTATAAATTCTCAAGATAGGGTGGAGGAAGAAGTCGTAACTAACTCTATTGTCTTCCTTGCTGATTGCTGGAGGGAAGGGTTGGTGTTTATATTTACAGCCGTTATATCCTTAGTGACAAGCACTATGACTTCTCAATAAATATTTGTTAGATAGATACTATGTTCTCCACTTTATTGATGAGGAAACTGAGACTCAGAAAATTGAGCATCTTATCAAAATTATAAAGGTAGTAATTGAGAGAACCAGAGTAGCAACCTTTTGATACCTGAGTCCAAAGCCTGTGTCCTTTATACAATATCACACCATTGCAATCCTAACAAATTAATCTGGTGTTTTTTGACATGAATCAAATAGTTTAAAATGTATTTATATAAGTGGGGGATAATGTATATGTGACCATTTAAACATAATCATACATGTAAAGCAAGCATGGCTTTCAGCAAGGTGGATACCTCGTTATTCACCTGCCAGGAGCAAGGATGCATTTTCTCCAGCAATGAGAGAAGCTCCTTCAAAGAGTTTACATGGACTGCCCACTGGGTTTTTCTTCTAGGCACTAGAGAGTGCTTTTAATTCCCAGTAGTGTGGCATTTTTATTTTTTAAATGTGACATGGCATTATACCTGTTACAAAAGATAAAGAAGAAAATATACAAATGGTTTTGCTTCCCCCAAGAGCCTGTTTTAGCCATGGGGATTTGCTAATTTCATTTCTAGCCCCTCAATAGAACATTGTATAAGACACTGTCAGTATTAAACTGCCTCAAAAGAAATAAACTTATATACTAGGTGGGAAGAAAATTCACGTTATTTTTACTATTGAATTCAGTTTTTTTGTCTATGTACTATTATCTATTATCTTATTATGTGTATGTATATATATGTATGCATACACTCTCTCTATATCTACATACACACACACACACACACACACACACACACACACACTAAATTGATGTAGTTATTGTGATGAAAAGTGGCTACTGTTCATGCAAGTGGCTACTAAAGTATAGATATGTCAGTAACCTCCCTTAAAAGTGGCCTCTGGGTTTCCCATGTATGAGATCTGTAAAGAGCCAGTCATTTGTCCCATAACAATGTTTCAATTAATGACAGACCACATATAAGATGGTGGTCCCCTAAGATTATAATACCATATTTCTACTGTACCTTTTCTATGTTTAGAAATGTTTAGGTACACAAAACTTGCCATTGTGTTATAATTGCCTGCAGTGTTCAGCACGTTAATGTTCTGTACAGGTTGGTAGTCTAGGAGCAATAGTCCATGCCCTACATTCCATGTGTGTAGTAGTCTACACCATCTATGTTTGTGGGAGTATACTCTATGATGTTCACACAATGACTGTGTTTGGCCGTTCTTGCATTGCTACAAATAAATACCTGAGAGTGGATAATTTATAAAGAGTAGAGGTTTAATTGGCTCATGATTCTGCAGGCTATACTAGCATAGCACCAACATGTATTTGGCTTCTGGTGAGGGGCTCAAGAACCTTACAATTATGGTGGATGAAGAAGGGGGAAGCAGGTGCATCATGGTGTGAGCAAGAGTGAGAGAAACAGGGAGGGGCCACATACTTTTAAATATTAGATCTTATAAGAACTCACTGTGGCGAGGGCAGCACCAAGCCATGAGGGGATTTGCCAACATGACCTACACACCTCCCACCAGGCCCCATCTCCAACAATGAGGATTATATCTCAACAGGAGATTTGGATGGTACAAATATCAAAACCATATCAGTGACAAAATCACCTGAGGACATATCTCTCAGAATGTATATCCCTGTTGTTAAATGATGCATTACCATACATCACACACACACACACACACACACACACACTAAATTGATATGCTATTGTGATGAAAAGTGGCTACTGTACATGAAAGTGCAAATATGTCAGTAACCTTCCTTAAAAGTGATCCCTGAGTTTCATGTATGAGGTCTCCAAGGAGCCTCACTGCTGGTTTCAAATTATTTGGCATTTTACAGAGCACTCTAGCAATATTGATGTAGTTATTTGATTGGCAGCCACACTCTGATACATCCTCCTACACCCTAGTTGACTGGTGTAGTAGAATGGTCTGTATCTCCAGTCTATTGCCATAGTAATGCTGTATAACAAGCAACTTTAGAATCTCAGGGCATACAAAAATGGACATTGTTTTCTCAGTTTTTCTGGGGTCAGCTGAGTTTGATCAGGAGGCTCTGTCGATTTGGACTGGGCTTACTTAGATGCTCAGGGTCCACAGAGCTAAGGCTGCCCTTTGCTGAGGCGACTGGCCTGACTCAATCCTGCTTCTCATATTAGTCATCCTTCATCAGGCTACTCCCAGCATGCCTTCATGCAATGAAAAAATGGTAAATCCCTGTAGTTCAAGCACCTTTGACTTGGCTATCATCAGATCCACCCACATCCTACTGGGCTAAGCTGGTTACTTGCTCTAGCTCATGGGTCAGAAATTTTACCCTGCAAAGATTCCTCCATTTAAATAATTAAATGAATTCACCAGAATCTACAGAGCACATTCACTTGAGGCTTTTCTTTAAAAGCAAAGTACCTGGTGAAGCTAGAGAAAGAGAGTTCAGGAAAGCATCAGGAATCAGAGAGACACCCCAAATATATCCAATGTGTCATGGGTGGGACCTCTATTCTGCAAGCCCCCAAGTTATACCAGTGTTGCTGGTCCAAAGAGTTTTGAGCTGCAAGGTAACTTATGTATCGCTGCAATAGAAATGTCAGTTTCAAAGATACCTGAGCTATGTGATGAAAACCCAAATCAGGGACTTAGGGGAAAGTAAGAAAAATCAATACTGTATGACTATTATTAGATTGACAATGTTTCTTCAATACTTGGGAACTTAGTCTCCTTCAAGAAATTTGTGAAATCTCTGCAAACTTCTCTCCCCTTTCAAAATGTATGCACTCGCATTCACACAAACATATAATTTTGAATACAATTAAAAAATTTCTGATGTCTTAATGACAACCCATAGACTCCTCAAGGAATTTATGCATCCTAGATTAAGAACAGCTGATAGGAATTATAGTTTTGATAACTGCAATATGGCAGGCATCATCAAGTAGGTTAGGAGTTCTGGAAAGTTAATTTTTGGCAGTTTTTAAGCTATAATAAAGACACATGTCTTTCCTCCTCCTTCTTCAAATGCTGCAAGCCACACCATAAGATCTTGATAAAATTACTTATACCATCAAAGCATGGGGTTTATTTGCTTTTTCTCACAGAAGCGTGAGAATCCGTCTTATTCATGGACACATTTACCCTGCTGTTCTCTCCTTCTGCATCTCTTACAGGAGAAAGAATGGGTTTTCTTTTCACATTCCTTCTTATTTCTAAGGAAAACAAAATGTACTTCTTTCTCACCTCACAAAGTGAGCTCCAAATCAATTATGATGATCTGCCCAACCCTTCAGCATCTGTGCTTAGTTACACAACACCCACTGTGCTAGCGTTGCGCCTCCTCTGCCTTGATTTCTCACATCTTAATAAAACCACTCAATTCTCTTTTGTTCATCCCACACGCTGTCCCACAGTGAACTATATCCTTGGTGTTCTGCAATGGTCCGCAGAAATAGAATAAAACTGTTGATGTCTGGGGTAAGAGACAAAGGATTTCTATTGTTCTTTGTCATGACCAACAAGACAGTGCCAGCTTTCAGGAAAGAAGTGTAAGATTCAGGAATTAGACTTCTTATAAAGTAGACTTTGCTATTATAATGTTGGGATAAAGCCATTGGCTTGATTTGCCTTAGAATTTCTAAATTATCGTTGGTGACAATGCTCTATTCTACAGTTCTGCTGCTGAGCTACCCTGATTGATAGATATTAGCCTTTTATCTACTGAGGCAGTCAGCACCCCAATATGTTAGTGATCAGTATCCTAGAGCTCCCTATTCCAACTTCTCTTCAATGCCTTTTTGGTTTCTAATTTTTGGCTTTTTGTCCTAGTCAAGACCTTGCTCCTGCTTTGAGAGCATTTCTTTTCACATGCATTCTGTCCCCCTCTGCTTGAACGCTGCTTTTCTTATTGAGGAACTGGACAAAATTAATTTTAACTCAGATAAACACAATATACCCAGGACATGCTGAATTTTGTTAACCTTCCAAAGACCACAGGCATTTGTTCCAAACAGATATAGGTCATATATCAATTTGGCGGCCTGTTTACAATGTGCATTTGAACTTAACCTTGTTGGGCTCACTGTTCTCATCTGTGAAGTGTCACTTATTAGCTCTGACTTGGAGCACATTATTTAACTTCCGTGAGTCTCAGTTGCTTCATGTGTAAAATGGGGGTACTAATAGTAACAGTGGTGCCAATTTTGTAGATTTAGTGAGAGGATTGGATGAATTAATACATGGAAAACACTTAGCATGCTGCCTTGGATGATAAATGCTCAACACATGTGCTACAATTATTATTAAGCACAGACATGGTGTTTATGCCTAATGTGCCTCAAAGCCAACCAGAGATCAGGTAACAGTGAATAAACAATCTTTTAAGAAATGACTTATATGTAAAGAAGGGGAAAATAAATACAGTATATTCCAGGGTCCTAGAAAATTTAGCCTATTGAGGGTAATTTGGTCTGTGCTCAAATTTTCAATTCAGCACATGAGACTCCGGGATGCAGAGGCTCCCTTCCCAGGGCTCATTCACGTTTTACATCATCTTAATATCCCACCAGCAGGAAGACATTTATTATTAAGTCTGTAGACTTCTAGGATCTAGGTCTAACAAGGGAGGCCAAGCCTCTCTATTGTTTTTCGGAACTGATGCTTTATTTGATAATAGATTGCATTTGGAGAGTGCAGGGAAGGGGGGTGACTTCAAGAGCATCTGTAAGATTCTGCTTTTACCTACTTGAATATCTGGTGGTTCCATTTCGTGGGATGAGAACACTGTAGGAGCGGATTCAGGGAGGGGAGCCAGGACTTGGGCATGGGGAGGAACTGCCCATGAATGGCAGTAGAAAAACATCTTCCATCTCAAAAGGAGAAGCTAAGCAAACAGGTTAAATTCATGTCAGTGTGAACAGCAGCAATTCAAGCTCAACAATTTGAATGATTGGGTTCTTGGCACGAATTGAAGGTAGTACCATATGAGATGTACTATCGACCTCATGAAACTAAAGGTGATATAATGTGCCATAGCTAAGAGTATGTGCATGGATATTGTGTAGGGTGAAATAAGATGATTAAAAAGTTTGAGAATAAGAAATGTTTGTCCTAATTAGTGAGTTCAGAGGCAAAGTTAGAGTATGATCATGGGAGCAGCTGGCATAAGCAGAGTGGAGTCAATGGAAATCAAGACCTGAAAAGGCAGAGCTACATCTGAGTGAATAAACTACCTAGATAATGGTGACAGTCACTGTCAGAGGTCCACACTGGTACCCACCTCTAGTGGATTAGATAGAGAGTCTCCAGCTGCTATGCTCCCCTCACTTGCAGGGTATACTATAGCATCTTCAGGTAGCAGTATTCTATGGTGAGAGCCTTCCAGGTATAGCTGGCCCCCCCTGCCTCATCCCTATTCCTAGTAAAAATAGTCTCCCCTTCTCTTTGCTGAGAAGGCTGCCTGGCTCTACATGCCTGTTTGATATATCAATAAAATATGTTCCTTGCAGTTTGTCTTCTGACCTCTTTGCTTCAAGTTTCTCCTCTTAAATTGGTCCTTTCAAAAGAAGGCAGAGACATTACTTAGATTAGTTGTTTTTGTGGTTCTTGGGTCCCAGAGATCAGAGAGGAATTGGTAACCTCAGTGCTGGAAGGAGCCTGTGGGAGAGTACAAGTTGAAAGTGGCAATGGTGGCTCTAAAGGAGAGTCTCATCCTCCACAGTGAGGGGAACATAGTGACACTGGCAGCGGCGTTGGAGGTGGCATGAGAAGAGACTAGGACTCTGATCCTGGCCTTGCCGCTCTTCGTATATGTGACCTCAGGGTGAAAACAAAATCATTACATACCTCTAAATGTCAGTTTCATCAGTGTAAGGCACATTGCTTCTAAGGACCTTTTGACTTTAAAGTTCCTTCTTTTGAGACATGCACTGTAGTGAAAAGAACATCAGGTATAGAATCTGCCTTCAAAAATCTGGGTTCACATCTCATCATCACCATTAATAACTCTGAGATTTTCAGTAAGATCTTAAAAAATTCTGCACATCTCCTCATCTGTACAGTGGATCTAACATGTATTTCGTAGTTATCTTGATAATTGAATCAGTTAAAGTAAGGACCAAGTAACTTTTGAGATCCACAGACAGTGCTTGGTTATAGTTGGCTGACTTTCCTTGTGCTGCTCATGGCTCCATGTGATGGACTAAGCAGGGCGACCCGCACTTCATTTCATGGGTGTCCTTGTTTATGCGTGGCCTATTCACATGTGGACCTACAGAAGGAGGGTATTAACAAGATGTAAATTAATGTAAGTACAACATAGCTGCAATCCCTCTATCTCAAAATATTTCCACCAATTTCCTGCATAAATGGTTGCAATCCCCCTCATCATAGATAGTTTCCTGAGGCCTGCAAGAATTATCTTAAAATATCCTAAAGTAGGGGAATATGTTGAGCTAGACTTTCATTCATGACTGTCAAGGGGATTTTGTAAAAGCAGCAGAAATGGGAAACCTGAGTCTATGTCTCAGGGGCTGACCTGGATGCTGAGTGGAAACAGCCCTTGGCAGAGGAGTTGCTATTAGGTTCCCAACTCTACAGCTGAGGAGGTGGGGAATCGGATATTCTGCATTCCGTAAACCTTAGAATTGGATAATAAGACCTGAAAAGACTCTAATTTTGACATTCTGTGCCACAGTGTACTCTGGGTCTCTTCAGGAAAACTGAGCAGGTCAGCAATAGGAGATGGTGTCTCTTAGCAGGAGGTAGCCTGAAGGAGGGCAGGGACATAAACTAGCTAAGCCATAAACAGCATGAGTGGCTCAGCATCACTCATGGTGTGCAAGATTACTCTATTAGACAAGAGAGAAAGACTGCTGTCAGGTAATAAAGCAAAAGGGCTTTGAAACAGAAGAGGAGAGAAGGAGAAAGACACACAGTCTGGCAGCAGTGAGTTGGTTTTCTTTCCTTGAATATACTGGTTTTCTGAAAATTAACCAGGGGCCAACCTCTGCAGTCTGCACTGATACATGTTGAGGAAGTCATCAGAGAAAATAATTTTGGATGACAGTGGATCCTCTGAGAGCCTTGGAGGTTTATCCACATAGCACCACACATAGTAGAGTTATTGTGTGCAGTGTCTCTCAGGGTTTGTCTCCTGGCCCTGTAATTCAGTTAATCCAGGATTTCACCTGCATCACCTCACCAGTATTTCACAACAGTAATGTGATCCAATGGAAAGAAGGGAAGAACAGAAGGAGAGAAAAGGCCCTCATCCCCTCACTTGACAGTGACCTCTTTGCCTGTGGCCTTAGTTCTAAGTGTCCTTCATTCTTTCTGGGCAAGAAGAAGGCTCTGTTTGAGTTGGGTCAAACTTGATGCTATGAATATCTAAGGAGTGGTGTATATGCTGAGGGGGATAGAAAGGTACAAAATTTAAATATCAGTGCCTCAAAACCCTGAGCCCATTCCATGGCATCAGATGTGGGAAGCATCATTGTTTCAGAACATTTTATTTTTGGAGATGGAGTCTTGCTTTGTTGCCCAGGCTGGTGTGCAATGGTACAATCTCAGCTTACTGAAACCTCTGCCTCCTGAGTTCAAGCGATCCTCCCTCCTCAGCCTCCCAAGTAGCTGGGATTGTAATAGTGTACCACCACGCCTAGATATTTTTTGTATTTTTAGTAGAGATGGGGTTTTGCCATGTTGGCCAGGCTGGTCTTCAACTCCTGGCCTCAAGTGATCCACTAGCCTCAGCCTCCCAAAATGCTAGGATTACAGGCATGAGCCACCATGCCCAGCCTCTAATAACTTTCCATAAACAAATTAATTGCAGTCATCCCTCAGTATCCATGGGGGATTGGATGAAGGACCTCCACAGATACCAAGATCCATGATTGCTAAAGTCAGGGATATAAAATGGAATAATATTTGCATATAACTCACACACTTCCTCTGCTACACTTTAAAGCATCTCTAGATTGTTGTTGTTGTTGTTGTTTTTAATTATTTTTTATTACATTTTAGGTTTTGGGGTACATGTGAAGAACATGCAAGATTGTTGCATAGGTACACACATGGCAGTGTGATTTGCTGCCTTCCTCCCCATCACCTATATCTGGCATTTCTCCCCATGCTGTCTCTCCCTAACTCCCCAACCCCTGCTGTCCCTCTCCTATTTCCCCCCAGCAGACCCCAGTGTGTGACACTCCCCCTCCCTGTGTCCATGTGTTCTCATTGCTCAAACCCACCTATAAGTGAGAACATGTGGTGTTTGATTTTCTGTTCTCGTGTCAGTTTGCTGAGAATGATGGTTTCCAGGTTTATCCATGTCCCTACAAAGGATACGAACTCATTGTTTTTGATGGCTGCATAATATTCCATGGTGTATATATGCCACGTTTTCCCTGTCCACTCTATCATCGATGGGCATTTGGGTTGGTTCCAGGTCTTTGCTATTGTGAACAGTGCCGCAATGAACATTCGTGTGCATGTGTCCTTATAGTAGAACGATTTATATTCCTTTGGATATATACCCAGTAATGGGTCAAATGGAATTTCTATTTCCAGGTCCTTGAGGAATCGCCACACTGTCTTCCACAATGGCTGAACTAATTTACACTCCCACCAACAGTGTAAAAGTGTTCCTATTTCTCCACATCCTCTCCAGCATCTGTTGTCTCTAGATTTTTTAATGATTGCCATTCTAACTGGCATGAGATGGTATCTCAATGTAGTTTTGATTTGCATTTCTCTAATGACCAGTGATGATAAGCATTTTTTCATGTGTTTGTTGGCCTCATATATGTCTTCTTTTGTAAAGTGTCTGTTCATATCCTTCACCCACTTTTGAATGGGCTTGTTTGTTTTTTTCTTGTAAATCTGTTTTAGTTCTTTGTAGATTCTGGATATCAGCCCTTTGCCAGATGGGTAGACTGCAAAAATTTTTTCCCATTCTGTTGATTACCGATGCACTCTAATGACTGTTTCTTTTGCCGTGCAAAAGCTGTGGAGTTTGATTAGGTCCCATTTGTCTATTTTGGCTTTTGTGAGCTAAAGAACATGTTCTAACCCAATGCAAAGAAACTAAGAACGTTGAAAAAAGATTTCACAAAATGCTAACGAGAATAAACAACTTAGGAATATAAGTGAATTGATGGAGCTGAAAAACACAACACGAGAACTTTGCAAAGCATACACAAGTTTCAACAGCCGAATTGACCAAGCAGAAGAAAGGATATCAGAAGTCGAAGATCAACTCAATGAAATGAAACGAGAAGGCAAGATTAGAGAAAAAAGGGTAAAAATGAATGAACAAAATCTCCAAGAAATATGGGACTATGTGAAAAGACCTAATCTACGTTTGATAGGTGTACCTGAATGTGACGGAGAGAATGAATCCAAGCTGGAAAATACTCTTCAGGATATTATCCAGGAAAACTTCCCCAACCTAGCAAGGCAGGCCAATATTCAAGTCCAGAAAATACAGAGAACACCAAAAAGATATTCCTCAAGAAGAGCGACCCCAAGGCACATAATCATCAGATTCACCAGGGTTGAAATGAAGGAGAAAATGCTAAGGGCAGCCAGAGAGAAAGGTCAGGTTACCCACAAAGGGAAACCCATTAGACTCACAACAGATCTCTCAGCAGAAACCCTACAAGCCTTAAGAGAGTGGGGGCCAATATTCAACATCCTTAAAGAAAAGAACTTTCAACCCAGAATTCATATCCAGCCAAACTAAGCTCCGTAAGTGAAGGAAAAATAAAATCCTTTGTGAACAAACAAGTTCTCAGAGATTTCATCACCACCAGGCCTGCTTTACAAGAGCTCCTGAAAGAGGCACTAAACACAGAAAGGAACAACCAGTACCAGCCACTCCAAAAACATACCAAATGGTAAAGAGCATCAACACAATGAAGAAACTGCATCAACTAATGGGCAAAACAGCCAGCTAGCATCAAAATGGCAAGATCAAATTCACACATAACAATATTAACCCTAAATGTAAATGGGCTAAATGCCCCAATCAAAAGACACAGACTGGCAAATTGGATAAAAAGCCAAAACCCATCGGTGTGCTGTATCCAGGAAACCCATCTCACATGCAAGGATACACAAAGGCTCAAAATAAAGGGATGGAGGAAGTTTTACCAAGCAAATGGAGAACAAAAAAAAGCAGGAGTTGCAAGTCTCATCTCTGATAAAATAGACTTTAAACCAACAAAGATCAAAAGAGACAAAGAAGGACATTACATAATGGTAAAAGGATCAATGCAACAAGAAGAGCTAATGATCCTAAATATATATGCACCCAATACAGGAGCATCTAGATTGTTTTTAATACCCCCAAAATGTAAATGATATGTAAGTAGTACTTATACTGTATTGTTTAGGGAATAGTGACAATAAAAAATTTGTACATGTTCAGTACAGATGTAACCATCCATTTTTTAAAAAATATTTTTGATCTATGGCTGGTTGAATTTACAACAAGAAACCCACAGACATGGAAGACCCGCTGTACATCCAAAATTATCCTGAATTACTTGGACCTTTCATATGGTTTGGCTCTGTGTCCCCCACCCAAATCTCATCTTGTATTGTACTCCCATAATTCCCATGTGTTGTGAGAGGAACCCTATGGGAGATAACTGAATCATGGCAGCAGTTTCCCCATACTATTTTCATGGTAGTGAGTAAGTCTCACAAGATCTGATGGTTTTATCAGGAGTTTCTGCTTTTGCATCTTCCTGATTCTCTCTTTGCCTGCTGCCATCCATGTAAGATGTGACTTGCTCCTCCTTGCCTTCTGCCATGATTGTGAGGCTTCCCCAGCCACACAGAACTGTAAGTCCAATTCAACCTCTCTCTTTTGTAAATTGCCCATAAATGAACTAATATTAGTCCATTTTTGTGCTGCTGATAAAGACATACCTGAGACTGGGAAGAAAACGAGGTTCAATTGGACTTACAGTTCCACATGATTGGGAAGGCCTCAGAATCATGGTGGGAGGTAAAAGGTACTTCTTACATGGCAACAGCAAGAGAAAATGAGGAGGAAGCAAAAGTGGAAACCCCTGATAAACCCATCAGATCTTGTGATACTTATTCCCTATTACCAGAATAGCATGGGAAAGACCAGCCCCATGATTTAATTAATTCCCCCTGGAAGCCTCCCACAACACATGGGAATTCTGGGAGATACAATTCAGGTTGAGATTTGAATGGGGACACAGTCAAACCATATCATACAACCTCCCATATCTGAAGCTGAAAAAAGGACACTTAACCCGAAGGGACAACAGTGCAAACAAAGAGCTTCACTACAATTATTTAACTATTTCATTTCTCTCCTGGGAATCAGAAAATCCAGCTGCAAACCCTTTTTCCCCTCTTGGTCATGACCACTTGGAAAAGATACTTAACTTTTTCCTTCTCCCACTTCCAACCTATTATTGCTAGGAAATATGAATAGTACTTAGCTCAGAAGGATATTATAGTCAATAAGTTAAACAATCTATTTAAACAATTGGTAATACCATTTGGTTTGGGTTTTTATTTTTCTCTTTCTGGTAAATAATTATAATGAAAATTGTATGGATAATTGTTGCCTAGACTACTAATTAAGCTTGTGGTTATCATGAGTTACTCACTATTCATTCAGAAATGCTGGGAGAAAAAAAATCTTTCATACAAATTACCCAAGATTATAGCTCCTGAGGTCCAATTACCTAGGGAAATTTGAGGAAAAGAATACAGTCTTTGGACCAACTGCTGAGCCAGACAACCAACAGGCTCTGGCAGCAGAGATAAGATATTTGGAGCATTATCTCCAGAAATTCATCCACACACCAGTACACAAATTCATACTGGGTCAGCTGCCTTAAACAATGGATAGAAACAATTACAAAACAAAATTACAAAAGAAAGGGAGAGAAAAAGAAAAACAAAACAAAAACCTCCACAAAACCCCAAATTCCCATTCAAAACTAGATTGCAAAATAAGATCACAAAACACACAAAATCCAATGTTAACGCAGGCTGACATAGTAGTAACTGGATTACAAATGTATTTTAGTCAGATAAAATATGTTTGAGGTGTTCAAAAATATAGGTCATAACTTCCATTTTAAAAAAGAACACAAAATCAGGCAAAAATTAAATACAAAAGCAAAGACAAACAAAATTCAGGGGGATAAAGCCAGTGAAATAAAATATACAATAGAGAGGAAAGCAGTAGACTTCCAAAACACAGTTGGAGAGAAAAGTAGTTAATTTATAGATGTCACTGATAAAGTCATTCAAAACCTAACTGAGAGACAAGCAGATAGAAATTTAAAATACCACTAAATAATAAGGAAAGATAGTTTCAGAGGCTGAAACTGGCATGAAATACTGTCAGCAGAGAACAGAAGAGAAACAAGAGTTGAGGAGATCATGGTTAAAACATTTCCATAATTTAACATAGAAGAGGAGTTATACATAAGGAATGGTGGCCACAGAAATTGATAAATGATCAGCAAACAAATCTAGTTATGCATTAAGTATACAGACACATAAACTGTACACATTATGACCAAATAAGGTATATTCTAGCAATGCAATAGTAGTTTAACATTATAAAAATGCACTGACATAATTCACTATATTATATTTTAAATTATATATTCATTTTAGCAGATGTAGAAAAATAATTTGAGAAAATAAAATTCCCATCTATGATTTAAATAATAGACGTTGATGTTAGAAGAATTTTATTTGCAGTCAGAAAAACCCAAGGCTCACTATTACCATTTCTTGTCAATACCACTGAGAAGTCCAAGCCAATGAAATAAGAGGAATAAACTAATCAAAAAATGGAAAAACAATAGATTAAAAACTCTTTTACTTAAGGATGACATAATTGTCTCTGGAGAAAACAAAATAATTTAGAAACAATTACAATTAATAACAACATTAAGTAAGAGTCCTAGATAAAAAATTTATATCTCAGATATTCGATAGGCCAGTAAAACTCAAATAGAAAATGTAAAAAGTGAAAATTTAAAAGAAAAAAAAAGAAAAAAAAAAGAAAAAGAAAGCAAGAACAAAAGAAAGGGCAGCAAACTTCTACTTAATTATAATGTACACAGAAATCAACCTATCAAAATATATTTTAAAATCTATGAAAAAATGTTCCAAAGTTATTTGCAGGGCATTAAGTTCTGGGATAGAGAAAGCAATTAAGTTGTCATATTCACTGCTACTAATTTAATGCCAGGAATAGAGATGACAAAAATCCTACAATTTTCAGGAGGATCCCTAACAAAAATGTACCACCCCACACAAATTACAATGGTTTGATTCTACTGAGAAACAGTGATCTAAATAAATGGAAAAAATCCCACATCCATTAATGAAAATAATAAAGAAGACTCAATATCCTAAAGATGCAAATTTTCTCCAAGTTAATCTTATCTCAATCGAAAGAAGGGGGAAAAGCTCATCTTCCATGTTTTGTCATAGAAGTGATTTACTAAGACTTCCGGTTTCATTATTATTTTCTTACTTCTTATTTAACAGCTTGTATTAGTCTCTTCTTATGCTACTGTAAGGACATACCTGAGACCCAATAACTTATAAAGAAAAGAGATTTAATTGACTCATAGTTCTCCATGGCTGGGAAGGCCACATGAAACTTACAATTGTGGCAGAACTGGAAGCAAACACTTCTTTTTTCACATGGCAGCAGGAAAGAGAAGTGCCAAGCACAGGGGAAAAACCACTCATAAAACCATCAGATCTTGTGAGAAGTCACACACTATCATGAAAACAGGAGCATGGGGTAATCACCCACATGATTAAATTACTTCCCACCCCGTTCCTCTCAGGATGAGTGGGGGATTATGGGAACTACAAATCAAGATGAGCTTTGGGTGGGGATGCAGCTGAACCATATCATTCCATTCTTTGCCCCTCCCAAATCTCACATACTCACATTTCAAAACACAATAATGCCTTTCCAAAGGTCCCCCCAAATTCTTAACTCATTTGAGCATTAATCCAAAAGTCCAGGTCCAAAGTTTCATCTGAAGCAACCTGTAAAATCAAAAGAAAGTTGGTTACTTCCTAGATACTATGGGGGTATAGGCATTGGGTAAATGCATCCATTCCAATGGGAGAAATTGACCAAAACAAAGGGGATACAGGGCCCATGCAAGTTCAAAATCCAATAGGGCAGTCATTAAAATTTAAAGTTCCAAAATGATCTCCTTTGACTCCATGTCTCACATCCAAGTCATACTGATGTAAGAGGTGGGCTCCCAAGGCATTGGGCAACTCTGCCCCTTTGGCTTTGCAGGGTACAACTCCCCTCCTGGCTGCTTTCATGGGCTGGTATTGAGCACCTTTGGCTTCTTTAGGTGAACAGTGCAAGCTATCAGTGCATCTCCCATTCTGGGGTCTGAAGGACAGTGTCCCTCTTCTCACAGGTCCACTAGGCAGTGCTTTAGTGAAGACTCTGTGTGGGGGGCTCTCATCACACATTTCCCTTCTGTATTGTCCTAACAGAGGTTCTCAATGAAGGCTTTGTCCCTACAGTAAACTTCTGCCTGAACATCCAGGCATTTCCATACATCCTCTGAAATCTGGGTGGAGATTCTGAAACCTCAATTCATGACTTCTGTGTAACCACAGGCTCAACACCAAATGAAAGCTGCCAAAGCTTGGGGCTTGAATCCTCTGAAGTCACAGCCTGAGCTGTATGTTGGCCCCTTTTAGCCATGGCTGGAGTGGCTGGCACGTAGAGCACCGAGTTCATAGGCTGCACACAGCAGGGAGCCCCTGGGCCTGGCCCAGGAAACCATTTCTCCCTCCTAGGCCTCTGGGCCTGTGGTGGGAGGGGCTGCTCAGAAGGTCTCTGACATGCCCTGGAGACATTTTCTCCATTGTTTTGGTGATTAACATTAGGTTCTTTGTTATTTATGCAAATTTCTGCAGTAGGCTTCAATTTCTCCCCAGAAACTAGGTTTTTCTTTTCTATCACATTGCCAGGCTACAAACTTTTCAAACTTTTATGTTCTGCTTTCTTCTGAACATTTTGACACTGAGAATTTCTTCTGCCAGATACCCTAACTCATCTCTCTCAAGTTCAAAGATCCACAGATCTCTAGGGGCAGGGGCAAAATGCCACTAGTCTCTTTGCATAGCAAGAGTGACCTTTACTCCTGTTCCCAAGAAGTTGCTCATCTCCATCTGAGACCACCTCAGCCTGGACATCATTATCCATATCACTCTCAGCACTTTTTTCAAAGCCATTCAATAAGTCTCTAGGAATTTCCAAACTTTTCTACATTTTCCTGTCTTCTTCTGAGCCCTCCAAACTGTTCCAACCTCTGCCTGTTACCAAGTTCCAGAGTAACTTCTACATTTTTTGGGTATCCTTACAGCAGCACCCCCACTCCCTTGGTACCAATTTACTGTATTAGTAATTCTCATGCTGCTATAAGAACATACTTGAGACTGAGTAATTTCTAAAGAAAAGAGGTTTAATTGATTCATAATTCCACATGGCTGGGAAGGCCTTGAGAAACTTACAATCATGGTGGAAGGGGAATCAAACATGTCCTTCTTTACATGGCATCAGGAAAGAGAAGTGACAAGCAAAGGGGGTAAAAGCCCTGAATAAAATCATCGAATCTCATGAGAACACACTCAACTATCACAACAAAAGCAGCATGGGTGTAACTGCCACCATGATTCAATTACCTTCCAACAAGTCCCTCCTAAGACAGTGGTGATTACGGGAACTACAATTCAAGATGAGATTTGGGTGGGGACACAGCCTAACCATATTGCAGCTTTGTCATAAAAAGGGATTTTATTTTGTAATTCAATGCTAAAACATCAAAGAATGGAGAAGGGTGGATACTTGTTCAAGATGTCTAAGTTGGTGTCTGAATGCAGTCAACTGTGCAGACGCATATATTAATGCAAATGGCTTAAGGCTGTCAGTTGGGTTTTGATAGTTGCATAGTCAGATTGCTTTCTTATCCATCAGTTTACCTGTATGACTGGCTATTAACACATAGGAGACTTTGGTTTGTTTTAATTTAATTACAAAAGCTCTATACATATTTGCTATTCAAACAATAATGTAATAAGAAAATTGAGTACCTTATTTTTTCAAACACATAGGAAAACATTAAAAAAACACATTTGAAAGTTTTAATTTTTTCATACAATTTAAATAGGAGAAAAAGACAGCCAATTTATTTTTACAGATTATATATTCTAATGGTCTAGAGCAGTTTTGTATGCATATGGGCACAAGGAACACTGAATCTTACAGATTTTAGTATAAAATAATTGCTTTCAAAAAACTTAATAAATGGCAAGAAGTCACTTTGGTAAAAAGATGATTATTTGCAAGATGTTATGCTCTTTTTGCTGCTTTTCCTCATTTTTATCTATGCTGGCCTCATTTCTGCATCCTCTCCAGCTGGGATAATGAAGGGGTTGGATTTTACAGACAAATGAGGTATAGAGAACAAGAGTAGTCAAAGTGATTGAAGATGTAATGTGCCTAATACTCCACATACATTATATTATTTGATTTTCTCAATTGCTTCAGGTAGGCATTATTATTTCTTTTGGTAGTTGAGGAAATTCTTATCCACCAGCCTTTAGCTAATGAAGGATTTAGTCACAATTTGAAACCATTCTTGATATTGGTATTCAAATTCACACCCATTTATTCCACTTAGGCATATTAGAAGATCAATTGGCTCCTGAATGTGGGGGATGTGGTTAGTTCCACTAATCTGTCCATTCTTGAATTCCCTGAATTTGCAGGTTTGAATTACCAGGGACTGCAAAATAAGATTGTATTTCCTTTTCTGTTTGAGTTAAAATTGCTTGAATGCAGTAGTGCAGCTCTTTTATCAATATTTCCAAGTGTTCCTGAGCCCTCATAGTGATTGTGTATTCCAAATATCCATCCTGACTGCTCCTTATTGCCTTGATCAGTAGTTTGACATAAGGTCACAGATCTTGGGTCCAGCAGGGACAATTCGCTCCTTATAGAGCTTGCTCCATAACTCTGCTCGGGTTGTGCCTGTTCTCTGCTGCACAAATCAGCGTGGGTGCAGCTACTTGACTTCTTTTTCCAGTTTTATTTAAGAACAGTACACAAACTCACAATCTGAGTACTTACTTGGATATAACAGAAATGGATGCTAACCCAAAGTAGATACTGAACTAAACATAGCTATTCTCAAGTCCACAAGCCTACGCTTCTCCATGGACATCTTTGCCCTGATTGCCAAAGTCAGTCTCCGGATCTAGCGCCTGCTCCAAAGCAGAGGAAACAGCTCACATCCGCAAGGTGGGAATGCTGTTTATGCTTCTGTCATCTAGAAGTTGATCCAAATATTCCTAAAGTCTGGAAAGATTCATCAGATCCCCACTCACTTACTGCTCTATCTAAAGGCCAACTGTACCCCATTTTCTTCCAGAACTGCATTTTTCTTGGAATACGTGAGAGGAAAATGCAGCTCTCTTCAGGGAATTCCATTTTCAGTCCTTAGAAGTCTGGGAAGTGGCCCTAGACCCTTAATAAGAAAGCTGTATCCCATTGCAGTTATCTATCCACTGGTATGATTATAGTTTAGGTTATTGTATTTAGAATTAGATCACGTTTAATTCAGAAACAATCTATTTCTTTTCTTTCTTTTTTCTTCTTTTTATTTTTTTGATAATATAGCCTCATTTTGTTTTCTACAGCCACTTTTCCATGTTGAGTAAAGAGCAGGTCCATATTTCTCTCCTGCTCTCTGCAGGGTTCTCACTGTCAATCACTTGTAAACAACTACTTAAACAAGAAAAAGAAAAAAAAAGAGTGCAAAACCAAACTATAGTCTAAATGTAGACTAAGGAAAGTGACATTTTAATTAAAATACTCCATGAATATGCCCCTCTGTTAAAGGCTGCAAGGATCTTCAATAGTACTTTAGCTCCATGATTCCAGAACAACTCAATCCTGTTCCCTCCTAAAGAGGGCCTTACTCTTTGGTCAGCTTAGCTGATTTTCTTAATCAAAAGGGTTAGCTGGATTTAAAGGGGAAATATGAATGGTCACTCTTATCAAGAAAAATGCTCTACGAAGACTTTTAGAGAATTTTTTTTTTCTTTTTTGAGATAAGGTCTCACTCTGTCACCCAAATAGGAGTGTAGTAATGCAATCATACTTTACTGCAGCCTCGAATTCCCGGGCTCAAGCAATCCTCCCACCTCAACCTCCTGAGTAGCTGGGACTACAGGCATGTGCCACTGTGCCTGGATACGTTTTTCTATTTTTTGTAAAGATGCAGTTTTGCCGTGTTTCCTAGGTTGGTCTTGAACTCCTGGGCTCAAGCCATCCTTCTGCCTCGACCTCCCAAAGTGCTGGGATTAAAGGCATAAGCAACTACACCCAACCAACCATTTTTAAGTTAATTAATTCATTCTACAAATATTAATTTAGTCTATGCCTATTATGTACTCAGGATTACTCCAATAATGTGTGACAGATAGTGAAAGTAAAAGCCAAGGTCCCCTATGCCTAGGAGCTTACATTCTAATAAGAAAAAAAGTTAAAATAAAAGAGGATACTATGTCCAACAATTTCACTCTTCCAATATGTTCAGGAAGAATTAAAAGCAGGTACTCAAACAAATACTTATACATGAATATTCATGGAAGCACTGCTAACAATATCTAAAAAAATAGAAATATCAAAATGCCCATGGAATGAATGGTTAAATAAAACGTGTTATATCCATACAATTAAATATTATCTGGACATAAGAAGAATGCGATATTGACACATGCTACAGCATGAATGAATCTTGAAACATGCTCAGTGAAAGCAGGCAGACACAAAACTTTATATATTGTATGATTAAATTTTTATGAAATATTGAGATTAGATCAATATATAGAGACAGAAAAAAGGGTTCTGGTTGCCAGGGGCTGGTGTAGCGGAGAATGGGGAGTGACTGCTTAATTGGTAATGGGCTTTTCTTTGGGAGCAGTGAAAATGTTTTGGGACTCGATAGAGGTGGTGATTGTGTAACACTGTAAATTTACTAAATACTGCTGAATTTGTACCATAACGTGGTTATTGTTAGGTTTTGTAAATTGTACCTCAATTATTAGAAAAAAATACACATGCTATATGTGTGTTTTCACAAAGTGGTCATTTGTTTGGTAACTATCACAGGAGGTGTGTTTTTCTTCTAATGATTGAGGTTAAGGAAGGCCTGTCTGAAGGGGTAGCATTTCAGCTGAGATGGGAATGATGAGAAGAATCAAATCATTTGTAGATTTGGGAAAAGACCTTTCTAAACATGGAATTGTCAGTGCAGAGTCATTAGGGAGGAAGGGAGATGCCCAGTGTGGCTAAGGCCAGAACAGCAACAGGGAGAGTAGTGAGTGATGAGGCTAAGAGGACAACCATTGGGTGCTTTCCCAAATTCTGGCCTTTATTCTAAATAAATAGAAATGTAAGCCAAAAAGTTGAATATATTTGATACTGACTGTAAGGTGCATTTTAGAGTTGTTTCAACATGAAATAACATGTTTACTGGAAAATTGAATACAATATGTTTTTAAAAGAATATTCAGTACTTTGTAGAAAAAAGAATGGGGGGAGATTGTATAAAAATAAAAGCAAGAAGAGTTAATATACACTCCTGGACTGACCCCATAATCACAGCAGTGTTGGTCTAGAATGTGGCTAATGGGGGAGGGTGAGCACAACCTTCCTCCCCATGGGAGGAACTGTTCCTGCCTGACCTCATTCACTGTGGTCTGCACACTGACTGGTGGACTGACGGGATAATAGCGCAGCTGTCAATTTTACGATTTCAATTGAGCCGAATACACACAACAATAAACCTGTCAGAATAGACTCAGAGCAACTATATAATGATCTTAAAATGAGGTAGGGCAGTAGTGAGGCTGTAGATAAAACCACAAATGCTGTCAATAATCTAAAATGAGGGTTACAATTTAAGACTTGTATCATTCCTTTTTTATGTCCGACATCTTTGCCTTTTGCTTTTAACTTGACTTAAGCCACGGGGTCCCATTGTACTACCACTACCTAACCTGCATACCTTTCCTCGTACTATTTATAGATTTTCTTTCAAATCATTAATGAAAGGTTAACTTTAAGGCTATATGTTAGCTTTGGATTTGGAAGAGTAGTCATTTCAACTACTCTTTGTTATTTAAAATTACAACTCAGTCCTGACCATGATAAGTTCAATCAATTTCATATACATGGGAGTGAACAAAAAACTGTGTGTCAAGAACACAGGAAAGAAGTCTATATTCCACCCAAGTTAATGGAACTCATCTCTGCTCCCTACTACTTGGCTAAAATACCAGTGATGTGCCATGAGGAACACAGCTAATATTTTAGGCTGTAATGAACATATTTTTTTCATGTACATATCCAAAGAGTAAAATTTACTGTACTTGGTTTATAGAACTTATCTTTTCAATCAAGTTTATGCCTCCAGATATGTGCTCAGACTTCTTAATTGTAATTAAGAAACTCAACTCCTCTTTATTCTAGTTTGATAATAAAATCAGGTAATGAAGTGTGAAATATAACGCATACGACATAGAAATGGACATTTTAAGAGGTGACTATGCTCTATAATATTGTGTTCTGGAAGATAATTTATAGTAATTGAGCACCTATTACTTGGAAAATAATTTGCGTGTGGCATATTAATTTTGACAACAAAATTCTAAAATAGTTCTCACAATGCCAGTTTTGCAATTGTGGAAACTGAGGTTCAGGGGCACTAACTGATTTTCCAAGTCTCACTGAGAGTAAATAAGAACAGAGGAATTGAGATTTTGGTCTGTGTAAATCCCAAGTCTTGGAGTTTCTTCTAAGATACCTTTTCACTCTCTCCTATTGATACATATTGCTATGGGCTGAATTATGTCCCCCCCAAATTTCATATGCTAAAGCCCTAACCACCAATGTGACTCAATGTAGAGATAGGGACTTTTTAAAGAGGTGATTAAAGTTGATTGAAGCAATAAGGGTGAGATCTCAGTTTAATAGGACAGGTGTCCTTACATGAAGAGGAAGAAACACTACAGCTCTAACTCTGCATACACAGAAGAAAGGCTTTGTAAGGACACAGCAAATACGTGGCTGTCTCTAAGAGAGGAAGACAAGCCCTCACCGGAACCCAATCTGGTGGCACTTTGATCTTGGACTTCTGTCCTCTAGGACAGTGAGGAATAAATATCTGTTGTTTAAGCCACACAGTCTCTTTTATTTTGTTATGGCAGCAATAACAGTCTCATAGATATGTAGAACCCTATTTTCTACCCAGATGTCAAAAACCAAGGATTGCCCAAAATTTCCGTGAAGTAATCCTTCAGATACCAGAAAATACTTGATTACTATTCATTAAATTAGTTAATGTATTATTTAAGTTACAGAAATATGATTTTTAGCAGTCTTTTTAAAATTTTGTGTCAAAGCAAGGAGAATAAATGATTTTACTGAATAACACTACAGTGCATTATACTTTTACTTTTGTCATTTGATTTTTGGCGTTGCCTTGAAAATTAACTAAACCTTGTCTTCCTTTTGCAAGTGTGGTAAGAGGGGTTTGGAGAGCTTCAGTTATAAGCTGGCAGCTTCTGACTCCAAGTCCTGATATTATTTTACACACCCACAGCTTCCTGCATATACCATCTCAGGGGAGCTGGGATCCCAGTCAGTGTTTCTCTTGTAGGTCCACAGCAATGATGAGAAAAGGGAGATTAATTTCCAAAATGGTTTGGTGACTTCCTGCCGTGACAGCTCTTAAATCTGTTGTTCAGCTATGGGTGTCCAATGACGACACACTAGTCTTTATTTCTAGCTTTGCCTTTCCTGATCTTGTTCTCTAAAAATGAGTGTTCTGAAGCTCATAAGAATTCTCAGGTAGTACTAAATTCTTAAGTGAACTTCTCAGATTTTTTGTAATTTCCCCAATTTAAATCCAATGCTGAATAGATGTAGCTCTATTAAGGATAATTTCACTCTATTTTAGAAAAAGAATGATAAACATAGAGCATCTCCTATGTATAAAACCTTGCATAATGGTTTATGATGCTTAATTATTAATACATGGGTAGACATATATAAATATGTATAAGCTACTAGCATATTGTATGTTAAATAATAATTACCATCAGGGTATTCAGAATTTTTTCCCGAATCTGCTATGAAGTAACTTTACTTACATAAATTTATTGACTCATCTTGATATTCCATGTCTTATATTATCTCTAACATACAGTTCACAATTAATAACATCTGCTGGTGATTTTGTTTTTAATCTATAAAACGGGTATGGTAAGAGCTGCAAAGTTTATTTAAAGATTGAAATAAGACAATCCATGTGAAATGTAAACAACTCCTACTCTAAGGCATATATTTATAATTACTTTTCTTAAAATAGATTATGTGATTAAAATGTAAAACATTAAAAAGAAAGAAGTAAAAATCTCATTAATAACAAAAAGCAAGGCTTTCCCTACCTAGTACTGGAATATGGGGTACCAGGGCTCAAACTTATTACTACATAATGAACAAGATTTATTGTAAAGGAAACCTTAATTAACATTAGATGTTTGGATAACTGGTTTGTAGGCACTAAAACTAGGTATGATATTATAAACGATTCACATACGGAATACCTGATTCCAAAAAAAAAAAGAAAGAAAGAAAGAAGATGCTTTGTAGAGCCTTTGGGAACCAGTTGCAATTGTTTTTGTGTGGATTGTTGTCAGGGTAAGTTGATGAGGTTGGTTGCAGTCAGGCAGAGGGAGTCCTTAAGTGCCATGCTTAGGACCTTGAGCTGTATTTAAAGGGGAAATTAATTGAAGATTTTAAGCAGAGGCCTGATGGCCTGTTTTTTGAGACAGAGTTTCACTCTATCTCCCAGGTTGGCATTGGCATGATCTTGGCTCACTGCAACCTCCGCCTCCTGGGTTCAATCAATTCTCATGCCTCAACCTCCTGAGTAGCTGAAAATACAGGTGCCCACCACCATGCCTGGCTAATTGTTATATTTTTAGTAGAGTTTGGGTTTTGCCATGTTGGCCAGGCAAGTCTTGAACTCCTGACCTCAGGTGATCCACCTGCCTTGCCCTCCCAAAGTGCTGGGATTACAGGCATGACCCACTGCTCCTATTTTGCTATCTGAAGGAGAGGATATAGCTTCTCTTTTGCTAAATCAAACTCCATTTCAAAAAAACGCAGATGATGTAAGAAATGGGGAATAGAATTTATGGTGTTATGCTGGGGACCTGCAGCAGATTAAAAGCACTCAGGCCCTGGGGCAGAAAGAGTGGACTCCAAAGAATAAAGGCACTGAACCAAGACTGAACAGATACCAATGATAGTGCCCCCACTTTTTTCAGGAAGGTAGATTCCTAAGAAAAATGCTGATACAATATGAGTTTCCTCAATGAAACATGTATTAGTCAGTTCTCATGCTTCTATAAAAAACTGGTCAAGACTGGGTAGTTTATAAAGGAAAGGAGTTTAATTGACTCACAATTCCTTTGGGCTGGGGAGGTCTTAGGAAACTTACAATTATGGCAGAAGGGGAAGCAAACATGTCCTTCTTCACATGGTGGCAGGAAGGGGAATTACTGAGCAAAGTGGAAAATGCCCTGTATAAAACCATCAGATCTCATGAGAACTCACTCACTATCACAAGAATAGCATGGGGGTAACTGCCTCCATGACTCAATTATCTCCCACCTGGGTCCCTCCCACAACACATGGGGATTATGGGAACTACAATTCAAGATGAGATTTGGGTGAGGACACAGCTACACCATATCATTTCACCTCTGCCCCCTCCCAAATCTCATGTCCTCACATTTTAAAACACAATTATGCCCTTCCAACAGTCCCCCAAAATCTTAAGTCATTTCAGCATTAACTCAAAAGCTCAAGTCCAAAGTCTCATCTGAGACCAGGGCAAGTTCCTTCCACCTATGAGCCTGCAAAAACAAAAGCCAGTTAGTTACTTCCTAGATATGATGGGAGTACAGGCACTGGGTAAATACACCCATTCCAAATGGGAAAAAATGGCCAAAAAAAAGGTGTTACAGGCCTCATGCAAGTCCAAAGTCCATAAGGGCAGTTATTAAACTTTAAAGTTCCAAAATGATCTCCTTTGACTCCATGTCTCACATCCAAGCCACACTAATGCAAGAAGTGGGCTCCCATGGCCTTTGTCAGCCATGTTCCTGTGGCTTTTCAGGGTACAACTCTATTCCCAGTTTTCATGGGCTCATGTTGAGTGTCTGTGGCTTTTTCAGGTGCATGGTGCAAGCTGTTGGTGGATCTTCTATTCTGGGGTCTGGAGGATGGTGGCAATCTTCTCACAGCTTCACTAGGCAGTGCTCCAGTGGAGACTCTGTGTGGGGGCTTGAACTCCACACTTCACATTCTCAATGCCCTAGCAGAGGTTCTTCATGAGGATTCTGTCCCTGCAGCAAATTTCTGCTTGGGCATCCAGGCATTTCTATGCATCTTCTGAAATCTAGGCAGAGGTTCCTAAACCCCAATTCTTGACTTCTGTACACCTGTAGGCCCAGTACTACATTTAAGCCACCAAGGGTTGGGGCTTGCACCCTCTGAGGCAATGACCTGAGCTGTATATTGGCACCTTTTAGTCACAGCTGGGATGCAGGGCATCAAGTCCTGAGAATGTACAAAGCATCAAGGCCCTGGGCCTAGCCTGTGAAATCGTTTTTTCCTCCTGGGATTCAGGTTTGTGATGGAAGGGGCTGCCACAAAGGTCTCTGACATGCCCTGGAGACATTTTTCCCCATTGTATTTGTGTTTAACATAGGGCCCCTTATTACTTATGCAAATTTCTGTAGTGAGATAGAATTTTTCTCCAAAAAAATAGGATTTTCTTTTCTATAGCATCATCAGGTTGCAAATTTTCCAAACTTTTATTCTCTGCTTTCTCTTGAACGTTTTGTGGCTTAGAAATTTCTTCTGACAGATACCCTAAATCATCTCTCTCAAGTTCAAAGTTCTACATATCTTTGCCCCTGGCAGAGGTAAAATGCTGCCAGTCTCTTTGCTAAAGCATAACAAGAGTGACCTTTGCTCCAGTTCCCCAAAATTTCCTCATCTCCGTCTGAGACCACCTCATGTCCATGTCACTATCAGCATTTTGGTCAAAGCCATTCAACAAGTCTCTGGGAAGTTTCAAACTTTCCCACATTTTTCTGTCTTCTTCTGAGTCTTCCAAACTGTTCCCAGGTCTGTCTGTTATCCAGTTCCAAAGTTTCTTTCACATTTCCCCACCCTCTGCAGTACCAATTTACTGTATTAGTCCATTTTCATGCTTCTCTAAAGAATTATCTGAAACTGGGTAATTCATAAAGGAAAAAGGTTCAACTGACTCATAGTTCCACAGGGCTGGGTAACCCTAAAGAAACTTACAATCATGGCAGAAGGGGAAGTAAACATGTCCTTCTTCACATGGTGGGAGTAAGGACAAGGGCCGAACAAAGGGGGAAGAGCCCCTTATATAACCATCGGATCTCATGAGAACTCACTATCAGGAGAACAGTATAAGGGTAATCACCCCCTTGATTCAATTATCTCCCACTGGGTTTCTCCCATGACACATGGGGATTACGGGAACTACAATTCAAGATGACATTTGGGTGGACACACAACCAAACCATGTCAAAACTGTTACTTCAGGTCTCCTGAAGACTTTGGAAATATTTAAGTCATCTTTGATCAGCACTTTGGGGGGGTTACTTAAAATTAAATAAGGGATGACTATAGGGTTATGAACATAGGACTGTGAACTTTCTTCCAATATGGAGAATACAATTTCTTGTTATTTTATCTGCATATAATTTCTGAGGCACTCTGGGATGTTCCCAGATGATGTGTTAGTCATCTGGAAACTTTTTCCTTCAAGGTTACTTGCCAAATCCATCTATCTTGCAGGATCCCAGGTGGTCCTGGCAGTGGGCTTTGTATGCCCAGCAGTACAGAGTTATATTGGATGGCAGGGTTAATGTGATGTGACCATGCTGAGGGGAACAAATGGGATGCATCCAGATGTAGAGCAGGGCAGCTCCGCCTCTGCTCCTGGGATTAATACATTGTTAAGCTGCAAATAGACCACGTGCTCCCTGATCACTAAGAAAATCTCTCTCAATCATTGAAGTACACCAACAATGAAGAAGTGCTTTCCTCCTGTCCAAATGAGATTCCAGTGGCCATATGTGGGCATTAGATGAGGATTCTTCACAAATAATAGGCTGAATTAAAAGAATATTTCACAATATGGCAAAATGTTCATACACAGTGTGAAAAAATGTAGCATTTATATGTTTGTTAATAAGGCATTTTGAAGTTCATTGCTTTGAAAATAAATGAACACTATACAAGGCATTACAGAATTGTTCAGTCTTCTAAACAGAAGAAAGTACTGCCTGTATAGCATGCGTTGTGATGTTTCTGAAAGTTTAAAATTGTATTTTATTTATTTCTTGTGTCTCAGAATAATTAGGATTTCATTAATCGGCATTTTTTTGTTCTGTTTTGTTTTTCTGGTCAATTAGGTTTTCTGTTCTTCAGAACAACTGTTTTAAACCTTCTTAGCTTACTTTGAACTTCTGAAATCCATCCATCTTTTCTCTACACTTTAAGAAAATAATCTTGTTTCCAATTTTGGAGGGAAAAAAATATGTTAAGTATACCACGAAATCTAGTCTCCTCTTCCTTACTTCTGCTCTACAAGTATGCTTCTTTGAACAGCTTTATTGAGGTATGATTGGAATATTATAAGCTGCACATATCTAAAGTGTAGAATTTGATACATTTTTGGTATATGTATACAACTGTAAAACCATAACTACAATCAAGAAAGTTAATATATCCATTTGCTCCCAAAAGTTTACATGTGCTCCTCTCTAATTCATATATCCAATTTCTCCTCTCGGCTTCTTTCAGCATACAACGACTGATCTGCTTATGCCACTATATATGTTTGATTTTCCTAAAATTTTATATAAATGAAATCATACAGAATCAGTTCTTTTGGGGTAAAGAAGTATGGCTTCTGATTTGGGTTGACTGTGTCCCCATCCAAGTCGCATCTTGAATTTCCATGTGTTGTGGGAAGGACCCGATGGGAGGTAATTGAATCATGGGGCAGGTCTTTCTCATGCTGTTCTCGTGATAGTGAATAAGTCTGACGAGATGTGATGCTATTATGAGGGGAAATTTCCTATCCAATCTCTCTTTTTTTGCCTGTCGCCATTATGTAAGATGTGACCTGCTCCTCCTTGCCTTCCACCATGATTGTGAGGCCTCCCCAGCCTCGCGGAACTGTAAGTCATTAAATCTCTTTCTTTTGTAAATTGCCCAGTCTCAGGTATGTCTTTATCAGCAACATTAACATGAACTAATACAGCTTCCTTAACTAAGCATAATTATTTTGAATTTTATACTTTTTGTAGCATGGGCCAATAATTTATTTATTTCTATTGATGAATAGCATTCCACTGTATGTATATGCTATAGCTTGTTTAACCATTCAGCTGGTGAAGGAAATTTGAGTTGTTTCCCATTTTGACTAATACAAATAAAGTTACTATGAACATTCATATATAAGTCTTTATATGGAAATATACTTTAATTTCCTTTGGGTAACCTCGGAGTTGAATGGTTGGATTATCTAGTAGGTACATGTTTAACTTTAAAACAAACAAACAAAATTGCCAAATTCTTTTTCAAAGTGACTGTATCATATTAAATGCCTATTAGAAGTGTATGAAAGTTCCAGTTTCTCCCTCTAACACTTGAATGATTGATCTTTTTAATTTTAGCTATTCTGAGAGGTAAATATATTTGTCCACTTTCACACTGCTATAAAGAAATACCTAAGACTGGATAATTAATGGAGAAAAGAGGTTTAGTTGACTCACAGTTCCACAGGCTATACAGCGGGCATGGCTGGGGAGGTCTCAGGAAACTTAAAATCATAGCAGAAGGTGAAGGGAAAGGAGGCACAATCTTCACATGGTGGCGCAGCAGAGAGAGTGAAAGGGGAAATACACACTTTTAAATGCCCAGATCTCCTGAGAACTCACTCACTATCATGAGAACATCAACAGGGAAATCTGCACCCATAATCCAATCACCTTCTACCTCGTCCCATGAGATGTGGGTGGGGACACAGAGCCAAACCATATCAGGTGAGAAGTTACATCTCATTTTAGCTTAAGTTTGCATTTCTCTGAGGCAGCTGTTTAAATCTTTCACCCCTTGTGTGTATGGGGAGAAAGTTCTTATTATTGAGTCCTTTATAGATTCCAAATAAAAGTATTTCATTAGATTTATGATTTGCAAATATTTTCTTCCAGTCTGTAGCTTTTCTTTTCATTCTCTTAAGAGTAAATTTCATAATTTTTTAAAATTATAAAGTCCAAGTTTTTAAATGGTCTTTGTTTTTGGTATCATACTCCAGAAATATTTGACTAATTCAAGGTCAAAAAGATTGTCTCCTATGTTACTGTAGAAGTTTTATAGTGTTGTTTTGCAATTTTGTTTATGATCCATTTTAAGTTAGTTTTTGTGTATGAATTGAGATATTTACTTTCTTGAATATTAATACCGAATTTTTCTAGCACTGTCCTTTGTTGCTAAAGAGAAAAGACTGTCCTTTGCCCACTAAACTGCCTGGAATTTTTCTTGAAAATTATTTGTGCATTGATACCTGGGTTTTTTACTGAATTATTATTTTTTTCTGCTCCACTGTTCTCTATGTCAATCTTTATACTAATATCACACTTTCCTGATTAATGAAGCTTTATAGTAAGTCTTGATATGCTAGCTCTTAAACATTGTTCTTTTCAAAGTTGCTTTGGATATTCTATATCTTTTATCTTTTAAATAAATTTAAAAATATATATTTTGATAGAGATTACACCTAATCTATAGATCAATTTGGAAATAATAGATATCTTAATAACATTTAGCATTCAAATTTATGTACACAGTGTAACTTTTCATTTACTTGGGTCTGCTTTGATTTTTCCTCAGCAATACTTTATTCCTGTCAGTGTAGAAGTTTTTCACATCTTTATCAGTTTTATCCCTAAACATTTCATATTTTTGATGTAATTGTAAATGTTGTTGTATCAATTTTCAATCGTTAATTGGTAGCATATAGTGGTACAATTAATTTCCCTGTGTTGTTATTGTATCTTGCGAATGTGATAGATATATTTATTAGGTCAAATAGCTTTATTATACATCCCACCAAATTTTATATGCATCATCATATCCTCTATACGATAAAGGAGTTTTGTATTATCCTTTTCTATCTGGATGCCTTTTATTTATTTTTTATTTCCTTATTATACTACTAGAACATCTAATACAATGTTGAACAGAGGTAGTGAGAATGAACATTCTTGTTGTAGTTTCAATTTTAGAAGGAAAACATTCCATTTTTCACCATTAAGTATGATGTCAGCTGTAGGTTTTTATTAGCAATCTTTATCATAAAGAAATTTTCTTCTGCTAAGTGTTCTTATAAAAGGGTGGTGGATTTTGTCAAATATGTTTTCTTTATCTTTCGAGACGATTTATTTTTCCTCTTTTAGTTTGTTAATTACATTGTTTATTTTTCAAATGTTAAAGCAATCTTGTATTTCTTGGATAAACTCCATTTGGTCATGGCATTCATCAAGTCTTACATATGTTGGACAGAATTTGCTGACATTGTGGTTAGATTTTTTTATATCTTTGTTGATGAGATGTATTGGTCTACAAATTTCTTTTAATGTCTGTCTTACTTGGAATAAGAGTAATAGTAGCTCCTCAAAATTAATTAAGAAATGTTCCCTTTTCTTTAAATTTCCAGAAGAGTTTATATAGAATTGGTATTATGACTTTCTTTTTTTCTAATTTGTATTTTCAATTCAGGGGTACAGGTGTAGACTCTGTAGGTTTGTTACATAAGTAAACATATGTCATGGGAGTTTTTTGTACGGATTATTTCATCACCCACTTCTTAAGCCTAGTATCCATTATTTTTTTTTTCTGGTCCTCTCCCTCCTCCAAACTTCTACCCTCTGGTAGGCCCCAGTGTGTGTTGTTCCCCTCTATGTGTCCATGTGCTCTTTTCATTTAGCTCCCACTTATAAGTGTGAACATGCAGTAATTGGTTTTCTGTTCCTGTATTAGTTTGCTAAGGATAATGGCCTCCAGCTCCATCAATGTCCTCACAAAGAAAATGATCTTTTTTTATGATTGCATAATATTCCATGGTGTATATGTACCACGTTTTCTTTATTCAGTCTATCATTGATTGGCATTTGGGTTAATTGCATGTGTTTGCTATTGTGAATAGTATGGCAATGAACATATGTGTGCATGTGCCTTTATAACAGATTTATTTATATTCCTTTGGGGATATGGGATTTTTGGATGGAATGGTATTTCTTTCTTTAGGTCTTTGAGGAATCACCACACTGTATTCCACAATATTTGAACTAATTTACACTGCCACCAAAAATGTATAAGCATTCCTTTGTCTCCACAACTTTGCCTGCACCTGTTATTTTTTTGACATTTTAGTAACAGCCATTCTGACTTGTGTGAGATGGTATCCCATTGTAGTTTTTATTTGGATTTCTCTAATGATCTGCTAGCATTCTTATACACCAAAAACAGTCAAAACAAGAGTCAAATCATATATGAACTCCCTTTCATAATTGCCACAAAAAGTATAAAATACCTAGAAATACAGCTAGCAAGGGAAGTGAAATATCTCTACAAGGAGAACTACAAACCACTACTCAAAGAAATCAGAGATGGCATGAACAAATTCAAAAACATTGCATGCTCATGGATGGGAAGAATCAATATTGTTAAAATGGCCATACTGCCCAAAGCAATTTACAGATTCAATGCTATTCTCATTAAACTACCATTGACATTTTTTCACAGAACTAGGAAAAAACTATTTTAAAATTCATATGGAACCAAAAAAAAAAAACAAAACCAAAAACAAAACCCTGCATATCCCAGGTAATCCTAAGCAGAACAAAGCTGGAAACATCAAGCTACCCAACTTCAAACTATACTACAGGGCTACAATAAACAAAATAGCATGGTACTGGTACAAGAGCAGACACATCGAGCAATGGAACAGAATAGAGAACCCAAAAATGCAGTTGCACGCCTATGACCATCTGATTTTCAACAAAGCTGACAATAACAAGCAATGGGGAAAGGATTCTCTAATCAATACATGTTGCTGGGATAACTGGATAGTTACATGCAGAACATTGAAACTGGACCCCTTCCTTACACCATATACAAAAATTAACTCAAGATGGATTAAAAACTTAAATATAAAATCCAAAACTATCAAAACCCTGGAAGACAACATAGGGAACACCATTCAGGACATAGTCATGGGGAAATATTTTATGACAAAGATGCTGAAAGCAATTGAAAAAATCAAACATTGACAAATGGGATCTAATTAAACTAAAGGGCTTCTACACAGCAAAGGAAACTATCAGTAGAGTAAACAGACAATGTAGAGAATGGGAGAAAATTTTTGCAAACTATGCATCTGGCAAAGATCTAATATTTAGCATCTGTATGAAATTTAAACAAATTTATGAGAAGAAAATAAACAACTCCATTAAAAAGTGGGCAAAGGACATGAATAGATGCTTCTCAAAACACGCTATACTTGACTAACGAGAATATGGCGAAAAGCTAGGTATTATTTCTTTTGTAATTGTTTGGTAGATGTGAAACCAAATAAAGCTAATGGGGTCTAGAAGGTTCTTTGTCAGAAGGATTGTAACTACAAATTTAATTTCATTAATAGATACAGAGACTCTTTTATTTTTGGTTTTTGTTTCTTTTGCACAAGATGGTTTATGTGGTTCAAGGGTGTGCTCATTTTATATATTTATTGGCTTAAGTTTTCAGCAATATGCCATTATTATTCTCCTAATATTTGTAGAATCTGCAGTTATGTCTCCTTTTATTCCTGATATCGGTGCTTTTCCTTATTTTTTTATCAATCAAAATGACTTGAGGCTTATTGATTATATTGATATTTTAAAAAAAACCCAGTATTTGGTTTCAATAATTTAAAAAATATATACTTTTTGTTTCTATTTCCTTAATCTTTACTTTTACCTTTAGTATTTCTTTTCTTCTACTAAAATTTGGGAGACTTGCTTTCTACTCCCCTTCATTTTTGGGAGAGAAGCTGTGCTTACTGATTTGACATAATTCATTTTTTTCTAAGATAGGTGTTTTAGTCCCATAAATCCTCCCCTTGTAAGCCTGGTGCTTTAGCAGCACACCACACATTTTACTAAATATTATTTTAATTTCATTTAGTAAAAATACTTTCTAAATTTCATTTTGAGTTTTTCTTTGAGTTACTATTTAGATATGTATCATATGTTAACAGATCTTTTTTCCAGAAATCTCTTTGTTATTGATTTCTAATTTTACTATATTTGATTCAACAAATATACTTTGTATTATTTGTTTTCTTTTAAGTTCATTGAGGATTATTTTATGTCCCCAAATATGCTTTATTTTGAATAATCTTCCATGTTTACTTGAAAGGAGTTTCTTTTTTATTCTTTTCTTTCTTTCTTACTTTTTTTTACTGTTTTAGAGTAGTGTTTCCACAAATGTCAAATATATCAAATCATTTATTTTGGATAATTTCCTATATTTTCTATGTATTTGCTCTGCCAGTTTTTGAAAGAATCGTACTAAAATCTCTTTCTATAATTCTGAATTTTTCTATTTCTCTTTGTAGTCTCATCTGGTTTTACTTCATGTATTTTGAAACTCTCTTATTAGTTACACAAATGTTTAAGACTTTTATGTTTTCTTGATAAATTTATTCATCTATTATTATAAAATGATGTTCTTTGTAGTCATTTTCTTTGTAAGTAAAGCACATTGTTTTTAACTAACACAGATATTGTGGTTCTCTCTATATTAGTGTTATCAGTGAATGTCTTTTCAATGATTTTACTTGTATCTTACTTGTGTCTGTATATTTAAAAAGAGCATATACTTATGCCTTATTTTTAAAATTTAGTCTGACAATCTCTGTATTTTAATGAGTAATTTAGACTTTTAAATTTATTGTTATTAACTTTGTTCAGTTTAAATTTATAATTCTGCTACTTGTTTTCCATTTGTCTGAATTGGTATTTTTACTTATTTGCTTTTTACTACCTTTTGGAGAACAATGGAACTTTTTAAATGATTTCAATTTAGCTCATTGTTAGACTATCAGCTATCATTTTTTTAAATTATTGAAGTGTTTGCTTTACAATACATGTCTTTAACTTATCATAGTCTGTATTTAGGTGGTGTATCACTTTGTACAAAGTAAAATAGTCTTTAAATATTATATTTTTATTTCTTTTCTACCAATCCTTTGGCTATTCTTGCTATTTTTGTTACACATTTCAACTTTACATATGTAATAAAACCCATACTATATTATTATTTGCTTAAGCAGTAAAGTACCTCTTAAAGTTATTTGCATAATAGAAACACAGTTTTCATATTTAGCTAAATAGTTACTATTTTCAATGCTCTTCCTTCCTTTGTGAAATGCCAAATTTTTATCTGCTATGATTTTCCTTCCATATGAAAGACTTCTAATAGGGAATGTCTGATTGTTTGGAGTTCTTTAATTTTTTGTGTGTATTATTTTTATGCTTTTGACTAAAAACTAATTTTAATGAGAATGTAATTCTAGGTGAACATTTTCAGACAAGCAAATGTAAAGGAAATTTGCTACCACAAGAACTGCCTTATAAGAGGTTCTTAAGAGAGCACAAAATATGGAAATGAAACCATAACTGGCTACTATAAAAGCACACTTAAGTACATAGACCACTGACATTATAGAGCAGTGATACCCAACGATTTTGGTACCAGGGGCCAGTTTCATGGAAGATAATTTTTCTATGGATTAGGGTTAGGAGTGGTTTTCAGGATGACTCAAGCTCATTATATTTATTGTGAACTTTTTCTCTATTATTATTACATACTCACCATAATGTAGAATAATGGTACCCTGAGCTTGTTTTCCTGCAACTAGAGAGTCCGATCTGGGAGTGATGGGAGACAGTGACAGATCATCAGGCATTAGGTTCTCATAAAGAGTGTGGCGCCTAGATCCTTTGCATGTGCATTTCATAATAGGGTTCATTCTCATTAAATATGAATATTTAATGCCACACCTCAGCTTAGCAGACCTCAGCTTTGCTCACTCGCCTACTGCTCACCTCCTATTGTGTGGCCCGATTCCTAATAGGTCATGAACCAGGACTGGTATGTGGCCCAGGGGATGTTGACCCCTGCTATAAAGCAACTACAAAATCAATTCTGCATGATAACCAGCTAGCATCATGATGACAGGACAAAATCCACACATATTAACATTAACATTGAATGTAAATGGCTAACTGACCCATTTAAAGGCACAAAGTGACAATCTGAGTAAAGAAACAAGACCCTACAGTATGCTATCTTCAAGAGACTCATTTTGCATGCAATGACATCCATAGGTTTGAAGTAAAAGGATGGAGAAAAATTTACCAAGCAAACAGAAAACCAAAAAAGTAGGGGTTGCTATTCCAATTTCAGCCAAAAGAGACTTTAAACCAACAATTATCAAAACAGGCAAAGAAGTACATTATATAATGGAAAATGGTTCAAAAGGATGGAGAAAAATTTACCAAGCAAATAGAAAACTAAAAAAGCAGGGGTTGCTATTCCAATTTCAGTCAAAAGAGACTTTAAACCAACAATTATCAAAACAGACAAAGAAGTACATTATATAATGGAAAATGGTTCAATACAACAAGAAGACTTAACTATCTTAAATACATATGCATTCAACACAGGAGCATCTAGATTCATAAAAAAAATATTAGAAGCTTATGAAAAAACTTAACCACACAATAATATGGAGACTTAAAAACCCCACTGAGAATATTAGATCATCAAGGCAGAAAACTCACAAAAATATTTGGGACCTGAACTTGACACTTGACAAAGTGTACCTTACAGAGAGCTGCAGAACTCTTTACCCTAAAACAACAATATATACATTATTATCTGTACCATGGCACATATCCTATAATCAACCATGCAATAGGCCATAAGACAATTCTCTGCAAATTAAAAAAAATAAAATCATACCAACCACACTCTGGGACACAGAACAATAAAAAATAGAAATAAATACAAAGAAAATCACTAAAAAACACACAATTACATGGAAATTAAACAACCTTCTCCTAAATGACTTTTGGGTAAATGATAAAATTAAGACAGAAATCAAGCAATTATTTGAAACTAATGAAAACAACCATTTCAGAATCTCTGGGACATGAGTAAAGCAGTGTTAACAGGGAAGTTCATACAATTAAATGTCCACATTAAATGTTAGAATCAAATTAATAATCTGTTATTGCATCTAGAGGAACTAGAAAAACTAGAGAAACAAACCCCCTAACCAGAAGAAGACAAGAAATTACCAGAATCAGAGATGAACTGAATGAAACTGATACACCAAAAACCATACAAAAGATCAATGAAATCAGAGGTTAGTTCTTTGAAAGAGGAACTAAGACTGATAAAGTAAATAAGAGAGAGATCCAAATAAATACAAATTATATGGTGTTTATTTAACACCATAAGAAATGACAAAGGAGACATTACTACCAACCTCACAAAAATACAAACATCCCTCAGATACTATGATAAACAACTCTATGTACATACCAGAAAATCTATAAGAAATTGATAATTTCTGGAAACCTATAATCTCCCAAGATTGAATCAGGAACAAATTTAAACCCTGAACAGATCAATAATAGGTTCTGAAATTGAATCAGTAATAAAAGCCTACTAACCTGGAAAAATCCTGGACCAGACAGATTCACAGCCAAATTCTGCAGGACATATAAAGAAGAGATGATAGCATTACTAAGGAAACTATTCCAAACAATTGAGCAAGAGGTACTTCTCCCTAATTCATCCTATGAGGCCAGCAACATTCTGATACCAAAACTTGGCAGAGACATAACTACAAATGAAACTTAAGGCTAATTTTCTTGATGAACATAGATGTAAAAATCCTCAAAAAAAAAAAACAAGCAAACTGAATACAGCATGTATTAGTCTGTTCTTACACTACTAATAAGACATATCTGAGAATGAGCAATTTATAAAGGAAAGAGGCTTAATGGAGTCAGAGTTCCACATGGCTGTGGAAGCCTTACAATCATGGCAGAAGGCAAAGGAGAAGCAAAGGGACATTTTACATGGCAGTCGGCAAGAGAGCTTGTGCAGGGGAACTCCCATTTATATAACCACCAGATCCCATGAGACTTATTCACTACAACGAGAACAGTATGGGGGGAACTGCCCCCATAATTCAATTATCTTCACCTGGCCCCATCCTTGACATATGGGGATTATTACAATTCAAGGTGAGAATTGGGTGGGGACATAGCCAAACCATATCACAGCAGCACATCAAAAGCTAATCCACCATGACCAAGTAGGCTTTAACCCTGAGATGCAAGCTTAGTTCAACATATGCAAATCAATAAATGTGACAAAACTAAAAATGAAAACCACATGATCATCTCAATAGATGAAGAAGAGGCGTTGCATAAAATTCAATATCCCTTCATGTTAAAAACCCTAAAAAATTAGGTGTTGAAGGAATGTACCTTAAAATAATAAGAGTATGACAAATCCAAAGCCAAAATCATACTGAATGAGCAAAAACTGCTTCCCCCACGAGAAGCAGAATAAGACAAGGATGTACTTTCTTACCACTCCTATTCAATATAATACTGGATTTCTGAGCCAGAATAATCAAGCAAGAGAAAGAAATAAAAGGCATCCAAGTAGGAAGACAGGATATCAAACTATCTCTTTGCAGACAATATGATTGTATACCTAGAAAACCCCATAATCTCTGCCCAAAAGCCCCTAGATCTGACAAACAACTTAATCAACGTTTAAGAATACAAAGTCCATGTGCAAATATCAGTAACTTTTCTATATACCCACAATGTTCAACCTGAGAGCCAAATCAAGAACACAATCCCATTCACAATACACACACACACACACACACACACACACACACAACTTACAAGTACAGTTAACCAAGGAGTGAAAGATCCCTAAAACAAGAATTAAAAAACACTTCTGAATAAAATCAGAGACGACACAAACATATGGAAAAACATTTCACGCTCATAAATAGGAAGAATCAATATTGTTAAAATGGCCATATTGCCCTAAGCAATGTACAAATTAAATGTTATTCTTATCCAACTATCAATGACATTTTTCACTGAACTAGGAAAAAATATTCTAAAATTCATATGGAAGCCAACAAGAGCCCAAATAGCTAAAGTGATCTTAAGCAAAAAGAACAAAGCTGGGGGGCATCACATTACTCAACTTCAAACTTCACTGGAAGGCTACAATAACCCAAACAGCATGGTACTGGATAAACAGACACAGAGATTAATGGTACAGAATAGAGAATCCAGAAATTAAGCTGCTCATATGCAGCCATCTGATCTTCAACAATGTCAACAGCAATAATCAATGCAGAAAGGACTCCCTATTCAATAAATGATGCTGCAACAGCTAGCTAGCTATCTAGCCTCAGAAGAATAAAACCTGACCTCTATATGTCACTATATACAAAAATTAACTCCAGATAGAATACACATTTAAATATAAGACCTCAAAGTCTAAGAATTGTAAAAGAAAATCTAGAAAACATCATTCTGGTGATAAACGTTGGAAAAGAATTGATGACTAAGTAAAAGCATAGGCAGTTGAAACAAAAACAAAAATTGACACGTAGGAGCTAATTAAACTAAAGAGCTCCTGCACAGCAAAAGAAACTATTAACAGAGTAAACATCATAGCTATAGGTGATCTGATGAAATCAGATTGGTTAAAAACAAGTGAGCCAAAACCAGATGGTTCAAGACAACAGTTCAGTCAAAATGAAAAATTATCCTCTATTCCCAAAAACTGTTTACAAATAATTGATTCTATTGCCCCCTAGAATAGGGTTGAAAGCTTTAATGGATGTTTACATGTCTGCTCATAATTTAGATTCCCACTCCTACTCCTGCCCACACTTGCAGGGTTAAATCCACTGCATTTTCTTTTCATTTAATTTTGCAAATGTTGCTACTCTAGTTCAGAATATTACCACTGTCTTCCAGAAACCACATACTCATGTTATCCTTTCCCCTACCCCTCCATGACCCTTATCCCACACAGGTGCCATAATTATCATTAAGACGATACAAATTTGAGCACCTAAAGCTTTAAGGAAGGGGGAGGGAGGGATCTATGTTTGCCTGGAGTTCCTCATTTAAAGCACTTGGAAGTCCCCCAGTCCAGGCAATCCTCAAAGTCCTGAGAAATCTGGAACAATTGGTCATGCTGGCACCTGGGTTTCTCTCCTTTAATCCACACGCATCCCTTTAAGGCAGCTCCTGGCATAAAGATTGCAGAGATGAGACCACTAAGCTCCCCCAGGAACTGAAATATGAGAACCAAAGTTCTGACATAGTTTCGGTGTTGCTGTATGCGCCATATCACATTTTTAAGTCTGAAAAACTGGGACCTTCCTATGGGGAGTCACTGCCAAACTCTTCCACTCCACAGTGGAGTCTGACATAGGTCCTACACTCACCTGGGTGAGGGCTCTCTGTAAAGACTTCCATCCCCAGCTGTCCGCTTACTCGGGAACAGCTGCTGAGATACTGCGCCACTCAGCTTCCTATGCAGCTCTAAAAAGTCTTCCTGGAGTCCAGTTCCCCAAATCAGAGGTGTTGTCACCTTCTTTCAAGTCTGAAGGAGTTGCCCAGAGAGGGCTTTTACAACTGCAGCGCAGGTCCCTAAGGAGCATGTGCAGTGTTAACTCTCCAGCCAGGAAAAACAAAACAAAGCAATTGGCTCAGGTGCTCCACCCATCTCAGGGGGCTGGCACAAGCTCACCTACCTGGCAGCACCTCATTGGCTGGAGCCCAGATCATCCTGTCTGGGATTGGTCACACCTTAATTGTGGTGTATAGTTTACATAAGATAAAATTCACCCATTTTAAGCATACCCTTAGATAATTAATACTACCATTAGATGAGTTTTAGTAAATGCAGTCACCTCCACTATCAAGTTTCTGAACACCCCCATCACCTCGAGAAGTTCTTTCATGTAATCTTTGCATTTAATTATTGTTCCCAGGTGATACGAATCTGTTCTCTTTCATTCTAACTACGGGCTATTCTTTAACCCATGCTTCTAAAACCTTCCCGATTCTAGAAAAAAAAAAATCTTAGCTAATTTCCCCCACTCCCCTCCACTCCTTTCTCTTCCCTCTTCGTCCTTTATAGATGTTTTTTCCTTGTCTCCAAGCTGAGAACAATCCTGATTGGTCCTGGCCCTAGTCTTGTTGAAGGAAGTCAAGCCCGAAGCTTTGGCAAGTCTCTCAACATACCATTGTACTTCCTAGTGTATTGCACATTGTGGTTGCTGTCGGATTAAGGCAGACATCTATTTGGATTTTTGATGGGGAAGTTTTGGAACATAACATATTGATATTTTTAATATCAAGGCCAGCCTATTATGGGGCGGCTGGTAGTTAAATCTGAGACCAGAAGTGGATGGGCCCCAGGATCCATGTACACCCTTGGACTGTGCTTTAAAATCTTTCAAGGCTTTCAGATCTTCCAAGTCTGTTAGTAGAATTGCCACTTGGGTTATAGAGAGCAGGAAGCAGGCTGGGGAAGCCGGTTGTAGAATCCCTCTAGAATCAGAGTGTTATTTCCTAAGGATATGGAACACACAAATAACACCCCCGCCACCCCCACATAGCCAAAGCACACCCATTAGTGCCAAAAGTTGTCATTAACGAGTACTCAATTAATTATTGTAGCAGCATTTTGCAGTGTTAGCCATTTATGACTCTATAAATTTATGAAGAAATCCATTCTCATGGATAAATAGATCTGTCCAAGTTCACAGTACTATGAGGTCTTGGGGCCAAGATTTAAATAACGCATTTCTAAGCTCAATTCACAACCTCATTCTGCTGCATTCTCCTGCCTGTGAGCTCAGTTTTCAGGCAGGACCTGGAACCTCTACTCCATAACAAGAACTGGAGCTTTCTATGATTTCTGCCTGTGTGTACCTTTGCTTATTTCCCTTTAGGTTTTCATATGATATTTATTACTTTTTTAAAGTCTCTTTTAGCTATACCAGGAAGAACCAAAGGAAGAAAATTTCTTAAGAGCCGAAGCACTGAGAACATTCTCTGTCAAAGAAAAATAAAACCCTGCAACTCTATTTTGTGTATGAAGCAGAAGCTAACAAATATTATTGAACAGAGATAGGAAAGTCTATCCTCTGCCCCAGAGTAATAAAAGTTCTTTCATGTCTTTTTTTTTTTTTTTTTTTTTGAGATGGAATCTTGCTCTGTCGCTCAGGCTGGAGTGTAATGGTGCCATCTCGGCTAACTGCAGGCTCCGTCTCCCAGTAGCTGGCAGGCAGCTGCCACCACGTACAGCTGGTTTTTGTATTTTTAGTAGAGACAGGGTTTCACCATGTTGGTCAGGCTGGTCTCGAACTCCTGACCTCAGATGATCCACCTGCTTCGGCCTCCCAAAGTGCTGGGATTACAGGAGTGAGCACCCTGCCCCGCCCTTTTATTTCTTTTATACTGGACATACCAGAGAGCTAGAGTTTCTGCACGGCCATTTTAACTTAGACACCATGCAAGCTAAGAAAAGCTGTACTGACAAAAGCTCATAACAAAAGGAATTAAATGCTTGGTGGAGGCAGAGAAAATGCACAAAGTCAAGCCAATTTTAGTGCTGGATCTTAATGTATGAGTAGGATTTTTAAGAATACGAATAGAAATATCTTTCCAGCTAGAGAAAACAGTGAGTACAAGAGTGTAAGATCGGAATGGGCTCTGGGAATTGCAGAATCTCGAGAGCTTGTAGTGGATCCTCTAAGTCAGGAGTCCCCAGCCAACCTTTTTGGCATCAGGGACTGGTTTTGTGAAAGAACATTTTTCCATGGATGGAGGGTGAGGGAGTGGTTTCGGGATGATTCAAGTGCATTACATTTATTGTGCGTTTTATTTCTATTATTGTTACATTGTAATAGATGATGAAATAATTACACAACTCTCTATAACATAGAATCAATGGAAGCCCTGAGCTTCTTTTCCTGCAACTAGATGGTCCCATCTGGGGGTGACAAGAGAGTGACAGACCATCAGGTATTAGACTCTCATAAAGAACGTGCAAGCTACATCCCTTGAATGTGCAGTTCACAATAGAGTTCGTGCTCCTATGAGAATCTAATGTCACCTCTGATCTGACAGGAGGCGGAGCTGACAGGAGTAATAGGGAGTGGCTGTGAATGCAGATGAAGCTTTGCTCACTCACCCACTGCTCACCTCCTGCTGTGTGGCCCGGTTCTTAACAGACCATGGGCCAGTACCAGTCTGTGGCCTGGGGTTGAGGGACCCACCCCTACTCTAAGTCACAAGAAATCAGCAATAGCTTTGATATAAGACTTTAGAGTCAATAATAATTTTTAATGCTCATTCTGCACCAGGGACTGTTTTAAGCAATCTGTGTAAATTAACCTAATGAATCCTCATAACAATTCTATGGGATAGATGCTATTATTATCTCTATTTCTTTATAAAGAAACTTATGCACAAAGTAATTAAATCATCTACCTTGTTCAAAGTTTAACAATCTAAAGTGGCAGAAACAGGATTGGAACACTCAGATTTTGGCTCGAGTGCTCACATACCTTTAATGATTTTGTCCTTTTTCCTTTCTGGTGTCCAGTTTCCTCTTTACCTGATTTGGGAATAGTGGTGCGGGTAGAGAGAAAAGGGGGAGATGAAGAGTGATATTATAGTAGCCTCTTTAAAATTGCAGTGAAGGAGAATGTGGTTTTTATAAGCATAAATTCCAAAGCAAGTCATTCGGGAAGCAGGAGGGGGTGCAATTTGGCAGAGGCTAATTTCGTCCAGACAGTTCACTTTTCTTTTCCATCTCCTCTCTAAGTCCTGTTGGTGCTTCTTGGAAAATCATTCATGCAAAGGTAAATTATATTTAGTCTGTGATAGTCTGGGCATTTCCTTTCTGTCATCTCAGATTTCTGTAGTGTCCAGTGTTACTTTGATCCATTAAGACAGATCAGATTAGAAAATGTTAACTCTAAGAAAATAATAATTTCCAACCTGCTGCTTTTGCTGATTTATGGAAAGTAGCCAAACAGAGAGGGCAGGACTAATACTGGGCTCTCTAAGGGCTACAAAGAATAATGTGAGGTTTTACCCAAACAAGCACATCTGCTCTGCCTGCTCTGCAAATTGAGAGCTGGTGATTCATCCATGACTAGGTCAGCAGTTTCTAAGTCATTACAATTTCTCATATTCTACTTCTTCCACAGTTTTCCTAGACTCCTGAACTTGCATGCAAATGTTAATATATCCCTCCAAAATCATATTTATATTTTCTACCTTTAAGCGTATATGTCTGTGCCTATGTCTTGTTATCTGTGAGTTTTCATGCTCTTTGCAAGTCAGAGCCTTAGTGGAAACAGGATGGGGAAGCTACATCCTAAAACAGCAAATGTGTTTTTCTGGTCCATGAGCTAAGAATGGTATTTACATTTTTAAATGGTTAAAAACATCAAAAGAGGAGTGATATTTTATGACATTTAAACATTATATCAAATTCAAATTTCATTATCAATAAATAGAATTGTATTAAAACACAGCCACATTTCTTCATTTGCATACTGTCTAGAGGTGCTTCCAGGCAGCAGAAGTGGAGTTGAGTAGTTGTGACTGAGACCGTGTGTCTCCGCTGCCTAAAACATGGATTAGCTGATGCTTTACAGAAAAAAAGAATGCCACTCCTTGGTTGGAAGGCCAATCACTTGGCTGAAAGGTTGAAAGGCCAATTATAATTCTGCCTTTCAAGATACCCAGACCATATTATTCACAAAGGTTTGGCACTCAGTAGATTGTGGTTGAAACATTCTTTCTTGTTGTCATGGATTATTCTTCCCTGCTCTCAACTCCCACCATGGCTCTTCCTTATCTCTTATGGAATGGTGCCTGGCTCATGATCGCTACCATAATTCTCTTAGTGTGTTTCATATCCAGATTTCATAACAGGCCCCTCTGGTTACCTGTTGTCTCAGCCACTTACTGGTCTCTTACAAAGACCTAGTGCTCTACCTCATCCAGTCAACCAGTCACGTCATTGAGCTCAGCAGACTGGAAGTCTTCAGGAAAAAAAATAAAGGGACACTGTCCATCCTTCTCACCCTGTTCCGGCTTATGCTTTCCATTCCTGGCAACAAATATCCCAGCTATGTTTGTTCACGAAGGAAGCAGCAGTTCCTTCCCATTGCAGTGTTTGATTGCAAACGTTAAACTCATAGAAGCAGAGAATCAACTGGTGATTACCAAGGGCTGCTGTTGGGGTTGCTGTTGGGGTTGTGGGGGATGTTGGTCAAAGGATACAAAATTTCAGTAAGACAGGACGAATAAGTTTAGGAGTTCTATTGTACACTATGGTAATTATAGCTAATAAAAAGGTATTGTATACTTGAATTTGGCTAAGAGATTTGATATTAAATGTTCCCACCACACACAAAAGATAACTGTATGAGGTAATAAATATATTCATTAGATTGACAGTCATTCCACAATGTATATATATATCAAAATATCATGTTGTCTCCAATAAATATATAAATTTTATTTATCCGTGAAAAATTGCAATTTTTTTTCAGCACACGCTGATCCAGCTACCAGCTTTATCATGTCTTCTCAGAAACACCAGCACCAGCTGGCCTCTCACTTTTTTGGTTGTCTAGGGCTTCTTTTCTGAGCTTAGATGTAAACACCAACTTAGTGCATTCCCTCCTGGAATGCCTGTTTCAGCTCCTTTTCCCCAAACTTCTCGATTTATAAATTCCAGTCACTTTATTTTGCTTCCCCAGGCCCTTGGTGATAGCAGCTTCCTCTGACCTCTGATATTTATTTATTTTTTCAGTTCTTAAACAGGTAGTTAAGGATGATATGTATCAAATTTTCTCTGTTTAAATATCTGGTAAGCTTTCTATCTTATCATTTGATCCTGAATGATATAAGCATCAGCCAAGATGACCGGTTCCTCTGACTGGAAGTCTTTGCAAGCTGGCTATGCTGGGCACCGTGGGTCTGCTCTGTTATCCATTTTGTCTTATTCTTTTCTTTTTTTTCTACTGAATATTTCTTTCCTATCAACCACTAACCCTCAGTATGGCTCAGGACTCACATCTCAGTTCATTTCTATCTCAGTTCATTTTCTCTTCTATCCACACTCACTCCTTTGATTATTTCATAGGATATCATAACTTTAAATACTAACTATATTCTCATAAATTCAAAATTACTATCTCCAGGAATAACCTCACACCTGAATTCCAGACTTGCATATTCAGCTGCCTAGTTAAACATGTAGGTATCTAATAGAAATAACAGACATATCCAACCAGTCTTCTGAGATTTTCTTCCAGATCTGTCCCTCTTCTACCCTCATGTGAGCAAACAGCTACAGTGTTCTCCTGATGACCTAGATGGAAGACCAACCAAGTAGAAGGTGTGTACGTTGCATGAAGACTTCCTTTTGTATAGTTACGTGGGTTTTGCTGTACACATGGGGCAATATTATTTTGACTGTCCTTTCCTCACCCTCCTCATTGTATGACTCTTTCTATAATTGGAGTAATTTCTTTCTATAATTTTCTATAATTTAGTGCTTGAAGGTTGCTATTAGACTGAAAGTCATGGGGTCGGAGGCCGAGGAGGTTACCCTACCTTAAGCCAGAGACACAAAGGGGTCATGCCTAGTGCTTAGTTTTAAAACCTTAGAGTAGTAACCTCCATGATTTCCAATTTTTCCTAGTCCTTGAGAGGATAGCTAATTTTTATAGTAATTGGCACTGTTATTTCAGTATTCATCTTTGCTTATCCAGGCTTTTAATAATTCCCTTATAAATTCCTTATATAAAATAATTTCTATGAAAATCGTGACTTTGTTTTCTTGTTTGTTTGCCTGGCTGCTGATTGTTTAAGCTGGAGATAGGGCCCAGATGTACTGAATCTCATTTCTAGACTTTCTTACTAATCGTCGAGAAATAGTCTCCATGTATATATTTTCTTCACCTGTTGCAATGTAATTTCCATTAAGGCAGATGTAAAATTTACATTTCCCTTTTATATCCTATAGTGTTGCCCAAGTGTTATTTGATTGATGTAACAAAAGGAAAATGTAGCATGGCTCAAAAAATGTGTTACATTAATTAACTACCTGACCAAATGCCAGACTCTCCTGGTGTGTGTGGCTGTGCCTGTGTGTGTATGTGTGCATGTAAGTGTTGTGTGTATGTGGTATGTGTGTGTGCAGGGTGTGTGGGGTGTGTCTGTTATGTGTGTGACTTTACTTACATTGAGGTGTGCATCAAAGAGCAGGGGATAGAAGCTACTTTAACTTTGTGTTACCAAATTTCTATTTTCATAATTTGCTCTCATTACTCTAGGTTCATGGCAAAATATGGGCCTAAATGGGTGGTAGGAGTAGGAACACTATTTCTAAATTTATAATTGAAGTGAAGCATGTTGCTTGCTGAGACTAATGGGATACTGAATTACTCAGAGCAGGATATGATTGCTGTGTGTGCAGGGGGAGGGTAAGCTTGCAAGTAGAAAATGAAGGAGATGGGGTTTGTGACAGGTGCAGCCGATGTAGGGTGAATAATGAAACAATAGACCATATAATTGGATGAAGCACTGTACTGGCTGCTGTGGATTATTGCTGCAGGCCCAGCAATGCACCATGCTGAACCTGCCTGCTGTGGAAGGAGAATAGGCAGCTGGCAATTTAATGAAAATTTAGGGATACTGAAAAGTCCTTTCCCCTTCTCCCAAAAGATCTCTATCATCAGCTTACTGCTGCTGCTTGAAATGTGTGTGTGTGTGTTTTTTTAAATAATCTTTCTATTTTACATTTAAAAAAGCCCCCCGCGGGGGGCGGGGCCGGGGGCGGCCCCGGGGGGGACCCCGCCGCCCAAAAAAGGGGGGGGGGCGCCCCGGAGGCGGGGGGGGGGGGGGCGGGGCCGGGGGGGAAAATAAAAATAATTACGAATGGGGAGAGATACTCCTAATTCTAAGTAACTCTAAGGAGTAAATGAATGTATTTGTCAACTCTGTTTTTTCCATTTTCTTTTTTTAGCACGAGACAGATACCATACAACAAGAATAAACATAAGCCAAAAGGAGAATCATTTGAAAAGTATTCATAATTTTCAAAGGACCCATGTATGGGAATGAAGATGGGTTTCAGGAATCAGCTGAAATAAAGATTTGAACTTTTTCCAACACTTTCTTTTACTTCCACTGATCTCTCTCTCTCTCTTTGTGACAAAGTCTCACTCTGTCACTAGGCTGAAGTGCAGTGGCTCGATCTTGGTTCACTGCAACCTCCGACTCCCTGGTTCAAACGATTCTCCTGCCTCAGCCTCCCGGGTAGATAGGATTACAAGCACATGCCACATCACACAGCTAATTTTTGTATTTTTAATAGAGACAGGTTTCACCATGTTGGCCAGGATGGTCTTGATCTCCTGACCTAATGATCCACCCACCTCGGCCTCACAAATTGCTGGGATTACAGGCGTGAGCCATCACGTCCAACCTCTTTCCCTCTCTTTGCACATTCTTTTTTGTCTCACTTCTGAACAGCTTCCTCCAAGTTTCAAATCTGTTTCAGCTAGACATGGCCACAAACTACCTATGTTAAATACATTACAACTTCAGGTACCCAAATAATGAAACCTACTCAATTTTAGTTTCAAAATTATGAAGAACATAAAAACAGAGGATCTTGTTATATCATACACAGATTCTTGGAAATCAAGAGTGGCCAGGGTTGGGTCACACGGCAGTAATCTAGAAGTCTCTACAGTAAACATGTGGCTGATGGTGCAGGGGTAATTCTAAGATCCTGGAATGATAAGACAGTGACTGTCCACTACAGTGACTACAGTATATCGAAACGCTGTGCACAGTATGCTGTGAATGGCGGTGTGGATAGTGTGTCATTGGGTTACTGTGCCCTGATGACTGGTAGCAGATTGTTCTTTCAGCAGTCACTGGTGGACTAACTTCCTCATGCTGAGCACTGTTGGCTGCTGGGGATAAGAAGACTTGTACTCTGGTCTGAAGTGTTTTAAGCCAAACATTCTTAAACAAGGTCGCCTTTTAAAGTCTTATTTTTCTCATCTGTTACATTGATATAGTAATAATAGCATCTCCTGCCTTTCTCACAGGGCTTTTATTTTTAATTTGTCTTAATGCTCCTGATTTTAGGATATGTTTTATCTGATAGCAACATGCTACTTCAGACTTCTCATGCTTACCATTTCAATGGTATATATTTTCCTTCCATTGACTTAGAACCTCTATATGTAATGTACATCAATGGTGACATTGTATAATTATGCTTTGACTTTTGGTTTGTTCAAATAGTATCCGCCTTTCGTTGAAGTGTTTAGTTTTTTATATTCAACATAATTATGGATATGGTCGGATTTAAGTCTATCATTTTAGTATTTATTTCATTTTTGCTCCTCACCCCATTTTTGTTCCTCTGTTCCATTTTGTTTCTGATTTTAGGTATTTTTACCATGTTTTTTAGAATTTCATTTTCATTTCTTTATTGGGTCTTTAATATGTCTTTTCTCATCATTTTTAAGTGGTTGCTTTAGGATTTACAATATGTGTCTTCAGAAAATCTTTATTTCTTCTTAGAATTAACATACCATTTCACATAACATGTAGAAGCCTTGAAAGTACATATATCCATTTGCCTTTTTCTCCATTTTTAAAATAAATATGTTTTTAGAGCAATTTTAGGTTTGCAGCAATATTGAGCAGAAGTTACAGAGGTGTTCCATATACCCTTTTCCCCACCCCCACATGCATGCTTCGCCCATAACTTCCTCCACCAGAGTGGTGCATTTGTAGCAACTGATAAACCTGCACTGCCACGTCGTTATCACCCAGCATCCATCACTTACATTAGGGGGCGCTCTTGGTATACATTCAATGGGTTTGGATGAATGTGTAATAAATATACCCATCATTATAGCATATACAGACTATCTCACCGCCCTCAAAATCCCCTGTACTCTGCCTATTCCCCTTCATTCTTTATACTAGACTTCTCATTTATCTTGCTACCAGATTATTATGTATCACCAAGACAATAGTATAATTTTTGCTTTCCGTAGCTCCATGCATTAGAAAGAAATTAAGAGGAAAAAACAATTGTTTCTATTTTTTCCCTGGATATTTAGCCTTTCTGAAGCTCTGTGTTTCATCCTGAAGCTCTGAGTTTTCAGCTGGTATCAATTTTTCTTTAGAGTGAAACACCTTCTTTAGCATTCCCTCTGCTGTAAGCATGCTACAGATGAATGTTCTCAGCTTCCCTGGGTCTGAAAATGCCTTAATTTCATCACTATCCCTGAATGTTATTTTTTTTCTAATAAACTATTCTGGTTTGACAGGGCTTTTAAAAAAAATTCAACACTTTAGGCCAGGGGCGGTGGCTTATGCCTATAATCCCAGCACTTTGGGAGGCCAAAGTGGGTGGATCACGAGGTCAAGAGATGGAGACCATCCTAGCAAACATGGTGAAACCCCGTCTCTACTAAAAATACACAAATTAGCTGGACGTGGTGGAGCACGCCTGTAGTCCCAGCTACTCGGGGGGCTGAGGCAGGAGAATTGCTTGAACCCGGGAGGCGGAGGTTGCAGTGAGCCGAGATTGCACCACTGCACGAGAGAACAAGACTCTGTCTCAAAAAGAAAAACCCACCAAAAACAAAACCAAAAAAACCTCATCACTTTAAAGATATTATATTGTCTCCTGACATCTATAGTTTCTCATAGAGATGTTAATGCTAACTGAAACCATTAGTTTCCTCTAAAAAATGTGTTATTTTTCTCTGATGACTTCCAAGATTTTCTCTTTATCTTTGGTTTTAGCAGTTTTCTCTAATGTGCCTAAGATTTTTTTTTTTTTTTGTATCTATTTTGCTTGAGGTTCATTTAGCTTCAGGATTCTACAGACTTTAAGTCTTTCAACAAATTTGGGGAGTTTTCAGTCATTATATCTTCAAAAATATACTGTATCTGCCTCATTTCTCTCTGATGAGACTGTAAGCATGCATATCTTAGCATTTTTATTATTATCTTATAGGCTTCTATGTCTTCCTTTCTCTTCTTCTTCCATCTACTTTTTAATTTATTCTCCTTTTCATTTTGGAGAATTTCTAATGATATAACTTTTAGGTCACTGACTATTGTTCTAGCATTGCTATTCTTTCTTGTAACCAACTAACCAACCTTCCTTCCTTCCTTCCTTCCTTCCTTCCTCCCTCCCTCCCTCTCTTTCTTTCGCTTTTTTCTGATACTGTGTTTTTGAGTCCTTAGAATTTCCACTTAATTCTTTAATTATAGTTTTCATGTCACTGCCGAGATTTTCCATCTTTGCATTAATTCAGATAATTTTTTAAGTCATTGAACATAGTTATACAGCTGCTTTAAAGTCCATATGTGACATCAATTTCTGCATGTTGTGCTGAGATTGTTCTTAGTTGATTATAACTTCTTTTGCATTTTGGTCATGTTTTCCTGGTTATTTATATGCCATTCACTTCAGGATTGCAGCCTCATCATTGAGTGTCTTAATGTTGTGAGTCTCTGAATTCAATCTGTATTCCTGAAAACTGGGTTGTTTTTGTTTTTGTAAAAAATTAATTTTGTTGGTATCAAACTACACATCATGGCTCCTGGGCCACCTCAAATCCCAGTTCTAATCTTTTATTTTTAGCGGAGTTGCTAGCAGCCTCCCCCAGACATGCACAATTCAGAGAACAGCCAGCAATTTCGGCAGAGTTTATGTGCAAAATTGGGGGCATCTCCTCTCTGACTATTCCTTTTAGGATAATTCTCCTTTACTTCCCAGTAGCTTTAGTTACCACAAAAATCTGTTCTCTGATTACTCAGCTAAAAAAATAAATGCAGCAACCATAGTAGCCCTGCTTGGCCCTGAGTTTGGCTTGCCCTTAGGTTAAAAGCCACAAAAATGGGTAACTCATGTGTGCCATTCCCTTCTTCAGAGTTTCAACCCTTGTTTAAAAACTGCCTGACATGGTTTACTCTGAAGTGTCCTAAGAACATGGAATGTGTGTGTATTCATCAGTTTACAGTTGCTTTCTTCAGGGCAGTTCCAGAAGACTCTGAGCCATACTTAAGGCAGAATCTTACACATAAAAGGTTGCATTGTATAAATGAAAGTCTTCTCTACTTTCTTCCTCTTTCTTCGTTCTCAGAGTTTTCCATGGTGACACCTTACAGGGCTGGAGGGAAGGTTTTTAGGATTGTGTTTTATGCTACAAGAGACCAAGGAGATTATGTTCCATGGTTTCTTATTTTTGCACTAATATTGATCTACATCTTCCTTTCTCATTGGAAATCATTTTCTGAAAGCATTTTTATTTTTCTTTCTATAAACTCTACTTAATTTGAAAGAAACGCTCCTCCTCCTCTTCCTTCTTCATATTCTGTTGATGAAGAGTCTGAAGCAGCCAATGTAAGTTGCTTATCAGCAAAAGATTGCCAGTCTTACCATGTCAGGTATGCAAAATGTCAAACTAAAGACAATGATTGGATATTCTAATGTGCCTATGAAGGTTTATTACGGAGAATGTTGGCATTTCCCTTTGGTAGGCAATAATAACCTTTGATCCAACTTCAAAAATTCCAGTTTGAAAACCAGTTATGCATTACATTTCCTTAATTTTGAAGGAGGAATCTGTGATACTCAAAGGTTAAATCACATAGTATTTCAGAAAATGTTAGTATGGCCTAGTATTTAGATGCACACTTTCTTTTTTTTTTTTTTTTTTTTTTTGAGACAGAGTCTCGCTCTGTTGCCCAGGCTGGGGTGCAGTAGAGCAATCTCAGCTCACTGCAACCTTGCCTCCCGGGTTCAAATGATTCTCCTGCCTCAGCCTACCAAGTAGCTAGGACTACAGGTGCATGCCACCACATCCGGCTAGATTTTTTTTGTATTTTTAGTAGAGACAGGGTTTTGCCATGTTAGCCAGGATTGTCTCACCCTCCTGACCTTGTGATCCACCTGCTTCAGCCTCCCAAAGTGCTGGGATTACAGGCGCGAGCCACTGCACCCAGCCTAGATGCACACATTTTTATGTTCAACAATGCATTGTTCTGGTACTTTAGAAAAGATTCAGAAACCCTCTTACCTACAAAAAAGTTAAGTTCGTAAAATTGTAAAACAGAGTTTAATAAATATATCCACCTCATAGGGATATTAATAAAAATATCATTTAATTAAAAATTAAATAATAGCAATGAACGTAAAGCAAAGACAACATGTCAGTGGATATAATGCATTATTACCTTTCTGATTCCTATTATTCCTTCATTTATTCAACAAACATTTTGTTAGAAGGTAGGGAATACATAAAATGAATTAAACATAATTAAGCAAAGCTCTTGCCCTAGAAGAGCTGGCAAGTTAAAGGATAATCTATGCACACATGCAGTTTACTTTATTATAATTTTAAAGTAGCACAGGTACAAAAATGCACAAGACATGAAGGACACATAAAAAGCCTCATGTAGCCTGGGAAAATTAGGTAAGGTTTGTGTAGAAATTAAGATGCAAAGAAAGAGCTTGGGTTATCCCAGGTAAAGAGGCAGGGGATTCCCAGAAGAAGGGAAAAGCATGGGCAAAGGCATTTGGGCAGGTGAGGGTCTTGAGTGGAGTGATTGGCAATCTGAGCAGGGCTGGAGGGTGCATTGCGAAGCAGCAAGTGATGAGAAATGAGAGAGCTGGGAGCTGCCTCAGGAAGTCCTTATGTGATGCAGAGTTTCTATCTTTTCATTATTAAAGAGAATATATTTTTTACTTCATTGAACATAGTTACATAGCTGCTTTAAAGTCCACATATGATGTTAATTTCAACATGTCATCCCGCGATTGTTCTCAGCCGATTTTCATTTGTGTCTTGGTCTCCTTTTCTTGGTTATTATATGCCAATCTCATGCACTTTGGGATTGTAGCCTCATCATTGTGTATGTTAGGTTGTGAAGCCTCTGAATTCAATGGTATTTCTTGGAACTGTGGCATTGTTTTTGTTTTAGTAGAAAATTAATTTGTTGGTGTCAAACTGCACATCACGGCTCTTGAGCCACCTCAAATCCCAGTTCTGATCTTTTATTCTTAGCAGAGTTGCTAGAAGCCTCCCCCAAAAGTGCTTGCACTTTTTCTGTACATAACCTTGACCTATATCATGACCCTCCAGCTTGCATTTCTTTATATGTTAAGTGTAGATACTTAAATATTTTGTTCTCATAGTCTTAGACTGATTTTATTGCTTTCCTAGTTGGTTATACAATTCCAGTATTTATTTTATGATGGATGTGGGATGCAAGTGCTAGCATGTCTAATAAAATCAAAGTTCCTCAGTCCTTATGGGCAGAAGCTGAGGATTTGTGCCTGGTGGAGGTGTAGGGGAAGAGCTCTGTGTAACTTATTCTATATAAATAATGTCCTGTGGAGTTAGTTAGACTTCAGGCTGCACCATTCACAAAGAACCTGGTGACCCCCAAGGTGTTGGGCAAAGCATAGTTAATGCAAGAGTGTATCAAGAAAAGATAGTAGAGAACATTCAGCATGAAACAGCTTCTTTTCCAGTTTTTCCTGCTAAGGTTCTCTTCAGCCCTTTCATTCATCTTATAACTTAATCACTTGAATTGAGTAATTATGTTGAAGGTGAAGGAAAAGACTAATATGAGATTTCTGCACAATGCTTTGCTGGACAAAGGCATCTGATCATTCAAAAAAGTTTCACAAATGATTCCGAAGAGCAAGTCATAAGCCGCTGTAGCTTTATAAGCTAAGGCAAAGCATTACTTGTAATAAGAGGTCACCAGGAGATTGTGATATGTTTTGGGTAATATTTTTACAAGATTATACTGACTCTTTTGATGAGAATATAATTCAATGCAGCTGGAAAAGACTCAGATAACACAGCTGAGAGGCTCTCATATACTTGGTGAGAAATAATGGAAATTTGCACCAGGGCACTATTAACGTCATTGAGAGAAGTTCATCAGAACAAAATATGTTTTGTTGGCAAGATTGGCTAGACTTGGTAATGGGTTGGATGTATGTATCAGAGAAGTGGTAAGGAAGGATGATGCCTTAAATAGGGATGTGAACAATTTGTTGGAGAGAAGAAAAAACTAGGGAATAATAATTGTGAAAGGTTATTCAAGAATTCTGCTTTAGAAAATTGAAGTTTGAGATATCAACTAGCCTTGTAAGAGGGGGATTCAAATAGGCATTACAGAGTTCAGGAAACATCTAGAGATAAATATTTGCACCGTAGAAGCTCATAAGTAGAGTTTGCTATTATGAAACAGAATGAACTTACCCAGAAAAAACATGTAGACTAAGGAGAGAATAGGATTTAAGATAGAGACCTAAGGTTTGGTACTAATTAAAGGTCAAGAAGGAAAGGGGGAAAAACCAATGAAAGGGACCCTTTCAGTGGGATTGTTAGGGAGGTCACATAAGAATCAGGACAACTTGGCATCACACAACAAAAGAGAAGAAAACACATAAGTGGTTGGATAAAAGTGGTTAAGTTCCTTCAGAACAATCAGATTAGATTAGAGTTGAGGTATGGAAGTTTACAGATAGAAAAGACCTCTGGAGGAGAGAGGTTATCCAAGTCTAATGAGTGATGAAAAGTTTACAAAAGAACTCAAGACCTCTTTGGAGACATATTCACAAAGAGACTAGAATAATGCCAAAGGAAGGCGCTAGAAAGGCATTTCCTCAAGGAGAGAGCATTGTGTGTTAAATCCAATAGAAGGCTCCAGTCTGAGACCAGGAAAACTGTCATCTGATCTGATATTTGGACCTTTGATAGCTACTGTGATATTGCTATTTAAAAACCATAGGAGGTACAGATGGTATTAGGATGCCATATATCATAAGACTGAAGCCTGAAGTAGGAACAGGAGGGTTGAGGAAGAATCAGCTCCAAAAGCAAAATATGGGCCATCCTACTACCACATGGGGGCACAAGAGGCACCATAGCTAGTTTCTCTAGTTCACACTCTCCCCCGAGTGTCCATCAGGCAAATATATTGATGCAGCTGCATACATTCATATACTTGGTATATTTACTCTGGGGTAAATGTGAACAGTTGCTGCTATGATGCCTAGCATATAATAGTGATTAACTCCACAGACTCTGAAATCAAGTTGACTGAATCCAAATCCCAAGTCTGCCACTAACAAGTTATATGGAATCTTCTCTGTGCCTCTGTCTTCTTATCTGCATAATAGACACAATAGTGCCTAACTCTTTTTTTTTTTTTTTGGTTGTTATTATTATACTTTAAGTTCTGGGATACATGTACGGAATATGCGGGTTTGTTACATAGGTATACATGTGCCATGGTGGTTTGCTGCACCCATCAACCCATCATCTACATTAGGCATTTCTCTTAATGCTACCCCTTCCCTTACCCCCCACTCCCCAACAGGCCCTGGTGGGTGTGTGTTGTTCCCCTCCTTGTGTCCATGTGTTCTCATTGTTCAACTACCACTTATGAGTGAGAACATGCGGTGTTTGGTTTTTTTGTTTCCTGTGTTAGTTTTCTGAGAGTGATGCCTAACTCTTAATTGTGAGAATTCACTGTTTTTAATCATGTACAAATGTGTCTGTAGTTGAGAGATTACTGTTGTAGACCAGGTGAAAGATCATAAGCATTATTTGAATACTTGTTAAATACATTCTAAAACCTTGTTATTCACAGAATTATTTCATTAGACTAAATATAACATATAGAATGTCATCCCCATAATAATGTGTATAAAAGCATGATTAGCAAACAAGATGTACTCGGGGAAAATATATACAGATATACTTAATTGTCTATTTATACATATATAATTATATATAGTATATAGCTTGGAGGTAGATAGTTTGGAGACAGATAGATAGATAGATAGATAATTTTTCAGTTCATTTCTGGCTCAGGACAATACAGATGCCAAACTGTTGACCTTTGAAATTCTCCTATATGTATGAAATTATTTCTTTTATGCCATGTATCTATGTTGCAGTAATATCCTTCACTAAGTAAAATCAAAGCTTTTCTTGTTCACCCAAAGATCTATGGTGTTTAGACAACTCTGCAGAGCTGTGCTCGACTGCAATAACTTAGAATTTAGGCTCTTCTATCCTGCAACTATACCATCTCGACATACATTCTCCAATGTCACTGCTGAAGATTAGGAAAGGAATGGAGGGGATAAGTCTTGGCTCTAAAAATAGAGATGACGTAGAAATAACACACATCCCTTTTCAGGATAAAATTATGTGTCCCCAATATAACTGCAAGGAAGACAGGGAAATATAGAGGAATGCACCAATATTTTGTGAGCATAATCTCTCTCTGCCATCTACTTTCACTCATTTTTCTTCTAATTATTCATTATTATTTGTGGAATAATAGGTGTATGAAGAAGGAAGGAATGAAAGAATAAAACAAATAATAATCTGCATTCCTTTGCAAACATCAGGAAAGTTTGAAATTGAGGCGTACATATGTAGTATATTAACTCTGTAAGTTTGAAATTGATGTTGTATATATTTAGTATATTAACCATATTTCTTGTCTGAAAGAGCTTTGGGTCACAGGGCACTGGTAAGAAAAGAAAGTGAAATAGTTAGTGCCCACATCTTCCCCCTTTCAAAATGTTTTCTTTAGTCTTTGAGGGAAATGGGATTCTAGATGAGCCATCAGATTAGGAACTACAAGGCCTATCCAGGTTGAATCAGGCCACTCCTAGGAGGCTGACATTAGAGTAGACACAGTTGTTCCTGATGCAAGTAACAGCTCACCCAAGGGCATTTCTGGAAGTTAAAATGAAGTACAAATTGACTAAGATTTGAGAAATGGGGTTTTAGGACTATACAAAGTAGATGGTCCAAGGGAATCAAGGCAGGAAAGGAGGAATCAGAACACAGGGAAAACTCAGAAATGTGTGCAAAGCAGGCAGAATGGAATCAAAGCTGGAGAGTGTAAGGGATGGAAGAAGAGAGAGTGTAAATGCAAGGACCTAGAAGAAACTTTGCAGGAGAGTTGAGAGTTCTCCCTCAGTTCTATTTTGTCTCTGGTTATTTCATACTTTGAATAACTTCAGTCTTTCTGGCCTGAGGCAAAACCCCCTCTTCTGGGACTTGTCCATGCAGTGGTGCTTTAAAGAAGAGGTCCTAAGAAAGAAAGAATTTAGTTACTGGCATAGGATGTAACAGTTGGCATTTTACTCATCCCAAGCCAATACTTAAAGAATATGGAGAAAATATTTCATAAAGAAGGATAAGTTTCACATTTGTATGACTCATACCAAAGACTGAGCACACTTTTATACTCTCTTCATTGACTAATAACTCATTCATTTGACTCATAAAGTTGAGTACATAGCATATGTTAAGCCCTTGCTAGGCACTATGAATATATTGTTCAACAGGTATCAATGAAGAGTCAACCTCTGTAAAATATTTGAAGAGATTTAGTCTGAGCCAAGTATGAGTGAACAATGACCCAAGTCACAGTCTCAAGAGATCCTAAGAACATGTGCCTAAGGTGGTTGGGCTACAGCTTGGATTCATCCAATTTAGGGAGACATAATACATCAATCAATACATGTAAGATGTTAATTGGTTTGGTCCATAAAGGTGGGACAACTCAAAGCAGGGGCCTTCAGGTTGTAGATGGATTCAACGACTTTTCCAATTGGCAATTGGTTGAAAGAGTGAAGTTATTGTCTGAATACCTAGAATCAATAGAAGGGAGTGTCTGGATTAGGATAAGGGGTTGTGGAACTAAAGGTTCCCATTATGCAAATGAAGCCTCCAGGTAGCAGGCTTCAGAGAGTATAGATCATAATTGTTTCGTATCAGACTTTTTTTTTAAGTGCCAAACTATCTCCTAGATCATACCAAAAATTGAGCACACTCTCATGCTCTCTTCATTAATTACATAAATCGTTTATTTGACACATTGTATTGAGTACCTAGCATATGCTAAGCCCTTGCTAAGCTTTTTTATTGAGGAAAAAGCCCTGGAAAGGGAAGGGGATTCTCTACAGAATGTAGTCTTTCCCCACAAGTGACAACTTTGCAGGGCTGTTTCAAGATATAGCAAAGAAACATAACTGGGGTTAAAATATTTTTATTTCCCTCATGATCTGTCATGTGAGGCTATATCAAAGTCACATTGCAAAATGAACCACATTATACTGGGTTGAATAAAACCCCTCTGAGGAGTCTTTATGTTTGTAGGGCATGCTGACCAAAAGAGACAACTCTGTAAGATATTTGAAGAAATTAACTCTGAGTCAAATATGAGGTGCCATGCCTGTGACACAGCCCTCAGCAGACCTTGAGAACACATGCCCAAGGTGGCTGGGGCACAGCTTGGTTTTATCCATTTTAGGAAGACCTGGGACATCAGTCAGATACATTTAAGACATACATTGCTTCGGTGTGGTAAGGTGAGAGAACTCAAAGGAGGGAGGCTTCCAGGTTATAGATAGATTTCAAAACATTCTGGCTGGCAACTGGTTGAAACAGTTATTGTCAATAGAAAGAAATGTTTAGCTTACAATAAGGGGTTGTGGAGACCAAAGCTTTATCATGCAGATGAGCAGGCTTCAGAGAGAATAGATTGTGAATGTTCCTTATCAGACTTAAGGTCTGTGCTGATGTTAAATGCTGATCAGCTTTTCCTGAATTCCAAAAGGGAGGAGGGCATAATGAGGCATGCCCACTCCTCACCTTTTTATGTCATGGCCTGGACCAGCTTTTCAGGTTAAATTTGGAGTGTCCTAGCCGAGGAGGGAGTTCATTCAGATGGTTGGATGAGGGACCTTTAGATTTTATTTTTGGTTTACAAGTGTGACTCCCCAGGCCCTTTAAATAGGAATTTGGGGAAGGCTTCCCAAATTCTTATCTTTAAAGAAAGGTTAGAGTTTAGTCCAACAGAATACACACAAACTCTGCCCTCTAAGAACCCGTGCATTCCAAGGCAGATAGTAAGCAAAGGATGTTGAATACCTAGAAGACATGGCATGCAGCAATACTAGGTTTAATCATGCTATAATTTAAAAAACAAAGCAGTTCATTTGGGTTACAGATTTGTTAGGCACATTTTGTGATGGACAGAAAATAAGGGGGGCCTCTGTAATCCCACTTCCTGGTATTCGTGCCTTTGTATACTTCCTTTCCATGAAGGGAGACTTGTGATTTTCTTCTCATCAATAGAATGTGCAAAGATGGGGCAACATTCTTGTGATTATGCCTTAGAAAACTCTTACGTGTTAGCAGACTCTCTCTGCTATCTTGTTCTTGCTAGCTGTGAAGAGGAAGGCTGACATGAGTCCTACAGCTACAAGAATTGAATTCTGTTAGTAACCTGAGTGAGCCTGAAGCAGGTTCTTCCCCAGAACTGAGCTTCTGATAAGAACTCAGTCCTGAGTGATACCTTAATTACTGTATTGTGAGAGCCAAAGTGGGACACTCAATCAGCCCTGCCTGGACCTTTGACCTATAAAACTCTAAGATAATATGTGTTATTTTAAGATGCAAAGTTTATGGCAACTTGTTATGCATCAATAGAAAACTGATACACAAATGCATGTTGAATGCCTAACTCTGTGGTAGGCACTGTGTAAGGAACCAGAAAATAGTGATAAAGAATAAAATCATCCACACGCCCCACCCCCAGCCCTAGCTGTTGCTCATAGCCTGGTTGGGGCCATATGCCTGTAAATACAATGGCAAGACTGTGAGAAGTGCTGGTGTGGTTTTATGGTAACTTGAAGCGGGGGAGCTTCCAACTCTCCCTTGTGGGGTCTAGACAGGCTCATGCTAAAGAAGACATGTGAACTCAATCTTGGAGAGTGAGGGACTATTTACTGGAAACTGAGGACAAGGAGGGCACCCAGCAGATGGCACGCAATTGAAAAGGCTCAGAGGTGTCACAGACTGCTCACACTTCTCCAGCATTCTTGAGTGAGAAGAAGCCATAGAGATCTCTAAGAAGGAAGATAAAACCCAACAGCCTTTATTTATTGAATGGCTGTGTGTATTAAAAACAAATAAAACTATCTGATTATATTCCATTCCAGTCTCTCTCCCCTTCCTGAGTTACACACCTTTTGCCAGTGTGTGACGGTATCAACAGAGTTATTATCTAGCAAAAATTACCATCCACAATGGGAATTTCTGCTGTTATAAAACAAAAGCAAACTCCAAAGGCATGGGGGTGGTGAGAGTGTGTGTGAGAGAAAGCATTTTGCATTTTTTTTCTGGCAATGTTCTTTTTATGCTAATATCCCATAGTTTTCTACCTTAATGACCCCATTAAATACCATGAGAGTATTTGCAAAGGAAAAGTAGTACCTGGAGATGAAGATGTAAAGTTACTAAGTGCATTTTGAGGAATAGAGAAGATTTCTCAGGAAAGGAGTTAATGTTCCAGAGAAAGCTTTGTTTATCCGACAGACTTTATGACTGCACTGTTTTCTTCACTCAGCACCTTAATTCTCAACCACCATAAGGCTGTCCAGATGTTTAAAATAAAAAGCCCGTTTGGGTATTATCGGAGATTACTGGGAAGAGATAGACAGACATGATGTTTAGCTATGCAACATAAATTCCCCGAGTATGTGCCATCTAGTACACTCTATATTCTCACCCTGCTTGAAAGACTGAAATAATAAATCATAAAAACGAGACACAGGGCTCCGAGCACAATTTACCTCTAGCCAGCTGCCATCACGGGAGGAATAAGTGAAGGTAGAGATGAAGCATGTGAATGGTGCCATTTCCTTTGTACAAGGCCTGGTGGACAGGACTTCTCCCTAATGCCTCTGAGACTGTCTGTTGTCCCCGACTTTCCTGTTTGGTCTTAACATCAGCCTCTACTAGATACATATTCTGTTCTAATAAACCTGGCCAATTTATTAATACTTGCAAGCTACCTTTTTTTTTGCATTCCTATGCCATCATTTATTTTATTCCTTTTACTCACTGTGCCCATCTTCCCCATGTCTGTCAAATTCTACTTATCCTTCAAGGTCTTGCTTGAGACTACAACCTTTTTGAAGCCCTCTGGAATGGGACAAACCAAACAAGATCTCTCCATGTTCCTACGCTGTTTTGTCTCAGTCACATAAGGCTCTTGCCAAGTAGTCCTTGTATGGGTGATTATCACTACTTAACTCCTTAAGACAAAATTTCTTGAGAACAAGAATCTTGTCTTTTATTCTGTGTAGCTCCAATAATTATATCAGACATCCTTTATCCATTTGCCCATCACAGTGACTTCTTTTGAGTCTGCATTCAAATATTTGCCATATCTGTGAATTTACAGATCACTCTGGATGTTGTGCTTATCATTGTGATTCTAGGAGGTAAGTGCTATTGTTGCTATTTATTTCCAGGTAAGAAAATCTGCAGATATTAATGTTTTTACCCAAGGTCACATAGCCAGTGAAGAGCACGGCAAGGATTTGAGACTAAGGTACAACATAGGATTGCACCATAGACCCTTTGAAACCTAGCACATGGTGGGTGTTGATGAAACTGTTATGAAATGATTGATAGTTGATGTAAGCATACATGAGTATGTGCGTGAAAACTTTATTAATTTCTGGGGTGGTGTAGTTCACCGTTAATCATCTTGTCATTTAATGGTTTTATCAGTGCCCAATTTGTTCTTTTTGACAAGTGAGTAATCCAGATGGTCATATCTCTGGGTTGGGCTTCAATTCTATATTAATTTGGGCAAGTCTCCAAGTTTAGGTCTCCATTTTGCTAATTATCAAGATAGGGGTATCAGCCCTAAGCTAACCTATGAGATGATTAATGTCAATGATAATGTTATGCCAGTGACATAAAAACTGCTAGAAAAATATTAAGACAGGAAAATAAAAGACAGAGAGAGAAATCAGTTATTAATGTTCATTGAAGAGGAGTGTTATTTCTTCTCATAGCAGAGGGGGAGGGACTGTTCATCAATTATAATAAAGCTGCTGTCTGGAAGGTCTTCATGATGAGGCTACTCTCTTTAATCCTTAGTTGACTTGCTTGTGAAGCTGACAGCTCATTCAGCTTTCAACCATTTATTGAATGGTCCCAGTGGACATAGGTCTTTTTGGCACTTGGGAGGAAAGCATTCTAGAAAGAAAAATAAATTTCAAGTCAGGTGGCTGATAAAATGGGGTTCTAGCACAGGTATACTGCTAAGTAGCTCTGTGACTTCCTAACCTTTATGCCACCATCTCTTCATCCAAACAATGTACTGTCTTTTCAGTACTGATATTCTTTGTGTGTACATTGACTATGGAATTCCTGGTAATTCTGCTATTGCTGCTGCTTTACAAACAGATGGCCACTAATAAGAATGTTCCTGTCCCTTACCTATAATTCCTAATTATACATCATAAATACAAATTTAGCTTTAATTCAATTAAGTGGTAATGAGGTGAGAAAGTAATACTTGAACATATTACTGCAGTTCAGGTTGGTAAGCAATGGAAAACATTTATATTCCATTAGATTCTATGAGGTATTTTAAAAATCTTTTAAAATGCCCTTAAAATACTCTGGCTGTAATAGCCTATTAAAAGCAAAATACTGAGAGAAAAACATATGTATATATACATCTTAGAGTTATCTAAATTTAAGTAATTTTTTGAGCCCCAAGGCATTGAAAAATTAAAATATACATATGAGTGTGTATATATGTGCATATATGTGTGTATATATATAAAATAATAATTATAATATGTTAATAACATACATAATTATATGTTATACTATTATAATACATACTATTATATATTATAAAAGTCATTTAAATATATGTATTTATATAAAGTGTAGTGATCTTGAATAACCTATTCAATTTTTCGGATGTTCATTTTCCTCATGTACAAGGTAGGTAAAATAAAATATAAATTTTAGGATACCTTTTCCTCTTCATGCCCTGTTGTGTCTGTCATGTGGCCAACTCCAGTTGTCTGTGACAACTTTTGGACCCCACATGAAATCATCCCCAATAAATCTTTGATTGACCCAGTTTTGGGTGGGTGTTGGGTCCACCTTTGGTCCAGTGACCATGGCTGGATTACAGCCTTGTGGCATGGAGGGCTGCCCCTTCTAGGGCATGTGTGTTTCCAATCTGTCTGGAAAGTCTATCTGGCATAGCTATTACAATATCCATTATATTATCTTTCTCTACATGAAGAGTGAGATTACGTTTTACTCACGTTTTAGTGTGTGCCTGGGAGATGCTCTATGCCCAGGGTTTTGTACAAATTAGGTGCTTAATTAATCATTTCTTTCTTATTGGATTAAATGAGAAAACAAGCATGGCAACGAATTTCCGATGAGATCAATGACCTGGGCCTTATGGACTGAATTGTGTCCCTTCGAAATTCAATGGTTGAAGCCCTAACCTCTCATGTGATTGTATTTGAAGAAAATAAATGTCTCTCGTTGGATCCATCCAATCTGTGCTCCTTCATTATAGCAGCTGTATTAGTCCATTCTCATGCTGCTGTAAAGAAATATGGGAGACTGTGTAATTTATAAAGGAAAGAGGCTTAATTGACTCACACTTCAGAATGGCTGCAGAGGCCTCAGTAAATGTACAGTCATGGCAGAAAGGAAAGCAAACATGCCCTTCTTCACATGTCAGCAGAAGACAGAAGAATGAGAACTGAGTGAAGGGGGAACCCCTATAAAACCATTAGATCTCATGAGAACTTACTATCATGAGAATAGCATAGGAGAAACCACCCCCATGATTCAATTATTTCCCACTGGGTCCCTTCCATGACACCTGGGGATTATGGGAACTACAATTCAAGATGAGATTTGGGTGGGGACAGAGCCAAACCGTATCAGCAGCCTTTAATAACTAACATACTGGGCAAAGGGCACAGCTAAATATAGTTTATTAACAGAATCTAACCAGGTTAAAAGAGAGGAGAAGAAAGAATAATCACGGTTACTGCCAAAGTCCTAGTTAGCAACTCATAATTTACATATAGAAGGAAAAATAGGTGTCTAGAGGATGATAACTTTATACATTCATTTAATCAGTAAGTAGTCACTAAGCACCTATTTGTAAAGTGCTAGGGGAATGAACCCCCACTTTGTATAGTATACTGTACTGGTATACTGCCAGGCCCTGTGACTGAGCTACTTCCCCTGGCTTTCCAGAAACCTCATCCACAGACTGAAGATGCTCCTGCAAGTTCTCATCATAGGAGACGGCAGCACCCAAGTGTATCCTGAAACTCTCATCCTGGCCTTTTGCTTCCTCCACTTCCTCAGCCCCAAACATCTGCACTTCCTTTTGCATTTTCATTACATTCTCCCCATCACATCTTAAAATATCTTGAACTACTGATGACTCAAATGTCAAGCAAATATCTCCCTCCCTGAGCATCATCTGCCTTTCCAGTCGTTTCCCTCCTTTATATGCACCGTGGGCAATGAGATGTCAGTCCCATTATGTCTCATGTTTTTCTCCCTCTGTGTAATGCTTCCTACTCTTTTTCTTTTCTCCCTAATCCAAAGCCTAGGCCAGTTCATCTGAACTGTGTCCTTTCTCATTCATTCTCTTCACTTTCTTAGCATCAATCTTTTCCTGTCTTTGCTGCCCCCAAAAATTCCAAACACAGGTCAGTAGCAAAACACATTTATTGTGTTTACACATTAATGGCTGTTGAACAAAATATGAAATTCTGGATATTGAGCAAAGGCATATCTTAAATCTTAGCTGGGTCTTCAGTGACATATGTTTGTATAGGCTTCTGTTTTCCTTAATAAAGATTCTTAACAATTCTTTGGGAAACTTCTCTGGAAATGAGCAGAGATGGCCTGGTCACAGTGAATAAAGTGAACCATTCTTGGTATGACTTTCTCTGCTGCCTCCACAACCAATCAATCAGTGAGTTCCTGAATCCTTCCATTTATCTTTCTCTACAACGGCCACTTTTTCTAAACCACCTTCTTCTCCTGCTGGAATAACGTAATATCCTCCTAATCTCTGTTTCCACTTTTGCCAACATAGGATCCATGACAACGGCCTCCAGTAACCAAGGCTCCAAATTGCAAGCTGTTCATGGCCACTCCTTCAGCACTTTTATGTCTTCCTGTTACGCTATTGTTTAAAGTGTTTTTTTTCCCTCTGGCCTATGAAACTATACATTTCTACATGATTGCTCCCAATCTATTCCTTAATCATCATTTATCCCATTACCACTTCTGCCTATGTTGCTTTGAACTGTTTTTTAATTTAGCTTTGCATTTTATCTTTCTTACTTTAGGAAAATAATCATTGCCATCTTTTTTTAAGTCTCAGCTCACACGTTAATTTCAGACAGAGATCTTAAGACTTCTCAATTTGAAGTGACTTTCACTCTGACTTTTCTATCTGAAACTCCTTTTGAGTTTTCCTATTATAATCCTTCTATACTATGTACTTGCTTACCTGATTTAATTTCTTACCCTACTAGAACGTAAAAGTCTGTAGTAACAAGAAAAAAAATGTTTTTATTCACTCGTATATTTTTTGTGCCTTGCACAAGTAAAATTTTACGTACATTTACTGAATGAGTAAGAGAGTATGAGAAGTGAAAGAGATAGAGAAAAAGAAAAAAAGAAGCAGAAACAGAGGGAGGAGAAGGAGAAAGAGCAGGAGGAGAAAGAGGAATAAGAGAAGGAAGAGGGAGCTGAAGGAAGAAAGAGGGAAGAAAACCTCCATTTTGTAGATGAGGATGCCTGGAGAAGGGAAAAATTGAATGACTTATTTCCAGACCAGATAAAAGATTAATGATTTTTACTCCATTTGTAGTTCAAGTAGAATGAGTTATATGTTTGAGACAGGGAGTCTTCAGATAACCTATTTGCCTACTTAGCTCACGTAACAGTGTGGGAGTGTCTCTCTTTGAATCTGGGTTAATCTCACTGCCTTCTCCCTCTGCCCATGACCCCTCTGATCTGCAACACACAACAAGCTAAGAGAAGTCAAGCCTGGCTCCAAGTGTGTATGCTTTCTTATGGCATCCATCGTTCTCACATCATTGGCCGATGAGGTCAATGCCAAAGTCTGTACGTGCTTTGTCTTGGCACCCTTCTCCTTCCTAAGGTTGTACTTGTAAAATATCTTGTGCATTTTAAATACCATCTGCATAGCCTCCCATGAATTATCCACATGCTGTTTTTTATTCCTATTTTTGTCAACATGAAGCAAAGCCATGACTGAAGTCTGAGCCTTACGTGTTCATGCAGTTAGCACATAAACCCTACAGTGTTCTTGATGCTGAGATACAGGTTGGCCTAGTGCATTACAGGAGGGGCGGGGGGAGAGAGAGAAAAAAGAGAGAGATGAGAATTGGCTCACACAATTATGAATGTTCAGAAGGCTCACAGTCTGCTGTCTGCAAGCTGGCAAATCATGAAAGCTTCTGGGATAGTTCAGTCCAAATTCAAAAGCCTGTGAACCAGGGGAGCTGGTGGTATAACTCTGAGCCTGAGTCCAAAATCCTGAGAACTAGGAGCTCCGGTGTCTAAGAACAGGAGAAGATGATGTTTCAGCTCAGACAGAAAGAGCAAGTTTACCCCTCCTCAACCATTTTGTTCTACCTGGGCCCTCAACAGATTGGATAAGGCCCACACACATTGCTGAAGGCTGATCTTCTTTACTCAGTCTACCAATGCAAATGCTTAATTATGCCTGAAACTGCCTGACAGACACTCAGAACTAACAGCTATCTGGGCATCCCTTAGCCCAGTTAAGTAGACACATAATATTAACCATAACAACATGACGACCAAGGCAGCAGGATCTCAACTTGTTCTCACTTTTTGTCCTCACCCTCATCAGGTGGAGGGCCTTGGGGAACATCTTCTTTTTATATAACATCAAATTTTATTTTAAAAAATGAATCCAAATAGCTCACTGCCTTATGAAGTTACCTTCATTGGCTATTAGTCTTGCCATATGTCAAGACAGAAACATTGTTTGTAAAGAATTGCCGTTGAGAAGGTTGGCAATGGAATAAATCACTATTGACCTTTCCACTTTTAAGAATTTAATGAACTTAGGAATGAAAATGACCCTGAGCTATAACAACAGTAACCTTGGCTTTTATAACTAAAACCCATTGTCATTAATGTTCAGTCTCTGACATGCCAGGAGTCACTGCTATTAATAATGAATCAGACCAAAGTAGAAAAATTGGTGACAGAAAATCCAACTGGCCCCCATTCAAAATCAGACAAAAAGTGCTCAATGAAAATTCTATGTAGACAGAAAGCTGCATAGAAGCAGAATGATATGGAATCTTAGCGAAGTAACATGCAGTGAACTAACTTCTATTACAAAATCATTGTTTTTTATTTAGATACTATGTAGAACATTGTGTATAATCTACTTTGGTTACTATCATATATCTGTTAGTTAGCAGTCATTATCTCTACACTAAAGTTGAGGATACTAAATTCAGAAGGAAAGATAATAATGAAGTACCTAAAATAATGTTTTCATCTAATACTACTTTATTTACTGAAGGCTTACAATACCCTTGAAGCCAGCAGTATAGCAATACCTAAGACAGACTCACTGTCTGTTAATTCTAGAGAAAGCACACATGACTGGTCAGTGGTAAAGCTTGGACTTTTCCCAACTTGCATTTGGCTAACAGTCTTTCTCGTTGAAATTAAAAAACTGTAGTTTCGCTTTCTGTTACTTAGTAGTGGTGACCCTGAAAAGGACCTTAGATCTCCTTTACCCTAAGTCCCTTAAGTCATCTTCAGTATGAGAAAACTTGACTGGTAATTTTTTAAGGATTCTTCTAGTGAGTGAGAAACTACCTGACAAGATGAAGAGGTTCTCATGGATGGAGTATTAGTATGCAGCATGGTGGGCTCTTTTGATTTCAAATGACTCCTAGCTGGCTTAAGGCAGGCCAGGAAATTATTAAAACTTTGAGCAAGTTATGACAATAAGTTGAAACAATCGAAGTGATGCCTACGTTGTATGTTTTCTGTGTCGGAAATGCTTTTTATTTCCTTTTGGAAAAGACTGAGGAAGTTCTCCCTGAGAGCTACCACCTTAGGACTAGGTTCCTTTATGTACCTATATGGCTGCGTATGTCCCAACATTAACTCTTATTAGATAAACTTGGTAGCCATCGGTCAAGGTGTCCAATGTGACTAGAAGCACTGATTGGCCAACCTCTGTCATAGGCTATATCCCAGGACCCTGAGATAAAGTCGATTTCCCCAAAACTATATGAATTCCAAAATAGAAATTAGTAGCCTTTGAGAAATGGGGAGGTTAGAATTCATTCCAGAGAGACAAACAATTCATGTCTACAAAATATGAATAGTCTTGTAATCTATAAATATGAGCAATATTGCCCATTGCCAGTTTTATTTTTCTTATTATCTGTGATTCTTGGAACTTTTTCATCCTACAGATTACTAAATAGAAACCCAGGAAAGTTCAATAACTTGCCTCTGCTCACATAGCCAGTTTGTATTGTTTTCATTTTGTCAAATATATTACAACAAATATCTGTTGTGCCTCTACCATATGCCAGAAATCTGCTAGGCACCGATGATGCACAGTTAATTGGAGTTCTTTATTCTTTTTGAACAAAAATTCACCAATGGTATTATGAACTTTTTAATTGCAAAGAAAGAGTGGGGGTCTCATTTCACAAGTTCCCCTACTCTACCTACAGGAGTGATTATTGGATATAATCCAGTTTTTAATAACAAGCTAAACGAAACAAACACACAAAAACATTTAATTTGTGGAAGTGTACAAGATTATACATTTTTAAGTGGTATAATCATCTTGCTTGGTATTGTAGCCTTGCCTGAACCCTTTCAAAGTGGGAGTTTCTGTATCTGCCACTTAGCATCTGCTCTGGCCAGTAGAATGAGGCGGGAGTGATGTTGTGTAAGTTCTAGGTGTAGTTGTTGACTGGCCTGGTAAGTTTCACTCCTTGCCTCATGGAAACCAGTCACTATGTAAGAAGTGACCCTGAGACAAATAAGCCATGAGAAGTTCATCTTGTTGATAGTTCATGAAGGATAAGACACCATGTGTACTGAGAGAATGAGGCCAAGAATCCCTAGGATGTTAGGTATTAGTGAGGGAAGAAAACATTTTGAATGTCTAGTCAGGATAGCCTCCAGATAATTTCAGGTCCTACCATGTGACTACAACTTCATTAAAGATTGTTTGGTGTTTTTTTTTTTTTTTTTTGAGACAGAGTCTCACTCCATCACCAGGCACCAGGCTGGAGTGCTGTGGCGTGACCTCGGCTCACTGCAACCTCCGCCTCCTGGGTTCAAGCAATTCTCCTGCCTCAGCCTCCCGAGTAGCTGGGACTACAGGCGCACGCCACCACGCCCAGCTAATTTTTTTGTATTTTTAGTAGAGACGGGGTTTCACCATGTTGGCCAGGATGGTCTCGATCTCTTGACCTCGTGATCCATCCACCTTGGCCTCCCAAAGTGCTAGGATTACAGATGTGAGCCACCATGCCTGGCCTGCATTAAAGATTGTAAGACAGACCAGCAAAGAAGAAGAGGAGGAATAAGAGGAAGAAGAAGAGGAAGAAGAAGAAAAAGATGGAGAAGAAGAAGAAGGAGAAGGAGAAAGAGAAGGAGAAGGAGAAGAGAAGGGGAGGAGGAGGAGGAGGAACTATTATCCTAAGTCCAGTCAACCTACAGAATTGGAAGAGATGATAATTTCTCGCTGATTTAATTTTGGGGGATGGTTTCATAGGCAGCAGCAGCAGCAAAGTGAAACAAGTGCTCCATTATTTGAGAATAATTGCTAAGCCTTCATGATATCAATGCAAACTTTTTGTTTTTGTCCAAATAAAAACTTATGCACATGGTTGCTAATCTGTATTTTGAATCCAAGGGTATGGGTTACAAAGTGGAAAGCATATTTCTTCCTCAAACAAATCTTTAAAAAAATAGAGCATCCTCTTATTGAAAAGGAACTTTGAAAATTCACCCTGACTTGCTCATTACTGCATGGTTAGTGGGTAATTTCAGATGGAATTCAAGGTATGTATGTCCCAAAGCTGTTAATATTTTTATTACATTTTTATTTTGCTCAGCTATATGATATTTACCATGTGTTTAGAAGACAGACAGGTGTGGTTCAAAACCAAGTGACCAGTGACTAGTTGTAGGACCATAAGTAAGTTACTTATCCTCTATGAACTTTCATGTCTTTATTTTAAAATGAGGATAATATACCTATCTTTTAGGGTTGAGAAAACTATTTAAGGAAAGTAATTCATTAAACACCCTTAGTTTTGTGACTGCATAAAATTCATAGTTCATAAAAATGACAGCTATTATTATTGTTGATTTTATTAAGGGGGTATTACATATTTCTGGAATTTACTTACTATTTAAAAAAAAATTGACAAACCTTTTCCACAAAGTTCACTGTTGGAGGTGAGGAGTAAATGTTCACTTTAAGGAGAAAGGTGTCTTATTAGTCTATTTATGTTTCGCCATTAAGAAATATCAGTTTAAGGAGGTTTTGGGCTGAGACAATGGGGTCTTCTAAATATACAATCAAGTCGTCTGCAAATAAGGACAATTTGACGACTTCTTTTCCTAATTGAATGCCCTTTATTTGTTTTTCTTCCCTAATTGCTCTGGCTAGAACTTCCAATACTATATTGAATAGGAGTGGTGAGAGAGGACATCCTTGTCTAGTACCAGTTTTTAAAGGGAATGCTTCTAGTTTTTGCCCATTCAATATGATATTGGCTGTGGGTTTGTCATAAATAGCTTTTATTATTCTGAGATACATTCCTTCAGCAAAGTGTCAGGATACCAAATCAATGTGCAGAAATCACAAGCATTCCTATGCACCAACAACAGACAAATAGCCAAATTATGAGCAAATTCCCATTTACAAATGCTACAAAGAGAATAAAATTCTTAGGAATACAAGTAACAAAGGGTGTAAAAGATCTCTTCAAGGAAAGCCACAAACCACTGATCTAATAAGAGAGGACACGAACAGATGGAAACACATTCTATGCTCATGGTTAGGAAGAATCAATATTGTGAAAATGGTCATACTGCCCAAAGTAATTTATACATTCAATGCTATCCCCATCAAGCTACCATTAACCTTCTTCACAGAACTGGAAAAAAACACTTTAAACTTCATATGGAACCAAATGAGAGCTCACATAACCAGGACAATCCTAAGCAAAAAGAACAAAGCTGGAGGCATCACACTACCTAACTTCAAACAATACTACAAGGCTACAGTAATCAAAACAGCATGATACTGGTACCAAAACAGAGATTTAGACCACTGGAACAGACCAGAGGCCTCGGAAGCAGCACCACACATCTACAACCATCTGATCTTTGACAAACTGGACAAAAATAAGTAATGGGGAAAGGATTCCCCTGTTTAATAAATGGTGTTGGGAAAACTGGCTAGCCATATGCAGAAAGCTGAAACTGGACCCCTTTCTTACACCTTATACAAAAATTAACTCCAGATGGATTAAACATTTAAACATAAGAACTAACACCATAAAAACCCTAGAAGAAAACCTAGGCAACACCTTTCAGGACATAGGCACAGGCAAGGACTTCATGACTAAAACACCAAAAGCAATGACAACAAAAGCCAGAATAGACAAAGGGGATCTAATTAAACTTAAGAGCTTCTGCACAGCCAAAGAAATAATCATTAGAGTGCACCAGCAACCAACAGAATGGGAAAAAAATTTTGCAATCTACCCATCTGACAAAGGGCTTTATCCAGAATCTACAAAGAACTAAAGTAGATTTACAATAAAAAAAAAACAAATAAACCCATTTAAAAGTGGACAAAGGATATGAACAGACACTTTTCAAAATAAGAGATTTATGTGACCAACAAGCATATGAAAAAGTGCTCATCCTCATTGGTCATTAGAGAGATGCAAATCAAAACCACATTGAGATACCATCTCACATCAGTTAGAATGGCGATCATTAAAAAATCTGGAGACAACAGATGCTGGAGAGGATGTGTAGAAATAGGAACACTTTTACACTGTTGGCGGGACTGTAAACTAGTTCAACCATTGTGGAAGACAGTGTGGCGCTTCCTCAAGGACCTAGATATGGAAATTCCATTTGACCCAGCAATCCCATTACTGGGTATATACCCAAAGGATTATAAATTGCTCTATTATAAAGACACATGGACATGTATATTCGTTGCAGTGCTGTTTATGATAGCAAAGACCTAGAACCAACCCAAATGCCCATCAGTGATAGACTGGACAAAGAAAATGTGGCACATATACACCATGGAATACTATGCAGCCATCAAAAATGATGAGTTCATGTCCTTTGTAGAGACATGGATGAATCTAGAAACCATCATTCTCACCAAACTGACACAAGAACAGAAAACCAAACACCACATGTTTTCACTCAAAGGCAGGTGCTGAACAATGAGAACACTTGGGCACAGGCAAGGGAACAACATTCACCGGGTTAGGTGGGGGGGATGGAGGGAAGGGGAGGGAGGGACAGCAGGTGGCAGGGAGGATGGGAGGGATAACACTGGGAGAAATGCCTGAGGTAGGCAGTGGGGGTGGGGCGGGGGAGAGGAAGGGATGGAGACAGCAAACCACATGGCATGTATGTACCTATGAAACAATCCTGAAGGATGCAGGGTGTGCACATGTACCCCAGAGCCCAACGTACAAAAAAAAAAAAAAAGAAAGAAAAGAAAGAAAGAAATACCTGAGGCTGGGTAATATATAAAGAAAAAAGGCTTAATTGGCTCATGATTCTGCAGACTGTACAAGCAGGACTCCTGATCTGCTTCTGATCAGGTCTCAGGAAGTGCACAATCATGGCAGAAGGCAAAGCAGGAACAGGTGTGTCACATGGTGAGAGAGGGAGCAAGAGAGAGATGAGGGAGGCGCTACACACTTTTAAACAACCAGATCTCCCAAGAATTCACTCGTTACTGTGAGAACAGCACTGAGCTGTTTATGAGAGGTCCATCCTCCTGACCCAAACACCTCCCACCAGGCCCTGTCTTCAACACTGAGGATTACATTTAAACATGAGATTTGGAGGGGACACATATCCAAACTATATCAGTTGTCATTCAATATATTTACATAAAGATGGAAAATCACTTATTGGATATATTCACATGCTCACTGAGTTATACCTCTCTTTCAAATCCAAGTTTCTGGTCAAATTTTCTTGTTACCTACCCATGGCATACACTCTCTTCTTCTTTATTATAAGACCACAGTTTTATCTAAACATTATGGCACCAAGTTAAAGGTCCCCCATTTAGCCAAGTAAGGACATGAAATGAAGTTCTGGCCAATGAGATAGGACTGTAGAATAGTGTAGGACTTACTGGAAGTATATCTGTAAGGGCTAGGTAATTGCTTTTCTTTTCCCATTCTCCTAACCCTTACCAGGCAAATAGATATGACTGCCTGACCTGCAGCTATCCTCTCGGTTGACAGAGCAGTGAGCTGGGAGAAATCTGGGTCCTTGGTAATCTAGTGGAACTGCTGTACCTATCTTGGACTGCCTACTTCCAGGCCATTTTTAGAAGAAAAAAACCAACATCTCTCTTATTTTCTCTTTTAAATTTTTCTCATTTGTGGTATAACCTTTTCCTGTGTGATATACTTCCCAGCAGGCGAAAGTAGAATGAAAGTGGTCTTATAATAAAGAAACATAAAAAGTTCACTCTGTCACTGTCCCTTAGGGATCATTTGGACTGTTGGAAGCTTCATTTATTACATTTGATTGAATACAGCTGTTCTATATGTAGCTATTTCTTTTGGTCTTTTTTAGTGCTACACAAAATAATGCTGATACCTTGTTCATATACAAGGTGTATGAAAACAGGTATGGAAACAACACACATATAATGTACCTAGAATGCAAACTTCTCCCTATAATTATGCTCTTGAAAGAAAGAGTATAAGAACAAACCATAGTGTAAAAACACCTGTAGAAGTTCTGATATGGAGGTACATATTGCTTTTATACTTTGACCATATGTGAAATAAATCACGAAAGTACTGGGAACTGATACTTTCTATATAAAATTTATCTGTATAAAATTCATATAAGGAATAGCATAAACTCCTATAAATGTCAAACTCCCTTAGTGTTTTTTCTACTTATTTCTTTTGCATTAGAAAATGTGTTTTAATGTCCAATGCTATAAAATGAGCCACCTCAAAACTTACTATCTTAAAATAATGAACATTTAATTTGCTCAAAATCACTTTAGCAGTTCGGGCTGGGTGCAGCTGGGCAGATTGCTTACCAGTCTAGCTGCGAGCACTCATTTGCCTGTGGCCACCTGATGACTGCACTGGGGCAGTGCTGTCCAGGATAGCCTCATTTCAGTGTCCCGTGGTTGGTGCAGGCTGTTGGCTGGGCCATTTTCTACATGGCTTCTCCAGCAGGTTAGATCAGACTTGTTCACTTGAGAGTCTCAGGGCAGTAGAGGAGCTAGCACAGAACTTATCAGGTCTCTTGAGACCAAGCTCAGAATACCTACCACGTCACTTCTGCCAGCATTCTATTAAATCAAATCACAAGGCCAGATCCTGTTCAAATGAAGAAATAAACCCCACTTGATGATCGGAGGAGTCACAATGTCACATTACAAAGAGGAAGACATACTGAGGAATTTGTAGTAATTTATTGTAATCTATCAGAGTTTTTCTTATGATTGCAGATTATTCACATCTTCCCCCATTTAAGTTAAGTTTATCTAAATTGCAGGACCTTCCAAACTCTCATCCCTCTTAGATTAGATGGCTTGAAACGTAGAATCTCATGATCTGATCCTTTTTGTGATCCAGATGCCTATTAAGTAAATACAAATATTTTGCCCACCACCAAAATATAATAGAAGCAATAAAATACAGGCACTCTGATTAAAATAGGAAGGAATAGGAGACACAGTGTTATCATAGGTCCACAGCAAATCTGCAGTCCAGATGGGGCCATGTTGTAACAGCCACATATGCTGAGGACAAGGAAGTACTTTTGAGTAGGCTCCATTTCTGCTCCCCAAGTGGTTTTGGGGTACATTGTTATTCTCAGCTCTTGGCTCCACTCTCTGGACTCTTGAGTTCTGCCTTCTGGGAAATTGACTCTTCCCTTTGATATTTCTTCTTTCTTTTCCATAATAAAATCTCATTTTATAGCTACTTGTAAAGAACTGGCAATCCAGAAGCCTCTTTTCAGTTTTAACTATTTTCATTCCCTTCATCCAAGCTGCCAGTGTTTTTACTATTGAACTATTTTAATAGCTTTATGGGTTTCCTATGAATGATATCAAGTTGTTTTCACCTTGTTAGGTTTGAAATTTTCAAAAATCAGTGACCCACTTTTTTCTTCTACTTTTTGCCTTTCAAAATTGGAATTCTATCCTGTGCCTGTGCCGCCATTGTATTTTGAAAGACAGTAACTTGCTTTCTAAATCTACAGGTCTACAGATGGGAAGGAATTTTGTCAATGGATATATTATACCTAAAGTCTCACCCATACCTTCTTCAGATGGTTTAGATGGTAAGATTTAAAACCATTTGAGTTGATATTTGGATGAGATTTCGGATTTACTATTAATGCTGGAAGGCATGTGTTGAGTTTGGGTGACACTGGGTTGAAGTAAATGTATTTTGCACATGGGATGGACATAAATTTTGATGGTGAACTACAGTAGGTTGACTAGTGTCCTTGAAAAATTCTTGTTGTTACAGAACCTCAGAATGTGATCTTATTTGGAAACAGGTTGTTGGCAGATACAGTTAGTTAACATGAGGCCATATTAAATTAGAGTATGCCCTAAATCCAATGACATGTGTACTGTAGTTAACCTAGCTCATCACCCATTGAAGACATGTTAATCACTTCCAAATTTCGGCAATTAAAAATCAAGATTTTATAAACATTTTCATGCAGGTTTTCATGTAGACATATGTTCTCAACTCTAGTGGGTAAATACCAAGGAGTACTGACGTGGTTTGTCTGTGTCCCCACACAACTCTCATCTTGAACTGTCATTTCCCTAATCCCCACATGTCATAGGAGGGACCCAGCAGGAGGTAATTGAATCATGGTGGCAGTCACCTCCATGCTGTTCTTGTCATAGTGAGTTCTCATGAGATCTGATGCTTTTAGAAGGGGCTTTCTCTCCTTCACTCTGCACTTCTCCTTGCTGCTGCCATGTGAAGAAAGACATGTTTGCTTTACTTTTCACCATGATTGTAAGTTTCCTGAGGTCTCCCCAGCCCTGTGGAACTGTGAGTCAATTAAACGCCTTTCCTTTATAAGTTACCCAGTCTTGGATGCATCTTTATTCTTGGTGTGAGAATGAACTAACACAAGTACAATTATTGGATTACATGGTAAGAGTACCTTTAGTTTTGTAAGAAACCGTCAAAGTGTCTTTAAAGCAGCTGTGTCATTTTGCATGGTATGAGAGTTCTGTTTCTCCACATCCTTTCCAAGATTGAGTATTGTTACTGTTTTGGGTTTGGTCAAATCTAATAGGAGTGTAGTGGCACCTTGTTGTCTTAACAGCCCTCCTCAATTCTTGAACTGGAGTAAATAATATTTCTTATCTCAAAGTGTTGAGGGGAAGATTAAATGAGGTAAGTGACACAAATCACTTAGAAGGTACCTGACACTTACTGACTATTTCAAGAATGGTAGTATGAATGATGTATCATTACATAGAAATGTTTTCACTGTCTCTATACAGGTCCTTCCTGACATGGCTCTGTTCCCCTTTCCAGCTTTATTTCTTGGCAATGTTTGCACCCAATTTGCCTATTACTCATTTCTCCTCATTCTCTCATGCTCCCTCCTTTGCCTGGGATGCCTCTTCTAGTTGCTTTGCTAACTACTACCTTTTATTCATGGCTTAGCAAAGTAAATCCTTCTCAAAGAAGCCCTTTCTGACCTCTGCTCTCCAGCCTATATCAGTAGCCCACCTATGCCATTGAGGGCAGCCTTCTTACCATCTTTTTGACTGTGAAATGCATCACAAATACCTACTTACTTGACTTTCCCCTTCATTCCATGAGAATATCTGAGGAGATAGAAAACTCTTCTTATGTACCTTCAGCCATCTCCAGCATTTGGTACAGAGTTTGACACACTGTAGGTGCTAAATAATATTTGAGATATTCAGGCATGTGTTTAGAAAGGATGAGAGGAAAGATGGAGAAAATGATGGAAGAATAGTCAGAATAAAAGAAAAAGTATATGGGAGAAAAAAGAACAGAGTAAAATAACAAAAGAGGAAGTTACAAATAAATAAAAAAACAAACAAAGAAGGACAATATCTTTGAAGAGCTGTGGATTGGCTGTCACAGCAGTGGAAGAGGTCCATAAGTGATGGAGTATCCCTGTTTGCATGCATTAAATGGCAAAGGGACATGGACGGGATGGCTTACTGGGTGCCTATGGAATGCCAGGCATTACTGTAGGTCCAAGTGGTTACAGAGACATGAGATTTTTTTCTACCCTTCTCCCAAGAGCTCACAGACTTTGTGAGAGACAAGTTAAAAAAGCTGTGGCGTCGATAGAGCGTTGCATATATTATGATAAAAGCTGTACTAGAAAGAGCAGCATTAGAGAACTATGGAAGAGGGGCACAAAAGGAGGGTGTTTTACTCAACCAAAGGAAGCAGGTGGATGTCTTCAAGTTTAGGAGAGCCATTTATTACACTTTAAAACATGAGTAGGAGTTAATGAAGCCAAAAACAGGATCCAGTGCCATACAGGAGATGAGAGCAAGGACAGAGATATGAAATGAAGTGATTTTTAAGCTGAAGGTCATTCTGCATGACGGTGTGGCCCCTACCCCCAAATGTATTTTTCTAAGGGAAACTAGTCCTAAAGGAAAGGAGAAGCCACTGGAGGATTTTAGGAGTCACAGAAAGATTTTAGGATGGAAAGTCAAATAGTTGGGCTTACATTTTAGAAAAAAGCACTTAGATAATGAAGAATATAATTAAGAATATATAAACTGGGGACTGATTAAGAGGCTTCAGATAGTTAGATGAACAATAATGAAGACCTAAAACAGGGTGTTTGGGTACAAGAGACCAATATCTAACACATAGAAAAATTTAAAACATTTCTTAGTTTTTTTTTTTTCAAACAAGATGCAAAACACATTCTGAAATAAATGTCACATGAATATTGCAACTGTGAGCAGAAAACAGTCAGTGCTCATATAAGGTCACTGAAATATATCTCACACAAGAGAGTTCAAGTAGGAATAGCTGTGTAAACAATGATGGCATTTAGCAGAGAGATTTGCACATTGTAGACTTCATTACATATTTGCTGGCTAGTAGAATGTTTAAGAACACGGACACTGGAATTCGATGTACCTGATTCTAGCTAGTTCCTTATCCTTTAACACTACAACCTCAGGAAAGATCTTCAACTTCTTTTGTGACAATTTTGTCACCAGCATGAAGATAATAATAGTAGCTTACTAATAGCACTCTTGTGGGGATTAAATAATTTACCATATGTAAGGCATTTAGCACAATGCATGGCAGATGGTAAATATTCCATAAATGTTAGCTATTTTTATAACAAATGAGTGAATTGATGAATTAATAATTCTGGCAAGGGATGGAAACATGTAGCAAAATATCCATGCTGTAAAATATTTTAAGACAAATTTGAGTAATTGAGGTGAGTGAAATGAGGTATATCTAAATGCCTCTTAGGGTAAATTGCCTAGTAGGGATGTATGGTATCTTAGCAGTGATTGTTAAAGGGGTCTCAGTGATTGATACTGGAAATACACATTAGCCCCCAAACTTGCACCTGGAGAGTGGCTTCATTTCAAATGAGGAGTATAAATCACCCCTAGTGATAGTACCAGTATTATCTTCACTCTAGTGACAAAATTGTCTCCAAAGAAGTTAAGCATCTTTTCTGAGCTTGTAGTGTTAAAGAATAAAAGTTTTTGAAGTTAAAACACTGAAGGCAACTTGTCGGTACATGTTGTAAATTTCTGGGTACCTCTCTCAGAAAAGAGGTGATTTGTTTACATGCTATGAAGAGGCAGGCTGCAGGTGTTCAATGAGCTGACATAAGGTGACGGCTCAGTTAGAGCACTGTTCTCCAGGAAAAGCTTCGCTGAAAATCTGGAGCTTGGAGCAGTGAGACTAAGTTAGTCCCAGCGCTGCATCATTGCAAACACACATATCGCACCTTAGTGAAAATGGTTAAATTCCCAGAGATTGTTTGCTGATTACACCCTGTAACTACTGGCAATGTTTGGTTTTATTCAAAAGACATTGCTGCACATGAACTATGAAGCAGGTTATGTGCTGGGTGTTGAAATTACAAAATGAGTGAGTTATATGATTCCTGCCCTTAAGGAACTTGTAGGCTAGCAGTAGAGGCAAAAGAATCTAGTAGCCCTAAAGCATTGGAAAAAATGCCCTAAAGAAGTGTAAATACATACTGGGCCAGAAGTAGGAAAGAAGTCATCTAAAAATTTGACCAAAAAAAAAGGTTACTAGTTTTAAAACTCAGTTTCTGAGAATCTGGGCTATGATTAATCTCACACCCTGCTGCTGGGATTGGAAATGGGCAGAATTCAGAGAGCAATTAATAACACAAATCATGAGATTCAAACGTTCATTTACTTTGAACCTAAAAATTCCTCTCCTAAGAGTCTATACCATATGTGCACATACACACACACACACACACACACACACACACACACAGAGAGATGTGTGTAACTATTTGTCCAGAAAGAACTTCATTCCAACAATTTTTATTTTAAAAAATGAAAAACATATACCCAATAATAGGCATTTATTACTGAATTATAGTACAAATTAATATGATACATTATGATGCCTTAAAAATGATGTAACAGAATAAATAATGGTGGTGGGCAAGATGGCTCATGCCTGTAATCCCAGCATTTGGGGAGGCTGAAGCAGGTGGACTGCCTGAGGTCAGGAGTTCAAGACAAGCCTGACCAACATGGTGAAACCCCATCTCTACTAAAAAAAAAAAAAAATACAAATACAAAGAAAAAAATTTTCCAGGCTTGGTGGTGCATGCCTGTAATCCCACCTACTCGGAAAGGTGAGGTAGGAGAATTGAACTTGGAAGGCGGAGGTTGCAGTGAGCTTAGATTGCGCCACTGCACTCCAGCCTGGGTGACAGAGTGAGATTCCATCTCAAATAAATAAATAAATGTGTCAGAAAATGTTGATCTTATGTTGTTAAGTGATAAAGAAAAACTATAAGTCAGTAAGTGTAATGTGATCTTATTTGCTACAAACTGAACGTTTGCGTCTTCTCCAAAAATTTATGTGTTAAATCCTAACCTCCACTATATTGGTATTAGGAAGTGGGACTTTTAGATCATGAAGGCAGAGCCCTCATGAAGGAGATTAGCGTCCTTACAAAAGGGACACCAGAGAGCTCCATTGCTCTTTCTGCTATTTGAGGCCATAGTGAGAAAATGACTCTATGAATCTGGACCTTTGACAGACACTGAATCTGCCGGCAACTTTATTTTGGACTTCCTGCCCCCAGATCTATGAAAAATACATTTCGGTTATTTATGAGTCACTCAGTCTATGACGCATTGTTATAGAAGCCCAAATGGATATAGGCATCCATACAGTAAAACCATGTATATGTATATCTTCTAGAAGCAAACAACCATAATATAAACTATTTCTGGATACTGTATATATTCCAACAAACCAGGAGAAGTTAATTGTGTATTTCTAGGGCAGAAGAAAGGAGGTTGGGGAAAGTGCTCATTAGTAGTGATATATTAACTGGGTTTTAAAGGGTAGGCAGGACCAAGTAAGCTAAAGCACTGATAAAACGTAGAGTGGGAAAAATGCTCCCAGTCTCCAGCAATGCATTCCAAAATACTCAGTTCCATTAGGATTGCAGCATAGGCAAAACTAAGCTGTGTCCTGACCATGCCCTTTAATGGCTGTGTAACTTAGGCTAATCATTTGAACTCTCTGACCTTTAAAATCAGCTATGTGATATTCATCTCATATATTTGGTGTGGTGATTAGATGTGGCAGTGCATAAAGTGCCTTATGCGCTTCCTGTACAGAGTAGCTGCCTTAGAATCAGAATAGTGATTACTCTAATGCAGCGGGTAGGAATACAGGCTCTAGGGCTCGAATGCAGGTTCTGACTTCTCCATTTACTAGCTCTGTGGCTTTGGGCAGGTCAAGTAACCTCAGTTCCTTTGTCTGTAAAATGGGACCAGTAAATATCTACCTCATTCTGTCATTCAACAATAAAGTGAGATGATACATGCAAATATCCAGGACCTACCACTAGTGAGCACTTAATTCATGTTAGCAATCGCTGTTGTTAGACGTTTCTGTTCACTGAGTTTTGAGAAGAATATTGATAAATGATTTTATAGAAACTACCAAGCAGCAGAGTTTGGGAAGTACTGGACACCTAATATGGATTGACTCCAGGATTTATAATTCCATGGGATGCATCCTGCATCCTCCTTCTTGTAAGAGCAAACATAGGCCCTCCATTGATTTAACAATTGTTTACTAGGAATCAGCTAATTGTTGTTAGGCACATGCATTCTATGCATGTTGAAATGAGTTGCATGAAACCTTAGAGGTCCTCCATTTAATCTCTGGCCAGTAGGCAAATGTGTTCCACAGGATCTCTGACAAAGCTTCCTTCTACCATGTGTGAAATCCTCAGCACCATGGAATCTGACACTCCTCAGTTGATCCCTTGCTTTGATAGTTTTTTCAGAAAGTTCTTCCTTATATTGAGCCAAAATCTGCGTCTCAAGAACCAATTGCTTCTGCTTTATTTTAATTTTTTTTTTTTTAGTTTACTAGAACAAGACTTTTCACTTCTCCACACAATCATCCTTCAGATGTAGCTCCCTCTAGCCAGACAGTGCCTGAAAAGTATGTTATTTTTAGGCTAATCTTCTTCATTTACCTTTATTCCCCCAAGTACGTGTTTCTTGAGCTCAGCAGAAATTAGTGATTAAGATAATGGGCTCTAGAGCCAGACATCCTGGTCTCCAGCACTGGCTTTGATGCTTCTGAGCTATCCTTGCTCCCCTGTCTGTACAGTGGGGATAAAATATCAGCCGCTGTGGAGGGAAATATGAAGGATAAATTAGAGAAGCCACTTAAAGCCCCTGGCGTAGATTATGACATGTGGTACTGCATAAATGTAGCTTTCATTTTTATTATCTTCCTAGTTATGTTGGCTGCTAGCTGTGTATAGGAAAGCAAGACTGTTTATAATGTAGAAGCACTCATAGCCTGGTAGAAGAGAAGGTAATTAAGGAGACTTTCGGAGAGTGAAACGCAAGGCAAGCCCTCTGAGTGTTTTACAGCAGGGACAACCCAGGAACATTCCTGGACAGCCCAGGAATGGACAGGAGGAGACTCATTTTTATTTTCTTCCAAAGAATAAGATAGTTGATCCAGTTATTCAATATAGAACTTTTTCTCATTACCCTGGTCACCCTTTCATCCTACACCCTCCATGTCATAATAGAGCAGGTAGTTGTTCCCAGTACGGTTTTAAATGCCATACTTCAAATGTAGCAAGATGTTAAGAATAGAACGATAGAACACTGAGCTGGTTGAAAATGATGACAAATAAATTTATTATACATATATATATATATATACCTGTTAAAATGCTCTAGAATGATATAGTTTCCAGTGTTTAAAAAAAGTCTTCAATTTCCATGAAAACAGTTGTAAGATTCCTGTAGGGGTGGGAGATAACATTAGTCAATACATGTTTGTGTTGCAGCTTCCTGTGCTTATTTCAAACTAGCGTGTTGTTAGCCAGTGAAGTGCTGGCACTGAGCTACCCTTCCCCTGCCTGCCCTGTGTGCAAAGATGCTAGATTCTTCAGATGGAGGTGGCTCATTATAGCCAGGGCGTGCCAGCAGAGGTGGTGCTGGGAGAGAAGAAAGGACAAAGATGCCAAGAAGAGACATGGGTCCTGTTAAAGAGGTGTCAGTGCCTAAAACACCAACCTGCGCCAGTTCCGGCGGCTCCCTGTGAGATTTTGAGTAAAGTCTAGCTGAAAGAGAATATGCTTGCTAGAAGGAAAATTGAGTTAGGGATTTTCCAGGGAGCATGCACATGTTTTTCTATGTGTGAGCCCTCTCTCGGATCCTGCAAATCCACAGGGGGAAAGGTAGATGGAGGGTACCTTTTATGATGGTTACTTTACTCCGAAGCACTTTCTGATTGGAGGTCAAGCTTCTCAGACATCCGGTCACTCCAGATCCTGATCTCCTTACTTCCTACCTTTGCACCTTAGTTAACTTTCTGAACCTTTTTTGCCCCTCAGTTTCTTCGTGCACAGAAACTGAGAATGAGGGTAGTATAATAAAATTAGCAAATCACTGCCCATGTGTGGAATGGTGGCTGACACTCAGGGTCTTCCAGCTGTCATCATCACCCCCAGTCAGATACATCTCCTCCTCTTCTCTGCCCCCGTGCTGGGCTCCTCTTCATCTGTGAAACACCCGGCACTTTGGCATCTTCATGCTGCGCCATTCTATTCTTTTGACCTATAAGTCCTGTCCCTGTTCATTTGCAAGTCACTCTGCAAATCCCAGCTCAAAGGTTATTATTTTTTTCAAATACCTCAAGAAAATGATGCACCATGTTGAAGAACATTATATATATACTTCCATCAAGAAGATACTCATTATATTGAACTGTACTTTTGACCTTTCTCCAGTATTGGAATTTTAGCTCATTGATGATAGAAACTTCCTTATTTCTCTATCTCTAGTCTTCTTCACTGTGCCATAGCATGCACTCACCACATTTCTTTCCTTTGTTTGCATTTAGCAAATGAAAAGTAGATGTTATATTGCTTGTATATGAATGAAAAAAGCAAACAAAATAAATATTACACATTGCTGGAGGCCAAGGAGTGTAGATCACGAAGTCAGGAGTTCGAGACCAGCCTGACAAACATGGTAAAACCCCATTTCTACTTAAAATACAAAGGTTAGCTGGGTGTGGTGGTGCACACCTGTAATCTCAGCTACTCGGGAGGCTGAGGCAGGAGAATCGCTTGAACCCAGGAGGTGGAGGTTGCAGTGAGCCTCGATTGCACCAATGCACCCCAGTCTGGGTGACAGAGCTCTGTCTAAAAAAACAAAAATTGTGGTTATATTAAGATCTCAGTATAGTGTTCTGTTTTTTTTTTTTTTTTCACCTTTTGGTGACACAGTTACTCTTTTTTTTTTTTTGACAGAGTCTCACTCTGTCACCCAGGCAGTAGTGCAGTGGCACGATCTTGGCTCACTACAACCTCTGCCTCCCAGGTTCAAGCAGTTCTCTGCTTCAGCCTCCTGAGTAGCTGGGATGACGGACAACCGCCACCACACCCAGCTAATTTTTGTATTTTTAGTAGAGACAGGGTTTCACCATCTTGGCCAGGCTGGTCTTGAACTCCTGAGCTTGTTATCCACCCACCTCGGTCTCCCAAAATGCTGAGATTACAGGCGTGAGCCACCGTGCTCAGCCCATGTGGTTACTTTTTATAATAAAAAATAATTAAATATTTTATAAAATATCTTGTGCAAAATCATTAACTATTTCAATAATATTCATTTTTATTTATTTTATTTAACTATGCAGCAAACTTTTGCTGATTGCCTATTATGTTATTCACTTGGGAGTATTGAAAAGATAAAATACATAAGTATACACAATCTCAGAACACAGCCTGACACACATAGGTACCAGTGAACAATTGTCGAATGACTGAGTGAAGTAATGATGGATGCTCCCTCTTTAAACATTGAAGTCCAGTGAGGTGAAATGACACATCTCATGTCTCATGAATGGCAGAGTTTGGTGAGATTTCATGTCTCATTCTTTTTTTCACACCATAATGCTGCCTACTTATTCAAATATAGTCAAATGGAGACACTATAAATATTACTTACCATAGCTACGATACAATAGGAGGGCTTTCATAGCAGACGGACATCTTTGGTGTTGATATTTCAAACAGGCCTGTGATGGAATTGGAGTCCATAAAGCTGAGCATCACAGTGAAAATGCGCACGTGGCGTGTGTCCATGATTCAGCCTTTCTTATGATCCAGCTGTCGTTTACAAATCACCCTTGCAAAGAAAGGACATAACTTATCCAAGAGTTCCTGGCAGTTCAAAGAGAGTAGGGAGGCATCCTGGACAGCATCTGGGCAGATCCTGGTCTTGGGTTCAGATCTACCTGGGTTCAGATCTTAGATCTGCTACTTACTAATAATTGAAACTTAAGAAATGTCAGCTGGACACCGTGGCTCATGCCTGTAACCCCGGCATTTAGGAGGCCGAGGCGGGCAGATCACAAGGCCAGGAGTTCGAGACCAGCCTGGCCAATATAGTGAAACCCTGTCTCTCCAAAAAAAAATACAAAAATTAGCAGGGTGTGGTGGTGCACACCTGTAATCCCAGCTACCTCAGAGGCTCAGGCAGGAGAATCGCATGAACCCGGGAGGCAGAGGTTGCAGTGAGCCTAGATCGCACCACTGCACTCCAGCCTGGGTGACAGAATGAGACTTCATCTCAAAAAACAAAACAAACAAACGAACAAAAAGAAATGTCATTAGCCTATAAATATGTCATTAACCTATAAATGTCTCAAAAGTTTTATTTTATTTTGTTTTGTCCAGAAAATCAGTTTTAACAAATTTAAAAATTCCCCTTTGCTTGAGTTCTAGGAGTCTTCTTGGATACAATTCACGCAGCAAGAGTTCATGGACTGGCAGGCCAAGGGCGAGGTTGTAGAGTGGACAGACTGGCCTCAATGCAGTTATGTTCTCAAGAAGCAGTTGTCACTGACATGTTCTTTCACATAGCACCCCTAACTATTCCATTACAACCTTTCTCACAGTTTTCAGAATGATTCTCTCTCACAGCAATGCCGTTTCCTTGTAGGAAGGTAAGGGTGATATCTGTTCTGCTCACCTCCTCACAGAGCTCAACATACTGCTTAGCTCAAAACTGATGTTCAATGACTCTATTGATTAAAGACTGAGAAGTTTATTGCCATCTCAAACCCTACAGCCAAGGTCATGTAGAATTTGATAAATAATAAAATTTAGAGCCAGCAGTCAGAGTGGCCTGGCTACCTTACTGGAGTCCTCATATAAATGTTGCTTATTGCTTGAGAGATATATCATCTTCATTTGTGATAGAAGATTATAAAACTGCCCAGAATTACTTCCCTTTAATGAAAGTGGATATGGTAATTGCAGAGGGTTCATTATACAGTCAGTTTATGTAGCAAGACAACTCTGAATGTCAAGTGATAGAGCCTTTCTCAAAGACATGGCCTTGACGCTTTGTAAAAAAGAAATTACCAATTATATGCACTTGTATGTTCCCAATTTAAGATAAAATAAAAATCTATGATTTATCTCTTTAATTTATCTTAATTAATTGATGACAAATAAGAGTCTTTGTTGCACTGGTACAGAGGCGTGTACTGAATGCTCAGCCCTGGGGGAGACTTTCAAGGGGTTCTGTAGAATGGATTTCTAGGCTTCTTAATTTGGTTACATGCTGCTATAGTTCATTGTACCTAAATATCATTTCTACCAGACTAAAAATTCTTCAAGGGAAACACCGTCTATCTTCATAATCTTTTGGAGCCTATCAGAATGCCATATTGGTAGTCATCAATAAATTAGAAGGCAGGGATGATAATAAAAAAGGCAATGGATTGGTAGGGGGTTGGGGGAATAAACAGACTTTGCCAAAGGGCTTGAAGCCCAAAGGCCCTGGAGCCTGGAGCCTGGCCAACATATTTCCTTCCACTTACAGTAATGCTGTCTTCATAACCTGAATGGTAAACAAGCCCAAATGGCAGAGAGGGAGTCTGGCCCATGACTGTCTCTGTGTTTTAGTGGGTGTGGCACCTCCTCCTTTGTCTGCATTACCCTTTGTAGCCAAGTGCCTGCCCTGCTGTGGCGTTGGGTTTTCGTTTTGACTTTGTCTTCGTCGATCCTAAATAGACTTAGGATACTTGTAAATAAAACAGGCCATGTTAAATGCCAGAAGCTCAACTCCACTCATTTGTTTGAAATAGGAATTTAAAGGAAGCCTCACCAAAATGCTCAAGAGAGACAGAGGTTCATCAGGGGGCCAGAACAGCTGGAATCAGAATACAAGTGCCACCACCCCCTCTGTTGGCCTCTCTCGTCTCCTGCTGTCCAGTGGCCTCTCACATGGGGCTTCTTCCATGGAGCTAGAAAGATGACACTTGGTTCCCTCTGCAAATCCCAGCTCACAATTCTACCTCCAGGGAAAGACTGAATGTATTGCCTTAGCTCCATTCAAAAACAGTTCTGGGAAAGATTCAGAGTGGCCTGCTTTGATTATATGTACATACTCCTCTGCACCTCCATCTCCTTACTTCTCTGCTGGCTTCCTGGACCACTGCTTGAGCCATGGGTGGGGGAGATTCAGGCAGCCCTAACTAGACTGCCTGGTTGAAATAAGAAGCGCTTTTCTTGGCTGCAAAGGGGAATGCTGCTCACAGAGTAAGAGAGCAGGGCAAAGCTTCCAACTAAGTGTCTACAGTGGCCTTGCTCTCCCTTATGTGAATAAATTAATTTATTATTAACATATCTCAACACCAAAAATCTGACCTCTTTAAATTTGGGTGGTGGAAAGAACCTTAGATGCAAATTGTGGTCTCATTCATTCTATGTAACTTTGGGCAAATAATTTAGCTTCTCTGGAAGTGAATATGTTAACTTTCTTTTTCTATAAAATGGTAATGGAACTAGCATCTTAATAATTTTATTGTGAATATTGCATTACATAGTATATTTCAATGCCAAGGTTAGGGTCAAACACAAGATAGACACACAATAAATGCTGTTTTTCCTTTCTCTTTCTCGTGACTCTCTCCTATACCTGCACAAGCTATTATTTATCTCTTGAATCCACTATGTGAGGTAGGTAAAGCATGTCACCTTTTAGCAGACTAATGACACTCAGAAACAGAAAAGTAAATCATTGATTTATTTTTCATTAATTCACATAGTCATAAAATATTAATTGAATGCCAGATGTACAAAGAACAATAAGACAGTGTTCTTCAAAGAATTAGTAAAGGCAAAATCTGAACTTGAAGAAAATATAGCTGCTCTACCTCCTAATCTCATGATCTTATTTCTCTAGCACATTCTCTCTTTGATACTAGGTTTGACAATATATCCAATTTTTTTACCCTCTGGAAGCAATTCAAAGAAGTCAATGAAAGCAGCTTGAAAATTTTATACTACGATTACCACATTTTAAAAGTGTTATCAGAACTGTACAAATTGTGTATCTCATTAATTACTCTAGGTTTTTAATTTAACAAATGACAAAATCATATCATTTAAAGCAATGAGACTTACTAATGCATGTTAAAAATTAGTGTAAGTGAAGACTAAGACCTGAAGTTTGTTATGCATCTTACAGATTTAATGTTTGTATATCTTAAATTGTAGACAACATAGTCTAATTTCACATTTATTCTCACAGAAGTAATATCTTTAGCTCAAAGACAGGTAGAACCTATTCATTTCCTTAGAGTACATAAGACAACTTTTATGCCTTTAGTTCCCGAGGAAGACGTGAACTCTCTCTCTTTTCACATCTGTTTCTTTCCCATAAATAATCTGCCCTGTTCCCAGACCCAGTGTTATCAGGTAACCAGCCGTGGCACTTGGCAGTAATTCATACTGCTAGAGTGTTTCTGGAGATAATGGGTTTACATGTTGATGAAGATTCCTGTAGGACAGGGGAGCACTCACTTGATTGACAATGGCTCCTTTTCCAGTTATGAGGGACTGAGAGTATCTAGCATGTGTTTCATCCAGGGATGTGGCTTGGAGGATGCCACAGCAGGAGCTGGAGAGAGACAGCAGCACCTGGGAGAGGGGATGACACTGATGTATTTTTGAGACCCTATTATATGCCAGTCACTCCATAAAATAAAATTTATCTGGGAGTCTCATTTACACCCCACTATGGCCTTGTGAGTTGGTAAAAGAGTTCTCATTGTTTCTTTAACCAATAATAACATACATACTTTTGAAAAGCTGCAAAGGTTAACATAGGTAATGTTTCATGACAAAGCTGAGAACATTGACTTAAAAACAGGCAAGCATCTGGACTCCACAGAGGACTACTCGTAAGTCCCACTGCTACTTTCTCCTTACCTTTGGAAGAGGGTTATGGCTTGGTCGGAGATGTCAGCTCTTGTCTCCAGGATTCTCTTACAGCAGTATGTTGCAGAATCTTTCCTAGTCTAGGATCGTAGCTGTGTTCCCTGAGGCTTTTATTTTTATCTGATCCAATGGAAAAACATCAAATTTTTAGCTTCTTCATAAAACACCGGAGTGGAAAGAATACAGAGGCCCTGGATACTCCTGTTCTCACCCCATCTCCAGCTCTGAAACTCCAGTATAAAGTATTATGTCTCTTCAAGCACTGCCATGCTTTTATTCTGTCTTCTCAGCATTTTTTAAGCAAGAACAAGGATATATCGGCTTGGCTGAGATCCGTTCGATGACATATTCAATGCTTACCACATCCAGTATTTGGTGCAAGCCTCTTTTTGTGACTATCATATAGCTAGGCAAATAAAATATATTCAGAAAATAGTTGCTGAATTTAATTTCCATTAAACAAATGCACTGAGTGCTATCTGGCAGACCTTCTGCTGGGCTTTCTATAGACATTCCCTTTGTGCTGCAAATGACATTATCATTCTTTATGTACCAAATGTGCTCAGCGTATTAAAATGTCTTACTTAAGCCAATACATTGAATAGGCAGCAGAGTTCAGTTTCAAATTCCAAACTGTTTCTCAAGCATTTCTTCACTTCCCCACACATTTTGTCACTTATACATACCTTGTGACTCACACAGGATCTAATTTTCTAAATCTATTTTTTTTTCTTACTCTTCCTTCATTATGTATTATACTTTACAGATTTTAACACCAGTCTTTGGACATAGATGGATTTCACAGGATGCATAAACCTTAATACATTATGTTCAAAAGTTGGTTGTGGGTACATTTTTCTGTCGAGTAAAAAGTCTGCACTTTTTGTCATATTATTAAATGAATCTGTGATCCTGGTTAATAAACACTGCTGACACCTCTCTGTTCCAAGGAAGGGAACTAGTGATATTTATAAATGGCTAGGATGCAACCAGTTGAGTTACTCAGAATGATTGTCTCTTAAGAACAGATTCTCATTCTTCTGCCCTTTCAGAGCTTTCAGTGGCTCCTAAGTACCCTGGTTACACAAATAATGCATCTTCAATAGGCAATTAGAATATTTATTTTCTTCTGCAGAAATTATGCACATGCGCTTTCATCATGGGCCCATCGCAGGACGTGAGAATGAGTAGTGGGAACTCAATAGGTAAGAAGCAAATCCTTTTCCCTTTGCTTGGGCCTTGGCTTCTGCCTTTCTGAAGGTTTGTAAGGCGTGAGTTTCTGCCTGCAGAGCACGCTTTAACCACCAAGAGAAAGTTCTCATATTGAGAAGGATCATGGATGATGACAGGATGCTGAGGTAAACATCTAATCCCTAAATATGCTCATTTTCAATGACTCCTGGGAAAATGAGTGTACTTCTGAAATCCACAATAGGTGGTTTTACTCTGACAGCCTCAGTCACACAAGATTAGGTTATAGAGAACCCAGTACATTAATACCATTTTAAGTAATGCTTTTTGAATGCAAAATGCTTTTGACAAGCTCTGCTTTTAAAAATATTCTGAAGTTTTTAGATTCTTCATGGGAAAAAGTCTCTGTAGGTTGTTGATATTATTGAAACCCTTTTCCTGCAAACTCATTCATGACGTTTTGCAATCATTGATTCCATGTTTATCGGATTCTACATGTTGTACTTTTAATCTTCTAACTTTCTTGCCCTAAGGAGGCGGGGTGTGACTCTAGACACTGATGTGAGTAAAACACAAATTCTGGGAGGAGAGCTGGGGGTAATCAGCATTAGAGGGGCTCCGGCCACATGATGTATATTCAGAATGGCCAATCGTGATTCCTCAGATTGTATTAAAATGTTTCTACTGCCTCCACATGGAGAAATTCTGCTGCTAGTAAATGATCATGGTGATTTGATTCACAACAAATGAGAAATCAAGTTTACAACCAGATCATTTTCTTACTTCCTCTTAACCAGCTAGTTTTCTTTTATTATAGGCCTCATTTTGGGAAAAGGAAGAAATCCAACCTACTGAGTAGAAAACATGAGTTGTTGTTTTACACACAATGTCTACTTATTTTAGTCTGATAAATCCATCCAAGAAATGAGACATCCCAAGAAACAACACATGGGTACTGTAGCCCTATCTTTACATTTGCCCAGGCGTTCCCGCTCCCTACACTGTAAGCTCCCTTAGGGCCGGAGTCTTTTTTGTCTTGTTCAAGAATTCCCAGTGCCTTACAACACTGCCAAGCCCATAGTAGGAGTTTAGTTAAGTTTGTGCCCTGCCTGACAGTGGAAACTTCTTCTTCCCCTTCCACACTTGCTCTCTATTCTCCTTTCCATTCTATTGACTATACCATTTTAGCCTTTGTTTCCAGATCTTCCTGGATCCTGAAACTTTAGGCAAACTCTCCACCTGTCCACAATAAACCAAACATGACCCACCCAGGCTCAGATTCCCTTGCTCACTCCCAGTTCTAATGCTTCAGATACACCACTTAGATAATCATGTAATCTCTGCTTACTCAGGCTTCTCACCCATCAGAAGGATTATTCTGAATATCTGGTAAATAATATCTGTAAATATTTTACTTATTATTTGTTAAGTGCATAGCAGTCCAAATCTGAACTAGACAGAAAAAAATAAACGGATTAATAAGACAAAAGTCTCCCCACCCCATAGAACCCTGAGTCTGGCTGACCATCATCATTATAATGAAATGAAATGGTGTCATAATGAGCCCATGTTTCCAAAAGGCCCTGAGCCCTGACTTCTTTGTATTCACAGTATTTCACAGTACTTCTGGTTAAGTTTCAACACAGTGAATTATAACCAAGTTCCAGGAAATAGCAAGGCTGGTTGCCATAAACAACCTCATATGTAAAACAAGAAATAGATATTCCCTGATATTTTTCAAATGTCGAGATGACAAATAAACACGAAAGTTATGAATGTGGAGGTTGATTCTGAGAAACGAAGGACTGAAAGGAAAAGGAAAATCTAAACACCTTTTTCTCAAGTTAGAATAGACTGTGAAGCAAAGTTTTACAGCTAGAAAAGGACAGTAATGTGGAAATGAGGGTCATTCCTTCCTCAAATCTTCATGGTGCAATCACAGATGTCAGGGATTGGGCTTTCCCCAAATCCTTCCAACCAAATCTTTGCAGTTGCCACCAGTTTGAATGTATCCTCCACACGTGCACTTGTTTACCTGCTTATTTCCTGACCACGCTTCCTAGTTTAGCAATAATCATTTAATACAAGGAAACTGAAGCTAAAAATGGAGAGCAATTGTCTTTACTTAACTCAATACATCTTATAATTTCTAAGCTGGGATTTTTGTATGGCAAAAATCAACTTTTCCAAGTGCTTTTGATAAATGGCAAAGGAAGGGGGGTACCCCCGTCTCATAGGTAATAGTGCTAATGCTACATTATATTCTGCAAGATACAATGGGAGGCAGGTAGGTCTGACTTCATGGTTGTTTATTTACTTGATGGTCATGGATCTCTAATCCCCAGGCACATGGATTCGTGACATGATGTCTGTACCACCTGTCTCCCAGAGCTGCTGAGAGGTCTGCACTGAAGCGTTTAAAAACCCTTGCATAAAAATGTGGGTCCTCTTCTCATTTTCTTCGGTTTTCTTCACATTTTCTTTGTGGAATGCTGTTGTTTTGCTGTTGTTTGTTTGCTTTTGTGTTTTACAGACCCTTGAGTGCTTTGAATTTAATTTATGGAGTTTTTGAAAACTATTTATTTCTAGCCAGGCTGGCTGAAGGGAAAAAGCCATCAACGAGTACACATAAGAGAAAGTTCACACCTTTGAGTAGTGTTTTACCACATTTCTAATCCAGCTTCATCCTCCTGATTCTGAGCAGCCCCTGCGCTCAGCCTGGTCACTCCCACCTCCACGCTGGCCCACAGATGGATTCTCCTAGAAGACTGGATGTGTCAGCTGAGGGGGAAGAAAAGCATCCAGGCTGATATTCAGGTTTGTGATAGCTCAGGAAGCTAGGTGAATGGCGATGTAATTCTCTGAGCTGGGAACACAAAAGAAGAATGTATTCAGGGAAAAGGTTGGGGTCCCCATGGCATGTCTGCTCTTAATAAATAGCACTGACTCTTCTAGATCCAACTTTCCAGAAAGGCTCCTCCGCTCCCCTGCATTCCCCATAGCCCCCAGGCTAAATCATATACCATCCATTCTACTCCCTCTGACCCACCTAAACTGTCATACTGCCCATGATGTATTTCAGTAGTCTGTTTTAGAGTTTCTTTCTTTTTTAAAAAATTTATTTATTATACTATAAGTTCTGGGACACATGTGCTGATCATGTAGGTTTGTTACATAGGTATACACGTGCCATGGTGGTTGTTAGAGTTTCTTTTTAAGAGGCTAACATTTTTTTTTCATATCATGGACCTAATCATATCAATTTTTTATATTCCTAGCACTGTCACACGCCTGACACATAGTAAGCATTCAGTAAAAGTCTTTTGAATGCGTAACGTAGATAACACACCCAGGCCCCCTGTCTTCAAGGCCATCATGCTTTTCACTGTACCATCTCTCTAAATGTGTTCTTATTTTCTGCCAGTCTTCTCCTACCATGATTAATCCCATGGTCAAAACCATTGATTAATCCCATGGTCAAAACTCCTGTGCTCATTTATAGGCATATGGCTATGGCAACACAGGTCTATTGAGGCAGAGTGGGGGGGCCTTGGTCCCTCATAATGTGGTCTTCCTTCAATTAATGTGGTCATCCACTCAATTAAGGGCCACTCATTTACTTCCTCATATTCTCTGGCCAGTCCAGACACTCAGCAGCCATCCCGTGCTTCATTTCTGCAGCTTAATTGGCAGCCCGGGAATCCTCGAGCTCTTGGCTGTATTTTTCTTGTTGTGTTATTCTGTCTCTATCTTCATTTTATGATTTCTCACCTTAAGGGAAAAACAGAAAGAGCTTATTTTTTTTTTATTTTTAACTCTGCCCTGCAGGAGGTAGAGTGGATTCTGAACAGTATGAAATGATCTTGCCAGGGGCTGAGTCATTCTCAGGTTCTACCCATCTATCTGTGTATTCAGAGAAATGAAGAGGTTTAGTATTTTTTTTTCTTGTCAGCAGAACACAGGGTCTTATTTAAGTTCAGAGAAAGTAGAAAAAAAGATAGAAAATGCCAGAAATGGGGAAAGTTCTTATGTCCACGGATCACTTCTGCATCATTTAAAAACCCTGACACATACTTTTTCCACCAGGGACAATCATAGCAGAGAAAAAAATTCCCTTGAACTTACTTCAATTTTCCTCTGATAATAAACTCCTCAAATTTGCATAACTTTTTTATTTTGCACAGTGGAGCTGCATTTATGAACTCATCTCATTCTTTGAAGAACCTGGTGGAATTTGTAATATAAAAATTATTTCCAAAGTTAACACATGAAGAAAGGTGGGCTGGGAGACACTGTGCATTCACTGGCCATGAGCTCATTGCCAAGGAACTGTGTCTAGGTAGCACCTCATATTATCCACGCCCTCTCCTGTGCCTCATCTCTCTAAACCGCATGATCTTTCGAAATGAACAGCAACATAAACTTCATACATTTGAGTCTTTTATTTGATTGTAATTAAGAGAAATAAGTACAATTAACCCAGTCATATTTTTGTTTCCTGATTTTAAAGTGTATTATTTTTAAATACTTAAGTTTTTAGTTATCTTTCCCAAAAGATCATAAGGTAGAACATTTAATTCTTTTTTTTAATTTTAATTTTATTTTATTATACTTTAAGTTCTGGGGTACATGTGCAGATCTTGCAGGATTGTTACATAGGTATACACACGCCATGGTGGTTTGCTGCCTCCATCCCCCTGTCACTTACACTAAGTATTTTTCCTAATGTTATCCCTCCCCAATCTCCCCCACCCCTGCTATCCCTCCCCTAGCCCCCGCCCCCCAACAGACCGCAGTGTGTGATGTTCCCCTCTAATTCTTTATAGGAGTTAGGAGGATGAATCTTCAAGATTAAACACTTTAAATTTTCCTCATTCTTTCCAATGTGTCATGCATACGATTGTCTGTGCAGCTTGATTTTAGTTATGTACCTTCTCACTACTGAAGTCCAGACAGACCTTCAACATATATTATGACACACCTACCATATGTTAGGTGCAAATCCACAGGAATAAGATACACAATGGTAACACTTACATAGCACTTCCTGTATGTACTGCACACATATGAACTAATAGTCTTTCAATGACCCTATGCAGTAGGTACTTTTATTACCCCCAATTTACAGATGGGAAATCTGAGGCATAGAGAGGTAAAATAACTTGTCTGTATAATCTACAGAGTGGGGAGTGTGCAGTTGTTGGATGAAGAGGTCAGTGATGGGGCTGGCACCACTCTATCTCATTCCTACCTTCCTCATGAAGCCTCCCCTGATATTCCCCAGTGCACATTCCTCTTACCTCTCTGTTCTCCACATTTCAAAAGCAGTTCGTTTCCGTCTTACACATCTCCATGTATTCATCAGCTTATACATTCATTTGTTCTCTCTATTTATTAAACATCTTTTGTATGCTAGCCATTGTTCTAGGTGCTAGGATGAAGCCATGAATAACACAGAAACTATTTGTCCTCTTAGACCTTGGAGAAAATACTCGATATTACAACAGGGGAAGGTCATCAGATAAATACGCACAAGATATAGTATGCGGGTCTTGATAGTTGCTAAGAAGAAAAATTGAGCAAGAAAATAAGGTGAGGGGGGAATGCTCCGGTCAGGGTGGTTCTGTCTCACTGCCCAAGGAGCCACATGGAGATTAGAATTCAGGGAATAAAAGATGAACTGAGAGTTCCAGAACTCCTGCAGGGACCAACGTAAGAATAGTAATGGGCACTTGAAGTTAACCTTGACGACCTCAAGGCAGACAGTGGTGGTGAACTCAGGGGTTTTGGTGGAGGAGAGGGAGGGTGGGAGCTTCACTAAGTGCAAGGGGCTCCTGCAATCCCACTTGATCCCAGTTCATGCAAGTGTGAGAGGCTTTGTTAACTGGAGCACAGTAAACTGATGGTTTCTATGAACTCATTGTAAACAATGCTGGTGTGTTTCTTACTTATCATCATCAAGATCAGCATGACCATCAGCATTCTTATCATTGTTACTGGCACCTTTAATTAAAAACACACACTTCCCTTGACCCAGCTGCTCCCTTTTCAGAATCTTCAGAAATAAAAACACAAGTACATCAGGATAGGTAAACAAAACTGTCCATCATTTAGCTTTTGCATAGCAAAAATTCTTACAACACGGAATGAATGTTTTTCACAATTTAAATAAACTATAGAAAACCTACATTGTAAGTATAATTGTAATCAAGAAAGCTGCTGTTTCATCAATGAGGTTTTACCCAACCCCCACTTCCCCACATAAACACATGTGTAAGGGAAAGGAAGCAGGGAGCTCACAGACACAAAAATTGCAAAACGCCAGAGAAAATTAATTTGTCATTGTGACTTCAGAACCTCACAGGGGCTTGTTATTCTAACCAGGTAAACTAGGCAGAGGAAAAGTGAGTACCATGCCATTTCTTCCATGGTAGAGGTATCTGAGAACTGGCCCAGACTTCCCTAGATCCATGGAAAAAACTCCTGGGATGAAGCAACTCACTCACCTTGCTCTGAACAGAGGCTTCTTACCAAGAAATCTTATGTTAGGAACCAGGTTTCTTGTGTACATCACTGGACAGAGAGAATGCATGGATCAGCCTGCCGGGGCACTCCAGTGGAGGCAGCTACCATTTTTTATTTTTTAGTTGAAACTATTGAATTGGCATTAGATTTATTCATCTGCCGCATATAAGCTTGGTCACTGTGAGCCAATTCCCTGGAGAATGATCATCTGTGCATGTTTCTCAGATTTGAGATTCAGTCCCCAAAGAGCCAAGGGTGAAACATGTAATCAGCAGGATCTAGCAGCAGTCATCTTGAAAGAGGAAAGACTGGATAAAGAAAATGTGGCACATATACACCATGGAATACTATGCAGCTATAAAAAAGGATGAGTTCATTTCTTTTGCAAGGACATGGATAAAGCTGGTAACCATCATTCTCAGCAAACTGACACAAGAACAGAAAACCAAACACCGCATGTTCTCACTCACAAGTGGGTGCTGAACAATGAGAACACATGGACACAGGGAAGGGAACATCACACACTGTGGCCTTTCAGGGGGTTGGGGGCAAGGGGAGGGATAGCAATGGGTGGGGGGATAGGGGAAGGATAGCATTAGGAGAAATACCTAATGCAGTGACCGGGTGATGGATGCAGCAAACCATCATGGCAATGTATACCTGTGTAACAAACCTGCACGTTCTGCACATGTACCCCTGAACTTAAAGTATAATTTAAAATAAGAGATGTCCCTCAGCAACATTTGGCAATGTCTGTGTGTGGGGAGTTGTTACCAGAATCTAGGCAGTCGAGCCCAGGGAGGCTGCTAAACACCATGCAATGCACAAGGCAGCCTCTCACCCCTACACTCAACAAAGAATCTTCTGGTCTAAAATGTCAACAGTACCAAAGTTGAGACATTCTGAGGTGGAGCAGTATGCTACCCTTGGGTTTTTCTATGAGCTGCGTTGGGCCATTTTCTCTGGATTTACTTTGAAACTTTATGGAAAAGAAAAATTCTTGCATATTCACATTAATCAATTCATTTTATCCTCCCCGGCACCCCTGTGTGTAGGAAAGGCTTGCCAGCTCCATTTCTCAGATGCATCAACCATGCAAGAGATACCGTGGTACTTGTTAAAACTTCTTGTATGAATTAATAATTGCATTGCAGACCAAAACCCAATTTCTAGCTCTCCTAGTCGGGTATTTTTTCTTTTCTCTGGCAACTCAGACAACAGCCCTTGACTTTTTGCCTGAAAGTTATATCTGAATGAGCTATCTGGATTTTGGTGCTTGCACTGATTAAACAGATTATTATTTGTCAAGCATGTCAGATGTTTACTGTCAACTCCATACACCAGAAAGAATCAAAAAGGAAAACAATTCACTTGATTCCTTAGAACCTACTGTAGGTTATGTGCTCTGAAGTCCCATTTGCATATAATTTGATACTCATCTTGGGGTGCAAAAATGTTAGTCTCTTAGATCAGCAATGATACAGCTGAGGAATCTGAGCCATCTACCAAACAATTCCCTTGATTTCTGCTTTTACATCTGATTTATTTAATGTGAATGAGGCAATGCTACTGTTTGGTTGGAGGGTGAGTGAACACCACTGGAAATGTCAAAAGTACAGATCATAGGCAAAGTGCAGAATGTTTTCCTCTAATGTGAATTGTAGATATCTTATCAGCCTGTGGATCTGATGTACAGAAGTGGGATTCTTAGCCTCGGCAGCAATGCTTCATGAATGCAGTCAATTCACAGAGTTGAACTTTCATTATAGAAGAGCCAATGTCTTATGCCTTTGAAATAGAACATTTTCTACTGATTTGTAGGCTGAGACCTACAGAGGAGCAATGCATCACTCAATCCTCCAACTAGTAATTGTCACAGTGAGAAATAGAACAGAATTCCTCTCTCCTAGATCCATATAACTATAGAGTATTAGAGATAGAATAGTCTTTAAGGATTATTTGAAACGTGAAAGCATCTGTAAACTGTGATCCAAATTATTTGTTGAATGAAATAATGAATGAGCACAGGGTAAATTGTTTGTAAAACCAATGCCTGCATGCAGGAGAGAATTATAACTGAGAAGTAATGCTCAGAGCAGAAAACAGAATGAAGGGTTATGTTAGGGACATGACCTCAGAGCTGGTTTGGGGGAGTACTGGAGTTTGGTGAGGAATGAGGAGTGGTACCCAGAATTCACAGTTTAGTAAGGAAAAGAGTTATGTACAATACATATAAAGGATGGAGAAAGGGTGTAAATAGGTAAATCTGTCAGAATATTGGAAACCAGCAGAACTGAGAAAGATAGGCCAAAGCCTTACATGGTTTGTGCCGCTGTGACTGCTCTCTATGGCACCCAGGATAAGTATTAGCTCTGAAGACAGGGAGAGGATTTCTAAAGAGCAGTTTCAAAGAGCTGCAATGAGCTGAACAGTTAGGACCATTTGTCTTTTAATTATTATGAGCATGGCTCAGTTTCTTAGCAGAGGCAATAAGAGCACACAAAGTTGAGGATTTCTAAACTAGTTTTTGTCTTTGGGGTAATCAAAATTGCCACTTGGATATTAAAGAGATTTTGCAATTCTATGTGATTTTAGTAATAACAGGTAAATACTCGCATTGGCATGAAGGAAGAATTCTATTTTTAAGAGAACTATTGGGCATTTTAGAAAATTGCAGTTAGATTTTTCTGGTTGATATATGTAAATTAAACTGAAAATATTTCAATCTCTCAATTTGGCATATAATACTGTTAGAGCCTTCAAAAGTCTCCCAAGTTCTCCGTGTGACACAGTGGCCCTGTTTATGTCTCAACGCATGGCAAGGCTCTGCCCACGTGCACTGTGCCCCAGCCACCACACCCAGACTCCCTAGTCTTACGCACCTCGGATTTGTCCAGTCTATCTGCAGGGGCCTTCTCACACTTTGTCTCATTGACTCTTTCCTACCTTGTTTTGAGAACCAAACTTAAATAGTATCTTCCCTGATAAATGATCAGGTGTCTGTGAAGGTCACACTACATTTGACAAAACCTCAATGTCTATGCCTTTGAAATAGAACATTTCTACTGATTTGTTTCATTTTTATGGTTGTGCCTTCCTTCTGCTATCTGCCTTGACACTCAATTTGAGTTCAATGGGAAAGTTTATTAAATTAATTTTCCAAACAGGCAAATGAGATCACAGCGTAACTCAGTGGCATGTGCAATACCTAACCACGGGCTTTTGAGTGTTCTCGTTATTTGGGAAGGCAGCACAGTATAGATCAATGATCCTCAAGCCTGAGCCTGCACAGACTCATCTGGAAAGCTTGTTATCACTCAGGTATCTGATTCCATCACAACCCCACCTTGAGCTCCAATGAGTAGGTCTGAAGTTGGCTCAAAGACTTGTCTTTGCAATAAGTTTCCAGGTGACACCCTGCTGCTGGTCTTGGAACCGTACTTTGAAAAAAGCTAGTATAGGGCTTAAACTTCTGGACTCTAGAAGTCAACTTTCCAAGTCTGAAGCACAGCTGTGCCAGTTATAGCTGTGTGACTCTGGAAAGTTTCTTAACAAATCAGTACTTACAACACTTTATCTGTAAAATTGAGAAGATGATACTACTTATTTTATAGGGACATAATGAAGGTAAATGAGATAATCTTTATATAATCCTTCAAATGGTGAACAGCTCATAGGAAGCACTATCTGCTTTTGTTAAATACGTAACTACTAAGCTTTGCTAACAAATATAAAACACAATATTATTCTTACCCTGAAGCATATTTTGATCATGGATCCCAGAAATCCCAAGAATTGACTTCACAAGCACAGTTCTTATTTTTATAACAACTAAATTGCTATCTACTGAGAATACATTTGGAAATTAGAAAAAAAGAAAGTAAAAAATGTCACCTCAAATATCACCAAATAGATGTAAGAATCTATAATTCTCTTTATGTCTACAGCCATACCCATATCTAAATATATGTTTTAGATTATCTTGCACTATACATATAATTTTGTAGTCTGTTCTCTGATCTTTTATGACCAGATTTTTTATATTGAATATTCTTTACATTATTATTTTTAAATTCTTAAAACATGATTTACAGATAAATGATTTCATTGCAGCCATACAATAGGCTTATGATTTAGGCAATGTTTTTATTCAATGAAAGTATTTTCAAATGCCTTAAGAATTTTTAAGGTCTTTGCTAGATCTGGGGATAAAAAATTGACTAACTCTTGGCATGGTAGGGCTTAAAGAATGGGGAAGTTAATTGTCCAGTGGAGTTAGGAAGTTTTCTTTGCAGAGATCAACGTTGAGGCTCAATCGGTAAAAGGGATAGAGTGAAACCTATTGGCAAAATACAACTTCTTATGCAAATTCTCAGTCCTGAAAGTGTCAGACATATTATAGAAATACCGAAATATTTAGTGAGACTAATTTATCTGGGAAAATTGCAAATGATCCTGTTGTTTATTTTTGTTTTTGTTTATTTCTTTGTTGCCTTTCCTCTCCTTATGTAATGTGAGGTCCAATGAATCGAGCAATATGTCTGTCTTATTCCCTACTGTATCATCAGTGCCCAATAAATATACATTTTAGCAAAAAATAAGAATATGCTGTAAGGAGCTCTGTATGTGTAGGTTAATTTAACCTATAGAAGTCAGCCTAGACTCAGCTATGCTGCCATTAAAAATACTTCCCACAACTTAGGACATTTCAACCACAAAGATCATTTTCTCACTCTTGCTCCTTGTCTGTCTTCCTCTGGCTGTGGTTCTCTTCCCTATGATACTTATACTGGTTCCCGTGGCTGAAGGAACAGCTTCCATCTGCCAGTTGCACAGCAGAGAGAAAACAGAAATGGATGGAATCACAGAATGACTCTTGATGTTTCTACACAAAAATAACATGTGATGTCTCCTTACATTTCTTTGGCCAGAACAAAAATCACATGGTTAAATCTGATAACTGAGGCTATGTGGTAATCCACAGAGAAGGGCAATTATTAATTCAAATAATATTATAATTTACTACATTTTCAGTATATTTTCAGAATATTTGAAACCAGCAGAACTAAGAAAGATATGGAGACTATGTGAAATGACATAATTTGTTTGAGGCCCCAAGACTGGCAAATTTTAGAGCTTGGTCTAAATCCAGGCCTTTTGTCCCTGTTACAGACAATTTTTCCACTAAGTTTCATTGTCTCTCTTCAAACTTCTGTCCATCAATCTTTCTCCAAATCAAAAGAATACTAAATGATGTTGACGGTATTAATAGCATTGCTATATTAATTTAAAAATTTTAGTTAGGGTACAAGAAACATTTGGCTTCACCTGGTATTCAGAGTGGTCTGTGTCAGTGATTTAATAATGTTCCAGAATGATCAAAGTCAGGAATCATTAGACTTGAGCAATGAGGCCACAATAGTTCTACTGGACAGCAGTGGGTCATCCCAAGGCCAAAGCCTCAGGCCAATGAGGAAACATACACGAGAAAGATTTCTTTAAGAATCCCAATTCCATTTTTTATTTCTTCATCTGGTTCCTCTGGGCATTTCTGCCAAGCACTGTATGAAATATCTTTGGGATCAACTGTCAGTCTTGCAGATTCTAATTAACTTATCCAAGTCCACCTCTAAAATGGTCATAAAATCCCTATTTGCTTAGTGCTGTTGCAACAATTAAATGACATAATTAATATGAAGCCAATGGGATGAAGCAGGCATTTAACAAACACCTCTGCCCTTTCATCTGCTTTTCCACTTCATAGATATACTTGACTGAGCTAAAGGGAAGCCAATCAGTGACAAAAACTCTGGGGTAAGGGACAAGAATCCTCATTCTCATCCTGACGATGCCACTAAGGTACTGCATGATTGTGGGCAAGCCACATCTACTTTCTTTGCCTGTTTTAAATTTATTGTCTCTTAGTTGCAAATTCACCCTCTAATATGTTCTCTGAGACAATGGGCATGTTCCTTTAAAAATTTCGCTTGTACTGCCAGCGTGATGCTAAACTTTTGCAGCAGAGAGTGTTTGACAGACGTTGAGGGAGAGAGGGGCTTCTCTTGCTGGTGGCACAGATGATCAGTGGTGTGAGTATGAGAACATCTGGTAGCACTCTGCAGCAGCCCTGTGCCTTAATACACAGTTTTTTGGTGACCTCCCAGCCCCAGACTGGCCTGATATTCCCCTATCCATGGCCCACTCAACTCAGCAACTATGCCTTTCAGGCCTTTCATCCCTACTCATACCCTAGTTCCCTCGGCTCACTCATCCCGCTAGTTTGCCATCTGTGGCCCGCCTAACACTCACAACAAGTACTCCAGGCTTTTGTCCCCTGTGGCTCCCTCTTCTTCTCCATACCTGCCCACTAGCGTCTTGTCCAGTAACCATGAACATGCACTGGTCTGGGCAACCAAGGTCTTTCTTAGCCATCCAGTGGGATGTAACTGCATCTGCTGCAATGAGGTGTGAACTCCAGCCTTGGAGAGGGTCCTCCTCTAATTACTTTTCCCATTGTGCTCTCCCTCAACTATAAAGCACCATAGTATGGATTTAGTTTTTATTCCTACAGTTACTCTTTTCTCATAGCTTTATAATGATTTGTTTTCATCTTCACTTATTTAAGTCACTGCATGGTGTCATCTTCTGCTTGGTGCCAAGCTGTTATACCTTTGAACCTAAATTATGTTACCTTGAACATGAGCAAATTATATGAAAGTTATTCTAAATGCATTCTGATTCCCCTCTTCTATGACATTTTCACCATATTATAATGTATATTAGTTTTTATTCAACTTGATAATATATTCAATGTTCAAAATCTGAATTTAGTTTGCTTTTTTAATAAGACAGACAGGCCAGGCGCAGTAACTGAGCTAAAAGTGGCTCACACCTATAATCCCAGCACTTTGGGAAGCTGAGGTGGGTGGATCATGAGGTCAAGAGATCAAGACCATCCTGGCCAACATGGTGAAAACCTGTCTCTACTATAAATATAAAAATTAGCTGGTCATGGTGGTGCATGCCTGTAATCCCAGCTACTCACGAGGCTGAGGTAGATAAATTGCTTGAACCCGGAAGGCGGAGGTTGCAGTGAGCTGAGATCACACCACTGCACTCTACCCTGGGCAACAGAGCAAGACTCCATCTCAAAAAAAGAAAAAAGAAAAAAAAGACAAACACTACCTAATTTCCCTCCCTGGCAAATACTACAGTGATGTGATTTTTAAAGGAATCTAAAGTTTATCGAAAAGGGATATGTAATGGTTAAACAGTTTTGTTTTCATTAATAACATGCTTTATGTTTGAAAAATGAACATCTGGTATTAGTAACTTTACAACATAAAAATAATCAACAAGTTATAATGCACTGTACTGGGCAGATGAGCTCAAAATAAACATATGTTGAATACACACTTGAAACACCAATAAGATTAATCTTCTGCTATATGTTTTCTGATAAAAATCAAACAAAACTGTGTGTTAACAATAAGCAACGTTTGGCATCGGTCTTTTTATATTTATATTTAAACATATTCATTAATTATGGTTGTGTAAATATATTTCTTGTCTAAATTTTACCTTGGGCATATTTCAATGACTGTAATAGCTTTAGCTTGTTAGGCTAAAACATTATATCTGGGTGTGTTTGTGAGGCAGGTTTTGGATGACATCAGGATTAAATCCGTAGACTGAGTAAGGAATATCCACTTCTTTGTTGTGGGTAAATGAATGCACATGGCCAAGCTAGAAAGTACTTGTCTTAGTGTTCAAGATGTTATAACAAAATATAATATACTGGTTGGCTTATAAGTAATGAAATTATTTCCTCACAGTTCTGGAGTCTGGGATGTCCAAGGTCAAGGTACCATAGATTCAATGCCTGGTGAGGGCTGTCTTTTCCCTGTAACCTCACAGAGAGAGACAAGGCAGCTCTCTGGGACCAATTTTATAAGGGCACTAATCTCACTCATGAGACGTTCATCCTTATGAGCTAATAACTTCCTAGAAGCTCCACCCAATTCCATGACATTGGTGATAAAGTTTTCAACAGAGATATTTTTAAATTCTATCTTCGAAAACTTGCTCTCTCTTGACTTAAAAGTATACCCAATCCACAAAAGTATTCATTTGTCAACTTATACACGTATTTATTTACCCATTAATTCATATACTTAAACCTTCGTTGATTTATTATTCATTTATTTATTCATATAGTCTTCACTTATTCAACAGTAATTACCTATTATTTTCTTCATTCAACAGGTATTTAATCAACAATGCTTTCAAACTGTGTAAACACCTTAGTAAATATCAGGACTTACAGAATATCTTGGTTATTCCCCTTTCCATTGGATGAGGCAAGTGGACAATGGAAAGGTGGAAGTCATTCTGGGTAATACACAACTTACGGACAATGAAGAGGAAGTTTCACTAAGATGGGAAGGAGGAGGTCTCTAAGCCTTGTGGCCCCTGTCAATGGGAAGGCTAGAACTAGGATTTGGCCTTAAATGCACAATGAATATGAGGACAGGAGTTATGGCAAGACTAACAGAATGAATGTAAGCCAGGGCCCAGGAGAGAAGGTGAGAACAAGGGTGCTCACTGAGAAACACAGATCCAAAGTCCTAAAGTAACCATGTGCATGAACATTAAAGCTTGGGGTAAGAAGCTGCAGGGAATTATTTTAAAATGGAATAAGCTTAGTCCATGGCAGGTGGCCCAGGACAAGGACTTCCTTACCTTGAGATGATTTTAGTTTGTATACATAGGCATTTGAGACTGGGGTGCTCTCACAGATCTGATATGGAAATGGATAGTGGGCAATATGGTTTGGCTGTATCCCTATCCAAATCTCATCTTGAATTGTAGCTCCCATAATCCCCATGTGTTGTGGGAGGGACCCAGTGGGAGGTAATTGAATCATGGGGCCAGGTTTTTCCATTGCTATTCTCATGATAGTGAATAAGTCTCATGCGATCTGATGGTTTTAAAAAGGGCAGTTTCCCCTGCACACACTCTCTTGCCTGCCACCATTTAAGATGTGCGTTTGCTCCTCCTGCACCTTCCGCCATGATTGTAAGGCCTTCCCAGCCATGTAGAAATGTGACTCCATGAAACCTCTTTTTTTTTTTTTTTTTTAATTACCCAGTCTCAGATATGTTCTTATAGCAGCAAGGGAACCGACTAATAGAGTGGAGTAGTGGGAAAAAGGCAGTCCAGTAGGAAGTCACTGGATTTCATGGTTAATTTTTTGTGTCTGCCTGCCTGGGCAAAGAGTGCTTAGATAGCTGGTAAAACATTATTTATGGGTGTGTTTGTGAGGTGGTTCTTGAACAACATTAGCAGTTAAATCAGTAGACTGAATAAGGAAGACACACCTCACTGTGGTCGGTGGGCATCAGTCACAAAAGGGCCAAGAAGGGGTACATTCACTAGCTCTGAGTTGGGCCCCCCATCTTCTCCCTTCTGTGAACATCAGCACAACTGATTCTTTGACCTTCATCCTCGGACTGAATTACACCACTGGCTGTACTGGTTCTCCAGCTTGCACATGGCAGATCATGAGACCACTGAGCCTCCAGGATCACATAAGCCAATTCCTACAATAAGTCAATAAATAATTTGAAGACATATATATATGTTCAATAGTATACATGTATATGTATACTATTGATTCTGTTCTCTGTAGAGCCCTGAAAAATACAGGTGACATCTGTATTCCTTTTGTAGGATTTCTGCAATACTTCACCACAAACTGGCTGGCTAAAAACAGCAGCAATTTACTCTTTCACAATTATGAATACCAGAATTCTGATATCAAGGTGTCAACAGAGTTGGTGCCTTTTGCAGGCTTTAAGAAGAGTCTGTTTCACTAATCTCTAGATTCTGCTGACTACTAGCCACTCACATTCCTTGGTATGTGGCAGCATAACTCTAATCTCTATCTTCGTTTTCACATGATCTTCCTTTCTGAGTGTCTGTGTCCTCCCATTTTCTGCATCTTACAGCGATATTCATCATTAAATTTAGATCTTACTGCCTTAATACAAGGTAATCTCATATTGATATTCTAAATTATGTCTGCAGGGATGCTTATTTCAAATAAGGTCATATCCTGAGGTTCTGCATAGATATACCTTTTAGGGGCCACAATTCAACTCACTACAACATTCTGAAAGTATAAAAAATAAACAAGGTTTGAAAGTAAAATAAGCAGAAATACAATCAGGCAATACTTGGGTAGTCTGTCTGAATGTATCCAGGGACCATGAATCCAGATTCCCAGTTAGAGGTTAGGGGCAGGATTGAATGTCTTAGGAAGGATTTCAGATAAGCATGTCTGGGCCACAGTACTAGGCCAGGAACTAGGACTTAAGTGCAAATATTTTATTGAACAGGTGACATTACAAAACACGTACAGGTGAGTGGTAAGGCAAGTATAAGAAGGAAGTTGATACAAGGTGACTTATCAGACTACTAAAACTGGGTGTAATGGGAGCTAAACCCCACCTGTACAAGACATGCAGGGTTAGTCCTGCTGAGAGGTGAGGAAAATGGGGTGTTTATTTACTACGTCCCATTAGTCTTTGGATGAGAAAGCTGTGTATTAATTCTGTGACACTTTTCGCTTATCACTAAGGTTGGCAAAGTGGGCTCTGACCACTAAAGAAATCCCTTAGGCAAAGAAATGCAGAGGCTGTTCCTTGGAAGTAGGGTCATTGTACACTGAAAAGGTCGTGATGAGAGGGCATGAGCAGGCCACCAGCAGCATCTGCTCTCTGAATGCATAACACATTTGCAATAATGATTTGCTATTATTTTTATCTGTTGTTAATAAAGTGCAAGGGATAAGGTTAGGCAGGAAATATTAGAAAGGAAATACATTTGTACATTGCATCAAACATATTAGAAAGTCAATAAATGTTTTTTTCTTCCATTCTTCGCTTTTCTAATTTACGTTATACTTATTTGCCAACTTGACAGTTTTCCCTGATAGCTTAGGAACTCTTGGGGGATGAAATGCACAGTAGGTGCTGAGAATATTTTAGTGCCTTTCTGCCCATCCTCTCTCCCCGGCTTAAAGCAAAATAATATGTGTAAAATGGGTGTCAAAGAAGACCAGGGAATTAATACTACGGCAATGGTAATCCAATGGCTTTCTTGTTAAATGTTCATTGTTCAAGACTGTGGGTGTCTTCTTGGGAGGCTCTGGAAACAGTTTTATATTCATTTGAGATTCTCGTGGATGAAGTTTCCTAGGGTGAAGTCCAGCCAGCAGCTGCCTCATTAACGTATCCAACAGCACGTGTAAATATCTGCAGCCTGAATGTGTTAAACTCCAGAGGGAATTTCTATTACTGGGATGAGTTATATTGAAGGCGACAATCTTTTTAGTGTCATTAGGGTAAATGAAGTGGTGGTAATGGAAGTGCAGATTATAGCAACTTCAATAATTTAGTTCACACTTTTCCATCAGGGTAGCTTTTACAAACAGCCAGCATCCTTAATTGAAATGTAAATGAATGATAAATTATGAAAAATGTATTATGAAAACTAAAACATGGCCCAAATGAAAGATCAGAAATGAAAGATTTTATAAAGTTGAGGAAATGAGTCTGAAATGTTAATTGCTTGGCAGGGAATAGTTCTCACCACCATCGAGAGGGCAAGGGCGGGAGTGAAGGAAGGAAAGTCCGTTTCCCCAGTAGTACATGGAATTTGTCAATGCCCTTTTGTTCTTTAGGCTGGAAGAAGTGGTGTGTGTGAACAGAACTCTGACAACTTCCCCTCCTGGAGATCCAATCCGAGGAAAAGGAAAGGAAGTGGAATAAAAGAAAAGGATGGTATTGGGAAAGCCGGTATGGGTATTGTTAAGGCTACCAGGACATGGTGCCCCCACCCCTTTTTTTTTTTTTTTTTTTTTGAGACAAAGTCTTGTTCTGTGGCCCAGGCTGGAGTACAGTGGTGAAATCTCAGTTCACGGCAACCTCTGCCTCCAGGGTTCAAGCAATTATTCTCTCTGCCTCAGCCTCTTGAGCAGCTGGGATTATAGGCACCCACAACTACGCCCAGCTAATTTTTGTAGTTTTTAGTAGAGACAGGTTTCGCTATGTTGGCCAGGCTGGTCTGGAACTCCTGACCTCAGGTGATCAGCCCACCTCAGCCTCCCAAAGTGCTGCGATTACAGACATCAGCCACTGTACCTGCGCACCCCCCCACAAATCTTTTTTAAAATCAGTACCGTGGATGACCAAAAATAGCCATATATTTAAAAACTAGATAGAACACTAGTCAGTGTACATGGGAAAATTCTTTTGACCCGTTATTCCCTTCATCATAGAAAATAGGCATTGCGTTCATCCAAACCTGAGTTAGAAAGAATTTCATGATATTTAAAAGCTAAAATATCATAGGTGCCTCCCAATTCCACCCCATTCCTTTATACGATGAGGGTGTCCACATAAGGAAAGGGAGTTGGGATCTATTAGTGTGTTAGATAGAGAGCCATTTCATTTTTTTTTCAGTATCCCAAGTTTTTCAACTCTGTTATTAGGGACAGCACTGTGATTTGAAAAGACAGTGCATTAATTTCCTATTACTACCAAAGCAGAACAAATTGCTACAAATTTAGTGGCTGAACATGGCAAAAATGTATAACCTTGAAATTCTGGGTATCAGCCATCCAAAATCAGTCTGAGTAGGTGTATTAATCTGTTTTCACAGTGCTATAAAGAATACCTGAGACTGGGTAATTTATAAAGAAAAACAGGTTTAATTGACTCACAGTGCCGAATGGTTGGGGAGGCCTCAGAAAATTTACCATCATGGCAGAAGGCAAAGGGGAAGCATTTTAGTCCATTTTCATGCTGCTATGAAGAAATACACCAGACTGCATATTTTTTTTCTCCCCTCCCTCTCCGAGACTGCATAATTTGTCAAGAAAAGAAGTTTAATTGACACAGTTCTGCATGGCTTGAGAGGCCTCAGGAAACCTATAATTATGGCAGAAGGCACCTCTTCATAGAGTGGCAGGAGAGAGAATGAGTGCCAGCAAGGGAGGACGCCCCTTATATAACCATCACATCTTGTGAGAACTTACTAACCTGAGAACAGCATGTGGGAAACTGCCTGCCCCATGATTCAATTACCTCCCACTGGGTCCCTCCCACGAGACATGGGAATCATGGGAACTACAATTCAAGATGAGATTTGGGTGGGGTCACAGTAAAACTATATCAGGAAACAAGGAATGTCTTACATGCCAGCGGGAGAGAGAGAGGGAGAAGGGGAAAGTGCCACTTTTAAACTGTCAGGTCTCAGAGAACTCATTATCAGGAGAACAGCATGAATAAACAGCCCCCATGATCCAATCATCTCCCACGAGATCCCTCCCTCAACACAAGGGAGTTACAATTTGGGATGAGATTCGGGTGGGGACACAAAGCCAAACCCTGTCAGTGGGCTAAAGGCAAGGTGTTTACAGGGCTGCTTTGTTCTATAGGCTCTAGAGGAGAATCTGCTTCCTAGGCTCTTTCACCTTCTAGAGACTCCCCTGTATTGTAGTTCCATCTTTGAGTCACTCCAAACTACCTCCATTCCCATGCCTCTTAATCTTTTCCTGACCATCCTGCCTCTGTCTTTGAAGGACATTTATGATTAAACTGTGGTCACCAGGACAATCCCGATCATATCTGATCTCAAGATCTTTAACCTAGTCACATCTACAAAGTCTTTTTTACCGTATATGCTAACACTTTCTTAGGTTCCAGAAATTAGGACACGGACATCATTGGGGACCCTTATTCAGCCTGTCATAGAAATTTATTTAAATACTCATTTATCAGAGGGACTGACTTCTAGGGAGATGCTGGAGTATTTGTGTTTATTTAAAACATTTGTCCAAGGCAGAGTGAAACAAAAGGGAAGGCAATTCTGCAAATAAATAAACACTATGACTTTTTTATTTAGGGAAACTTCTGCTGACATAGTGGATGAGGAACAGATTGTAAAGTTTTGCTTGTCTGAATAATTTAACCTCCTAATTATCAATACCAGACATCTGCAAATTTACTGATATTTTATGTCAAAAAATACAAGGCTAAGTCAGAATGGGTCCTACCTTCAAAAACTGTGGTTTCAAGAGAAGTTAGCAATTAAGTAACTGCCTTCAGTATCACATGGCAAACACCAATTAGAGACAAATCTATGGAAAGGAGAATAGAAACAAAAAGAAGGGCTTGGTTAACTGTATCTTCACATGGGAAGGGTTGATGAAGACACAAAGGGTCATAGATAAATGGGTGTTTCATCTTAGTGGAAATGTAAGTTTATAAGCCAGCAATAAAGGGAAAGAGGGTCAAAAACTATACACTGTCTAGTCCACAGACTTCTTTGTAAACATTTTGAAGAGTACACGTTGCAATGTGTCACATCTGTGCATCCCACCTGAGTAAGAAACTGGTGATAGTCAGTGATAGTCATTAAACAAAGTGTCCAGTCAAGGTCTGATCTGGATTCTTTGGTGAGTTTGATGTTGCCTTTTACTCTACATGGTCTGCACGGAGGTACCCACTCTTGCTTCACAGCCTTTTATTGCTAAGTACAGAAATAAACACTGAAATTACAGTTTACCTGATTTGAGGCTGGTCAGTTGATTTCTATTGAAGTTCTTGCCAGCAGACAGGATGCTCTGTGATAATAAAAATATAATTCTGGAGGCAGATGATTTTTGTCTGAAGGTGGATTTTGTTACGACCGACCATATGATTTTGTACAAACTGCCTCACCTCTCTGCATCTATGATTTCCCAGTTGTGAAATGAAATTGTTTTAAGGATAACATAATTATTTCAATGGAAACACTGATTTTCACAGACAACAAACTTCAAAGCACCAGCTAATATTGGTTAACTATTGTTGTTATAGTAATTGTCTGCTTTGGAAACACAGTAATACAAGTAAAACAAAGACCGTGAACAACACTAGAGACTGCAGAGATGGTTATATTACTTCCAGAATTGAGGTACAGTAATTTAAATAGCAAGCTTGGGGATATCTTTTCCTAGGGAGAAGCAAGTAGGGCCGATGGTCAGAGGTCAAAATTAAATGATGTTTCTAGAGTCTGGGGCTTTTGCGGGATTTGGGAGTCCCAGTAAAATCATACATTCTTGAGGTAATGAATTATGGCTATGGTTTTATGTGTGTGTGTGCATGAAAGTGGAGGGAGAAGAGACGGGCTGGAGAGTAAATCATTTCTGCAGAACATGGACATGTCTTCGGACCTCTGGGTCAGTCCTAATTTGGCAACTGTGCTCAACTGTGGTGTGCTCCGTGACTGTTGGCCTATTGATGTGGGCTATGTGTGTAAAATGTCCTAAATAGAATACTCTAAAAATGAGCAAAACTTGGATCGGAAACCTAATGGATTACCAAACCACAAACATGGGAGACCATGTTGATAGTTAGGATAGCAAAGACTTATACAGACAGGTGAAGATGAAACGTGCCACTTTTACAAGGACATCTGTTTCATCGGGGTGGAGTCACAGCTACAGGAGAGGAGCAGATTAGAGAGGTCACAGCTTCTGTTCACCTATGACTTGACTGCCATAGATCAGCTTATTCCGATAGCCACCTGCACACACCTGTCTTAAGTGTGTTTCTATGCAACAGTCTAACAGCAGCATTTAGCATGGCCACAAAAAATAATAGTCCCAGTTATTTCTCACACCTACTAGATTTCCAACAGGGACAATTCCAGCAATGAGATGTTTTCATTGTTGTTCTTGTGGTTCTCAGGTAAGCTGCAGAGTAGAGATCATTGGCATCCCTTCACCACAGGTAGAAATAAACCCTCCTTCCTGACTCAGGTTGGAATTTTGACCCTTCCCACCTTCTCTTTACTTTAGACATCTCTGTACATATAGTTCATTTCACAAGCTCTATTGCTAAATGTTTACAGTGTCAACAGTTGTTCAACAACCATGTTTACTGGGACAAACTCTGTGCCAGGTACCGTGTGCAGTACTAGGGCAGTAGAAAGAGGAAACCATCTTTTTAATAATCCATTTCTGTAATAGCAATGAACAGTATTTCCAGTAGGAAAGATGAGTGATTCTGACACAGGAAGCTGACATGGTTACAGATTTTCATTCATAGCAGTTCCACGTTTATTTCTTTCAGTGAATTTATACCTTTGAATATTTTTCCAAGTGTTAATCCCAACACAGACTTTCTTAAAGAAGCTAGAAGAAAATAGACTGTGTCAAATTGACTTGGAGACATGCTATTTTCTCTACCATGGACCTACTAAGCTTTCTAATCATGGACAGACAAAGCCTACCATCCATGTGACGAGAGAGTCATTTACTATCCTCAGTAAATGCTTGGGAAACAACAACAACAACAAAAAAAACCTCTTTATCTAAAAGGGTTAGTTGCCGGTGGCAAGAGATAAACATGGGGCTGGAAAAAAAGAAGAACTGATCTTTTCTCTATTTCATTAACAGAGACCTAGCAAGGCTAGCTATCTTGTCTATGTCACATACCATTTCCTGTCTGTTCAGGAAAATAATGCAAGTCTCTCAGCTTCATCTCTTCAGAAATGGTGACCGTAAGTAATAATTCTGCAGTGGAATTCTTACAGGCAACTCTTAGAGAACACAGTCACCAAATAGGCCATCATTTTGGTGAACATAAGCAACCAGCTTAACTGTCAATTTGATGGTTAATGTTATGTGTCAACTTGGCTGGCGTGGGGTCCCCAGATTAAACATTACTTCTGGGTGTGCTGGTGAGGGTGTTTCAAGTTGAGATGAACATTTAAATCAGTGAAATCAATAAAGTAGATTGACTTTTTCAGTGTAGTGGGCATCTAATTCATTGAGGGCCTGAATGGAATGAAAGGCAATGGAAGGGAAATTGCAACCCGTTTTTGCTTCCTACCTGGCTGCTTGAGCTGAGACATCTCATGTCATCTTCTGCTGTCATCATACTTGGATTTATACCTTCAGTTTCCATGGTTTCCAGGCCTTTTGAAAAGACTTGGACTAAATTATACCACCAACTTTCCTGGCTTTTCAGTTTACAGGCAGTAGATTGTGGTACTTCTTAAGCCTCCATGTAATCACATCATACAGTCCACATAATCTGTTTTTCTTTCTGTACCTTACCCTGTAGATAGATAGATAGATAGTTATCTCTATTTATCTATGCAGAGAAGACTAACAAGATGGATGGATGGATGGATAGATAGATAGATAGATGATAGATAGATCTGATAGATGGATAGATGGATGGATGGATAGGTAGGTAGATAGATAGATAGATAGATAGATAGATAGATAGATAGATGACAGATTTATTAGATCTGTTCGAATGGTAGATAATAGGAGCAGTTCTTTTTCATGTTGCTTTCTAATGGGTAATAAGTCTCATGAGATCTGATGATTTTAAAAAGGGGATTTTCCTGCACATGTTCTCTCTCTTTGCCTGCTGCCATCCATATAAGACCTGACTTGCTCCTTCATGCCTTCTGCCATGATTGTGAGGCCTCCACAGCCAGATGGAACTGTAAATCCATGAAATCTGTTTCTTTTGTAAATTGCCCAGTCTCAGGTATGTTTTTATCAGCAGCGTGAAAATGGACTAATACATGGACCTGGCTCCTTGGCATGGTGAAAGAGAGATTAATAATCTGTTGCCAGTTGGATTTTATTTTTGCTTTGTATACAGCTCTTCTTCACATAAAACCTGCAATCAAGACATTCTAATTCTTTTTACTGTGTCTGGATGGTCTACAAATATTTGGTCTGAAAAATTTCTGCTCATGTTCTTGGAATACTTTGTGAAAATCTCATTAGAGATTATTTTTAACATATATATTTTTTGTTTAAGAAGATATGAAACACATACCATAAATTTATTATTTTAAGGTGAACAATCAAGTGGATTTTAGAATATCCTCAAACTTGTGCAATCATCACCACTATGTAACTTCAGAACATTTTTATGTTCACGCACACACACACACACACACACACACACACACACAAACGAAAAAAAACCTTTACTCCTTAGCAGTCATTTTCAATTCCTCCCTCTGCCAATACCTGGAAATTACCAATCTTCCTTCTGTCTCTATGAATTTTTCTATTCTGAACATTTTATAGAAATGGTATAAAACAAATATACCCTTGTGTGTCTAGCTTCTTTTACTTAGCATAATATTTTCAAGGTTCATCTATATTGTCAGTATTTTATTCATATTTATGGGTAAATAATATTCTATTGCTTAGATATACCGCATTTTTCTTATTAATTTATTAACCGATAGATACTTGGATTGTTTCTAGTTTCTGGCTTTTATGAATAACGCTGCTATGAACATTCATGTATACATTTTTATGTAGAAATATATTTTTAATTCTTCTGGGAAAACAGGAATAGAATTTCTCAGTCATATGATAACTGTTTAATTTTTTAAGAAATAATGGTCATTTTCAATGGCTGGTCAAGTTCATTAAGGCTCATAATCAGGCTGAAAATGTTTTTGTGGAGGCTTCAGTTTGGAGAAGTAGAATCTAAACACAACTCATCAATATTGAGCTTGTTGGTGGTTCCTTTCCTGGCCTTAGTCTGGTCCAGAAAGACCAGATTCTTTGGATATTTTCATAGCAACGAGGACAGCAAATCCATGGAACAATTGCTGATATCTTGCCACAGATGAAACTTAAAGCAATGTTTCTCAACCTTAGGTTATCAAGCTCTTGAGGCTTATTAAGCTATCCTCATGAATTCCTAAGTCCTATATAAATATTTATAATTGTTTTCTATTTTTATTGGTAAGCTTGATATAAAGAACTTTTGTAACATGAGATAACCACTTTTGATTGTCTTAATTGCCATTGTCTAATGTGATTATGTATATGTATATATATGACTTAATGAGACTATGACATAATATATAAATACAAGGTTTTAAAGTGGTGGGAAACTTGTTCACCCGGCAGAGTATAGGCAGGGCAGACTCACAGGAGCTTGCTTCTCAAATATATATTCACATGGCAAGAAGAGTTTTTCTTCAACAGCACAACATCATCTATCCTATTGCTTTGTGCTATTTCTTAGTATTCTATTGTTTATACTTTTGTTTATATCTAATTGATAAATCCGTTTTGGCTGTAGGGATGCAAAATAACTAGAAGCATAAAGAATGGATTTAAATGTTTTGTTTGAAAATAATCACAATATAAAAAGTCACAATATTTTCTACTTTAAAAAGAAGCCTGCAATTTCTTAAGTTTGATAAACTATTATATAGATTGTTGCTGGCATAAAATACCTGTTTGTGTTTAAAAAAATACTTTGAATTAAAAACAGAAGTTGAGATTGTCACTTTCATGTACATCAGTTGTTAAGGGGACTAAATACTCATGATATGAAAAGTGATGATTCGTCAGTTGACAATATCCGGGATTTCCAATGTGTGTCCTAAAGGGAATGAGTAGGTTATATGCACGACTGAAGTGAGGTGGATTTACTTCTTTAGTGATTGAAGACATAACTGTGTAATTCAATGGTAAGTTCACTGGGCATGAAGTATCAGCAGTAGGGGTAGCATGATGAGTGGGATGTGCTGTGATGACTTAGGGCAGTACACAGCTTATCTTAAGAAGGCAGCTGATGAATAAACAACTACCCAACATGTTTAAATGGAAATGATGTCTCATGTTTCCTACAATATGTCCCAGATTTCCTACAGTATTTTCAATGGAAGCCAACAAATCCAGATTTTTTTTTTCTGTGAGATATTTTGATTAAAAAATTTTCAATCAAGAAAACTCTTTTTTTGAGCTAAGAAAGTCAAATTCATACAAATAATATTTTGGAGAGGCAAGTAAGTGAGACTTAATGAATTAATGGTTATGAAAAGATGTCTGTATGACAGTATGTGTATTTATCAGTTTATCGATCTATTTCTTTAAAGGTCTAACATCTCTAGAATTTTGATAAAGAGCAATAAGTAACAACAACAAAAAAAACTTCTCTGAATACTAAATGCGTTTCTGATTTTGAGGTCACTCCAGATGTATGCTTGTTATAAAGGTATAATAACAACATTACCACTAAGAGGCAAGGCTGAGGGTCAGGTTAATCCCTGTCTACCAGGTGAGAGGCCAGCCTCAACCCACAGATTGCCATGGCGATGGGTCCCTCACCAATAGATTAGTGCCTTCCCTTCAGGGTACAGTGAATGAGTTCTCACTCCATTAGCTCCCATGAGATCTGGTTGTTACAAACTTCATATGGAACCAAAAGAGAGCCCACATAGCCAAGTCAATTCTAAGCAAAAAGAACAAAGCTGGAGGCATCACACTCCCAGACTTCAAATTATACTACAAAGCTACAGTAATCAAAACAGCATGGTACTGGTACCAAAACAGAGATATAGACCAATGGAACAGGACAGAGACCTCCGACGCAACACAACACATCTACAACCACCTGATCTTTGACAAACCTGACAAAAACAAATAATGTGGAAGCGAGTCCCTGTTTAATAAATGGTGTTGGGAAAACTGGCTAGTCATGTGCAGAAAGCAGAAGCTGGACCCCTTCCTGACACCTTACACTAAAATTAACTCCAGATGGATTAAAGACTTAAACATAAGACCTAACACCATAAAAACCCTACAAGAAAATCTAGGCAAAACCATTCAGGACATAGGTGTAGGCAAGGACTTCATGACCAAAACACCAAAAGCAGTGGCAACAAAAGCCAAAATAGACAAATGGGACCTAATCAAACTCCATAGCTTCTGTACAGCAAAAGAAACAGTCATTAGAGTGAATCGGCAACCAACAGAATGGGAAAAAATTTTTGCAGTCTACCCATCTGACAAAGGGCTGATAACCAGAATCTACAAAGAACTGAAACACATTTACAAGAAAAAAACAAACAAGCCCATTCAAAAGTGGGCGAAGGATATGAACAGACACTTTATAAAAGAAGACATACATGAAGCCAACAAACATATGAAAAAATGCTCATCATCACTGGTCATTAGAGAAATGCAAATCAAAACTACATTGAGATACCATCTCACGCCAGTTAGAATGGCGATCATTAAAAAATCTGGAGACAACAGATGCTGGAGAGGATGTGGAGAAATAGGAACGCTTTTACACTGTTGGTGGGAGTGTAAATTAGTTCAACCATTGTGGAAGACGGTGTGGCGATTCCTCAAGGACCTAGAAATAGAAATTCCATTTGATCCAGCAATCCCATTACTGGGTATATATCCAAAAGACTATAAATCGTTCTACTATAAGGACACATGCACACGAATGTTCATTGCAGCACAGTTTACAATAGCAAAGACCTGGAACCAACCCAAATGCCCATCGATGATAGACTGGACAGGGAAAATGTGGCACATATACACCATGGAATATTATGCAGCCATCAAAAACGTTGAGTTCGTGTCCTTTGTAGGGACATGGATGAACCTGGAAACCATCATTCTCAGCAAACTGACACAAGAACAGAAAATCAAACACTGCATGTTCTCACTCATAGGCGGGTGTTGAACAATGGGAACACATGGACACAGGGAGGGGGAGTATCACACACTGGGGTCTGTGCGGGGGAAAAGGGGGAGGGATAGTGGGGGGGTGGGGGAGTTGGGGAGGGATAGCATGGGGGAGAGATGCCAGATATAGGTGATGGGGAGGAAGGCAGCAAATCACACTGCCATGTGTGTACCTATGCAACAATCTTCCATGTTCTTCACATGTACCCCCAAACCTAAAATGCAAAAAAAAAAAAAAAAACAAAAAAAAATCAAAGAGCCTGGTGCCTCCTCCCCACTCTTGTTTCCTCTTTCCCAGGTGATCTCTGCATGCACCACCTCCCCTTAGCCTTCCACTGTGAGTGGAAGCAGCCTGAGGCCTTCACCGGATGCTAAACAGAGGCTGACAACACGCTTCTTGTAAAGCCAGTAGAATGATGAGTGAAATAAGCCTCTTCATTATAAATTACCCAGCATCAGGTATTCCTTTATAGCAACAGTAAATGAACTAATACATTTATGGTGTTCATTGATATCTCCCAATGTTTCAATATTTGCTATAGCCTCTATTTCTTTGTACAGACTGCTAAACTCAAGTTATTTAATTACTAAACCTTTTTGTTTTGATATTAATAATAATGAGTAAGGGTTATGAATAATCTTAGTATGTTAAGAATAACATGATTTCAGAAATTCTAGAACTCTGATTCCTCATTTCTGAAACCCATTGACCAGTCTCTATTAAGATTATGGAAGCTCTAGGCTCAATCTTGATAGAAATAAATGTCAGGAAAAGTTACTAACAATGAGAAGGTGAGACACAGGAAAGAAAAGCCATGATGATACAAATGTAAAATCCTGAGTCAAAAAGACATCTAGGGCAAGGCGGGAGTGGCTCATATCTGTTAATCCCAGCACTTTGGTAGGCTGAGGCGGGTGGATCATTTGTGGTCAGGAGTTCTAGACCAGCCTGGCCAACATGGAAAAACCCCATCTCTACTAAAAATACAAAAGTTAGCCGAATGTGGTGGTGGGCGCCTGTAATCCCAGCTACTGGGGAGGCTGAGGCGGGAGAATCTCTTGAACCTGGGAGAGGAGGTTGCGGTGAGTGGAAATCACTTCACTGCATGCCAGCCTGGGCAACAGAGGGAGACTCTGTCTCAAAAACAAAAAAAAAAACAAAAAAACAACAACAACAAAAAAGAAATTTAGGAAATTCTTTGAATGAATGCATCCTGGTCCTGGGATTTCATCTGCCATAAACTTTATTAGGTCTTAGTCATATAGTGTGAGTGAAAACTGTTTCTTCTTTACAGAGAAGGGATTCTGTTACTAAACCTCAGGATCACAGAGCAGTAGAAAGGAGAAACTTTTGCAATATTCTAGTGCTAGACAGAGTGCAGCATTTTAGTTGGTCTCAATTTCTTGAACGTATTTAGGCAATCCTGTGCCATTCATGGTTATCCAATTTGGCACAGCATACTTGAAGAAACACAATAAAAGTTTTGCGAAAATTCTTCAAATTTGTACTAATTTTAATGATCATTTATATGAAGTTGATACCCATGGATTAGGAAGATTAGAGTATTAGCTGACCTTCTTTGGGATTGAGCTTCTTCATCTATTACTTCTAGGGCTGACACTTTTATTGTAGGAGGTTTGTAATTAGTAAATGTGATCACGTGTTCTCAGAGCTCCCTTCATTCAATAATGGCATTTATTTCAGTGATTGTAGCTCTGTGCTTCTAACTCTAGAGTGAAGAGAAACAGGTAAGCAGTAGATTATTAGCAATGAGATTAATCCCATGCTTATTTATGAAGTACCACGGGAGGACAGATTGGAGAATAACTGACCACTATTACATGGTCTATAGGAATCAATCAAATTTTCCCCAGGAGGTGATACTGAAATTGCATCGATGAGAAAGAAATTAAAAATAGCTGTCCTGGTGCGGTGGCTCACGCCTGTAATCCCAACACTTTGGGAGGCTGAGGCAGATAATCAAGAGGTCAGATAATCAAGACTATCCTGGCCAACATGGTGAAACCCCGTCTCTACTCAAAATACAAAAAATTAGCTGGACGTGGTGGCAGGCACCTGTAGTCCCAGCTACTTGGGAAACTGAGGCAGAAGAATCGCTTGAAACTGGGAGGTGAAGGCTGCAGTGAGCCAAGATTGTGCCACTGCACTCTAGCCTGGCAACAGAGCAAGACTCCGTCTCAAAAAAAAAAAAAAAAAAATAGTTAATGTATATGGAGTACTTATTCATTGGAAGATATAATTATAAGATTTACATGTATTATCTCAGCTATTTCTCAGAATAATCTTAGGAAGTAGGTATTATAATTCATTTTAATTTAACTGATGGAGAAACTGAGGTACAAAGAAGCTAAATGTCTCACTCAAAGGCACACATTCTGTAAAGGTAAAAATAAGGTTTGAATCTAAGTAATATGCCTTCAGAATTATTTCTTAATCATGTTATAAGAATTCAGTACAGAGTTGGTGAAGTGGCACAGGGTAGTGTGTCCCAGTGAGCAGGGGACAGCCTGTGGGGATTGTCAGACTGTTGAGTGTAAAGAGGAACCCCAAACAGAGGGCACCCTTTGGGAAGTGGAGAAAAGAGTAAATGGATGGAAGCAATAAATTGTAGACTGTGATTAGAATTGGCAGAAGTTTAGATACCACATGGAGGGAGTTTGGTTTTAACCCTCAGCCTTCAGTACCTTCTCTCTCTACCTCTCCTTCTCCCTCTCTCTCCCCCTTCCTCTTCTCTCCTTTCCAACTTTTCTTCTTCCCTCCCTCTCTCCCTTTTTCTCTCCCTCCCTCCCTCCCTCCCTTCCTTTTCCTTTTCCTTGAGGAGAGAAGAAGAAGGTTCATGTCTGTCACAATGTGACTTTCTTGTGTCTTCAGCTATTTGCCCTTCCATCCCATGCTCTGGACACTGTAGTAGTAGCAGCCTTTTTCTATTGCAGGTTGACTGGACAGGGAAATGCTGGAGTCCACTGTGACTGCTTTTATATCTTTTCAGTTCTTACTGTGTTCTGCATTCATAAAGTAAGGTTACTTAAAGGTTTTTTTTTGTTTTTTTTTTTGCAGCAATAAAAATTTTATTGAAAGCCTGTTCATGACTTACTTGCTTTATTTCATTTACAGGTTAGATTTTTGGGGGGTAAATTTTTCTAATTAGAAATTAAAAGAAAAAGTTTAGTAAAATGTCATAGATGGTTAATTGGAAATAGTATTAAATACTCATTAGGCATCTGAATACATTTATTTTCCAAGTAAAAATAGAGTGAAAAACAAAATGACAAACCAGAAAAGTGTTGATGGCCCCCAGTAGCCAAACCCCAGCCAGGATGTGACCTATTTTCAGCACTGGAAAGTCAATAGAATAGCTGCTTTAAAAAAGTTTCTTAGAGAGAAAAATAAAGATTAAAAAAAAGGGAAAAAAAAGGCTAAAAAGTATTTTCTTAGGGTGAAGCTGTCCTAGTTTGAAAATACTGAGTGCTGAAGAAGTAATTTCAGATAAACTTGTCATTAAGCCTTTCTGAACAGTACAGCACGGTCACTGGAATGCTCCTTCTCTGGCATTTCCTAACTGTAAGAACCCCTGCTTCAATTAGTAATACGTGACTCCAAACTGAAAGACGGGCTTATAAAGGTGAGACGACGAGTCCTATCCAATGGTGCTGAAAGTTGGATCTGCTTAATAAGGACCCAGGGCAGAAAAACTGGGCAAACTCTATGCGCTACACAAAAAGCTCATCAGAGTCAGAAAGTTGTAAAGTAACAACTGTTCCAGGCAAAGGATTAACAGAGGAAAGAGGAAGGAAAAAACAGCCTCCATTAAGCTGGTGACTTATTTCTCAAACTAGCAGACAGGGTGTGCTCCCAAGGAAGTCTCAAGCTTTGGACTTAGCAGAGGTCTAGAAAATCCTGTTCTATCCGGCCTGCCACTTGCATATGTGATCTGGATGCACCATCAAGCGTATACAGTGCATCTGAATCGGATTCAGCTGACTCTGCTCAGCTCCAAGTGGGCAGCACAGAAACAGAGTGTGTGTGTGTGTGTCTGTGTGTGTGTGCGTGTGTGTGTGTGATGGAGTCTCGCTCTGTTGCCCAGGCCAGAGTGCAGGGACGTGATCTGGACTCACTGCAACCTCTGCCTCCTTAGTTCAAGTGACTCCCCTGCCTCAGCCCTCTGGAGTAGCTGGGATTGCAGGCGCACACCACCACACCGGGCTAATTTTTGTATTTTTAGTAGAGATGGGGTTTTATCATTTACCAGTCTGGTCTCGAACCCCTGACCTCAGGTGATCCACCTGCCTCGGCCTCCCAAAGTGTTGAGATTATAGACGTGAGCCATTACGTCTGGCCTGAATGCTTCAATTCTTAACAAATTACCAGCCACTCTGTATAAAATTTTTCCCACATTTTCACTATTCTCTCCGTCTAGCATGTCATGTGTGTTAGATATATATTAAAGTTCAAACTGCTCTCCATGTGTTTTTGCTTCTCTTTCATATTGCCAATTTATCTGTCTGTATATATTCTATGGTATATCTATATAAATCTCTAATATATACATATATATACACTACATATATACTATACAAAAATAATATACTAATACGTATTAATATACTGATATACTAATATATACCTATACTATATATACTATGATTATTATATGATACTACATAGTGTATATATTTTGTGTATATATCATATACTATATCATATATATAAAGAGTATTATATACTGTCTATATAATATGCCATATATACAAAATATACTATACATATGTGTGTATGTGTGTATTGTTTTGGGGATGTCTTTAATTTTAAATTACAATTTATTCTCTCTTTAATAAAATTTAATGTTAATTATGTTTCCTATGGATAGTTTTAGAATTATTTATTTTAGTGCCTTTACTTTTCAATTTTAACTTTTATATTTGGCTTTTATTTATTTATTTGACATTCTTTTTAAAATTTATTTACTGTTGTTTTCATTGCAAATTGCTATTTCCTCCTCCTGTTTCAAAATTCTAAGTGTACTTATTTTAAAGTACACTTTAAATACACACACACACACACACACACACACAATTCCAGTTGCACATACATGTGTGTGTGTCTGTGTGTGTCTGTACATTTTGGAGCTGGAATGGGGGTTCTACTCTTTCACTACGCTCTCTCTCTTTCTCATAGTGTGGCAGTTCCACAGCTTAACCTGCTGCATTGCACAATTCTACCTTTTACATCAGAGGGTTTGTGTCTTTGGTGTACCTTGGGGGTTGCTATTCTCAATATACAATCCAGGCACAATTCAAACGAAGTTACTGTTTATAGGGTTGCTTTTTATTAGTCACTAAGATACACAAAAAAGTGGCATTCAAGCTGTTGGGTGAAATGATTTCAGGTCAAGTTCACTGATGAGAATATCCCGTTTGGCTTCTTTTTCTTCACAGACTCCTGGGGTCTGTCACCACAGTGAGTATCCAGGCTCTCCTTTCTGAGAGCTGTGGGGCTTCACTGTCCATCAACACTCAATCCAAGGAGACTCCTCTCTACTGTTAACCTGCACGCATTTTCTTCTTCTTTTTGAGAAGTACTACATGTCTTTAACTGAAGAGAAAAATAAATGACAGAATGTTGCATTGAAATGCAGGGAAGAGGATTATGAATTCTGTCTGCCATCTTGAGTCTAAAACTGCCTTCCATTTTCATTGCTTCGTGTTGAGAACTCTTATCTCTACCAGAGCTCTCCACCTTGGCGCTTTTGTGGATTTCAAAGTGAAATGCAGACATTTTCTTACTTCCCAGCTTTGCAGCCATGTGCAAATTACTTTATGTTTCAAAATCTCCATCTACACTTTCGGATACCAGGGAGTAATAATGCTTTGCATTTTTGTCAGAATGTTTAAAAAGTATGTGAAATCCCATTAATATTAAATGTTGATAAAGCTGTTTATAATCATCGTGTGATTAATTCACTGTGTGCAAAAAAGAGTTAAATGAGGCCCATTGTTTATGGTTATGTGCTCTACAATTAACATGCTATGGTTTAAACCCTAGCTCCACCACTACCTGTGATTCCAGATACTACACGAGTTCTTTAACGCCTTAATTTCTTCATGTTTAAAATGGAGACAAATGAAATATTACATGTAAAGTGCACGGCCTGTGGAATAGGCCCTCAAAACAGAAAACAAAAACAAGTCTATCATTTTAGTTTTAATTTTTGTCTTTACTAATTGTGACACCTCAACCAAACTACCTCTAAAATGGAGAAACACATCCATATCCCACAGGGATATTGCAAAGATGGCATAGAATCCTATCCATTTGGAGGAGCTTTGTTAGCTGGATAGTTCAATTCCCATGTCAGGGAAGGTTTTATGCGTTGACTTGTGCCCCTGAAAAAATATATTTTGGTCCTAATCTCCACTACCTCAGAATGTGACCTTATTTGAAGATAAGGCATTTATAGAGGTGTTAAGTTAAAATAAGGTGATTAGGGCCTACCTAGTTCACTGCCTGTTGTTCTCATAAAAAGGGGGAAATGGGAAACAGAGACAAACACTAAGGAGGGAAGACCATGTGCAGAGACAAGGAGAAGACGACCACGTGATGATGGAATTAGAATGGAAGTGATGCAGTTACAAGCCAAGGAGTTCCTGAAGCGCCTGCGAGCGAGAGAAAGGCCTGGAACAGACGCATCTCTAGCACCTTCAGAGGAAGCCTGACACTGCCAACACCCTGATTTCAGACGGCTAGCCTCCAGACTTGTGAAATAAGACACTTACGCTGTTCTATGTCACCTGGTACTTTTTTTTTGGCAGCCCTAGGAACTTAATACAGATAGTTGTGATCATAACTATCATTATTGAAAGTAGATGGTTCTTGAATCTGTGACATGTTCCCACACAATACTCTCCCTGAATGCTTACTCAGCTCTCTCTTCCACAGGCCTAGAAGGTTCTCCCACACTCTGTGTATTTTTAACCTACTTTTAGGCTTAGCATGATGTTATACCATGGTTCTGGAATGTTCTTTCTGGCTAATCTTCTCACAGATATAGTTATTGCTTCTCCATACTATTGGTTCTTAGCTCGGAGCTGGCTGCCCCTTGAGTTTTGACACCTGTGGTCTCTCCCACACACTCTAGTTGAGATCACTGACAGCAGAGCTGTCTCATTGATCTGTTTTATCTCACGGGGGTATAAAGAGAAAGCAGTGAGTGGACATTTTTGGATTTAAATCCATGTTACCACTTTCTCTTCCTAGAGTATGCCAAATGAAAGCTTGCTATTCTTGGAATGGAAGCACAAACTAATCAATCTATATGCTAAATGCCATAGCTCTCCTGAAGCCAGTGATGAGAAACATTCATTAGAACACTCTTAGTTTTTATTGATGCATAATAGATGTACATAGTTTCAGGACACCTGTGATGATTAAATACATTCATATAATTTGAAAAGATCAAATCAGTGTATTTGGGGTATCTATGGCCTTAAATATTCATCTTTTTAATGGTAGAACCATACAAATTCTTCTTTTCTATTTTGAAATACAATAGATTATTGTAAATATAGTCACCCTACTTATCTAGCTAATACTAGGTTTTATTTCTCCTATCGGGCTGTATATTTGTACCCATTAATCAAATTCTTTTAAATGCCTCCATACTTCTCAGCCTCTGGGCTTTCTGGTTGTTTTGATTCATTTATTTATTTTTTAAAGGAAACAGTTATGTAGACTTGGGCTTGATATAGAGGGCAGTATCCAGAGAGTGCTCACTGTTGGGTCACCTGTTGTTAAAATATGGAAAAATTTCTTAACTGCCTCCAGCCCCTCAACTGATTCCTGACTCCTTCAAGAATCCTTGTTCCTTCCCATGATCTGTCTACAAGTAATAAGTTGGGGAGCTGCTGCATGTCTCCTCCTGGTCTAAGACCAGAGTCTCTGTGTGGCCAGGGTTCGTACACAACAGGTCAGGGACCATGTTGAACAACCAACTGGTCAGGGACCGTGTTAAATATCAGCCCTATCTTTATTTTAGTATCTCTGCTATCCTCAAGGTGTATCAGTCCCCCCTTGTTTTTTAGAGGTGGAAGAACAAGAGCTTTCTGTTACCCTCTGTGGTAGTTTCAAGCCCATAGATGGGTTGCCCAGTGGATGGATGCCCCTCACCCGCCACAGATTTATCACAGCCAAGCATTCCTTCCTGAGAGGGGAGAAGCACCTTGACAGAATGACCCATTTCAGGTCAGGACCACACTGACTCTTCAGACCCAGCAGGTCTCATTTGTCTCTAAGCAGGATGTCACTCCTGACAGACAGGCACATGCAGCTATTTGTATAGTAGTGAGCATTACTGGCCTTGCCCTTCTGTCTAGCATTTCCATCAGCCTGCTCTCTGCTGCTTTTTTCCCTCTTTTTCTTTTTAAAATTTATTTCATTTCCCAAAGCCTCACCTCTCAGACAGAGGCATTCCCAGATCCCAGAGCTCAAATTCCAGTTCAGGGCAGATGTATTGGAAAAGTAAAAGCCAGCACTTAGGAGTTGAGATGAGGAGAGTGAGCCTAATTAAGTTCATGTTTTTTTCCTCATTTCTCTAAACGGAAAAATCAATAAGGACTCTATGGAATCATTAATAGAGATTAAATGCCTAGAAATAGGCTTTACCTCATTTGGAGGCTGAGGCTATTTTGGTGTTAATTGTTTGCTCTTTCTGTAGCCCTCGTCACTCCATTCCAAAGGCCTGGGCCATGAGCTGTTGAAGTCCCAGTTCTTACTGGCAGTATTGAGTATGGTAAGAATCATGACACACACAGCCCTGTCCCTGAAATTCTCTCCTTCCTGTGTAAGCCTCTATGCTTTGTCCTCTCTATGTTGTCTTTTCATGGGTTATTTCCTCTGCATGAATCTAGTTAGATTAGCATTCAAACTAGTTCTTCGTTCTTACAAATTTAGCTTTTGCATTTGCAGTCTCCTTTGCCTCCTTTTTTTTTTTAAACAGAATTACTTTGCTGCTCAAAGGTTACCACTTGTGAAAAGTCTTTCTCCTCACCACTCATCACATTGCATCTCCTTAAGTGGCAACACATTCCTCGTTCATCCTCCTTCTCCCCCACTTCATAAAGCAAAACATTTGCACACATCAGTGTTTCCCCAATACTTGAAAGAGTGCCTGGGACCTAGTATGTGCTCAGAGGTATTTGTTAAATAAGTGGTGTTGGTTTCTTGAAAAGAGCAACTCTTCTAACAATAGCAAATGAATTAACATTTTATTACTTAATGGGTTGTTCTGCACCTAAAAACTGTCATATATACTTTTTTTAAGGCACAGAAAATGTCTAACTGATTTTGCTGTCATTTTCTATTAAACTCTGTGTTCCAGCCTCTCCTCTCTAGAAAGACTTACACCATACCCTGTATCTCTCATACATATATCTCTCATATTTCAAATTAAAATTCCAGTGACTCCTGAGAAATAAAAGTGAAATCCTCAGCCCCCCAACCAACTGAATAGACTCATTCTTGTCCAAAGGGACTGCAGTGTAACCTTAAAAACTTGGTTCTTTGCCTTGACTGAATGGGAGGTCAGATACACCCTGTTAAACCACCATTAGGCTTTCTTTCCTAAGGGCTAAACAGAAATCAGCCCTTTTAAGAGACTCCATTGCTGGTATCAACCATTCACCTGACTGTCCCCACTTCTGCAGGTTTAACCAAGCAACCAGCAAGTGTTTCTTCCTCATAAGATGCCACCAACCATGTAGTAGTTGTGGCCAGTCTGTGGAGGATGTGGAGTAAGGGTTTTTTCGTCCTCTGCTTCATCTTTTGACATCACAGGACCCCAAACTGCACTCTGAGATCATGCTAATGCTGTGATTTTTAAACACAGATCCCATGGAGAGACACGGAGCTCAATTGCCCATGCATAATTTTCTCCTTTTGTAAATATTCATGACTCCTCCTATAGCTTATTACATATGTGTATTGGGCCATCCTGCTCAGCATAAATTCCTGTTCCTTTTTCCGATTTCAAAGTGTTCATTTCTGGTTTCTAGCTGGCAGTTATGCTTCCCAGCCTATCAGACGGTCACCCTGCAGACTGCAACCCTTTATGACAAATAAAGCTCTCCTTTCCAAATTTGTAAATTTCATTATTCCTCAGTTGACACCACTGACATGAAGAACTTCTCTTAACACCCCTCTACTAGGAAACTTTGAGGATATACACTTAGCCCACAGACCAGGAACATCTTTCTGTTCTGTAAATCTCGGGATTGCCCCAATGTATAGGATGAGTAGCCATCATATATAAAGAACGAGGTTTGAGTACCCTGCCAGAGCTGTATCCTTTGGGCTTTTTTCTGAAGAGTTGATTTGTGGTGACCAGAGAAAGTCAAGTCAGTCTTGGAGCGGAGCTGGAATGAAAACGTAAAAACACTAGAAGAATGAGGTGGCTGTCATTTGCCACAAAGAGTGAGGATTAGAGATTGGCTGGTCTTCAGAGAGACATGAATAAAGCAGAGATGAAGAAAAGAGAAGGCAGATGGATGTCCAGTTCCTAGAGACGAAACTTCTCCTGAAGGGGAAACCCTTGTCTTTAGCTAACCTGATGACAAAGCGAACGATTTCTTCTCTCATATTGCCCTCAAGGCATGAAGGCACCACATATTAGATACCAAGTGAAATGGTGAGCCATCTACCCTTGAGAATTAACAAAGTGTCATTTAGCCTCACACTAGTCAGTGAAATTATAGATAACAGGTTGAGACATTAAGGATGGGAAGACAATCTCTAAGGAGTGTTACTTTGCAGGCCATTTTCTTTCCCTCTCCTCCTCAAGAGCCAGCGTGTTTGGTCCTCCTTCTCATCTCAAGCCAACAGCGAGAGGTTTCAATACACCATTGAAAAGTCTAAAATATGTGCCCTCTAGTTGTAGGGATGGGGTGAACTACTCTGTGACCCTTGCCTGGTAAATATAAAGGAAAAGAGCAGGATGGCTGGCTATACTGGTGAAGGTGCACAGGACAGCGGCTGCTGTACTGAGATTCAGTTTCACTTTAGGAATTTGCTCAGGCAAAGAAATGGCAGGCCACCAAAGCAAGAGAAGCAACGTGGGGGTTTCTTAGATGCCCCTACCCAATAAGGTTGAGAAGAAAGGTCAGCAGAGGAGGAGCTGGAGCTTAAGCCCAAGGTTTTTAGAGGTTGAGGAGGAGGTAATCAATCACTATCAAAATGGAATATATTTGTCCCAGGTCAAGGAACTTCAGTTGAGAGACCATCATCTATGGGTGTAGAGAGAATAATTCCATAGAGCCCACAATGGCACATAATGAGAGAAAGACTCCGTGTTAAATAGCTGCCAGGCCTGGAGAAGGAAAGCCAGCGTGTGATGGCACCATTTGAACAAGAAATGTCCTGCTCTCCTTAGTCCCTTTCCCAAAGCTTCCCCTTCCTTGCCTTTGTGCTAACTTAGAAAGAGATTTAAAAATGACAGGAGAAAGTCAGCAAGCAAGAAAGACAATTCCAGCTGGACCCACACATCCTAGAGACCTGGCAGCTTCTCTGACATGGGTCCTCACTGAGGGGGAGACAAAGGCCCTGCTTGTTTAATTACCCAGCTACACCTGTAAAAACTCTTTTTTTGCCTTAAAAACACTCAAAATGATTCCTGTTCCCTGAAACCAAATGGTTTTGACTAGTGCATTTCCAATGCCCTCCTAAAGCACTTATAACTTTATTAACAATGCTTGATTTTTAAAAATATTATAATTTATAGGTAATTATAATATTTTTATAGGTAGTGACTTAGCCTAGATATTAGAACTCTTCAAAAATCTACTCACAGGATCAGTCTCAGAGCTAGTGGTGGGTAGGGCTGATGAACTACTCATATTATTTAGGAGACAAGGAGGGGGTAGTAAAGAAACCCAGGTGGTCATTGTACCACAGGCGTTTTTAGGCTGTGTGTGTGAGTAGAGATTAAGGGACACTTTATTATTCATCTATGCCGATGATGAATAATAACTAACTCCCCCCCAAATTCTTGCTACCTACCAGAAAAACAGTACAATGAACACTTTACAAGATTTATCTACACATAGCAACAGCATAAAAGGTGGGTCCTAGTATTATTATTTGCCATTCAAATCAGGAAGCCTAAGTACTTGACTTATATGTATTAATAGTGCCTGGCACAGAGCAGGTGCTACACAATTTGTTTTTATTGCAGATATGATTTTTAACTAGTCTAAGTTGGCACGACTGGCAAGCAGGAAAAATTAATTCAAATCTAGGCATTTCAATTCTAGAACCCGTTAAAAAACATCCTGATTCTCTACTGTCTACTTATATTATGTCAACAGATGTTCAAAACAACTCTGAAAAAAAAAGCAGACATTTTATATTTTTTGTATTTTTAGTAGAGATGGGGTTTTGCCATGTTGGTCACGCTTGTGTGGAGTATCCGGCCTCAAGTGATCCCCCTACCTCGGCCTCTCAAAGTGCTAGAATTACAAGAATAAGCCACCACACCCGGCCCTCACAGGTGAGGTTGTAAACTTCTGCTCCAAGTCACAGTGTTAGGAAGAAGTTGGCGACCCAAGGATTCCTCCTCAAATATGACTGACTCCAAAGTCTACACTCTTTCCACTGTTCAAAGGAAAGACACCTGCAACCAAGAGATGTCAGGTGCAAAAGAAAGGAGAGGAACTTGGAGACTAAATTTGACCACTTCTTGTCTGTTCTTTAGATGATACTAATAAATGGATCAAACTAAAAGAGCAGAACTTTTATCTTTCTTTTCCTATAGCCAACCACCGATCAATTTCTTGATCAATTTTGCCTTCTTACATGAACAATCATTTATCTTTGTCATTTTCTCTGGAGTAATTATTATGATTTCTCATCTCAAAAAGAGCTATTAATGTCAGCCTGTAGCAAAAAAAAATAATTAAATAGAAACATTTCAAAAAATGTCACAACTGATTATAGTTCTAAATTGCCTGTTTCCAAATTTAGTACAACACTGCACATTACCGGGCAGAAACAAACCATAAATTATTGTATTTACGACATGCATTGCAGCACAGAATTGCATGCCAAATTCTTATGACAAGCATAAAAGAATTATTCAGAAACACTGCTCTGTTTGGTGCCAAATTTAGTGATAATTTATAGCTGTCTGAATGTCCACACCTGCTGCAAATTCCCCTAGGCCCTCAAGTTTTACTGATTCCCCAGTGGTTGAATTTCAAGAGCATCAGTTACCTGTGGGGAAGCTATGACTCCTTCATTGTGTCCTTCATTACAAGATTCTAAAAATCTAGAAATTCAATACTTGCCAGGATTTGACAATGGTATGTGAAAACACATCTCCTTGTCCTTTGTCCTGGAAGGCTGCTGAACTCTCCGCTATTATAGCCAGCTTCCCCACTTATTACAGTAAAAATAAGTTTAAGGAAAACATTAAGAATCTGTGCAATGAGCAAATGGGGACCCCGTCAATATCTGAGCTGACTTATAACCCACTTTTTTTTTTGTAGGTATATATTTAGTTAAAAAGAAAAAGCCATTCTTCCATGAGCACAGTTATTTGGACCCTTTTTGTCTCAATGATAATGTGGAAATAATTAGGATGACAATAATGCATGTTTCTATAATTTACTAAATACCTACTTTGTTCCCAACTGTTGTTTTTTCCCAGCACATCTAATATCCTACTTAAAATGTTGCAGAGCTGATAGCATTGACTACATTTGAAAGAGATAAGGGGAGAAAAGCTGAGGCTTACTAAGATTATGTAACTTTTCTCAGAGTCCTATGGCTAATGAGAAAAACTAACACTAATTGAGTCCCTACAATGTGTAAGGCCTGCTCTGCGCATCCATTTTTAAAGAATCCTCTTCTAGCCCTCTATGGTGGCTACTATTTTTTGTCCATTTCATAAACAAGAAGCTAGAGCCCAGGGAAGGAACAGGATTCATCACAAATCTCACAGCTGTGTGATTCTTTATCTTTGGGAGTGGTCATTTAAATGTCTATCCACAATATGATTGTATGATTTATATGACAGAAAGAACATGGAGAGTACCCCTTTGGGCCGCCCAGACTTCAGGTCCACCCCTTTGGGCCACCCAGGCTTCAGGTCCACTATGTTCCATGCCAGCAGTGTTCTGCTGAGGAGCTGCCTCTGTTGCCTTGACATGCAGTACTGGTGGGACACTCAGTCAAGGTTCCCCATCTACCATGACTAGGGGGGTGGGATTATGAACCAAGCTGAGACAGCTTCTCTGTGCATCCCTGCAACAATGGGTGCATAGAGAAGGCCTCATACACTGTAGGCAATCAGTGTTAGCTTCTTTTTTTCATTAGCCATAGGACTCTGGGAACGTTTCATAATCTTACTGAGTCTCGGTTTTTAAAAATGTGGTGAGATAAAAAGAAGTTGATTCAACCTCTGCTATGCCAAGCCCAAGAGATGCCGGGGCATCAGTCCTTTATTTTATTCATTTCTATTCATTTGTCCATATGTCCATAACCCTTGCCAATTCTTTTTAAAAGTCTTATATATACCAATTCATTTCATTCTTACATCATATGTTCCTTTGTGAGACCTGCCTTCAACTTTTGAACTAATCCTTCTCCCTTCAATAATCTCCATGTAGAGTTTTTCCTTTATACTTGTCAGAGCTGGTGTCTAGTGCTGGCAACGAAAGAATCCTGTTTAGGCCAGGTGCAATGACTCATGCTTGTAATCCCTGCACTTTGGGAGACTGAAGCAGGTGGATCACAAGATCAGGAGTTTGAGACCAGCCTGGCCAATATGGTGAAATCCTGTATCTACTAAAAATACAAAAAAAATTAGCCAGGCACAGTGGCTAACCCCTGTAGTCCCAGCTGCTTGGGAGGCTGAGGCAAAGGAGTCTCTTGAACCCAGGAGGTAGAGGTTTCAGTGAGCCAAGATTGCGCTACTGCACTCCAGCCTGGGTGACAGAGCAAGACTCTGTCTCTCTCTCTCTCTTTCACACACACACAGATCACACACACATGAATCCTGTTTAGAAGCTGGCATGTAGAAATTGATTAATAAATGTTACTTTCCCTTTCCTTACTTCTGCAATGTAAACAATCACAAAACATAGATACCAGGAGTAAAAAATAAATGAGATATCAGTACAGGAGAACTGTAGATTTGGAGAGCTAGCTGAGAGTTTAAAGACCTGAGCAACCCCCCACATTTTTATACTGGAGACCCAGGTAAGGAAATTGAGCTCACCTGGCACCATCCTGTCCTAGTGGGTACAGTTGGTCTGAATGGGGTGTGGAGTGCAGAAGAAGATCATTCATGCTTCATTAACTGTCGTAAGTTTTAACTAGATTGGTTAATTCTGTTCAAATAAAGTTGGGAGATGGAACTCAGCTTAACGAAATAAATTTATAAAATGAAATTTTCATTTGAAGGTGCATGTTATAGTGGAAAGAGAATTGAACTAAACCTGAGTACTGGTTATTTGAGTTGGTTTAAGGCAACTCACTTCATCTTCCTGCACTCCAATTCCTTCATCTGCAAAATGAACTTGGTACTTTCATGAAAGTATTTGGTACTTTCATCCCTGAGGTCTCAACTTGTAGTCACTAATATTATAATTTTATGACTTTCATGTCATAAAATAGCAGGTACATTTGAGAAGTAGGGACCCATGTGATTCACTATGGATCTGGCCATTTATATAGCATTTTATATTTTATAAATTCCTCCTACATAAACCTCATTATTAGATCTTTGTCATGCTTGTGAGTATCATCCTTTCTGCTGCAAAGGGACATAAAATGATTTTACCATGTGCTGAGATCCATGCTATTCAGTCAGTGAGGGTTTGCACCATACCTACTTAGGTTCCCGTCTCAGCCCTGCCAGTTAACAGCTGTGCCATTACTTTCCCTTTGAGAGATGCAATAAACTGGGGATAATCATATATACGCCAAGAGCTGGTGAGCAGATACGTAAGATGAATGAGTCCTTCAGCACAGAACCTGGCTCACTTATTCACTCTGTCAATAAATATTTATTATCCTAGTTTGTAAGCAATTGAACAAAGTGATTGTAGGCTATGGAATAATAGACTTCTGTAAGCTTACAGGGTTTGTTTGCTTATTTCTTTGTAAATACAAAGCATCTAAGATGAAAAAGATAAAGTGGTCTGGAGAACAAGAGTGTGGAAGGGTGTTTTGGAGTGGGCACAGAGTATGTTGGTTTTGTGTTCTGCTTTGATGCCAACCAGAATGCATGTGCCACAGATGAGGAACTGAAACACCTGTAGGACAGGTGCACATCCCACTGGATGTTGACCCCCCTTTGTCCTGGGCAACCCCTATTGTTAGGTAGGGGCCTGTGAACAGAGTAGCCATGGTATCAGGAATAGATACTGTGCATGAACCTAGAAGCATGGGATTCCTCTTGCTATGGGTAATCTAGCTACACCTGCTGCTAAATTCTTGATCTGTCAGCATGAGACACAGTGCTGATCTCAATATATGGTGCAGTTACAAGGGGATGCCAATGAGCTACTTTCTTCCAATCTGATTATATTGGCCTTATAGGTAATTGCAAAGAGTTTTGCAATGAGTATGATAGAAAGCCTTTGGAGAGTTTGAGTAGAGAAGTGTAATAATCTGACTTGCTTTGCAAGGATGAATCTTGCTGATTTGTTGAGTATAGATTATAGATAATAAGTCTGAATAAAGGAAAACATCAAAGAGACTATTGAAATAATTTTGATAAAGATTTGGACCAGGATATTAGTAGTGGAAATCATAAGAAATGTTCATATTCTGGATGCATTTTTAAGATTGAGTAGAGAGGATTTGTTGATGGATTAAATTAGGCGGTTGAGAGTAAGAGATAATTCAGAATTGTCTGGGTTTTTTTATTGTTGTTGTTTAATCTAATAGAATAATGGAATTTCCACCAAACGAGATAGAAATCTAAAGAAGAGGTGTCTTCAGGGGATAATAAAATTGTTCAGTTTTGAGCATATTATGTCTGTTAGCCATGATTGGATGTGTTGAGTGGCCAGTTGGATATATAGCCTGGAATCCAGGGCAGGGTCTGAGGATATAATTTTAAAAGACATAAGCACATATAGTGTATTCAAATCTATGATATTTGATGATATTACTAAAAGTAAAAATATACTGTTTAAATGTAAAGGGACAGGATGAAGTACTGAGACTTCTGGTCTCCAGTACTTCAAATTATGAAATAAAAGGAAGCTAAGAATGCAAAGGTAGAAAGAGTGCCCAAAGAGATTGAAGGTAAATCATGTGAGAATGATATTGGGGGAAGTGAAATAAAGTATTTTAAAGGGTAAGGGTCAACCCTTTCAGAAGTTGCAGATAGGTCAAATAACATGAGGACTGAATCATTCACCATTGTGTTTAACAAAGTGGAAATTACAGATCATGCTGCCAACAGCAGTTTGATAGAGAGGGAAGAAGAGTCTGATCAGAGTAGATTTGAGAAAGAATGAAAAGAAATAGTTTGATACAAAGAGAAGAAGATAGAGTGCTAGTTAAGGATTAATATAGAGTTGAACATTTTTACTTTAAGATAGAAGAGATTATTGCATGCTTTTAGGTGATGGAAATATTGTATTAGATGGGAAAATATTGATGAGAACTATAATTGCTGAGCACTTTCTTTGAGTAACAGCATGAGAGATGAATACTTTTCTGTTTCTCAATGTATAAAATAATAGAGTAGTGCCTATATGGCATGTTATACATTCCAAAGTTGACCACAATAATATCTCTTATTCCACAAGCTTTTCTGCAATGTGATTATGTAATAACCGATTAAAAGATGAAGCCCATCATTGTGGATTCTACATTTGCTTTGACCAACAACATGCAGCAGAATTTACACTTCTGCTGTGTACATTGTAGGCATAGTCCTTAATTGGACTGGCAGTGACCATTCTCTGCCTCTTAGAAAACTTGTTCTTGGGGAGTTCCAGCTCAGAACTAAGCCCCCATGTTTTGAGAAGCTCAAGGTTTAGACATACCATACAATAGTCCCAGCCTATCTGCAAGCCACCAGCTATCATCAACTCCCAGCATGTAATAAATCAAGTTTAAGGTCAGCCACCTGAGCCTTCAGAAGGCTCTAGCCACTATCTGAGGGAAACAGCATGACAGGCCTCAAGTGAACAAAATTCACCAGAGCCCAGACAACCTTCATACTCATGGGAAAACAAAAATAATGATTTTTAAGTCTCAGGTTTGGGGGTGTTTTTTTACACAATAAGTGATCAGAACAGAAATTGGTACCAGAAATGAAGTGAAACCCTGCTTAAAACAGTTGGCACTGGATTTTAGGCTGGGATGAAGGTTCTAAATAAACGCCTGGTGGGGATTTGGGAAAACAGTGATAAAACTATTATAGGAACTTTGAGAAACACAATATATGCTAATAAAAGCTGAAAAAAAATATTGCTAATAATAACATGAAACATATTGTAAACAAATAATAAACTGATGTGTTTAGTTAAAAAGTTTAGCAAACAAAATGGTGGAAACCCCAAATTATCTCTTTGAGCCACATATAAGTTACAGATAAAGAGAAGATGAAAAAGTAACTGTTCAATTTTCAAGCAGAACTTAGATGAAATGTAAAAGATCCAGGACATATGGGGTTCAAAACTAAAATTGGTTCTCATAACTAGTCTTTCCAGACATCAAAACACTACAAAGAAAGAAATGGCCACGGGGTAGAGATCATCTCAAGTGTGTAGTTGTAAAACTCTTGTCAAGATTTCAGATTTAAAAAGGATATTATTCATAGTTCACTTCAACCATACAACAGAGCCTTCTAAGAAAGGTGAGGGTATTTTTCTATAGAAGCCTTATTCTAATACCAAGCCAGGGAAAGAACTATCTCAAAAAGAGTTTTTTCGTGTCTTCTTTCTTGTAGAATCAAATTCTATAAGATTTATTACAAACACATAATGTCTATAAGATATCTGTTTATTATTTTTACCATTCCATCATAAACACTGTCTCCTTAGACAAACATTGACAGAAATAGTCCAAAATGGAAAGAAGCTTCTGGACGTCAGGCATGATATGGACAGAGGAGCACAATGAAGAAGACACTCGGCTGCGCAGTGAAGACACTCAGCTGCACATGCAGGCTGTTTCTTGTGGAAAGTGAATGGATGACTCATAGGGCGGAGTCAAGAACCACTGAGAATTACATGGGAAGCAGGACTGGTCTCTAATCATAAGACTGGCAACAACTTTCCAACTAAATTTCAGAATTGCTATGGACCAGTAATTATAAGGCACCTTCTGATTTTTATCCTCTTAACAGAAATGTCTATTAAAGGCATTCTCTCCCAAGTTGTAGGTTTGATGTGTGTACAGTGAATGACTTGTATCTTTAGTTCACAGTCCCTCAAATTGTTAGAAATTCTACTTGGAATTCTCCTACCACCCAGCCGGGAGGATCACCCACATATGGATCTGGTCTGGCTAGTGAGACCCTTTGCTTTGAACTGATGTTGTAATAGGATGAGTTGAGACTGTTGAGAAAGTTAAGGGTATTTTTCCATAGAACCCTCATTCTAAAGCCAAGCCAGAGAGAGGACTATCTCAAGGAGAGTTATTTGTGTGTCTTCTTTCTAACAGAATCAACTTTAATAAGATTTATTACATACACATAATGTTTATAAAATATGCGTTTACTATTTTTGCTATTTCATTATAAATACTCCTTGTAGAAATAGTCCAAGTGTGGGGTCCCCCATAAGTCCATGTGGGATACATGTGAACTGTAGATTGTATTTTCTAAATAGAACTCCAGAAATACCTTCCATCCCACATACTCCTCTGCTATATGACCTTACCAGTCCTCTATCAAGAAGTGAAGTTCATTCTCCACTGCATTGGATCTGCACTAGCTCTTTGACTATTTTGGCCAATGTAATTAAGTGAAAACCATGTCTTGCCAGTTCTAGCCATGTCCCTTAATTGGCCCAGGACCTTCACCTTTTTTCCTCATGGAATGTTCACTCTTGAGACACCCTCTTTCTAAACCCAGACACCTTGCTGTAAGAAGTCCAAGCCAAAAGGAAAGGCCATGCACAGGCACTCTGTTTGATGGCTGCATCTAAGATGCATGGTAACTAACAACAAACACCAGTCATGTGAATGAGCTATCTTGGATATTAGCCATTTTAAGCCTTCAGAGGACTCTTTATGCAACCCCTGACTTGCTGCAACCATTTTTAAAAAATCCAAGTGAAGACTGTCCACCTGAGCACAGTGAGATTATGAAATCATGAGGAAAATAATTGTTGTTAAAGCCAGCATGCTTGGGAATAATCCGTCAAAAAGCAGTAAATAACCAAACATTCTTTTTTTTTTTTTTAATTGCATTTTAGGTTTGGGGGTACATGTGAAGAACATGGAAGATTGTTGCATAGGTACACACATGGCAGTGTGATTTGCTGCCTTCCTCCCCATCACCTATATCTGGCATTTCTCCCCATGCTATCCCTCCCCAACTCCCCACCCCCCCACTATCCCTCCCCTTTTTCCCCCGACAGACCCCAGTGTGTGATACTCCCCCTCCCTGTGTCCATGTGTTCGCATTTTTCAACACCCACCTATGAGTGAGAACATGCGGTGTTTGATTTTCTGTTCTTGTGTCAGTTTGCTGAGAATGATGGTTTCCAGGTTCATCCATGTCCCTACAAAGGACACGAACTCATCGTTTTTGATGGCTGCATAATATTCCATGGTGTATATGTGCCACATTTTCCCTGTCCAGTCTATCATCGATGGGCATTTGGGTTGGTTCCAGGTCTTTGCTATTGTAAACTGTGCTGCAATGAACATTCGTGTGCATGTGTCCTTATAGTAGAACGATTTATAGTCTTTTGGATATATACCCACTAATGGGATTGCTTTCCTTTGCATCGCAGTGGTGTTTACTGGGTTAATGGATGCAAAATGCCTCTCTCAATACTGTACTTGATGCAGAGAAAACAATTAATAAATGTTCTTTCTTTTCTATTCAGTTCTAAGTTGAAATACAACAGTGTGGCATTGGAAGAACCCAAAATTATTCAAATTTCTCTTTTAGCACCTACCTTCTGCTTGTGGTCAAGTGACAATAAAAACATTGGAATAGAGTTCTCTGACTTCTTTTCAACATGTAATGACACATGATTCTGATTCAGCTGTGTGGTCAACATCACCTTTGATAGGTACCTTAAAAAAGTTTTCAAATACCATGCTCTCTGAGGCACATTTAGGCTTATGGAAAATGTCATATTCAAGGACAAATAAACACTGAAACAAAAAAATTAACTTTATAAAACAAAATAAATTTATAGTTGTGTGAGATATTGAAGATCGGGGTGTTTTTTAATAAGGTTTATTTATGGTAAGAAAAGTTTCGCTGACCTGTATGACAATTCCTTTTGTCTCTATGTGGACAGTTCCATCTGCACATCCATGTAGCAGCTCTACATTTTCAAGTTCTAATCACTCTAAGATCAGAACACTCCATTCTTAAGCAGTTTACTATCCACAAAATTCTTAGCATTGCAAAATTCAAGTTCTGAAAACCAGTAGAACAAAGGATACAGGAATCCTTTCAGTTGGTAGTTTTTCCTCCATCAAGCTCAGACAAAGTGACTCTTACTACGTGTACATGTACAAGCTAAAGGACCTGTATGAGCTTGTGTGGATCAAGTTCTATGTGTGAGGGGCTGCTGTGCTGACCCCCATTGCCTTCAGTTGGGATGGCACCATGTTCCAGAGACTAAGAGACCCAGAGCCAGTGAATGGGACATAGGGTTTATTGAGACAACTTACATACTTCCCCTAAGAACCTCCATCTAGAAATCCTCATTTAACCGAATACAAAGGGCCCCCATCCCCTGTATGGCCCGCGTTTCATGGGATGGGCCAGGGGCTCAGATGTCCCTTATAGACATGGAATGAATCTCCAAGTTGGCCACTCCAGATTCCTAAGCTCAGAACTCTGAGCACACATTCTTCTTAGACCATAGGGTTATTCTCAGGGCCATTCTCTTAAGCTATTATTGTAAGGTGCATCTGCAATACAGAGGCTTTTCAACACTCCCCCAGCTAAATTAGTGTTTCCTCACCTTACAAGCAATGGTGTCTGAAGTCTCTACTTACTACTTCCACCTGTGGGTGAAAAGACAGAAGGTTCTTGTTTACCTTCAACAAGCACACCTGGGGGATTGCACGCACCTGTAGGACGCGGTGTTTGGACAACCTGAGCCACAGGGGGGCAGCAGCGCACCATGCTCCTGAGCCCAGCAGCCTGGAAGCGCAGGTCCTGGAATCTTCATCTTCATGCTCAGCACCAGTCACGAACCTTCACCCCCATGTGTCTGAGGTCCTCCGGGCATCTGGACAGCATCAGGCTGAAGGAATTACTTGTTTGATCCCGTCTGCAAGTCCAGGATTCTTTGTTTCTACCTCCTTTCAGTCCGTTCACCAAGGGGCTTATCCAGTTTTATTTGTTCATTGGCTCATTCATTCATTCATTCATCACGCACTTTCTTGTAGGTTCTGTAAGTGTTCCATTCATTGGATCTACAAAACATATTTGACTTTTTTTTTCCTTGAGTCCTGTGAGTCTAGTGGCAGAGGCAGAGTGACTTAGGGGAGAGGGCACATGCGGAGGCCCAAGACCCAGCTGTGACCAGCCTGGACTCTCACCATTCACTTAGCTGCATGACCTTTAAATTCTTGAAGCTCCTGAACAGCCCTGGCTCCTCACACCTCCTGCTATCACACCTGCATTCACTCAGATCAAAGGCAATAACAATGGCTGCTATAAAGTTTCCAAGGCTTTATGCCGTGAGGGTGTTGGGGCCTTTACCACATTCTTCAACTCAGGGTGGGAGCTCAGTGTCTGCCTTTAACCTGCAGCCATTTATTATATGCTGGACACAGGCTGTGATAATACAGCAGAGACAAAGCCAGCCAGAGGCCCTTCCCAGAGGGTAACTGTGTTCTAGAGTGAAGGGAGGACAATAAGCGCAAGTAAGTGTGTAAATTGTTGGATGGTGATATGTGCTATGGACAGAGAGTAAAGCCAAGCCAGGCAGAAGATGGGGAAGATCACTATTGTTTTATCGCTGCAATTAAAATTATAGAACGTTATTCACAAAATCAATTATAATCAACAGAATGGTTATAGCAATACATGTGGACTTCCCTGTTACCCTAAAATCACAAAGTGGTTGTAGAATTGTTTCCAAACAGGAGAGTATGCAGGTAGATGAGTGATGAAGAAAGAGAATTTGAGCTCAACCTTGAAACAAAGGGGAGGAATTTGCTGTCTGGAAAATGAAGTAGGGTTGGAGGTGAGGGGTCTGAGTGGGGAGCATCTCAGGTAGGTGGCAGGGAGCTGTGTGGAAGCTGTGTGTGTCTGTGGGTCTGTGAGCAGAGGCTGCGATCTGATGAGGAGCGGTTGGAACCCCGCTCTGGCTGTGAGAGAACCAGCAGTTGGCCTCACACTCATTGGGCTGACATGGCCTCAGGCCCCATGCTGGGTGCACTGTGCACATTAGCTCATTGAAGGTGCTTCCGAACTTTATCAGGTGGATACTGTTATCATCATTTTCAGGCAAGTTTGATCTTTAATCTAAACATACTAAACATAAAACTTAGCATCAATAGAAAATGCCCCCTTAATAGGAAAACATATTTTTGTGCTTCAGTGTGTTTTCAGGTATACCCAGTCTGTCCAGGTAATAACCCCCCAAGTGGCCGGACTGATATTCCCAGGCGTTTTGTTAAGGGCTCCTTGCTCTCCCAAAATGTCTGCCTTAGATCAGGTGAGGGCACATTTTTCATAATACCCCCAGGCCTCTTTGGTGCCACTTCAGACTTGCCTGTGATGTCCCCTGACTCACTTCCACCTTGCACCGGCTCTTCAAAGCAGCCTCTGATGCACTGACTGCAAAGAGAATTTTAAGCAGGAAGCACAGTTGGTCTGCTGTGCTGGGCATGGGGAGGACACATTCTTGGGAGAAAGAAAACAGTGTTTAACTGTTTCCCAAGATTATTTTTCAGAAAAGAACTCACAAAACAATGAAAATAGAACATTGTAAGTGAAGTGATATATAACAATATTAGCCTGAATTAAAGTAGGGTCTGAAGTTGTAGAGCTGGCATAAGGTAGAGAAATGCCACAGAAGTCCTCCTAGATATGTTCAGGAATAGAAAACATTGGATCTGGAAGAGGAATGAAAAATAAATCACAGCTTTAACACCTACTCCCTAGCAAGTACTACACTAGATTCTTTTTTGTTTGAACTTACTTTAATGAGAAATACAGCAAACACGCAGAAATGTGCATAGCATAAATGTATGCATCACCAATTCTGATTGTGTAAACTTCATAGCTAACCAGTGGTTATCAACTTGCGGGGGAATTTACACCCTCAGTGACATTTGGCAGTCTAGATACATTTTTTTTGTTTTCACAACTGCAGGAGAGCATATTTCTGGTATCCAGTTAGAGGCGTCCATGAAAGCTGTTCAGCATCCTAGCTGCTTAAGACAGCTCTCACAACAAAGAATTATCCAGCCCAAAGAGTCAACAGTGCTGAAGGTGAGAAACCTTGATGTAAGCACCACCCACCAAGGAATAGGATTTTCTGAACTTTGTAACAGCCCATGTTCCTCTTTCCAACCAAAACCTTTTCTTACCACCCTCCTCAACCCTGTCCTACCCTAACTTTTGTGATAATCACATTCTTACTTTAATATTTTTCAGCTTGAGGATGTATCCCTAGATGCCTGAATTTAACCCAGGCTCTTCCATTAACACGCTGTATCATCTTGGAAAAATCCCTTCAGCTCTCTCTGCCTCATTGACTTCATCTGTATAGTACGGCGCCAGCAGTGCTCACTTAGCAGCATGCCAGATCTCATGAGTTGGCACATGTAAAAAGCAGCTAGAACAGAACCAGACACATAGGAGGTGCCCCGGGCATTCAACATGAGGGTCATATCAGGACTACTTCTATCAACAAGAGAAGACTTTGAATTCTCTCTGGGCAGCTGGTCAAGGTGTACAGTTTCAGCACTAAGAGAATTGAGTTTCTATGCTTTCAGCAGTCTGAGTTGGCAACTTCACACAGCATTAGGAGACCCTGTCTCTATAGTTCTCACTGCACAGTACTGGCTACGGCTTTTATTCCCAGGCCTGGCACCTCTTTCCTGCTTGTTCTCCAGTGGGTAACTCAGTCTCTCTGATCAGCATTGTTTCTCTCTCCTATTGCATAATAAATGGGGGCATTTTGATTCATGAGGATTTGGAGCAGGTAGAGAGCGGATAACAAGTTGGGTTCAACTGAAAAAGACTCCTCATTGTGCAAAGATATCGACCCCTTGACACTTCCTCTGCTGCATTATCTAATTTCCTCTTGGCCTGCGGCAGCATGAGTTTTTTTTTGTTTTTGTTTTTTTTTTTAATTTAACTCCTCTCTCAGAGGCTGCAAAGGTACTGGAGCATAGCAGGTCCTTGACAGTAGGATTTCTTTCTCCTTTTCTGATGTTACTACTCCTGCCTTTTCCTGCCATTGGCAAGACTGAAAGGGATTTTTCTCAACCCTTTTAGGCCATCAACTTCACACAAATGAGAAACCTTTGTTAAAGGGAATGAGGGTGACTGGTGTTACATTATACAACATGACACCCCATAGTGAAGCTCAATGTGAATCCATTTTGTGTCCAGCCTCTTCTCATCCTGGGGTGCTCAGTTTTCCTCTGCCCCTACCTCCCACAATGCTCAGCCAACTAATGACCATTCACTGTTCAGATATAGATTCTGCTGTAACCTCTTGATGAGTAAAACACACAGATTGTAAGGTATACCACCACAGCACTCATTCTCCCAGCTTCAGAAAGGGTCATATACTCACAGCACACAGTTGAGTCCTCTTGGCTTAGGGGAACTGCCTCTACCAAAATTATATTCCTTTTCCAGAGGCAACACATGACTAAACAGAGGTTGTGTGTATATACAAAAGCCCTTTGTCTTCAATCTCTAACAACTCCAAAGGACCAGTCCCACTGCAGAATGCCAATGGCATCAACCTTGGTTTTTGCAGCCACCACATCACAGGTTCATTTCTGCTTTTCTTCTTCCAAGTCCATATTATGGAGAACATGTCCAAGTACATTTTCTTCATGAAAACACAGCTACTCAGGGAATTTGCAGAAGTGGTCCAAGAAAGCAGACTAGAAAATGGAACTCTGGAGTTGAATCATCTTATGGGGCTAGCAATGCAGATCCCGTCACAGGTCATAGGGGAAGCGTGGGAGTCCCAGGGATTCAGTACTTCTGACAGCATCCATCCATAGTGAACTGAGGAAGGGAAATACAGTTCTGAACGGGAATGTACTAGCAGGTGCAATACCTCAGACTTCAGAGAGATTTAGGAGATGTGGTTATAAGAATGACGGAATTGAATAATTAAATGTGTAGAGCTCAAGGCAAAAGACAATAAAAGGCTGGGAGTGATTAATCACTAATTGAAAGTTAAGTTTGAAAGTCAGAGTCCTCCTTGGAAACATATATAGATAATTTCATATACAGGTTGAATATCCCTTACCCAAAATGGGACCAGGAGTATTTCAGGTTTTGGATTTTTGTTTTCTCAGATTTTGGAATATTTGCATATACATGACAAGATCTCTTGGGGAAAGAAACAAAGTCTAAACACAAAATTTATTTATATTTCATAGCTATCATACACATAGCCTGAAGGTAATTTATACAGGATTTTTAATAACTATGTGCATAAAACAAAGTTTGAGTGTATTGAAGCATCAAAAAGTAAAAGTATCACTATCTCAGCCACCCATGTGGTATCATGTCAGTGCTCTAAAAGTTTTGTGTGTAGAGCATTTTAGATTTAGGATTTTCTGACCGGGGGGTAATAAACTGTACTCCAAGGCAAAGAGAAAAATAATGAAGAGGTCTAGGACATTATTTTAAGGGTAATTGGCCTTCAAAGGCAGTTGAAGTCTCAATTTCAGCAAGTCCACTAGGTCAAAGTCAGCGTCCTAATTGGGAAGAAGGACTCTGAAATTGAGGGTCCTTCCACTTAGATAAACACATTAAAAGATTTAACACATAGATTTCAATGAACACTCTTGTCTTGCAGACATGGCCTCCCCTTTCCTTTCTATGCAACAGCTAGTTCTCCCCTCTTGCTTGACAGCAAGGCAGAAGCCTTGTCTCGATGACAATGTGGGCCTTCCTCAGGCTGTAGCTGAACCCCTCTTCCTGGAGGATGCTCAGACAGATTTGAGAGTGCCACAGGTTTTTTTTTTTTTTTTTTTTGGTGTGTGTGTGTGTGTGTGTGTGTGTGTGTGAGATAAGTGAAGTAACAGGAGAAAGAGTAGGGTTGGGCAGAGAGCGTCATCAGACTGGGATGCAGGACCAGGTGCTGAGAGTGCTGGCTGTTGACACAGCTAAATCTTTCCCTGGGGATTGCCATCAGCTCAACGCACTGTCTTACTCAGCTGTGTAGTCCTTAGAGACCGCTTATATAATATCAAACGCAACAAAGTAAACCCACGACTTCCTTTTCTTCTTGGGACAGCTTTGAAATTTGGTCCCATCTCCAGAGCTTCTTGATGGCATGTGCTGAGGTCTGTTTGTGACCGGATTTCAGTTCACCCTTTCTTTTTGCTGGATCCTGTTTTCTTCATTCCTTTGCAGGTGTTGATCCTGAAAACACTTGCCAGTTTACCACAGGCACACTACTCTCCATTTCAGAGAATCTAACTGTATTAGTCTGTTTTCACACTGCGGATGAAGATGTATCCTAGACTGGGAAGAAAAAGAGGTTTAATGGACTTATAGCTCCACATGGCTGGGGAGGTCTCACAGTCATGGCAGAAGGTAAGAAGAGCAAGTCACATCTCACATGGATGGTGACAGGAAAAAAAGAGAGAGAGAGAGAGCTTGTGCAGGGCAACTACCGTTTTTAAAACCATCAGGCCTTATGAGACCCATTCACTATCATCAGAACAGCCTGGGAAAGACCTGCCCCCATAATTCAATTATCTTCAAAGGGGGTCCCTCCCACAACAAGTGGAAATTATGGGAGTCACAAGATAAGATATGGGTGTGGACAGAAAGCCAAACCATATCATTCCACCTCTGGCCTCTGCCAAATCTCATGTCTTCTCATTTCAAAACCAATCATGCCTCCCCAACTGTCCCCAAAAGTCTCAAATTATTTCGGTATTAACTCAAAAGTCCACAGTCTAAACTCTCATCCGAGTCAGGGCAAGTCCCTTCCATTTGTGAGCCCGTAAAATCAAAAGCAAGTTAGTTACTTCCTATATACAGTGGGGGTACAAGCATTGGGTAAATACACCCATCCCAAATGGGAGAAATTGGCCAAAACAAAAGGGCTACAGGCCCCATGCAAGTCCAAAACCCAGTGGGACAGTCAAATCTTAAAACTCCAAAAAGATCTCCTTTGACGCCATGTCTCACATCCAGGTCATGCTGATGTAAGAGGTAGATTCCCATAATCTTGGGCAGCTTTGACCCTGTGGCTTTACAGGGTATAGCCTTCCTTCCAGCTGCCTTCACAGGCTGGCATTGAGTGTCTGTGACATTTCCAGGTTCACAGTGCAAGCTGTCAATGGGTCTACCATTCTGGGATCTGGAGGATGGTGGCCTTCTTCTCACAGCTCCACTAGGCAGTGCCCTAGTAGGGACTGTCAGTGGGGCTCCCACCCCACATTTCCCTTCTGCATTGCCCTAGCAGAGTTTCTCCATGAGGACCCCACCCCTACAGCAAATGTCTGTTTGGGAATCCAGGAGTTTCCATGCATCTTCTGAAATCTTGGCAGAGGTTCCCAAACCTCAGTTCTTGACTTCTGTGCACTCACAGACTCAACACTATGTCTGCCAAGGCTCGAGGCTTGTACCCTCTGAAGCCATGGCTTAAGCTCTACCTTGGCCCCTTTCAGCCACAGCTGGAGTGGCTGGGATGCAAGGCACAAAGTCCCTAGACTGCACATATCATGGGCACCTTGGGCCCGCCCACAAAACTACTCTTTCCCCCTAGGCCTCTGGGCCTGTGATGGGAGGGGCTGCCATAAGGTCTCTGAAATGCCCTGCAGTCATTTTCCTCATTGCCTTGGTGATTAATATTCATCTCCTCATTACTTATACAAATTTCTGCAGCCAACTTGGATTTCACCTCAGAAAATGGGATTTTCTTTTTCATGGCATTGTCAGGCCACACATTTTCCAAACTTGTATGGTTTGCTTCCTTTATAAAGCTGAATGCCTTTAACAGCACCAAGTCACATCGTGAAGGCTTTGCTGCTTAGAAATTTTCTCCACCAGATATCCTAAATCATCTCTCTCAAGTTCAAACTTCCACAAATCTCAAGGGCAGGTGCAAAATGCCACCAGTCTCTTTGGTCCAGAGAGTCACCTTTGCTCCAGTTTCCAACAACTTAGACTTCATTGTTTATATTGCTATCAGCACTTTGGACAAAGTCATTCAACAAATCTCTAGGAAGTTCCAAACTTTCCCACATTTTCCTGTCTTCTTCTGAACCCTCCAAACTGTCCCAAGCCCTGCCTGTTACCCAGTTCCAAAGTCAATTCCATATTTTCAGGTATCTACAGCAGCACCCCACTCCCGGTGCCAATCTGCTATATTAGTCTATTTTCATGCTGCTGATAAAGACATAACCTAGACTAGGATGAAAAAGAGGTTTAATGGACCTCTTTCAGTTCCGCATGGCTGGGGAAGCCTCACAATCATGGCAGAAGTCAAGAGGAAGCAAGTCACATCTTACATGCATGGATGACAACAGGCACACAAAGACAGTTTGTGCAGGGCAACTCCCGTTTTTAAAGCATCAGATCTTGTGAGACCCATTCACTATCACGAGAACAGCATGGAAAAGACGTGCCCCCATCATTTAATCATTTTCCACTGGGTCCCTCCCACAACACATGGGAATTATGGGAGCTACAAGATGAGATTTGGGTGTGGACACAGAGCCGAACCATATCACTGACCTAGAAGTTTGGTTAAGCTTACAGAATATAGCCCCATCCTGTGTGAGTCCACATTCCGCTCTGCCATCTACTATCTACATGACTTTGAGCAAGCTAAGTAACTCTGGAGGTCTGATTTTCCTTGTCTACTAAACGGAGATGATAACACTGACTTCACCGGATTATTAGGAAAATTAAGTGAGATATAAGTTGGAAGATGGAACAGTGTTTGCCACACACTAAGCAAGATACAACTGTCCTCTGTCTTTCTTGCTCTTATTATTATCATCATGACTGTAGAGTATATTTGTTAAGAATGAAACTATGCAGTCAGACTGGTTTTGACTACAGGTTCTGCTACTTATGAGCTTCAAGAGCTTGACCCTACCTAGACACACTGTGTCATAATTTCCTCCAACATAAATTGGTAATAATTACAGTGCTTATAGGTTAGAGGTGTTATGGTGACAATTCATTGAGGAGGTTTTTTTGTTTTAGTAAAATAAATAACTTGACTAATTACCTAACTCACACTAAGTTCTCAATAAATGCTGGCTATGACTAGAAAAGCAGTAAAAAATAGTGTATACATTGAGCAGTTACTAAATGACAGACAGTGTATATCTCATTTAATTTTTATAACATCCTTATTTGAAAAAAATTTGCATCTCAAAGCGTCTAAGGTGCATACATGGGACTGAAGCCCAGGCCGCTTTAAACCACAGTTACATTGTTGATGCAATATTATCCTGCTTCAAGAAAGTCTTCTTAGAAAGATACCCACTTTCCCTTTTACCCACTCCCATTTCACATGCTGGGTTAGTTTTTTCCTATCTTCCTGCTGCTTCCATCAATCCTTACATAGCACACACCATGAAGCTTCTCTCTCTTCATTTTCATGAACACTTTATCCTGTTGTCTCTTCAAAGGCAGGTGTTCTTTCATAGTTACCCTTGGATCCCCAGTTCTGGGCCTAGCACCTGGTATAAACATTCCATAATTTGTGTTGATTCACTATGAAGTCAATGGAACTGCATTTTTGCACCCAGATGTAAACCTAATTTTTGCTTTGTGCAATTTTGAGTTCACTTTAGAACATTGTGCTGAGCTGTCCCCCCTTGTGACAGGGTCACTCATGGTGGCACCCTTCCATTATTAAGATTTGCCACATTGGGGCCAGGCATGGTGGCTCATGCCTGTAATCCCAGCACTTTGGGAGGCCAAAGCGGGTGTATCACTTGACGTCAGGAGTTTGAGACTAGCCTGGCCAAAATGATAAAACCTCATCTCTACTAAAAATACAAAAATTAGCCAGTTATGGTGGTGGGTGCCTGTAATCTCAACTCCTCAGGAGGTTGAGTCAGGAGAATCGCTTGAACCCAGGAGGCAGAGGTTGCAGTGAGCCGAGTTTGTGCCACTGCACTCCAGCCTGGGTGGTACAGTGAAACTCATTCTCAGGAAGAAAAAAAGAAAGATTTGCCACATGGGTTTTGACAGACTTGTGTCACTGTCAAGGCCCTCCTGGAATACACCTCTATCACAAAAACCTATCCTTTGGACTCTCTGAAGATAGACTTCCCTCAATACAACATCCAGAGGGTTTCCATAGTGATTGCTGACCCTTAAAAGGTGCCAGAATGTACTCCTCCTACATCTGACTTCTCCCTCCCTGCGTGTCATTCAGGTGACATGAAGCAGGTGGAATGCGCCTCAGGTCATCTTACCAAATGTTTCACAGCTGGCAGAAGCAGGTGCATCTATTAAATAAATTACTCAAGCTGCATAGAGTCTGGCACTTAATCTCTCTGAAACCCCAGAGACAGGCCTGTTTTCATCAGCTCTACAAGCCCTGTGGAATCACTGAGCTCAGTGAATGGGTTCATGTGCAGGGGTGTGGCACATGGGTGGTATTTCATAAATATTTATAAATATCCAGTGTACATACAGGTAGCCAGTGGGTGTCCAAATATATGATTTCATTCAGCCAGAATCAGCAAAGATGCTTATGTAACACACACAAAGCACAGACATATGAGTGACACCAGACACCACTGGATGAACTTCTAAGGCTATTCATAGACACATAAGTGATAATATCTTAGACAATTAAAATTTTTATTTTCTATTTACTACTTTTTTAGCTCCTTTAGGATACATTCTACATACAATTAAATAATTTTACTTTAAATGCAAAGTATAACAACATGAGATATAACATCACTTTCTTGTATTCACAAGATTGAGATTTTAAGTTATATGTTTCTCTTATAACAAGTTGGAGATGTAAAGTGATTCGATGATACCTATTTTTGAATAAATGTTTTATTCTACAATTTTACATCAAGAATATAATATACCCACATTGTTTATAATATCAAACGTAAGGACCCTCCAAGCCAAATGGTTTGTTATAACAATTTATTATTGCTTATGTGTCTATGGATAGTCTAAGCAGTTTGTCCAATGTTGTCTGGTCTCATTCATGTGTCTGTGCTTTGTGTAGGTTACATGTGCACCTTTACTAATTCTGGCTCGGTGGGATCATCTATTTGTACACCTGCTGGTTATAAGCTGGTCTATGACAACCTTGATTATTCTTGTCACCTTCCCACAGGCCCCCGGCAGGGTACCCTAGGCTTGTTCTCAATCAGTGGTTTGGGTCCACAAGAGAGAAAGGATGAGAGGAAGCAGACATGCACAAGCACGTTTTCAAGTTTGCCGTAAGTCATGAGACCAAGTCCAAATTCAATGAGGCAGATGCTATCAAAGGGCATGAGCACAAAGAGGTACGCGGACTTAACCAAGGTTTTGAAACAATATGGTTTTGCACGTAAATGCATCATGTCCCAAAATCTTTGTATGCTACAGATTACTTGAAGTTTGCTGAAACTTCCTTTGTTTAGAATGTGGTAAGATTTTGTTCTGTTTTAAATTTCATGTGTACTTGAGAATATTTTGTTTTTAATCTCAGATGGTTAGGTCAGGGTTCTGTGATCAGCCTTTGTTAGTATATGATTCAGATTTTATCAATCTTCATTAACTTTTTTGTTCACTCCAGACAGTAAATAATTGAGAGATACCATCTCACGCCAGTTAGAATGGCAATTATTAAAAAGTCAAGAAACAGCAGATGCTGGCGAGGTTGCAGAGAAACAGGAATACTTTTACACTGTTGGTGGGAATGTAAATTAATTCAACCATTGTGGAAGACAATGTGGCGATGCCTCAAAGATCTAAAACCAGAAATACCATTTGACCCAGCAATCTCATTACTGGGTATATACCCAAAGGAATACAAATCATTCCGTTACAAGATATACCCATGTGTATGTTCATTGCAGCACTATTCACAATAGCAAAGAAATGGAATCAACCCAAAGGCCTATCAAGGATAGACTGGATAAAGAAAATGTGGGACATATACACCATGAAATTCTATGTAGGACATGATCTCTATTTTACATGACATTTAAAAACTAAGCCTGCCACATTTTAGTTCTTATCTTTCTTGCAAACCTTTTTCCATATTTCTATTTTTTTAATTTTTATTTTTGAGACAGAGCTGGCGCGTCCGCCTTCTGGGTTCAAGCGATTCTCCTGCCTCAGCTTCCCGAGTAGCTGGGACTACAGGTGTGTGCCACCGTGTGCCTGCCTAATTTTTGTATTTTTCAGTAGAGATAGAGTTTTGTCATGTTGGCCAGACTGGTCTCAAACTCCTGACCTCAGGTGATCAGCCCACTTCAGCCTCCCAAAGCGCTGGGTTACAGGCATGAGCCACCACGCCTGGTCATCTTTTTCCATACTTTTAATTTTAATATGTCTGGGTTGGATCTCTTACAAACAGAACATAGATGTGGTATTTTAAAAATCTAATTTTAATACATTTTAAATAAATGGTTTGGTCTGTTTATATTATTTAGAATATTGGACTTATTTTGGGAATTTTTAATTTATTAATCTTCCACTTTTTGTTAAGCTTCATCTGCCCCCTCACCTTCACTTTCCTTCTTTTGAATGAATTACTTTTACTCTATTGTTTCTTCAGTTTTGTTTATTTCACTGTATTCTACTGGACTTTACGTCATGCATTTCATTTATACTCTTTCAAACGTTGCTATTGGATTTTCACTGGGTAGTTAACCTTACTTACTCACTCTTCCTAACAAGATAGGCTTTTATTACTCTTACAATTTACAAATGATATTTCTTCAACGTTTTTGTTTTGACTTATTTTATAAACCACAGATTTGACAATATTATGATTATGATTATTTTCTTCAGGCACTGTCTATTTGTATTTACTCATGTTTATGTACATTTGTGATTGTTTATCCTTATCGCTTTTTAGATCTTCCTTCTGTAGTTGTTTCATTTTTCCAAAATAAATATGCTATTATAAAATAGAAATAAACAAATAAATCTGAACTAAATACTCTATTATTTTCTGAAATAAATAAATAACTCTATTCTGATATTTGTTTGTGTATTTGAAAGTGTGTTTATTCTTGAGACTGAGTTTTGTGAATACCCAATCCTTCGTTGGTAGTTATTTTATCTTAGTTCTTTGAAGATATTATTTCGTATTTTTTTTTCTTTTTTTTCTTTTGGGACATTACTATTGTCTAACAGTCATTCTTTAATAAATGATACGACTTCTCTCTCTGGCTGCTTGTAAGGCTGTCATTATGTTTTGGGTATTCAGCTAACTCAAGACAATGTGTCCAGGGTTGGATTTCTTTTTATTTATCCTACTTTGCATGCCTTGCATTTCTTATATTTGTGACTCATGTTTCTCACAGGTTTTAACAATTATCAGAAACTATAACTTTAAATAATTCATATTCTCTGTTATCACTGCTTCTAGGATGCAAATAGATATAAACGTAGATATTCATATTCTCCTCTCAATGTCCTTTAATCTGTTTATATTTCCCATCTCCTCAAATCAGTAAGCACCCTGGGTGCTTCTTTGGGTCTGTGTTCTGCACATTAGCTCTGTCTTCTCCTGTGTTTAATCTATTTCTAAGCCTCCCTCCGCTGTGTATGCTGGGTTGACTCACTCATTTCACATTCAAGCTACTTTCTGGGTAGAAAACTTAAAGTAGGAAATGACTATATTTCAAAGATGCTATTAAAACTAGGGTCCTAGATGTTTTTGCATGAGATTTGAAATGTAGGATTGAGGTGGAGCTCCGGTTGCTGCTGCAGACTAGTAGGGTCTCAGGAATGTAAGGATCACCTGTGGCATGGCATAGTCCCCCTCTCCAGTTCCCTGGGTGCTGACACTGAATGGCAATGGTGGTGACAGTGGATCTGTCTTCCTGATCTGCCACCCTCATCCTTAGGTCAGAGCTTTCTCCCATTCTCTGGCTTCCTGAAAATGAGCAGCATGTATCATGGTGGCCCTGGAAATAATCTATTAATCCTGGCTTAGCATTAATGGTGGTCGGTCAGTGCTGGTGGTTTGGGAGCCCTTTCAGGAAACAAAACGATTCAAAAATCAACCCATTTCCTCAAATTAAATCTTTCCTGCCTGCTCCTAAAATTGTTGGTTTCTATCTTATGTACATAACCCTGGCTGATACACTATTTACTGTGTTTTGAATTTGGACAATTATATTACTATTCCCCCAAAGTTACATTTATTTATTTTAAAATAAATATCCTGGCTGCTTGGATAGTGGATTCCTGTGGTCACAATGCTGTAACAGTGTCACCAATCAAATAGAAATTCATTGCCTCACAGTTTTTGAGATGAGGATGGCAAGTTCTAGGTGTCGTCAGGGTTGGTCTCTTCTGAGCCTGTGGGGGGAACACCTGCTTTATGCCTCTCTTCCTACCTTCTAGTCGTTTTCTGGTCATCTTTGGGATCTCTTCGCCTGCATATGCATCACCCCAGTCTCTGCCTTCATATTCACACAGTGTTCTTTGTGTATGTGTGTCTATTTCCAAATTCCTGCTTTTTATAACAGCAGTCAAATTGGACTAATTGCTGTATATTAGTCTAGGTTTTCCAAAGAATCAGAACCAATAGAACGTGTGTGTGTGCGTGTGTGTACACACGATGTGCATGTGCACATGTATTTATGTGTGTGTGTAATTGCCACAGATGAGTATGAGGCTGAGACTCCCCAAGACCTGCAGTTGGCAAGCAGGAGACCCCACAGAGCTAACAGTACAGTTCTAGCCTAGACCAAAGGCCTTAGGACCAGGAGAACTAATAGTGTAAGTTTCTACTCTGAGTCCTAAGGCAGAAGAAGACCAGTGTCCCAGCACAAAGACAGCCATGCAAAGGGAACATATTCTTCCTGATTCTATTCAGGTCTTCAACAACAGATTGGATGAGGCCCACCCTCACTAAAGAGGACAATCTGCTTTGCTTAGTCTACTAATTCCTGTTAATCTCACCAGGAAACACCCTCACAGACACACCCAGGGTAATGTTTAATTAAATATCTGGGCACCCTGCAGCCCAGTCAAATTGACACATAAAATGAACCATCACAGCCTCACATTATTTCAGTATTACCTCATCTTAACTAATTACACCTGCAACAACCCTATTTCCAAAGAGGGTCACATGCTAATGTACTGGGGGTTAGGACTTCTGAATATGAAATTTTCTGAGTAGGAATACAGTCAGCCCATAAGACATATTGACTTGTTCCTTGCTAGTTTTTAATAATCATTTATTTCTTCAAAGATCTCATAAGTTATCTGGCATACTGTGTCTGTTATTTCCAGTATCTGAAATCATTGGGTGGGTACAGCGAGTAGAGTGTTTTTACATTGCTTTTATTTCTGTTGATAGTTTTCTTGCATATTTTATATTTTTTATTGATAAAATTGTACTTTCAAAAATTAATCTGTAGAAGTTCCAAGGGGCTGCATTTGGGACCTTTTTTCTCCTATTTACATTTGCTTTTATCAGGACCTATTTTCTGGGAGCTTCTTAGGATCACTTTAATCTCATCCATGAGTCTGCATGAAATGCCACAGTCAGCCTCAATGCTCTCTTTTGTTGCAGGTTCCAGGCACAATTCCACTCAAGTATCTGTTTTTTCCAGATTCTCAGAGGTCCAGCCTTTCTTATACGATGCTAGTTTGGAGTATTGGGTGAATTATTGTATGATTTTTCTCCTGACTGTGGCCTTCTGTTTGAAGCTTCAAAAATAACTCTTAGCAAAGCGTTTTCTTGTTCTCCCATCATACACATTTTCCTTTGGATATTCTATATCCTTTGTTGGAAGTGAAATTAGAGGTCAGGCACCAATAATAGCTTCTGGGACAGCTCCATCTTTTTTTTTCTTTTTTTTTTTTTTTTCCTGTTTTTAGGAAACCACCTGTATCTTCAGACCTCACTCTTCAAATAGAGAACATTTGAGATGTGCTCTCGAGGCTCTCTCAAACAGTGGAATGCAACATACTTTAGTAAGGTGGTTTTACACCTACTTATTTATTCCTTAATTGAATAATTATTGGTTGAGTTACATATTACCCTGAACTACTCTTTCAAATTGAAGCAAATTGGATTTTTATAAAAATCATTCCTGACTTTTGAAGCTTATAATGTGGTATTTGTATTATAATACAGACACTTTCTTGCATAATTTTATTTCCTTTTTATTGCAATAAGTTGGTGAGGGCATGGTTGGAAACATGATTGTCTGTGCCTAAGAAAAGGCTGACAGCTATTGAAATTACCCCAGAGAGAAACTTATATTGTAACAGGAGCAATACCAGGGAGAGAGAATGGAGGAGGACAATAGAAATCAGAAGGTGATGAGAAATGTGTGCTGATCCTTGTACAAAAATAACTCTGAAAATTTATCTCTTTAACAAAATTTATTTGGATGAATTCTAGAAAACAAACGTGTATAAAGTGCACACATCTTGTTGCTTCTTAGACTACTAGATGCAGAACATCATCTATAATGCCAATGTGTGCAGAGCTAATGAAAATAATAATGTTCACACCTCCTTAGAAGTCCACCATTCCCAGGGGAAGAATTGATCATTTGATATTGACTCCTAATATGGTTCTATGAATCAAGTAATTGCCACCAGTAATGTGAAAGCTGTGGTCACTGGGTTTATGGAACCAGGAGTTCTATAGTGGTCATCTCCTAGATTAAAGATGACATCAATGTCACACGCTAATAGATGCCTTAAACTCAGGCATTTTTAAAGATAATCATGAATTTCATTTGTTACAAATTGTCATTCCAACCCAGATAGACAATATACAGAATTTAGAGAAAGAATAAGGACTATAAATACCTAGACTCCCCCTCTCACTAAAAATTCTAAGTCATCACTTAATCAAACTCTGGGTTTCTATAAGTTAATTCTATCCCAAATCTCTTAACTTGAATGTAGAGTATCCTAGCTCCTACAGCCACATAAATCAGAGGCTTAAGAAATTAAAGCTGCTTTTACTTGCCTCCTTATTATATAGTAAGGACAAGGCTAGAATTAGAACATAAAGCTATGTTTCTCTAAAATCAACTGAATAACAAGGTGCTCCTTGCAGTAAATGTGTTTTGTTTCTTCTAGTGGAAACACAGCAGAAAGATAAGTAAATTGGGTCCTGAGAGCATGAATGTAAAAACACCTGTTTTATTTTACAGCCTCCCAAACCTCTGCCTTAAACCTAGGTCACTCTACTTCTCTTTCCATCTGTGATAGCTCATTATATTTGCTCTATTCATATAATTTTCATTTGTTAGAACAAAGTACAGCTGGGTCAGAAAAAAAAATGTTTTGAGAAAATAGCTTGGCTATAAATCCATTGGCTTCACAGTAATTAATTTGAACAAACTCCAAAAATATGCTTTAATAACTTTTCAGATCCCAATTAAGGCCAAATAAATGGCTTCCATTTATGGCAGAACCAATCTGATTAGGTTTCTTGTTTGGTATGCTACAAGCATGCAAAATATCCATCCTAAGGGCACCAAGCAAAACTTAAAACTTCAGATTTATTTAATCACAAATGCATATTTATAAATTGCAACAGACTTTTCTAATTAATTTTTCATCATGCTAATGATTTTGCTTTGTAACAACTGGTTATATAGGAGGAGTCACAGCCAGATCTAGAGGCATTTGCAGTCACTGTTAGTTTGGAAAGAAATGAAAGAAAATAATTTTTAAAAAAGCAACTTTCCAGGATATGGCTCTTGAGAGGTAATTACTGATTCTACGAAATGCCTATGGAAACAATCCAATTTTAACCATTATTTAGTAAGACCCACTATATTTCCCTTTTGCAGCCAGATTTATATGCAAAGACATGTTTTCTACTGAAGAAAATGATTTTCCCCCAGTCTCTGTCAATGTAGTACATGGAAGACTATCAAATAGCTTCAGATTTTGAGAAGGAAAAGCAATGATGATAGATGATCGGGAAAGTATATGATCCCGTGAAACACAAGACAAAATCGCCGGACTGTGAGGGAAAATATTGGAGTCCTTGGACAATCTGTTTCTTGCTAGGAGTAATTTTGAGTTGGCCAACTGAAGGAATTTCTATACGTTAAAAATAAATAAATAAGTAAATGGTGCAGCTTGAATGAGAGAAGAGAAAAAAATAAATTTTGAAAAAAGAAATGAAAAAGAAAAATTGGAAGAAGTGATGAATGGCTCCAGAAGATGTAGAACAGAGCTGATAAAAAGAGTTAGGCAGAATACAATAGTATTAGACTGAATCTCTGTTGGAGAAGAGAGAGTAGAGATGTGAATAGGGTAGGTAGTGCCAACTCTGGGTGTCCTTGTAGAGTCTGCTAGAATGGAGTCATAATTTTGTATAAGAATGGGAGCTTCCAGAAGCTCCTGAAAGGCCTGATGTTTATATTTTGTTGAGTTACAGAGGTAAATAAATGGTAGACAAACTACTTCTAATTGAAAATCTCCACATCTTCATGTATCAATAGCTCAAACAAAGCAAGGTCAGGAGCTCACAGAAGGGATATTAAATTCTCTTACCATGATTTCTCAGACTCGATGTTGGGTTTTCTACTAAAATCACTTGTAGTTTCTGCTGTCCTAGAAGATAGGGAAATACTGTTCAACAGGGAAAAAAATTAAAAACAAAATTCAGTCTAGTTGATGAAAGTCAAAAATTTTAGGTTAAAGTCGTATTTTCAAAAGTTTTTATTAACCAAATGCTAGCCCCTGGGAAGAATCTTGACAATCAGAAAGTTCAAAACTGTTTCTCAAGAGGGTGTTGCAGAGGATAATTTGAAAATTTAAATTCAATAAATCACACTCAAAAATGGATACAAATGATTCACAAAACCATTTGTTTATTTGGACCCAGTCTGATCAATGGAATTTTAAATTAAGGCTTGCTGTAACAAAAAATTAGAAAAAAAAATAAAACCTTTAAGTTGTATTTGGTGAGGTTTTAAGTTAATATTTGTTGGACACAGGCTTTAATAACCTATTTCAATTTGTTTAAGAAAAAGAAGAATTGATTCCTTTGTTGAAGGAACGCCTCACAGCTTCCAATGGCAGAGCTACAGCTGACACTTGATCATGGGCTGCAATAAAGGACCAGTCCACTCTACAGGGAGTCCTCTCTCAGATTAGCATATCAACTGCCACTGTTTTCCAATCAACATGGCAGGAAGTTAACTACCACTCAGTCATCAACTACCAATATTCACTCAATAGAACAGTTAGACTATCGGAAGTCTTTTAGTCCCAGTTTCTGGCTGGTTGGATTAGGAGCCCGTTCCTAGTTCATCAGCTGCAGGACATGGGGAGAAGATAAGGTCACGGCGGGCTTTTTTCATGCCTTTTTCCACTGTAACCACATGGACTGGGGACTGTCGAATACTGAGCACTAAGGGGCCATGGGGTGAGGGGTAGCCCTACCGAACAATTGGTGTTCACTGCAAAGAGTTAATAACACTTGAAGAGGAGTTCTTAATCCAGAAAAGTTAGTATTAGTCAAAGGGTAGAAAGTTTCAGTTATGTAAGATAAGTCCTAGAGATCTTACTGTCCAGCATAGTGCTTATAGTTGAAAATATTGTTCTCACTCATAGGCAGATGTTGAACAATGAGAACACATGGACACAGGGATGGGAGCATCACACACTGGGGTCCATTGTAGGGGACTCAGGGAGGGACAGCAGGTGGTGGAGAGGTTGGGGAGAGATAACATGGGGAGAAATGCCAGATATAGGTGATGGGGGGGGGATGGAGGTAGCAAACCCCCTTGCCATGTATGTACCTATGCAACAGTCCTGCATGATCTGCACGTGTACCCCAGAACCTAAAGTACAATAAAAAAAATACTGTTGTATTCATCTGTTTTCATGCTGCTGATAAAGAAATACCAGAGACTGGGCAATGTACAAAAGAAAGAGATTTAATGCACTTACAGTTCTATGTGTCTGGGGAGGCCTTGAAATCATGGTGGAAGGTGAAAGGCACATCTCACATGGTGGCAGAAAGAGAGAGTGCTTGTGCAGGAAAACTCTCCTTTTTAAAACCATCAGCTCTCAGGAGACCTATTTACTATCACTATCATGAGAACAGCACAGGACAGACCTGCTCCCATGATTCAATTACCTCCCACCAGGTCTCTTCCACAACACATGTGAATTCAAGATGAGATATGGTTGGGACACAGAGTCAGACCATATCATTCCACCCTGGCCCCTCCCAAATCTCATGTCCTCACATTTCAAAACCAATTATGCCTCTCCAATAGTTCCCCAAAGTCTTCACTCATTTCAGCATTAACTCAAAAGTCCATAGTCCAAATTCCAAAGTCTCATCCGAGACAAGGCAAGTCCCTTCCACCAATGAGCCTGTAAAATCAAAAGCAGGTTAGTTACTTTCTAGATACAATGAGGGTACAGGCACTGGATAAATACAGCCATCCCAAATGGGAGAAATTGACCAAAACAAAGTGGCTACAGGCCACATACAAGTCCAAAATCCAGCATATTAGCAAAGTCTTAAAGCTCCAAAATTACCTCCTTTGACTCCATGTCTCACATCCAGGTAATGCTGATGCAAGAGGTGAGTTCCCACGGTTTGGGGCAGCTCTGCCTCTGTGGCTTTACAGGGTATAGCCCCCTCCTGGAGGCTTTCACGGGCTGGCATTGAGTGTCCACGGCTTTTCTAGGTGCATGGTGCAAACTCTCAGTGGATCTACCATTCTGGGGTCTGGAGGATGGTGGCTCTCTTAGCACAGCTCCACTAGGCAGTGCCCCAGAAGAGACTCTGTGTGGGGGCTCCCATTCCACATTTTCCTTCTGCACTGGCCTAGTTCTCTATGAGAGCCCCGCCCTTGGAGCAAACTTCTGCCTGGGCATCCAGGCATTTCCATACATCTTCTGAAATCTAGGCAAAGGTTCCCAAATCTCAATTCATGACTTCTGTGCAACCACAGGCTCAACACCATGTGGAAGCTTCCAAGGCTTGGGGCTTGCACCATCTGAAGCCATGGCCTGAGCTCCACATTGGCTCTTTTTAGTCACAGCAGGAGTGACTGAGAGGTAGGGCATCAAGTTTCTAGGCTGCACACAGCACAGGGACACTGGGCCTTGCCCATAAAACCATGTTTTACTCCTAGACTTCTGGGTCTGTGATGGGAGGGGGCTACCGTGAAGACTTCTGACATGCCCTGGAGACATTTCCCCACTATCTTAGGGATAAACATTTTACTTTTCATTACTTATGCAAATTTCTACAGCAGGCTTGAATTTCTCCTCAGAAAATGAGGTTTTCTTTTCTATTGCATTGCCAGGCTGCAAATTTTCTGAACTTTTATGCTCTGTTTCCCTTATAAAACTGAATGCCTTTAACAGCACCCAAATCACCTCTTGAATGCTTTCTTGCTTAGAAATTTCTTTCAACAGATACCCTAAATCATCTCTCTCAAGTTCAAATTTCCACAAATCTCTAGGGCAAGGCAAAATGCCACCAGTCTCTTTGCTAAAGCATAACAAGAGTCATCTTTGCTCCAGTTCCCATCAAGTTCCTCATCTCCATCTGAGACAACTGTGGCTGGGGAAACTTCACATTTATGGCAGAAGGCAAGGAGGAGCAAGTCCCGTCTTACACAGATGACAGAAAGAGAGAGAGATTGTGCAGGTGAAGTCCTCTTTTGAAAACCATTAGACCTTGTGAGACTTAATAACTCTCATGAGAACAGCACAAGAAAAACTTGCCCCCATCATTCAATTACCTCCAACTGGTCCCTCCCACATGTGGGAATTCAAGATGAGATTTGGGTGGAGACAACCAAACTGTGTCAACTGTAGAGTACACTTAAAACTTTGCTAAGAAGGTAAATCTTATATTATTATACCACTCACAAAAATAAAATTAAGAGAAGGGGATAAACTTCCAGATGTGATGGATAATTCATGGCAGTGACTGTGGTGATAGTCTCATGGGTGTATACTTATCCCCAAACTCATCATGCTCTGCATTCAATAGGTACAGCTTTTTGTATGTCACTCTCACCTCAATAAAGTCAATTAAAAATTGTCACAAGGCATAACTAATAATATTTGAAGAGAAAACCTATTTGACATGTACACTGGAGCCTCTGAAAGGGTGAGTGGTGAACTCTGATGGGGGTAGCTGCCTTGTCCCTGCTGCCTTCCCAGCACTCAAGAAAGCCTCAGTGGGACTATTTGCAGCCTGAGAAAGATATGTGGCATGAATACATGAATTATTAGAAAGGGGAGATAGCTGAGACTGCTTTGAAAAGGAAAATCCTTTAAAGATAAAGCATTATTTTATTTATAGAGAAGAGAGCTTTACTGGGGCTAAATGTGGAGCAGGAATTGCCGAATGCCATTTACCTTGACTCGTCATGAAGCCCACAGTTGCTCTACTGAAGAAGCAGGGGAACTCTGGATTCCCAAATCAGCACCCAACCTGATGCCAGTTATAAAAGTTTAATTTTTATGTGTCAAATTAGAAGACCCATCTGGGAAAAAGGTTCATTTCCCTTCCCAAGATGCATCCTCACCATTAAATTCCACTGTTTAAATGTATTTTCTCTGAGTTCAATTTTGCTTGGTCAGATCAATGCATTGTACGTCACATCCATTGTCTGCAGTTACCATCTGGTGATTACTAGGATGGCTGTGGGTAAGCTGCCTGCTTATTTATTTATTTATTTATTTATTTTTTAAATTTATTTTTACTGCTTTGTGTGTTTTTACCCTGCTCAGCATTCCTGAATCATGCAATCTTAAAAGAATAATAAGTTATTCGAGGCCATTCTGAATGTAAAACATCCACCAGATATCAAGGAGGTATAGGATTAGGAAAGGAAGATGGGGTAGGGTAACTGACGGTCAATTCCCTGAGACCCCATGCTGTCCACTCAGAGCTACTCCTTGATTCACAGTTGAGAAGGCATGTCTCTCTTGTAAGCTGTTTTAAATTTTAGTCTAAATTTTTAAGCATTTAATATGTGTCCTCTTGGAGCCCCTAGTAGATACCAGACACCATTTATTATCACGTGCTATTCACCATGGTTTTTGGGGTGGGTTGTAAATACCATCTTCCCTTGGTAGATGAGCAAGTGAAAACTCAGAGTTAAGCAACGTATTCAAGGTCATTCATCTAATGTAAAGAAATGCTGTTGGAAATGATAATTTTGGAAAATAATTCCATTTAACTCTATCAGTATATTCTGGACTAGTTCTGTCAGTGTACACACCGTCTACCAAGTGATTCCCAGAACTAGTCTTTTTCTAGAAGCTTCACTTTGCTGATCGGCCTCTGTACCTTCTTGCTCCCACTGTAACCTGCCCCTCAGCGTTGGATTCTCTGCTACAAAATCTCAAGGGAACTCTGTTTGCTTCTTTTGCACATTACACTCATCAGGGCTTACAGGGAGCAGGTCCCCTCCCCGACTCCCATCACTGCTCCCTAATGACTTTAATTTCTTCCTCTCTCCAACAATCAAACATACAAAAACAAACAAACAAACAAACAAAAAAGACACTCTGTAGAAGGGATAGTAATGATACCCACCTCATGAATTAAATTACTTGGTGGGAGTTAAGTATGTACCAGGGATTACCACATCATTAGCTATTATGAGTCGTCTTGCAGTTATTATTATCAAATATATCTCACAATTAATGCAACCTCTTAGTCTGGTCACATCAAAAGTGCCACAGTGCTTTTTGGAAAATGAACAAAACAATTGCTTAAACGTGCATCATACATTCAGAATAATTCTTATTCAAGCAAGCTGGTTTTATATTCATGACAAGCATTTTCAATTTTAATATGTTTGCTTACATGAGACGCAGATTGTAATTTAATGGCAGGCTGTTTATGCCTTCATTTGTTTAAACTGTAATGTTGCTGCTGAATAAATGAAATAAAAATCTCTTTAATTTCCTTCTCAATATTTAATTTAAATCAATGATAAACAGTGGCTTCTCTTTGAAACAATGTTAATTAATATTCTGAAGGCTAAATTCATTTTTGGATGTATGGTATGTTTGGCATGTTGGTTTCATAATTAAACTGAAAATAAGATTGATAGAGTTAAATAACCTCTAAAGAGAGGGGGAAAAAAACACTATACAATTCTACTCAATATATTTCTGGCAATAGAAAAATGTACAATATGGGCTTTATATTTTTAAACTGCTCATATAATTGCTATCCAATCTATAACTCAGGGTTTAGGTTTAGAAATATTTTATAGTTATACCACCTAATTATTTAAATTCTTGAAGCATTCATTTTTCTTTCACATTGATCTGGCCCATTTGCACATCCTATTAAAGAATTAATAAGGTGAAGAGGGGGAGTGAGGACAATAATTTTGCTAAAGCTCTCTCTACCAGGTACTATACCTAGTGCCAGGAATGTAAGGATAAATAAAACAAGACTGTGGCCCTCAGGGAATTCATAATGTGCAGGTCCAGAAAAAACAGACAGTTTTAATACTTACAAGATAGTAAGTGCCTTCCTAGAGGATAATGCAAAGTTAGAGGCATGAGGGAAACACGGGCAGGATTGACACTGTCAGGGTTAGTATCATCAGTGCCATCAATGTCATCCTCTTCCTTGCCAACATTCCTAGAGTTCTGGACGCCACTATGTGGCAAACAATGTTACAGACCATTAAACTTATATTATCCGGTATGTAAACCATGGTCCAGACATTCAATAATCTACGTAAGAAGACAGAGCTAGTGGGCAGCAAACACAGAAGTCAAATCTGGACACTGTGGCCTCAAGCTCATATGCTCAGTTCATTATACCACAGACTTCAAAAACTATGTGCGTGGAAATGATGAGATGGCCAGGACAGTTAAGCCTCTGGATTTGAAGTGGCCTTAGATTATAGGAGCTTGTCACCAAGCCTCAGGCTGGTAAAGGCAACTGGACAGGCTAACACAGGAACTAAAGGCAGTAACTACCAGCATGGTTCGGATGTTACCAGTACCCTGGTATTTTAATCCATGGGCAGCCAGGGAAATGAGGGGAGATGAGGAATGACTCCAATATGAAGCCGTGCAATTTGAAGACATCAAAGGCCATCAGGCACTGGAAGAATCTGACCAATATGAGAGTAAACCTCACTGATACACTGAGTGGGAAGGCATCAAAGCCTCATTTACCAGGAGCTGGAAAAGATCAGAGCCCCGCTTGGGGGATGGAGATAAAAGGGATCAGAGCTCTAGCTTGGGAGGGGGAGAGGGAAGGGATCAGAGCCCCACCTGGCAGAGAGAGGGAAAAAATCAGAGCCCTACCTGGTGCAGGGAGGAGAAAGGGATCAGAGGCCCACCTGAGCAGGAGAGGGAAGGGATCAGCACCACCTGGGGTGGAAGAAGAAAGGGATCAGAGCCCCACCTGCAGCGGGGGAGAGGGAAGGGATGGGGAGAGGTAAAAAATCAGAGCCCCCACCTGGTCGGGGGCTGGGGGGCAGAGCTGGCACCTCCCCAGTCACTGTGGGGTGGTTGAGTCCTCAAAGAAGTCCTCAGCAGGGGATTGGTTCAAGCAATATTGATGGTGATCAAAGCCAACCTAGCCCACAGGTAGACTGTGTCCACAGGCAAGGTGGCAGAGGCATTGGAAGTGTGTTCAGTTATCACCTTTGTGCATTAAATCAGGTTCTTTTCAGCTGAAGAGACTTAAGTGGGTGTATGTGACTCAGCACATGCAGTTCAGGCATTCTCAGCACCAGAGACTGCGACTGTGACTTTAGGTTAGAGGATTCCAAGGCCATCTCAGAAGTGAGGTCAGGCCTTTCTATAACTAAGTACCAGGCTGTGCCTCTTGTAGTGATTCCAGCTCCAGAGCAGGTCACCCCCAGGAGAATGGCTCTGCCACAGGGCCTTGGAAACCTTGCACAAACTCACATAGGCAACAGCTTGAATTGCAATGAATCTAATACTGAAGAACACCATGTGGTCCCCCAGGACAGGAGGAGGCAGGAGGCTTGTAAGGAAGCCACAAGGCCATCTCCACTCCCCTCCCTCTCCCTGAGAGGCTGCCATGAACCTTTCTCATCTCCTCCCAGGTCTTTGCAAAGTATATGGTAGAACAGAGTTGCAGCCACAGCTCAGAACTGTCCCCTTAGAAATGGGGTGCACATCGTCCTAGTGCTGCTGAACAAATTACTATAAATTTGGTGGCTTGAGACAAGATATATTTATTCTTTTAAAGTTGTGGATGCCAACATTCCTAAGTAAATGGATGGAATTTAATGTAGCCCATTTCATTCCATTCATGAGCTATACCTTGCCGTAACATTACCTAGCGTATGGCTCAGCATAGTGAGTATGTAGTCCTAGTTTTGGTCTCACTATTGTTTCTTAGAATATTAAAGTCACTCTCATAGCTTATTTTTATTGTAGCTGCAGCTTTTTACAGTTGAGCTAAAGCTTAACTTTATTGAAGTAAGAATCTTAAACACACCTTACACCAGGTTTTATTAATTTGGGTTAATCGCATGACATTGGTAGCTGGTATGAAATTTACCAACCCTAAGGAAAATTAGCATAATTTGCCTTGAATTTGTTGTTATGGCTACCATCACTCTGAAGGTTCTTGAGGAGGTTCTCTCTTGCCTCTTCCAGCTTCTGTTGGGTCTGGTATTTTTTGGCTGGTGTAGGCATCACTCTAGTATCTGTCTCTCTCTTCACGTGGCCTCTCTCTCTGTCTTTGTTTCCTTTTTTTCTTTTGAGATGGAGTCTTTCTCTGTCACTCAGGCTGGAGTGCAGTGGCCTGACCTTGGCTCATTACAACCTCTGCCTCCTGGGTTCAAGGGATTCTCCTGTCTCAGCCTCCCAAGTAGCTGAGACTACAGGTGCGATCTACCATGCCCAGCTAATTTTTGTATTTTTAGTAGAGACAGTATTTTACCATGTTGGCCACGATGATCTCAGACTCCTGACCTCAAGTGATCTGCCTGCCTTGGCCTCCAAAAGTTCTAGAATTATAGGCATGAGCCACGTCACCCAGGTTTTCTCTTTTAATAAGGACACTGATCACTGGAATTAGGGTCTGCCTGAAATCTATAATGATACCACTTCAAGGTCCTCTTTGCTAATTACATCAACAAAAATCCCACTTCCAAGTAAGGTCACATTTTCAGATTCTGGATAGACATGACTTTTGAAGGATACTATTCAGCCAGCTATGCTGGGCATCCCATAACCTGGACTGCAGTCAGGTTGCCCCAATTGTTTTGGTGTCCTTTATGATGTGTAAAACAAGGATGATGGGGGCCTGGCACCTTTGCTTGGATTTCCTCTGAGTGCCTAGATGCGTTTTCACTGCCCATTCCAGGTGGGTCCTGTCCTTGCCCCTACCTTGCCTTGTGTGTGCACTTGACAGTCATCCATTCTAAAGCAAAAACTCAAATTCAAAGCCAACCAACTCCCCTCCCTTTCTCCAGCACCTTGTCTCCAATTATGACTTTATCCTGCTGGTTCTGTCACTTTTCCAGCTCTTGAATGGTGCCCCTGCTCTCAGTCTCCACAGCTCTCTCATCATCTTCCATCATTTCCTGCCTAGATTCCTGCTGCTGCTTCCTAGCTGCTTTTTTCTGCCTCTTATCTTACACCACTCTAATGCATCCTGTAGGCTGTTGCTAGACTGATCCTCCAGAGTTTTAAAAAAGTACGGCTGCACTCCCGGTTTTAAAACTTTCAGTGACATTTCATTGCTTTCAGATTAAGACTGGATTACTTAGGGCACAAGTAGTCATGGACCCTTTTGGGAGCCAGTGCCTGCATATAGACCATGGCAGCATCTCCTCCACACCCACAACAGACCCTTTGCCTGAGGTCCAGCTGGCCCATAGAAGTATTTATTTGATATATGCAGTCAGCCAGCATAGCAGTTGATTTTTTTTTGTAACTCATATCCATTTTGCATGTTTTTACATCTCCACAGAGTGCTGACAATCATATCTTCCTGACAAGATTTTGTGAGGATTCAATTGTGATAATGTGTTGGGCATATAGAAGGCACTCAAAAAATGCTGCTTTCTTTCTTGTCATTGTATCACATCTGGCCATATATCTTGCCCGTAACTGATGTTCATTATGTTTGTAGATCGGTCATTGAAACAATCAAGACTTCCATATCTTTCCGGAAGCAATCACCATAAATTAGCTTTTATAATTCTCAAAATAGCTAAATGTCAAAAACAAGTTTATTCCACCTTTTCTCCTATAATTAACCCTTAACTTCCTTCTATTTTTTTGAGACAAGAGTCTTGCTCTATCGCCCAGGCTGGAGTGCAGTGGCATGATCTCGGCTCACTGCAACCTTTGCCTTCTAGTTCAAGCAATTCTTCTGCCTCAGCCTCCCAGAGTAACCGGGACTACAGGTGCCCGCCACCACGCCTGGCTAATTTTTGCATTTTTTTTTTTTTAAGTAGAGATGGGGTTTCATCATATTGGCCAGGCTGGTCTTGAACTCCCTACCTCGTGATTTGCCTGCCTAGGCCTCCCAAAGTACCGGGATTATAGGTGTGAGTCACCACGCCTGGCCCCCTTAACTTTCTTCTATTTGAAAGCTCCTTTCTCCATTTTTTCTCCACCTTGGAATACGAGATACCCTGCTGTATTTCCCAGAGCTGCCTCCTAAAGTGTGGCCTTGGAATAGAAGATGATTCTTTACATACCTCCAGCTCCTTTTTCTTCCCAACAATCCCAGAGCCCCCCATTTCCAGGCTGTGGCCCAGGAACGACATCTACACACAGAAATCCAACCTGTTCCCTAAATCTCGCCCCTTTCTGAAAGCCAAGGGGGAAAGAGAAGCCTGGTAGGAGATGATTGGATCACGGGGATGGATTTCTTGTGAATTGTTTAGCACCATCCCCTTGTTTCTGTCCCTGCAATAGTGAGTTATGGCAAGATCTGATTGTTCAAAGTGTGTGGCACCTCTTCCCTCTCTCTCTCTCTTGCTTCTGCTTTTATCATGTGATGTGCCTGCTTCCAAATTGCCCTCAGCCATCACCGTGAGCTCCCTGAGTCCTCCCCCAGAAGCAGATGCTGCTATGCTTCCTGTACAGCCTGCAGAACCGTGAAATAATTAAACCTCTTTTCTTATAAATTACCTAGTTTTAGGTATTTGTTATAGCAATGCAAGAACGATCTCATACAGAATTTCTGGAAGTATATCACAGAGCCAATTGAAACAACGGCAAGAATCAGGTTTGTATGAAGAACCAGAATCCTTTCAGTGTTTAGGAAACCGAGAACATAGCCAAGGTTCAAAGCCAGCGGTGGTCTAGTTAGAACATTGCTGCCAAGGAACTTTGCCACTCTGTCATGAATTATCACTTACTCTCTGTTCTATTTGTCTCATTCTTTCCAAATTAAAGGTAGAGAAAGAACCTTGGTCATATATCTGGACCATAGCTCCTGACAGACAGACAAGAAACATCTGGTCTTTTGTGGTGGAATCCCTGCCACCCACTAGGACTCAGACCCTGATAAAGAATTTCCATGCTGGGCATAAAATATTCAACAGGGAACAATAAAATAGCTGTCATTCTACTTGTTACAGTTATATCCCCTTTATTTTTCCAGTCCAATCTCAGAGGACAAAGCAGACACCTGTGTGGATTGGTACATACTCTTACTTACCTTAGACAAGTGAGGGATTGACACTATCAGGGAGATTAGGCTTATTCTGTGTGGCCATAAATAGTAGAATTGTATAAGTGATATGCAAGTTATGCAAGTTATTGGAAGGCATTTATCAATGAAACATGTCTCAATGCAAACATTTCTCCACAAAGACTTTCAAATAGCAAGAGCTGCCCAAAGATATAATAGAATGCTGGGGAGGGCTTGAGTTTCTTAGCACTGAATCATTCCAGCTGAGACTAGGAAATGGCTGAAAAAAGGGAACTTTTTGACCTTCACTGTCCAGTGTGGGGGCTCAAATTTATATTTTATTTATTTTATTTTATTTTAGACAGGGTCTTGCTCTGTCACCAGGCTGGAGTGGAGTGGTATGAGAGCAAAGCTCACTGCAGCTTCAAACTCCTGGGCCCAAGTGATCCTCCTGTGAGCTACGGTGCCTGGCTAGGAGCTCAAATTTAAATCTAAATTAGCATAAATTCCAAAATTGAATTTCTCAATCACACTAGCAACACATCAGTGGCTCAGCAGCCACCTATGGTCACGTGTACCATATCTGGCAACACAGCTATAGGATACTTATGTCATCCAGTAGAAAGTTCTACTGGTCAGGGCTGTCATAGAGGGTTTCATGCATCAAGCGCAATTGCAAGAAATGGAATTAAAGCCTTTCAGTTTTAGCAGTATAAATAAAATGGTATATAATAGTTTAGATAGTGTAGGTACTATACTATTCATATTCAGAGGAGGAAAAAGAAACAAAGAAAGAAATATGAAGCAAGGCTTTATGCAGCAGGTAGCAACTGGGCTGCACCCCAAAACAAGAGACAAACTAAAGAGACAGATAATAAATATTTTAGAACTTTGTGATCCACATGGCCTCTGTTGCCACTACTCAGTTCTTCTGCGCTTCTAATGTAGCACAGTTCTGATGTGGCTACAGACAACCCATAACAAATGTGTCACCCAGTTCCAGTAAAACTTTGTTTATGCATACTGATAAAGGAATCTAATACAGTTTTCACACATCAGAAAATATTCTTTTGTTTTTCAACCGCTGAAAATGTTAATAATCATAATTTGCCAACCCCTTTCCTAAAGGATCTCTTATGTTTGGAATGGCTAAGAGAGAAAAGTAATCTGACCAATCCTCTCCAATTCTTAAAATTGCTGGAGCATCCAGCTTGTAAGAGGCGGTTCCTGCAGAACCGCTAAGTATTGATGTGATGACCGCTCCTGCCCTGCTCCATGTTCCACTCTTGATTGGCCTGAAAATCAGCAGATCTTAGTAATTACCAGCACAGACTAAGGAACTAAATGGACCCACAAATGCCAACCACTTTTACTACTTACTAATTATGCAAATGTGAACCATTTACTCATTCTAAACTTCTGCTTTGTTGCTGTTATTGCTATTTTTAATTGTAAATGTGCTACCATCAAGAAGAATAACAACTGGGGTTATTTTGAGAATTAAATGTGATAATATGAGTAAAGCCTTTGGAAAGGATATGTCAACTCAGTACGCTAAATAAAAAATGGAAGCCACTGCTATCCATGTTCACAGAATGCAATAATCAGAAGGAAAATGGTTGAATTGACATCAAAGAGTGCAAATATTATAAAGTAAGATTGGGAGATGCTGGGCAGAAAACAAGTAAGTTTTTATTAAAACTAAGCATGAGTTAGAATTGTATTCCTATCGCAATAATTCCTCCCAAAAAGGATAATTCTGAGGGTGATGCCAACAGCTAAATGTCACGTAACACCGGGAAACTTAACTCATAGGGGAAGAGGAATTATGCATTTGATTGGAGTAGCATTTCCTCCAATTTGCAGCTAACTATGATTAGTTCCTGCAAATGAGGCTTTAATTGGACCCACTTTGAACTGATGAGCAGATCATGGAAATGTTTCTTATGTCTCACAGGTGGATTTGGTCACACTTGGGTAAAGAGTAGAGGTTAGTCTATGACCCAGCTGTGCCCCAGCTTTTTCCTAATGACATACTATTTCAGGATGGAGAGTCTGGGAGGGAAGGGTGTTTATTATTTCCTGATATAAGAGTAAAAACTCCTCAAATTATGCAAATGATAAAAGACATGTCCGTCGTTGCTCTTTATTTATTTTTTCATCTCCTTACAGATGATGTAAAGTGTCAGTTTCTGCTTTCAATAATTGATTTCCTTTTAAGCACACAATTTAAAATATTTTTTAAAAGGCTAAACCATATTGTAGAATTTATTAGAATGAATAATATAATAGTGACACTATATTAGTTGTGCTAATTAACATAATTAATAACATTAATGAGAAACATATGATTCTGAAGATCATTATTCACTTTAACAAGCAGTTATGGAGCCTAAAGGCCAGACACTGTGATTCACATACATGATCCCTAAAATAAATAAGGCAAGCTTCTATTCCCAGAAAGTTCGCAATCTGGTGGGAAAGAGACAAACAAAATGATTTCAAAAACTAGGATAAGTGCAACACCATGCTACAAAGCCTCAGTGATGTCTAAGTAACATTTGAACTGCTCACCTAGGTTTTTTCCTGGTTCAGAATCCCAGCCCACGGGTAGCTGTGGGATGCAGTCCAGCCCCAGCAACCCAGGCCATCCCATGCATGGGTCTTTGCACCAGTTCACCTCCCACAAGGAAGGCTCATCTTTTTCTATTTTTGTAAATGGCTCAGTGTATTTATCTAGGCTTTTGTTTATTGTGGAGAAAAGAAAAAAGAAGAAAGAAAGGAAAGGATAAAAAACAGAGGGCAGGAAGGGGGCGGATTGTAAAGACAGAAACAAAATACAAAGAGGAGATAGAGAAGAATTCTCACCTACGTGAGAGCTGGCAAAGCCCTTACCAATCCACGGTTGGCAAACTTTTCTGTAAAAGACCAGATGGTGAATATCTTTGGTTTGAGGACCATATCTAAAGGCACTGCACAACACTGTGGCTTCTGTAGACTATATGTAAGTGAATGGGCATAAGTCCCTTCCAATTACATTTTATTTTCAAAATCAGACAGCTGGTCTGCAGGCTATAGTATGCTGACCTGTAAATTCTAACTCATTGCTATCAGCCATGCAGCTTGACATCGGGGCACTTTTTCAACACCTAGCCAGTGTCTTGGTACTTTCACATACAGCCTCTCATTTACTTCTCACAAATAGCCTGTGAAAAAGAGTCTGCTTTGTTTTGTTCTGTTCTTTCATTTTATCCATCAAGAGATTAAGATTTAAAGACATTACGCTTGAACAAGGTTCTTCAGTAAAAGTGACAGGTCTTAGAGATGCTTCATTTCATTTTTAGGCAACCTGTTTCTCAACTTTCTGAACGTATAATAGGCGCTCAATGCAGCAAAGACACTGGGCGTATCAGCAAAATTAAGCAACTTACTCAGGGTCTGTCAGTCAACTGGTGCCAGAGTTGGGACTGGAGCACAGGGTCCTGAATCCTACTCCCATTCGTTGCCCAAGGCCGTTAATAGGCCCACCGTGCTCTGACACGTGCCTCCGTGTGTCCAGGTAGAAACCTTTCCCAGACAGGTTGCCTTAGTGAATTTGGCTCATTCTGACATATGTCAAATATGAAGTTTTAATCTATCTTTTTAAGCTACGTGGAACATGTTTTTCTTGAGCCGTTGAAATAAAATGACTGCTTTGAATATTGCAAGAATCTGGATGAATGCCAGAGAAAACAATGCAATTCGAATTTGGTGGCTTTTCAAGTTTTCTTATAGAGATCACTGGAGGAAAGATGCTGTATTTTTCTCCCTTTTTACCAAGCATGAACTGAATATTTGCCACCTGAGTTGACAGTTTCAGCAATTTGAGATGAATTCATTTCCAAATAAACCTAATTTTCAGTCTCATCCAACAGTCACAATTCATTCGCTCTGACCATTAAAACAAATGCCAAAGAACAATGAGCTTAGCAGCTCCATAATAAAGGAAACTGTTGGCACCCTCGGGAGGGGGCAAAGCTCCCCCGGGGACTGGGACTCCTCTCTTCACTTTGTGAGGGTTTTTAAGTGTGGGAGGAAATCCGACCAAGTAAATAAGGACATGCACAAAGACTCCCGGATCCAATTGAGAAACAGACCAATCTGGTCTTCAGTACAGCCAGGTTTTTCATCCAATTCCATGCAATTCACTTCAACTCAATCCCATAAATTAAATTCAAATTTGTTCCAGAGTAGACCTGATGGGGGAACAAAGAAGAAGGAAGCAGGAGATACTTATTGGCTTTGATGTCAGACCTGGATTTAGTCTCAAATTAGCCACAAGTTAATGGTACAAACCTAATTTACATAATCTCACTCAACTTCAGTGTCTTCATCTGGATATTGGGAAAAATGATCCTTGAAGTACTGAAGCAGAATTTAAGGCAGGTAATGCATATAAACATAAGTGGTGAACAGTCAACATATTAAATATTATTTTCAACCCTTTCCTCTCCCCTCTTAAAAAAATAGACTGTAGAGAGACACCTTCACAGCTTCAAAACAGAACTAAACACAGCTCAGTGTTCAATCAAGGAAAAATTGTGAGAGCAGTGGAAAAGCGTTGAGTGTTTTTTCCTGGGATGTTCAGGGAAAGTTTCATATAGAAAATAAATAATATCAAAATAAAATAAAAATAATAGTAATAAAATTAATATTTATGACAATGTTATAACATGCATTATATCCTTTATATAATAATAAATATATAATAAATATATAAGGTATATTACATATATAATATATACATATATAAATATGTAAATATTTAACATATAAAATATAATTTATAAATTAATAAAAATAAAAATAAAATAATAAAATGCAAAATAAAAACAAAAAATAAAATACACAGCGTCTTAACTGGGGAAAGCAAGGCATGAGTAGGACAGAAATGATGATGTAGACGGAGGGGGCTAGTTTGGGTTAAAGGAGCTGCTGAAGATGCCTGCAGCTGTGTGGCTGGAAGAAAGTGTGAGCAGGAGGGAGTGAGGAAGGAGGCCTCAGAGGTAGGAGCAGGCAGGGATCTGGGGAATACTGGATTCTAGAGCAAGAGAGTCTTCTTCATTTTCTTTATTTTTGTGGTGCACTGAAGAACCTGAATGGGGCAGTGCAGGGGGGAATTTGAAAGCCAACAGATAGAGGCAGAAGATTGCATGTTGTGACTGCAGTAGTATAAGAGAATTCACTTTTAAAAATGTATCCCATATATATTCTTTGCAAACCTATGCTTTGTTCTGCCTACTAGTGTTGAAAAGGACACATAGGTCCCTTCTTTCATGGAGTTTAAATTTTGCCAGGTCTACAGACAACCAAGAGGTGAATAAATAATAAAGACTTTCAGGTAACAAAAATGCCATGCAGACAGTAGGTATTACAGGTGTGAGCAAAGTGGACCTGGGTCTCTTATTGAGATACAGGAGATAGGCAGGTCCTGATGGGGCGGGGTCTTTTGAGCTGAGACCTGAATGCTAAGAAGGAAGCATTTCATGGAGTGTTGAGGTTGGGGTGCTCCAGGCAGTGTCAGGGCTCTAGGGCTCAGATAGGCTAGCTGTGATAGAAGAGGTGGAGGAAGCTCTGTGTGCTTGCGAGGCTGGAGTGCTGGACCTGAGATGAAGTGGTAGGTAACAGCTGGGTCTCGTTGGCCATTGAGGGCTAACGCAAGGAGTTTGGATTTTCATTGTTAGCGTATGAGCAGGGCTGATTTTAAAGCGATGAGTGTTGGGATCTAGGTTTTATAAGATCATGCTGGCCCCTTTGGTACGTGGACTATAGAGGGGTGTATGTGACAGCAGGGTAGTGTGTTATCAAGGCTGATGCAGCCATCTGGTTATAAGTGATGGGGGCTTGGACTAGGCTGTTAGCAGTGATCATAGAAAAACGTGACACTTTGGGAGTTTATTACTAAATAGACCCCACATGACTTGCTGATGTGATGCATGGTGGCTGGGTTGGGTGTAAAAAGAGGAATTGAGGATGGCAATAAAGATGACTAAGGTACGGGAGGACCAGGATACGATACCGCCTGATACTTCTGCTATTGAGACAATTACAAATTTACTGGCACTATGTGACTTATTCATGGTTCTTCCTAAGATTTTTATAATAGACATAACACTCTCGTATTTATTCTGTTATATGCCTGTCAATCTCTTGTGAATAAAAGAATCACACTGCCCATTTTACAGGTAAGGAAATTGGGTTTCAGAGAGTAGAAATAGCCTTAGCCCAGGTTCATTGTTAGGAGGAAGAGGACCCAGTCGTCAAGGGAAGTCTTCTGACACTGGGCCCATGGCTCATCTTATTACAACACAGCGTATATTTACTAACTAGAAACTCAAGGAAACGAACCCATTACCTAAAATGTACTGATTTTAGAGAGGAGCTGGCATAAATGAAGACAATCAGGATTTTAAAATTAGTGAAACCTGAGTTCAAGCCCAGAGCTGTTCATAACTATCTTAGGCAAATACTAGCTTAAGCAAAAATGTAGTTTCTTTTCCAATTTCATCTGAAAAGTAGGGTTTGTAATACTCAAGTTGAAGTGTGATTATGAGAATTAAATCAATGAATTAATATTAACATAAACTACCTAGAGCAGAGTTTGACATATTTGACACTTATTATATCCCTACTTCCTCTTTTTCTAGGAACCAATAAAACCAGATTTGTAGCTTATTAGTATTAACTCTTTTATATGGCTGATGTCAGCACGAATTTCATTCCTCAGTTAACAAAACCAGTGACTTACCATAATGATAATAATAATATTAATGGTAAGTATAATAAAATAAGATTTAATCAAAGGAGGCATGCTTATGGAATTATTAATATTTCAGTTACCATAACTCAACATTCTTTTGAAAGTCTATAGGATGTACTACTCATATGTATAGCTAGGAGCTATTAGAATTGTTTACCTGCCTAATATTGTGCTAAACTTAATATGTATTTCATTTCTCCCTTACAATGAAACTCTGTGAATTTGATTCCAATATTTTCCCCATTTTACAGTTGATAAAGGCACAGAGAAAGGAGATAGGGTGTTTATAATCTCAGAAATACTAAGTTTAGAGTCATGATTTGATATGAGAGCCTCTGACTCTGGACCCTGGATTTTCAAGCCATCATGGTGTGCTCTAATGAGGAGGATGGGTTAGAGACTGTTCCAATGTCCCATATATACTGTGTCTTACATGCAGCAAATCTTCAATTAAATGTTCCAAGCTGTCTATTTGCCTCCTATTATTTTAAAAAAGAAATTTCTTCCTGGATATGGGTTTTTGGCCACATTGTCCAGATATTGAAGCATTAATTGGGAGAATGCATCTTACCAACAGAGAATTCTGATTTATTATACTCTCTTTTGACTAAAACCAGGTACTTAAACTTTTCATATCACAATGGGTCATATATACACTAAATACAATTCCAGTCACCAATGCCTAATCATTGATGACACCTTACGTCCTTATATTCTCTTTTCCCCCAAATGAAAGACATCTGCGGAGTAAAAACAGAAGAAACAATGAAATGTTTAGCTCTGTTATAGGAAGTGGACCATATGTGGCTAAAGCTAATTTCCTTTGTTGCAATATAAATATTAATTTGTTCAATACATATTTGATAAGCAATCAGGAGATGCAGACATTATATCCAACTTAACAGCCAGTTTTGAGCACCTTCTATTTGCCAAGATGACCTGGAGATTGTTGCTAACATTTCAGTGGTTTCTAAATGGGATAGAATACATTTCCCAAAGACCAAAATACTTTCCACTAGAATTTTTTTTTTTTTTTTTTTTTTTTTGAGACAGAGTCTCACTCTGTCACCCAGGCTGGAGTGCTGTGGCGTGATCTTTGCTCACTGCAACCTCCGCCTCTTAAATTCAAGTGATTCTCCTGCCTCAGCCTCCCCAGTAGCTGGGACTGGAGGCTTGTACAACCAGGCCCAGCTAATTTTTGTATTTTTAGTGGAGATGGGGTTTCACCATGTTGGCCAGGCTGATCTCGAACTCCTAACCTCAAGTGATACCTGCCTCCTGCCCCTGCCTCAGGTTCCCAAAGTGCTGGGACTACAGGCGTGAGCCACCCCTCTTGGCCTCAACATCCTTCTTTTTAACAGCAAGCCAGTCTGTGCTGCTTATGGTAGAAATGACCTTAGGAAGCATATGCTCAATATAGAACAAATAAAAGTATAGTAGTTTTTAGAGATTTAAATTAAATATATTACCACAAATCAAACATCTGTTTTTTTCTAAAGATCAGGCATTGGGCAGTTCATGAGTTTTGGAGTCAAAGGGACCTAATTGCAAATGCTCATTCTATTTTTATTTTTATGTTTTTGTAATTTTAGGCAAAATTCTTAGCTTTTCGGACTGTTTTTAATCTGTAAAACAAGGTAAGTGGTGCCTATCTTGGGAGATTTAAAGGAAAGTGTATTAAGTCAGCTCATGTAAAGCTCTCAGCAGAGTGTCAGGGACAAAGGGATTCTCAATTCCCTGAACCTGGCTGATAAGGACCAATTCAAGTCCTCCTTGTTTCTCTGCAAACAATTCCTTCAATGTAAAAAATTGTTGGTTCTTTTCCTCTTCCCTGACTTACCACGGGCCAGATGGTTTGTACTATACTTTTATAATACATCTTAAATTATTTTGTATTTAATTCTTCATGCAGAAAAGAAGAATCACCTGCAGGCCAGAATAACCACCTGGCTGACCTGCACTATCTTGAGCTAAATAAAATCACTGCTTTATAAAAATCCTGCTGTAGGGGAGTAGTTTGTTACATGGCATAATTATTGCATCCTTGAGCACTGGGTGTGGAGTTCAGAAAAGTTTTCAAAAGGAACCTATATCTGGAAGGATTTTTAAGCAGGACATCATTTTCTCTTCTAGCAAGATGTGCCTCTTTGAATAACAGACCACAGGGAGAGGAATTCGTTATCAAAGAGACAAGTTATTTCAGGGGTCTGGGCCAAAGACTCTCAGTACTTGAAGCAGTTCAATGGAGTAGGGAGAAAGAAGGGATGTATTTGAGAAATGATTGGAATGCAGAATTCTCTTGGGAAAATTTCCCTGATTTTTCCCACTTCAATTTCAAACGGTTCTCTCCCTCTAATGCTTCCAGGGACCATTTCTCTTAAGGCATTGATTTCAGTTTTTCTGTGCACAGGGGAAGTCTGTGCAGGCCACTCTCCCCACCACATGGGGGAGCTAGAGGACAGAGAATGCCCCTTTTGCACAAGGCTCTGCCTGCCCTCACCCAGCTGTGTTCCCGGTAGTTTCTTAATTCCTTACAAAATAAGTCAAAATGAGTTTAAAGTGAGTTATGCTGTCTTCACCTATCTTTTTGTCTTTTATCTGTTGTGGAAGAAAAAGGATCTTTTAGCAGAAGCCCGGAGTTTGGATGCTTCCCCCCCATGGTCTTTGATTTTGGTGCTTAAATATCTCACTATTCGATTCTGTGAAATAAGTGCCCACAGCTGTGTCTCCTTTTTTAATTTCTTATTTTCAAAATGTAATTCCAGCATCTGTGCTGTTTGAAGTCATGCAATTCTGCATCTGAAGGCAGGCGACGATTCTAACATATTTGGTTAGGGAGACACAAGTATCTCTCTCAGTCCTGAGACTCACTACAGAAAATTAGACATGAACTCGATACACAGAAATAACTGCAAGGCAAAGGGTTTTGTGACTATACCTCTCGACAGAGCCTGGCCTCCAGCTCACATGGAGGCATGTATATATAGACAGATCGAATCATTGCAAAGACAGCCTATGGCTCTCAAAAGCTGTCATTTTCAATCAAGAGCAGGAGCTATCCATGAAATTAAGAAATGCTAAAGAGGGTGAAGTCTGGCTGGGGGAGCTATTCCAGAATTTAAACTGTTGAAATGAGCCCTCTTGAAGTTAATAATATATTATTAACTGCATTGTTTTTGATTTTTTAAAGCCAGTGCTATCCTTTACTGCTTGCTATTGTGATTCTTTCTCAAGTTAACGCTATTGCTATCCCCTGGCTTTAAAAAGTAATAAAGCCCAGTGATCTCAACTTTACTACTTTATCCCCTATTTTGGTCTTTAATTTCACCATCCACAGAATAGATAATCAATAAATTGTTATTGAGTAAATGGATAAATAGATGAATGTGAACAGTGAACAATCTAGGGAAAATAAATTTTTTAAAAAATTATTATTAAGAAACAACCAAAATTGCTAACAATGTATGACAAAGACAAACACATCTGACCACCACACTCCTGGTACACACTCTGCTCCAGTGCCCAACTTTCAGGATAGTCTTGGTGAAATGCAGAGATATTTTAGGGTAGCACTTTCATCTCCACGTCTTTGTCACATGTTTTTCTGATGGTGCTTTCAGTGAAGTGTGGTTAGCAATCCATTGTCAGAGGCCTGCTATTTTCCAGTGTGGTAGGGAACCTCAATATTGACTCCAAAGGGCATAACCTTTCATGGTCTTCTGAGAGTGTCCCTGTGATGTTAAATGATGTTCTGCAGAGATCACTAAGAATAAACTCATGCAGCAGTACCATCAGGCTGCAATGGAAAGTTAGGGGCAAGCAGAAGGGGGGATCATGTACTTGGATTAATGTCATACTCTGTTTATCAACACAATGCCTTCTCAACTTTTCACCAGCAATGCAAAACACAGGATTCTGCAATCCACATGCTTATATTTTAAAACAGTTAAAAGTGGAAATTCAATAATTGTCATATAAGAGGCTGGCATATACACTGCCGCATGTCCTTGCAGTAAAACTTATCAAGTACTCTGTGACTATCACCCCGAAAGTGCAACAGGAAACTTTCATTTGTAAAAAAAATACACATTAAAGACATAAAACCACCAAAAACCAACCCAACTGTCCTTGTTTTCAGTTAGAAATAGATTAAGTTGGAATACTGCGAAGGAGACCCGAATTGTACCCCAGGTTTGCTGATTAATTTTCTCAGGTTGGCTGCATCATTCATTTCCATAACTTCATTATTCAGGGGAAGTGGGCATATTACTGCAAAAGAAATAATGATTTGGAAAGGTAATTCCATGTTGACATTTCTCCAGAACTTTTTACAGATGCTTCATACCTTAACCAAGATTGGAGAAATAGGAGTTTTTGAAAGATAATTATAACTTCGTTCTTCCCTGTGCATATTATTGAGTCTTCATACACAATAGCAGAAGTGTTTCAATGAAATAGCAAGATTTCAAGTACAATTTATTTTTTTCTTTTTTCTTGTTCTGTTTTCTGTAAAAATTGCTCTCTTTTTTTCTGGTATAGTATTTTCCCTCCCTTCCTTTCTTCCTTCCACCCTGCCTTTCTGTCTACCTATTTTTCTTCTTTACAAATTCATTCATTTTTAGTTATTTTGTATTTTCAACATATGGCTTTATTATCCTTTATTTCTCATTGTTATGCTCACTAGCTCTAAATTTATGATTCTTAACTTTCTCTCTTCTTTTTTTTTTTTTTTTTGAGACAAAGTCTCACTTTGTTGCCCAGGCTGGAATGTAGTGTTGCGATCTCGGCTCACTGCAACCTCCACCTCCTGAGTTCAAGGGATTCTCCTGCCTCAGCCTCCTGAGTAACTAAGACTACAGGTGCACACCACTGTGCCTGGCTAATTTTTGTATTATTCAGTGGAGACAGGGTTTCACTATGTTGGCCAAGCTGGTCTTGAACTCCCGACCTCAAGTGATCTACCCGCCTTGGCTTCCCAAAGTGCTGGGATTACAGGTATGACCTACCACGCCTGGTCTGATTCTTAACTTTTAGTTCTGTATCCCCTTCTCTCTCATCATCTTCTTCCATAGGAAACTCCTATGTCACTGATCTTGTTCAAGAAATGATGCATACGTAATTTGGGAATTAAACGATATTATTAATAGCTCATCCTCACTAGTCAGAAAGTGTAACTGGAAGAAAGGCTTCAGGGGAGCTGTGTTCATGCATCAGAACCTCGTGTTTTTTCCATCTCTGCCCAGCAGCTTCATCTCAAGGCAGATCACTCTTGTCACAGTGAAGCAAGTGTGCTCGTTGCTCCTGTCCAGAGAGAGAAACCATACATCTATACTTCCTTTTCTTTCTTCACTTGACTTCTTTGCTTTATATTTTTTTAACCTTATTTTCTAGTTTTTACTTAATCATGATTTTCTTTACTGTCTGTATTATTCTCACCTTCTATTTTGCTTTTGGTATTTCTATTACTTTCTTAGGTTTCTTTTATTTTTTCTTTTACTTTTGTGTACATTTTTATTTTCTAATTTGTTTTCCTTAATACTTATTTTTTTTTTATTTTTATGATTTCCTTTCCCCTTCTCCTTAATTTTCACTTTCTCTGTTCATTCTCTCTCTCTCTCTTTTTGGTTTTGCCTTTATTCATTCACACCTCCTCTAATTTTTAAAACATTTTTCTTAATATTATTTCTGTTTGTTTACATTTTCTATTCTTGACTTTCTTTTCCCATTATTATTATTATTATTATTACTTTCTCTTTTGGGTTATTTTCTGTTGACTCTTTCCTTTTGGTTTTCATGAATTCGCTTATAATTTTTAATTTATTTAGGATTTATGTACTTCCATTTTTCCTCTAGTTTGTCGATTCTTAATTTTTCTACATTTATACATTCTTTTACTTTATTTTTTCCAATAAAAATATTCCCTTACTTTTTTTAACAGTCTTAGATTTTTTTCACACTGCATAATTTTGTTATTTGCCTTCTATTGTCTTGTATTTAATTTTTAACTCTTATTCTTTATATTTTATCTCACTTGCATTTTTTATAGATGTATTGCAATGCCATGCCAGACATCTTAAAGAACAAGGCATTGTCCTCTGCAGACATCCAGGCTGCAGACTTCAAGGTCTGGAAGAAGAGCTTTGCTTCTTCTCTCTTCTCTATGCAAACACAGTGTGTAGCAGCAAATGTGTCACAGATGAAGGGCAGAAGCTGGGGTAACTTGGTGGTCATCTTCCCTCCCTTCTTATCAAGATGAGAGCCACAGGAGTCCCTCACTCCCTAGGCCTGGTTTCCTACCATTCATTATGCTTTTTTCCAAGTTGAGACTTTTAGGGAAGTATGGACTTCTGCCTTGTTTTAAATAAACCTCTCCAAACTGGTGCTGCTGTTGCTTTAAAATAGAAAAAAATAAAATAAAATCTTTTATCAGAAGACAGAGCATTTTATTTCACACTAAACTTCAGGTGTATAATGCATTTATCTCTGTGAGAGGCAGGTACCTCACTGACATAAATGCACACGAAGGGGTGAATAAATGATTATCATATTAATTTCTCAGAACTGGATATTTCAGGGGACAAGCAGAAAGCTTAAAAGCTTGAGATTCGTAACACAGAGAAAGCTGTGGGAAGAGAATAAGACAGAACACAGAACCTGGAGAGAAATGACTTCCCTGTCTAGAGATTATAAGATACAAGCTGGATTCATTTCTGGCAATGGCCACTTTCACATACAAAGGGCTTAAGAGCTTACATGGCACATCAGCACACATTGCACTTAATTTAATGAAATTGCTTACAACTCATACATCTTTTATCAAATGCTTTTCAAGGACGTAGTGTGAAGAATACAGTACTGATAAAAATAAAGGAAAGATGAGCCCATGTATTCATAGTAACATTCTAGTTGAGGGATGAGAGAATATAGACAAATAATTGCATTTTATGTAGTGGCAGGGTAAAAATACATTGACAGAGAAGTGGAGCAGAAGAGGCAGATAGAGTGTCCTGCAGAAAAGAGGGCCTGTGTGTACTCCTTTGAGAGGGCAGCTACAGCTTTCTGATAAGGTGACATTTGAGCAGACTGAATGAACAGAGAGAATGATTCATGTGTGGGTGTCTCTGTTGGGAGAAGCGGAGGGATTGCAGGGCTAGGGAGTAAGGTGGGGGTCTTATGACAGAAACAAGAAATAGCAAAGGGGGTCAGTGTTGCTGGGGTGGAGTGAGAACAGGAGACAGTTGTAAGGTAAGACGTGGAGAGGGTGACCTAGAACTGACCATAATGATGACTTCAGTTTTTACTCCGAGATGAGACCACTTATTAGTGGTCCTGAGTATAGGCATGCTATGATATGACCTTAAATAAAGAAGGAATGTTCCAGATGTTCGAAATAGAACAAAGCAGAATGAAAGAGGAAGCAGGTAGCCCACTGAGGAAGATTTTAAATTTCTCAGGTGATAGACAGTGGTTGAAACCAGGGTGATAGCCATGAAGACAAGATTCTGAGTACAATTTGAAGATAGAGTGAGTAGAATTTACTAGTGGATTGGATAATACATGAGATGTGGGAAAAATAAAGAAATACTGAGTTATTTCAAGGTTTTTTGGTTGAGCATCTAGGAGGACAGTTACCACTAATTCATTGGGATGGTGAATGGAGTTAGGGAGGAGAAAACAAGCAGTCGTGAATCCAGATACTGTGGGACGTAAAGTTTGCAGAATTTGGCAGCTCTCAAAACAAAACAAAACAAAACAAAACAAAAAACTGAAAAACTCTCAATTAGCTACTGGCTACTGGAAGTTATAAGGAATCAGTGCAAGTGAGGGTCCCAAAGCTTCAGCTTCATTAGCTCCATGCTAGATCTTCTGAAACCACCATTTCAGGTCTGGGTATTTTGAGCTTGAATTACTATGAAATATCAAAATAGAGCTGTTCCCCTGATAGCTCTTTACTGGAGTCAAGGTTAGTAGATATCAATGAGAAAGTTCTCATCTTCCAGAGGGCATTAACATTCTGGAAATAGACTGAGCAAAAAGCCAGAGCCATGAACTTTGGGCACTTCAAGGTTTAGGCATCAAGACAATGAGGAAGAGGCCGCCATTGGAGTAGAAAGAGAACCAGCACTCCCGGTTTTTGACAAATGCAAAGATCAACTCCTGCATTCTGAGTAGGATATGGCATCTCTCACAATCACTAATGGCCCGTGAGTAAATGCTCATAAATTGTAGGTGCCTTTTTTCCCATGACTTGTTTCTATCATGCTCTCCTTGTTGAAATACTCTGTTTCTGTGACTTCTATTTCATTGGCCCTTTATTTTCCTTTTACTCATTGGTTCTGTTTCCTCTGAAATTCTATTTTGAAGTGCTCAGAGCTCAGTTCTCATTATCTTTTCTCTATTACATTCTCTCCCATCCAGTCTTATACCTTAAAGAATTGTATCTGCTCAAGACTCCAGATTTCTCTCTTCAGTGCTGACCAGTCTCCTGAAGTCCAGACTCATTTAGAAAATCTCCTGTATAACAGTTGAACATCGTGTATGAACGTGTGTTAAACTTTAAAGGCCCAAAATAGAATTACTGGCTAAACTGCTTTTCCATTTCTTCCTCAGCGAACTGCTCACCACCCACCCATGTAACCAAACACAAAACACAAGAGGTTTTCTTGATGATTCTCTCTGCTTCACTCCAAAATACAAATCTACCAAGAAGTCCTATATGTCTATTTATTTGCACTGCCATTGTTAACCCCCTGGCTTAGGTCAACATCATCTCTTGCCTGGACAACTATACCATTACAGAATGCCCTGCTTCCCTTGAGCTACCTGTATCCCACATTTCACCAGAAACCAGGGGGACTATTCAGAACATGGTTTAGGTTATACCACAGCAGTGATGAAGAGCCATCAAGAGCTTCCAGTTTCACTTATAATAACTCCAATCCTGGTCATGGCCAAGAAGTCCATTGCCCAATCAATGATCTATCTCACTCTCCTCGGTCCTTCCAAGCATGGAAGCTGTCTGGAAGCGGAGCTTCCTGTGCTCCACCACTCTGGCTTAATTTCAATTCTTTGAAACAGTTGACTCATGAGGTTTCAGTCCAAGGGTCCTTGTTTGTCCACCTGCTGGCCTTGAGGGACACTTCTCCCAGATTGCTATATGGGATATGCTAGGTTTTCACATAGCTTTCACGGAATGTCCTGTCTGATGTGGCTTTTCCTGCCTCACTTCACCAGTCTGTCATTCTATTCTGTTTTATAAAATTAATATAACTCATCCTTTTCTTAATTTGTCTCCATGCGTTATTTGTTTTTTGTTTGCTTGCTTCTTGTCTGTTTCATGCCTCCTCCTTCTGCAATAGAAGCTCCAAGAGAGGATTCTCGTCTGCTTTTCGCTGTGCTTTTTCCCCCAGGAAGGAACCTCTGCCTGGTACAAAATAAGCATTAAAATATGTATTTAATAAATGCTCAGCTATCAAATTGAAGACCTTGGAATGAATTCAAACTGTGTCATTTGGCTATTTAATATATATTAATGTCATGAATACTTTAAGAGGTGCTGGAAGTACCATGAAAAAAAAAAAAACAGACCAGTTACTCACCTCAAGTACTTTAGGGTTAAATTTGGAGACACCACATGTAAATGGGCTGGTATAATCCAGTGTATTAATTACAGCCAAAGGAGAGGGAACAACGGTCTGTATGAAAACACAGAAAAGATGACTCAGCTTTAGGAAGCCTCGGAATGCTTCAGGGAGAAAGTTCCATTGAAGCCCAGACTGTAGAATGAGGATGAGTTTCAGGAGGTGGCGACGTGTTGATTTGGGAGCACATCTTATTCCACATGCACAGTCCTAGATATGATGGAGAGATTTGTTCACGTGGAGGGCTGCAAACTTCTCACTGTGTCTAAAACATTTGTGACTAAAGGATCCTCATCAGAGGTCAGTTCCAGTGAGGTGAGTCTAAGATCACCAGGCTAAACAAAAGGTGAAGATGATGAGGGGCTGGCAAGATGGTGCATGCTACAGAGGACAGTACATGGCACAGGACCCCCGTGCATGCATGACGGAAACTGTAGGAGGGAATGAGAAACCTCTGTCTAAAGGTGAGATGCTTATGGAGAAGAGTTTATTGATAAAGCTTTTGAAGCCCATCAAGATATTCCTTCCACCTGTAGGCATGTCTCCATGGGGTCAGGGATGGATATGTGACTTCAGTCATCTCCCTAGGGATTTTCAGAAATGGGGAGGGTAAGACAATCTCTATTGTAATGGGCTCAACAAAACCAAACGGGAACTAATAGTGTTACAAGGAGCAGGACAAGTGATGTCTGGAGATTCAGTCCTCGTCCTGCCTTTTTGCGGCAACTTCAAAATTCCAATCATATTTCTGGTAGCCTTGTGACATTGTTGTTGTCTGACTTGAATAGTAAGTTTGGAGGCAGCTATGTCCCCACTATTTGAAGTGGAATTTACATAATTTGTTTCAGACTTACAACAGGTAGAAAGAGCCAAAATAATATTTTGCTTCTCTTAGCTATTTTTGTTTTGCTTGTCTGTTTTTAAGTAAAAGAGGGTGAAAGCAACATGAATCGGAAGTGAAAGTTTAAAACTGGAACTGTTTCCCCATGAACACTGAGGGTGAGGACTCCTCATCCTCAGTCTGGCTCTGACTTGTGATCCTGGACATGTTCCCCAGGCGTCCTCCCTGGATCCCCATTGCCTGAGCATGAAATGGGCTCTGGAATACATGCTCTCCAAGTTCCTTCCTGACTCTGCTATTCTAGGTTTCAGCATAGAAATACCCAGATGCTCCTGAAAAATGTGAACATATGGATATATTTCTGACCTGCTGGAATATGTGCTGCCTCCTTAGTTACCAGGCAGAATGAGCTCATTATCCAGGATTTCACAGATGTCTCAGGTCTTCATTAGGAAAACCATTTGGATCACAACTTCTTAAAAGCCTTTCAAAATATTTTGTTTTGTCTCTCATTTGATTTTTGTGCCTTTAAGTCTTTGGTGGGGACACGGTAAAAATTGAGGGGAAAAAAAAGAATATTACCCCCTGACCCAAGCACCTGTTACAGAGAGAATACTGACATATGTAGTATTATTTGGAACGTCTTTCAAATGTATCAAGTTCAGATTAAAAAACATTTAGGATTGCCTGCTTGCTGACCCTCCCCCAGGATAGGATGCTGGGGTGTCAAAGGATAATCAAACACGGGTTCTATTGTCTAGCAGCTTATGGTCTGCTATGGAAGGATCACTGACAGAGTAGAGTCTGCTAAGTGTTAAGAGAAAGATAAACATGGTTCTATGGGAATTCCAAATGGCCTTGAACCTAGTTTGAGGGTTATAATGTTTGCCCCAAGAATCTCTCACAGATTCTATATGAATTAGACAAGGCCTTGTGTATGAAAGTGCTTTATAAATACGTGATGAGGGACATATCTTTATCAGTTGTTACATGATCAATTTTGCAAATTTTCTCAGCACAAACGAACCCTTTGATCATGTTGGTAAGGCCCTTCCAAGGCCCTGGAATGTGTACTTGCCCACAAGATGACTTAGAGCTTAAGTTTTGTTATCTTTCCAATAGTTTGCATGGTTCAGTTCACAATAAAAACATGGGGCCCTTTATTCGTGAAGCATCAAAATTATCAAGGAATACATCCACACTGTGAGCGTCATAAAAAAAAAACAACCCTGAAGACATTGAGCTTATGTCCATGGGTAATGACAGACAAGTGTGACATGAACTTCAGAGTGAATAGATCCTTATCTTCTTTAGCAGCTATCAATTACAAATTTTCCAGGGCAGATCCCAGGAAAGTACCTGCTAGCTCTAAAGCAAACTCTTCTACAGGGTTGGGAAAGCATGTAGCATTTGGTAACCATTGAATGAATTACCTTAGCTTTCTCTGCTACCTGGATTCATGCATTTATCTCCATCTCCAGCCTCTTCCCTTTTTGCCCACAGCTATTAGGGGTCTAGAGTGCATCAGGAATGGATCCATGTTAGGAAATTGTCCCAAGGATAACCAGGACCTGCTGGAGCAAGGTATGTGGGACCTCAGTGACAAGGGAAGGGGGCTTCAGTGGTCCACCAGGCAGTCAGCCACCGGTGCTCAGTGGAAAGTCTAAGAAGAACCCCAGGTCAACAAAATGGAGGGTAGGACATGGGGCAGTCAAAGGGTCATATTCCTTCCACATGAATCATTTGGAGTGTTGAGCACCAGAAGTGAATTCTTAGAAACTTCTGAAACACCTCTTGAATACTGCTGATTGCATTAGAAATCTTGCTCAGGTAAATGAATATCAGTCCAGTTCTGGGAAGTTGGTGAGAGCGAAGCTAGGGGACAATGCCAGAGCTCCAAGGATTAGATCAGAGACTGTGAACCACGTGATCTCTGGCTTGTGGATGAGCAATGGGTCCTGAAATGAGCTTTTCCTTCCATGAGGCACTGTGGTAAAGTAAACCTTGATCTAAATCCTGGCTTAACAAATGGTGTGTTATGAAATATTTGCTAGATAATCTCTATATTAAGCTTTACATACTTTCTTGATGAATTGAGGGCAACTGAATTGGCTTATCCTGAGTTTCTGAGAAAGCAGACCTGGAAAAGGGCTCAATTATAATACTATCTATCTTTTGAAATCAGAAGTCAGTACAGGGGGCAAAAGTTGTGGGGGGGGGGAAAAGCCAATGCCAAGATACACATGGAGTCAAGTGACTGGTTCCTTGAGCATCTCAAGACCTCCAATTCAAGAAAATAAATGGGGAAGCATTTATGCATTGATTAATCTATGATTCTGCTCAGGCTGTGCTATCATCTGAATATTTGTATTTCCCCAGTCATTTATGGAGATCTTAACCCCTAAGGTGATGATATTAAGAGGTGGGACCTTTGGAATGCAGTTAGGTCATAAGGATTCCACCTTCCTGAATGAGATCAGTGCCCTTACAACAGAGGCTTGAAGGAAACTGCTCTTCCTGCTATGGGAGTACACACAGAAGGGCCCAGCTATGAGGAACAGGCTGTTGCCAGACATTAAATCTGCTGATGCCTTGTTCTTGAATGCCCTCTTCTCTAGAACTGTGAGCAATACCTTTTTGTTGTGTAAAAATTGCCCAGTCTGCGGTATTTTGCTGTAGCAGCAAGAATGTAGTAAGACAGGTTGCGATAGAAAAATACCCAGACTGAGTGGATTAAATAACAAATGTTTATTTATCACAGTTCTGGAGGCTGAGAAGTTTGAGATCAAAGTGCTGGTCAATTAGATTTATGGTTAGGGCCCTTTTCCTGCCTTGCAGGTGGTAGTGTTTTTGTTGTGTCCTCACATGGCAGAAAGAGAAAGAGAGAAGAGGGCTGATGAGTCAGTGTCCTGCCCTCACGGCTTCGTCTAAACCTAATTATCTCCAAGGATTCTGCCTTGACATTGGAGGTTACGGCTTCAACATATAAATTTGGGAGGATACAAACATTCAGTTTATTAAGTCCCATTCATTGTTTTTTGTTTTGTTTTTTGAGGCAGAGTCTTGCTCTGTCATCCAGGCTCTCAAGCTGGAGCGCCGTGACGCAGTCTTGGCTCACTGCAACCTCCGCCTCCTGGGTTCAAGACATTCTCCTGTCTCAGCCTCCCACTAGCTGAGATTAGAGGTGTGTGCCACCATGCCTGGCTAATTTTTTTATTTTTTATTTTTTTAGTAGAGATGAGGTTTCCCCATGTTGGCCAGGCTGGTCTCAAACTCTTGACTTCAAATGATTAGCCCTCCTCTGCCTTGAAAGCCATTTATTGTTACTCAAAGCTTTACTCCTGGGGCTGCTAACTCCCCTGCACTTCTAGGTTGCATGTAGAGGTGAGTCCCAGTGGATTGCTGTGATGTCCTTTGTAGTAGGCTCAACAGAGAACTCCCAGAGAGATAACAGGACTGGCAAGGATCTGAGGGGGGGGGCACTAGCAGGATGCAATGCATCTTCAAATAGAGACTGTTGCAATTGTGGCTAAAATAAGCAACAGGGGAAGGCTGAGAGGATCTGAAATATTACGCAAGATATATTCCAGGCAGACAGCTATGTGCAGACTTAATCTGAGTATTTATTTTCAAAAATGAAGGCACAAAAGAATAATCCAATGCTGAGCGAATGGTTGCTTCCTTCTCTACCTTGCCTTTCTCCTCAGATGCATTGCATTCCTCGTTCTTTATAATTAGGTCCAAACCATTAGAAGAGCAGCCCTTACACCCAATCCTCAACTACTTATAGATGATGGAGCCAAGGAGTTAATGTAATTACAAGACCTCTGCAGTTAGTCTTTCTTTAAAAACATGCGCTTAATAACTGACACATGTGCTGAGTTTTAATAATTTTCCAATAACTATCACCCCAGGAGCCCATATTAAAGCCATATCACAGTGGGTTCATCCCCATGAATGCTCTCCACCTCAGTGAAAATGCCTTCAATCCAATTAGTCTGTGCAATTTAATTTGTTCAATGCAAATCACTGAGGTTAAATTGAATTCCATTAGACACAAACCAATAGAAATCAATTTCAAGAGATTATCCTCAACATTCATCAATAGAATTAAATTAAAATTAAAGAAGATTTACCTAAATGGCTGACATGTTTCGAAAATTTATTGCAGATTACTATGGTATCAGGTGGTTAGTGGTCATTTTGGAGGTTATGTATAGACTACTCATAACTTGCTGTCGCTATTGAAGCTGAGGAATAACTTACAAAAAAAAGTGCAAATTGTACTATGTGCTTTTAAAGAACTTCACAAACAGATGGTTTATCTTCCCAACACCAAGAAAAAGTAGGCCACAATAAGTTTATCTTCCAATGCAAGACTGACACTGAGTTATGTTGGGGTGACTTCAGTATAGGTGTTAAGAATGCTACCATGTGGATGTCTGTCTAGTGATATTTTGATGTCTCCATTTCTGCAAACCCTAATCTCTCACCTGCACCATAAAAAGTATTTGCCCCCATCTCTCTGCTTTTGCTTTTGTCCTACGGCTTATCTCTTACTGGTAGAACAACCAGGATGATCCTTTTAAAAACATAATCATAATAGCTAATTTTGTAGATTCCTTACAATGTGCTAAGCACTGTCTTAAGTACTTTAACGTATTAACTCTTATTTTTACATCTACTTTAAGGGCAGGTGCTATTACTGTCTCCTATTCACATATACGGAAGGTGAGGCACAGAAGGCTTGCACTAGTGAAGGTTCTCCTGAGAAGCAAAACCCACAGCATATACATAATGAAGAAATATGATGAGACTCACATGACTATGGAGGCTGAGAAGTTCCACAACTTGTCATTTGTAAGCCAGAGATCCAGGAAAACCAGTGGCATTTGAAAGGAAATTAAATCTTGGTACCCCAAACTTATTAAGCCAAAGGGAAAAGTCAGGCTGAGAACTAGGTCACGCCGACCTACCTCCTCTTTCAGTTTCTAATAAGGTCGCTACAAAATGAAAAGCTACATGCCGCCTATGCCATATTTTGCCCACAAGGAAATTCCAAGTGAGCTGCAAGATCTTTTAAGCTGTTTCTGTTAAAATTTTATCATGGCAATGTAAATTAATAGCTTATTTTAACAGGTGTGGTCATGCCCCCCCCCCCACTAGACACAAATGCATATCTGATTGCCTCCCTGTTCCATTTTGTCTGTGTTGTCTCATATAAAATGAATATTCCCTGTATTTTTCATGTCTATGTCATCTTATGTAAAAAATGCAGATTCACTGAGCCAGACAAAAGCATGAATGTGCTTTTCTCTACCAACATCTTACATGAAAATTGTGTACTTCTCAATATCCTGCCCTTTTCCCTTTAAATTTGGAGCCTTCAAAATCATATTTGGAGAAAGGCATAGTCCTACCTCCCAACAGCACATCCTTAACTTTAGCAAATAAGCCTCCTAAAATGATTGAGACTTGTGTAGTCATTTTTCTTGATTGACAGGTGTAACCTCAATTTTTCTCTGAAGTCCTGAAAAACAGGTGAGTCTGTGGTGTAAACCCCAGTCAGAGAGTGGGAGAAAACCAATGTACCAGCTCAAATGCGCAGGCAGGAAGGGAGCAAATCCTCCCTCTTGTACTTTTTGTTCTATTTAGGCCTTCAGTGGGTTGGATGATGCCCACCCACACTGGGAGGGCCATCTTCTTATACTGAGTTCACTGATTCACATGCTAATCTCATCCAATACACCTTAATAGGCACATCCAGAAATAATGTTTATTCCCGGCACCCCAAGGCCCAGTCAATTTGACACATAAAAGTAAGCACTGGAGGGTTCAAGTAACTTGACCAAGGTTACTAAGCAAATAATTGTCAGAGCCAGGATTTAAACTCAGGCAGTCTGATTCTAGGGCCTGTTTACTTATCCTGAATATGATTATATCACTGCATAAAGTCCAACATTGGCTCCTAATTAAAATTTAAAACAAAATCTGCACTCCTTAAGAAAGGCAGCATAATTGTCTGCTGCCTTCTCTCTGATCTCCTTTAATCACTCCTAACCTCCCTTCCAGCCACATGAGCCATCCTAAAGTTTCCTAGAGCTACCAAATATATTCTTTATTGAGAAAAACCTTGGGAGGGCTTCTTAAGTCAGGTAATTCTCAAAAAGGATAACTGAAAAAAGAGTAATGAATAGGATACTTACAAAGATATGGCTTCATTAAGGAAACTAAGAAAGGTCAGTGAATATACCCGGGAATGGCAAGTGGGAAATCTCATTACTATCCTTAACTCTGAAACAGCAAGAGAAAACACAGTTATCAGAGCTTAGAATACCTTTAGCTTTGGGGATGGGTCAACTGGGGAAGCAGTGGGTTACATAGGGAGAAGTAACTGACACATTTCAGCAAGGGAAGGTGTGGCTTGGGGGTTGACCATCCTGGCCTCATTCTTTTTACTCTCAGATATGCTGATCACCTGCTGTTATTGCTCAATAATTGGAGCCAACTGGTAGTCAGAAGCAACTGAACTATTGGCCCCCTATATGTGAATATGTGTAAGAAGGGGTGACAGAGTACTTGTGGAGGGGCAAACAGAATATCTGTAACAAAGAAGACTTCCTTTAACATCTTTATTCATGATAGTAAGCTCCCCCTATTTCAGTAACTACTAAAATATCCCAGTATGATTTTTTTTTCTTGTAAATTGGTTTAAGTTCCTTATAGATGATGGATATTAGACCTTTGTCAGATGCATACTTTGCAAATATTTTCTCCCATTCTTTAGGTTGTCTCTTTTTTTGGTAGTTTCTTTCACTGGGCAGAAGCTTTTAAGTTTAATTAGATCTCATTTGCCAATTTTTGCTTGTGTTGTGATTGCTTTTGGTGTCTTCATCATGAAAACTTCACTCATTTTTATGTCTAGATTAGTCTTGCCTAGGTCGTCTTCCAGAATTTTTATAGTTTTGGGTTTTACATTTACTCTTTAATCAATCTTGAGTTGATTTTTGTGTATGGTGTAAGGAAGAGGTCCAGTTTCAGTGTTCTGCATATGGTTAGCCAGTTATTCCAGCACCATTTATTGAACAGAAAATCCTTTCCCCATCATTTGTTTTTGTCAACTTTGTTGAAGATCAGATGGTCGTAGGTGTACAGGCTTATTTCTGGGCTCTCTATTCTGTCCTGTTGGAATATGGGTCGTTTTTTGTTACCAGTACCATGCCGTTTTGGTTACTGTAGCCCTGTAGTATAGTTTGAAGTCAGATAATGATGTTTCTAGCTTTGTTCTTTATGCTTAGGATTGCCTTAGCTATTCAGGCTCTTTTTTGGTTCCATATGAATTTTAAAATAGTTCTTTTTAGTTCTGTGCAGAATGTCCTTAGTAGTTTGATAAGAATAGCAATGAATCTGTAAATTTATTTGGGTAGTATGGCCATTTTAATACATTGATTCTTCCTATCCATGAGCCTGGGATGTTTTTACTTTTTTTTGGTGTCATCTCTGATTTCTCTGAGCAAGAATAGAACCAAAAAACATTTAAAAAGTGGGCAAAGACATAAACAGACACCTTTCTAAAGAAGACATACATGGTGCTAACAAGCATATGAAGAAAAGTCAATATCACTGATCATTAGAGAAATGCAAATCAAAACCACAGTGAGATACTATCTCACACCAGTCAGAATGGCTATTGTTAAAACGTCAAAAAATAACAAATGCTGGCAAAGGGAGCACTTATACACTGTTGATGGGAATATAAATTAGTTCAACCATTATGGAAAGCTGTGTGGTAATTCCTCAAAGCTAAAAACAGAACTACCTTTTGACCCTGCAAAGTCATTACTGGTTATATACCCAGAGGAATATAAATTATTCTACCATCAAAACACATGCAATCAAATGTTCATTGCAGCACTATGCACAATAGCAAAGACTGAAATCAACCTAAATGTCTATCAATGACAGATTGGACAAAGAAAGTATGGTACGTATGCACTATGGAATACTATGCAGCCATAAAAAGAATGAGATAATGTTTTTCGTGACAGCATGGAAGCCTTCATCCTTAGTAAACTGACACAGGAACAGAAAACCAAATACCACGTGTTCTCACTTACAAATAGGAACTAAATAATGAGAACTCATGGACACACAGAAAAGGAACAGCAGACACTGGGGCCTACTTAAGGGTGAAGAGTGAGAGAAGAAAGAAGAGCAGAAAAAATAACTATTGGGTACTACTTAGTACCTGGGTGATGAAATAATCTGTACAACAAAAACCTGTTACACATGTTTACCTATATAACAAGCCTGCACATATGGCCCCAAACCTAAAATAAAAGTTAAAAATTATGTATCCTACAGTGTTAAATGGCAACAGTTTGCATGCCCTTGTTGTGTTATCCCGTATTCAAATAAACTATTGCTTTATATGTCTCCTTATTGTTTTCTTCCACTTAAATGTAAGTTCCTCAGGGATGAAAATGATTGCATTTAGTTTGTGGCTCAGTGCCTGGCTCACTGTCTAGTATTAGAATAGTGTTCAGATAGGGTTCCTGAATTCAAGAATAAAATGTTTGGAAAGAGAAACGAGGAGAGAATGAATGGGTCATAGGTTCAGACATTTGTTAAGTGAATTTATGTTGGTAAAATGCACAGGGACTGTTAAGGACTCAGGGCCATTTAAAGCTACACACATTGCCACCTCTTCATCAGCTCCTGTCCAAGGGAGTGTCTGGCACATGTAGATCAACATTCTGGAGTCAACCCTATTCCTGTCTAGTGTTCCACTTTTAGATGAGAAATCACTAGTCTTTGGAATGAAATAACTGAAATTAATTTTAATGCATATATGGACAAAGGATTCTCAAAACTTTGGATGACAATCATTTGGGAATCTTGTGAAAAATGCATATTCCATGACCTCACTCCAGAACTTCTGTTTCAGTAATCCTACTCTAGGGCTTAGAAATCCACTTTATCTTAAGCTTCCTAAATGACTCAGGGATAGTCATCAGACAAATTTCCAGAAATGCTGATTTAGACCAACAGCCTGCTCACTGTGAGAACCCTCTGTATATCATTTTTCTTGAAGTCTGGTAATTTGATTTCTGTCAGTGACAGTAAGTTCACTATGTTATGCCAACAATGTCCCTAGTCTTACATTTTGTGACACTGACTCTTTGAGTGGACTTCAAAATTCCACAAGATGCACTTCTAGTTAAATATTCTGTTACATTGCAGGTGAAAGGATTTCTCACTGAAATATTTCAGACATCAAGTAGGAAAATAGTATTAGTTTAAAATATAAAATGGGAGTGGGGGTGGGCAGATGTTAGTCAAAGAATACACAATTTCACTTGGGAGGAATAAGTTCATGAGAGCTATTATATCAAATGAAGGCTGCAGTTAATAATAACGTATTATATTGTTAAAAATTGCTGAGAGTGGATTTTAAGTGTTCTCACCACACAACAAAATAAGCTTGCGAAGTAAGCATATCTTAATTAGCTTTATTTAGCCATTCCACACTATATACATATTTCAAAACAACAAATTACACACTATAGACAATTTCTATTGATAAATTAAAAATAAAATTTTAAAAAGGAGAAAATAAAATATAATGAGCATCAGAGTTGCAAAGGAATGAATAAATACACGGGACATGAAAAACTGATTAATATAAGGGATTGAAAGGAAGGTGAACAGTTTGCAAAGCTGTAACTGAAAGATCTCCCTTATTAATTTATTTGCTCATTCAAAAGAGTCAGGATACAATGAAATATTCGACTTGATCTAGGCAAGGTAGAGTGGACTGAAATTAATTTCCCTCTAACATGGATTTGTTGTTCTAATTAACTTTGTAGAGCTACACAAAATATGTAAAATTTTCTAACATTATTTAAATTCTTTAAGGTAAATGCCATTTCCTTTCTTACAGATGACAGACCTTCAGACTTTCACATGACTCTTTATAAATAGATCCCACAGAGCAATACCATAAACATCACTCCCTTCAGATTTCCACTTAGCAAAGAGTCCCAATCTAAACTTCAAATCCAAGGGAGAAGGTAAATGAAGGAGAGTAACAACTGGTTACTTGTTTGAGACACTAGGAACATTAATCAGATCACCTCCAAACATCAGCCAAGGGATTTTAGCTTGGAACAAAGAAGATATTTGGAATATTAATTATTTTCAAATAGTGGAAGTACTGCAATAGAGAATTAGAGAAAATTTTAAATTAGAAGTTAGCATAAAATATATTCAGGTAATAGTTTGTTTTTATTCTAAAATGTGACTTTGGTTAAGCCACATAATATATCTGGGTCTCTGTACATGGGAGATACAGATAATACCTGTATCTCAGTTTCAGGTGATTATCAAAATGCCTATTTTATGATTTGTGAAATGAAATGTGCTATAGGCCTGTAAGGTAATTTTTAAAAATAATTATTTTGCTTGTTGTTTCTGAAGTTTCAGCGTGCAGGAAAGAAAAAATGAAAACTGTAATTGAGGAACAGTTGTTAGGTTCATGAGACATTGAACCTTCTAACCTCTGAATCTGCCCACTAACTGGCAAGAGCATTTCAATAAAAAAACAAATGCCTCATCATATTAAATCATAGTGGATATATAAAAAGAGACTGTACAAATTTGTTTAGATACACATATTGTAGTTGTCATTCTACATTGGTAAAAATTATTATATATAGTAATTCTACATATATATATATAATATATATGTTATATATATTATGTGTGCGTGTGTGTGTGTATATACATATATATACAGCGTATATATATATTAAAATGGGTTTCACGCTGGGTTTTACTCCCATTATGTGATGCATAAAAAAGTAAACAAAAATAAAACAGTTAAATTAATGCACTTGGTTTAAAAAATGTGTTAAACTTAACAGGTTGATTCCAATAATATAGGGATTTCCGATATCAAGAACCAGTTAATGTGGTTAATATATTGTACTAGAAGGAAAAAGAAGACATGTGCTGGGAAAAAGAGGCAAATATGGATTATTATTTTTTTTTTTTTTTGAGATGGAGTCTCACTCTGTTGCCCAGGCTGGAGTGCAGTGGTGTAATCTCGGCTCACTGCAACCTCGGCCTCCTGGGTTCAAGCAATTCTCCTGCTTCAGCCTCCCAAGTAGCTGGGACTACAGGTGCTAGCCACCACACGTGACTAATTTTTTTGTATTTTTAGTAGAGATGGGGTTTGACAGTATTAGCCAGGATATGAGGATTTTCTTAAAGAAACAGAAATCTGAGCTAATATTAATAAGGGTAATGAAGTGAACAGTGATAACATCATCTGGAACATTCCAGAACTTATCTGCAGGGCTCAGATATGGCGGCAACACATCAATAGTATATATATGCAAGGCCAAACCCTTCCTCTTCATTCCCAGAAATCTGATAGTGGGGCACTCTATGTGCAGGTAATGTGTGGAATAAATGGGCTGTGCTGGATGCTATGGTTGCAGAGTATGGTTGGAGAAGAATTGCTAAGCCAGCAAAGCAAGGGGTTGACAGAGTTTACAAGATATATGAAGTTTTTGTGAGGACTGAGAATTTTGGATTCTAGACATCCTGTGTCCCACACTGTAACTCCTCCACCCCCATCAGTCATGTCAGGCAGAGGCAACTATAGCAGGCATAGTATGCCTATATTAAGGGAATGAGGCAGTTCTAACTAATGAAAATACACTTTCCAAGTTGACCCTTCTTAATCCTCAGCTGGATAAAAACAGTGTACTGTGATGTCCAAGGGCATAGCTTTATCCTCTGGTGCAACTATTCATCAGATGCTCATTGCATTGGAAAAATTAATTGACTACTCTGGACTTCACTTTCCTCATTGGTCAAATAGAAATGTGGTTAAAATGAGATTGTATAATGTTTAGATCATTGCTCAGCACATGATAAGCACTCAGAAATTTTATCTAAATAAAAACAACACTAATACCAGTACTACTAAAACTAAGCACTAATCACCTGAGTTTTATTTAAATAAAAACATAATTTTCTTCCATCTTTCTCTAAAATTGTTCCACAACAAAATATTAGCATTCATAGATGGTTACAGAGTTTATAGGAACTTTTGTGTACAGCTCACTTATCAGAGAAATTCAGTTGGATCTTGTTCTTAATTTCCTCACTTTAGAAATGAAGGGACTGATGTCAAGAAAAGGAAATGATTTGCTTAAGAATATATACACAACAGGTAACCATGCCAAGAATTCTTATTTGATGTGTGATTTCCCCCAATCAGTAACTATAGATACATAAAGATACATAGATGTAGCTGCAGATGCAGATACAGATACTCTATCTATGTATACCATATCTATGTATGTATCTCCTTTACTTGTATGTTCCACTTTGGATATCTTCTCACATTCAGATATCTAGTGTCCCCATGTTTTTTCCCTGGATTCCTCTTTAAACACAATCATATGACAAAGTGAATTCTTCAATGAACTTTAAGATTTAATATAGTACACTTTCAGGAAGGGTGTGGGCAGAAAAATTGAGTGACTTTAAGTTTTCTTAGCAAATAAGTGACTTCCCTCCTAAGATGCAGCTGCTTTTTTTCATTTTTTTTTCTGTAACTGTTTTATGTTTCATTAAATTGCTCTATCCTGATTTTTTTTTTATTGCATTTTAGGTTTTGGGGTACATGTGAAGAGCATTTAAGATTGTTGCATAGGTGACCTTCTTCACAGATCTGTCCTGATTTTAATTGTATCATATCCCATCTCTGAGAGGGTAGTCAAAATTTGGAAATAAAATATTGTTTTACTAATTCCCATTTGTTTTGAGATTTCTCATTTGCTTATGCATGACCACATTTAACTTTATATCCTTAAAAATGTTTCTTTTCAGGATTTTTAACTTCTTGCTTCATCATCCCAAACTCTGGACATCTGGGGAGGTTTTATCGACTATACCCAGATTATATTAATAGTTTCTACATTAAGGGGAAAAACAACTTAATAAGGCAATTGCTAATGATAAGACCTGGTAATTTATAAAAGCGTAAATGGGAGAAATCTGACATAATAAGAATGCACTAGAAATGAAGGATATATAAATTCAAGCAACAGTTGGGTTCAATTTTACATCTATGAGATGAGGGGTTTTAAAAAAATTCAAAAAATTAAAATGATCACATATTGGTGGGGAAAGATGTTCACTAATACACGAAGATAGGAATACAAATTTCAGAAGTACTTATAAAAAGCAACGTTTCATCATTTCAAAATCCAAAATATGTTCACTTTAAGTTTATAAATTCATTTTCATAACAGATACATTTGACAACCAATTAGATGTTTCTCTCCTACCTTCCACTTCCATTCTCTGTAGTCTCACTGGGAAAGGAGACAAGCTAAGAAAAGAAGATTGAAAATTGTTTCTAATTTTATTTGAAGGGGGAAAAATCCCTACGAAAACAATTGTTACGATGCGCAAATTGTAATCCACACTGGAAACTAAAGGCTATGGCTCAAGCTCTGCCAGAGCTGTATGTTTATTTCCATGTGTCTTAGGTGTGCAAAACAACTGCCAATAGATGGTGTCAGCTGGGCTGGTGGCTCACGCCTATAATCCCAGCAATTTGAAAGGCCGAGGCGGGTAGATCACTTCAGGTCAGGAGTTCAAGACCAGCCTGGCCAATGTGATGAAACCCCGTCTCTACTAAAAATACAAAAATTAGCCAGGTGTGGTGGCGGATGCCTGTAATCCCAGCTGCTCAGGAGGCTGAGGCAGGAGAGTTGCTTGAACCTGGGAAGCCGAGGTTGCAGTGAGCCGAGATTGTGCCACTGCACTCTGGGTGAGACACCATCTTAAAAAAAAAATAGATTGTGGCAGTTGTTCCTCTGAGAATTTTATAGGGCCCACTGCCTTTCTCTGATCTGTCACTGGCATACATAATGCTACCTATTAAAACTAATTAGTTGTACTCCTTTGGTATAATTAATAAGCAATAACCACACTGTTGTTTGTTGATGCTAACATTTTAATGTCCTCTTGTTATCTGCCTCACTTGGATACTGAGGAGTGTAATGGTTCCACAGAGTCATAAACTAGCCAGTACCCTTTTTAGCTTTATTGTTATTGCCAACTCTAGCCTATTTTTGACTGTGGTGTTGAACCATTTCAGATAATTGAGATAGTTACAGGCTCTGGGTAAGAAATAGTTATGACATGAATGTGAATACAAGGTGATTACATTAATTGTCTGTGTCTTCACAATTAGAATGAGAAATTTAAGATAAGAAATTTAGCTCAAATGATTCTGGCTTTTTAAGCTAATTAAGTACTCTGAAGTCTCCTAAAGCCTTGTTTTGATATTCATTAGTGGACAGAGAAGTTTAGGGTACCCCCAGATGTGCTAGTTCCCTGTAGTCTAGAACAAAATAGAAGTCTAATGCACCCATTCAACTCACTAAGTATATGACACTATGTGCTGAGCCCTTTCCGAAGAATTGAAAATATAGTCTCCACTTCCATGTAGCTTTCAGAAAACAGCATAGACTCCCAAAATTAGAGATATAATTAAAAGGTATCTAATTCAAGTCTCACTGAATCCTTGAGTAGCAAACCCGAAGACCTCATCCAATAGCTTTCCAGCCTGTAATTCGATATCTCAAGCTTTGTTTAACCTTACAATTTTCTTTGGGGCATTACAAGAAGACAAAATGTTTTCCTGTCTGAACATTTCACAGGGAACTGTTAAGTTATTATGCAAATCAAACCTGACTTTTCACATGCCTGTGCATTCTGTTCTTTATGAATCCTTCCATGACTCTACTGTTTGGGTCTTCATGTTTGTGAGTCTGCATGGCTTCTTAAGTCTGATGTCTAAAATGGAATTCAGTTGTCTTGGCATAATTTTGGCAACAGAGAGAGGGACTGTTGGACTATGACCACATGTTTTATTCAAGATAGTGTCTGTTTAATATAAGCCAAGTTTACCTCGGAATCAAGGAGAAAGAAAACAACATATCAACAGTGACACAGAAATCAGCCTGTCAAGGTAATCACTTCAACTCTACCAAGAGGAGATTCACCTCATATGTCAGTGCACTGACAACAGGGAGTGGGCACTCTGTTGGAATATCAGAGATCGCTTCCCTAAAGAAGTCAGCTTAGCTGGGCCTGAACAGTGGAGATACACTTCAAAGAATAAGGATTTTAATGAATAGAGAATTTTATGAAATGTTGGATACCAAAGATAGAGGTGGAAATGCTACTTTGAATTATACATAGAGACAAGTAATCAAAATCAGAATGCACTGACCCACCCGAGATGTACAAGGCCCTCTTGTCCTCCAGAAGTTGTAGCCTATCAGTAATGAGGAAATGTAGATAACTGGTTCACACAAATTGGAGCAGGTCATTGTTAACCATGGCTCTCAGGGCAGCACTGAGCTAACAGTGATGAATTCTCCCTGGTGAAAATTGGAAACGGCTTCCCAGAGTGAAAACTATTGCCAATTTTAAAAAATAGCTAAAATATATTTTATATTTATATTTTGCCAGCATTGTGCTAAGAGTAATATGTCTCACTTTTTTATTTCTTGCACAGATTCTAATACAGAGATATTATTCTTTCCTTCCGTCCTTCCTCCCTCCTCCTCCCTCCCTCCCTTCCCTCCCTCCTTTCCTCTTTCCCTCTTTCCATCCCTCTCCCCCCTCTCTCCTTCCATCCTTTCTTCCATACTTCCTATACATAATATGAATGTATTCAATTTAACACATTGTGTCATAGATAAGGAAAATTGAGGTTTTAGAGATATACACCTGGTATATAACTTACCAGGGTCCCAACGCAAGCCAGTGGCATAACAAGGTAAGAACCCAGACAGTTTGACTCAAGAGCCTTCATCACCACTACATAGCACTAATCCTGTTATGCATGGCCAATCCATAATCAGTGGTTTATGGGATTGTCATTAACTTTCCATTTACCTGAAATTAGTTTTGACACTGAATTACGGCTTTAAGCTAACTGAGGAATTTCTGCCAACAGAAAACGAAATTCCTCCAAATGTTGATCAAGTGCTGTTGCATTGACTCTCTTGATTCATGTGTGCTCTATAACTTTGCTACTCAGTGTTGTGAGAATCACAGCCATCCCATCTCCTGTGAGCTTGTTAGAAATGGAGAATCTTGGGCCCAACTCCACATACACTGCATTAGAATTTTCACTCTAACAAGACTACCAGGTATGTTGTGTGCACATTGAATTTGAGAAGCGCTGTTATAACATGACATGCATTATCTGGGAAGACCTCCACACCACTGATGCTGCTGATGTCTAGGGGCAGTAAGCACAACAGTAGCTTTAGCCTAACAGGCCCACATGCTCAGGAATGGCCCAGACTACCAAGTGGCATAGAGCTACAAATATCAAGGCTTGATCTGATTTATTTTATTTAAAAGTACTGAATTAATGACAATGTCACTAAGACCGATAGTGTGAACAGAAGCAATCACAGTTAATTTTATTGGCTGATTATGATGTCCCATCCCAGAAGAGTGTGCTAGGAATATAGAGATTAATCATACATCCTCTCAGTCATCAAGGGATTTGTGGTGATGTGGCATCACGTAAGATTGTAATTCTTGATTTGCTTATTCTTTCTATTCTTTCTGAAGATGCAGAATTAATGTGATGAGAGCAGGAAGAAGGTAGTACCCAATCCTATTCCTAGTCATCAGGGATAGTTACATAGGGGGTGCTTTTTGAACTTGATGTTGAAGAATGAGAGTAGGCATTAGTGATGATCACGCCTACATATCGATGAATTTACGGGTCTCCCTGACATAGTGAGTGGGTGCATCTTCCTCCTTCCTCTTTCCATTCCTCTTTCTCTCCTTTCCTTTCCTTCTTCCCTCACTTCTTCCCTTCTTCCTTCCCTCCCTCCCTCCCTCTCTTCCTTCCTTCCATCCTTCCTTTTTCCTTCCTTCCTTCCTTCTTTTCTTCAGTAGATTTTATTAAGACCCATTCGGTACATTTAGTCATGACTTGGGCAAGTTTCTATTGTAGATAATTGTATCAAGAAGATTTAAAACATGGTCTTTCTTTCCATTAAGTTTCCACCTTAGTAAGGGTAACAGTTAATAAAATATGAAGAAAGTAATGAATAAGTTGTCATAAATGATAGAAAGAAAACAAATAGTGGGGCATAATAGAGAACAGCAGGCTGGGCATGGTGGCTCAGGCCTGTAATCCCAGCCACTTGGGAGGCTGAGTCAGGAAGATCATTTGAGCCCAGGAGTTTGAGAATACAGGGAGCTATGCTTGCACCACTGTGCTTCAGTCTGGATGACAGAAGGAGATACTGTTTCTAAAAATAAAATAAAATATAAAATAAAAAGAACAGCATAAGTTGTTTATTTAGATAGGATTGTTTGAGTGAGTGACTTTTAAAAGGAGAATATAAAATGAAAAGGATCTAGCCACATGAAGAGCAGAGGAAAGAGTACCTGAGATAGAGAGAAGCTTAAATGGCAATGTGCAAGTGAGAAAGACTTCCAAAAACCGAAAGAATTCCAAGGAGGTTATTGCATTCATAGAGACAATATTGGAAAGTTAGGCACGGAGTGCCATATTGTGAATTATTTTCTAGATTTTTTTTTCTTCTTTTTTTTTTCGGAGATGGAGTCTCATTCTGTCACCCAGGCTGGAGTGCAGTGGCACTATCTCATCCACCTCCCGGGTTCAAGCGATTCTTCTGCCTCAGCCTCCAGAGTAGCTGGGACTACAGGCATGTTGCAACCACGCCTAGCTAAGTTTTGCATTTTTAGTAGAGACAGGGTTTCACCATGTTGACCAAGCTGGTCTCGAACTCCTGACCTCAGGTGATCCACGTGCCTCAGCCTCTCAACGTGATGGGATTACGGCATGAGCCACTGCGCCCAGCCTATCTTCTATATTCTAAACCATGAAAATAAATGGTATTTTATTTTATGTGCAGTGAAAATACATTGAAAAAAATTATTTTATATTTTAAAATGAACCCACAAGCTTCAGTGTGGTGAACAAAGAGGAGTAAGTCAGGAAAGAAATCAAGAATAAGATCAGTAAGAGGAGGTTAGGTTAAGGGAATCTACCCTTTCTCCCCCTCTAGAGTCTGCCTGGCTGCTATGACAATTAGTCATCAGCCCCCTGGGACTATATCTCTACTTTGAAATATCTGTCCTCTCTTAGGACTGTGGTGGTCCTCTGAATCAGAAGGCTATATCTGGCTTCCTATCATGATCCTGCATTTGTGTAGGCCAAGAGGCTAGTGTGTGTTTTTCTTAGTTTTAATAAAAAATGTTTCACATAAAAGTGAAGTATAAAAAAATTGAAAACAGAAAAACACTTATAGAATAAGGATATAAGGAAAGAAAATAATTTTTGCACAGATGTACAATGTGTTTGTGTTTTAAACTGTGTTAAAAAAATGATTAAAAGATAAAACAATTGAAAAGTGTATAAAGTAAAAGAGTTGCAGTATATTATTTAATTTATTATTAGAGAAATAATTTTTAAATAAATTTACTGTTGCCTATGTGTGCAGTATCTATGAAATCTACAGTAGTGTATAGTAATATCCTCAGCCTTCACACTCACTCACCACTCATTCACTAACCCAGAACAACTTCCAGTCCTGCAAGCTCCCTTCACGGTAAGTGCCTTGTATAGGTGCATAGGTGGACCATTGTTCATCTATTATTTATCTATGATTTATCTTTTCATTGATACATAATAATGATACATATTTATGGATTGCATGTGGTATTTTGAGACATGCATGCAATGTATAATGATAAATCTAGGTAATTAGGATATTCGTCACCGCAAACATTTACCATTTCTTTTTGGTAGGAATATTCTGAATTTTTTTCTTCTAGCTATGTTTAAATATAAATTAAATTGGTTAGCCTTTATACAGTGTTTTTCTCTGTACCTTTTCTATGTTTAGATACACAAGTACTTACCGTTGTGTTACAATTGCCTACAGTATTCAGTATAGTAATGTGATACATAACTTTGTAGCCCAGGAATAATAGTCTAGACCACATAGTCCAGATGTGTGCTGCTCTCTACTACCTTGGTTTGTGGAAATACTCTCAACGATGCTCACAAAGTGGTAAAATAACCTAAAAAGCACATGGTCCAGAACATATCCTCCTTATTAAGCAACATGTGACCATAATTCCTTTCAGAGGAGATTGTGAGGATGGAGCCCATGCGGTGGAATTAATGCCCATAAAAAGAGTTGGAGACATCAGAGTTTCCTCTCTTTCCTCCATGTGAAGACATAGTAAGAAGGTGCCATCTACAAGCCAAGAAACAGGCCGTTATCAGGAATGTAATCTGCTGTCACCTTGAGGCTTCCCACCTCCAGAGCTGTGAGAAATAAATGTTTGTTGCTTAAGCCACACAGTCTATAGTTTTTTGTCATGGTGGCCTGAACAGATTAAGACAGCCCTTCACCCTGGCTATCCTTGATGAAAAGCAATGACAGTAGGATTTTCTCTCTGGTCTCTTGAAATAAGCTGTACTCTCCAATTCACTTTTTTATTTCTGTATTTTAGACTCATTTCTTCTTCACTGAGCCTCACCATTAAGTAGACTCAAAATGCTGGAATTACTAATAGCAGTGTTTTGAACCACATCCCAACTTTAAGTGAGATGCCGCCCCCTTGCATTTACTTATCTGACTCTACCAGGAAGAAAAGCAATCCTAATAGAGACGAGTCCAACCAGGAACAAGACAAGAAGCTGTAGTCACTGATTTAAAAAAGGTTCAAAGCTCATACTTTGAGAGAGACAATCTCTTTGAATCACTTTTTCTCTATTTCTTTTTCTGATTTCATCCTTCTGAAGGAATATATATATTCTTTTACACTTTCTATTTTTGATTAGTTTTACGTTCTCACCAAAATTGATTTGAAAGTACAGAGTGCCCATGTACCCCTTCCCTCAATATGCAGGAATATGCCCTTTTTAGAAAGAAATGTGGTAATCAGATTACTTCTATTATAGTTATTAGGCAAACTTTTTTTCTAACTATCTATGGGCTAATTTTTTCTATTAGCAATATCCAAAGGGACATTATAAGCCAGTACCCCCTTTTTCAAAGAGCTATTTTAATTATTTTTTCTCTTCTTTTCTCCTTTCTCCTTTTTCCCACTTCCTACTTTGCTCTCTAAAAGTGCAGTTATAACCTTTTACCTCCCCTTCACCAGACACTCCCCCACAGGGCAAGTCCATCTAACTTTGTGCTTAGAAGCTCAAGAGTAGAACTTTCTCCCACCAGGAGACTACCTTGAGAGACGACAGTCAATCTACAACCCAGAGTATGCCTGTTACAAAACTCTCTCTCACCTGAAGACTTTCAGTCACTTTAACAACTTAGTTCTTTCTACAAAGGCACCTCACCAGTGGTCACCAGCTCAACTGCCTGGTAGATAAGGCAGCAAAGTGAGTTACATCAACTCCCCCCCCTGTGTTTCCTCACAAACACATGCCATTCATGCTTTTTAAAAGCACCTGCTTTCAGCTCCAAAAGCAAAGTGATACCCTGAAGGCGAGGAGCCTGTACTACTTTTCCTAAGCTAGTTTTGGAATAAAAAGTTGCTTTCTTTATACAAGGCCTTGCTCTTATTAACTGGACTGCAAGTGGTGAACAACTGAACTTGAGTTTCTGTTACATGGTTAGAGTGGGGTCAATGAGATACGATTCTGCAGTGCAGGTTTACTGGGAGCCTCATACTCTCGTACAGTTTTTATGGGTCCATGTAGAATTTATGTCTGCTTATGTAGAGCTTCGTGGCTTACCAGGTTCAGTTTTCACTGACCTGAAAATAAGATCCAATGCCATTTAGTAGTAAATACAGAGATTATAACTGAAATTGTAGGTATGCCATCTTCCTTAGGAAAATCTGCTGTGGTATTTGTCTCATCAGTGATTTGAGGGTGCTGGTCTATGATCAAGTTCCATCTCATAAAGATCAATACTGTATCTGACAACTGCACAGTACTTAATGAACTCCCCCTGGCCAGGCCTGGGGTTCCCAGTCACCTTGGTTTCTCCGTCCTTACCCTACGTAATTTTAGACCTTTGCTTTTCTAAACTGCTTATATGGCTGACTGGTTCCAGAATCCTCTACCTTTGAGTACCATGTGATGAATAATAGCTACGAACCATTTACTTATGTCAGGAATAATTTTAATTCATATATAATTTATTTAATTTTTTCAATAACTCCATGAGTTAAGTACTCTTAAGATTACAACTTTATCAATGAGGGAATCAAGATATGAGAGATAAAGTTGTGCAAGACAACAGAGCTAGCAAATAACGAAGACCAAGCTTTCTGATTTTAGAGTTGCTGCTTTTAATCAGTAAGCTGAACACCAGTATCCACAAAGGTTGAAACTGTGCAGCACTCTTACTTTTTCAAAGCAAACATATCACACACAGAGTGAGATTGTGCTTCATGTCAAAATCAATGCACTCATTAAATTCTCAAGAATATCTGTTCTAATTTTGCAATTACTCTCCTGAGGGTTGTGAGGCAATAAAATGATAAGGTGTTACAAGCCACCTTAACTATGATCCCTAAGTGATTCAGCAATGCAATCATCATTACTCAAACCTATTATTTTTCAATTCCTTGCTTTTTGAAGAATTTTTACAGGCATCGACTCAGCTGAAGTTCTTGTTATCCTGGGATGCATGTATGTTATTGTGAAAGGAAAATAAAATCTTAGTGCCCAAATTCACTATGCCAAAGGGAAAAGTTAAGCTTGAAAACTGAGTCATGCAAAACTGCCTCCCATTTTGTTCCTACATAGATAGCTGCAAAGATAGAAGGTTATATACTCGCCCAGAGGAACTTCCTCAATATTTTCTCACAAGGAAATCCCTTGTGGGCCCTGTTATCTTTACCCTAAAACAAAGTTCTGTTAAATTTTATCCTGCCAATGTAAATCAACAGCTTATTTTCTAAGGTACAAGATAATAAAGACACATGTCTACATATGTTCATTGCAGCAATATTTACACTAGCAAAGAAGACATGGAATTGACATAAATGCCCATCAATGGTAGACTGGATAAAGAAAAAGTGGTACATATACACCATGGAATACCACACTGCCATAAAAAGAATGAGATTACGTCCTTTGCAGCAACATGGATGGAGATGAATGCCATTATCCTAAGTGAACTAACGCAGGAACAGAAAAAGAAATACCTCATGTTCTCACTTGCATATGGGAGCTAAACATCCAGTACATATGACACAAAGAAGGGACACCAGGGTCTATTTAAGAGTGGAAACACAACAGACACCATGGCCTATTTAAGGGTGGAGGGTGGGAGGAGGGTGAGGATCAAAATGGTACCTACTGAATACTGTACTTATTACCTGAGTGATGAAATAAGCTGGACTTCAAATCTCCACACCACAACAATTTACCTACATAGCAAAAATGCACATGTACCCCTGAAGCTAAAATAAAAGTTAGGAATTAAAAAAAAAAAATACAATAAAGCGCAAACTAAAACAAAAAGCAAAAAAGGTACAGGGCAAAGACAGGACTAGAAGTCATCCCTCCACTCACCTGAAACAAATGCATATTTGACTGCTTCCTCTACTCTATGTACTTCACCTTCTATAAAAAAATACAGATTCACTAAGTGCAAGGCAAATTCATAATTGACTGTTCTTCCCCCTTTCACACGTAAAATGTGAATTTGGTGAATGCTGATCAGAGCCTCAAAATAATGCAACCACTTGCATCTTTGATGAACCCACTCCTTCTTGTTCTTTTTTCTTTTCCTTACTCTCTATTTTTTCCCCTTTAAATAATGAAGTCCTCAAACCCTCTTTGAAGAAAGCACAGATCACAGGTGTTCCTGCAATTATTTTGTTCCATTTTCCCAGGTGTGGTCTCCCACTTGGCAAAATTAACCTCTAAATTGATTGAAACTTGTCTCAGTAATTTTCTTTGGTTTTACAATAGATGTGATTATATCCCTTAGACTTGTGAGGCCACTGCTGCCAAAGGACATTATGGAATATGGAAAGTCACCATAATTGCTTTTTACAAGAATGACAAATAAGTCAATCTTGAGCTGCCACATACCCCTTTCGTCATATCTCCTCCCCATGCTCCTGACAGATATCACTAATTCATCACAGAATTCCTCTGCTGAGCCTAGATTACTGTGTCCTTTAAACCTAATACCAGTTAAGTAAGTAGTAAAACCAGCATTTGCACCTATTGTTCTTTGAATCCAATGTTCTTTCGTGAAGAATGGCAAAAATGAATCCAGACTGCATGTGTTTGTTCACCCAGAACCTTGTATTGGTGACTATTTCATGGAATCGAAATTTCAGCTAATATGAAAAGCAACACTCAACCTTAATTTACAATGATTGCCTGGATTTTGAAAAAGAATAGAATATTGAGGAAAATAAACCTGTTTATTTAAGTATCAGACATGTTTCATCTATCATTAAATTATTATATATCATCAATTTGCATGATTTTTAATAACCACATAGGGCACTGTTTATGGGACTTAGGATTTTTAAATACAGGGCACTGTGAAATTTCAAGGCAAAATCCAGCAGATTTTAGTTGGTGGCTGGGAGTCAGTGATAATGTCAATAAAGCTCAATGAGACATAATGTTCTGAAACATGCAGAGAAAAGTCTCACCAAGGGAGACATGACCTCTAGATTCACAGAAACATGTTAAAGACACCCTAATTAAAATCTGCTTTGGGTTAATGTAGTCTAGGTTGCATGATGATGACAGTTTTGTCTCCACCTCTAGGGTCGTGAAGACCAAGGGTGAAAATGCATCACATACTGACTGTATACCAGGCACTGTGACATTACTTTAGTACCAAGAACAGTTGAGGTGTGATCCAAATCTCAGGCACAAATGACAAACTGGTTCAAAAAGACACATAGCAGAAAGCTCAGGCATCACAGATTTCTTAGGCTGGAGTCTGCAACCCAGTGTAAGATGACCTATAACTGCTAAAATGAAGAAGAGAGGTGAATTAGGTAATAGTCATCTCTAAACAGAGTAAATTTATTAAAGAAGTGTTTATTGTCTTTTGGGGAAGAAAGGCTTTTCCTTTGCTGTTGTTTTACTTTTGTGTTGGGGTGGATTGTGGAGTAATGCATTTTCTTACACATAGTATAAGAAATAATAACTTTTACCTCCTTTATTGCATCTATTGATGTATGGAAAACAGAAATTTATCTTTCCAATCTCAGTATATCTCTTATCTCATTTTATCCCTTTGAAAATGTCCCCACATTATTTTTTAGTCTACTTACTTTCTATCTCAGAGCTCACATCAATCATAGTTACGACAAAAAACCCTTCTGTACCTACTTATGACAAATACCTCAAAATATATTCTAATAACATCCTGTACACCGCCTTGTTAACATTCATAACTAATATAGCTTTCCATTTAGATTTCTGATTATTAATTATTTTATTAGCAGCTGTCTTTTTTGGTACCATGTCACCTTTATGAAAAGAGGGGTTATCTACTTGTTCATATTCGTTTCCCAAATGCCCAGTAGGGTGCCTGACACATAGTGACTCTTAGTTGTGAAAAGAAAAGTTGATTAAAAACAAATGCACAATTTCATAGCTAAGGAAATAGGCTCAATATAATTGCACAGCATTCTACCAAAGAATTTACAAATGGCAGAAACTGGTTTAGAACTCAAATTTTGCAGGAGTTAAAAAGATCTATCTAACTGTTTCCCCTCCTCTCTCTCTCTCTCTCTCTCTCTCTCTGTCTACCTGTCTATCTATCTATCTATCTCTTTATTTATCTATCTACACACCTGTAAGGTGTGTAAATGTGGAGTCAATATTTCCAAACCCCTTGCAGTGAGCCCAGGACCAAGCAACTGACTTTTTGTCCTATGGGATATGGTTGGAAATGATGCTCTTTATTTTCAGGACAAACCCTAAAATGCCCCTGCAAACTCTGTCATTCTCTCACTCATAGACATGCTGCTGAAAACACATCACCTTAAGATGATGTTTGTGGATGTCAGGAGGTGAGATTCCTTTGTCAACATTATGGCACGGTTCCCCTCAGAGAGTGCTTGATCACAGCAGACCTTGACATCAGCAAGAAAGGCACATGTGCTATGCCAAACTACTCAACGTCTAGGTGTTAGTTATTGCCATTTCTGAATTAATCTATTCTGACAAATTCACATACTTTATAGGCAGGATAGTGATTAAAACTAAATGACGCTTAAATTGAAAAGTCTCTGAGACTCACAGAAGGATCAATTCATTAAAATGTGATTTTAAAAATAACATTTATGATGTTTAATCACTTAACAATAATTCATTATGTTTCAGAGGTATGGGAGTTGGGGAGGTCCAACAAATATAGTTATTGAAAACTAATCAAGAAACCTTGTAACAGGGGAATCTTGAGGGTAATGTATAGAAGGCTTCTGGGCCATTTCAATGTAAATAAAAGGAAACCAGCTGCCTAACCACAGTGCTGAACCATATGGATTATCAAGTCGGTCTTAGGCATGATGTGATTTTCTCCCACTGTTCATTCTTATACAATGAACATTTTGCCTTTGTCTCCTAATCCCCATCCTCTCCTTGTACCCTTCTGAAAAAAGTATTTCAAATTATAAAATAATAGACTTCCAAATAGAAAAACAATCTAATTTATTTATTTGTGTAAATGTATGGTATACAAGTGTAATTTTATTACACGCATAGGTTGTATTGTGGTGAAATCAGGGATCTTAGAATATCTATCATGCAAATAGTATGCATTGTACCCATTAAGTAATGAATCCTCTTAGAGATACAGGGACCAAAACCTTGCAAGGAACAGGGGGAGGGTGCCGAACATCTAATGTATTCTGACTTTGTGTCAGGTACTTTACCAAACCTTGGGAAATAATTTTTCTAAAGTCATGCAACTAGTGAATAACATATGTGGGACTCAAAAATAGTCTTTTCAGCCCTTCCCTTCACATTAACATGGAGCACAAGAAACAAAAAGATTTCTGAGAACGGAACTGCTGTTTTAAGCATTGGGGGGGAATAATGGTAGTCATTATATCTGAAACCACAGCTCTTCTTCATCAAAATATGTTTTAATCCTGTACAGAAGTAGAGGGGATCATTAACCTATGCATCAACTACTAATTTAGAATAATTTAACAAACATGGTGAGTCAAGTGGCCACAGTTCATCTAATAAGTGATAGAGTTGGGGCCAAACACAGGCTCATCAAGCTTAAAATTCTGAACTATTTCTGTCATGCAGAATAGCTGAGAAACTGGTTGTGATAGCATACATGTGAAAATTAAGTCGGGGGTGAAACTGAGGTGTGGTGTAACAACTCCTGAAGAATTGTGACCCATCCCAGGCTGTTTGTGTCACCAAGGGTATGGTGTGGAGAATTTAGCAAACTCAGTGGTCATTTCTTCAAGTGAGCACTGGAGATACCATCTTCCTCCCAATATTGTAAAAGGCCCTTTAATTGTCAAGGCTGCCTCATGAATTCCTCTAACTTGTAGTTTAGTTGTCTCTGACCCATGGCCTTTTGAGTCAATAGTCCTGGGCAAGGAATCAACATTAATATTACTTTGCTGGCATACATTAATTGCTGCATTTAAAATTGCTGAATGGAAAGGGTTTGAGAAAATCATGGACCTCTTGTCAAACTTCTCTCCTGCTAAATCCATTGTTTTGGTTGCACTACTTACAATAGTTTGAGTTACAGAAGTTGACTTTTATAAAACAAAATGGTTCCAAGTTATGACATTCTTAGTAACCTAAGGTTGCAGGTCACTGGCAAAAAAGGCCCATCTTAGAAGGCTATATATTTTTTTCTCCGTATGTCTAGATCTCTCACTACATACTAATCTGGTATCTCTGTTGTACTGCATTGCTGACAACTGTAAGAAACTTAAATATCCATTATTGTATTTCTTTCCTTTCTTATAATATTACAGCCTCGGATGTGATGTGGCTTTAGTCTCAATGCGCAGTGGAAGATATTTTAATTAAATGCTTCCTCCTCTATAGCCAGGGTCAACTACTTTTAGCCAACTGCATTAGTTTTCCATTGCTTCATAACAGATTATCACAATCTAGCAGCTTAAAATAGCTTAAAGTACACTGCTATCTCACTGTTTCTATGGATTCGGTGAACAGGATGGTGTGGCTGGGTTTTCCCCGCTTAGGGTCTCACAAGGGTGAAGCTGAGATGCTGTCAGAGCATGACGTTCTTATTTGCATCTCAGGGTCCTTTTCCAAGCTCACCAATTGTTGGAAACATTAATTTATTTGCAGCTATTGTCTGAGGTTCCATTTTCCTTCTAGCTGTTGGCCAGGGACTGTCTCTCAAATCAGTAAGGCCGCCTAGTATTCCCTGACATGTGGCTCCCATAGTCATTTGAAACATGGTTTTTTTTCCTTCTAGACGCATTTCTCTGACTTTCTCTTCTTTAGCCCTCCAGAGAAAACTCTCTGCTTTTAAAAGGATCACGTAACTAAGTTAGAACCATTCAGAAGTCTTTCTATTTTTAGGTCATTTGATCAGGGAACTTCATCATACCTGCAAAACCTCTTCACAGCAGTACCTCGGTTAGTGAAGGACTGAATAACTGAGAAAGGGTGTGAGTACGCCAAGAGGCAGGAATTCTGGGGGTCATGCTGGAATCCTAACACACCTGCAAATACTGGATTCTATCTCCTGCTATAACAATATCTTCTAATTAGCCAAATCCTTATCCTTGGGTCTGTAACTAGCAGCGCCCCACTCACTTTGAGTGTGAAATTCAGTTTCAGCTACAAATACGTTTTCCTGCAAATAACAAAATATCAATTTAGAATGTTTAAGTAGTCAAGGTATTAGCCATCTTAAATCAAAGGCTTTCTGAGGGTAGGTGGCCACAGTGCTGGTTCAGCAGCTCAGTAACATGATCAGAGAATAGATGTCCTCCCTCTTTTTTTTTTTTTTTTTTTTTTTGAGAGGAAGTTTCGCTCTTGTTGTCCAGGCTGGAGTGCAACGGTGTGATCTCGGCTCACTACAACCTCTGCCTCCTGGGTTCAAGTGATTCTCCTGCCTCAGCCTCCTGAGTATCAGGGATTACAGACATGCACTACCATGCCCAGCTAATTTTGTATTCTTAGTAGAAACGTTGGTCCATGTTGGTCAGGGTGGTCTTGAAATCCCAGCCTCAGGTGATCCACCTGCCTCGGCCTCCCAAAGTGCTGGGATTACAGGTGTGAGCCACAGCTCCAGCTGTTCTCCACTTTATCTTTTACTACATCTAGACATTAGATTTATTGTCTGTGTGCCTCTTGCTTTATGAGAAAAAAAAGGCCTCTGTTATTCTAGGCTTATAACCTTTGTGCAGACAACGAAACAGGAAAGAAGAATCAGCCAAAAAGATTTTCTTCTTGTAAGACTCTATGCTTTTATAAAGAAAACAAACTCTCTCTGAAGGGCTCCTCTAACCCCTGCATACTGCCCTTCATATTTGGGTCTCACGACTACCTTGGTACAATAAAGGCTTGGACTGCTAATGACCGGCCATATGGCAGTGGGCCAGAAAGTCAATGTTTTGTTAGCAAGGGAAGAGGGAAAAGACTGAGGTATGTCAACCTCCAGTGCTCTCAGAAATTTTCTCCAACTGAGCACTTTAATTGGCTGAAATCTGTTGTGTGCCAGTTTTCTGGGCTGTTAGAGTAGTGGTAGCTCCTGACTCATGTTATCATTGGGATAATAGAGGGGCTAATATATTTTAAATATTTGAAACAGTTTCTGGCACTAACGTTACTATTAATAATGTTATTGTCTCCATTCCCTTAGAAGTAGAAGGTTTAAGAATGCGGAAGAGGAAATAAGTAATAGATTTGTAATACTCAAAGAATATGAGAGGGATTTAGATTGTAATCCCCCAAAGACACAGAACTTATATGCCTTCATCAGTTCATGCTCTTATTCAACAATAGATGCATATTATGCCTGGAAATTTGAATGGTAAGGTTAAGATCTGATTTCATGTCAAGGAATGAGTCAAGTTAAATGTAGAATAAATAAAATTAATGGGTCAGCACCAAACCCCAAACTCTACCAAAGTCAAACCATCATATCAAGTTATCCAGAGCAGAAGACATAATGCAAGAAGAGAAAAAAAGAAATGGGTGGCATCAAATGCCATAGACAGCTTCAGTTGTATTTTGGATAAGAGTCACTAGAGGTTATAATCAAAAAAGCAGGGATTGGGAGCTTGAGTTTCCAGCATGTTTTGATGGAGTTAATTTTAATGAGTAGATATCACAATTTCTCTTTTCTAAGACTCCAGAAGAAACTTACAGACATTTTAGGAGTGGTTGAGCTTTTAAAAGAAGACCTCGTCACTGTGGATTAATGAAGCATATTTCTGGTCCATAAAATGAACTAAAAAATGCTACCCTTGTTTTAATTACAGAGCCACTGGAAAGGAAGAAAACTTGCTTAAATTTGGAACCAGGCGAGCTAACAATCTAAGGTCTACCAGGACAACGTGTGAAGGCTGAATCCTTGCTCTGTCACCCATGGCTTACATGCCCCTGCTCAAGTTACTTAATTTCTATGAGCCTCAACGATCTCATCTGTAAAGGAGGGTTAGTGTCAGTATCCATCTCATAGGACTGATGAGAGGATTTTACTATTTAATTCAAAAAGCATTTAATAAGAGTCTGTCACTTCATGGGTACTTACTAAATGTTAGCAAATATTAACCAACCCTCTAGCATGTGTCTTAAGTCCCATGTTTATAAACTGCAGGTGTATGTAACTACCTCATCCAGCTGTGATGTTTAATGTCATGAGGAATAAGTACATAAACACGTGCAAAGCCTTGAACAGAGACTAACAAAAGTACTGAATTAAAACCGAGTAGCTATTATCTGTATCTTCTTGCAGATCAAGTAGTGGAGCATAACATTGAGATACAGCTTTCATTTTCCCTTATAATTATTGTATTATGAATACTTAAGCAATGAAATTTATTTTCCCCTGAGGTAGTGTGGATGGATTTAAGCTCAATTCAAGGCCAGCATAACTTTTCAAGTACCTAAAATTCAATAGTAGTGAAATCACCTTTTAAATGTGAAAGATGGCTAGTGCTAAAATATCAACAAGGAGCTCTCTGTATCCTTTGGTTACTTCCCAGAAGATATTGGAGTGAGTAGGCTGGAGATGGTGTTTCTGTTTTTAGATAGCTTCATACTTGATCTTCTCTTCCACTTCAGAGAGTTACTAATTAAGTAAAATGCTAATAAAGTACTTAACATTTCTGGCCATAAAAATGAAAGAGGGAACTATGTTTTAAACTTCTTTGAATGTCTCAGGGAGCTCCACTAACATTTGTTAAAGCCTCTTACCTTTTCATCATAAGCATTCAATGTTCTTTAGGAAATGAATATAATTATTTCTCATTGAATTTTTGACATTGAAACACCTAAAGAAGTGCTTGCAGGCAACCACCTACGTCCTCTCAGACTTCAGAACTTTCTCCCTCAATTCACCCAGGGCTTTCTTTGCATGTATTCATCTCTCTGCAGTTCAGACTAGTGAACATTAATTAGACAGTCACTGCTTAATAGTGTGTGGTAGAAAGAGGATGTGGTTTGAAGCCAGTCAGAGCTACCATCAAACTCTCCTGTGCTCTAACGCTATGGCCTTAAGGATTACTTGGAAGGGTGTGATGGAAGGTGGAGTCAACTTACTTAAAGTGCATAGCAGAGGCTCTGCCATCTACTCCTCCCTAGTCATATAACTAATTTTATGAATGCTTTTTATGTGTATCTATCAATATTCTTATTTACCAATTTCACAGGATGATTTATCTGAACTGTTCTTTTCCTGGCATTATGATTTTGCTTATTGATTTTTCCTTCTTCTTTCAATATTCTTGTCTCCACATCCTACCTCCAACCACCATGACTTCATATGATGAGTGCAGTTATACAGAGCAGGAGTGTAGACGAAAGTATTGAATTGTAAGACAAAAAAAAAAAAAAAAAAAAAAAACTGCCAAAAGATTGAGAAAAGGGCTACAAGTCCTACGAGCAATCTGTAGTAGACAGTCTTGTGCTTCTAATATTTCCAAGACGAATGGAAAACTACCTTCCTCACCCCCTTTCATTAATAGGGTTCCACGTAAATAGTTCCCAGCAATTGCTGATATTAGGAAGTAATGGATGCCATTTCCAAGCTGCAACATTTAAAAGCTGGTGCTCAGTTCCTCATGTTTTCTTCTCAGGATACAACAGTTATGGAAGGACGGTTGGGATGGAAAAGCCACAGGTTCGAAGCGTCCACTCTCACAGAGCCAGGGTAAGCAGGAAGCTCGATTGCAAGTTGACAGCACATGCTGCAGACATCGTTAGCACAGTCAATAAGCCCTTGTTGTTGATATGGTTTGGCTGTGTCTTCACCCATATCTCATCTTCAATTGTATTTTCCGTAATTCCCACATGTCATGGGAGGGACCCCGTGCGAGGTAACTGAATCATTCGGGCAGGTCTTGCCCATGTTGTTCTAATGAAACTGATTAAGTCTCAAGAGATCTGATGGTTTTATACAGGAGTGCACCCCCGCACACGCTCTCTTGCCTGCTGCCATGCACGACATGACTTTGCGTCTCCTTTGCCTTCCGCCAGGATTGTGAGGCCTCCCCAGCCTTGTGGAACTCTGAGTCAATTAAACCTCTTTCTTCTATAAATTACCCAGTCTCAGGTACATCTCTATTAGCAGCATGAGAACAGACTAATATAGTTGCATTAGACCATCAGGGTTGGTGCCCCGTGTTATTTTGTAACAGCCTAGCCTCACCTGACTGATACAACCCCTCAGCAAGGACTAAAGGATGTTAGCCTCCAGACATCTGGGACTTCAAAAATAAGCATTGACCTCTCACTGCTGCTTGGAGAAAGTGGTTGTTTCTATTGTCTTCGACAGGAACCAGCAGAATGATGGATGCCTGGTATGTGAGCGGAGGAAAGAGTGGAAACACCTGGTTTGAGATGACTAAAGTACATTGCATACCAAGGAAACACCCAGGGAATTCCCAGAGCTTGCCTGCTTTCCACAAAGTGGGTTGTTGTCAAGCAGGATTATGCTGTAAATTGTTCTCACACAATCAAGCATTTGATGTGTCAGGATCCTTGAGGAATTAAATCTTTTCTCCAGCAGGAGGAACAGTAACTCTGAAGCAAGAAAACGGCTTCAAAAAAAGGGATGTGCCTGTGAGAACACTTTAGGGAGATAATTACGATGTGACTACATATAGATTTGAATACTGTGGTTTATGTTTTTAGAGCATATCTTAGCATTTATTTATTTATTAAAAATATATTTGCCTGAGTTGTACCTGCATCGGCAACACTTAGAGGCCTGAGGATTTTGCCCTGAATTTCCTTTTATGTTCCTAAATTGTTCATAACTCCCTTACACAGAAACTATGATAACCTTTTAAGGCCTTTCCTTTAAAGGTTAAGAGAGGCCTTAGCACATGGCTTCCCTTTTTTTTTCCTAGGCCTTATTCTAGTCTCTTTCTTGCAAGGGCATATCATTTGCTGTTGGTGGTCTCGTCTGTTACTGGGTTTTGCATGCTGTGTTGGGAACGAAATCAAACCTACATTTCAAAGCCAGCACGTGATCACTCCAGCCAAATAACTACATTGCATTCCTGGGGATTAAGACTTCTCGGAAGTTCATGTTTCTCCTCTGGTGATCAAGACTAAATAGGGAACTTAAAAGGCTCCTTTGGCCATCCCTTTATGAGCCTAGATTAAAAACTAGCCTTAGGAGATCCTTCCCTCACCCCTTCCCCAGCACGTTTTTAGCTCTTTAGATGCCATCCTAGTCTAAGTCATCCCCAGGCTAAAATTTTGCTAGTTAAATGTTCCTTCTTTCCCTCCCCTATTCCCTCCCTCCCTCCCTCCCTCCTTCCTTCCTTCCTTCCTTCCTCTCCCACAAATATGTTTCTGATTGTCATTGTGTGTCTATCACTGTCATAGATAAAAATTTAGCAGTGAAAAATTGGATTAATTGTCCCATCATTCATATATTCATAGTTCACATAGTGAGGGGACCAGACATAGTCCATGAAGACACTAAATCTGAGTAAAGTAGGTTGGTTAAGGAAGGTTCATTTAGAGGAAGTAACATTGATCAAGCTGCAACCTGAAAGTTGAGAAGGGAGGGGCCATGCAAAGATCTGAGGAAAATAATATTTATCTTCTTGGAGAGACCATAATATGCCTCCCCCAAGATATGAAAGGTTGATGAGCTGAAGACAATTAAGAAGAAGATACAAGAAAGCTCTCTGCCCTCCTTCTATTTGCCTAAAAGCAGAACTTAGATTTACAAAGGCATAGAGATCCACCCCTCCTCTGTCAGAGAAAACAAAGGTAACTACTGAAGACAACTTTGAAACCTCATAGGCCTGGCAATGGGACCAGAGAAATCTATATTAACAAGCTTCACTAACCAGCTTTTTTCTGCCAGTCATCTGCATTCTTTCAGTTTGTCACTCCTAGAGACTCAAAGTCCTTTTCCTTTATCTTGTCACTTCTCTAAAAATATTGTTCTTTGTTAATTATGTCATATAAACTGAAATTCAAGTTACCTCTTGGAGGACTACTCATTCTCTGGATGTCCTTCATGTATATGTGAAATGTACATGTTAGTGAACTTTTGTTTGATTTTCTCTTGTTAATCTGTCTTTTGTAATAGGGATCCTTCCAACTAAGAATTTATGTGGATTATTCTTCTCCAACACTTCTTTTACAGAAGAAGAGAGAAAATGAGAAAGTAAAAGAACTCTTATTGTCATCTTCTGAAAGAGCTTTTATCTTCTCTTACCAATCCCAAGTTTATGAGAAAAGAAAAAAGGAGGAGCAAGAACTAGGGCATGTCCTTGACGTGGGGAAAGGGCTTCTGGTTCTGAGGCTGTCATGGAGAAGGAAGACGGTGGATGGGATGCCACTGCTCACCAACAACGATTTCTTCTTGGGAGGGAGCTTTGTGGTTTGGCCACATGAACACCCAGTGGCAAGGCAGCCACTTTTAATTGTAGCATTTAGCTGGAAACAAACCAATCCATATGGGAAAGGCCTGGTTCATTTCATATGATTTTAGTGATACTCAGTGTAATTTAAAAAAAAAAAAAATATATATATATATATATATATATATATAAACTTGGTTATTTGGTATTATCTCCATTCTATTTTAGATTTTCATTTTTTTTTCATTTATGGAAAGTATTTCAGAACCACAGCTGCATATTTGCATAACACATGCAAAGAAACCATGGAAAACAACGACACCAAAAAGCCTTAAAAGAATTTTTATGGGGATGAATTTTCCTTATAAAAAGTGTTTAATAGGAGTTGTTAAAACAAGTTAGACCAGAATGGGAAAAAATGGATCCATGTTTCCTTGAATACAGGAAAATAATGCACTATTCCCTCAAGATGAAAGTCACAATACTTTAGAAAGGATTTAAGATACAGGGAACTTAGGTAAAAATGAGATGGCATGAAAAGGAAGAAAATCCCTTTTTCAGTATCCAGTGTTGAAACATGCCATACAGCTAAAAAAGAAAGTTTAATATTAGATCTATTACTAATAAAAATAATAATAATAATCACCATCATAGATTGTGATTAATGGGCTAAGGGGTATATTTACATTTCAATATAATTCAACATATATTTGATTGGTACATGCTAAGTACTAGACTACCTTATATGCAGAGACTATTGCAGTGAACAAGAACATTTGCTTTCAACCTTATACAGTGTGTGGTCTTAATGAACATTCACACAAGTAAAGACAGTGGGCTAAGTTTCAAAATGAAACAGTTAAAAAGGAAGATCGAAATGAGGTGAATGTTACATAAGGGGACTTAACATCAAATCTGAATAATCAGATTAAGGCTTCCCTGACCAAAGAATCAAAGAACATTAAATTTTGACCTGGAGGATGAATGGAAGTGTGTGGTGTGGAAAGTTTTGGCAGTGAGGGGAAGTAGAAGAACTCACGCCTAGTAATTTAAAAGTATGGGACTCAGGGGCTAGATCCTGCAAGGACAAACGCACCTAATGGAACATTTTTCAAACTTTATTCTAAAGACAGAGAAATCATAAGCAAGATTATGATGTGGCATGGTGAGATTTATATTTTAAAAAGATCCTTCTGACTCCAGAGTAATTTGCCCATGATGAGGGAGGCAGATATTGTGTGGGAAAGAAGAATGAAGTACAATTTATACATCTCAAGACAGTTAACTCAGGAGTAGCCAAAGCAGAAAGAATGGCAATTATGTAACGTGGTTCAGGCTTGAAAGGAGCATGGCCGTCTTGTAAGTGAATCTAAAAGGTAGTGCATGATTTCATGGACTTTACTCAGGTGGATGTCATAACTTGTAAGGTTTTCTGATGTATTTTTTTGTTTGTTTTTATAGTCATTAATCAAGATTTTAATTTCAGCATCATGTGAATAACAATTGCACATCTGTAGGAATCCTTTTTCATGTAAGGAACCTTTTCTGCCTGCCACAGTAGTTGTGGAGTCTAAGTATATTAAGATGTGGAGTGAAATTAACAGATATATATTTTTTCTGATGATTACGAGCCCATATACTGCAAGTTTAATAGTCATTTAGAGAAACTGGCAGTTACTAACACCTAGTTGAGTGTAGTCTAACAGATTCTGTGAAATAGCTATTTTTCAAATCCTCTACTTGTTCCTTAATTGAAGTTGCCTGTCAATACCATAGGGATATATTTGATCAAGATATGCCTTTTATAAACCAGCAATCTACAGAACAGTGGAGAGGAGTGTCTGCCTGTGTTTCTGCAGAAGGAGAAAGATCTCAATTTCCTTGACCACCTACATCGTGCCAGAAAAGGATTTCCTTATAGAAATTGTTAAAGATACATATTATTATCTTTATTTTACAGTGAAGGAAATCAGGATTCAGAATGTTTAAGTAACTTATTCATAGTCTTACATATAATAAACTGGAAAGCATAATTACAAAACCAAGGCATTGGACTCTAAGTTTTCATTATGTTTATTAAAAATATAAACCTATTTTTATGTAATATGTTATTACTTATATTTGGAATGAATTATGCTATATGTAAGCAAAATAGCTAGTACTTATATATTATTTACTATGCCCCAAACACACACATACACACACACACACACAATCTATAGTTTTAAATTATGTTTTAGAATTTATATAATAAATTGCCTGAAAGTGTTGCACATTTTCACAACCATTTGATTAGGAGGAGGCTGAGTTGGAGTGAGTTAATTGGTTTGTACAAAGCTAACCCCTAGAAACAGAAGAGTTGGGAGTAGTGGAAGCCAACTGGAGTCTCTGCTCTTAGCTCCTATGCTACTCGGCCCTCTGGCAGGACTGTTCTGTCCAGAGAATGCAAGAGTCAGCTCAGTCCACCATACATGAGAGATGCCAAGTGGAAACAAGTCAGGCCTAGGGGCTCACCCTCCTCCTATCACCGAAACCACAGGTCACAGAGATTTAGCGACATCCAGGGTAGCTCTCTCCCAGAATAAGTCAGAATCCAGCAAACTACTCTGACCTAGTCCATTCCTTTCATGGAATTTCAGAAAACTAGAAATACAATAAAAGCCTGTTTTTGTTTTTGTTTTTGTTTTCTAAGTTTGTTTTAGAGTAATCTCTAACTGATCTGAGATTATATCCTGGCTTTGCCATTTACAGCCATGGGACTTTGGACAAATCACTTCTTTCTGTTTCTCATATCCCACATGACTACAATGGGAATTATTTTATTCTCTAAGGAATTTAGCAAATTAGATAAGTTAATATTCATTAAGCATTTACAAGGTACCTGATATTAAACAAATGCTATATATGTGTTTTATTTTATCTCATCTGAGACTGAACTGTAAACTTATCTTCTATGTACTTAACCTCTTATCAAATGCCATTTCTCACTTTCCTTAAATCACAGATGAGGAGCTTGTCCTGGGAAAGGTCCCATGGCTTGAGCAGATCAAAGCGGTTTTAAGGGGTCATGCTATGAGATCAGTGCAGGTTTTTAGGGAAATATCTGATATCCTTTTACATGTTAATAATGGTATCTCAGGCCTCTTTAATATACTGTCACAAGAGCATATAGAAAAACTGCATTTTATCACAAGCAGCATGGCTGGTGAATATTCCACTAAATAGCCTCTGCATGGTCAGTAGCCAAGTTTCTCTATCCAGTTTATTAATTCTCACTTGGAAATCACTGGCCACACCACATTAGTACATGTTTCAGTTTCCCTTATAACCACAACCAGTGGCTTCTGAAGCTTTTCTATGACACTCACAGCAGGTGGCCCTCAGTGGTGTTTTTTTCCAAGACTGAAAGAAAGGCTCACTATCTATAAAGAATGTTCTAACCAGGGAATGTAAGATAGTCAACTCAATCCACCATACATGGGAGATGCCAAGGGGAGTCTTAGATGGCAACAATGCAGCACGTCTCTGCCAAATGTTGGTGCATGACAGCGGGCAGGTCACTCCACCTCTGTAATTTTGTTTTCTCAGCTATGAAAGAGGGTCTTATGGGGGATCCAATCACCTGTGTCACTTATTAAATGGATGTATTTTTGTCTATATTCACTTTCAATTTTGTTTCAGGAACTGCCTATGGCAGTGGAGAGATAATTAAAACAAAAACATAATTCCAGCTCTTAAGAAGTGCACAAATTAGTTAGAGGTTCTCATTAATCTTACCCTGGTTTCTCCTCAGAGATTCATTGCAAATATCATCATCTTCTGCATTTTGCCTTCATGTTTATTTAAAGAAAAGTAAGAATTTATTTCTCACCCCAAATACTTAAAAGCACATCCTGATACTTTGCACATTGTAATTTCTTTCTTTTTTTTTTTTTTTATGGAGTCTCACTCTGTCACCCAGGCTGGAGTCCAGTGGTGTGATCTTGGCTTACTGCAACCTCTGCCTGCCAGGTTCAAGTGATTCTCCTGCCTCAGCCTCCTGAGTAACTGGGATTACAGGTAGATGCCAACACATCTGGCTAATTTTTATAAATTTTAGTAGAGACGGGGGTTTCATCATATTGGTGAGGCTGGTCTCCAACTCCTGATCTCAGGTGATCCACCCACCTTGGCCTCCCAAAGTGCTGGGATTACAGGCATGAGCCACCACGCCTGGCTCATGCCTATAATCCCAGTACTTTGGGAGGCCAAGGTGGGTGGATCACCTGAGATATACATATATATATACATACATACATATATATACACACACACACACACACACACACATATATATACACACACACACATATATATATAAACGTGTATATATATATTTAAATTCGCATTGATTCACTTTGTTTTTTAACACAAGCAAGATAAATAACTGACCATTTCTATGCAGTCATCCCTACTAAACTAAGACAGAGCACCTTTGTTGCTGTTTGTCACTGTTGTTGATGCTTTGCATAACCATTACAGAAGGGATAGAAAGGCAAGATGCTTCTCTACCTATGAGAGATATGGTAGATGGGTGGGACAGACAGACCACACTGCACAGCAGGAAGGTGAAACGGTGCACTCTTGGATTAGGACAGGCAGTCATTAAGGATGTGCACACTATACAGCAGGAAGGTCAAATGGTGCATTCTCGGGTTAGGACAAAAAGACACTAAGGTCAAGTACACTAACGTACACCAAATAGAGAGGAGGAGAGCGAGCGAGTGAGAAGAAGCTGCATTGCAGCACACGATGTGGCTCCTTCTGTCTGTGAAATAGTTTATGAAAAATGATGAGGACACTGGCTGTGTCTTCAGGTCTGTTGGTGGTGTGATCTGATATAGCACATGGAATAATAAGGGAACAACCTGAGGGAAGAGAAACAGTAAGACTATAAAGATGAAGCATTGTTATTATCCCTATGGACTGCAGAGTATAGCTATTTGAAATGAAAAGCATCAAACATTTTAGCAGAGAGCATTTCAAATTGCTTCAGTCTTGGAAGTCAACATTTCTTCAGTAAGTAGAGAAAAGGCTTGGGGCATTTCATTATTGTAATATAACTTAGAAACTAAGTCCTATTGCTTTAAATTTAGATAAGGCAAGTGGGACCCAGCAAAGTCGAGTGAGTTCCCTCGGGAGGCATGTGGCTGGTCAATTCCACAGTCATGGCAAGAAATGAGGTTTCTATTTTCCCAGTCCAGAGTCCTCCTACTGTGGAAATATTTTCTTAATTTTTAGCATGCATAGTTCACTAGGGTACCAAAAGCAGCAATATTTAGTTTCCCTAAATATAATTTACTTAGGACTTTGCTAGATAAAAATGATTACAGAGAATGAGGAGCCTCAATACAAGGAATTAGGAGACCCAAATGCCTGAAATCCAAAACACATCAAGCTATAACCCCTTGCCTGCCAATGCATTCAGAGGGGGAGCTGGTTATACACAATTTTTATCCCTTTTTTGACATCTGTCTGATCTCTCAGGAAAATGCTCTGCAGGGCTCACCAGCTGGTTTTTCACATGGGATGTGCCACAACTCAGGTGGTATGGTTCAGCAGAAAAAAAAAAAAATACGTGTTTGAAGCAGTAAGCAAGCAACAACCTGTCCATCTTTTAACTGAGAACCTCATCATCAGGGGCTGCTATTTGTAAGATTCTTGTCAACCACTGATTTTCATGCTCAGCATTCTCCCCACCACACATACTGATGTGAAATAGTTAAATAAACTGACTTAACTGATGAGAATATTTCATTTACATCTGTTACTGGTATCATGGCTGGTTTTCTTAATATATTAGAGAGAGAAATTGCCCATAGTACACCTGTCACAGGTGAAAAAGCTGCATAGACATGCATAATTTATGAATCTCCAATCCCAAAGAGAGAATTGCAAAGTCTTGTTATTGCTCAAATGCCAGTTTTACAGTGACTTCTCAAATATAAATGAAGAGTCTGAAAAAGACATCTGTCAGAAGGGGCTTTTATGTTTACTCCATATCCAAGACTGCTTGGCCAAGGTGACTGATGCTTCCTGATTTTATCCATGCCTCTGTCCCCAACCCGCCCAGGATTTCAGTAAAGCAGGTGCATTTTCAGTACAGCAGGTGCATGGACCTCATATGAGGCAGCTTGAATTTATGGTAAAAGTTGATGGGAGTGGAAATTTGTTAATAGAACATGACCAAATTATAGGCATAAAAAAGAGAATCTGTAGCTACATATTTTCCAGATATTGAATAAGTCACATTGTAAATTTGACCTTTTGCTTACAATGTTCTTGCTGTTTGGAATGTTTTTCTCTCACTCCTCTCTGTAAATTTTAAATATGGCCCATTTCAAAATTTCTTTGTCATCTTATTTGCATTGGCCAAAAAAATGTGAAATACAAAAAACATTCTTATTATAACATAGATTATATAGAAATAAATGCAGCCCCTCCTTAAACACTGATAAACTCTTAGCTGTGTATATTTCAAGGATTTTTTCAATGCATTTGTATAATGCAGGCTCAAATAATGTTTCCTGTAAAAATTTTATTGGAAAATTTATTATTTTCGTTGCTTTCTCCTTTTTTTATTTGAGAAAACTTTTTATTTTAAGAAGAGTTTAGATTTACAGAAAAGTTATAAAGATAGCATGAACAGTTTCTATATACCTCACATCCAGTTTCCCCATTTGCTAACACTTTACATGGTACATTTGCCACAACTAATGAACCAATATCAATGCATTGTTATTAACTAAAATTATTTATATTTTGCTCAGATTTCTTTAGTTTTCTCTAATGTCCTTTTTCTGTTCCAGTTTGATGTCAGACTACCTGGCTTCAAATGCTAGGATTCTTAGATTAATAGCTAGGCATGCCTGTGTGCTTCATTTTCCTCATCAGTAAATTAAGATATTAATATAAATTATCAATTCATATGACTGTTATGAGGGTCACATGAATGCGTGGTACTTTGTTTTAAAACAGTTTCTGACATTAATTAAAAGCTGAGTATAAATATGGTATTTGACAAGTCTATTTTCCCCAATAAGTGTATAATCTTGAAGGACAAGTCGTTATTGTTTTTCACACATAAAATAAAGCACATACAATATACAACAACAGCTTTGTTCATAATGGACTGAAGACAAAAGTTTGCTGAATTGACTTTGTGAGAATAACAATCTATTAGAATTATACAACCTCTAGGATTTTGGGTGAAATCTCTGGAAATTATATTCATTTTATACTTTAAATAAGAATGGAGAAATTCTGTTAAAGATAACTTTTTTTTTAGTGTGGTTTTGTTTTCATTGGTGGTGATTTGTCAAAAAATATTTATTGTGTGCCTCCTATGATATAGGAACATGAAATGAAAAAGACATACACCCTGCTTTATTAAAAACTTAGAACTGTGATGGAAAACGTGCCTAAAAGACCAGGATTAGAGGGGATATTTGGAAAGCCATGAAAAGGGGAAAGCCTGTAGGGAAAAGCTCGGTCTCATTGCAGGGGTGGGAAAAGCTTCATCACGCTGACCCCTTTCTAGTGAGTAACGGCTTCCTTCAGCCATGGTACTCATTGTACTGCCAGGGCAATGAGGCTTTGGGTGAAGGTGAACACTTAAACAGACATGGTCTCTGACACATGAGACTGACAGGTACTCCAGGAGGTGTCGATGGCTACTTATTGAATGTGGAGAGGTAAGGGAGTTTATTCCATGGTAAATACAAAGAAGCTACAAAACACCCTGGAAGATTAGCCTGGTCCTAACACGTCCGTCTCATCTATCAAGAGAAGATACAACCAGAATTATGGGATTGTTTTTCTCAATCCCAACACCAATCCTAGTACAATAGCCTATTGTAGTTTTATTTGGTATTTGAGGTCTATATTCATCATCCATACCTAAGGCACTCTCCAGGCCAATAAGCAGATCAATTGCTATTCATTGCAAAGCTTCCGGGTCCCAGTTCCTGTTTTGCTTCCTGTCTTGGCTAGCTGTGCTGTACCACGTAGAGACCTCAAGGATCAGTTTAACCTTTCACTTTTCAAAAATCATACCCTAAGTTAGATCCCTGCCACCTGAGGGTCACACTGAAGTTATTAGTGAAGGTTATTATCACTTGGGCCTTTGTAAAAATTTGACATCTGTCCGGCATGCCAACTCCCTTTCTTTGTTAATTAACTGCCATACTTTGTGAGGTTTAGCACAAGGCGAAAACCACCTCTAACTGTGCAGGAAGTCATATTTCTGCTTTCTTGGGCTCCTGGGAACCAATGTTAAGCTTACCCAATCATTTGGATATAAGCTGGACTTTGTCTCAGAAGCTGGAAACTCTGCAGAATTCTTTCTGGCAAAAAAGAGCAGCTTCTTTCCATGGGTACAGGGATGGTGGATTGAGCTGCTCTGTCCTTGCTCAGGTGTGGTGTCAGCAGCACTGTCTATTCCCAGGATAATCAGTGACGCTGTCTGCATGAGATGAGCTCAGTAGCATTTTTTTCTCGTGGTGAAGCTGCATACCTAACTATCTGGCCTTCTCAGAGCTTCTATGAACTACCCAAATCATTTTCTGCTTTAATTAGCTAGATTAGGTCTCAGTTGCTTTCAACTAAGACTACTGATAAATAACAGCTTTTTAATTATTTTTTTATTTTAAAATATCTCCATCAATAGACTTTTTAATAATACAAGAAATATACCCCCCAAATTTATCTACATCAGTCAATTTTAACATTTTGTGGCATTTGTCTCTTGATTTGAAAAAAAACTTTCTGACGTCATGACATTCTTTCCTGAATATTTCAGTGTGCATCTCTGGGAAGCAAGGATATTGTACACATGATCACACACATACATAAGAAATGTTACACTAAAGCAATAATACTACCTAGAAGATAATACATATTCAAATGTTCCTAATTGTTAAAAATTTCTTATTTATACATTTAATTCAAAATTTAAACAACTATCCTGTATGGTAGCTGGTTACCATATAAATTTAATCTTCTTTAAAATAGTTTTCAAATAGTATTCTCTTTTTTGGTCTTCCATTATATTACTATTTGGGAAAAGTCCAGGATATTTGTCTTGCAGAATTACCCATCTTCTATATTTTATCTAATTTTTTTTTTTTTTTTTTTTTTTTTTTTTGAGACGGACTTTCACCCTTGTTTCTCAGGTGTGAGTGCAATGGCAGGATCTCAGCTCACTGCAAGCTCCACCTCCTGGCTTCAAGCGATTCTCCTGCCTTAGCCTCCTGAGTAGCTGGGATTACAGCCATGCGCCACCATGCCTGGCTAATTTTGTATTTTTAGTAGAGACAGGGTTTCTCCATGTTGGTCAGTCTGGTCTCGAATTCATGATTTCAAGTGATCTGCCCACCTTGGCCTCCCAAAATGTGGAATTACAGGCATGAGCCACCACATCTGGCCTACTTTTTTCCCTATAATTATATTCCGTTAAATATTTTTGCCAATAATACAACAGAGATAATGTTATATCCTTCTCAGTGCATCATTTCCAGAGGCTCCTGACGTCAATTGGTTTCATATTTTACAATAGTGAAAGAAGCAGAGCAGTGGTTGCCCAGAGAGGGGCAGGTAAGAGATGGGAGAGAGGAATTTTAACTACAAATGAGGTTGGTTATCTAGGATTATACAGGAGAAAGCTTTGGGGGTGACAGATATGTTCATTATACTGATGGTGGTGACAGTCACACAGGTGCATGAATATAATAAAATTACCGAATTGCAAAACTCAAATATGTGTAGTTTGTCATAAATCAATTATGTCATAATATCATTTGTAAAAGTGAATAATAAAAGTAAAATTTATTGATCAAAATGTTTGCTTAAGTATTAAACAAAATTTAAAAGTCCTGTCCTGTAAGACTTCTCATAGATTACCTATATAAAATAAGTGTTTTGATGTTCCATGCCTTTCCTAAATCTAGTAGAGAATGGAACCTTTGTTCCTTAAGAAATCATCATCTTTTTTCTGTACTCATGCTTCCCGTTACATAATTTGGCAAGGGTGAACATATGTCAGTCTTTGAACATACATACTGAAGAAAATTTTCAATGTACAGTGCTATAACCAGGGGATGAAACAAGAACACACTTAACCCCTGTTTTGAAAACCTCAGTTTAGAAAGCACCATTAATATAAAAATATTAGTAAACAAAAGAAAAATGATCATGCTATAGTCTCTGTAGACTTTAATCTATAGACTTTGAGTCTCTGTAGAGCATTTCTCTTAGCAAGTGAATAAGTCACCTACTATTATGTAACAATCCACCTCAAAATTTAGTGGCTTAAAGCACAAATGACTACTAGTTTGCCAAAAAATCCATCTGCAATTTACATGGGGTATGATGGGGAAAACTTGTCCCTGCTCCACAGAGCATAAGCCTGCATGCTTAACTGGAGGGCGAAGGATCCACTTTCAAGATGGTGACCTCGCAAGACTGAGCAAGTTGGTGCTGATTACTGCACAGAAGCCCAGCTGAGAATGTAGGTTGCATACTGCTGCTTCTCCATGTTAGCACCTCTAAAGACATCCAGAGATTTCTCACAACATAGAGGCTAATGTTTAAGGAGTCAGTTACTCTTCCATCCCCTCTGGCACCCCTGCCCAAAGAAAAATAACTAGGGAGAAGCACACAACATATTTTGACCTAGAGTTGGATGTCTTTCATACTGTTTTGGTCAAGTCAGTCATGAGAGTCCATCCAGGTTTAGAGGAAGAGGATACAGACTTCTGGAATCTGGAGACAGGGTAATGAAAAGTTTGTGAAAAGATACTTACTACAGAAGCTACTTTACAACAGGGTTCAGCTAAGATTTAATTAGTACTTCAAAACTTAGCACTATTAAATTACTGTTTTCTTACATTTCTTACATTAAGTCTTCATGATTGTTTGCAGTAAACTTAATACACTGTTCAAAACTTCAATAGCTTCAATCTTATACATTTCTCTTCTTACGAAAATAGGAAGCATAAAAGTTTCCACTTTTTTTCTCAAGGGAATCTCAAACTTTAATATGAATGTGAACAGTTAACATAGATAGACAAAACACAGAAAACTGTAAAGCAAAATACACAGTTTTTTGAAATTAAAAGTAAGTTAATTTTGAAGGAAAACATTGTAGTATGTTAACAATTTATTTAATTTATCAGTCTGGAAAAAAATAGAAATTAATTTATTATGGAGCTGAATGCAAATTTAATTGAGCACAACTTGTTTTCAGTTTTTATTTTGTGAATCTTTAGTTATACCTTGTATGTACATTTTATTTATGTTGATTATATTGAGTCTTAATATATGTATGTGTGTATACACACACATAGAGCCTCTATTAATATATTTTATGATATTGTGCAGATTATAATATATAAATATACATTTATATATTATATATTGCATATGTAATATATTATATATACACACACATATATGTGTGTTTGAGAGAGCGAGAGTTTTTTATGGTGTTATATTACATAAAATAGGTTAACAAATCAAGAATATAGTGTGGTAGAAGAAATAGAAAAAATATGTTTGGAGTTGGATATAACTTATTTAAATTCTATTCCTACACCTTGGGCAGGTTAATATTCCTGAGCATCACTTCTTTTTCCCATTAGTAAAATGAAAATAATGTGATATACCAATCTGAATGATTATAAGAAAGAATTGAAATAATATTTTAATTTTTGGTACAAAATAGATGCACAATTAATTTTTAAATTATTTTTATTTCTTATACTGATTTATCAACAGTTTTCTATTGGCATTTACACCTCTGACTTATTTGAATTTAATAGATTGTTCTTGTATTTTCTTTCAGAGATATTAAGTATTGGTAACCATATTGATCTATGGAATGATCACACTGTAGACGCAAGGGCCCTGGCACGTGGTAGACAACAAATATTTAAGAAACTAAGTTCCTAATATTGATATTTTTTCATATTTAAATAGGTTATACATATTAACAAAATACTTACAAGAATTTTCATCCCTATAGCACAAGTCTGTGAGCTTTAATTCTACCTAGAGTATACAGATGAAGAAACTGAGACTTAGAAAGTTTGAATCATGCCCAAGAACACGCAACTAGTAAGGGAGAGAAAATCTAGTTTGAATCTAATAAAAAACCCAGTTTTTATTTCAGTGTTTGCATGCTATCTCATATTTAGGGTTAATTGCAAAGTAAACTATTGCTAGGGAAAATAAACCTCCAAAATTAAACAGTTGCACTTGGTAAATTCAGCAGTAGTTATTTCAGAAAGTTGGGAGTAGTAGAGATTGAGATATTTGCACAAAGGAAAACCATCATCATTAATGAGTTAATCTCAAAAGACAGCGTAGGTCATAGTCACTATTGCCTGGAATAAGCCAGGAAACCCTGAAGGGCATAGCTTGGGAAGGAAGAATGGCAAATAAAGCTTGGTTTGATATTGTCAGAAAACTCATAAATGTTTCATAAGGACTTTGCAGAAGAAGAAGATAAAACCTCTCCAAATGACCTCTTTTGATTTTCTCATAATGGGAAGATTACAAATCCAGATGAAACATCAGGCAAGAATGAAGGCCTGCCTTTTGAAAACCTGAAAATGCCTTGTCAAAATCCATTTTCTCCTATCTGATCCTGCATGTTTCTGCTACTCTCTGCACTTGAAGAGAAAAAAGGTTATCAGATTGTCACAGCAAGGGCAGCTGTGGAGTCACCCGGAGAGGAAAATCCAACCCACTCCACTCTGACTGTCTGGCTGGAAGAACTGATTCTGTATTCACTGAAAGTGGCTCAATAGAGCTGGGCCAGATTCTTTTACAGGCTGTGGGTAGTTCCCTTTTTAGTCTGATGCCTACTAGGTCTGTGGCCATGGTAGGTCAACAGGATAACCAATACTGAATTTCCCCTTGGACAAATGCTGTGAATGTTGTACAAGTTAAATAAATTAGTACGTGTTGATATTTTTTACACACTGAACAATATTATGCAATGTATTTCTTATAAATATATATTTTCTTACTTCATTGGTGATAATTTTTATTATAGAATGATAGAAAATAGAAATAAGCAAAAAGAAAATAAAATTATCATTTACTCGAGAAACAAACATAATCTGGCATGTGTTGTGACAGAACACCTTCCTAATATACAATGCTATAGGGGACAGCCAAGATTCCTCTCCAAAACTCTTCTCTTTAGCAATTTCTGTTCTCTTGATTGCATTGAGATAAACAACAAATTCTTATAGCCTATAGATAGAACTATAATAAGGGAGAGTTATATCAGCATGTAATAATTCCATATATATGTAAATCATATATCTATCATATATGTTTGTATTTTTATTACATGATGCATATGTACACATATATTTATATGCATTTACAAAATTATATACAGCTGCACACCACACAGACACGCTCTGTGTATGGTGGCCAGTGTGCTTACTCTCCCTTCTATACTCATAACAATCTTAACCACTATTCTCTGTTGTTTGAGACCTCACAAAGTGGGCACAGAAACTTTGCTAGGTAGTCAATAGATTTTAATTGGCTGGCACACCAATTCATCTTCCAGAGGCAGCATTCATGGTGTCTGATTATTGCCATGAACCATGGATTGTTTCATGAGCACTTCTGGCTTTACAGTCCTGTTGGGATTCTGCTCATTACAACAGCTTCCCTCTTCTCTGTATCTAATAAATCTCACTTTACCCTGAGGTCAAGCCTGATTCCTAGCTCCTCCATAAAGCTCCTCCGAATTTTTGGCTATAGTGAGTCTCTCATTTTTTTGGACACTTAGGACCACAAACATTTTATATGTAATCCTAAATATATTTCTGATAAATGTGTCACTTGCATAAAAGACTTCCCACTTAATACACATATGTCTTACTTTCCTGGCTGTGTTCATCTTTAAAGGCAAGGACTATGAAGTTTTATATTTATATCAATCATAGGAGTAGTACTAAGTATTACTCATTAATCATTAAAAGGGGCTCAATATATCAAGATACATAAGAGTGTGTGCTTGGAATAAGTGAAAGATATATGTGTTTGCATTTTTACCAACTTAATAGTCTGGAATAAACGAGATTCTATACTTTCTAATTATTAAATTTTTTGACTGATTTGTCTATCTTCAACCTTTTGTTAAAGGGTCTATAATGGCAAATATCATCTTATTAATCTTGACAAAATCATGCATGCATGCCTATGTGACAGTTAAAAAATTAATTGCTGAAGTAACAAATAATGTCATAATCTACCTTCTCCTATATTAACTCTCATACGACTGTCTCATATTGACTCTTATTCTCAAGATAAGGCTAATTCTTTTTACACACAACAGCCTTTAAAATATCTGATGACAGCTCTTGTGTCTCCCCTGTGCCTTGTCTTTCCCAAGCTAAATATTCTCAAGCTCTATCATCTGGCTCTCTTTCTAGATCATTCAGTAGCTGCTTGGTTTCCTCTGGAAATGGTCCAGATGTCCAATGGCAATTAGAACTGAGCACGGTTATTTAAGCAATTATTTACTCATCCCTCTTTTCTCTAATAGTTGCCTATGTGATAGAGTGACAAACAAACCTTACTCACTGTCTTTAAAGAAAATGTTTTTGACGTTAATGGTTTGGTGACTTTGGCTGTAATGATGAGATGAAAACAAAAGAAATTATTACCACATCAATCTCTGGGAGAGACAAGGAACTGCTTTACCCTCCACATTCCACTTCCTTCCGAGGAGCAGAAATTGTGTTAGTCCTCAAGATTATAGTGAAGTAGCTGACATGCCCAGTTGGTTCACTCTAAGAAATATATTTCAGAAGTAAAACGTATGTTCAAAACCATTCAATAAATCTACAGGAAGTTCCAAACTTTCCCACATCTTCTTGCCTTCTTCTGAGCCCTCCAAACTGTTCCAGCCTCTGCCAATTATTCAGTTCCAAAGTTACTTCCACATTTTTAGGATATCTTTACAGCAGTGTCCCAACTCCTGGTACCAATTTTCTGTATTGATCTGTTTTCACACTGTTATAAAGAAGCACCTGAATCAGGGTATTTTATGAAGAAAAAAAAGTTTAATTGACTTACAGTTCCATATGGATGGAGAGGCCTCAGGAAACTTGCAATTATGGCAGAAAGCAAAGGGGAAGCAAGGACTTTCTTCACATGGCAGCAGGAGAGAGGGCAGAGAGAGAGTGAGGGGGGTAGTGCCAGGCTTTAAAACCATCAGCTCCTGTGAAAATTCACTTACTATCACCAGAACAGCAACGGAGGACTCCATCCCCATGATCCAATCATCTCCTACCAGGCTCCTCCTCCAATACATGGGGATTACAATTTGAGAGGAGATTTGGGTGGGGACACAGAGCCAAATCATATCACCTAGTAACCCCTGGAGTGCCAGCTATGCTCACAGTGCAGGGCTCCAACAGGGAGGATCCTGCATTATGAAGCGAAGCCTTTGACCTAAACAACTACACATGTTTCAAGTGACTTTGTCTGCCTGAGTGTAAGTCACAAGACGCCTCTTATTTCTCAGGTCTAACAGCCTATGAAGAAATGTTGATATGGAGCTTTGGCTACAAATTTGAAGGCCTTTCCAAGTACACGGTCTAACCTTTAGATCTTCTACTTTAGTATTTCCAGATTTAGTAAATATAAATACCAGCTGCCCCCAAATTGAAAATTTGTATAAACAAGAATACATATAAATACATACAAAGTATATATATATATATTTTTACATAGAAATACAAAATACAAATACATATGTATATATTTATATATAAATATATACATATGTATTTATTTTGTAATACGTATATATTTTTAAAGTATATATACGTGTATATATAAAAAGCATATGTATACTTTATATTTATATATATTTGTAAAGATATATATATGTGTGTAAATACACACATACACACACACACACACATATATATGCATAAATATATTCTTTTTTTTTAGTATTAGGATGTTCCATAAAATGCTGGAGACAGTAAAAATATTGTTTTTCTGAAATTCTCATTTAAATTGTGTCCTTTATTTTATCTGGTAACCACATTCTAGGTCCTGATTTAGTGCGATAACCCTCATCCCAATCTTGGGCTTAACACCACTCCAGGAGAAAATAGAACATTGCTTTATAACTTCACTGAGGGGGTCTTTTTCAGGATATCAATCCTTTTATCCTCCCATACTTACAGGATCGGCACCCTGTTCTTCCCACTATACTGACCTTATTCCAGAATGTCCTGAAACATTAAAGGACCTTGAGGAACTAACTGGCACAGCATGCCTCCCTCATCCCTGACTCATGCTTCATTCATGTGCTCACTCATGTATTGAAAATTGAGTGCATGGAGCTTTCAGCTCCCTCAGAGTCCTTCCCCTCATACATTTGAAGTACTATTCCAAGGGCTGAGTACAACTTCTTCAATTTTCTTAATAGCAAAAACATCTGCCCCAGCATAGAATTAATTCTATTACCTTTTTATTTTGCTCTCAAGCGCTTCTTAATCTCCTACTCACATTCTTCTGCCAAGGACATTCTCTGAGCCTTGTGTGTGGGCTCTTACATTATCTTTCCTTCCCTGGTGTCTTTTCATTACTCTCATTGCTTGTGGATTTTGTTAAAGGGGAGTCTCACTTATAATTATAGTGCTTAAAGTTGTTGTCCTTGCCAGAAGAAAAAAAAAAATCACTTGTCCACTGCCCCCTCAGATGTCAAGATTTTTTAATCATAGGATATTATCTCAAGTTATTATCAGAAATATTTGCATGTGGAAGAACTTTGCATTTAGGGACTTGCGTAATAGGCAGCCAGTGAATTCCCCAAATCAAGTTGGGAGCTATGGAATTCTCCTTATTTACTACATGCTTTGAAGCATATAACTTAAAGGATAAATAGAAAGTAAAGTATTCATTTTTCCACCTCAAGTTTTGATACTTAGATAATTGATCCCTTATGCACATACATTTAAAAATGAGATTAATGTTGGAAAATATGTAGAAAACATGTCCAAAGAATCTACTAACAGTTTTAGCTCATACTGTGAGTTCACGTGAGATTGATGAACTATAGATATGAAATTGTAGAAAAACATCAAAGTGCAGCATAGGGTTTCACACCCCTGAAATTAAGATTTTTATGTTAAAGATGGGCAGATTTTTGACCCAACTCTTCTCTTTACCTTCCAGACACAGAGCTTGACTACATCTCCCAGTCCCACATGCAGTTAGGTAGGGCCATGTAAGGTAAACAGTCGGGATGCATTTCCAGGTCTGCCTGGAGTGACCTCAACATTGATCTCTCTTTTTTTATCCAGAAGTTGAATGGAGACAATTCTGGGAATCTAAGATTTGGGAAGGCACAAGATAAAAGAGACAGTCCTTGCTGAAGAAAAGCATCCTAGGAGCATTTCATGACCTGGAACACCCACACTGGCCTAAAAATGAACATACGATAAAATTTTATTGAGTAAAGGCTTTATAGTTTTAAGAGCAGCTAGCTTTGTAGACCAATGCAATTCATTCATTCATTTATGCATTCATTCAGTATGTCAATAAGTTGTTCTTCACATAGGTGCTCAGTGCTCACTATATGATAGAGTCTCTCTAAGTTATTCACCTTGGTAAATGTATACTGTATATATATCCACCCATTTGGCATTATGGGCTTTGCAGTTTACTGGCGATGAGGGACAGTAAAGAAAAATGAAGTAATCAAGTACCTTGTGATAAATGCTATGAAGGAAACACATGGGGGAGATAACTCCTAATGCGAAATGCCTGCCTACTCATGGTGGTCATGGCCAACTTCTTGCAATAGATGATGTATAAAGTGACATATAATGGATGAAAAAGAGCCAGATTTACAGATAATTGGAGAGGAGAATATTAGGTGAAGAAAACACCAGAAGTCATTAAAATGGGAAAAAGATTGGTGAAAAATGAAGCCACTTTTGCTGAATCGTACTGGGAGAGCTGAATAATGTATAATTGGAAAAGTAGGCAAAGGACAGGCTATATGGGCCATATGGGTCACATAGGGAATTTTGGAATTTAGCTTAAGTGAAAACGTGTTTATTTAACCCTTGGACAAACTTAAATTTGGGATTGGTATAAAAGGATTGATTCTTTACAATATTATTTATGTTGCTGTGCATAGCATTGATTATAAGAGGATGAAACTAATAATATAGAAAAAAACAAGTGAGATATTGGAGAGATCAAGCCTAGAGTAATGACAGGTTGGAGTGAGGGGCAGTTGTTGCAGAGGTAAGTGGAAAGATTCAAGACATTTTGGAGGTAAAATCAATAAAGTGAAAAAAGTTTGGATATGGGGGTGCAGAAGAGAGGATGTTAATTAAGATTATCAGTTTTATCTTGATTTCATGGACCAAAGGTGGTACCATTTTCTTGGTTGTAAATAAGATGGGAAGAGCAGTTATTAAGGGAAAATGAGGTTTTAAGATAAGACTCTCTTAAGAGATCAGTGTTAAAATTAAGTTTAATATGCTGGTGAGATATGTCTAAGCAGAGGAATCCAGTAGAAAGTTGGGCATGAGATTTTGAAATTCAGTGAAAGGTTTAAACTAGATATATAAACATGGGAATTGTGAAGATAACCCTGTGTTTAAAAATATGAGAAAGAGTGAGGTCACCAAAAAAGAGAGTACAGGAAAATAGGGGCACTGAGGGCTGAGCTCTGGGGAAAGATCAGTATCAACAAAACCTTATCTTCTCATCTTCAGCTCTTTTCTCACACCCCCATGGTTTCAAGTCTGGGTATGGAATTCTTGTTCTGTTCTATAATTCAAACTGCTTCCTTTTGTGCATTTCCAGTCATTTTCACCCTATGTGTTACATCACAGAATCTCATCTGATATCAGTTGGAAGAAAGGGTCAATAAACTCTCATGATAATGCCCACCTTTATAGTCTTTCAATGTTCTGCTTCCTCTTTTATTTATTTATTTATTTATTATACTTTGAGTTCTGGGGTACATGTGCAGAATGTGCAGGTTTGTTACACAGGTATACCCGTGACATGTTGGTTTGCTGCATCCATCACCCTGTCATCTACATTAGGTATTTCTCCTAATGCTATCCCTCCCCCTATCCCGCACTCCCTGCTATTCTTCCCCTAGGCCCCTAACCTCCAACAGGCCCCAGTGTGTGATGTTCCCCTCCCTGTGTCCATGTGTTCTCATTGTTCAATACCCACTTATAAGTGAGAACATGTGGTGGTTGGTTTTCAGCTCTTGTGTCAGTTTGCTGAGAATGATGGTTTTCAGCTTTATCCATGTCCCTGCAAAGGACATGAAAATCCTGAAGAAAGACTGAAATCGTAGGTACTAGAGCCTAGCTGGGAAGACCTGTTCAATGAAACCTTATTTCTGTCCTCTGTAGTCCCTATGGAAACTTAGAGACATTTTTAAGGCTGGTCTATCTGAAATGAACCCCCAAAGTCCTTTGACATTCCAGAGCATTCCAAATTGCTCATTTCTATCCTCAAGTTTCAGCACAGTAAAATCTTTAGTAATATCTAGGGAAATATACTTCCTGGAGCATTAATTATAATGTTAAGGGAAAAGTGACTAGATTTGCTTTAAGATTCAATTACTGGAATTAAATAATTCATTATAATATCTATGTAATCCCTACCGGGAGAAAAACCACACTCTCTGTGTAGTTAGCTCTCTTGAAATCATTCATTGGCCATGTAAAGGAACATTACCTATTTTATGACTTTTGTTGTAAACATCACCCTTGAGTGAAATAAATGGTTTCTTTAGCCTCTTTCACTGAATATATCTCAATCAGTCTGACTTTCTCTCTTTGGAGACTAGCAACAAACCTTAATTTATTTTATTTGTGGTTAGTCTACAAGTCCTCCTGTACTGAGCTTTGAAAATCAAAAGTTTATTTGGGTGTGTACCTATGCAACAATCTTCCATGTTCTTCACATGTACCCCCAAACCTAAAATGCAATTAAAAAAAATAAATAAATAAAAATATATATATATATATAAATAAAAAACATTTTTAAAAGTAAAAAAAAAAAAATCACCAAAAGTTTAAAAATGTGCATCTCAATTTCTATATACCTGACAAACTTCACATTCCTACATAAAGCTTTCTGTTAGGGTACAATGGCCTTCTGTGAGACTGACACATTCAATAAATATTTATTTTATAATCTGGAAAAAAAAAAAAGAAAATCAAAAGTTTATTCAAATGAATAAACTTCAGTGTTCCTTCTTTATGCCAGATACTGTGCAGGAAGCTGGATATAATTGAAATTACAATGTCATCATCCAGACAACAAAAGTGCAAACTAGAGACCTGGGAATGAGCATCACATTTGAGAGGAAGAAGAATGTTGAGGATGAAAGTAAAGTTTTCTTACTCATGTGTCTGGGTATGGACAATTATGGACAGAGACTGGTGGTACACTTTGGCAGTATGGGACATATTTAGTTTGAGTATGTTAAGAAAGAGCGAGATAGACTTGTCTGTTAGGCAGTTGTATACTTGACTCTAGATTTTGGAAACATATTAAATATAGAGATAAAATCATCTACTGTGTGTATTCAATTAGCAGCACTAAAGCAACATTGTTTTTTTTTTCTCCATTACTTAGACATAAACTAAAAGGTAAGAAAAGTGAAGGCAGAGATATTTAATGTGTGAAGCACCTGATTTTGCAGTATCTCATTGTAACCATCTTGCGAATTTATCACATGTATCTGAACCTTGGTTCAATGTGGAGGGGCCTGCTCCTGCTGGGACTCATCCTTTGGTCTGGTTTACCCCAAAGCTCATGTCTTTCACAACACTATTCAGAGACTGTGATGTCTGTCCATGAACCTGATGTCTGACCTTCTGTATAATACTTCTATCTCTGGTGGCACCACAAATATCCTAGTGGTATTATTTGACCTCAGAGCATCTTGCCTTGCAAATGGAAGGAGTTCAAATGCTCACAACATGAGTAGATGAATAGAGGGACTAATGGTGAAAAGATGAAGTTTGATTTAAAATAACTACACCAAAGTATGAAAACTTATAAATTGTGAATTTGACAACAATACACTCTTCTCCATTAAAAGTCTTCAAAAACCCATATTGATAGAAGAATAAGGCCCTAAATATTAAAAAATGGCCCTCTAGACCCTTTCAATCTGATACAATATGTGTATCCAGATATTCATCCCACAATTCCTATTTATCCATGATGGTGCTTTATATCCACTGCCATGTAATTCTTGGCCATTTGGTACTTCCACCATTACCCATACGGAATGGCCTTTATTTATCATTTTGTCTTGAATATTCTCCTTTAATCATTTAAGATCTAATTCCTATTCTATTTTTCTGGTCTACTGAATGTCTTTTCAACCCTCAAGACTTCTCTGGTTTACCTCAGCTAGAAACAATGCCTCTTTCATTTGAACATGGCCATTTTTTACATTCTACCTTTCAATTAATATTTTATGAACTTTCCTTATTTTACTTTACAAAACTGTAAGCTTCCTGAGGACATAATTGGGACTGAATTGAAAGCACTTTCTTCCCTAAATTCCTGGTACAGGGAGATGGCTGTTTGGGGCATGAAGTGGATGAGGAGTTGCTTTAAGTGGGGAAGGAGTAAAGATGAGGTAAGAGTTAAAGAAAATAAATTTAAAAATAAACTCAAATACTTTCTTCTGCACCATTTTTTCCTCTTCCTCCTCCAAGATCAGTGAAAGAACTAGAAAAATACAGAGGAAAGTGCAACTTAAATTACCCATCATGGTTTAACATATGTTCTTCAAACTGTTGATAACAGTATTTGGGGAATGTAAAATACTTTAGGCAGTAAAGTAAGTAGTAATTGCCTTGAGATAACCACTTGTTACACTGTATTTCATTTCACCTAACATTTTCTGTGAACATATATATAGTAGGAATTCATGGGTTAGTGTTTTTAAGCAGCATCACACACAATGTATTATGAGTAAGAATTACATGGCAGTGGATATAAATCACAAGTCATTGCTTTAATTATTACATAGTAGTTTATTGTATTAATATCTTTTTTTGTTTCATTTCAGTAATCCCTTTCTTAAACTTAGTTGTTTGTGATTTTGTCTTTTATACAACTTGCTGTGATAAACCTTAAAATGATATATTTGTACACTTGAGTTCTTATTTGTTTAGGTTAAATTCTAGAGTTTAAATTGCTGAATCTGAGTTCACAAATTTAATATGTTACTTATTCAATAATCATTTCTACACTCACCAATAATGTTCAGGATGGAGGAAGAGGTTGTCTCACTTTATTATAACCAATACTGGGTAGATAATTTTAATAAATTGCCATTCTGACAACTGAATGAGTACACACATGTGTATGAAAACACATCACACACACACACACACACACACACACACACACACACACACGGAGATGTATCTTTTTCATTCTCCTCTGTCACAGTGAGTCTCCATATGTTTATGGAATTAGGTATCATAAAGACATGTCCTCCTTAAACTAAGTACATTAATGAGTTCATTGTTTAAATAATATAGAAAGATCTCTCATGGGTATTTCATGTTTTAGCCTTTCATCTACACTGTGAAAACTTGCTCATGTGAGATTTTTGTTTGTTCCCTGTTACATTTTTAATTGTTGATAGTTCTGAATTATTTAAATGAAAATTTAGAAAACTCCCAAGCCTATGCCAGGCACTGCCAGGGAACATGATGTAATTAAGGAATTCATGATGGCAGGCAGAGCAATAACTTACCCGTTAAGCATTTATGGAAAACTTGGCATTAGCATCAACTGTTGATTGGCTGATTTTTGAAGCCATTCTGCTTTTTTTCTGGTCACAGCATTTGATAACTATGCTATTTTACCATTCCATCTCTTTCTCACCTGCTACTATAGGATTGCCATCTGAAATGCAACTGATTTGAGGGTGAAATTCTGCAACATTTTATACACCAGTGATCAAACCACAGGTCACTTTGAAGGCACAGGGATAAGAAAGGCTGGAAGTGTGATTGCCATCAGGCCTCTCATCACCACTCACTTACAGGTGAGGGGAGCAGAGCTCTAGCTGATAGAAAAATTCCAAAGAACCACAGAGAAAGTTAGAGAAAAAGTAGTTGAAGTTTTGTGTTTTTTTCTATGAGAAAAATGGGGACCGGAAAAGTGTAGATGTGTCTAGAATAAACCAAGAGCTCAAATTCGTATCTCCTGAGGTGAAAGATTTTCTGCTTCACTATATAACATTTAGTGGACTTTTAAACTTAATCTTGTTTATGCTACTGTTTCCCTAAAATTACTCTGTGAGAAACATCTATAATTATTCTGATACCTATAAAGTAACATGAAGCAAATGGTTAATGACTTCTTCCTCTTTGGTCTCATTCCTTCATATAAAGCACTATTATACCATCATTGCACTACCTCATAGCTGTTGGCTTACAACATAATGTGGAAAATGTAACTGGGTCTAAATCTGCAGAGTCAGTATTGCAGAATGCTTAAAAATCCAGACACTAAGCTTACAAGTAGCTATAAATTGGTTTTGTTTCTTATTAATTGTGTGATACTCAGACTTTAAATTCTTGCTTTCTCAATTTTAAGATTTGTAAAATGAGAATGACAGTATCTATTAATGGCAAAGGGCTATTTTAAGAGATAATCATATTATATTAGACAGAAGTCTTCACATGTGTCAGTTGATAGAAAGTCCATCTTAAAGTGATTTGTGTTTAAACAGAAAATACTTCATTTGGATAAATTTACACACACATATTGGTTTACGTAAATATAAACTACAAAGATACAAGTTGCACATGTAGTCACCAGTATCCACATTTTAGCTTTACTACTTCTGAGCATCTTCTTCATTTTCACATTGGGGTAATGAATTGCTAATCTTCTCACACAAAGTCTAGGTGAAGTGGAAGAACCTTTCCAGAAACCCCAGCAAGCATTGCCTTAATTCTCATGGGCTTGATTTGGAAGCAAACTTTCACCTTGAATCAATCACTGCAGCCATGGGAGCACAATGTGCTGACTTAGTTAGCAAATCAAGAATGAAAGTGATGGCTAATCCTGTGATGTAGGGCCATGTCAATTCCTCCATGAGGCTGAATTTGGAAAAGGATGCTTTACTGAAGAAAATGAAGGACATTCTTATAACAGAGGAGGGCAGTGGCTGTAGGAGAGACATGCCACTCTACTCTACATGTTTAGACATGTCCCTGGCATGGAGTGAGCTCTTAACATATAGCCATTAGTCTTTTATTAAAAGATGAAGCCTATCATAGAGATTGAGAAAGTGGAGCAAAACTGATTGAGTTGCTGAATGGAAACATAAGCAACTGTAGTGCAAACCTAGACCATCTGCATTTCAGTACAATTTATTTTTTTATTTCTCAGTGTTCCCACACTATACTTTTGGATTTATTGACTTAAGACTTCCCTTTTCTTATTGGGAGAATTCATCACAAAACACTAACCTGAAAATGCTATTGCTAATGGTTACTGCTTATATTATTTTTTAAAATGTTAAGTTTTATTTTTGTGGGTATATATTTAGTGAGTATGAGAGATGTTTGGACATAGGCAGATGGTCTTTAATCCATTTAATCCACTTTTATTTGATTTTTGTATATGGTAAGAGATAGGGGTGTAATTTTATTATTTTTCATATGGACATTCAGCTTTCCTAGCACCATTTGTTAAAGAAACTGTCTTTTCCTTAGTGTATGTTCTTGGCACCTTTGTAGAAAAGGAGTTCACCATAGGTGTCTGAATTTACTTGTAGCTTCATTATCCTGCCTCAGTGATCTATGTATCTGTTTTTATGGCAGTATTATGTTGTTTTGATTACAACAGTTCTGTTATATAATTTGAAGTCAGGTAATATGATTCCTGAAGTTTTTGTTCTTTTTGCTTAGTATAACTTTGGGTCTTTTGGGTCTTTTGTGGTTAGACATAAAATTTAGGATTGTTTTTTCTATTTCTGTGAAGAATGTCATTGGTAATTTGATAGATATTACACTGACTCTATAAATTGCTTTGGATAGTATAGACATTTTAACGATATTGATTCTTCCTATTCATGAATATTGAATATCTTTCCTTTTTTTTGTGTCCTCTTCAGTTTTTTTTCAGTAATCCTTTATAGGTTTCATTATAGTGACCTTTAACTTCTTTGGTTAAGTTGACTCCCAGGTATTTAATTTTATTTGTAGCTATTGTAAGTGGGATTAATTTTTATTTCTTTTTCAGATTGTTCATTGTTGACATAAGGAAATGCTACTGATTTTTGTATCTTGCAACTTTACTGAATTTGTTTATTAGTTCTAATAGTATTTTTGTGTGTCTCTAGGTTTTTCCAAATATAAGATTATACCAGTTGCCAACCAAAATAATTTGAACTTTCTCATTCCAATTTGCATTATCTGTATTTCTTTCTTATGTCTGACTGCTTTAGCTAAGATTTTTAGTATTATACTGAATAATTGTGAAAGTGAACATCCTGTGAAGAGGTGGCTTCTGCCATGATTGTAAATTTCCTGAGTCCTCCCCAGCCATGTGGAACTGCGGGTCAATTAAGCCTCTTTTCTCTATAAATTACCCAGTCTCAGGTATTTCTTCATAGCAGTGTGATAACAGACTAATACAATTTCCATGAGAACATTGTTAAACCAAGTAATGTAAGAATGTTAAAACAGACATTCTCAAATGTAGCTATAGATGCACTCATTTGTTTTTCATATCTGTCTATATATTTATACTTATTCTTACTTGTATCTCTATTTCTTAACAAAGTAGAAGTCAAAGGACAACAATAACTAGTACCTATTGGCACTTTTTACAAATTACGTCATTTAGTTGTCATAAAACAACCCAATAGGATTGGGTTGTTGCAATAAAAATAAATAAGAGTGAATAGGTAACAGTGTAAACATCATAATGGATTTGGGTAACATGCTAAGGAGCTTAGATTTTGAAGAAAAAGATAATAAATCAAATAATTTTGGTGTGACATGACTTTGACCTCCTTACAAAGGTAGTATTTAATTTTAGAAAAATTGTGTACTTTCGTGTTATATTGATCCTTTACTATTAGTAAGTATATGTGTGAATTTGACTAATTTATTTAACCCATCATTCTTTAGTTTTGTCTCTGTAAATTTAAATTAAAAGTGACTGTCTATCTGATACATGGGTTTTTTAAGGATTTATAACATAACATATATACATTTTAGAACATCCAGCTTTTTTATTAATTTTGATTAATGCAATACTCTACCCCACCACGATGATTAATTTTATATGTCAACTGGACTGGGCTATGTGATACCGGACATTTGGTTAAACACTATTTGGGGTGTGTCTGTGAGAGTGTTTTTGAATTAGATTAACGTTTGAATTAGTAGATTGAGAAAAGCAGATTGCTTTCCCCAATGTGGGTGGGTCTCATCCCATTAATTAAAAACCTAAATTGAACAAAATAGCTACATAAGAGGGAACTCTGCCTGACTTTGGGCAGAGACTTTATCTCTTGCCTCTGATCTTAGACTTGGACTATAATTTGCACAATCAGCTCTCCTGCTTCTCAGGGCTTCTTATGTGGACTGGAACTGTACCATCAGCTATTCTGGGTCTCCAGTTTGCCAGCTGCAGATCTTAAGACTTTTTAGTCTCCATAATTCCATGAGTTAATTATTTATAATAAATCATTTGGCAGATGGATTCTATCGGTTTTGTTTCTTTGGAGAAGTATGGCTAATATATCTACTAAGTACACAAGAAATAGCCCTGTGCAGCTTGGGTTCACCCTGAACAGAATGTAAGCAAGCATATGTACACAGACAATTTATTTTAGAACATAATCCTGTGGGAAAATGTAGGTGACTTGCAAAAAATTGAAGATTTCAGGAAAATAAATAGCAAGGGAGAATAACTGAGCTGCTTGCTGCACAGGGCAATTAATACTAACTTTCACTAGCACCCTGTGAGAAATCCTAGAGAGTATTCTTCAGTGTAATCTACATGAGGCATGGGGAAGTGGGCACTTGTCCATTGAATCCCATGCCCTGTTTGTAAATGTCACCCCTGCAGTATTAATCCCCTCATTTTTCCTGATGCTGCATGCTGCTGCCACAAAGCGAGCAAAGAGAGCACAGATCAGAGGAACTTACGAATGGTGTAGCTGACACAAAGAGCCATGAGACTACATTTACATACAGGTGGTTGTTACCACAATTACTGATCAGAAAGGAGGCTGATGACACTGTGAGACAGGATAGTAAATATTTCCACTACTCCCCTTTAGGGGCATTCAAGTTCTTCCCAAAGCAGTGTGATGGAATGGAATAAGCAACACATGCTAAACCAAGGAACTTAAGCTTGGATCACAATTAAGGGCAATAGCAGAGACATCTTGAAAAATGGGGGGATGCTTTTTGTCGAATGAGGACAGAGGGTTGTCTGATTTGAAATTACTTCTGGGCCATGAGCTCCATTATAATTTCTACTTTCTGCTGGATGGTTTTGTAATTTCCTTTTCATCTTTAGTCAGGAAGCTTTCATCTTCTATCATGATATATGGCTTAGATTTTTATAAGTGTGAGAGGCTGCAAAGTAATTGAGAGAAAGCGTTCTGCCTTGAGAAGTGTCAGGAATCAGGACACCCAAGATCTAGACTCACTGTGTCACTTGTTAGGTTTTTGACATTGGTCTAACCCCTTGTCTTCTTAGCTTAATTTTCCTACTTTGTAAAAGGGAACACTTTTATAGACTCCTCCCTACCAGAGTTAAAAAAAAAAAAAGTCTCGTAGCACGCTTTTGAAAGTGAAGAGAAATTGCACACACCATACATGCCTCTCCTTCTTCTCTAAGACATACAATTCAATAATTGTATTTAGATCCTAATCCACTGCACAAATGAGTCTGGCAAAATGCCTCCAAGCTTCTTAATGCAGTCCATTTCTACAGGAAAAGCATTTTCACACATTAAGACAAGAAACAAAAATGAGTCATTCTCTCTCTGGCGATCAGACTGTTTATTCAGTAAACATTTTTCCCCAGAAGTCCTTTTTAGAATCCCTGCTGTGAGTCATCATTCGACATCTTATTACATGAAGTCTGAGCAGCTATGATTCTGGACTATTGGGGTTGTAACTGATCTATTTTAAGGATAGATTCATTAGATGCTAATTACACAAAGAGTGTCCAAGTTAATCCCATCTCTTGTGTTTCTATAATCTTTGGCCTTACACAGTAGTAGCTAAATCCATCCATCTCCATAGAAACACGGGAAGCTATAAAGAATCAATAGAGCTAGACAATGCTAGAGTCTGTAAATAGAAAGTAATTGCATTTTAAACATGTAGAATGTCAGCTTTCAGAATAGAGACTTCATGCTCAGACAAGGAGAAGGCAGAGAGGACACTGGGCATGAACTCCTGGGTTTGTCTGCCATGTAAAGAAGCCACATGTAGAGGATTTGGAAAATCATAGCCCAGGCAGGAAAGGCATGTGGTGAAAAGAAAGTTGTATCAGAACTAGTTGCCAAAATGCAGGAGTTTCAGGAAAAGAAATAGAAGTGGTTTAGTGGCATTCAGTCATTCAGTCAGGATAGCCAATATAGTGTCTATAATTTACTGTGTGCAAAAATCTATACCCTGGGGGATAAAATAGCAAGTAAGGCAGACATACAGACATAATTTCAGTTCTTATTAGGCTTGTATTCCTTCAGAGGATAAAGGTGATAAACAAGCTGGGCAGAAAATACATAAGATAATTATAAAACTCATGAAGTGTTACCAAGCATATGAAAGATGTAGAATATTAAATCAGAAAAAAAAGTTGTTATAATTTGGGGAGTCAGAGAAGACCTCTTTGAAGGATGACTGATAAGACGACACTGACATGTTAAGAGCCAGTCTGGAACAAATTATTTCAGAATATTGTAGTCTGAGGCAAGAAAACATATATAGGCTTGTGAAGGTGAGAGCTACAGAGCATTTCTCCTAGCATCTGCTGGGTTTAAGACCCCCCATCGCCTCAACAAGTTTTCTTTGTCAGATGATGCATGTTACTGAAAATGAGGATAAATCAAATCATTTCTAAGAAAGAAATCATTTTTGTTCGCTGCACTTTGACAGATGAGGCCAAGAAACTGGTTTGAACAGCATTTAGTGGCAGAAAGAAGATAATGCTTGGCCACTCAATCTCTTGAAATTATCAGTCCTAAGAACATTCTACTCACTCAAGTTTCCTTGTTTACATTATAAAGCTAGAAATGTGGCGAATTTCCCCATGAAACCCTTTGGACATGGACAGCATCTACAGGCATTGTGGAGTCAGTGGTATTTGGAAGAGACCAGTCCTTCCTTGCCTCTGACAATTGAGACTCTAGGGCTATTACCTATAGATGCCACCTTGGGTTGTCATCACAAAGCTGCTTTGTATGGCCTAGCTACAGTGAGGGGCATAGCCGTCTATCACCACTGCTACCAGGGGCAACAGACCCAACATCTCAGGTGGTGACAGCCTAAGAATCTTAGCTCTTCCACTTTTACCTGACAGTGTGGTTAGGGGGAGCTGGCAGGAAAAAAGGATCTCAGACAAATATGAAGATGAGATATATAAAGCTAGATGACACGCCAGGAAGAAAGGTGCAGAGAACAGTTTGTCAAATGGGCTAGTAAAAAAGAGTATCTGGAAAATTCCAGCGATATAGGCTGGTACCATGGTTGCTTTCATGAACTTTCAAGAGAGTGTCGTGACTGAGGGTCAGGTTTATTTAAAGGACCAGGAGGAATATTCATCAAATTTCCAATTTTGGCCAACAGAAATCTGACTCCAGTTATTTATTTCTTCATTCTTAATCCTCTTTAGCCCTAAATCTTTGCTGTAACATACTGAGAAAATAAGTATGTAAATTAATCTGTAGAAGTTCTAGGATAGAAACAATCACTTCAGATTTCCCTCATGGAATACCAAATGAAAACCGTTAAAAAACAAAGACACAAAACTTCAACACTGAATAAAAGAAAAGAAAAAGGAAAGAAGTTTAGAAGTGCTGACTCATGATTTTGTACCCTTAAGATGATACAAATAAAAAGACCCCAGTATAATAGATTTCAATACCCCAATTTCAGCATTGAACTTATCATCCAGATAGAAAGTCAACAAAGAAACACTGGACTTAATCTTTACTACAAACTAAATGAACCTAAGAGATAGTTACAGAACATTTCATCCAACAGCTGCAGAGTATACATTTTTCTCCTCAGCACATGGATCACTGTCAGGGATAGACCATATGTTAGGCCACAAAACAAGTCTTAAAACATTCAAAAAAATTAACATCATATCAAGTATCTCTTTGACCACAATAAAATAAAACTAGAAATCAATAACAAGATAAACTTTGGAAACGATAAAAACACATGAAAATTAAGGAATATGCTCCTGAATGATAATAAAGAAATAGGAAAATTTAAAAATTTTTTGAAACAAATGATGATGGAAACACAATATACCAAAACTCATGGGATCCCCACAAGAACAGAAGTGTGAGAAAAACTTATAGCTATAAGCCTATTCAAAAGAGAGGGGAAAATTCAAATAAACAATCTAATGGTGCATCTTAAAGAACTAGAAAAGCAAGAGCAAACCAAACCAAAAATTAGTAGAAGAAATAATAAAGATCAGAGTAGAAACAAAGAAAACAATACACAAGATCAATGAAACAAAAAGTTAGTTTTTTGAAAAGATAAACAAAATTGTCAGACCTTTAGCCAGACTAATGAAAAAAGAGAAGACTCAAAAAATAAAATCATAGATGAAAGAGGAGACATTACAACTGGTACCATATAAATTCAAAAGATCATTAGTGGCTACTATCAGTAACTATATGCCAATAAACTGGAAAATGTAGAAGAAACAGATACAACTGACCAGGATTGAATCATGAAGAAATCCACAACCGGAACAGACCAATAACAAGTAACAAGATCAAAGCTGTACTAGAAAGGGCCCTAACAAATAAAAGCCTGGTACCTGATGGCTTCACTGCTGAATCCTGTGAAACATTTGAAGACGAATTGATACCAATCCTACTCAAACTATTTCAAAAAATAGTGGAGGAAGGAGTGCTTCCAAACTCATTCAATGAGGCCAGTAGTACCCCAACACCAAAACCAGAAAAAGACACATCAAAAAAAGAAAACTACAGGCCAATATTATTGTTAAATAGTTTTGCAAAACTTAACAAAACACTAGCAAACCAAATTCAACAACATATTAAAAACAGCATTCATCATGACCAAGTGGGACTTATCCCAGAGATGCGAGGGTGGTTCCATGTATGCAAATTAATCAATGTGATGCATCATATCAACAGAACAAAGGACAAAAACATATGATTATTTAAACTGATGCACAAAAATTTGATAAAATTTAACATCCTTTCATAACAACAAAAAACCCTCAAAAAATGGGTATAGAAGGAACATACTTCGACACAATAAAATACGTATACAACAGACCCACAGCTAGTATCATAGTGAATGGAGAAAAACAGAAAGCCTTTTCTCTAAGGTCTTAAAAAAAGACAAGGATGCTTACTTTCACCACTGTTATTCAACATAATACTGGAAGTCCTAGCTAGAGCAATCAGAAAAGAGAAAGAAATAAAGAGCATCTAAACTTAAAGAGAAGAATTCAAATTATACTTTTTGGCAGATAATACAATCTTCTTCAGAAAAACCTAATGACTCCACCAAAAAACCTATTGGAACTGAAAATTAAAATTGAATAAATTTACAGGAAACAAAATCAACATACAAAAGGCAGCAGCATTTTTCTATGCCAACAGTGAACAATCTGAAGAAGAAATCAAGAAATAATCTTATTTGCAAAAGCTAAAAATAAAATAAAGTGTTTGGGAATCCACTTAACCAATAGAGGAAGATTTCTAGTGAATTCTATAAAAGATTGATGAAATAAGTTGAAGAAGACACAAAAAAGGAATGATATTTTATGTTTTTTAATTAGAAGAAGTAATATTTCATCAATGTCCATAAAACAATCTACAGGTTCAATGCAATCCCTATCAAAATAGTAATGGCATTCTTTGCAAAGGTATAAAAAATTCCTAATATTTATATGCAACCACAAAGGATCCAGAATAGCCAAAGCTACCCTAAGCAAAGAGAACAAAACTGAAGGAATCACATTACCAGACTTCAAATTATACCTCAGAGCTATAGTTAACAAAAACACCATGATACTGGCATAAAAAACAGATACATGAACCAATGTAACAAAATAGAGAAGACAGAAATAAATCCATAAATATACGGTGAACTCATTTTCAACAAATGTGCCAAGAGTATACAGTGGGGAAGGAGAATCTCTTCAATCAATGGTGTTGGAAAATCTAGATATCCACATGCAGAAGAATAAAACGAGACTCCTATTGGTTACCATATATAAAAATGAAATAAAAATAGATTTAAAAAAAACCCAATAACTTAAATCTAAGACCGCAAATGAATACTTTGAGGAAACTCTCCTGGACATTGGTCCAGGCAAAAATTTCTTGAGTAATAACCAAGCACAGGCAAACAAAGCAAAAATGGACAAATAGAATCCCATCAAGTTAAAAAGCTTCTGCACAGCAAAGGAAATAATTGATGAAGGGAAGAGACTACCCAGAGAATGAAAGAAAATATTTGCAAACAATCCATCTGACAAATAATTAAGAACCAGAATATATAAAGAGCTCCAACAATTCTAGAGGAAAAAATGTAATCATTTGATTCAAAAATAGGCAAAAGACCTGAATAGACATTTCTCTAAAAAAGACATACAGATGGCAAACAGGTATATGGAAAGGTACTCAACATTACTAATTATCAGAGAAATGCAAGTCACTATGAGGAAATATCTCACCCTAGTTAAAATGGCTTTTATTCAAAAGACAGGCAATAACAAATGCTGGTGGGAATATGGAGAAAAGGAAACACTCGTCACTGTTGGTGGGAATGTAAATTAATACAGCAACTATGTAGAACAGTATGTAGGTTCCTTAAAAAACTAAAAATACAGCTATCATATGATCCAGTAATCCCACTCCTAGGTATATACCCAAAAGAAAGGAAATCAGTATATAGAAGACATAGCTGTACTCCCATGTTTACTGCAGCATTATTCATAATAGCTGAGATGTGGAAGCAGCCTAAGTGTCCATCAACACATGAATGAAGAAACTGTGGTACATATACACAATGAAGTACTATTTAGCCACAAAGAAAGATTGAGAGCTTGCCATTTAAAGCATCAACATGGTGGAACTGGAGGGAATTAAGTGAAACACTCCAGGCCCAGAAAGACAAAATTCACATGTTCTCACTCATTTGTAGGAGCTAAAAATTAAAACAACTGAACTCAAGTATATAGAGAGTAGAATGATGATTACCTTAATCCTGAGTTCTAATTTGATTGAACTGTGGTCTGATAAACTGTTTGTTATGATTTCTGTTCTTTTGCATTTGCTTGGAAACTACACAACCTGCTCCTGAATGACTACTGGGTAAATAACAAAATTAAGGCAGAAATAAATAAGTGATTTGAAATCAATGAGAACAAAGACACAACGTACCAGAATTTCTGGAACACAGATAAAGCAGTGTTTAGAGGGAAATTTATAGCACTAAATGTCCACAGGACAAAGCAGAAAAGATCTAAACTTGACACCCTAACATCACAATTAAAAGAACTAGAGAAGCAAGAGCAACAAATTCAAAAGCTGGCAGAAGACAAGAAATAACTAACATCAGAGATAGAGACACGAAAATCCTTCAAAAAATCAAGGAATACAGGAGTTGATATTTTTGAAAAAATTAACAAAATAGATAGACAACTAGCCAGACTAACAAAGAAGAAAAGAGAGGAGAATAAAATAGACACAATGAAAAATGATAAAGGAGGTATCACCACTGACCCCACAGAAATACAAACTACCATCAGAGAATACTATAAACACCTTCATGCAAATAAACTAGAAAATCTAGAAGAAATGGATAAATTCCTGGACACATACACCCTCCCAAAACTAAACCAGGAAGAAGTTGAATCCCTGAATAGACCAATAACAAGTTCTGAAACTGAGGCAGTAATTAAAAGCCTACTAAACAAAAAAAGCCCAAGACCAGACTGATTCACAGCCAAGTTCTGCCAGAGGTACAAAGAGGAGCTGGTACCATTCCTTCTGAAACTATTCCAAACAATACGAAAAGAGAAAATCCTCTCTAGCTCATTTTCTGAGGCCAGCATCATCCTGATACCAAAACCTGGCAGAGACACAACAACAAAAGAAAATTTCAAGCCATATCCCTGATGAACATCCATGCAAAAATTCTCAATAAAATACTGGCAAACTGAATCCAGCAGCACATCAAAAACCTTATCCACCACAATCAAGTCAGCTTCATCCCTGGGATGCAAGGCTGGTTCAACATATGCAAAGCAATAAATGTAATCCATCACATAAACAGAACCAATGATAAAAGCCACATGATTATCTCAATAGATGCCGAAAAAGCCTTTGATAAAATTCAACAACCCTTCATACTAAAAACTCTCAATAAACTAGGTAACAATGGAATGTATCTCAAAATAATAAGAGCTATTTATGACAAACCCACAGTCAATATCATACTGAATGGGAAAAGACTGGAAGCATTCCCTTTGAAAACTGACACAAGACAAAGATGCTCTGTCTCACCCCTCCTATTCAACATTGTATTGAAAGTTCTGGCCAGGACAATCAGACAGGAGAAAGAAAAAAAGGTATTCAAGTAGGAAGAGAGGAAGTTAAATTATCTCCATTTGCAGATGACATGATTGTATATTTAGAAAACCTCATTGTGTTAGCCCAAAATCTTCTTAAACTGATAAGCAACTACAGCAAATCTCAAGGTACAAAATCAGTGTGCAAAAATCACAAGCATTGCTATACACCAATAACAGACAAACAGAGTCAAATCATGAGTGAACTCACATTCACAATTGCTACAATGAGAATAAAATACCTAGGAATACAACACAAGGGATGTGAAGGAACTCTTCAAGGAGAACTTATAAACCACTGCTCAAGGAAATGAGAGGACACAAACAAAAGGAAAAACATTCCATGCTCATGGATAGAATCAATATCATGAAAATGGTCATACTGCCCAAAATAATTTATAGACTCAATGCTATCCCCATCAAGCTACCATTGACTTTCTTCACAGAATTAGAAAAAACGACTTTACATTTCATATGGAACCAAAAAGAATCTGTATAGCCAAGACATTCCCCTAAGCAAAAAGAACAAAGCTAGAGGAATCACTCTACCTGACTTCAAACAATACTACAAGGCTACAGTAACCAAAAGAGATGGTACTGGTACCAAAACTGACCATTATAGAACAATGGAACAGAACAGAGTCCTCAGAAATAATGCCACAGATGTACAACCATCTGAGCTTTGACAAACCTGACAAAAACAAGCAATGGGGAAAGGATTCCCTGTTTAAAAAATGGTGTTGGGAAAACTGGCTAGCCATATGCAGAAAACTGAAACTGAACCCCTTTCTTATACATTATACAAAAATTAACTCAAGATGGATTAAAGACTGAAACCTAAGACCTAACACCATAAAAACTCTAGAAGAAAACCTAGGCAATACCATTCAGGACACAGGCATGGGCAAAGACTTCATGACTAAAACATCGAAAGCAATGGCAACAAAAGCCAAAATTGACAAAAAAGATCTAATTAAACTAAAGAATTTCTGCTCAGCAAAAGAAACTGTCACCAGAGTGAACAGGCAACCTACAGAATGGGAGAACATTTTTGCAATCTATCCATCTGACGAAGGGCTTATATTCAGAATCTATAAGAAACTAAAATGTATAAGCAAAAACAAACAACCCCATCAAAAAGTGGGCAAAGGATATGAACAGATACTTCTCAAAAGAAGACATTTATGCATCCAATGAACATATGAAAAAAAAGCTCATTATCACTTGTCATTAGAGAAATGCAAATAAAAACCACAGTGAGATACCTGCTTATGCCAGTTAGAATGGTGATCATTAGTCAGAAAACAACAGATGCTGGAGAGGATGTGGAGAAACAGGAAAGCTTTTACACAGTTTGTGGGAGTGGAAATTAATTCAAGCATTGTGGAAGACAGTGCGGCAATTCCTCAAATATCTAGAACCAGAAATACCATTTGACCCAGCGATCCCATTACTGGGTATATAACCAAAGGATTATAAATCATTCTACTACAAAGACACATGGACAGGTATGTTTATTGCAGCACTGTTCACAATAGCAAAGACTCAACTCAAATGCCCATCAATGATAGCCTGGATAAAGAACACACCATGGAGTACTATGCAGCTATAAAAAAGGATGAGTTCATGTCCTTTGCAGGAACTTGGACGAAGCTCAAAACCATCATTCTCAGCAAACTAACACAGGAACAAAAAACCAAAAACCGCATGTTCTCACTTATAAGTGGGTTGAACAATGAGAACACATGGACACAGGGAGGGGAACATTACATACAGAAGCCTGTCAGAGGGTGGGGGGCTAGGGGGAGGGACAGCATTAGGAGAAATATCTAATGTAGATGATGGGTTGATGGGTGCAGCAAACCACCATGACACGTATATACCTATGTAAAAAACCTGCACATTCTGCACATGTACCCCAGAACTTAAAGTGTAATAGTAAAAAAAGAGTGATGATTACCAAAGTCTGAGAATGGGAGTTGGTGGGGGAGTGGGGATGGTTAATGAGTAAAAAAAATATAGAATGAATAAAGTCTGGTACAATGGGGTGCTTACAGTCAATAATAATTATTGTACATTTAAAAATAACTAATCTGATATTTGCTTCACCCCCTAAACTGAACTCGAATTGTATTGTGTCCATGTTTTGTCAAAAATGCATTTAATATATCTCCTTTTAGCATAAAGACTAAACTCCTCACGTGGTATGTATAGTATCTTAGTCTATTTATGCTACAATAACAAAATACCTGAGACTGGGTAATCTGTAAGTAATAGACATTTATTTCTCACAGTTCTGTGGATGAAAAGTCCCAGATCAACATGCAGGGAGGTTTGGTGTCTGGTGATTCCTGCTCTTTTTTTAAGCTGGTGACTTTTTACTATATCCCACCATGGCAAAAAAGATGGAGGTTAAAAAGGATGACCTCACCCCCTCAAGTGCTTTTGTAAGGGCTCTAAACCCAGACCCTAGGGTCAGCGCTGTCATGGCTGAATCACCTACTAAAGGCCCTGCCCCTTAGTACTGGTGCAATGGGGGATAAAGCTGCAACATAAATTTAGGAGGGACACCAATATTCAAACCATACCATCCTGCCCCAGATCTCCAAAATATATGTCCCTCTCATATACAAAATACATGCAAACCATTTCATAACCTTTGAAGTTTTAATTCACTCTAGCATCAGCTTTACAGTCTGAGTCCAAAATTGCACTTAAATATCATCTAATTCGGATATGGGTGAGCCTCAAAGTATGATTCATCCTGATGCAATTTTTTCTCAGCTGTAAGCCTGAGAAATCAAATAAGTTATGTTCTTCTAAAATACAATAGTGAGTCCGGCATAGGATAGACATTCCCATTTCAAAAGGGAGAAACAGGAACGAAGAAAGGGGTAATAGGTTCCATCCAAATCCAGAACTCAGCAAGGCAAGCACTAATTCTTAACGTTCTAGAAAAATATTATTTCGCTCTGTCAACCGCCTTCTGAACACCCTGGGGTGAGGACTGACTCTCAAAGCTCCTCGCAGCCCCACTCCCACCCCTTTGCTGGGTGCAGTTCACATGGCAGCTCTCCGGGTTGGCATCTTACGGCTTTCCCAGGCTGGAGTTGCACAGTGGCAGCTCTACAGCTCTGGTGTCTCGACAGTAGCCCTACCCGGTGATCCCCTCAGAGCCCTCCCTCCCTGCCCCTCCCCCAGTTCTCTGCCTGGGCCCTGAGACTCTTGAGACATCCTTTGACATCTACTTGGAGGTAAGCATATCTCCATCGTGAATTCACTCTGTGTACTGCAGAGTTGGCCATGAACAGACACCACCAAGGTTTATGGCTTGTTTCTTCTGGAGGCATGTCCTGGGCTGCACTGGGGACCATTCAAGGCACATAGAGGGAGGCAAATGAGCACTGCACCCTAATGCTGGGAGCAGTCCTGAAGCAGGAGAGGGCAGTGAGTGCTCAGCTTTCAAGGGCACCTGAGGCCTCTTTTTTTGACATTCTTCTGTTTTCCAGAGCTTAGCACTCTGGGCCTGTAATGGGAAGGGCAACGGTGATAATCTCTGCAGAGCCATCAGGGTCAGTCTCCCAGTGTCCTGATGAATAGCACTTGGCTTCTTCCCATTCATTGATGTTTTCTCCAGAACATAATTTGTCATTTTTTTTTGCAAGCTGAGAACTTTCCAGGTCCTTAGGTTCTGCTTCCCTTTAGATTATAAATTTTCCCTTTACTTAGCTTCTCTGTTCCCATATTTTACCATAACCAGTCCATCAAACTCATTCCACACCCTCAATACTTTACTTAGATTTCTTCTGCCAAATATCCTAGTTAATCGCTGTTAAATTCTGCCTTCCACAAAGCCCCAGGGATGGATACAATTCAACCAAGTTTGTTGCCAGTTTATAACAAGGGTGGTCTTTTCTCCAGTTTCCAGTAAGACTTTTTTTATTTCTGTCTAAGATATCATCAGAACGGTCATTGCTGCCTATACTTCTACCAGCACTCTAATTATAACAACTTACATAATCTCCAATAATATTTAGTCTTCTCTACAGTTCTCTTCTTTTGAACTTTCACCAGAATTGCCTTTAATGCTCTATTCATGGCGATATAAGCTTTTTCTTTTTTTAACTCTTATTGTAGTTTCAGGGTCACATGTGCAGGTTTGTTCTATAGAAAAATTGAATGTCATAGGGGTCTTGGATATAAGTTATTTCATCACTTAGGGAATAAGCATAGTATCCTATCCAATGAGTACTTTTTAAATGGTAAGATTGAAAAAGTGGCAGGCATCTCAGAACTCATTCACTCTTGACTCATTCCCCAGTTTCAAAGTCAGTTCCACATTTTCAGGTATTTGTTATAGTAACACCCCACTCCTCAGTTCCAGTTGCTGTCTTAGTTTGTTTGTACTGCTATCATAAAATACCTGGGACTGGATAATTTATAAATAATAGAAATGTATTTCTCACCGATCTGGAGGCTTGGAATTCCATGATCAAGGAACAGGCAGGTTCAGTGTCTGGTGAGGGCTGAGTCTCTGCCTTGAAAATGGTGCCTTGTTGCTACATCCTCCAGAGGCAAGTGCCTCTATGTTCTCACTCAGCAAAAGGGCAGAAGTAGAAAAACAGGAGCCTAGCTAACGACTTCCCATCAGCCCTTTGAGGCATGAATCCCATCTATGAGGGCTCTGTCTAGTCACCTCCTAAAGGTTTTACTGCTGCAATGGGAACTAAATTTCACCATGAATTTTAGAAGGAGCAGCACATACATTACTATAGCATGTACATACAGTTTGGAAAATTAGGGAGTCACTCTGTTTGTAAACAGATCTTTTCAAGAGCCATGAGTGCAATAAACAGGTCTCTTATCTTTGGTTCCATCATCTAAATAGTAAAGAAAATTATGCCCCATTTGAAGATGTTTTTGTGAGGAATAAAGTGGATAACATAAAATAACTTGAATGATAGAGGTGCTGAATAGATAGCAGCTGCTTATGGTATAATTATTAGGTAAATAGTATACAAAATTTTAGCACTATATGCAAGTATTCTTAATAATGTAGTCATTGAAGTTATTTGTTTATCCAAAATATTTGACAGGACACATTGTCTAAGTTTCATAAAAAACACAACTAAAACTCTTTTACGTACAATAAAAATGTATTAGCTCGTGAAAATGTGAAGGGGCAGTAACATAGATACAATTTGATTAAGCGACTCCCTATCACTGTAATAATTTCTTCATCTTTCATCTTTGCTTCATACCATTCACTGGCTTTAACTTGAATTTGGCCACCTCAACTCCTAGCATTTAAACTTCATAGCTAGAAAGAAAGAAATCCTTCTTATTCTTATAGAATATTAGTCTGTTCTTACATTTATATAAAGAAATACCTGTGGCTGGGCAATTTATTTTAAAAAGAGGTTTAATTAGCTGACAGTTCTGTAGATTGTACAGGATGCTTGGCAAGCATGTCTGCTTCTGGTGAAGCCTCAGGAAGCTTTCAATCATGGCAGAAGGTGAGGGGTGAGTAGGAGCATCGGATGGCTAAAGCAGCAACAAGAGAGGGACAAGGAGGAGGCCCAAGACTCTTTCAACAACCAGATCTCATGGGAACTGAGCCACGGAGAACTCACTTATCAACAAAGGTGCTAAATCGTTCGTGAAGAATTTGTCCACATGGTCTAATCATCTCCCACCAGGCTCCACCTCCAACACTGGGAATCATATTTCGACAGAAGATTGGGGGGGGGGACAAATATCCGAACCATATAACCTAGATATAATTGTTATGATTCTGGAGAATAACTGAGAGTAACCACGCTTGGTCGTATGTCTATCCCTCCAAACAATCACCGTGACTGAGAAGTGGAAGCATTGATTAATCCAGCTGAAACTCAATGCCCGTTTCTCAAGCTACTGCAATAGCCAAGGAGGCTGTGAATACCTCATGTCATAAGAACTGAAGAGGCTGGGTTGTTGCATAGATGATGCCATTGGGTATACGATGATAAGCCCAGCAATATTTCTGGGTTGTTCACTAAGTCTGTTTAACGGTAAGCAGCTGATAGCTAGACAGTTCCAAGCCCAGCTTTCACTGGTGTTTCCTGCTGTATCATCCCCATACCTAAGAACCACTGTGTCTCATTTTCAGCAAAACTAGAATGGTGTTTCCTTTAGGACTGAAGAATGGCACCTACAGGTCCAGCACAGAAGCTGAGGATTCTATTGGGGAACAAAGCACCCGGCCTCTATGATTCTAGTCTCAGGTTTGCACCTCTCTTGCCATAGGAGCTTGGAATCATTAAGTCATCATTCTGACTCTCGGTTTCTACATGCCTAGAATAAGAAGTATCCAATGCAGGGTATTTCCAACTCTATTTTTTCTAAACTTTACCTACATTCTTGTTCTCTGATTCAAAGATATTTACTAGAGCTTTTCATTAACATGGATTTTTCCTACATTACCATTTTTCTAATTTAAATGTGTATTTTTTAAGACAAATAGGTTTTGCATTTTAAGAGTATTTACTCTTTAAACTGAGTTAAAAATATGCGTTTGCTAAATGAGCTATTTTCAGGTTATCATCAATTACTATTATTTCCTGGGAAGGGCTTTCTATTTCCTCTCTTATCTCCTGGATAACGTAGAAGATGAATCCACATGCTTCCTTTTCAAAGTTTAATTTAGCATTTACAGTCCTGCTTCTTTTGCCCTCTTTGTGCTATCATCTCTTAGAAGGACCTTTAAAGTCTTCAATTTCCTGGTACCTTCCTGTTGTTCATTATTTTCATAGAATTCAGAATTCACAGACAAATGGTGGATTGCCAGATATTTTGTGTTTCTGCTATAACCACAAAAATATAAACTAGTTGGGTGTATTATATTATATGACTGTCAAAAATATAAACTAGTTGAGTATATTGTATTTCTATGCTTTTATAGGATGCTTTTGGATTAGAAAGAGTTCTTAATAGTACTACAGATTCTGAGACCTGCTCTGGTGAACCTGGCCCCATCTTCTTATTTACAGGTGTCCTGACTGCACTTAGGTCATATGTGTCCTCGAAGAATAAAAACACTTGTGAAATAACTAAGAGAAGGAGAGGTTTTAATGTTTGCTTTTTCTTATAACTCCCACCAAGTTTTAAACTTCCTGAGACTGTATCTAACTTGCTCACAATTGTTTCTTCAGAACTTAGCCGACCCAGGCAAGTACCAGATGCTCAACAGGTAAATGTTAGAAGAGAGAATGTCTAAAGCTGCTGCTTTTTAGTTATTGAGATGTAAATATGATGCCTTCCCAGAGTCAAGTATTTTATTACCACATACTAGGCATTTTCTATATAGCTCCCCATTGTTGGGGGAGGGGGATGTGATGCCCTTGATTTCTATGTACATAAAAATCTACTAGGTATATTTGATAAAGGTTTTAATCAAAATTTGTTGTAATTGATTTTGCTAATTTGAGAAGAGTCTCTCTTTCTGTCCCACATAAGCTTCACAGTATGAATGTGAGGGCTAACTCTCCTGCTCTCCCCCCATGAATGGCTGCAGGCTTATAACTGTCCTCGGATGGTATGGGGGGGGGGGGGTGTTCCCTGTGGGGGTGTCCAAACCACTTGCCATTTAAGAACCGGAAGCACCCGTATGCCGTTGCTTTCACTCAAATGCTCCTCCTCCTCACCATCCTCATCATTATAACAGCAATGATAATAAGGGCAACAGTATTTTTCAAATGTTTGTGTCAGGCAATAATCCAAAAGCTTCACATTTAACTCATTTAATTCTACAAAGCCCTGTGAGGTAGTTTCTATTATTTCCCAGATGAAAAACCTGAGGAACTTACAAGGAAACTAAGTAATTCACTGACAGTGACACAATTAGAAAGAGAAGAACTGGCCTGAGAATCTATGCAGCCACTATTGAAAGTGACCTGCCTTGCTGCTCTGGAGTAGCTGGAGTGGCATCTAATATTTAGTGGATACTCATGCATGCCTGTCCCTACTCTGTTTGTTGTCTCATTTCATCGTAGTGAGAACCTTGTGAGGAAGGTATTTTATTGCCATTTACAGATGAATAAAAAGACACTTGAAAGGACAGTGAACAAGGAACCCACAGACACATAGCAGCTCAGTGGATTCAACAAATTGACAACTTTGGACATGGGGTCTCTTTGACTTTCTTCTATGCAGCTTCCTTGTCAAAACCAGTCACACTCACATATCAACATATGGAGACCATCTAATTCCACAGTCACCTTATATGAGGGGTTCCTTTTAACAATCATAAGAACTCCATTATACACATGAGGAATGTGAAGACACTATATTATAACCAGTACTGGGTAATATTTAATAAATTGCCATTCTGACAACTGAATGAGTACACACATGTGTATGCAAACACACACACACACACACTCACACACACACACAGGGAGATGTATCTTTTTCACTCTCTGTCACAGCGAATCTCCATATGTTTATGGAATTAGGTATCATAAAAACATATCCTCCCTAAACTAAGTAGATTAATGAGTTCATTGTTTAAATAATATAGAAAGATCTCTCATGGGTATTTCATGTTTTAGCCTTTCATATACACTGTGAAAACTTGCTCATGTGAGATTTTTATTTGTTCCCTCCCTCCCCTCCCTCCCTTCCTTCTTCCCTCTCTCCCATTCCCTCCCCTCTCCTCCCCTCCCTCCTCCCCCGCTCCCCTCCCTTCTCCCTCTCCTCCCTCCCCCCTCCCTTCTCCCTTCTCCTCTCCCCTCTCTCCTCCCCTCCCTCCCTCCTCCCTCCCCTCCCTTCCCCTCCCTTCCTCTCTGCTCCCTTTCCCTCCCCAGCCTTCCCCTGCCTTCCCCTCCCTTCCCCCTCTCCTCCCCTCTCCTCCCCTTCCCTCTCCACTCTTACCCTTCCCTTCCCCCTCTTCCCTCCCCTTACCTTTTCTCTCCTCCCCTCCCTTCTTCTTCCCTTCCCTCCCCCTCCCCTGCCTTCCCCCTCCCTTCCCCCTCCCCTCCCCTCCCCTTCTCTTTCTTCCTTCCTTTCATGTGATATCAAACAGAAACATAGCTTCATTGGTTTCACTGGACCTGAGATTCAGGATACTTAGTTGCAATTCTCTGAGTGATGCAGACAGCAGATGACTCATTTGAAATCAGTAGCTGGGATTTTCTATTCCAGGTTCAGTGTCCTTTATGCTAACCTAAACCACCTCCTTGACAATTCCAGGACAAGAAAAGAACAGGAGAAATGCCCTTTCCCCATGTCACCAGTGTCAATACAGTGCTTACTCTGTAATTTAGATGATATTGTGAACATTTTAGATCAAATTCTCAAAAATTGCTTTATTTCTCTTTGTTGAAACTGCTAACATATTTAAAACCACATTCAAATGGAAACAAGATCTTTTGCTTTCTTTTTTCAGCAGAATGATTTAAAACAATAGGCACAGATATATTTAAATAAAACTATTTCCATTCTTTTTATAAAGTTGGAAAATATTTTAATAAGCCATGAAGGGTAAACGGAAACATGACAGACTGAAGAATTAATTTGCTGGTAATCATGTTAATTTTATCAACATGCAGATTTGAATGAGGATAGAAAATGTCTTGCAGGGAGAGAGATGTGTAGTATATAAATCTCTAGTTAAATTATAATTAATGCTACAAAATGTGGCAGGCTGAAAAAATGGAATAATAAGATATAATAAAATGACTTCCTTGATGTCAAAGACAGAGTGGGAAGGAGCCGAAGAAAACCTGATTTTATGGACACTTCTGAAACTGCATCTGTATGAACTGAATTTTATATCAGATGAGTCAAATCCCATTTTTAGACCACCAGCTGAGTTGCTGTTTTGAATGTCTCCTAAAATGGAAAATTTCAAGGCATAGCAAAAAAGGGTCACTGACATAAAAAATCAAGAATAAAATATAGTGCTTCAAAAAATCCCACGTCTTACCTGCTTATGTGAATTACTGATTCTTCTCTGTTTTATCTAAAGCAATCAGCATCTGCAGGGTTTGAAGCTGGGTGGCAGCAGGGAGTAACTTTTGACAGAACTGCTATTTTTAATCCTGACAAATATCTGCATTTGTCGTAAAGTACTCAGTTCATAAATAATTCATGGTATATAATGGAGGAAAATAATGCTATGAGAATGTTCTTCCAATGCGTGTGCTTTGTTTTGTTTTGTTTTTTTCCCAAAAAGCATATAAACTGAATTAAATGTTTTCAAGACTATTTAAATTCATGCCACCCAAACTTCCTGCTTTGGGATGATGATGGCATTTTCTCAGATTCAAATACTTTAATGAGATCTACTGGTAGGGCTGGGGTGAGGACCAGAAATAGTCCTAACAATCATTGTTGGTTTTAAAGAGTAATTATATTAGCTGGCCCCTGTAGATGTTTACCAACATTTAATAACATCTAATTTAATTTATTTCTTATACAGTTAGTTATTTTCACATTATTTCACACATGCGCTATCTCTTTTTTGGAGATTTTCTTTCTCTACACATCATGTATATGGTGATATTGATACTGGATGAATATTCATCCTAGATACTCTTTTCCATAAAGTGCTTAATTTATTGAGCATCTACTATGTGTGTACATTTTGTTATGTTTTTTAAATTGAGATATAATTCACATATGATAAAGATAACCAATGTAAAGTTTATGATTCAGCAGTTTTTAGTATATTTATAGGTGGTACACTCATCACCATTAATTTCAGAATATTTTCATCATCACACACACAAAAATACAGGTTTGTGGCTCTATTTCCTTTATGCCCACCAATCCTAACAAGTAATCTGTGTTCTTTTATGGACTTGTTTATTCCAGGTGTTTCATATAAACTGAATGATATAATATGTGATCTTTGTGTCTGGCTTCCTTCATTTACCATAATGTTTTGAAGGCTCATCCATGTTGTAGCATGGGTCACCACTGCATTCCTTTTTATGACCGAATAATATTTCACTGTATTTTATGTCACCTTTTGCTTACCTGTTTATCTGTTGATTGATATTTGGGTTGTGTCCACTTTAGGGCTATTATAAATAACAACACTGTGAATATTCATGGGTAGGTGTTTGTGTGAACATGTGCTTACAGTTCTCTTGGGTGTATATCCAGGAGTGGCACTGCTGGACCATACAGCAACTTGTGTGTAACTTATTCAGGAACGAAACTGTTTTCCAAAGTGGATGCCCTATTTTCCACTTACACTTTTGTCTTGTTCCTGATCTTAGAGGGAAAGTTTCGCTTCTTTTGCCACTAAGTATGATGTTAGCTGTGGACTTTTCCTAGCCACTTTTATTAGCGTGAGGACATTTTTATTCTATTCCTAGTTCTGAGTGTTTTTACTAAAAGGGTGCTGGATTTTGGAAAATGGGTTTACTACGTTTATTGAGACAAACATATGCTTGCCTTGTTTTGTTTTCTTAGTCTATTTATATGGGGTATTGATTGATTTTCACATATTAAATCATTTTTGCATTTCTGGAATAAATCTCACTTGGTCACCGTATGTGATCCTCTTTTTGTATATTTAGTTTCTTAGAATTTTGTTGAGGATTTGTTGTGAACATGTCATAATGGATATTGGTGTATACATTTTTATGAAGTCTTCTCTGCTTTTGGTATTAATATGATACAGGCCTGATACAATGAATTAAGATGTGTCCTCTGTTTTCTGTTTTTGGAAGAATTTTGAAGTTAGCTCTATGTTAAAGTGATTCTTTAAACATTTGGTAGAATTCATATATGAAGGCATCTGTTCTGAGCTTTCATTTATTGCAAGTTTGTTATAGTTCTACCTAGATTCATGATTTTTTTCTTGATTTTTTAAGTTATATCTGAGATGTTGAGTTTCTTGACATAACATTTTTTCACATTTCTTCTTTACAATATTTTGTGTTTATGTAAGGTAGGTAGTAATATATCCTCTTTTATTCCAGATTATAGTAATTGAAGTGATTTTTTTTTAATTTTTGTAATTGCTCAACTTAAAGCTTGCCAATTTTGTTGATCTCAAAGAACTAACTTTTTGTTGGGTTGATTTTTTTCTACTGTTATTTTTTATATTTTGTTTTAATTTATAAACACATAAATATTTATCATTTTTGTTCTACTTGCATTGAGTTTCATCACTTTAGTTATTGCAGTTTCTTAAAATGGAGGGTGGGCTCACGGACATGATAGCTTTCTTATTTTTAACATGAACATTTATAGTTAATAATTTTTCTCTGAGTTTTGTTTTCTCTGAATTCCAGAAGTTTTATCAATTTGTGTTTTGATTTTACTCATCTCAAATTATTTTCTAGTTTTTTTGTCATTTCTTCATTGATCTATAGGCTGTATAGGAACATTAGATCTATAGGCTGTATAGGAACATTAGATCTATATATCTGTGAATTTCTTCATTTGTTTATTTTTAATCTCATTCCATTGTGGTTGGATAACACACTTTTTTTTTTTTTTGATTCTTTTTTTATTGTACTTTAGGTTCTGGGGTACATGTGCAGATCATGCAGGATTGCTGTATAGGTACATACTTGGCAATGTGGTTTGTTGCTTCCATCCCCCCTGTCAGCTATATCTGGCATTTCTCTCCATGTTATCCCTCCCCAACCACCCCACCCCCTACTGTCCCTCCTCTAGCTCCCCCACAACAGACCCCAGTGTGTGATGCTCCCCCTCCCTGTGTCCATGTGTTCTCATTGTTCAACACCTGCCTATGAGTGAGAACATGTGGTGTTTGGTTTTCTGTTCTTGTGTCAGTTTGCTGAGAATGATGGTTTCCGGATTCATCCATGTCCCTACAAAGGACGTGAATTCATCGTTTTTTACAGCTGCGTAGTATTCCATGGTGTATATGTGCCACATTTTCCCTGTCCAGTCTATCATCAATGGGCATTTGGGTTGGTTCCAGTTCTTTGCTATTGTAAACAGTGCCTCAGTGAACATACGTGTGCATGTCTCTTTTTAATAGAACAATTTATAATCCTTTGGGTATATACCCAGTAATGGGATGGCTGGGTCAAATGGAATTTCTATTTCTAGGTCCTTGAGGAATCGCCACACTGTCTTCCACAATGGTTGAACTAATTTACACACCCACCAGCAGTGTAAAAGTGTTCCTATTTCTCCACATCCTCTCCAGCATCTGTTGTCTCCAGATTTTTTAATGATCACCATTCTAACTGGTGTGCAATAGTATCTCAATGTGCTTTTGATTTGCATCTCTCTAATGACCAGTGATGATGAGCATTTTTTCATGTTTTTTGGCCTCATAAATGTCTTCTTTTGTAAAGTTTCTGTTCATATCATTTGCCCACTTTTGAATGGATTTGTTTGTTTTTTTCTTGTAAACCTGTTCTACTTCTTTGTAGATTGTGGCTATTAGCCTTTTGTCAGATGGGTAGACTGCAAAAATTTTTTCCCATTCTGTTGGTTGCTGATTCACTCTAATGATTGTTTCTTTTGCTGTACAGAAGCTCTGGAGTTAAATTAGGTCCCATTTGTCTATTTTGGCTTTTGTTGCCATCACTTTTGGTGTTTTAGCCATGAAGTCCTTGCCTGTGCCTTGTCCTTAATGGTTTTGCCTAGGTTTTCCATTTAAATTTATTTACCCCCTAGAATACTATGCAGCCATATAAAAGAACAAGATCATATCTTTTGTGGGAACATGGATGGAGCTGGGGGCCATTGTTCTTAGCAAACTAACAGGGGAATAGAAAACCAAATAGCACATGTTCTCATTTACAAGTAGGAGCTAAATGATGAGAACTCATGGACACAAAAAGGGGAACAACAGACACTGGGCTTAATTGAGGACAGAGGGTGGAGGAGAAAGAGGAGCAGAAATAACAACTATTGGGTGCTACGCTTAGTGCCCGGATGATGAAATAATCTGCACAACAAACCCCTATCACATGAATTTACCTATATAACTAATCTGCACATGTACCTTTGAAGCTAAAGTAAAAGTTTCAAAAAATTATTTAAACTTGTTTAATGACTTAATATTTGTTCTTTTCTGAAGAGCATTTTATGTACATTGAAAATAATGTATATTTTGCTCTTGTTGTGTGGTGAGTTCTATATTTTAGGTCTCATTTGTTAGTAGATTCTTTCTTTTCATTGTTGCTATGTTTTAATCTAGTTGGTATAATCATGAGTGAAAGTGGCATACTGAAATCTCCAAATTTAGCCAGATTATCTATCCAAGTCTCTGTTTTTGCACGATGTATTTTGAGGCCCTGTGGTTAGGTGTATATACATTTGACATTATTATATCTGTGTGATAGATTAAGCTTTATATCATTATGAAATGTTTTTCTCTCACTCTAGGAATATTTTTTTACCTTACAGTTTCATTTATATGGTATTAGTATAGTTACTTCAGCTCTCTTGCTCACAGTTTGTATGGCACATATTTTTAAATTTTATTACTTTCAAACTATTTGTGTCTTTGAATCTGAATTTAGTCTCTTGTAGATAATATATAGTTGAGTCACTTTAAAAAGTTGATTCTGAAGCTATCTGACTTTTATTTGGAGAGTTAAATATTATTTATACTTAATTTCATTACTGATAATGTGTAACTGATATGTGACATTTTGCTATTTATTTTCCATGTCTTACATTTTTTTTCCCTAAGATATCCATTATTTCCTTATTCTGTGTTAAATAAACATTTTCTATTATGCTATTTTAATCATTTTCATATATTTTATAATTCTCTGACATATGCATGTATACATACATACACATATCGGGGAATTATAAAATGTATGTACATTTACATACACATCTGTGTGTGTATGCATATATATATCACATATCAGGGAATTATAAAATATATGAAAATATATGTATGTATACATATATTTATATATATTTTTTCATGTGTGCATGTATACATACACATACACATACATGTATTTGACTGTATGATCATATGAATTCCTTATTTAAAGCAGTTTTTGAGTCACAGAAGAATTGAGAGGAAGGTACAAATATTTGCCATATGCTCTCTGCACACACGCATGCACAGAATACCCCATTATCAACATCCCTCATCAAAGTGTTACATTTGTTACGATGAATGAACTTCTACAGACACATCATTATTATCTAAAGTCCATAGTTTATATCAGAGTTTGCTCCTGGTGTTGTGCATTCTATGGATTTGAACGAATGTATAATCACATGTTCACCATTATAATATCACACAGAATGCTTTCACTGCCCCCTCTGTGCTCCACCTTCTCATCCTTCCCTCTTCCATGCCCCTAAGAAATTACTGATCTTTTTCTGCCTGTTCAAGTCTGCTTTTGAGCTCCTTTAATGCATTTCTGTTTTAGTTATTGTACTTTTCAAAACTAGAATTTGTTTCCTTTATATAATTTCTATATCTTAATTGCTATATATTTTGTGAGACATTCTCATATGTTATTTTTTCCTCAGATTTAATTTTCTTTAGGTCATTAAATATATGTAACATAAATGATTTTAGATCTTTATCTAGGAAGTCCAATTTCTGCGCTTCCTTCGGGCCAGTTGGTAACAATTGTTTTCCCCGATGTATGAGTCTCACTGTTTTTCCTTTACATCTGTAGTGTGTAAAGAGACATATAAATATGTAATGGCAGCAGAAACATGTTTATGAATGCCAAGATTATCAGAAATGATTATGGAATGTGGAGCATATTTTTAATTGACGAGGGACTTGGTTTAAAGGAGAATATCCAAACATTTAACTTCTGTTAGCAATATACAAATATCAGTATTCTGATTTTTAAGGTTATATTTGGCAATGTAAAATAAGGTAATTGCTTGTATTAAATGTACAGGAATGTATGCAAGGGTAATGAAAATATGGTTTCTATCTCATTCAAAACTGGGTCAGAAAAATAAGTATCTTGTACCATATCATCAACTTTTCTGTAAGTGTGTGATCATTTCAATATCTAAAAATAATGAATTGTTAGGCTAAATAAATTTTTTGAAGTAGAAAATGAATTTTTCAAATGAAGAAATAAATAGATCATGAATATAACCAAATGAAAAGAGTAAAAAAATAACAAACCAAGAAAATGTAACTGAGGAAAGTTGATATAAAAATGCTTATATAATTAAAAGAAAACTTAACATGGAAAGCAACCAAAAGAAAATACAATTTAAATCCTGATTAGAAGTTCCCACGAAGCAGACAGGCAATATTTGAAACTTTTTGACCTAATGATTTGGTCTAAAGAATATAACAAAAAAAAAATGGTAGAGTCAAGGAAAAACATAAAATTCACAATTACATGAAAATCATTAAATATTTGACAGATAAGGTAAGAAAACCAGAACATTAAGCAAGGATGTAAAAGATTTAGTTGTATAAAAAGTTGTAAAGTGATAGAAATAGAAATATGCACTCATGAAAAGAAACCTAGATTGATTTTAGCATGTATGTAACACAAAATTCTCTATATAGTAGAACACAGAAAATTTTTATTGCAATGAATTAAAATTAAATTCACCACATCTTCTAGAAGAGGATAGATAATAATGAGAGAACTACTGTAAATAAATAGGAAAAGCATAATATAGTGTTGTGTATTATTAAGCACTAAATAAACTGAAAAATGTAAGAGATTGCGATGGCCTACCGGTGCTTATACCAAGGGATGAGTGTGCTCATTTTTTATTAAGCTGTGGGAAATGGACTCTAGGAGGTAATACTTGAGGCAATACTTGAACACTGGATAAAGCCATCTATGGAACCAAAGAGCTTTCTTGGCAAAGGGAATATGAGTGCAATGATTAGAACAAACATAATGCCTGGGAGGGTAAACTGGGAATAAAAACTCAAGAGCTTACAGAAATAGGCCAGATAAAGTAAAACACTGATGTTAGGAATGAGAGTATGCTCTACATGCCATGGAAAGTCAGTGGCATGCTTTATGGAGTGGGAAGGGATTATATTTACATAGGGGGTGTGTGTGTGTGTGTGTGTGTGTGTGTGTGTGTGTGTGTGTGTGTGTCTAATGCAATTCTCTTTTTAAAAAATTACATAGATCTATTGTATTGAGAATGGATTGTAGGAGATTAGGAGTCTAAACAGAGTGATCACATTTGCAATTTCCTTGTAAATACAGCTTCAGTCTATCCCATATCTGGTTTTGAACTTCTTCTTCTACTTTATAACTGTATAAGCTTTTCCTAAGTTTTTACCCTTTATCTGTAAAATATGATTGGCTATTAATCTATTTCTCCAGGAAGTTTAAATAAAGCAAATTGAGTAAAGTTCTAGACATTTTAAACATAGACAACAATGTTAATGAATGTGTCTAAAAAATATATCTGGCATGTCATAGATACATGTCATTTTTTTGTCACAATGTCCTGACAGACTCTGTTTTTCATTTGCTTTATGTATAGATCACATGAAGCACAGAGATAAAGTAAGACATGAGTTTCACCACCTCACCTTTTATCACAGCCACCAATTAATAAAAGACACACACACACATGTGCATATACACTTAGTGCTTCAGCATATGTGCACTGGATGGCCACTCTCTCACTTCTGCAGTTAGATGTTAGGCCAAGTTGCAACTCTGTTGGCAGTGCTCCCCTCCCACGCTGCTCATGCCCCTTCATCTAACTCAGTCATGCTCACAAACCAAGACTGAGTGTAGATGATTGTCTTTGCTAGGTATATCTCTCCTTGTCTACACCCACAGAACCTATCACATTATGATTTTCTTTTCCATTATGGGTAGAATCTCGCTCTCATTTACCATTTTATCTCCAATTCTAGTTCAATGTGGACCACAGAATGGCCGGTGAAAGTATATTTGGGAAATAATGGACAAATTCATAAATGAATGTATGACTGAAATTGAAATTTGATTCTCTTTAATGGCCAGGGATCCAGAATTTAAATCAAGCATACACACACACACACACACACACACACACAATCACACACACGCATACGTGTACAAAAACACACACTTTTACCACTTACGCCAATTTCACAGTATTTTAAAAGAAATATGATCAAATGGATGTTTCTCTTCAAAGTGAAATCTTAAGATCAGGATCTTATTGTGTTTAAAATCACTCTGTTGCCATTTCTTTTTAATTTTTTTCAACTTTTATTTTAGATTCAGGGGGTTCATGTGCAGGTTTGTTACATGGGTATATTGTGTGACACTGTTGTTTGGGGTACAAATGATCCGATCTCCCAAGTAGTGAGCAGAGTACCCAATAGGTAGTTTTCAGCCTTTATCCTCTTCCTGTTCTCCCCACACTAATAGATTCCTTTATGTGTTGTTTCTAACTATGTCCACCCGTATCCAGTGCCTAGCTCCTGCTGATAAGAGCATGTGATATTTTGATTTTCTATTCCTATGTTAATGTGCTACAGATAATGACCTTCTACTCCATCCATGTTGCTCCAAAGGACATAATTTTATTCTTTTTTATGGCCATGTAACATTCAATGGTATGTATGTATCACATTTTCTTTATGCCATTTGCCACTGATGGGCATCTAGGATGATTCTATGTCTTTGCTATTGTGAATAGTGCTGTGATGAACCTACAAGTTTATGTGTCTTTTATGTAAAATGATTTATTCTTCTTTACGTATGTGTACTCAACACTTATAATGGGATTGCTGGGTCGGTAGTTCTGCTTTATATGTTCTTTGAGAAATCTCCAAACTGCTTTCCACAGTGGCTGAACTAATTTTATATTCCCACCAACAATATTCATTACATTTTCTCCACAACCTCACCAGCATCTCTTATTTTTTGACTTTTTAGTAATAGGCATTCTGACTGGTGTGAGGATGGTAACTCATTGTAGTTTCAACTTGCATTTCTCTGATGATTAGTGATATTGATCTTTTTTTTTTCTGTTTCTTGGCACCGTGTATGTCTTTTTTTTTTGAGAAGAGTCTGTTCATGTCTTTCGCCATGTGTTAACGGGGTTATTTTTTGCTTGTTCAGTTGTTAATGCTCTTTATAGATGGAGATGTGAGACTTTTTTCAGATGTATATTTTGCAAATACTTTCTCCCATTCTGTAGGTTGTTCACGTACTCCATTGATATGCTTTTTGTTTTGTTTATTTTGCTGTGCAAAAACTCTTTAATTAGGCTCCAATTGTCCATTTTAACTTTTTTTTTTTGCAATTGCTTTTGAGGATTTAGTCATAAATTATTTCCCCAGGTTAATGTTCAGAATGATATTTCCTAGGTGTTCAGCAAACCTAGAATAACTAGAAAAACAGGAACAAACTAACTCCAAAGCTAGTAAAAGAAAATAAATAACTAAAATTAGAGAAGAATTGAAAGAATTTGAGACACCCAAATCCATACAGAAATCAAATAAACTAAAACTTGGTGTTTTGAAAGGATAGACAAAACCAACAGACTTCTAACTAGATTAACAGAAAAAGAGAAGATCGAATAAGCACAATCAAAAAACAACAAGGTTATATTACAACTGATCCCACAGAAATACAAAAAACCCTTAGATACTGTTATAAACACCTCTCTATACCTACACTAGAAAATCAAGAGAAAATGAATACATTCCTGGAAACACACAACCTCCCAAGATAAAATCAGGAAGAAATTGAAAACCTGAACAGACTAATATTGAGTTTCAAACTAGAATCAGTAATTAAAAAAAAAAAAAAAAAAAAACACAACTCTAGACTAGATTGATTCATAACTGAATTCTACCAGATGTACAAAGAAAACGTGGTACCAATTCTAGTGAAACTATTCCAAAATATCAAGTAGGAAGGATGCCTCCCTAACTCATTCTAAAAGGACAATATTACCCTGTTACTGAAACTTGGCAATGATATGACCAAAAAAAAAAAAAGAAAAAGAAACCTACAGGCCAATATCCCTGGTGAACTTAGATGTAAACATCTTCAACAAAATACTAGCAAAGCAAATCTAATAGCACATCATAAAGTTAATTCACCATGATCAAGTAGACTCCATTCCTGGGATGCAAGGTTGATTCAATAGTCACAAATCAATAATTGGGATTCACCACATAAACAGAATTTAAAACAAAAAACTTATGATTGTCAGAGCACAGAAGAAGACCGGACCCAACCCAACCCCGGGGGGAGGGGGAAGGCGGCACAACACACCGGGGACCCGCAGGGGGGTGCGTGCCTGGGGGGGGAAGAAGCAACCCACCACCCAGCCAGCCAACAACAAGGCCCTCCCCCCCGGGGCCGGGCGCCCGGGGGGGGCACGACCGGCCCCCCCCGCGCAAAGGGGGGGGGGGGGGGGCGGCGGGCGCGGGGGGGGGGGGGCCGGGGGGGAAGGCCCGGGGGGGGGGGGGGGGGGGGGAAACCCGCCGGGGGGGGGGGGAGGGAGGAAGGACGAGGTGGGGAGAGGGGGGGGAGGAAAAAAAAAAAAAAAAAAATATGATTATCTCAATGGACACGGAAAAAGCTTATGATAAAATTCGACATTCCTCTATGACACCCCCCAAATAATAAGAGCCATTTATTGTGTCCATTTCTATGTTTGTAAAGATAGAAACATCCTTCGCAATAAGAATTCAAACAGTGAATGATGCTTTTTTACCCTAATAAAGATCTTACCTAAACACATACACACACACACACACTTGCTCACTTATTAAAGTCTGCAGGTTTGATATTATATAGTGATTCAACATATTTATCCAAGATCCTTAATGAAAATACTTTCTGTCTCCTGGTCAACCAGAAAATAAATCTGGCACCTCATTATGACAGGTGATTTGAAACTAGGGTCACAGGTGGAGATTTTAGCTCATATGGATGAACACAATACAGGTGTGGCTGACCTGAGTGTCCCATTTCTGTGGTCATGCTGGGTTGAATTTCATGCTATCCTTTTAATACTTTTTTTTTTATAGCTATGATCACAATGACTCTTTGGCTTGTTTCAATGTGATAGCTATTTATGGATTGGATGGGATGTTTTCTTCCTGAGATTAAATTTAATTTCCAGTGTGATGATCTCTTTGTACATATTGTACACCAGTTCATTTTCTTATGCATGTAAGACAGTAACTCTTTAACTACAATTGCATACTTTGATTTTTTGGACTGTTTTACCTTTACGTGGAATATGTAAGGGGTATAAGAAGAGAGAGGTAAAACCAAAAAATGATACTATATTCATTTTTTTCTCCTACGTATCCAATATTTATATACAGTCTTTGCTCATTCTCTCTATTCAGTAATTCTTCCTCATTCACGATTAATTTTGAAACAAGTTTTAATTAACAGCTGATAAAAATTTACAATTTAAATTAAAATATTTTTATTAGACATGATATTTATCACCTATCATCCATTTCAAAGTGTTTGAGGTAGCGTTTTAAATACATAGATGGTGTTTATTGCTTTTGGCTTTGCAATTTCAAAAGGACATTATACAAAATTGTAAGAAATACAGAGGCTTTATTTTTTCCCCCAGTGTGGCACCTTTTAGCCTTATTGTCAATGTCTGAAGCTTTGTCAGCTTAGCATATTTATAATTGAAAGGGCATATTGTCTTTTGCACTTCCTCAAATGTACCATTTCCTAAATTGGTTCTCCACATATCTTTCACTTTTTCTCCCCCTTCACTTTATTACTCTTTCTCTTCCTTCCTCTTTCTTTCTCTTTCTCCTCTCTCTCTCACTAATAGTATAGTAAGCATAAGGGTGATGGTTCATTTTACACATCAAATTGGGTTACAGAAGGCCCAGATAGTTAATCAAACATTATTTCTGGGGGTGTCTGTGAGGGTGTTTTCAGACGGGGTTAGCATTTGAATTAGTAGGCTAAATTTAAAAGAGAGAGAGAGAGATTTCTTCTCACCAGTGTGAATGAGAATTATCCAATCCATAGAAGGCTCAAATTAAATAAAAAAGTGGAAAAAGGAAACATTTCTCATCTCCTCCACCTCGGTTCTAAGCCTTTAGCCTTGGACTAACTCTTCTGGTTACTGGACCTTTAGGCTCGAGCAGAATTCAACCAGGGGATTTTCTGGATTTCCAACTTGCAAATGGCACATCATGTGAACTCTCAGTCTCCATAATTATGTGAACTATTACCATAATAATTTCTTCTTACATGTGTATGTGTTTTATAAACAATAGGATATATATGACTATATATACATATAGCTATACATATATATGTATTCATATATATATATACACACGCACACACATACATGCATGTATATCCAATTGTTTCTGTTTCTCTGGGGGAATCTTGACTAATGCATTAAGGGAAGAAGAATTTTTATACAGAATCTAATTTCCCATGTCCATGAATGAGGGCCTCACTACTAATTTTAGTAGCCAACTTAATTTTTGGACAGCACTGAATATAAATTTAAAACACATTCTATTTATAGGAGATATAAGCTCAGAATTGCTCTATAGTTTTAAGAAATATGAAATGTTAGAAAGTGATAACACTTAACAAGTTGATGACTCTTTAATCCTTCCAACTAAAAATCAAGAAGTTTGACATTTCTTCTTTTACATGTAAGCATTTTTCTTTCCTTAATAGTTAAACAACCAGAATCCATTATTCTAATGAAGTACTGAATCTGTTATTTCTTTTGTCCTGCTTAAAACATAAAGGCAAGCAAATAGTATTTCACATGTGGTTTCTCTTTGTATGCTTTCTTTATTATTATTATTATTATTATTTTGAGACGGAGTCTCGCTCTATCGCCAGGCTGGAGTGCAGTGGCACGATCCCGGCTCACTGCAACTTCCATTTTCCGGTTTCAAGCAATTCTCCTGCCTCAGCGTCCTGAGTAGCTGGGACTACAGGCACGCACCACCACGCCCGGCTAATTTTTTGTGCTTTTAGTAGAGACAGGGTTTCACCATGGTGGCCAGGATGGTCTTGATCTCTTGACCTCGTGATTCGCCCACCTCGGCCTCCCAAAGTGCTGGGATTACAGGCGTGAGCCACCGCACCCGGCCATTATTTATTATACTTTAAGTTCTGGGATACATGTGCAGAACGTACAGGTTTTTTACATAGGTATACACTTGCCATGGTGGTTTGCTGCACTCATCAACCGTCATCTTCTTAACAGCTGTAAAAATCTGTCTTTTGAAGTGTAGTGCTAGCTGAGTAGAAATGTATAATTTAGGTTGCATAATTTGATAATAAAAATAAAAGGTCCATTTGTTGATGTGCTGTCATTGTTACTGGGGTCCATTCTCCAGCAATGGCTGCAAATTTTGATGTTGAATGATCTACATCTACTTTTCTTTTATGTAAATCCAGGAAAGAAAAAATGTCTTCTAATGTTTCTCACGTATTTAGCATAATCTTTCTGGTTCTACATTCTCAATGCAGAATATCTTTCCTCTGAAATATTAGAATAAATTGTTCAACTCTATTTAGTTTGTAATAAACCATGTAGGCTTTCCTCTTTCCATCAAGCAGATGGTGCATATATCTTTCTGCAATGTTAGTTGCTGCCCTTGCAAGTCCATTCATCTCCCCCTCATTTAATCATCTGATTCAGCCTTGCCCAGCTCTGAGTGAATATTGAAGCCTGAAAGTAGACCTATGTGCTCAGAGACACCAGCACAGTAGTAGTAGCGTCATGATTTCTTATGAGTGGAGTTAAAGGCAACACTTTTGTGTAAGTGACCGAGTCTGGGTTAAGCGTGTTAGGGAGACTTGTACTGAAACTGTGCTTAAGTAAAGGTGGTATTTTTACTTATAGTGCTATCTAGATGTAGATAAAGAATCCTAATTTTATTCAATTTTTATGTAACATTGAAAAAAACATCAATTTTGAATATACGTACTGTATTAGTCAGGGTCCTCTAGAGAGACAGAACTAATGGAATCTTTATATATACCTATATATATGCCACACACACACACACACACACACACACACACACACATATATATATAAAGAGGAGTTTATTAAATATTAACTCATACTATCACAATGTCCCACAATAGGTACTCTGCAGGCTGAAGAGCAAAGAGAGCCAGTCCGAGTTCCAAATGACTTGGAGTCCGATATTCGAGGGCAGGAAGCATCCAGAACAGGAGAAAGATGTAGGCTGGGAGGCTAGGCCAGTCTCTCTTTTCACATTTTTCTACCTGCTTATCTTTTAGCTGTGCGGGCAGCTGATTAGATTGTGCCCACTGGATTAAGGCTGGGTCTGTCTTTTCCAGGCCACTGACTCAAATGTTAATCTCCTTTGGCAACACCCTCACAGACACACCCAGGAACAATATTTTGTATCCTTCAATCCAATCAAGTTGACACTCAATATTATCCGTCAAAGGCACTAAGCTTTGCTTGTTAGTAGTTAGAAAGGAGATCCAAAGAATCTGAGACCACCATTTGCTATTGTTCCTGCCAGAAACTGGTATCTCGAATGTATTACGCTTTTCTCTCAGTGCCCACGTTATACATCACTCATAATATTTTATCTTGTTCCTATATGGCTGACTCTATCTGTCATAAAATAATGCCATTGAGATCTCTTTCAATAAATATCTTCCCATTTTGTCTTCCGTCCAAGACAGCATAACAGGAAACGGATTTATCTTCCCATCCAAAAAAAAAAAAAAAACCTTTAAAAAATAACTTTAAAAGTGACTTTAAAAATATTTGGCATCAGTCGATAAGGAGAGTAATCCCTTTAGGATGGGGAAACAAATGAGGCAAATGCTATCATTGCCTCAGCTCACTGCGTGAAGTGTTTCCAGACCACAGAACAGGTAAGGGGGACCCAGAAAGACCCTAGTGGTTCATTGTTTGAGAGAATGGCACAGAGTATCACAGATGAGACAGCTAAACAGAGAGACAGAGAGAATTATAGATATCTGTAGGCAGTCCTCTTTGAGTCTTCAGCTAAGACTGACAGCCCTATAGATATAAGTAAAATATCAGAGGGCAGTGAAAAAAACACCCAAAGAACTAAGGGAACAATTCTTAGGATTAAATGGGCCTGGGGGATGGTTTCTGTTCCATAGGGGAGTTTACCTCATTTATGGCAGCAAACAAGTCTTAGAATTGCTGATGCTCTTCTCTTACTTAACAAAGCTTGAAAAAATCAAAAGGATACAAATAATTACAAGTAAATTAGCTGAGATCCAGAACAAAGTTCAAGGATATGTATAGGTATACAAAAATAGCCAGCAAGCAAAAGGATAAAATTCATAGCTGGTATTTAATAAAAACTGTTATTCATAAAAGAAGCTAGAAAATATGAGGTATAATGAATAGACATATTAATCAATTGAAATCAATCCAGAAATGGCACACATGATAGAATTAGTGGACAAAGACATTGAAAGAGTTATTATAAATGTATTTGACATGTTCAAGAAGGTAGACAAAAGACGGAGCATGTTAAATGAAAACATGAAAAATACGTTAAATGCATAAATCAGATCAATTGGAGATGGAAAAAAACATTTTCTCAGTTGAAAATACACTGGATGGGATTAACAGGAGAGTAAACATTACGGATATTGCAAAAATGAATATGAATGCATTTGCAGACCTATTAGAAGGCAGAAAAACACCCACAAAGAAACAGAAAACAGATGTAACAAATAGCAAAGTCGTGGACTTAAACCCCACTGTGGTAGCCAGCCTCTAAGATATTCCTCAATGACGTCTGTTTTTCTGATATTCATATCCTTATGTAATTATCTCCTCTTAATTGTGGGTTGGACTTATTTACTCACTACTTATGTGTAAAATAAGGAAGAAGAGACAGTATGTAACTCACACACTGACTTATAAAAGACCTCTCCCTCTCTCCTTCCTTCCATCATCTCTGTCTCTCTCGCTCATCACGCATTGTAGATAAAGCCAGCTCATGAACAACATTAAGGAGAGACCCATTTACATAGCATCCTTCAAAAGCCATATGAGTGATCTTGGAAGCAATGTTTGCAGCCTCGGTCAAATCTTCTATGACTGCGGCCCCCGCTGACAGCTTAAATGACACATCATGGGAGACTCTGAGCTGGAAACACCCAGCTATACTCCTCCCAGGTTATTGAACCTCAGAAAAAGTGTGAGCTCATAAAAGTTTGTTGTTTTAGTTTGGGATATTTTGTTATATAGCAATAATACATCAACTCTGCAAAATCACATTAATTACAAATGTTCCAGAACCACAACAAAAAGTGGAGACTGTCACACTCTTTAAAAAAGAGAAATCAACTATATACAGTATACATTTTCATTATACAACAACAAACTCATTTAATATATGAAGATATGTAAATTTAAAGAAAATTATGTAAAAAGGAGCTATATGGTATCACGTATCAATAACAATGTTGATGATAGTTTTAATGATAATACAGCATCTATTTTCTTAGTAATTTGCATTTTACAAAATAAAATTTTCATATATTAAAAAAAGTTATACCATGCTAACATTAAACAAAAGAAATTTGGAGTAGCTATATACATAACAGGCAGTGTATGTTTCAGATTCAGTAAAAAAGTGGGGCATAAAACTCATAAATGATTTATGTACCTAACAAACATATTTAAAATACATTAAGCAATAAGTCATAGACTTGCAAGGTAAACTAAAATAATGCTTAAGAATAGTTGGTTATTTTAATGCCTCGCAATAACTGAAGTTACAACTAGACAAAGCAGTAACGCTATACTAAAAACAAACAACAGTATCAACCAACATAATCTACTTAATATTTAAATTGACAGAAGCATATGCTTTCTTTTCAAGTGCACAGGAAGCATTTGCCAGAATAGACTATATCCAGAGCCATAAACAAATATTGACAAATTTTAGGTAATTGAGATCATATGAACTGCATTCTTTGGCAATAATAAAATAATAAAACTTTCTTGAAAAACAGAAACCATCAAAGCTAACTCAAGATAAAAATAGATAATCTGAATAGCCCTACATTTAATAAACGTATTTAATTTTCAATTACACTTTGTCATAAAGAAAATTTCAAACCAAGAGGACTTCTTTGGTAAATTCTACCTTTTAATGAAGATTGAACATATCAAAATTATAAAAATTCTATACAAATATTTTATTAAAATGAAAGATGAATTAACAGACAAATATGCTGCAATATGTAATATCCCCCATGAAATAGATGCTAAGAATTTTATTTATTAAGCCCCTTTTTCCTTTTACAGAAAAAAGCACAGCTTGCTTCCAGTGCTTCTGTAATTTTACATAAACACACTCTTTGAGGCTGGAGCAAATCTGACAGATTTTCAATGTGAAAATAAAATATAAAAAATGTTCTTGGAGTTATTTCCAAAAAGAACTAATATCAGAATCATCTGAATCATCAGAATCATCTTTTTTGGAAAAATCAGATTTAACAAATTAATCTTCAGCCAACCACTGTTGGAGAATCATGTTAACATCACGTGTAGGAATGCTACATTTCCTAGGATTTGACATTTTGAGCGATCAAGAATTACCATATTTTGTAAATGGAAATACTACTACTAAAAACAGAATGCTATAAATAGAATGGTGTCTTTTGTTTCCCAAGTCACTGTACTAGAGCAAGGTGAAAATAATAAAAGTGAGCTATTCTGTGCAACATTCCGGGTAAATGCTGCATCTGCGAGCACTGCCAGCGAGTATTCTTGGGGCGAATGGGATAAGGGTTAAGATGCCAGCAAATAGAATACAACAATATATAAAGAGTATAAAAATTCATAACATGTAGAATTTATCTCTAGGCTGTAATATTCTTTAACATTCAAAAATCAATCAAGACAATTCACCAGATTAAAACACTTAAGAATAAAAAATGCAGGATCATCTGAATAGACACAGAAAGTATATGGTAAATTTCACAATCCATTACTGACTAAACAGCATAGCAGACTATGACTATAATAGAACTTCCTCAACCTGATAAGCAGTAACAATGAAAAACACGATTTAAAAGTGAAATACTGAATGTCATCCCCACTGAGGTCAAGAATAAGACAAAGATGTCTGTCCTAAGCATGTCTCTTTAGCATTTTATTGGAAGCTCTAGTTAGTGCAATTAGGAAAGAAACAACAAATGATAGGCATCCAGATTAAAGAGAAAAAAATAAAGTTAAGCTTATTTACATATTATATTACAGTTTATTCGAAAATCCTTTTGAATATCAATAGATAAATAATCAAATACACTACCTCACTAAAAAACTTACTTTGGTTAAGCCTTCAGAGTACGTAATCAATCTTTCTTAAATGTTTGATGAGTTTTTTAAAAATTAGTATACATTTTTTCTTATTGCAGCTTTAAGTTTACATAAAACTTGAACAGAATGTATAGAGAGTTTCTATAATACTTCTTATCTACTGCCCCTTAATATCCCTGACTATTAACATCTTGTGTTAATTGATGCAATGCATTTTTACAATAAATGATATTGATACATTATTAAGTCCATAGTTTACATGAGGGTTCTCTCTTTGTATTGTACAGATGTATGGGGTTTACCAAATGTATAATGACATATATCCAACATTATGGTATCTTACACAATAGTTTTATTGTTACTCATCCCTTCCTGATTGCCTGCTCCTGGCAATCACTGATCTTTTTCTGTCACTATAGTCTTGACTTTTCCAGAATGTCATGTAATTAGAACATTTCTGCACTAATCACCAGCGTCCTGCCAATGTTTTGGATTTTGGCCATTCTAACAGATACCATCCTAATAATGGTGCCTCACTGTTTTTTTAATTTGTATGTCCTGATGACACAATGTTGAGCATTTCTTCGTTTACTGTCATCTGTACATCTTTGTTGAGGTGTCTGTTCAGATTGATTGGCTACCACAATCAATTAAAAAAAAATCATTTGTATTTCTATATATTAGCAATTACCAACTGGAAATTTAAACTTAAAACCACTAACATTTACAATAGCATGAAAATAGAAAAGTGATACACCTGCTGAGAGATTACCAAGACACGTATGCTGAAAACTACAAAATGTCATGAAGATACGTTTTTTAAAAAAATAAGCCTTAAATATATGGAGAGACATACCTTGTTCATAGGGTAGAAGTTCATCTTCACTGTTGTTAAGATCTCAGTTCTTTCCAAATAGATCTATAATTGATAAAATTTTATAAAGTTAACATATATATATAAAATGTGTATAATAGGCACAAAACTTTAAAATTAAGAACATAGGTGAAGGGCTTACACTATCTGACTTTAAGACTTATTATAAAATTAAAATAAAGATGAGTTTGTGATATTGAAATTTTAAAACGACAAATGAATAAGTAAGACGAAGTAGATAATCCAAAAATAGCTCCATACATGTATGGTCAACTGATTTTCCTTAAAAGTGCAAGAGCAATTCAATAAGAAAAGGTAGTCTTTTCAAAATATAGTGCTAGAATAACTAAATATTCATATGTAAAAAACACTCATCTGTGTTTCACATATGTAAAAATTAACAAATAATTCATAGTCATGAATGTAAAATCTGAAAATATAAAACTTCTTGACGAAAACAGGAGAAAATTTGTGTGACTTTGAGTTGTAAAATATTTTTTAGGTGTAACAGCAAAATCACAATTTATATCAGACAAAAATAAAAACTTGGACTTTATCAAAATTAAGAACTTCTGATATTCTAAAGATATTGAAAAGAAAGCCACAGATTAGGATAACATTTCTGTAGGATATATATCTGATAAGGAATGTGTATAAAAATATGTAATAAATTCATACTCAAAACTCAATAATTAGAAAACAACTCAATAAAAATGGGAAAAGTTTAAACTGATATGTGACAAAAGATGTACAGATGTCAAGTAAGCACATGGAAAGAGAATCAGCACCATCGGTCATTAGCAAAATACAAATAAATCACATTGATTCACCACTACACAACAATTAGTAGGTATAAAATTGAAAACAAAATAGGAATACAAAGCAAAACAAAAAACTGACCATGCCAGGTATTGGTAAGGATGTGGAATTACTATATAACCACCTCAGAAAACAATTTGACGGTTTGTTAAAAACTTAATCATAGAACTAATATATGATCTATCCATTTCATTCCTAAGAATTGACCCAGTGGAAATCAATGTGTATTTTATAAAGATATTTTAAGTACATATTCAAAGAAGTTATATTTGGTACAGCAATAACTAAAATGACCCCAATATCCAACAACAGAATAAATAAACAAACTGTAATGTATCTATATCATGGAATATTACTCAGAAATTAAAATAAATGAACTATTCATACCTGGTTGGCCCTTAAAATGTCAAGTGAAATAAACCAGACAAATCATATTATTTTATTTATTAAAAATTCTGGAAAATTCAAAATTGTCTATACTGACAGAAAGCAAATCAAACTTTGGATAGGGATCTCTAGATGTGGGAGAGATTTCAGTGGAGCACAAGAAGCATTTCTGGGGTGATAGTTACATTTATATTCTTGGTGGCGATAATGATTTCACAGGAAATCATTACATATCAAAGCTTACTAAATTCCTTACTTTAAATATGTTTATTGTGTTGTGCGCCAATGATAGTTCAATTAAAAAAAATTCATAGTGACATGGAATATCACTCTTGGGCTTTCATAATACATGAGCAGAGAAATCACATCTAAGGAAATCCTGTGGTCACTAACAGAATGTTTTGCATCTCATTCTGTCTGTTTTCTGTAAGCAAATTCCTTTTGCTATGGAAAGGTATACTGCTTGCCCCTGATGTGTTGGTGTAATCACTTCGAGTGCCATGAAGATAAAACTTGTATGACTGAATTTATTTATTATTTGTTTTTATTGACTTGACAACATTTTACAAAACATTCACAAAGTGCCGGAAACTGCTGGAAACTGAAAAGATGGCCTGCCACTTAGTTTTCCACCTTTCCGAATCAATCATATTCTTTTAACATGGAAGATAGTACTTGAAGGCATTTTTGCAGCCAATACATGGATTGTTCTCAAAATAAAATGTCTGTAGTCCATATCCCCAAGCACTTTGGTAAATATTATCTCTAAATTCTAAACCTAACAAAGCAGATTTTTATAGACTTGTATAGATTCCCTTTTCTCCCCAAATCTCTACCAGGGTGACCATGTATAATAAATAGTCCTTGAAGGCTAAATATACTTTTCTCTAATCACTCTTTGGCAACATATATGTTTTCTATCTAAAATAGACTTATCTTTTTTTTCTGTAATTTTTATTTGAGATGTTTTAAACTTGGACTTTGCCTCTAGCAAACTGTTCCATTTGAAGTTGCAGAAAGGCATTTGCTTTTGCTTCTTCTTAACCTTCTCGCTTTAACATGGTGGTCAAGTTGGGGGATGAGTACTTCCTTTGAGATTTTTCAATCTAGCAAGAAAGAATGAATCATATATATTTCTAGGGCAGGTCATTTGTGATAATTATAGGGAGTGTTTCCAGAACTACAGAATATTGGCTACAAACAGCAAAGCTTTCCAGTCCTGCTTTCCAGAGATTAGTATTTTCTCAATGGGGCTGAACACTTTAGGCTTGCAGTGTCCATGGGAAGTGAAGCACCACTTCTGAGTCACACTCAGAGTAACTTTTTGTAATATGGAATGAGTGTTGACTATCATAGTAGATAGAGATGGTACGTATTGTTAAAAATTAGTATTAATAGTAGAGAAGTTAGTACTTTTCATTTTTTGTAGAAGTGATCATAGTGGAATTAGTTGTAAAACTCACGTGAATTCAGCCACCAGATAAGGATTTTATATAGTTGGCATAACACAGGTTTTTCTATCAAAAGGTTGATTTGGGAATTTGTACTAACTGCTGACTACTTTTGTTACCTTGAAAAATTCACTTAATCACTGGAATGAATTTCCACTACAAACAGCTACAACAAAGTTTTGTGAATCCTGCAAGAAAGGATAATGTGAAAGTATTTTGTAAACAAGCAGTAATAAGCAAAATGACTACTGTTAATGCCTATTATAGGATTACAGGCTGATTGAAAACTTAGTTCAGAATCTCTAAGTGCTATGCTTTAAGATGTTGGTCCCCCTCCAAACTTCATGATGTAATCAATCTGGTTCCCAATGTTAAATGCGGGGCCCAATGGGAGGCATTTGGGTCAAGGGGGGATCCCTCATGAATAGAATAATGTCCTTCTCCCCCATGCCGTAGGATGAGCGAGCTCTCACTCTATTAACTTCAGAGAGACAGCAGGTTATTAAAAAGATCCTGGCACCTCCCTCTCTCTGTTTCCCTCTCTTCTCCTCTCCTGCCATGTGATCTACACACACCTGCTCCCCCTTTGTCTTCCACCAGCAGTGGAACCAGCCTGAGGCCCTCATCAGAAACAGATGCTCAATCTTTCACTATTCAGCCATCCAGAATGGTGAGCCAAATATTGCTTTTTTTTTTTTTTTAAAAGTAATAATTACCCAATCTTGGGTATTTATTTATAGCAATAAAAAATGAATGAAGATGATGTGTATATTCTCTTTAGCATTTAAGAGATATTACCCATACTTAGATGGGTAAATTTATAGTGAGAAAATCATTCCATCTCTGGACATTTTAAATCAATAGGAAACTCCTTATTCAGTTGTCATATTCTGTCTTCAGGTATCTTCTACTTTTGTGTAAGTCTCATTTAAAAATTATCATTCTCTATATTGTACAATAACAATTACATTATTAGAAGGTAGTTGCCAAGAGTCGACTCAGACCCTAGTCTCTGAGTCTTCATACTAAACATCCCCCAGTCCTTTCAACCGCTCCTCTTAGGAACTGAGTCCCTTCATAAAGATGATGACTTGACCTTACTGTACAGTTCATTTATAAACAATATTGATGGAAAAGGGGGGATAGGAAGGTGGGGGTGTTTTCTGGCACCAATGACCAATTCTCCAAATGCCTACTGGGTGTCCAACAGTTGAATTCAATTCTGCTACCTGGAGTATGCATCAGACTCCACAGCTTTAAGGGCTCAGTCCCACAAGACTGCTCCCTCTTTACATGCCAAACACAAATCCTGAAGCCATCCATATTTCTCACGGACCAGCTATAAATTGGGAATTCCCCCCAATCTCCTACTCAGGTTGGCTAGTTTGTTAGCCCAGCTCACATAATTCAGGATGGGACTTTGCTTACAGTTACCAGGTTATTATAAAAGATACAAATGCACCACCAGTTGAGGAGGTACATTAGGCAAGGCTTGATCAGAGCCTGAACTCAGGAGCTTTGCTCCTGTGGAGTTGGGGGCATCACCCTTTTAGAACATGGGTGTATTTGCCAATTCTGAGGCTCTCCAATTATAATTTTTCAAAAGTACGTTTTACATCTCAGTCTCTAGACCCCTACTCCTCTTCCAAGAGGTTGGTGGGTGGGGCTGAATGTTCCAGCCCCCAAATCATGTTGTGTCTCTGTTGACCATTCTCATTCTAAGCCCATAAAGCCCCATTCTAAGTCAGCTCATTAGCATAAACTCATGTGTAATAAAAAAGGACCTAGTATAAATTTTAAAAGAGACACTTTTTACTCAGAAATCCCAAAAGATTTAGGACCTCTGTGCCTGCGGCCAAGGAGGTGACCAAAACCAATATATTTTTGCATTATACCACACAAGGGGAAAATTAAGTGAGTTAACTCTAGTCCTCTGCTGATCTGACTTGTTTTGGCAGGAAGTTTTACACTTTGGACTATTTGGAATAAGATATGTGGGTGGGGAGCCCTCAGCAATACTCATGCATAACCATTATGTTTCATCGGAGCTGTGGGAACTGAGATGCCATGAGATAAAAGTTGTACCCCTTAGTAAAAATAGAGTAAGTGGTTATTTAGTGTAATTAACATAGCACTCATCTGCCTCCACAACATTTCAGTAAGGAGAATTGTTTACATGCACTGGAGGAATTAGAGAGCTCTATTCAAGATTTTCTTTGGGAAAAAAAAAAAAAAGCAGAAGTTTCTCACACCCATACAAACTTGAGCCAAGAGCGTATCTGAAGGCAGAGTCAAGGTCCTTCTTTGAAATTAATTTTGGCTACTCCAAAGCATTGATAAATCAATAGATGTAAGCATCAATTTTCTGCCACTGGCTTTACAAAATCATTTGTAATACTCTCAGATATTATTTAGTCTTTTTTTCTATACAAATGGAAAAACTATGAGCCCAATACTTGTCATGAATTGCCTTAGGATACGAAATGGTACGTCCTAGGACCATAGTTCAAATTATTGGGCTCCCAACTCTTAGTATTTCCACTATGCACACCACCCAAGCTCTCACTGCTCTGATTGCAGGGCTTGGTGGAAAATGCATGTTCTCGGATTCACAGCCAAGTGTGTGTTTTAGTTTTCAGCTTCTATGTGTCACTGGGGTTTGAGTCTAATGAGTACTAGCTTGCTACCACACAAAGGAAGCCCATGACTTCCCACTGGCCATGGAAAACTGTCAACACATGCTTGAATTGTCACCATTTTAGACAAGCAGTTTCCTTTCCTAAAACTAGGGGAAATGTACAATATATATGCAGTTACCACACTGAGGACCTTATGTTGCAATCCAGAAAAGTTAAATGTCTTCTTTAAACCATTTTCCACAAGCCCTTGCTCTGCTCTCCTCATTGATAAGGAAAGGAGTTGTAGCACCAGCATGAATATGTTGTCTGTGGAACCCTCTCGCGGCTGTGTTAGCACTTCTTTGAGCCTGTCACAGGGTTAAATTACTGAATTGTTGCAAGTCTTCTGTTTGTGAAACCTTTTCTGATAGAGCACCAATTCCTTTGAAATGTTTAAGGTGGAAAATAAATAAAAGGTGTATTTTTCAGGATGTACATTTTTTAATATAAAGCATTTTTTAATCTAGAGACTTCACCATCATATCAAGAAAAATATTCTGGGGCTGGGCACAGTGGTTCATGCCTGTAATCATAGCACTTTTGGAGGCTGAGGTGGGTAGATCACCTGAGGTCAGGATTTCAAGATCAGCCTGACCAACATGGAGAAACCCTATCTCTTCTAAAACAACAGCAACAACAACAACAACAAATATAAAATTATGTATGTATAGACACATAACTGTCATTAATGAAAAAAACTACATTCATCAACCCTAATGAATGATATTATGCACCACCCATCCAAGAAACTCAGCATTAAAAAGTCCATTTGTTTCAAGTAAAAGAAAATCCATCTCATTCTACTTTTCATTCTTTTATTCATGTGTTCATATTTATTAAATGATATGATTACTCTGGGACAGGTCATGATCTAGGTCTTTAATCTGCTAATAGTCAGATCTTTCCTTATGCAATTCAGTACACCGAATTCTAGTGCGAGTAACATTTTGTCCTCATAAATGACATTCTGAGGCCCAAGGACATAAAAATTGCATTTCTTAGAAAGCTTGCAAATAGTGCTTACCTCATCTTAAACACCACCTATTGCGTGTTATCTAGAACTATATTATAGGAACTTGGCTCTTCTCCTCATTTTACAGACAATTATCCTGTCTGTCTGTCTTAGACCAGACCCTGATACAAGAACTTGGAAGCAGGTAGTTTATTTGAGTTATGATTCCAGATAGGGAGTGGGAAAGTGAAATAAGAGAAGAGATAGAGTACACTGATGAGTGGCTTACCAGTCTAAACAACTTGAATTCAAAACCACAAGGGTCTCTCTGAGAAACATTCAAGCTTTTCCAGCAGTCTGAAGAGACTGAGGTCATTTATCCATTGACTCCCATCCCCCAGTTGGTAGTCATTGACCCTGGCAGCTTTAGCTCTCCTATATTTTGAGTTTGACTTGCAGATCAGACCAAGCCTGTATGGCCAAAGCAAGCATTGAAGCAAACAAATAGAGAGACGGAGATACTGTCGCCTTGCTGGTAACTATCCACTAGAGCTGCAGGTGAGTCATTCAAAGACAGGGAAAGGAAACATGGATTGGAACAGACACGCCTGCTGCACTATCAATGTATGCTTATAATGAATGGCAATCGCTGGCTAGCTATGTAGGTATAAGATATGTAATGCAAGAATAGAGAAGTGGAAGCTTTATAATTTTTCTGAGACAAAAAAATTCTCATGTTAAACCTAACAGCTTCTTATTTTTCTGGATGCTGCAGAGTTTGCATTGGGGCAAAAAAATGGACAGAGTGGACAGGTCCCAGGATTCTAATTCCAGGAGCACAGCCTTATTCCCTTCATAGTTTTGCTGCTCAGGTACACCACTAAAATTCCATCTGCCATGAGATAAGCTGAAACTTCTCTAGATCCTTCATATAATTAGTCTTTTAAGTCAGGTCTTCGTTGCTATCATTAGCTCATTAATGTTTCTGTGCCCTGATTAATATTTTAGTGAGATTTTTGGAAAACCTTATTATATTCTGCCTATATTATAGATATACAGGCATAGGTATATATTACATATCTATGTCTCTCTTGCCATATATATATATATATATATATATACACACACACACACCCCCACACACACACACATATGCATAGATATATATACCTATATATATGCACATATAGGCATAGATAATAAACCAGAATCTCAACTCCATCGCCTTTGATTTTTACAAAGGATTTCCATTGTCTTTCCATTAGATTTTAAATTTCAAGATTTTAAATTTTCATTAAGTGTTAATTTCTAAGAGGATAAAGATAGTGTGTTGTTTTTTACATGTATATCACCTCCAATGTTTATCATACTGTTTGTTCTCAAGGACTATTTATGGTAATCTAATAGATTTTCTCTAGTCTTTATGAGATATTTACACACAAAACATGAGGCTAAGGCCATCTTGGGGATTCAGCAGAGTAATCTGACTAGAGCAGAAATGTCCAAGAGCTTTCTTTTTTTTTCTCATGTATTGAGCTACTCAATTTTTTTGCATATGTGTGTGTGTGTGTATATATATATAATTATATATATAACATATATTATATGTTATATATATAATATATATATGTTATATATATAATATATGTTATATATATAAAACATACATATAATATATATAAATTATATATATATATGTTATATATATATAAATTATATATATATATATATGTTATATATATATAATGTGTGCATATATACATATATTTCCAGAATTGTTTTTGCTGAAAAACACTAAATGTTATTATGTGTATCAGGCAGAGCTGCTGTCCCACTGCACTTTATCTTGTTGTGGACACTGGGGCCTCTTTGCAGATTCAGGCCACCAGTGCTAGTGACAGGTCACCATGTCACTAGAATTGCCAAATCTGACAGATCCAGGGAGGACACCTGATCCAAGCGAGGCCAGTCAGATTCTATCTCCTTAGAATATGGAATTTTAATTGTACCCCACTGCCTTGTTGCTGTATCATGTTAGCAACAGTGTACTACAGAAAGACTTGCTTCTAATGGCCTTCTCAAGGTTATATAATTCCTCCAATAGTTTTAAAATTTTTCAGAAGCCTGCCAATAATTTTATTTTGTTTTACTCACCCTTGCTCTTGTTTGTTTCAGTGTATGTTTGTCTTTTGTTTAAACTTCATTTAGCCAATGTTGTTTGTTCTTACTTTCAGTAAAAAACCTTCAACTACTGCAAAGAATTTTTCTATTTACAAAGTATTTTCATAGTTAATATTTACTTGATCCCAAATAAGCCATGAAAAAATGGCATTTTTAGTTACTGGTGAAGGTCAGGTCAAGATGCTGAGGGGATTACCAAAGGTCAAACAGAAACACTACTTTCTTTCTGTCGTCATTTTTAGTTTTTTTGTTTGTTTGGTTTAACATCTCATAGCTGCTGATAAGATGCAAAGGTCAAAACTAAGAAGTATCTGGAGATGTTTCCTTACCATTCTTTTTTTTTTTCAGATGAGAAATTGAGCTTCGGAGAGGTAATAATTTTTCATTGGTCTCTGTCTTCTTCTGGTTATTGACTGAGCTTACAAATCACAAGACCACAGATAATGTAGAAATATCTTGTCTTTCTATACCAGGGGAGAGAAAGCAGTGATCTTTGGGCCTTTTTTTCTACTTTATGACAGAATTTACATTGGATAGTCTTTACTTAGAAGTCTTCCAGAAAATCTTTCTATTTTTGCCAATGGATGAAACTTTAGGACGTTATACTAAATCAAATGAGCCAGCCATAGAAGAACAAATACTGCATGATTCTACATATATGAGGCATCCAAACTAGTCAGATTTATGGAAGCTGAAAATAGAATGGTGGTTGCCAGGAGCTAAGAGGCGCATGAGGCAGGGGTTGCAAGGGGTTGAGAAGTTACTATTTTATAGGTATAACATTCCAGGTAAGCAAGATTACAAAGTCCTAGAGTATTGTTACCTTGTAACCATGTTGTACAGCATGCTTACATGGTAACGATACTACACTGTAAATGACAAAGGTACCAAGAATACACATCAAGGAAAGACAGTTTCTTCAATAAATGGTGCCAGGAAAATTGAATATCCACATGCAGAAGTATGAAATTAGACACCCATCTCTTACCGTATTAAAAAATCAAATCAAAATGGAGACTTAAATGTAGATTCCAAAACTATGAAACTACTAGAAGGAAACATAGGCAAACCACTTCACAACATTGATCGGGACTAGGATTTTTTGTTGTTTTTTTTTTAAATAAGGACCTCAAAAGCAAAAGCAACAAGACAAAAAATAGTCAAATAGGATTTCATCTGACTGTAGAGCTTTTTCACAGTAAAAAACGTTAGTACCAGAAGAAAGAGACAACCTGTATAAGAAAGGAAAATGTTTACAAATGATACATCTAACAAAGGAGTTAATATCCAGAATATATTTAAAAAATTAAACAACAGCAAAAAAAACCCCACAAAAAAACAAAACAAAACAAAAATCTGATTTAAAATGGGCAAAATAGCTTAATAGACATTTCTCAAAAGACATACAAATAGCTAGCAGGTATATCAAAAACATGCTCAGCATCACTAATTATCATGAAAATGCAAATCACAATCTTAATGAGATACTTCACTTAAACTAGAACTGCTATTATCAAAAAATATTCAAGAAAGCAAGTCTTGGTGAGGATGGAGAAAAGAGAACATTTGTGTACTGTTGGTGGATTTGAAAATTAGTATAGACAATATAGAGGTTTCTCAAAAAATTAAAAATAGAACAAGATCCAGCAATCCCCACTAATGGGTATATATCTAAAGGAAATGAAGTTTATCAAAAACATATCTGCCTCCCCATATTTATTTCAGCACCGTTTACAATAGCCAAAATAGAGACTCAACCTAAGTGCCCAATAATGAATGGCTAAATAAAATGTGGTATATGTGTTTATTTAGATGCACACATATACAATGGAATACTATTTAGCCATAAAAAAATATGAAATCCTGTCATATGTGACAACATGGATGAACCTGGAATTCACAAAGTTATGTGAAATAGGCCAAACACAGAAAAATAAACATCATATGTGGAAATTAGAAAATAAAGTGATATCATGGTAAGAGGTATAACAGTCATCACCAGAGACTGGATAAAGAAGGGGTAAACAGGAGGATAGGAAGAGGTGGGTCAACAGGTCCAAAGTTACAATAAGATAGAAGGAATAAGGTTTGGTGCTATATTTCACAATACAGTGACTATGCTTAACAGTAAGATATTACATATAACTAAATGCCGAGAAGAGAGGCTTTTGAGTGCTCTCACCACAAAGAAGAGATAAATGCATGAGGCAATGGATATACTAACTACCCTGATTTTATTATTGTACAACATATACAAGTATCAAATTATTAAATTATATCACATAAATATGTATAATTACATATCAGTTAAAATTTTTAAAAATTATTAGTAGGGTAGAATTCATATTATCTGTTCTTACCACAGTAAGTAAATAAATAATACACCAGTGGTTTGTCTTTATATATTTATGATGATACTGCTGCATTCAATTAACATCTCATACAGACACAAAAATAATGCAACAGTAAGGTATTGTATTAAAATTCCAGACATAGGCCTAAGAAATTCTGTTTGAAGAAGGAAAAACAATTCATTTTAAGGAATCAGATTTGTCTCCAGCAATGGAGTATCAAGTTATGAAATTCTTAGAAGGAACTGACATTATTCTTCACAAATGAAAGGAGTAATTAACAACATTTTTTGGTGTTTTTTTCCCCAATAATTTTCCTCTTAAATGAATTTATGAAATATATGTCATGAATGGTAGAAAAAGTTCAAATGTCTCTGATAAAAATTTAAGAAACTAAAAATTACATAGACACACCCTTTAAACAAAAGGCATCAATATTCAGTGCAGTTGATCACATGATACCTCTTAGTGCACCGTTAGCTATATTCCAAAGATAAAAATGCATGTTTATAGATAATCAGTAAGCACTTTTTTAAGCTTTCTTCCAAAAATACTCATGTAATAATACAATATTAAGGACAAAAGACTGGCTAAGATTGAAATTTTCATCTGGAGAAGATTCTACTTGAACATTCAGGGACTAGAACAGATGTTAGACTTTATTTTCCTTGGGGTAGGATGGAAGCTCTGGGATCAGTGACAGAAGGTTGGTCTCTCTTACACTTTTTCTTCCAGTTAACACACCCCTTTGATGTAGAACATAGGAGAAAAGGTAGAAGAAAATTTAGAAACATGTATGTGTCGTCCAATACAAGACAGGACACCCAAAAGTCATAAAGGAAAAAAACTGATACATTTGATTAAAAAACTTCATCCCACATTTAAGAATGCACAGCAAAAATACTTTAAAGTGAAAACAGAAATTTTAGACTACAGAAAATATTTCCCTCACATCAAATTTAAAAAAACTAACACTTCTAATAATAATTACTTGCTACATTGACATGAAGAAGGTAAAAAAGTCAAGACAAAAATGAGAAAGGATGTGAATAGAAAAAAGCACTGAAATAAATGTAAACTGTGTAAAAGTATAAGAAAGCTCAACCTCAAGTAGCTAAAGAAATGCAAAATATGAAATTGATTATAATTTTCTAGTCTTTTGATTCAGATTGAACATACTCAGAGTCTTTACCTCTTCATTATATGACATGATTTCTTGTATGTCCTTCATATACCCTTATGCCCTTGTATGAATATGCCCTAGTTAAGCAAAGTCCAGCAATATTTGGACCTCGAAGAATAAATTTTAGCCATGATATCCCTACAGGACCTGAAATATTTTCTTTTCAATCTCACCTTAATCTAATATCTACTTTTGTCTTTCTGATACCATCTAACAATTTTTTAATGATGTCTCAGGACATTATTTTTTCTTAGTATATGAAAAATGTCTCAGTATTCTATCCTCTACCTATAACGGTCTTCACTGTCTTTTCTCCCAGCTGACTCCACCCATGACTTCAAATACAACCTCATGATTCAGGTAAAATATTACTCTTGGGTGTTCAAATCACCTGGCATTTCTTCCCCATAGTAATGTGTACACTTTTAATTAAATAACTAGTTACTTACATATCAAACCATGAAGAGAGGTTATCTTTTGAAAGGGATATATCAGTAAATAGTATTGATAATTTGGTTTTACTTGAATCTTTTCAGTGAAAATACATTTGTCAATTATAGAAACAGTTTTATTTTATGCAACTAATTTTCTGACATAAAAGTTTAAACTCCCACGAACATAATGCACTATGAGTTCTTGGATTATTATCTATTGTTTACCTTTGTATTTCTAGGACTTAGTATGTACTCCTGCATGCAGTAAATGCTCAACAGGTATTTACTGACTCTAACACCAGAAGCCTACTGTGCTGTAAACAACGCAGTGTAGAATGAAATGATCATCTCATTTTGAGATCCATGCTTTTTCTATTGTTAGAACACAAAATAGGCTTTATGATAGCTACATCCAACTGCTGATTTATTTGCATTTCCATCTGAGTAAATTCTCAGGACTTTTGACATGTCTATACTGTGTTTTCTTGAAACAGACTCTGTGAACTCAAATAGAGAATGTTTATTCTCTTATCAAATATTAATGGAATACTTCCAACGTTCCAGAACCTGTTCTAGGTGCTGGGAATGTGGAATAATTGAAACAAACTGCCTTCATTTAAGAACTTTCATTTTACTTTTATTCTACAGGAGGACCTGTAGATTAAAAAAAAAAAACTTTATACCTATCATATGTTCTTTTTTGTTTTGTTGAGTACTGTGCTTTTTTGTAATTAATCAAGAAAGGGCTAAGGTGATCCATTTGGATTTTAAAGTATAAGTGAAAAATAAAAATGCGCTGGGATACCAACCAGTCACATTGCAGTTGGTTTCCCGTCACTGAATGTGACCTTGGGACAATCAATTCACCTCTGTGAGTACTGGGAATGCATTTATCTCCAATATGTTGTACTCTTTTGTGGCTATGAAACTCATTCTGAAGACACAAAAAAGAAAGGTACATCTATGGTTAATCTCATGATAAAACAATCCACGTGTTAAAACTAAGCACGTATCTTTTATTTTTATGACTTACACATACAATAAAGATATGAATGAGGTCTCAAAAGACAGAAGAAAGGATTGAGGCTATAAAACTTGCCAACTACCTTGACCTTCGCCCAATGGAACAGATTTTAGACTCCTGACCGCAAGAATGGTGAGATAATAAACTTGCAATGCTTTAATCATTAAGTCTGTGATAATTTGCCATAGAGGCCATAGGAAACTCATACAATATATGAAGAAAACACTCCAAGGATTCACAGAAACCCGTCACTTCCTAGAGCTGTCAATTTGGCTGGGTATCTTACTCCTTTGAGTTTTGCTTTCCTTATTTGCAAAATATGTATCATATTAATGCCGTGTACCTCAAAAAACTATGTTGAGGATTCAAAGAGGTTTTGTCTGTGCATCATTAGCCTATACATGATAGGTACCTGTTAGTAGTATCCCTGACGTAATTCTACAGGACAACTTTTCTAAAACTCATTGGTAACTTTCTGCTCTGTGCCCATGGTAGAGGGAAGGTCAGTTTGATCATATCCCATCCACTAACACACACAAAAAAACACACTCTGCAGTTCCCAGGGTGACGGCGGAGCCCCGTCATCAGTAGGGGTGCCACAGTGAGCCTCCAGGGAATCTGTCACGCATTGCCTGGGAAAGCAGCCAGGTCGAGGTGGAACCAGCATATAAATCCCACTATTGTCTAAAACTCTCATTCAAGTTTCTCTTTTTATATCATTCCAGTTCCTGTACTAGGAACTGGCATTGTTATAGTAAGGCAGGTATGTTGCCTGCTGGGAATTAGATAATCAGGTACAACCCACAAGTCAATACAATTGTGCACCATGTAATGACCTTTCAGTCAATGACAGACCACATAAAGGACAGTGGTCCCATAAAATTATAATGGGGTTGAAAGATTCCTATCACCTAGTGACATTGTGGCTACCTTAGTGTCTAACACAACGCATTACTCATATGTCTGTGGTGATACAGGTGCAAATAAACTTGCACTGCCAGTCGTACAAAATTCAGCATATAAAATTGTATATAGTACACAATACTTAGTAATGATGATATACAACTATATGACTGATTTATGTATTTATGTTACTGATTTATGTATTTACTATACTATAATTTCATTGTTATTTAGAGTGTACTGCTACTTATTTAAAAAAGTTAACTGTAAAACAGCCTCGGGCAGATCCTTCAGCAGAAGTATTGTTATCATATTTAGTACTGTACTAAATATCTACTATTGTGTTACAATTGTATTTAGCACAGTATTGTACTAAAGGTATTGGTACCATACCTTCTCCTGGAGGACCTGCCTGAGGCTGTTTTACAGAGAAAGAAATGTACAAAATTGGATGAGAATAACTAAGTACCAATACTAACAGGCAATAACAGCTCCATCCATGTTATTGCCCCTGAAGGCATTCCGGTGGAACAAGATGTGGAGGTAGAAGAGAGTGATAAGTATGATCTTGACCCTACACAGACTTAGTATGTGTGTCTTAGATTTTATGAATCTAATATATATTTTTAGTAAATATATATATTGTAAAATAAAAAGCTTATACAGTATGTAAAGAAAGAAAATATTTTTGTTCAGCTGTACAATGTGTGTTTTGAGTGAAATGTTATTACAAAAGAGTTGAAAAGATAAAAAAAAGTTATAAGTAAAAACAGTTACAGTAGCTAAGGTTAATTTATTATTGAGGAAATAGTTTTAAAAATAAATTTAATGTAGCCTAAGTGTTCAGTGTGTACAAAGTCTGCAGTAGTCTATAGCAGTGCCCTAGGAATTCATGTTCATGCACCACTCACTGACTCACCCAGAGCAACTTCCAGTTCTGTAAGCCCCATTCATGGTAAGTGCCCTATCCAGGTATGCCATTTTTATCTTTTATAGTGTATTTTTATTGCACCTTTTCTATGTTTAGCTATGTTTAGATACACAAATATCTACCATTGTATTACAGTTGTATTTAGTACTGTACTAAATATCTACTATTGTGTTATGGTTGTATTAGTACGGTATTTAGTACAGTAACATGCAATACAGGTTTATATCCTATAGGCAATAGGCTATACAAGATAGGTGTATGTAAGTACATTCTGTGATTTTCACACAATTAAAAATTGTCTAAAGGCACATTTTTCTGATCATATTACTGCTGTTAGGTGGCAAGCGATGCCTGGCTGTAGGTAAATATTCTGTAAATTTCTGTAGTAATTCACTGCAGCTCTGTGCCTCACTTTTCACACTTAAAAGATGAAGTTAATAAATAGGTGAAGGACCTTTGAGGTGACACATGTAAAATCATCAGAGCAGTATTTGACACATAATAAACACTAGGTTAGTGTTTGTTATTGTTGATGTTGTTGTATGCTATGATTAATCCCAGTGAAATATAAATCTGTGGCTCTATGGGAGCACTAAGACAAAAAAAATCCAATCCCATCTTGGAGTATCAGGAAAGGTTCCAGAGAAAGAAATGTACAAAATTGGATCAGAAGAACTGAGTACTCATTAGTATGGTAAAGAATGTTAGGAAAAAGAGGAGAGGCAGAAAGGAACAACACTTACAAAGGTATAGGGCTACGTGTCTATGTGCCGTGTTTATATATGTACGTGTGCATGTGTATGTGTGTAGAGAGAGAGAGAAAGAAAGAGAGGAGTGTGAGCTTGGTTTAAGGTACTGCTAAATTTGTTTGAAATACCTCAGGTGATTCTAAAACCTTCTACCATGAAAGGTGGCCTCTTTGCACGTGGATGGACCATCCATTTTTAGATGGATTATAGTGAATATCAGTACCAAAGACATTGGCCTCAAGGGACTCTCTGAATCTCTAGAACATTCTGGAAACTTGCATTATTTTGTGCCCTCAACCTGACCCCACACTCTTTGGTGGTATATAAAGTTCCAGCTTATAGTCACCTGTATTTTTATTGCCATGTCTTCAGTTGCAGGAGTGACTGCGTCATGTGACTAAGTGCAGGTGCAGTGATGGGAGGAGAATGACGCCCACCATCCGTGTCAGAAACCAAGTTTCTAGGGGCTGTGAACCTTGCTATGACAGAACAGGATGAAGGGTGTCTTAGGTTGTGCTCCCTAAGGACAAAGATGGAGATTTGCAAGCAGGCTGTTTATTGGGGTATGCTCCCTAGATCAATAACTGTATAGAAGTGAAGAGAGCAGAAATGAGCAGAGAGAGAAGGTGCACCCTGATGCAGCTGCAGCGGGACCTCAGCACGTGCCCTGTGGCAAGCTAGAGCTGAGATCACCCTGCAGAGATGCTCTGCACTTAGACCAGCGAGTGGCCCCTATGCCTACACCTGCAGTCATGGGAGGAGGCTCTCTTGAAAAAAGAGTGTGCATTTTGGGTGAGGCAGCTTCCTTTAGTGGATGGTAATTCTTAGGGATAAGCCCTAATCTTGTAATGACAGCCATATTGAAACATATTCAAAAGAGAAAAATGTCCTAAGTGACTCAGAGGGTATTTTTGGAAGCTGTCTTAAGCAAAGAGTTGTCTCTTACAAGAAAAATTGATTTTGTTTACTGTGGCCCAAGAAGTTAAGGGTAGTAAAAGTGAGCAGACAATTCAGAAAAATATATTTGAGATCTCTGTCTAGAACGTTCACTTAATCTGAATATTCCCTAAGAAAGCATGTTCTGCCAAAAGACAGTGAACCATAGTGAATGCTTTAATCAAAAACCCCATCAGCTGTATTCTGTAGACGTCACACAGAGGCAGCAAATATAATCAGGATGAATTTAGTCATGATAAAATTTGAGGCAGTTGGAAGTCTCTGAATATTAAGACCAGTTTAATAAATAAAAGACAGTTTTTAGACAGCCAAGGAAAGTCATGTTCATAAATGTTCAAATTGCAGATTCGTCTACTGAGCTCCGAGGATTAGATAAGTAGTCCTTTAGCAATTTGGACTCTAATACAATAGCTGCTTTAAAAGAGAACTGAGATACACGAATTAATGGAAACTGTTGGGAAAATTGTTAATTTTTTTATTTAGTTTATGAAAATAATCTTCTTTATGAATAAACCATGAATATCATTAAGAAGTGTTGGAAATATTATGGCCCTTTCTAATGCTTAATTTTTAAAAACATTACTGTGAATTGGTATGAGGTTAAAATTATGGATATAATTTCATAATTTTTGTTTCTTCCAAGATCCATTCAAATCAATTATAATATATAAGAAAATGTATTTCTTTTTATTTCTCTTAGTAGTGTATTTATTTTAATGGACTTTTTATTGTATTGTTTTTATTAGAAAATAAACTTCCGTATTTGCGAGAAAAACAGAGATGTTATAGTGGGAGGAAAAGTTAAAGTAGAGCCAGAAGTGAAATCCCAAGATGACTTCAACAATTGACCCTAGAAAATTACATTGATTTTATTAAAAGCTGTAGAGAGCTTCAGTGTTGTATTTAGGGGGAATGTCAGGCTTTCTTGCTTTCTCACTCTAAATTAATCATTTTGAGTTATAATAGGTAATCATTGAAATCGTTAACTCTCTTTATGCCTTTAGGAGCTGGGTTCTTAAGTGGCCTGTGGTAAACGGAGATGGGATTGAGGAGGTTTACCAGTGAGAAAAACAAAACAAAACAAAACAAAACATAGATTTTGTAAGAAAGATATAGGGTACTTGCTCTGGATAGATGAGATGAAACTATGTTACAAAGTTGCCTCAGGAGATGGAAGCCATAGGTCAGTGGATTCCCAGTCAGCTGCCTGAACAGAGTCTTTGTTGGAGTTAAGGGAAACTTCTGGGTACTGTCTACATTTTTTTGTATTAAGATTTTTTTTAAAGGCCCTGCAAAGCAGCCCATTTCCACTTTCAGACATAAGATAAATTAAAGTTCAACATGATGAAAATAATACACGTCTAAAATTCCTTATCTAAAACTCCTAGGGCCAAATAGGTTTTGGAATGAAGACTTTTCAGGATTCAGAAAGATTATATGGAACATAGAGTATATATTAGGTAACTCACCCAATGCAGTAGAGAGCATCACCCTATAATGGAACACATGGATATCTAAATGGCAACATATAGAGATTCCTAATGAGTGGGAAAATAGACTATAAATAACCTTTGTGCTGGTTTTGCTGCATAACAAAGTCCCTCAAAACTCAGCAGCTTAATACAAAAATACTTTAACAATTTTATTGTATCTGTTGTACATGTTGCATAGATGGTAGTTTGGATTCAGTTTGATATCCAGTTGTATCCAGTTTACAAATGGTCTGGTTCAGAGGATTCAAGACATCTACTTCACATGTCTGGTGCCTTGTCAGTGTGATGAGAAGACTGGCTTCATCTGGCTAACCAGAGCACCTCTATGCATCCCTTCTGCATAAGTGATCTAAGCTTGGTAAGACTTCTTACATGGTATTACAGGAATCCGAGAAAGATTGTTGGTAGAAGCAGCAAACTCTCTTATCACCTAGCCTTGAAAGTCTCAGATCCTTATTTGCTCAACACTCTTGGTCAGGCAAGTTACTAAGGCCAGGTCAGTATAAATTGGAGGGAAATGATTTCTTACCTATCAATGGGAAGAGTACCGAAAACTTTGTGTCCATCTATATTTTACCAGAGTCTACTCTCTGGACACATATTATTTCTTTTCCTCAACAGGAAAAATGCATTTATTCCCCCCCCCCCTCCAATTTACCTAAACTCTCATCCTATTATGCCATCGAAGTGTAAGAGCCTTATCATTTAAATCAGATACCATCCATATGTGGATGAGGCTTCCCTGGTGCAGATCCTCAGGTAAAGTCATTGAGTATAGTTCCTTTCATTTTAAAGACTCACCAACTAAAGAGACATGGATCTGCCCCCAACACAACTAATATACAGTGGTGATCCAAGGATAGGAGAATTGCAATAGACAGTACTATTCAAAATGTGATAAAAGGTAAAACACATAGCTGTCACTGGTCCGTAACAATTATGAAACTCAGGATATATTGCCAGCCTCTTCATTAAAACCCAGTTCTGATCCTTGGGATACATTCTGTTGGTCTCAGCTCACTTCTCTAGGGCTTTGATTCAGCCCTCTGTGTCACCCCCTCCATTCACATAAGAAACGTCCCACATCTGTAGCTAAGCAGCCTTACCACCTTATGTCCTCCCAATAGAAGTTCTGAGGTTCTGAATGTTTTGTGGTATTTTGTTTTGTTTAATCATGAAACTTTTATGTACCCTTTGGTCCAAGCTGATCATGCTTTCATCAATACAATATTCAAGAAAATTGCAGTCTTTCTCTAAATCTTGTTGAGATTAACTCTATTGGGCAAAATCCATACCCAATGATTTCCTTGTGATAGACCTCTCTATAGCTTACCTGAAAATCAGAACGCTGTGGAACAATGGTTTCAAGAGTCTTAGAAACCTATCTGTCTAGTAGAGAGGGTCTATATGGCACACTTTCAGATCTGTCTGAAGTTTGATAAAGGACCTTATAGCTATCTACTTTAGACTGGGGGTGGTAAACTATAGCCCATAGAACAAATTCAGCCAGTCACATGTTTTTGGAAATAAAATTCTGTTAATACAGTTGTTCCCTGGTATCCATGGAGATTGGTTCGAGGATGCACCACAAATACCAAAATCTAAGGACTCTTCTATAAAATGGCATAGTATTTGCATATAACCTGCCCATATCTTCCTGTATATTTTAAATCATCTCTAGGTTATACAATATGTACATGCTACATAAATAATGGTTATACTGTATTTTTTATTTGTAATATGTTGTTTTTTATTTGTATTTTTATTGTTGTACTGTTATTTTTGGTGCATTTTTTATTCAAATATTTTCAGTCTATGGTAGGTTGAATCCAAAGATGAGGAGCCCATGGATACTGAGGGACAAATGCGTACCCGTGTTCATTCAATTTCCCATTATCATAGATGCTTTCACATCAAAATTTGCAACTTTGAAAATACTTAGCTTTGAAATTTTAATGTGAAAGCTCAAAATATTTACTCCGGATTTTTATTTAAAAAGAAGTTCAGGCAGGGCACAGTGGCTCACTCCTGTAATCCCAGCACTTTGGGAGGCCGAGGCAGGCGGATCACCTGAGGTCAGGAGTTTGAGATCAGCCTGGCCAAAACGGTAAAACCCCGTCTCAATTAAAAATACAAAATCCAGCAGGGCATAGTGGTGTGCACCTGCAATCCCAGCTACTTGGAAGGATGAAGCAGGAGAATCACTTGAACTCAGGAGCTGGAGGTTGCAGTGAGCCAAGATCACGCCAGTGCACTACAGCCTAGGTGACAGAAAAAGACTCTGTCTTAAAAAAACAAAAAAAAAAAAGAAAAAAAAGTTCATCAATACTTGCATTAGATTATCTTAATCCTGAGTTTTTGGCAATCTAGAGAATCTAGGTATAATAATGAGATTTATTTTCTAAACACAACAAATCGTTTTATATTTATTTTCTATTTTTGCTTTAAAACAAAACAGTTCCTTTTAAAGAAAATATTTTTCTTCATCCAGATCTTGTCATATCTGGCTAAAAATATAAAAAACTAAACAGAAAACACAAAAGAATGAACACAACCCATTCACACTGTCAAGATAAATAGAAACCTTTTTAGCTAGATCTACCAGTTAATTAGGTGTAACTTCTATTTTCCACAGAACCGCAGTGAACAATGTCGCTGAATTCCAACTTTCACATAATGAGGGCTGTTTCACCAGTAATAATTTCCTTCTCATCCTTCCAGGCATACCAAATCTCTCTGAGTCTCTTCTTGCTTTCATTAGAACTGTCCAACAAAGCACACATTATTTTTAAAGTGTAGGAGACATGATTTACCCCACATCACACAGAAACTAGTGGATAATCAAAGACTAGAAAATTGAGAAACAATAGACACTGGAGAGTTGGAAGAAGTGAGAGGGTGGGAGTAGGGTGAGGAATGAGAAATTACTTAATGAGTACAGTGTACATTGTTCAAGTGACAGTGACACTAAGATCCCAGACTTCAGCACGAAGCAACATATCCATGGAAAAAAATTGCACTTGTACCCTTTAAATTTATACAAAAAAAGAGAAATACTGAGTTTTGATCTAAAACTCTATAGATTATAGCAATACCTCTATTTTGTTGCAATTATTACTACTACTGCCACTATTATCTTAACTATTATTAAGCTTATTTGCTCTCCATTCTGCAAAATCCTTATTCCTGCCTAGACTCAAATATTAGAGCCATAGCCAGGAGGTGTTCTATAAACTGGATGATAAGGCAGGAAAATTATGAAGATTAAAGCAGGGGTTTCAGATAGAAAATTAAGGAGAGAATTGACTCTCCATCATGAAAAGAAAAAGAAAAATAAAACCATTAGTTAAAACTTCTCTATCCATGGGAGATTCTGATGGCCATTCCTCTCAAATGCACTCATTTTAACCTCAAATTCCTGCTAGGAAGATAGACCCTGCAAAGATTCAGAATGCACCTCAGAGAAACGAACTCACTCTGTACCCTCATTAGTCCAGTGATCCAGAAAGTCAAAGGTCAGTGGTTCTGACATTTGATTGAAAAGAATAATATGCTGGGTATTTCCAACTGTGCTAATATGTTGATATTCAACTTTTTTAAAAAAACACACAAAATATTTTTCTTTTCTTAAAGGGAAAAGCAAACAGCTGTCTCCTGATCTGCTAAAAGAAATTACAGGATTTCCCATTACCACCACATACTTTATGGATCTGGGTTATTTATTGACCCACAAAATCTCAGTTCAGATCCGGCATATGGCTGCCCAATGAAGTCTTACATTTTACACAATTTTCCACCTGGACTTGCTAGAAAATACAAATCTAGACTTGATATAAATGCCAACTACTCCTCTATGTCAGAGTAATTTATTTTCAAACATTTGTAAAACTGTTAGGCTACCAAGATCCTCTAAATTAGGTTAACAACACCGCCCCAACCTCCACTTTCCATGCTGTCTTTATCCCAGTACGCATTGTAGCAGTAACTTGCAATTCTAGTGGAGAGTGAAAGTGAGAAATACGTGATTAAGAGCAGGGAGTGTTGTGCAGAAAAGGCAACAATATCCCAATTCCTGAGTCTTGTTCTTACCTGTCTTCTACCTTTCACTGTTGAGCTCACTTCTATTGGGCTGCATGTGCAATGCTGCCTAGATCCCTTTTCGCCTTTTCTTTGCAGGGGAGTTCTAAGGAGTCGTAGGAGGTTTGCCCATGGGTTCAGAATCTGTGGACTGGTTATGAGCCTAACATAAAATAGACACACACAATTCAGTTGATTAAAATGAATGCTCAGGTGTTTGTACCTGACCAGCTTTCTGTTCTGTTTAATAGTCTTTATCCTAACTAGAGTGAAATCTTCATGAGGACAGAAATACGTTTATATTGCTTATTACCATAGCCACAGTGCTTAGCACATGGCTTCCTATGTAAAGGTCATTAATATGTAAAACAAACTGAACAGAAATCCTGTTTTTTTTAAAAAAGTAATGCCATAATAAGGCATTCACTTCCTTTCCCAGTGTTGTATTTTCCTCTCTATTACCGAATACCTAATTTTAAGCATTGACCTGTAGCTTGCACACAACTGATGGCTTTCTGGCCCCTGCATCTCATCTCAAATATTCACTTATTGTTCTGTCTTCCTGCAATGGAAGACACCACACATTCACTGTATCTGTCCAGCTCAATACCTGTAAGACCAAGTGCTTTCCTGATGTGACTCAGTGCTTACCTCTTGGGACTACTATTCCACTATCTATAACTTTCCCTGTCATCAGCTATTTAAATCTATGCCAGTCACTCTCATTTGCCAATTGGTGAACTCCAGATCCCAGGGACTTACAAAGTTTCTCTGTCTCCCCTAACTCACCCTTTGCCAGGAGTCCATGTAAAATATTAGGGTACTTGCAAAACACCCCTATTAGCTTTCACATGAGATGTCAGAAGTCACTTACTGGATACCACCCCAAAGTAGAAGAAAATTAATGTGATATAATCCTCTAATAACTAAAATCTCACAACAAAATGGATCCATAAGCCCAGTTAATGACATTTGTTAGCTGAGTGATCTTGGATTGTGTTAGTTCACTCTACTTAAGCATACATTCCTCATAAGAAAGAATGAAAATGATAATAGTATATTGTTTGAACATCAAATGACTACGTATAAAAGTGCCTAAGCACTTTTAAGTGCCTGACACACAATTACCACACAATATATTTAATTGATACTAAAACTTATAAAGCATATATTTCTATTTAACAAATATTAGTTGCATGAACTACCAATTATATTTCAGAAAATTCATCAGGCATTTAAGCAGCAGATAATTTTACTTATATCACTGTCCCCTTTAAGTTCCATAATAATATTAACATTATGCCCTTTTAGTCCCATTTTGCAATTGAAGAGATTGTAGGTCACAGGTTATTCACACATAATGAACAAGTAGAAAAACTAGAATTTAAACCGTATTCTTTTGTCATATATCCAGAGGCATCCAATCAAAAAATCTTCCATCAAAATTCTCCCACAGTAATTACCCTGTTTCCCTAGCTTGGGGGGAATGTTTTTAAAAATAGAATAAAGTATATAAGCATCATTTATATTTAAACTTTTAAAAAATGTTGAGATAATTATAAATTCATGTACTGTTGTGAAAAATAATACAGAGAAATGCCATGTACAGTTTATCCAGTCTTACCCCATGGAAAATTTACAAAGCTATAGTGCAATGTCAAAATCAGGATATTGACCATTGATACGATTAGATAGCATTTTTCTTCTTCTACACAAGATTTCCTCATGTTGTTCTTTAATAGCAATACCCACATCACTCACAGCCCACATTATCTTTAACTCCTAGGAAATACAAATATTCTTCCATCTTTATAATTTTATCATTTCAATAATGTTACATAAATCGATTCATACAGTGTATAACATTTTGATTGTGTTTTTATGTTTTACAATCAAATTTGTCTGAATATCCAAGTTGTTGCATATATTAATAGTTAATTCATTTTTATTCATGAATACTATTTATGAATAGTATTCACCGAGGTGCAGGTACCACAGTTAACCATTCACCCCTGAAAGGACGCCTGGGTTATTTCAAGTTTGGATCTATTATGAATAAATCTATTGTGAACACTGATGCACAAGTTTTTGTGTAAACATAAGTTTTCATTTTTCTTTGGTAAACATCCAGGAGTGGAATTGCTGGTTGTGTGATAACTTCATGTTCATTTTTTGTGAGAAACAGGCAAACTCTTTTCCAGAGTTGCTGTACCATTTCATTTCCCCATTAGCCATGCATCTGTGATCTAGTTTCTCCATATCCTTGCAATCGCTGATGTTGTTACTATTTTTTTTAATTGTTAGCTGTTCTGATAGGTTTGTAGTAATAGCTAATGTTTTTAATTTGTATTTTTCTAATGTCTAGTGATGTAAAACCTTCATGTGTTTATTGGCCATCTACACTCTTTGGTGAAGTCCCATGTCACGTATTTTTTTTTGTATTTTCAAACAAGATTTTTTTTTAGTGTTGTCAGAGATCTTTCATGTGCTTCATACTAGTAGGGTACGTGGTTTGCAAATATTTTCTACATGTCTGTAAGTTATGCTTTTGTCCTCAACAGTAGCAGATCATTTGCAGAGCAATCGTTTTGGCTTTTGATGAGGTCTAATTTGTCAATGCTTTATGTTATGGGTCAAAGTTTTCGGGCCAACCTTAAAAACTTTTTACCTAGTATTCCAACTTGAAGATTTTAATTTTGTTTTCTCTGAAACTTTTAATTTTACACTTTACATTGACATCTCTGATCCATTTTGAATTAATATTTGCATAAGTTGTGAGGTTTAGTCAAGGGTATATTTTCTTCCAAGTGGTCCAGCATGATTTGTTTAAAAGACTGTTCTTCCTAAATTGAATTAATTTTGCATGTTTTCAAAATTCAGCCAGACACATTTGTAAGGGTTTGTTTCTGGATTCTGTCTTCTGTTCAATTGGTCTATATATCTATCCTCCTACTAGTACCAATGGTTTGGATTACTAGCTATGTAATAAATCTTGAAACCTGGTAAACTTTCCCCCAACTGTGTTCTTTTCAGAATTGTTATGAGCCTTCTCATTTCTTTGCCATTCATGTAAATTTTAGAATAATCTTGTCCATATTTATACAATCTTGGTTCATTTCAGCATGAAGTGTGTTGAACCTATATATCAGTTGAAGAAAAATTGTAATCTTTACTGTTATGACTTCCAAGCCATTTAAACAATGTCTTTGTTTCTTTAGTTCTACATTTATTTATTTATCTACATTTTGTAGTTTTTACATACAAGCTCTAAATATGTGTTATTAGATTTCCACCTAAGTATTTCATTTTTCCAGTGATTTTAAATGGCATTGTATTTTCAGTGTTGGTGACCAGATGTTCATTGCTATTATATATAAATATCTTGTTTTTTGTACATTGATCCCATACCCTGTTAACTTATTGAATTCACTTATTAATTCTACAAGTTATTTTCTATATTGCTTGATATTTTTTATGTGTACAATCATGTCATCTACAAATAGAAACAATTTTATTTCTTTCAACTGTATATGTTTGATTTCCCTTTCTTGTCTTATACTGGCTAGAACTTCCAGTATTATGCTGAGAAAGAAAGAAAAAAGAAAATGTCTTTTCCTGGTCCATGATCTTAGGGATAAACATTATTTCTTTCACTAGTAAACGTCGTGTTATCTTTCATTTTTATGGAGATGTAGTGGTTCCCTGTTACTCCCACTTTTCTGAGAAATACTTTTAGAGATGGATATTGAATGTTGTCAAATGCTTTTTCTGTATCAGTTGATATGATCTTGTTATCTTGTTATTACTTTTCAAATATTGACTGAGTCTTACATCTGTAGACTTAACTCCCTTGGTGATTTTATAAAATTATTTTTACATATTAATTAAATACGTTTATTAATATATTTAATACTATCTTTCATTTAACTATGCATGGCCAAAGTATTATCATTCAATACCTAATTAATATAAAATTATTGAGACTGCTTACATTTTTATACATGCTTATATGTTAGGGTTTAATCTTTTTTGTTATTATGTTTTCTGGGCTAGCTGGCTTTCCTTTTTTCTTTCTTTGTCATCCTTTGGGTCACTTGAACTTTTAAAAACAAATTTTATGTTGATTTATCGATAGTGTTTTTGAGTACATCCCTTTGTATAGTATTTTTTAAAAGCAACTACACTTTATAATTTCTCAGTCTTCCATGAGCTGACTGGGTGATTTCTCTTCTGGCCTCACTATGCTTATTTCAGCAGTTGCCACTGGTGATGGGTTGGCTGGGGCCTCAGATCAGCTAAGACTGCTGGGTGGCTGGCCTCTCTCTCCATGTGACTTTTCCTCCTGGGTTTCTCCACATGGTAGTCCCTTGGCAGCATTCTAACAGGACAAAAATGGAAGCTTTAGACCCCTTGGCTACTGAGCTCACACAATGTGAGTTCCACCTTATTCTATTGATTAAACATGCCACAAATAAGGACAGTTAAGGTATAAGGATTGGGGAGATGGATTACACCTCTTTATGAGAGTAACTGCAAGAAATTTGTGGCTATGTTTAATCTACCAGAATGTCTGAGTTTTAATTTTTTTAGTGTATATTTTTTTAATGGTTAGGCTAGTTATTAAATTATATATGTACAATTTAGTGGCATGCTCATGTTGACATTTTACCATTTCAAATGAGGTATTAAAATACAGAGCTATCTGCATTAATTTCCCTCTATTCTCCCCTACTTACAATATAATCATTTAAAATATTTTCTCTATAATGTTTATAACTACCTCAGACAGTGCTATCATTTTTGCATACACCATCAGAGTAACTTAGAAAACCCAAGAGGAAAAGAAAAGTCTATTATAAGTACCTACACTTTTGCTTCCTGTATTTTTTCTTTCTTCCTGATGTTTGAAGATATCTCTTTTATTGTCTTTCTGTTCACGAAACTTCCTTTAGTCAACCTTTAGAGTTAAGTCTGATGATGACATCTTAGTTTTCCTTTTCCTAAACATATCTTAATTTCTCCTCTATTCTTCATGGATGCCTTTGCTAGACGTAGGATTCTAACTTGACACTTCTCTTTTTTCAACACTTGTAAAATGTTCTGCCACTTTATTTAGGTTTCCATTCTCATCTGGTTTCTGATGAGGATCTTCTATAATTTATTTTTTTCCCTATAGGTAAAGTGTCATTTATGTTTCACTGATTCCACAATATTCCCTGTATGTTTAGATTGTGGAAGTTTGTCTATGATGTCTTTTGATGTGTATTTCTTTGAGTGTTTCAACTTTGGGGTTTGCCACCTCCACAAATATGATGATGTATTTCTTTATTAAATCAGCTATTATTTGAACACCTTTTAAACTTTCCTTCCAATTTGCTTGTTCTCTGAATACATGAATGTAAGATCATTTGTTATAATCCCAAAGAGCTCTGTTTACATTTTTATTTTTCCTCTTTGATGTTCAGATTGGATAATTTTGATTGTTTTCAAGTTCACTATTTTCTTTATCCTTTTCATTATTTCAGAATATTCTTGTTACATAATTCCAAATGTTTGTCATGTTGGTATTGCCATCTGTTGATTGTCTCTTTTCACTCAAGTTAAGATTCTTCTGGTTCTTGATATGATAAGTCGCCCAGGCTGGAACACAGTGGCACAATTTTGGCTCACTACAACCACTGCCTCCAGAGAATTGTTCAAGTAATTCTCTGCCTCAGCCTCCTGAGTAGCTGGGATTACAGGTGCCTGCCTCCATGCCCTGCTAATTTTTGTATTTTTAGTAGAGATGGGGTTTTACCATCTTGGCCAGGCTGGTCTTGAACTCTTGACCTCGTGATCCACCCACCTCATCCTCCCAAAGTGCTAGGATTACAGTCGTGAGCCACACACCTGGCCTAGGATATTTATAAATAGGAGCCGAGTTGATGTATCAGTCTAAGAGCAACGACTAGCTTAAAAGGAGTTGTCTCTAGTGATATATTTCAATAGCTAACCCTGAGCAACAAGTTACTTTAGCATGAAATGGGAAGACAAGAATGGCCAGCTGAAATCTGAATTAAAATGTACAATAAAATAAGTGTTTTTAAAAAGATGAACCTTTTGGCCAGGCGCGGTGGCTCACGCCTGTAATCCCAGCACTTTGGGAGGCCGAAGTGGGTGGATCACGAGGTCAAGAGATCGAGACCATCCTGGCCAACATGGTGAAACCCCGTCTCTACTTAAAAATACAAAAAAAATTAGCTGGGAGTGGTGGTGTGCGCCTATAGTCCCAGCTACTCGGGAGGCTGAGACAGGAGAATTGCTTGAACCCGGGAGGCGGAGGTTGCAGTGAGCCAAGGTCGCGCCACTGCACTCCAGCTGGGCGCCTGGTGACGGAGTGAGACTCTGTCTCAAAAAAAAAAAAAAAAAAAAAGGAACCTTTTAAGAGTATTTGCAGAAAATGCCTTTGAGGCAGATAACTCTCTATCACTTTCCAAGCCAATCCAAGTCACCAAAGTTGACATGCTTATCTCCTTGATGCATCTTTCCTAAGAGGTCCTATGTAGATCAGTTTTGATGAAATAAAGATAAATTTTCAAATAGCATTTCAGGATTTAGAAATTCTTTGTTCATTGTAAATAGTCCCAGCAATAAGAAGATTAATTTTCAACAACTCAGTGTATATGGTTATAATGTGTTCCCCCAAAATGCAATTTTATATCATACCACTGGAGGGGGAACAGATTGAACTCAATTATTTCATTATCTCCTTTATTATTGAAATGTTGAGACACAACAAAAACACCTTTTTCCCCTAATTGCATACCTAGGCGCTGGAATGTTGTTGATCCTCAAAATTTCTCATACTGATGTTGAAGTGACAATAGATGTTTCTGAACCACGAGTGTCAGAAATAAATAAATTGCAAGGAAAAGCACACAGCAAGATAAGGCAACTATGGTGAACAGAAACCTATTATACATTTCAAAATAGCTAGAAAAGAATAATTCAAATGTTCCTAGCTTAGAAAAATACTTAAGGTGATGAATATCTCTATTACCCTGATTTGATTACATGAGTGCATAAATTCTCACATGTCCTCTCCAAAATATATACATCTATTATGTATCAATAAAAACTAATCATAATAATAATAAAAGTTAAATCTAAGCATAAGCTTCATTAAAGAAAAGAAAAAGAAAAAGAAACCTTTGCCACTGCATTTCCTTGCCAGAAACCAACATTGGCCAAGAAAAGAGAAATAGAAATGTTTGACTCTTTGAAACAAGCATGGAAGGGTTGATAAGGGTTCATTTATCATTGCTGGCAATCAGGACCTTCTGGGTGGCTGCAAGAGACTAGTGATTTGCAGAGTGCCACCTTGCCTGCGTAGAAAGCCTGAGATCAGCAGAATCTTCCCCAGTCATATATTTCTCAATGCCTAAGTAGAAATTGCCACAGTGAAAAAGAAAAAGAAAGAACTGCCTATGTGTGTTCTCAGACCATTTTTTTCTAATGGTGTATATTTCATAAAGTCATACAACTCAGGGTTATCTATAAAAGTGAATCAGGAAATAAAGAAAGGGAAAACCAAGGGGCATTGGAGGATAAAGGAACAAAACACTTCTAATTACTCTGTACTGATCTCTTCTGAGTACTCAGGTTATTGTGAAGCTTTACTCACGGACTAATGCTTCATTTATAGTCTCTTAATCTGATGCTTGTGGTCCTCATAAATAATAGGTTATATTTGTCTATTATCATATAAGACGTTACGTTCAGCATCTCATTTAAAATAGCTAGCACTGATAAGTATTACCTGTGATTGAATACAGCCATGGTACTGAGCTTATAGAAATTATGTAACTAATGTACATTTATAGGGCCAATAATTTGCAAAACTGTCCCTTGTGCAACAGTCTTCTGGTTCAAAATCCAATACATTTCAGCTCCTTGCATTACTTGGATAAATCAGTTTCTGAAACAAAACAGCATGCATCCTCACAGAGTGGTGTTACGTAATGAATATGAGATGATTTTTCAATTCTATGACTTTTTCCTCATTTACAAGCTGTCATTCTCTTGTAAAGATGAGATTCCCTTTTCCTAGCACCTCATCCTATCGCTTAAGTATGTGTATGAATTTCTAGATTTTTAAATTCAATATATTAACATTTTAATTATAACTGTATTATGATTATAATTATTAATTTTTAATTTGTTTTATATTAGACTGGGGTTTGAATTTCAAAGTAGTTTCCATCTACTTGACATGTTTCTACCAGTTTTCAATAGCTTCTGTACTTTCTGGCACACGATGTCCTGGTTATCTTAGATTTTTTTCCTGCCACAAATCTGAAATTACCAATTTCTCTGAAATGCCTTCATTCATTTTCATGGCAAACAATAATTAGAAAGTAATACCTGGGTGCTCAGTAGGCTTATTGCTACAGAGATATCCTAGTAGTTCCAAATCAAATCTAAACTAGTGTATTCTTCCTCACATCTTTCCCTCCCATATTTGTATATTTTTTCCCTATAGTTAGAAGCCTAGTTCCAATACCATCAATTGATTTACTCATTTTCTCTATCTTCGAGATTCACTGCAAAAATACCACTATTAACCATTAATTAGCTTGTCATAAAGGTCAAGAATTCTTACAGGTTTGATTTTTTTTAAATTTTTCATGCCCCATCTGACCACCATCTCAGGATAAACCCAAGGCATGTAAGAACATCACAGATAATCCGCTCCAGCAATGCTATCTCAAACCGGAATTGCCCTCCAACTTACAAATTCAAGAAAAATAATAATATGTGTCAGTTACTACGATTATTTTACAATTTAAGCTACTGTGTTTTGGAGAACTTTCTTGACACAATAGAATGATCTTGTAATGTGCCAACCTGGCCAGACTGACCTGTGTTTTAGAGAATTCTCATCCTTGTGTGTTCCTGTAAGAATGGAGCACAAGGAAGGTGCCTAAAGGATTTGGAGGGCAGAAGAAAGTCATTAGCAGTTTTATAGCCGACACACAATTGCTTCCGACTCACCTCGTTGACATGAAGCAGCCTCTGAGCCTATAGTTTCTTTATGTTCCCTGAACTCTAGTTTCTAGGGCTCCTGAGTCAAATGTGTGTGTTCAGCTCTGTGACAAAGGGTCCTGCTTTTTGTAGGAAACCCATTCATCAGGGTCAGAAATAGCAAGAACTGGCAAAGGTTTCAGTCTGTCCTTGTGAAATTCCAGCTCATGTTTCTTGGGTTACAGCCTTCTCCTAATATTTCCCTCTTAATTTCCTACCTCATGGGCTTCAAATTCCAACAACAGGCATGGAGACACAGCCAGAGTCTATGTAGCTTACGACTGCATGAGCCAATTATTTGTAACAAGTAGGGTTGCAGATCCTACTGGCTCTGCTTCTCTGGTTGAGCCCTGGCTGAAGCATACAGGAATAGATAATTAATACAAAAGATTCTGAGAAAATACAGAGATCATGTGTAACTTGGCCTATTATAGAAGTTTTCCAGAAAAAAAAAAAATAAGAAAAAAGAAAGTTGGGCTAAGTTCTTAAGAACTGCCAAACTTGGAGATTTAAAGGGAAGCTTTTTTCATGCCCATGTACTCTAGAAGTTGGGATGAATCCTAAAGATACACATACCGCCTCATCAACACAGCACACAGCAATGGAAGCATTGAATTTGAGGACCTACTTCCCTTCAGACTGGGGGTTATGTAAAGTGGAACTTCTTATTCTCCACCGTACCATGAAACTACAGAGGCCTTACTTTCTTTTTCTCTGTCCCTTGGAGAATTGAGGTAATGCAATTTGCAATGGATCTATAAATATTACACTCTCTAGAATCAGGTTGTCAATCACTAGTAAAAAGGTCGAATTTCCAATATCAACAGTAGCTCAGTTAAATTGCTTGAGACTCGTGGGGCAGTTAATTTCAAATAATAGTCTGTATCAGGTCTTTTATAATTACATGTTGATATTCTCTTTTATTATAATGAATTATAATTATCATTACTATTACTACTTAATACTGGCAAAATAGAGCTGTCTGAAGAAGGAAGAAAAATTCTGAGGTGAAAAAAGATATTCAGACCCCATACGCTATTTTTAATTAGAGCACCACTCAGCCTTTTATCTTTTATAGATGATTTACAGTTTATATCTTTAATCTTTTGTATTTTTAAAACCCAACAAAATCAACTTTTCACATTAGAACACTGTTGTCAGAAAAATACAGAGACTAATTATCCTGAAAGATCACATTAGGAATATACTACTAGGTCATTAACTGATGTCTGAGATTCTGGTAATGTAAAATGGGCTCAAGTGAATTGAAAAGATACACATGAATAATAAACAGATTATTTTATCTTGGTAGTTTTTAAGGGAGCATATCAGCAAACTCACACAATTTCTTATGGAAATCAACGATGCATATTTTTCAAATTCCACTGAAATCACATCCAGTGGGGGAAAAATAAAATTTATTTGATTACCATTCATGGGGTTGAGCACATTACTGACCCAACAGCAAAGATGGCTCATGACAGAAATTGGAAATTAGTTTTCCTAAGTGTCTTTTAACTGTGGGTTCTAAATATTTTTAGTTAGCCGGTTCAAGACACCCTTCCCAAAGCTTAGATGGAAAATACAAGTATAGGTATAAGAATCACTGAAGATGAGTTAAAATAAGTCAAGTTATTATACTGGTAGGCTTGTGGATGGGCCCTAGACACACACGTGCCCACCAAGTCATGGGTCCCTTCCAAGGACATTGCCAAGTGAATCCATTACTGGGGCATTTTATGGCCAGTACAAGCAGGACTCTGACGTCCTTATCTACTCGTAGCTGCACTCCTAGGAATATCACCATAATATTTCTGAAACCCTATGAGCCTGTGAATCTCATCAGTAATATTGTGGGAACAAAGAACATGCACTTCATGGGGGCTGTTATGTGGCTACTGCAGGATAATACATGCAAAGTCCTTTTGTCATTGCCTGGCACATCACAGACTCACAATAAATGTCAGAAATGTTATAAAGGTGTTACCCTATTGTTTCGTGTCTGTACTTAATTCCTGTGGCTGTCAGGCCTTCTGATCCTATGCTGTTCAGTTATATTACATCCCTGTGGATGGAAGGGACTTGGCCTCCGTCATTCTCTTTTGGTTCTTGTACTTACTCTTATGTGATGTACTCACATGGACATCCTGACTCGCTTGTGACCTGCTTTGATCTCAGTCTTACTTTCTGGCCCTTCTATTATTCCCTCTCCACCACCAGTTTGGGCCTTGACAATACTGAGCCTCTTTGAGCTATGATTTGTATTTTATGTTCATCTTTCCATAGTAAAAATCTATCCTGATATGGCCTAGGTGTCAATGTTGCGTATTCCTTTGTTAGCACCCTATGGGCTGTGTTGCATCTCAGTGTGCATCAGCCTTAATAATAGAACATGGAGAGGCTTCTGGTGTTATTAGATATTTATCTTAGTATCAACCACGGTGTTGTGGCTTTGAAGGGCTCCACAGTGCCTGCTATTACCTTACTTTCTGCACTGGGGTCTCTTGTCTGTTACTCAGATACTATCTCAGTGTAGCCTGGTTTCATATTCTACCAAGTCTCTGTTACTCATCTGTCTTTAAATGTCACGAATACATATTTCCAGGAATGATTCATTTTCATTTATTCTACTAATATATCTTGGGAGCCAACTCTGTTCAAGGCAGGTACTGTTCTTAATACCTGTATCTATATCTAATTATCTATCCGAATCCAGCAGCAAGACACTTGGCTAAATGGGGAAAGTAGAGACAGTTTTCCAGGCAGCATGTTGGATGTTTCCCATGCAAAGTACATCACGGAGAAATTTAATAAATTACATAAATTATATACATAGAGTATGGCAGGAGTACAAGCTCTGGGAAGTAGGAATGTGCAACAATTACAGTGGCAAATTAGATAATTTTTCAGGAACTATTGACTCCACCACTCCCCCAATCTCAATACGATGTTATACCTCCCATAACATGGCCCTGGCCTTGCCTTGCTCAATGTAAAGAATAGAAGTGACCCAGTGACAATCCTAAGCCTAATACGTAGGAGTATCCTGTATTTACACTAACCCTCCTAGAAGCTTCCCACCTTTGCTAGAAGAATATGCTTAGGTAAACACTGTATCTACAGTCTGGGTTCCAGGCTGAGCACATAGGCTGGATCTGTGGTCCAGATCCAAGAGCAGGTATTTCACAGCCAAATCAAACCACATGCCAATCTTCATACTTTGAGTGAGGAATAAATGCCCATTGCTGTTTGCCATTGAGATTTTGGGTTTATCACCTAGAAATAGCTGACTAATTCAATACCTTACAGTGAAATAGTGCTTAATATTTTATATGCTAGGCATATATTAGCTCTTTGGCTCCTCCTAACAACCCTATGAAAAATTATGTAAGTTATCTTGATTTTATAGAAGAAGAAACGAAAACACAAATATTTGAGTCTCTTGCTGAATTCACAGCCAGACAGTCTAAATCCCAACCTATCAATATGAGAGAAACTGAGAGTGATAACGCTTTTCAAACCTGGATAATGCTGGTCTTTTAACCAGATTATGAAATTTGGATTTCTTCTTAGAAGCTTGCAAGGCATGGAAGAAATTTTAAGAGGTGAGCAATGTGATCAGATTTGGCTTTATAACGACCCTCTAACTCCTGTGTGAAACATGAATTCAAGGAAGAAAGAAGGTTCCATATAAAAACAAAAGACAACACAACCTAGGCTTAAACTGGAGAGGTAGAAATTGAGATGACAGATGCAGATATTTAAAGATTATTTTTAATGCACCAGCAATTCAATAGAGTGAAAATAATAATAATAATAAAAGATTCTTAGATTTCAAGAGTAAAGAACAGGATCCTGAGAAAGGGCACCCTGAGAAGGGGGTGGTCCAGTAGACACAGACGATTTGAGATACTTGTGAGACATGTCCAGTAGGTGGTCTGATGTTGGTGCTTTAGCGTGAAATCTGAGCTGAATATCTAGGTTAGATCATAATAGTAATATCTAGTGACTGAGATTGCCTGGTGAGAATATAGGTCAACAAAACATATGTAGGAGGTTAAGGGAAAGCAGGATAGCATATTCCCTTAGAAGCTAGAATAAATCTTTCAAAGGAAAAATGATTAAAATTTTTAAATTCTATGAAAGTTCTAAATGTATCTAGGGATGAAGAGAGTCCTAGATGCCATTAGTGATTTAGTAGCATATCTTAAGATACTCTTCATCTCAAGTCTTACAAATTTTTTTTTTTTTTTTTTTTTTTTGAGATGGAGTCTTGCTCTCTTGCCTGGGCTGTAGTGCGGTGCTGTAAACTTAACTCACCACAGCCTCCACCTCCCAGGTTCAAGCAATTCTCTTGCCTCAGCCTCTCATGTAGCTGGGACTATAGGCGTGTGCCACCATGCCCAGCTAACTGTATTTTTAGTAGAGACGGGGTTTCACTATGTTGGCTAGGCTGGTCTTGAACTCCCGACCTCATGATCCACCCACCTCCGCCTCCCCAAGTGCTGGGATTAACAGAACTCTTCTTAAACTGTGTGTTGTAAACATCCTAGAAGAAGTAACTTTCCTCAACGTGCGCTACTCTCTCTTGCCTCTTGTCAGGGCTGGCTTCAAGGGTGCAGTATCTGTACATTAGCAATGGGTCCTACACTCAGAAGGAAGCCAACCTTTGTTTAATTCTCTACTTTCACCCATTGTGAAATTTTAAATAACTGTTTCTTTGAACTTGTGTTTTGAAAGGGAAATCTGAAGGAACAACCGACCATGCACGTGAGCCGAGGAGATATATGTAATACGCATGTCTGTGATGCTCCATATGCATATGGGGTAATTCTAATGCTTCATGGGCACAACATTCTGATGGACAGAATGCATGGGGGATTCTGCAGGACTCCAAGTGTGTAAGAAAGCAGCACATCTGTGACTGAGCAGGGGTGCAAGGAGCCCTGACAGGCCCCGGTTTCCTTTAGAAGCAGAACTTACTGGAAATGACAGTATAGAGGAAAGGGAAAAACAGAATACCACATATTTACTTTTCTTTTCTTTTTCTCATCAGTAAGCTTAAGATAGAGAGTGTCGGTAGAATGTGCATTTTTCAAGAAGTGAAATAAAAACCATTGAGTTAACTTTATACAGTATTTCCACTGTTCTGGTAAAAACTAAATACACATACATTTACCAATAACAGAATACAGTTGTGTAATTTTGATGATATTTTTGTGAATTAAATGATTCTGTATTTACAGTGAAACTTGTACAATATGAAGATGAAATCATATATTTATATTAATAATTAAAATATTAATTTTTCTTTAGCTGGAATGACATTAAGTAGTAAATAAAAATACTGTGACAAGCCACGTTGAGAAAGAAACTGTGGAAGACAGAAAAGAGCTTTGTATTTTAATACCTTAATTAGAAATTTTTTCTGCTTTTTGAACAAGGAGACCTACATTTTCAAAATAAATAACTTTTGAGGGAAACAAATATAAAACAAGTAATCCCACTAAATATATTCAATTAGTATTATGATGAATGCTGTAGAGAAAAATACAGGATATTTAGACAGGATATAGCAAAGAAAATGTATATAAAGTGTATTTTCATTTTGGCTGGACCCACAAATTGCGTAGCTAGCCCCACTTCTGGGTCTATGTACAAAAGGATTCTGCATTTTTCTGGTTTCATGACTTAGTCAAGGAGGCATTTCTTAGACATTACACCCTATTTTATTGCTCTTTCTTTGTGGCCCCTTTCCTGCTGTGTGTGTGCATGCATGTGTGTGTATGTGTGTGAATGTGTGTGTGTGTACATGTGTGTATGTGTGTCTGCGTGTATGTTCTTATGTGTGCATGTGTCTGTGCATGTGTGTGTACGTGTGTGTGTGTTTCCTTACAGTCATTTCTGTATTACATGTCTTTATTCCTTCAGACTATAAACACCTCAAAGTAAAGGGGCGATGTCATCGTCATGGTTATATACCCAGTTAGAAAGGAGTGTGAAGCTCATTTCTTAAAAAAATGCATAGTGAATTCAACATAATATGTTTCCAAAAAAGTGATAGATTTAATTTTTTCTTAAAAAAAGTCAACTTTGGAGAAATGTGAGTTGTCTTTGGAAATTAGTTGGGATTTGGAAGGATGTACAGTAGGGAGATAACACTGCCAAAGTAGTTAAGAAAAATTTGGAAGTATCTTGCAAGCTATGCTACTCAGTGTTGGTTTATCCTCTTGCAAAGGAATTTTTAAGCGAGAGGATTTATTCACTTTTCAATAAATGTTTATTGAGGATCTGCTATGTGTTAGGTGCTATTCATGGTACACAGGATACATTAGTGCAAATTCCCTGCCGTTGTAGTGCTTACATTTTACTGGAATGATATTTTCAGATCTGTGTTTTGGAAAGCCCACTATATAGATGTTCTCATCATTTTTTTGTAAACCTCAGAATCTTATGGCAATCAACCTTGCCCGACCCTGGAAGTTTCATTATGTGATCTAGGAATGAGAAATTCAAATATTTTGTCACCAAATTACTTACAATTTCATTTGCCTTTATTTGAGATAACCTTATATGAATTCTTGAAGCATCATGCTGCCCTGTGATCTGGTCTCCAAACACAAATTAACAACTATAGATTTTCAAGTGTTCTAGGATTAAAGAAAAGTGGCATATTTAAATGGATTTTTCCATTTCTATAGGGAAACAAAATGGTAGAAGAATTCAGAAGAAGGAGAGTTTGCCATTTCCATTGAGTAATCACCTCTGCCCTGGTACATAAATGTTTGGTATCATCTTGATTTTTTAACTCCCAAACCATCAGCCTAGAGGCGATCAATGACATCCCAAGAGCATATGTAGCTATTCAACTAACATTGCAAAGAAAAGAAATATCAAGGGTCAGAACCATGAATAATTCCTCTGTCTAAAAGAAAAGCTGGAGGAAGTAGTGTCAGCGCAAGCGATGGGAAGAATAACGTCAATGATGTCGGAGGAAGGGCGAGTGCATTCATGGCTTATGGAGGAGAGAGGGAGCTAAGCACGACTTTGTTGCATTTTTGGAAATGTGATTTTTCTCATTATATGAAGACATATTTTAAACTAATTTTTTGCCAAACTCTTCTTATAATTAGATTACCTAAGGAGTTCCAAAAATGGCATGGTAACAAGACAAGGAATACCTACTTTTTTGGATCTCCCTAGAATGATAATGCATAGCCATAAATTGGTAACCAAATCTTACTGTATTTTATTTTTGCAAAAGTATAATTCAGAGTGGTGATAAAGTGGCATGGTCCATTCCTTGGACAACTCATAATGGGAACAGAACACACAGAATTACCCCAAAACCTATCAAAAAGGAGAACAGATTTGCTCATTAAGACGAGTCACTACAGATGAAAAGAAAATGACCTGAAGCTTACAGAACAAAAAATACAGTCAATGAAGAGAAGTGTTTTTCTAACTGCACAAATAGTAATTCCAATACAGTTGTCAAAGCATAATGCATGGGGAATTGGGACATCAGATTGGATTATTTAACATAAGAGTAATGATAATTTTGTTTATAACTTTATTAGCTAAGTGCTTCTCAATTCGCCATGAATTTCTCAAGAGAACAAGTGGCAGATTTTATTCCTATAGAGGATGTATTACTTTGCTAATTTGACAGCTCCGTGCTTATAGTTATGGGTCATGGGTTTACTCTGCATGAGATGGGGTTAGGCAGGGCAGATACGAGCTTCAGAATCAGGCAGAAATGTTCATTTGTAGAACAAAATCCAGGGTCATAAAGGAAAATCAGGTCAACAACTGGCGGTCATTAGGAAATGCACACTATCTGTAACCTTTGATTTATCTGGAACGATCTTCTTCAACAAGCTTCTTCTCCTGAACTTTGGATGTTTCCTTTTTCATGATATCTAATATATCTCCATGTGGCTTCAGCTGCAATACAGGACACTCAATGCCAACACAGCCATAACTTAATTAACACTTTTTAAAAGTCTACATTTCTTGTCTTCCCTGTATCATAGACTAGTGGTACCACTTGGTCTCAAGTCAGAAATCAAGTCATCTCATCTACAGCTTATTTATTAACTTCCAGTGACCTTGTTCACTCTTTCTCATAAACAGCTCTTAATCTTTCCTTTCAGTGTCATTATCACAGTAACAGGTTTTGTTTTGTTTTGTTTTGTTTTGTTTTGTTTTCTGGATCTTATTCATTGCTGTTTGCCTAAATTATAAGACCTCCCTCTCTGTAATTCTTGACTTTAGTTCCTTTCCATTCAAAATACACTCTGTCCTAGGGAGAAAATGTAGAAATAAAAATATGATCACACTTTTCTGTAGTTTACAATTACTTGGACGTTTGCTATCAAGGTTGAGACTCAAGGCCTATTGATTTCACAGCTTCTGTAAGCCACTCTTGCCTTTCTAAACTCATGGGCACATAATATTGAGAACAAAGGTTAAGAGCTCAAGTTATAGAGTCAAGGGGTAAGGGTTCCTATCCTGGATTTTCTCTTAAGCTTTTCTCATGTTTAATCTCGCCAGGCTTTCTCATCTGTGATATGAGGATGATGAAAATTACTAATAGAACATACTCATATATTTCTGGCTAGTATTAGTTAACACACAGAAGAACTTAGAATATTGCTTTTCTAATAATAAAAGTGCTCAAAGATCCTGTTACTATTACTTTTAACTTTTCTCCTACCTGTAGCTTTATGGTCTTCAATGTCCACTCTTTTTCACATATATTTATAGGTTTACATATATATTTTCTTGTGCCAAAAGCCAATCTTATCCTCCATGACAATCTCAGCTTAATTTATCCTATGCTGGGGAGCCTTCTCTGATACATTAACTCTCTTCCTACCACCAGTAAACATTTTTTTTTTCTGAAGTCATCTCTGATTTCTTTTTCAGTAGCCTTGTATTTAGCTTGGTAACTGGTTTTGTAATCATTCACTTACTTATTTACCTCCCATTTAATATGTGTTCCTTGATGACATCTCATTTTAGTATCCTTGATGGGTATGCATGGTGTACACTCAATGTATTCCCTCTGTCAATATAAATCAATGAATAAAAAATGAATTATGAAATAGCCATGGTAGAAAAAAAAAGATAATTAAAAGCTGAAGAAACTTTACCACACCTAAGAGAATACTGTGATATATTGAGGAAAGGCAAATGTCTGGTCTTTCTCCTCTAGCTGAGTGGTCAAAGGTCTAATACAGCTGATGAAGTCTCTATGAATTTAATTTTGGTGAAAGGAGAATATCTTTTTCAATCTAAGATTGCACCAGAAATAAGAGACCATAAAATACAGAGATGAAGGGGAAAAACAAGACAGAATGTGAAAATGCAAGATCAAGATGTAATGAAGAACTTAGGTAGATTCTTCTCATCAGAGAATGAAGCCAGAGATTCAAAATCCCTAGAACACATGAGACTTTGCATAGCAGGTCTATCTGACAAGACTGATAATATTTTCTATGTGATTAAGTATCTGAAGCAGGTCAATTACACTAGCTAATCCTTGCATATAGGCCACAGCAGAAACTGAAGATTAACTGCCTACATTCTTATTTTAAAGTAAGAAAGGACAAATAAAATGTTCTGGTTAAATCTAGTTTTTCTGTTTGTGTGCTTGAAGCTGCAATTTTCTTACTCTTGATACATGCAGTAGTGTCGGTCCATCCAAATTCTAACAGAGGGTATAACTCATAATTGTAACTATCATTTGCACCAATTTTTGTATTTGAGATGTAATATGAGTTTTCAGTGACTTTGTGATATGTCCACTTCACAGCAAGGCTGACCTGCATTTTTCAGAATCCTATTTCTTACATGTTTTCACATAATGTGATCTACAAGGAAAATTCTTGGGAGATTTGTAGGACAGAAATGATACAACCACTTCTATTCAGCCATGTGTTTTGTTGTTGATCTACTGATTTACCTCATTGTATGAAGCAGCAACTTCCCTACCTTCATTTGTCTTCTCCTTCTACTTCTCCAACTGTTGGGTCAAAAGCATGTGTGTTCAGGTGTGTAATGAAAGGGTCCAAATATGCAGGGTACACGTGTAACCCAGAGTAGAGGCAGAAGTAAGTGATATGGGTTTCACTCCATCCCCATGGGTTTCCTGTTTATGCCTGCAGATTCCACCCTGCTTTAGCTCTCTCTCACTTCCCATCTACCTTCCCTTCCTGACAATCTGTCCAGTTGTCTCCAAGCTCAGCATCATCTGCATAAAGTCAGCCTTACAGAGATTGCCCAAGCAGGTCAATGATTCTGGAAGTCAAAATTCTTGTGACAAAAATCTATCTTTGTATCTATCACAGGATCCTGATGCATTTGATGTTCAATCTCAGGAAGTTAAAACAGAGTCTTCAGCACTGACACAATTCTCAAAGAGAAGTTATGTAGTCATTGAACTATAGTTTCACTTTCTCTGTGAACTGGAAAGTAAGACATCAGCTGAGACTGGTATAGAACAGAGCGATGAGAGGAGTGAAGAATGGTGAGACTCTCTCTCTCTCTCTCTCTCAGAGAGAGAACATATATATACAGAGAATATATATACATATATATATGGAGAATATATATATATGGAGAATATATACATATATATGGAGAATAATATATATATATATATATATATGTATATATATTCTCCACACTATCTATCTAGATAGATAGATAGGTAGATAGTGTGGAGAATAGGAGAAAACCTAACTAAGCTAAGGAATCTCCTCCATGTTATCTGGACATTGGTAAAAATGTAATATCTGAATATCTGTTATATTTTTTACCAAGGTTCAGAATAGCACAGAGGGCAGACAGTGGGATGTCTTTCTCTCTTTCCTCCTCTCCCTCTCTCACACACACAAACACACACACAAATGTATAAAGTGGTTCTGCTTCTGTGGATGAATTCTGATGAATACATTTTTTATCTTCTATATGTTTTTAAAGTTATATAGAATAAAAAGTCTTAAAAGTACCTTAATTACTATTTAGTCACATTTTTGTAATCACAAGTCCCTTCAGTTCTCATTATCTTCTTCTAATTCTCATGTCCGTTCCATTCAATATTAATAAATGAAATAAAAACAGCAACAAGCACAAAAATTAGACATCTTTCTTTACTGAGTTTACAGGTATTAAAGGGTGAGTGTTCATGGTCTATTCTAAGAATAAGCATTTTTGGAGCAACCCAAAAACTTGCTTTAAAAAAGATCATTAATTTTGTATTTCTATTTAACTAGAAACTCCCCTTTCTTATGCTGATTAGAAATGCCATGTTCTGAAACTTGCATCTGATGGTTTTGGTGCCTTTTCTGGAAATACAAAGTAATAATTATATGACTTTAAAAATGTTAAACCTTCTTAAATCCAAGATTATTTATTATTTTCTTCCTGAGTCATATATTCTCCATGTTTAATTTCACCAGAACTTTAAAATTTTCTGGACTCTTAATTGAGTGCTTTAGAGCAATCCCAAGACTTTTTTCTAGACAAGACAAATTGTGTTCTCTCTTCTAAGATATGTAGCTTGAAATAATCTGAGGCTTTTATGGACTCACCACTTAGAGAATAGAATCTTGGCACCCTGTAGTTTCATAATGCATTACGGTAATGCCTGGAGGCTTATATTCAATGAGAAGTGCTAAGCACCTCTTACATTACTGGGTAGTTTATCTGTAGTGTACTTTGAAATTAAGTTAGGAATGTGATATGATCATGTAAATTCCCAAGCTGGTCATAAAGAATTGTGACAGCTAGTTGGAGAGGCACCGGCTTGATTTGTGGCAACTTTGTTGAGTTGCTTAGCTGGGATTATAAATAATAAACTCCCTAAACATAATGAAGTAGTAAATGACAATAGAAAATCAATAATGCATAAAAACATGCCTGTGATTTACTGATATTTAAGCCATCCCCCACACTGCAAGGTTCAAAGATTGTTTAAAAACCACTTTCAAGGACCAAGAAGTGATTTTGTATAAGATATTATGTGAAGGATGAGGACATTAACTAAATTCACATTCATGCTTTAATAATTACCCAGATGATGTGATTCTCATGGGATGGGGAGTTAATAGAGATGGACCAGGTAATTTGTAGTACAGGTTTTTAATTGCACCATCATTGTTCTTATTCTTTAAATAAATAATGCCTTTGTCTATGGAAAATTACAAGTAAAGCAAGCACCTTGGCCTTTGCTTTTGTATGAGAACAAACATCTCACATCATCTTTCGTGAGTAAGGGGTTTATAGGCAATAGAAGAATGGCTAGTACCCACTTGTGAAGGTGGCAGGTGACATAGAGTCTTCGAGAAAGAACACAATTTTAGCCTAGACAGGGATCACAAGAGGGTTTTAAAAAATAGAGGATTTTGTAATACAGACACAATAGAGTTTGAAGGGAGATAGGCATCTCATGAGAGACTAAAAAAATATTGGGAGACCAGCAATGAGATAAAGAAACACAAACTGGGATGAGATTTTTTGCAGAGCACCAATACAAACTTTTTTTTAAGTCCCCAGGTCTCTACTCATTCCTAAATCTTAATTTTCCTATTTATAAAATGCCTTGACTTCACTTACTTCTATGTTAGCATTTATGGCCCATAACTTTAACTTCCTTTGACAATTCTCTAAACTCCTTATTTTATGTTGTTTTGTTTTGATTTTTTTCACAAACTGGGACAAAATCAACTTGTATTATGCCATCTCTCTCCAGGATCCCTGGCCAATTTCAGAATACTGAGTTGTACTGAAAAAATTCACACTGTCAGACCAAGGTTTGGTCTATGAAGAATGTGCATTAAGGGTTTTTGTGTCATCTGCTTCATCTGTTGACATCAGAAGACCGAAAACTCCATCCTCAGATTACACTGATGCTAACACTGCCATTTTCTAAACCTGGGTCTCGTGAAGGTACATGAAGCTCAATTGCACACGTGCATATTTCTCCTGTTATAAATATTCATGATTCTTCCTATAGCTTACTAAAGATGTATATTTGGCCACCCTGCTCAGCATAAATCCCTGTTTTTTTTGCACCTCCTTCAAAGTATCTGTTTCTGGCTTCTAGCCAGAGGCTGTGCTTCCCAGCCTGTCCGAATGGCCACTCTGAAGGGTGCAACGCATTATGACAAATAAAAGTGTCCTTTCCAACTTAATGAACCCCATTGTTCTTCAGCTAACACTTTTCTCTTTTTTCTTTCCTCCCTTCCTCCCTCCTTCCTTCCTTCTCCTCTTTCCTTTCCTTCTTTCTTCTATCATTACCTTTCTAAATCACTATTTTCTGAATCTCTAGTTTTTAAAATTACATTTACAGTTAGAAAACAACATAAAATAAGCTTTAAAATATTATCCAGTAGTCAACAGGTAAGATACAAAATAAATCTTAAGATATTCATGCCAATGAGGCACTCTGTAAATATTTGGGTCCAGGAAATGTAGATAAACCAGACTGGAAAATCCTCTTTTAAAAAGTACTAGACGACAGCTGGTAAGTGTCCGTATTGAGGAAAAGTAGCTCTGCAATGCATGGTGATATTCCACTTTAAACCAAAAATACAAATCTCATAGCAACAGAGGACATGGAAAAAATGAATTAACATATATAAAAGCATTGCTGTGAAGGCTGATTAGAAAGCTTTTTCAAGGTTCCTTCCCAAATAAATTTGATGGATGGAGAAGCATCAACAATAGTAATGAGCATGAGAAAAGTAACAAGACCCCTCATTTTTGAGATCAGGTATCCATTAATGCTAAAATGATACCAAGGGAATAGGAAATATAATAGCTTCAATTTACTTATCTGAACCCCACATTTCATCACATCTCATATTTTTCTTTCAGCCAAATGGAATTCTCCATTAAAAACATTCTAAGAAATTCACACAGGCATGAAGTTAGACATGAAAGGGTTTTCTTTTTTTCTTAAAATTGTTGCCATGCTCCTGATTAAGGCTGGGGGAGATGCAGCTGGAAGCAAATAAAGTGACTTTTAGAGGATGACTACAAGGTAGCACAGGGGAAGGTCAATGAAGGAATTGACCTTCATTGACACAGTCACTGTGGATTGACCAAGACCTCAGGAAGGCCTCCTGGAAGAATGCCAGCTGACATACTGCATTTATGCATTCTGGTTTTCCTGTCTTAGAACACAGAAATGGCTCACTCAGTTTCCTATTTTTGAAGCTTTGTATATTGGAGTGCTGGTAAACTTTTACTAAATATGCTTCCTTAGTCTAAGTTATTTTTTATTCTTTTCCAATATATCTTTCTAACGCTCCAATAAAATCCTATCTCTTCCCTGGTTAATATTTTCAATCAATTTCCCAGTTCCTATAATTCTAAACTTCTTCACCTCATGGGGCAAATTTCTTCATTAGAAATGGGTATCATCTCTCTTTATTTTTTTGAGGCTTAAACCCAGTAAACTCTTATAGAGCTCCATTAACTAAGGTAATTTTGTGAAGCCTGGGTATGTTTACGTACAAAGGTCTCTGCCCAGAACACACCCTGTATCCTTTCCTGCTGGCTTAATGACATCTCTCCCTTTAAGGACAGGCTCCCTTCTGACATCGCATCCTCTGTGCACCTTCTCATGTCCCTCCTTCACCCACATGCCCTCAGCCCCTTTCATAGTGCACTATTGAATGGTTTCCCTCTCTCCTGTTTAGAAAAGTTCCAGTTTTGTGTTACTAAGGGTACTCCATCATAGAAGAAGTATTGGTGGAAATATTCCTCTTGTTGCCTTCCTCTGGTCTGATAAGACTCCTTGCAAAGGCCTAAAGGTGCATATCAATAGTCAACATGCTGTAAATCAAAGTCAAGTATCAGAACTGGCAAACATCATTAGTTTTACAAAACAGAGATATTTCATAACATCTGTGCATGTCCTCTTCATAGATATATTCCATAGCATCATGCACTGTGTAGGGAGCTCTCTAAGAGTGTTATAAATATCTGTGTAATGAATGTGTGGATATATGGATATAATCTGAGAGCAGGATGAAAAGGAACAATTCCCTCCTGTAATTAGTTTTCTTGTTTAAAGAAAGAGTGCATTTATATGATTAAAAATCGAAAACAATAAGGAAGGTACAGGCAGAATCAAGTCTCTGTTCCCTCTTTTTTGCCTAACATTGCAGTGTCTTTCCTCTCCTGTGCAATTCCCCACGTTTGTTTCTTTGTGTGTGTGTTCTTGCACTGTCCTTTCATAAAAACATAAGCAAATATGACTACATGTTCTTATCACCATTTTTACAGCAAAGATAGTAATTTATATACACTGTACTAAACTTTTCTGCTTTCACTTAATGTACCTTGTAATACTTTTTTTTATTATTTTTTCTTCCAAGATGGAGTTTTCCTCTTGCTGCCCAGGCTAGAGTGCAATGACACAATCTCAGCTCACTGCAGCCTCCTCCTCCTGGGTTCAAGGGACTCTCCTGCCTCAGTCTCCTGAGTAACTGGGATTACAGGAGCCTGCCACCATGCCCAGCTACTTTTTTTGGTACTTTTAGTAGAGACAGGGTTTCACCATGTTGGCCAGGCTTGTCTTGAACTCCTGGACTCAGGTGCTCCACCCACCTCGCCTCCCAAAGTGCTGGGATTACAGGCTTGAGCCACCATGCCTGACCAGTATCTTGTAATGCTTTCTATAATAGTATATAGAGAAATGTCTTGCTTTTGATTTTATATTGTATTTATGGTTGATTTTTAAGAGAGGCACAGTAAGAATTGACTTGAGTGTTCGTAGAGGGACATTTGGGTGGATGGTAATACTTTGTGATTATGAGCAATGATACAATGAACCTACCTGTACATACATATGCACAGGTAATTATATGGGATAAGGCAACAGAAATGGGATTGTGGGACAAATGAAAAATAAAATTTTGACAGTTATTGTAAATCTGCCTTCCACGGGCTTACACTGTTTTGCATTCTAACCAGCTAGGTGGGAAAGTTCTTGTTTCTTCAGTGTTGCCACCAAAAGTCCGATAATGGAGAAAGGAAAACTCAGTGTATTTTTAAGTTGCTTTTCTCTCTTCTAGAAAAAGGTGAATATAGATTCAGGTGTGTACTGGCAATTTGTAATTTGTGTGTGAATATGTGTATATATACATGTTTGTCTTTATACTTCCTTGGATTTTTTAAATTGTTTTCTAATTCTAGAAATCTGGCTGGGCATGGTGGGTCATGCCTGTAATCCCAGCACTTTGGGAGGCTGAGGCAGGCAGATCACCTGAGGTCAGGAGTTCCAGACTAGCCTGGCCAACATGGCGAAACCCCATCTCTACTAAAAATACAAAAATTAGCTGGGCATGATGGTGGGTGCCTGCAATCCCAGGTACTCTGCAGAAGGATGCAGGAGAATCACTTGAACCAGGAGGTGGAGGTTGCACTGAGCTGACATTGCGCCATTGCACCCCAGCCTGGGCAACAATAGTCAAAAAAAAAAAAGAAGAAAAGAAAGAAAGAAATCAAGGTGATAATCTCAGTTAATGAACTTCAGTTCAACCTGAACCTGAAATTGAAAATATTTTGTATCAGTTTTTTTTTTCCTGACATTACTTACAGTGATTTTTTATTTGTATTTACCATTTTTATATCAAAAGGATTAAATGGATCAATTTAACAACTTCTTTCTTTTGAATTAGTTTACGAAAAATCTTCTTTACCTCAAGTTTATAAGGAAATTAATTTTGTTTTATTCTAATACTTATATGACTTCATATTTTATAGTGAATTTTTTATCCCTTTGAAATTTTATATGTATAGCCTGCTAAGTTTCATCAATATAACTCTTCAGTTGTTCAAACTCAATTGTTAAACATCTCTGTCATTCCCACTTTTAGAAGTTAAATTTATTACATATTGAAACTCTATATTGATCTCAAAATATTTTTAGATTTTATTTTTTTATCTTACTATTTCTAGTTGTAATTGTTTTGAAGCATTATAATATAATATGCCTTATAACCTGTTCAGTATGGTTTTCCATTGTAGTTCTTAAACAGACTTTCCCCTGATTATTATATTCTGTATTTAAATAAATCCAACAACCCTTGCATATGAATATAAATGTATATAAAGTTCAAGTTTTTATTTCATATTACTGTTTTTTAAATTTCATATATATATGAATTTCAAAGAAAACATGCCTGATATTTTTATTGTGATCATGGTACATTTAAAAATTAAATTATTGACTGTGTTTAGTCCTCTAGGAAGCAGAAATCAAGATAAAGTAAGAATGTGTGAAAATGTTTGGAGGCTTCTGACTGTGAACGATTGGGCAAGCATGGGCAGGGAGAACTTCAGCCCATAGTAGAGATGGAAAGAGAATTGAGTAGAAGAGCCATAGACTGTGGTGCAACTGAGAGAGTCTCAGCCTGCTTAATGGGAGCTCATGGAGAGAAGGTGACCTACAGAGGGAAAAGCCAGCAGCCACGTTGTGAAAACACTCAAGCAGCCCCGAGGGAGCTCAAGGTTGCCAGGATCTGAAGCTTCTTGCAACAGCAAAATGGGCGAGGCATTTTGGCAGCAGAACCTCTAGACCCAGTCAACCACCGGATGATAGCAGCCAGAACAACTTTTGACAGCAGCCTTAAGAGACTCTGAATTAGACTACCGAGGTAAGTCACACTCAAATTTCATACACACCGACATAATAATTAATTCTTCTTTTCATCTGCTACATTTGAGAATAATTTATTACATGGTGGTAGATAATTCAGTCACTGCCACCTTCCTCAGTCATTACCTGTGGACTGCCTGGGAAGAGTGTGGGATTGCTCCAACAGTGCAGTGTATCTGGACCTTGCTGAGCTAGAGGATGCTAGCTTACTGCTTCCTGAAGAAGACTGGCACAGTCATTCTGGAGGGAGGGTTGAGTATATACTCTCATGATTGCCACAAAGAACACAAGACTCTTTCAGACTCTTATTCTTAGGTATGTCTACCCATATCTTCAGGATTTCTTTTGTATTCATCAGTACTATTTTCTAGTTTCCCTAACAGTCTCTTTAAACATTTATTATTTCTATGAAGTTTTTAAAATCATTTTTTTATCATTATAAGTGAGGTGTTTTCTCTAGTCTCTATTATTTCTACCATGGCTTGTATATATGAAGGCTATAGATTTCTGAGAAGTAATTTTATACTCTACTATCTTACTGAATCATTGTATTGTTTTAAATAGCTTTCTAGTTTATTCTCTTGAGTTTTTAAAGTGACGTTATTATGTCACCCTCAAAATGTGATAGCTTTACTAATTATTTTTACATAACCTTCATTTATTTTCCTTTTCAAATTGCGTTAATTAATTTTCTAGTGCAATAATAAATAGTGATATATATCTTTTTGTCTTAGTCTTCTATTTAAAGAAAGTGCTTTCAGTGTTTTTATATTAATGATTTTGCCTGTTTGTCTCAGAAGAACAATTATTAGAAAAGTTTCCAATGTTTGTACCCTATATGTGCCAAGGAATTTCACCTTTCTCTCCTACTCAAGGATTAGGCAGGTTTACTTAAAAGCATGAGGAACACTAAATATTATTATGCTTCTCTAACAGACTCAGATATGTATTTTTTGATGTTGTTAGCTTGATTAAATTCATCTATGATTTCACTTTTCTGATCAATGAAATCTAAAATTTACTAACATGCATCTGACTGTAGCTATTATGTTCATTTTCAGTTTTATTTGTGGCCAACATGCCCAAGGACAATTTGGGTTTCACCATTTGATAAGTGATTAAAACTGATAAAAAATTAAGAATTTGAGAATTCTCAGAAAAATGCCACAGAGCTGTTATAGAGAAGGCTTTGACTGTCTCAGAAATAATTTGCTTTATGGGCCCTTAGATGGGCTCCCGGACTTTCTCCTCAAAGCCTCAAAGGTTAGTGGAGCACAGACCTGATATGACTGTGCTTAGCATGAAATGGCTCTCAGATTACTGAAAGATTTCTATCCTAAATGTGTTGTAAGTTGGTGGCTACAAGGAAGAATACTTGGATTTAATATCTTCTCTGTCTTCTCTTAGGTGAGTTAAGGCAAAATATTATTACTTCTGCTTAAACTGAAATTATTCCTCAATGAAAAGAAGAACATACACCCTTTCATCTCACATTCTTGCCATGAAGATAAAAAGTGATCAGTGAAAAAAAAAAAAAAAAGTGATCAGTGAAGACGCGCTTTGAAAACTTACAGTTCTGTACAAATGCAAGTCTTCAAATATATATTGAGTCCCAATGAGGCAAGAATTCCATATTCCTTATTTATATTTCCTTATGCTTATCACATGCCATTTCCTTTTATTCTTTTCCAATCCTAACCCTTCAATAAATGCAAATATAATCTTATATTCTTCTATTTAAAATTTGATAGTAGGCTCTCAGTGCCTGCATAATAAAATCTAAGCTTACCACCAAAGCCAGCATTAATGTGGTTGGCGTTCTGACTCTGGACTCCCTGCAGCCACTTCCTCACTCCTTTTCATCATGCAATGCTCTCCTCTCTGTATTTTAGAAGTCCTGTTTCCTCTCCTTGAATTCCCCTTATCCACTCTGGAGGCACTGTCTCTACTAATCAATAACTCATACCTCTTCTTTCCTTTGGCCCAATACCAAACTACAATTCCTAGGCTTTTATTTCTAGACATGCCATGGGAGGAAATTTGGGGCATTTTAAGTGGACAGATGTTGAGTGCTGCCACTTCCAAAGCCAGTCTCTAAAAACACCTATCAATAGGCAGGATCCAGAAGAACAGGCTGAGAACTCCAGGGGTAAGTCAGATAAAGGAAGATGCCCCACATCTGGGTTACTGCATGAAGCCACCCTCTCCAGCTCACCTGTGGGTAAAGTGGAGTGTATAAGGTGAAGAGGGCAAGATATAAACCTTTATTGTGTTAATTCCCTGAAATTAAAGTATATGTAGAAAAGCTGGAATTTCTTATCTGAATAAGGACTTTGCCCTCTCCCTTTCATCAGTTACCTTTAAGGCATAGTTCAAGTACCACCTCCCATAAGAAGCTTTCCTTGACTCTTTAGAGAGAGTCTCCTTTATATTGTCCTAAAATTTATTTTAAGTTGTTGGCTGCAAGGAAGAAGACTTTATATTTACCATAGCAGTATTTCTCTTTCTTATAGCAGTCTTGTAAAAATTTGTCTTTACAAATGTTCTACTACTCCCTTGAGGGCCCAAATTGTATCTTCGTACCTTTATGTTCTCAGCAACATTGCACACAGGTGAAAAGACTTTCAATTACTATTGAATAAATAAGTGAATGAGTGAAATAAATCACAGACATTTATTAAAGTTTATACATATAAAGGTAGTGTTGAATCTGCAAATGTTGGGAACAAGGGTATATTCTTAAATCTGTTTCTAAAGTGATAGGGTATGTTGTTAATCATTTCTTTAGAAACCAGCCTTTAACCTCCATATGGATAATTTCAATTTTAAATCCTATTTCAACTTGGTATTACTTTGACAGTATTTTAGTCTGAGATGAAATTCCCTTGCCAGGTAATAGCTTTATAACTCAATGGTATCTAATAAATTGAGAAAAAAACAACAGAATTAGATTACTTTTAGTCAATCTTCTAAAAGATAAACTACTCTAAGAACACCTGTTTGGAAATCTCAGTGTCCTCTTTCATTAGCTTTTTGTTTATGTGAGTAAATTATAATTTCAAATTGTTGCTGCTTGATGACAGACACTGGGTTTATTAAATGTTTTCAGCCCACAGAAACACACAAAAGAAAAGACTGTTTTGATGGATGCCTCACTGTTATAGAAATGCACACAGACCCAGATAGATTCAGAGCATTGCACAGCATTTACAGTGGTGTAATTATACTTAACAACTAAAATTTGGATCCATTACTTTCTTAAGGCTTTTTTTTTAATGTCTAAGATTAAAAAAATACAGAATTACATTTAAAAAGAAAAGAAGAAAGAAGAAAGACTTACTACAACTAGATGTCAAGGTTTAAGGAAATATAATACATGGTTTAACTGTACCTGGACACAGAAAGGTCATATTTAACAAATCTATAGCTAACATCATACTCAACAGAAAAAAGTTGAAAGCTTTTCCTCTAAAAACTGAAACAAGAAAAGGGTGCTCACTTTTGCCCTTTAATTCAACATAGTACTGGATATTCTAGCCATAGCAATTAGGCAAGAGAAAGAAAGACATTAAAATCAGAAAGGAAAAAGTTACTTGTACATTTTCAGATGATATAATCTTACATGTGGAAAGCCCTAAAGATATCACACACACAAAAAAATTCTGTTAGAACTAAAAATAATTTCAGTAAAGTTGTAGGGTACAAAAATTAACTATGAAAATCAGTATCATTTCTATACATTAAGGTGTATTAGTTGATTCTTACATTACTGTAAGGAAATAGCCGAGACTGGGTAATTTATAAAGGAACAAGGTTTAATTGACTCACTGTTCAGCATGACTGGGGAGGCATTAGGAAACTTACAACCATGGCAGAAGATGAAGGGGAAACAAGGCACCTTCTTCACAAGGCAGCAGAAAGATGATGAGCTGGGAAAAAAAGGAAGAGCCCCTTATAAAACCATCAGATCTGGTGAGAAGTCACTCAGTATCATGAGCACAGTAATAGGAATCACTCCCATGAGTCAATTACCTTGACCTGGTCTCTCCCTTGACATGTGGGGATTATGGGAATTACAATTCAAGATGAAATTTGGGTGGGGACACAAAGTCTAACCATATCAAAGAGCAAACTATCTAAAAAAGAAATAAGGATAGGAACAGCTCTGGAGTGCAGTTCCCAGCAAGAACATTGCTGAGGGTGAGTGCTCACTGCATTTTCAAACAAGTTTTCACTGCCCACAGACCAGGAGATTCCCAGGCCGAAAAGCACCAGGAGTTTTCAGCATGGCTTGTGCCATGAGTTGGCACACAGAAACTTACACAAATCTGGGCGGCCATTTCAACTGGTGCCTGGAACGCCTGGGTGACAGAGCCGCCCATTTAACTGAAAGGTAGGGGGCTGAGACAGGGAGCCAGGCGATCTGGCTCGGTGGCTACCACCCCCACAAAGCAAGCAATCTGAAATGCTCTGGACTGAGAGTTTCACAGCAAGCACAGCTGGACCCAGGACAGTCCAGCTCAGCACCCAATACAGGAGCACCCAGGTACATAAAGCAAGTTCTTAAAGACCTACAAAGAGACTTACACTCCTACACAATAACAGTGGGAGACTTTAACACTCTACTGTCCATATTAGACAGATTAATGAGATAGAAAATTAACAAGGATATCCAGGACTTGAACTCAGAACTGGACCAAGCGGACCTAACAGACATCTACAGAAATCTCCACCCCAAATCCACAGAATATACATTCTTCTCAGCACCGCATTGCACCTACTCTAAAATTGACCACATAATTGGAAGTAAATCACTCCTTAGCAAATGCAAATAATGGAAATCATAACAAACAGTCTCTCAGACCACAGGGCAATCAAGTTAGAATTCAGAAACCAACTTAGAACCACACAACTTCATGGAAACTGAACAACTGGCTCTTGAATGTTGACTGGATAAACAATGAAATCAAGGCAGAAATAGAGATGTTCCCTGAAACCAACGAGAACGAAGACACAATGTACCAGAATCTATGGGACACATTTAAAGCAGTGTCTAGAGGAAAATTTATAGCAATAAATGCCTACAGGAGAAGCAAGGAAAGATCTAAAATCAACACCCTATCATCAAAATTGAAAGAGCTAGAAGAGCAAGATCAAAAAACCTCAAAAGCTAGCAGAAGACAAGAAATAACTAAGATCAGAGCAGAACTGAAGGAGATAGAGACACAAAAAACCCTTCAAAAAATCAATAAATCCAAGAGTTGGTTTTTTGAAAAGATCAACAAAATAAACAGACCGGTAGCCAGACTAATAAAAAAGAAAAGGGAGAAGAATCAAATAGATGCAATAAAAAACGAAAAACGGATATCACCACCAATTCCACAGAAATACAAACTACCATCAGGGATTACTACAAACAACTCTATGCACATAAACAAGTAAACCTGGAAGAAATGGATAAATTCCTGGATGCTTGCACCCTCCCAAGCCTAAACCAGGAAGTTGAAACCTTGAACAGACCAATAACAAGGGCTGAGGTTGAGGCAGCAATTAAGATCAACCAAAAAAAGCCGAGGTCCAGATGGGTTCACAGCTGAGTTCTACCAGACATACAAAGAGGAGCTGGTACCATTCCTTCTGAAACTATTCCAAACAATCCAAAAGAGGGAATCCTTCCCAAATTGTTTTATGATACCAACATCATCCTGATGGCAAAACCCGGCAGAGACTCAACAAGAAAAGAAAACTTCAGGCCAATATCCATGATGAACATAGATGCAAAAATCGTCAATAAAATGCTGGCAAACCAATTGCAACAGCACATCAAAAAGCTTATCCATCACGATCAAGTAGGCTTCATCCCAGAGATACAAGGCTGGTTCAACATATGCACGTCTATAAATGTAATCCACCACATAAACAGAACGAAAGACAAAAACCACATGATTATCTCAGTAGATGCAGTGAAGGCCTTCAATAAAATTCAACAGCCCTTTATGCTAAAAATTCTCAATAAACTAGGTATCAAAGGAACATATCTCCAAATAATAAAAGCTACTTACAACAAACCTACAGCCAATATCGTACTGAATGGGCAAAAACTGGAAGCATTCCCTTTGAAATCTGGCACTAGACAAGGATGCCCTCTCTTACCACTCCTATTCAATATAGTGTTGAAAGTTCTAGCCAGAGCAATTAGGCAAGAAAAAAACTAAAGGGTATTCAATTAGGAAAGGAGGAAGTCAAATTGTCTCTATTTGCAGATGACATGACTGTAAATTTAGAAGACTCTATCATCTCAGCCCAAAATCTCCTTAAACTGATAAGCAACTTCAGCAAAGTCTCAGGATACAAAATCAATGTGCAGAAATCACAAGCATTCCTTTACACCAATAACAGACTAACAGAGAGCCAAATCATGAGTGAACTCCCATTCACAATTGCTACAAAGAGAATAAAATACCTAGGAATACAACTAACAAAGGATGTAAAGGACCTCTTCAAGGAGAATTACAAACCACTGCTCAAGGTAATAAGAGAGGACACAAACAGATGGAGAAACATTTCATGCTCATGGTTAGAAAGAATAAATATCATGGAAATGGCCATACTTCCCAAAGTAATTTATAGATTCAATGCTATCCCCCATCAAGCTACCAATGACCTTCCTCACAGAACTGGAAAAAACCAGCTTAAACTTCATATAGAACCAAAAGAGAGCCCACATAGCCAAGACAATTCTAAGCAAAAAGAACAAAGCCAGAGGCATCACGCTACCTGATTTCAAACTATACTACAAGGCTACAGTAATCAAAACAGCATGGTACTTGTACCAAAACAGAGATATAGACCAATGGAACAGAACAGAGGACTTTGAGGCAACGCCACACATCTACAACCATCTGATCTTTGACAAATCTGACAAAAACAAGCAATGGGGAAATGATTCCCTGTTTAACAAGCGGTGTTGGGAAAACTGGCTAGCAGTGTGCAGAAAGCAGAAACTGGACCCCTTCCTGACACCTTACACTAAAATTAACTCCAGATGGATTAAAGACTTAAACATAAGACCTAACACCATAAAAACCCTAGAAAAAAACCTAGGCAAAACCATTCAGGACATAGGCATAGGCAAGGACTTCATGACTAAAACACCAAAAACAATGGCAACAAAAGCCAAAATAGACAAATGGGACCCAATTAAACTCCAGAGCTTCTGTATAGCCAAAGACACAATCATTAGAGTAAATTGGCAACCAAGAGAATGGGAAAAAATTTTTGCAATCTACCCATCTGACAAAGGGCTAATATCCAGAATCTACAAAGAACTAAAACAGATTTACAAAGAAAAAACAAACAAACCCATCCAAAAGTGGGCAAGGGATATGAACAGACACTTTTCAGAAGAATACATATCTGAGGCCAACAAACATATGAAAAAAATGTTCATCATCACTGATTATTAGAGAAATGCAAACAAAAACCACATTGAGATACCACCTAATACCAGTTAGAATGGTGATCATTAAAAAATCTGGAGACAACAGATGCTGGAGAGGATGTGGAGAAACAGGAACACTTTTACACTGTTGGTGGGAGTGTAAACTAGTTCAACCATTGTGGAAGACAGTGTGGCGATTCCTCAAGAACCTAGAAATAGAAATTCCATTTGACCCAGCCATCCCATTACTGGGTATATTCCCAAAGAATTATAAATTGTTCTGTTATAAAGACACACTGCACACTTATGTTCATAGCACTACTGTTTACAATAGCAAAGACCTGGAACCAATCCAAATGCCCATCAATGATAGATTGGACAAGGAAAATATGGCACATATACACCATGGAATACTATGCGGTCACAAAAAAATGATGAGTTTATGTCCTTTGTAGGGGCATGGATGAATCTGGAAACTATCATTCTCAGCAAACTGACACAAGAACAGAAAATCAAACACTGCATGTTCTCACTCATAGGCAGGTGTTGAACAATGAGAACACAGGGACACAAGGAGGGGAGCATCGCACACTGGGTTCTGTTGGGTGGGGCAAGGGAGGGACAGTGGGGGGAGGGGGGAGGTCAGGGAGAGAGAACATGGGGAGAAATGCCAGATGCAGGTGACAGGGGGATGGAGGCAGCAAACCACATTGTCATGTGTGTACCTATGCAACAATCCTTCATGATCTGCACATGTAACCCAGCACCTAAAGTACAATAAAAAACAAAACAAAACAACAACAACAAAAAAAACACAAAAAGAAATAAAACAGTCCCATTTATAGTAATGACAATAAATAAAGTAAAATGAAATAAATTTAACCAAGGAGATAAAATATTTCAACTCTGAAATTTATAAAACATTGATGAAGAAATTGAATAAGATTCAAACAAATGGAGAACTATCCCATGGGTATGGATATTATTAATAACCATATTAATATTATCCATATTAACTAATAGTATTATTAATAACCATATTAATATATTACTAATAGAAATTAGTATTGTTATAATATTCATGCTTCACAAAGCAATCTGCATATCAGTGTAATCCTTATCAAAATACCTATGATATTCTTCACAAGAGTAGGAAAAACAACCCTAAAATTCAAACAGAACTACCAAAACAAATTTGAATAGTCAAAGCAATGTGGAGCAAAAAGAACAAAGCTGGAGAAAATATATTTCCTGACTTCAAAATATCTTACAAATCTATGGTAACCAAAAGCATGGTACCACGTAAAAATAGTCACATAGACCAATGGAACAGGAAAGAGAGTGCAGAAGTAAATTCACACATTTATAGTCAACTGATGTTCAACAAAGATGTCAAGAACACACAATGGGGAAAGGACAGTGTCTTCAATAAATGATGTTTGGAAAACTCACACCATATGCAAAAATCAACTTGAAATTAATAAAATACATAATAGTAATAGGTTAACACTTTTACAGACCCAAAACTATGACGCTACTAGAGGAAAACATATGGAAAAGGCTCTGTGACATTGATCTGGGCAATAGTTTTTTTTGGCTATAACCCAAAAATCACAGGCAACAAAAACAAAATATGCAAATAAGATTTTATCAAACTAGAAGTTTCTGCACAGTAAACAATTTAAAAAATTAAGAGATAACCTACAGAATGAGAGAAAATATTTGTAAATTATACATCTGATCAGAGTTTAGTATCCAAAATGTATAAGAAACTCCAACAACTCAAAAGCAAGAAAACAAATTAAAAAATTGATAAAGGATAAACGTTTCTTTAAAAATAACATACAAATGGCCTACAGGTTTATGAAAAAATGCTCAACATCACTAATCATCAGAAAATGCAAATTAAAACCAAAGTGAGATTTCACCTCATACATGTTAAAATGGCTGTTATCAAATAGACAAAATATAGCAAGTGTTGTGGAGGATGTGTAGAAAAGGGAACCCTTGCCCATTGTTGTTAGTAGGAATATAAATTAGTACAGGCATTATGGAAACAGCATGAAAGTTCCTCAAAAAATAAAACAGAACTATCCTGTGATCCAGCAATCCCACTACTAGATATTATTCAAAAGAAATAAAATCAGCATATCAAAGATATATCTGCACTCCGTTGTGTATTTCAGCATTATTCACAATAGTCAAGAGATAGAAACATCCTAAGTGTCTCTCAACAGATGAATGGACAGAGAAAATTGGTACGTACACACGATGCAATACTATTCAGCCATAAAAAGGAAGGAAGAAATCTTTTAATATGCTACAACATGGATGAATCTGGAAGACATTAAGTGAAATAAGCTAGGCTCAGAAAGACAAAATACTGCATGATGTCATTCATAGGTGTAATCTAAAAAAGTAAAAACGTTAATATCCTAGAACAGGAAGCAGAATAGTGGTTACTATGGCCTGGGGTACTTGCGGGAGATTTTGGTCAAAGGTTACAAAATATCAGCTAGACAGGAGGAATAAGTTCAAGAGGTCTATTATACACCATGGTGACTGTAGTAAATAACCATATATTACAATCTTGAAAAATGCTAAGAAGCGAATGGTAACAATTCTCATCAGAAAATGATAACTACGTGAGGTAATACACGTTAATTAGCTAGATTTATTAATTCCATAATGTGTATAGACTTCAAAACTTCAGTTATACGTAATAAATACATAAAATTTCACCTATCAATTTAAAAAATAAAATAATACTTTTAAAGATGGTTTGTTATAGAATTTTTTAAAGTGGTTCAAAACTTATTACCCTATGAATTTCTTATGAATACCAAATAGCCATATTCTTACTGAGACGTGGGGAAAGAAATGAGGGAGGGAAAGTGAGCAATATACCAACATTTGGATTCCAATAATGTTCACATTACCCATGATCCCTTGCATAAGTTTATAACAGTAATTATTTCTCAAGGCAGAAATTATATATTAACTTAAGCTTATATCAACATTGAGAACGTGGGCCAAATTTGTTTTGCTCCTCAACAAAAGCACAATGAAAGTTTCTTCTTTTATTTCATAGACTCTGAGTGTCATAAGTTATGTGTGGCTTCTCAGCAGGTCAAACATATTTTGTAGGTAATAATAAAGTGGTCAAAGCTGCCTTTAAAGGTTATGGAGGCTTACTGTCAAATGGAAAATAATATCATTGCATTAACATTAAAGAGATGTGGGAATTTGGTTTTTTAAATTCACTTACATTTAACAATCATTTACAACATGTTGAGATTTTCATATAATTTATATGCATATATATGAATATTGTTTCATTTTTGTAACTGACATAAGTAAAAATTATCTATATTCTACTAAAAGGAAACTGGTATTTTTAGAGGAAATATCCAATGTCATAGACTAATCCTCATCAGAGCTGGATTTCTAAACCATTTTTTCTTCAAATGTATTTTATTTCATTTTATTTTTTTAGCAACCACATAGTATTTGTTTTAGCAAACATCTTAACAAGAAACAATTGCATGACAAACTTTTCTTCTTCTAAACTCTCCAGAATATCTGAATTACATTGCTTGCTTTCCTTGACAGTCTACTTACACAACTTCATTTTTTCTTCATTATTAAGTATCTCATTCAAGGCCTGTCAAGTCCTGAAAACTGTAATTCTAGTTTTATAGGCATTTTTATAATTAAGTTTGTGGATATTACAGAAAATATCTAGGAATATTTCTTTTAGAAAAAAATAGAAAATAACCTTTTACTGGTCTGTGATTTAGTGATTTCTCCCACATATTTTCAGTCTGTGAAAGGTCTTGCAAATGTGTGCCCTAATTGGCTAATATGTTGTGCCTGATTGAGTTGCTTCACCAAGGGGAATTTAGACCAACGCCTTGGTTCTGGGATTCTGTAGAAAATGACTCTTCTATATTAGCTGAGTCCTATCAGAGGGGGTGTGCTTTGAGACTAAGGCAGGGGAAGAGGTTGGTTGATTGAATAAGAAGTGTGAAAAAAATTAGGCAAAGGGAGAAAAGTGAAGATGGGCAAATCCTCAAATCCCAAGTGACTGAAACTTCCTGAGGGACACACTAGGCAAAATATGCTGTTTATCACATAGGACTCTTCATTAAGTATGGTCTATTTTGCTTGGGCTGGACCATTTAGGAGGTAGAAGCCCTCCTTTTGCCTACAGTGGAAGAAACTTTAAGTTGCTCTAACCTGGCTCCATCCTTACTCCATCTTTGCTCCACCTTGGTATACAGAATGTCCTGAAAAGTGATGGCCAGCTTAAGAATATCTTATTGCATTTGTCTTACAGAGTTTCAAATGACAGTGACTCCAAACTGAAAAGAAATAAAACATTTTAATACATCAAAAAGATTATCTTTTCCAAACTGGATGGAGCTAGAACCTTTAAACTTTATTCTTCAACTTAAAAGCTGTGTGGCCTCTCTTGTCTCTGCCTTGTAACCATTTAAATTCTCTCCTACTTTGGAGATGATGTGAAAGGCCTGATTGATGTCCCCCAATTCTTCATAAAGACCACAATATGTTACAGGCATATATTGGTGTGTTTATATGTAGAAGCAAGTCTGAGCAGACATTGACTCTTGACATGTCATTTATATATACAAATTACTCTACATATTATGTGTCTACATTAATGTGTATGTGCAAATGTTCATTAGAGAATAACATGAGAATCCCTTTTTTGTATTATTGAATATTGAGGTGCTTGGGGAACATCTGCAATGTTGACAGTGTGGTATCCAAAACATATCTCAAGAAATAATATCTATGACCAAAATTTATACAGACCAGAAAAACCCTTCTCTCCCAATGGAATAATTTTATAGCCATCAGATTGTTTCCCCTTCCAGATATAATATGATAACCATCTAGATTGAAAAATAATAGAGTGAGAATATGTTATTTAAAAACGCTAGAAATTCTAGACCCAAATGTCATCACCCACTGTCTTGGGGAATTTCCTTCAACAAACCCTCCTGTGGTTTGAGAATATATACCCCTTTGCTGAAATGAAATGAAAAATCTAGACATCAACAGTACCAATACAAAGAATTGATTTAATTTTATTTATTGAAAGGTGAAAAGTGTTCTATGGCAATTAGAATTAGTAGGTCATAACCTATTTAATACAGGAGGAAATTCCCATTGCTGAGACCTTCCTTTAAGTTCATCTCTAATCCGCATTGACTCAATGGTTATCAAACTTATGTCTTTCTTCCACTAGTCAGATTCCTTCCTGTTCATTACTCATTGTCTTGTGAATGTGACCTTAAACAATGCAAAACTGCTTTATTGTACTCCCCAACAATGCCTCTCAATCACCTTTAAGAAGAAAATTCAGCTTCTTATCTTAACACAAAAGCACTTGGATCCAATTCAGAGCACTTCATTTTGAAAAGGACTTTGAAAAACAAGAGTGCATCTAGAGGACAGTGATAAGGTTTATCAAGGATTTGGGAATCTTGACAGAATTTAAATCTCTTAAAGAACTGAGGTCCTGGAAATTGGATGAGAGAAAGTTAAGGTAAGAAAATTATCAGTGCAGGATAAAGGTATGTGTTACAACCAGCTTAGCAGACAGTATGGAATGTCATCACCTGGAATAGCTTGATTTCTTCAGTGTAAAGAGGGTACAAGTACACACTAGCTGTGAATATTCAGGAAAGTTTTATAATCAGTTTGCACCACAGTTTATATTTCTCTAAAATTGTATAATAGTAGACTCTATCTCATAGGGTTGTGGCGAGAATCAAATCTGTATGAAACTGTTAGTGCAATTTCTTTCCCATAAGTAAGTGATTACTAATGCTGATTATAATGACTGCTATACCCATTATTTTCTAGAAGAGCATTTCAAACATGAAACTAACTGCCTTGGAAGGTACTGAGTTGCCTCTTCAAAAATAAACTCCTTTGGATTTCTCAGTACTCCTATAAAAAGCCCTAACCTCCTGAGATATGGAAATGACTGTGGCTAAAGATGGAAAACGTTGCTTTCACTTCCCCTAGATGCATTTCACTCCTCATAACCCATGGGAATTAGCTCTGTAGTCATTTTCCTAGTTAATTGATCTGATTCCAGGCGGCTACAAAATTACAATCCCAACTAGACTCCTAAAATTTAGCCCTTCAGAGCAAGAAAGATAAGACTGCCATCTGTCCAGCTGCTTGCATTTCAAAACATTGGGAAGGGCAGACTGAAGAAGACATCTTTAGGACTTAAAAGACCCCTGAGTTTACCTACTCCTTGTTGGAGATAGATTTACCTTTCAAAGTATTGGGGTGATAACCTGGGATACCGTCTATTATGTCTCAGTTGAGCAAAAGTTTGTTTCTCTTCTTGCTGAAGGGCAGGAGGTCAGCTATCACTCTCCTGCATATAAAGAGAGAGAGAATCTATTCTTCATTTCTGCCTTTGGGATGTCCAGACAGGCTGGTAGAAGGTATCACCATTTTCTTTTCCTCTCCTTGCCCCAGGTAGCAAGGGGGAGACAATGTGCTTATTATTTCTTGCGAGGTACTTAATACGAAACCTCTCTGTGATTCAGAATACCTTCTCTGTGAATGCAGAATAAAATTAATAAAGATGAACATTTAAAAATATATATGATAATAATAAAGAGATAGCTCAATACTAATCATGAGAATGCAGAAAAGACTAGTAACTTTATAGAAGTGTGGATCTAGTGGAGATCCAGCAGAGCTGTGTGGAAAAGTGTGACACGGTCATTTTCTACATATATTATCCTCTTGAGGGAAGGGGAAATTTGTTCCTTGTGCATAGGGTTATTAGTTAATGCCATAAGATGGTGATATAAATGGGACTTGCAGAAGATAAACCATAATATTGTAGTTCTAGTGCTTGGCCTGGAAGTTAAACTATTATTAATGCATGCCATGATTGTTTTAACAGTTGGAAACCACATCAAACCCCTTGGACTTTCTGATTATGTTAATGTCTTTGTAGAGTAAGTGCAGCAGGAATCTGGCCCAGTGAAATAACCTAGAAATAAAATGCAAGAGGAACTGATTTCCTGTCCTGCCTTCAGTATAGATTCTCCAAACCCATTCTCATCTTACGGTCTTTCAGCTTGCTGTTTTCAGGGATGATTTTTCCTCTGTTTTAGTACTCATTACCCAAATCTTATTCTCATATTGCTTACTTTGAAAGGCTTTTTCTTCAATTCTGGCAAAAAACAGCTAACACTTTATTTTTTTATTTCATAATCTTCAGAAAGGTTTATTAGGACACACACAGAGAAGAGAGAGAGTAGGTGTTTAATAGATATTTGAAGATGGACTCACAATTTTTTCTTCTTGGTTACATGATTGAGCTCCCAACTCATATAATTTTTGAAATCGCTGTGTGTTATATGTTTTTAAGCAGTGGTATCCTAGCTTTTCTGTTAAAAGGAGCTTTTCTGCTATTACGTACCTTTATAAAAGTACACCATCTAGTACACATCTTTATAAAAGATATGTAATGGGCTTAGAATCTGCCTCTGTTTTCTGAGTGTATCATGATTAAGAAGTGACCTTTCCTTCTAAGATGACTTTAAAAGCCATTCCTTGTAATTCCCACTGTCAGATAATATTATTTAAAGTAGATTTTACTCTTGCCTCTACCTATATAAAACCACATCTACCTCTCCTTTCTCACCATAAAACTGAAAATGTAGTCTTGTTTCTACCTGAGGATAACCCTCTGTTTATCCTGTGGTTTTTATCTCCTCTCATCTGCTCAGTGGCTTGGCTTCTGAAGTTACCTCTTAGCTCTCGAATCATTCTTTTCTTCTTCTTGTCCTTCTCTATTAGTTCAACATGCAAACATGCAAGCCTGTAATATATTCTAACTACTGGCCTCATGTTAGCTATTTTTATTTCTTTTCTCCCACTCCATCTCTGCAATGACCCCCAGAGAGAGTATCCTCCACTCCCATTTCCACTTACCACAGCACAGTTCCCCCTTGAACATTCCCAGTCAGATTTTATCCTATCTCTCTGTTAATTATTCCTTTTAAGGCATACTGATGACATCTGTTTTTGAAAAATCTAGCAGAAATTTGAAGTTCTCATTTTAACTAAATTCTAGGTAGCATTCAACACAAATAATCACCATTTTTGCCATGAAACACTATTTTCACTGCTCTGTGATACTTTCAATATTTTCCCTTTCCTCTTTTGTCCTTTCTTCTCAGTCACATTCGTTAATTATCTTCCATAGACCAACTTTTAAACAGAGACTCAATTTAGAATTTTAAAGCCAAACATATTATCAAGTATGCAGTTTTTAAAATATGGTATAAACAAACACAAAGGAATGTGGTGGTGGGATGGAGATACAGATACTGAAAAGCAACAGTATAGAAGCAAAACAAAGTCCCAGGCTGGTATGGAAAAAAATTCCTAGATTATAACTGGAAAGCAGATCCTAAGACCGATCATCTAGACAGTTTACAGGGTTTTGGAAATATTTCTTTGGAGGAAAAAAATGTAATGTAAATTATCTGACAGTTTAGACTGTAGAAAATGTGTTGCAGAGATACTTTACAGATTTTTAGAGGATATTGAATGACACAGATGTCAAATAAATACACAACCAAAAAAGTAAGTTAAGATTATTCTCAAGGATAATGCAAAATTGAACAAGAGTAATTTATTAACTGTACACTACCTGACCCAGCAGTGGGAATTTTTATAGTCAGAATACTGAAATTAGCACACAGTAGACAAGGCCATCGAAAGATTTTTTTTTTTTTTCTACTTTAGACAAAGTTTTGCCCTGTTGCCCAGGCTGCAGTGCAGTGGTGTAATCTCGACCTGCAACCTCTCCCTCCTGGGTTCAAGTGATTCTCCTGCCTCAGCCTCCTGAGTAGCTGGGATTACAGGCACCCATCACCACACCCGGCTATTTTTTGTATTTTTAGTTGAGACGGGGGTTTGCCATGTTGGCCAGGCTGGTCTCAAACTCCTGACCTCAGGTGATCCACCCGCCTTGGCCTCCCAAAGCGCTGGGATTAGAGGTGTGAGCCACCGTGCCCTGCCTCCGTTGATAGATATTTATATAGTATTTGGAAAGTGCAAGTGGCAGTATAAATGAACTAAGGTCCTAAAAGTGGAAGGTAGGGTTTAAACTGACACAGAAATAAAAGTAAAAATACAGTATATGCAAAATAAAACTAAAAGTACAGAAGTTTGCCTCTGGGAGCAAGATGGAAGTGAGAACAGAGAACAAGCACTGTTTCTTGAATCTGTTGTGACATAAGCCTTTAGCTCTAACTGACATGTTCATTACAGCCTGTAATAGTTTGGTAGTAAATAAAATTAAATATTACAGTGAATAATTGTCTGTATATATCATCTCAAATTAATCCAATAATGTGTCTTTTCCTTTGGACTCCACATTTTTTTCCTCTTTGTCTTGAGTATGGGGGTACCTCCCAAGCGGAAAGTAGGGTTAGCCTTCAGGCTTCCTAATGGGGCAGGAACAGAAGAAGCGCCTTATGCAAGCGTGGGACCCAATCATATTTAGCCCTAGAATTGTCTCTCCACGTCCTGGAAAACCTATGAGGCAGGTACTTTTTGAGGCACCTCAACTTTGCTCTTGATACTTATACATTTGACCCAGAGAATGTTGGAGCTTTGAATATGGCACCCACATAATCTGCCTTACAGAAAGCTTGGATTATGTTTTCTTTGGAAGTGACAACTTCCTTAAACATAGTCTTTTAGAGGCCACAGGTCCCATTGTATCTACTTTCTGGAGAAATGTGTGTTGATTTTGGGAAGCAGTAGATGGCAACATTTTTAAACTCTGAATTCTATCACACTAATATTTATTAAATGGTTCAATAAACGAATTAGTATATTAAGTAATAAATTCATGACTGATTTTTTTCCCTGCCACAGGAACAAAGCAAGACTTTGGTACTTAGTTCATGTAGACTGCAAAACTGATGAGGCTGCAGATTCTTACCCAATGGCTTATTGATGGCAAAGTGGTCTGACTAGGCAGAAAAGTAAATAGCCCACCCAGAGTTCAAATTATTCCTGAACAAGATGGAGGTTTTTGGTTAATTTAGTTTCTAAGTGAAGCTGCCATCCAAAATTTCATCAGTGTGAAGGAAATCTAATAGGTCAAACATTTCAATCTCACATTCATAGATGCAACAATATAATCCATACTGCCCATCACCCCGTGCATTTTTATGGCATCTATCTCTGAAGTCCCTGATGAGAAATTATAGATCCGTCCCTCAGGGGAAGGGGCACTTAAACCATTCTACTGTCAAGTTAAAGTGTCCGATTTGAAGGAAAATTTGAAAATAGAAATGCTTTGTTCTATTTAAACTAAGTTAAAAAATACTAGGACTTTCCTACAATAGAGAGGCAACCAAGGATAATGGAGAGAGTGCTGGACGTAGAGTCTTAAGATAGGAGTTCCAATTTGGTGTCTTTGTTACTATACCTTGTTGAGTTTCTGATTTTATGTATTTATGTATGTATATATTTATTTATTTTACCAGAACATCATATAAGTTTATTTCAGATGTAATTTTATTTTAAAATCGACAAGTTTAATTCTTAACTGCACCAAGTAAACGTAGCCATTTAAGTATTTTTTAAAAGTTATTCCCTCCAAAAAAACGAGGGAGCTTTGCTTTTCCACCACCATACACCATGGTTTCCCAATAGTTTTCTTTTTGGAGGACTTCTCAATTGATGAGTCAACTGCTTTAAAGATATTTCAGAACTTTATTCCCCAAATGAAAACTAATCTGGACAAACTATGTATTGCATAGATTTCTCTACAGATTATTTGCTTTAAAACCTAAATGCAACTACCATAAAGTGTAACTTTAACCTATTTGCCCCACAGTAAAAACTACCTGTCCTGAAAAATATGATGAATATATCCTGCGATTTTCCAGTTAACAGAGAATTTCTGATTTTAAATCTATAAAGAGGACAGTAATCATGACTCAAAGACTTGTGAATATTACTGAAGTGTGCAATCAGCAGACTATCAATTCACCATGTAAATTTTTTGGAATCTACTAAGTACCAGGCACTGGACTTCGTACTGCAGGTTTTGTGGTGCTCAGGAGAGGGGGATGTTGTGGGGCAGTATCTGTGGCAGTGCCTGGAGTACCGAATAGAGTAGTTCTTCAGCATTCCTTTACTGAAAAGTATTACTGGTGGATGAGAAATGAATTTCTCCAGGCACAGAGATTGCTTTATCCAGGAGTGTTACAATAGAAGAGAATTACCATTGTATTTCCTATATTTTGTGATTCAGAATCCCCATAGATCACACAGAAGGGGTTCGAATGAATAGAGAGCACAATGAAAGCAGGAGGGTGAGACAGAGTGAGAGAAAAGAGTTGAGTGGAACTGGCATGATGAGAGCAGGGTTCCAAGTTTAACCTGCTTCCACTTATAAACTCATCTGGAAAGGAAGAAATAAACCTACATAAAGGAGGAAGGAAACACACACAATGCGTCAATAGTCATTTTTAGTCCTGGATTAGCCATGACTAAATATGGCAAGTAGGCTACTGTCCACATATAGGCTGAAAATACCCAGGAATGTGAATCTGTACTTGCTCAGCACCTCGAATCTCACATCTTTGTGCAGAAACATGCCAGAGCATTTATTTTATTTTATTTTTTGAGATGATGTTTCACTCTCATCACCCAGGCTGTGGTGCAGTGGCGTGATCTTGGCTCACTGCAACCTCTACCTCCTGGGTTCAAGCAATTCTCCTGTCTCAGACTCCTGTGCAATTGGGATTACAGGTGCATGCCACCATGCCTGGATAATTTTTGTATTTTTAGTAGAGATGCAGTTTCATCATATTGGTCTTGAACTCCTGACCTCATGTGATCCGCCTGCCTCGCCCTCCCAAAGTGCTGGGATTACAGGCGTAAGCCACCACACCCATCCTCTATTTTCATTTTCTAAAGTCGTTCTTCACTAGGTCTCTGCCTTTGCATTTGCTTGCTGCCTTGACACTTAGGACTGGCCATCGGGTAGTTTCATGAATAAGATATTTTTATTTCAAATTGGCATTAAAGTCTTAGCCAAAGAAATAACTACTGAAAGAAATCTTGGTCAGTGATGATGGAAATCTAGGAGTGACATGGTTGGTCTTGTTGATTGTTCCTCAAGTATGAAGTTACACTAATCGGTCAGAAGCCTACTGAGCCTTCGATTGAGTGATTGACTGATTGACTGAGATAAAACCACTTAACATGAAATTTACCCTGCTAACCATATTTTCTGTTCACAGTAGTATATTGTTAACTATAGGCACTATGTCACACAGCAGATCTCTAGAATTTATTCACCTTGTCTACCTCTAGCGTTATGCCCATTGAACAACCGCCCATTTCTCACTTTTCCCATCCCCTCACAACCACCATGCGGTTTTTTTCTACAATAAGTGACATTTTTGACAAGATTGGCAAAAGTTATATAGGGTCTGAAAATCATAGAGGTCAATTAAATGTGTTACGTGTCAATGTTAATTTCCTGATTTTGATGTTTGGATTGTGAGTATGTAGGAGAAAGTTCTTGTTTGTAAGAAATTACACTGAACAATTCATAGTGATGACGCATCAGGATAGGCCAAAGAACATTATCTGTACTGGACTTGCAGCTTTTTATAAGTTCGAGATTGCATCAAAACGTTAACATACATTAAAAGTATACATTTTTATTTGATTTGATATAATTTGTCCTTTGTATTATAATGTCAGTAATCTTTTATAAGTCTATTGTGATAACATATTATTAAATGATGTTTTGATTTATTCTATTTAATTTAATGTTATTATGTTCAAATATGCACTCTTACATTTTATTTTTCATTGATAGATAATAATGAGAAGTTTGGATACTGGTAAAATAGATACAAAAGTATTTTAAGAAGAGAAAAATTAATAATTAAAATTAAATAGGAATTCTTAAGATTAAATTTTTAAGAAATTTGAAACAATAAAAATTATTGTTTCAAAGTATATTTCCATTAAATAGTGTAAGTATATTTCCATTAAATAGAAGCCACATAAAACCCACCTGCAGGACATTACACATTCTTTACTTAATAAAGATCTCATTACTGACTAAAACTATGAGGCTATAACAGAGAATTATTCATAAGCCTGGCTTTCCCATTGTAAGATAAAGAAAATTACCCTTAAATGGAACAAGAAAGACAAAAACACTGTGAACTTTGCTATTACGATGAATGATGGTTCTGAAAAATGTTCATCAGAGTTGTGTGAGATTATGAGAAGGTTCCTAGGAAAAGAAATCTAATTGTGACATTAGTTAGCATGTAGTAAAAAATTTCTATTAGAAGGTCATGAGAGAAGGTAGTATTTTTATAGGATACTGATACTTTCATATGTTTATTATATCTTAATTTTAATTTTTATTAAAAATCAAATTTTATGATTTTATACATAATAATTGTATATATTTGTGGAGTATTGTATTATAGTGATATGTGCATATGATGTGGGATAATGAAATCAGGGTATTTAGGACCTCCGGCACCTAGAATAGTTATCATTTCTTTGTAATAGGAACATTTCAGATCTTCTTGTCTAGCTATTTTGAAATATAAAACATACTCTTGTTAATTTTACAAAAAAATGTCTTTCAGATTAGAAAGTAAGTGGTTTTAATATACTAAATTTAAAGACAATGTATTTTGTTATTACTCTTACATGTTTCACAGTAAGTGTTTAACATCAACTTTCAGGAATGAAGATTTTATGATTGGCCACACTTAAATATTTATAACCAACTAAGCACACATGGGATTATAAGAACAGAAAGTAAATAAATCACAAGCAGGTAATATTACTCAACCAAGACAAGCAAACACCTATCCAGAACTTTGATTAATTCAAAGAAAAATAATATTTAGTGGTGCATAACAAGGGTAACATGTACTGACGGTCCAATATTTAGAGAAAACAAAATTTAAAATTTCCAAGTGCAGTAGACTTTTAAAAGCTAATTTTAGAATGGCTAAACCTATAAGATGGGAAATAGTGGGAGAGAAAAAAATAAAACAATGATCCCTATCTAACATGAAGAATTTAAAAGGAAATTAATAATTTAACAGATAATGTGAGACAATAAATCGCTTATAAAATCCAAAAAGTAAAGAATTTTCAGTTCAAACATTGTTGGTAAAGAAAAAGGAGTGCGACTCAGAATTCTCGCCAAAATTCCAGAGCATTCTTTGGGTTTTTTATTGGTGCATACTTTAAATTTTGTTAGGAAACATGACCTCCACTGTGCCAATAATGATAATATTATTTAGTGCAGTCAGAAGATTAGATATGCTGTTTTTCTGGATCTTTCTAAACTATTTGCATGAAGCATCTGATTTTTTCCAAATGTACAATGAAATGCTAATAAAGAATTAGAATGAACTTACATGGGAAGTGAGAAGAACAGGAGACATTAGGCTGGTTGAGAGAATATCTGCTGGTAGAGCTGTGGTTCTTTGAGGAGGCAGATGTATCTGGAGTGGATGAGTGAGGGGAGGCCAGGGTACAGCAGGACGCTAGGGGCTGCCGACACGTGAGACTCGACATCTTTGCCTGCTAAGAAGAGCTCCCGCATGCCCCACATTGACTGTATTAAACGCTGGCGATCCCTGTGATTGAGCAAGTGAAGATTGAGCATGGGCTCGCGGAGGGTTTTCAGCAGAGAAGTGACGTGATCTAACACAGTTCAAAGAATTCCTGTGCAGACCAAAGGAACACACTGAGCATACTGAGTATATTAGACAGAAGGTTTCATCCTTCAATATCCAGGATGACATGGTGGTTTTGTTGCACCAAGCCGATACTCTCTATCTCAGAATTGTTTATGATATAAGAGAAAACAAACAAACAAACAAAAGCCCAAAGCATCCAAATAAAACTAAGTAGTGAAGCCACTGTCTTTTCTTCTTAGTCTTCTCCATTTGACTATTTATTATCCTCTTCTTGACACCTGAACACTATGCTAACTCCTGAGAGATTAGAAAAAAGGCTTTCAAATGGCGGAGACATCTGACGTGAGGCTCAAAAAAAGAGACGAATGTCCATAGCAAGTGAAACTGGGGGAGAATGAATAACAATTCTGGGAAAGAAAATGTTGGCTCAGAAAGGGGAACTCTCAGAGCACTCTTAGAGGAATTGGAATGAAGAGATTGGAGTGAGGTGATGCAAAAGGGAAAGAGACACATTGGATTAAAAAGGGGCTCCACTGCACACAGGAGTTCCTTTCCACCAGCACTGCCCCGAACCACTAACTCCAAGGCATTTGATGTTTTTGAGAAGACGATGGATAGGATTTGAACTATTTTCTTAAAGAACTAAGTGGCACTGGTGTAAAGAAGGGTGGACAGTGGGAAGATGAGGCTGAGTTTAGCCTACGGAAGGGCAAGTCTGTGTGCTAGAAGCCACACATCCCCGTAGCCCATTTCATATGCATTTACCCAGAAAGGGCTCTGTGTGTCCAGGGTCTGCAGCTTCAAGCCAAAGACACACCAGCCTGTTTACCTGACTTTCTCAAAGAAAGACCTACTATAGAGGACCCTGAAAAGAACATTGATGAGGAAGCTGAGTTTGGAAAGCATCCAGAACTGGATGTCCCTGAATGGATCTGTCACCTAGAGGCTATATGACTTTGAAAAAGTCACTTAAACTCTTCATGTCTCATCTGAGAACAATAATAATTCCCTTAAACAATTATCTGCAAAAACTAAACAATGCATGGATGCCCTGTGCCTTGTGTCATGCACAGTCAACGTGGGATACGTAAGAGCTCTTTTTAGCCGGCAAAGAGGCAGATTCTTAGTGCCTTGCAAAATGTATTTTAAATGTCTCCTGTGCTGGAAAGCTTCCCCTGCACTCTTCACCCTCAGGTAAGGGATTCACTTTCATTTGTATGCTTCTAAGGGACAACCTTAGTAATCCCAGTGCCTTGCTCTGAAAAAATGTTTATTTTGTCAGGTGTCATAGAACTCTAATCCACAGGGTGGCGCTATTTGTTGAACGACTTGTTCAGCTATGAAATTCCTTCAAATCTATGTAACATTCTTATTTCTTCCTATTGTTTTAACTCTGGATCCTTTTCTTTCTCCCTCTCTGCCCTGCAGTCCCCTCCTCCTTCCTAAAATCCCTTTCCCTCCCCTTCCCTTTCTCTGTCTCTCAAAGGTACGCTATAATAAAATGAGACAATGTGTCCAAAAGATCTTAAATTATGGGTAGTAATTGGTGTGAAATTACTTTACCCCATACAATACCTCCCTATTATGTGTGATTAATCAATAGCATATGACTGCTAGAAGAATGCAGTTCCTGCCAAAAAATTCTTTGATTTAGCTGAAACATAAACAAAGTATATAGTGCTTGTTTGCATAATAAAGAGCTAGTTAGGGTGAGATAAAATATGTCTCTCTTAAAAAAATGCTGTCAGACACCCAGTTAACCAGACACTGGCCTAATGATAAAGGAGGAGAGAAATGGGGTTAAATGCTGTGTGGGGCCCTTCCACAGCCCCTCTCCTGCTGCTTAGAGCTGGATTTCCCTCTGTTGGTTTGCAGGAGTCCAGTGGTCTGGGAAGCTGTGATGGTTAATACTTCATGTCAACTTGATGGGATTAAAGGATGCAAAGTCTTGTTCCTGGGTGTGTCTATGAGGGTGTTGCCAAAGGAGATTCACATTTGGATCAGTGGACCATCTAATCAGCTGTCAGTGCAGCGAGGATAAAGCAGACAGAGGAACATGAAAGGATTCATGGAAGGGCATGGATGCTTCCTGTCCTTGAACATGGAACTCCAAGCTCTTCAGTTTTTGGACTCAGGGACCTTCACCAGTGGTTTGCCAGGGCCTCTGGCCACAGATTGAAGGCTGTACTGTCAGCTTCCCTAATTTTCAGATTTTGGGAATTGGACTGGGCTTCCTTACTCTTTAGTTTGCAGACAGCCTATTGTGGGACTTCGCCTTGTGATCATGTGAGTCAATATTCCTTAATAAACTTTTTATCATATATACGTGTACCTTATTAGTCCCGTCCCTCTAGACAATCCTGACTCATACAGAAGCCCTCATCAAAAGAGGACATTCTGTTCCTCCAGGGCAGGGAACAGAGAATGGTGCTTTTAAACCTATGGCCCCTGAAGAGGAACCTCCCACCAATAAAATTTTTCAGCAATTCTAATGAGTTGGATATTTAATAAAGACTAGCTCTGCAAAAGGTCAGCATGGGGCTGGTCTCATGCAAGAGGAGAAAAAGACAACCATCTTCTTAAAGTAGTCTTTCATTACAAAAGCTCTCACTCCTTGCCACCCCAGAGTCATTTGAAAGAACTATGCTATAAGTTGAATGTGTTCTTCCAGAAACATATGTTGAAGTACTAATCTCTGGTTCCCGGTTTCTCATGTGGAAAAGGGATCTTTGCTGATGTAATCAAGTTAAAATGAAGTAATACTGGGTTAGGTTGGATGCTAACACTTTGACTAATGCCCTTATAAAAGGGTAGTTGGACACAGAGGAAGCACAGACACAGAGGGAAGATAAAAGGAGAGATTGGAGTGATGCATTTACAAGCCAAGGAATTACAAAAATGCCAGCAACTACCAGAGGATACAAATGAAGAATGGGATAAATTCTCCTTCTTAGTCTCCAGAAGAAACCAATCCTGCCAACATCTGTGTTTCAGACTTCTAGACTCTAGAAGTGTGAGAGAGAAAGTTCCTTTTCCTCTAAGCCTCCTGATTTGTGATGCTTTGTTAGGGCTGTCCTGGGAAGCTCAGATAAAGATAACTTTGGACATTCACTTTAATTTAGGAAATGCTTTTTACAGGCTGTACAATTTTAGTGGAATTATGAATATTTTCAAGTGGATACTCAGAGAAGTCTTCATTTTTATGTGATACGAACACTTATTTGATGCTGAATTTGGATAAGAGGTTACATTCACTCAGTGATTCACATTTGGTTGAGTTTTGCATGTTTCAGACACTGCTATCAACTGAAGAGATAGCAACGAAAAGTCTGTTTTTATGAAAGTTATAGTTTCACCAGGTTTTATGTAATTGCAGCAAAATGTGATGAATGCCATTCTCAGGGAAGAAAACAAGTGAGGAGAGAGCTCTGGAGACACACAACATCACTTTGATTTAAGGAAGGCCTCTGATAGACTTCTAAAACTCAAATGAGTTCCGTGTTCAGGCCAAAGCTTTGGAGACATCCAGCTGGATCCACGTTCCAGTGCTCCAGGGAAGATCTCTGAGCGATGGGTCCCTGCATAGCAGAATTCTACCTCAATGTGCCACATTCCAAAGGGGCGCAAGCTGCTTTGATTCTAGCCTCTGTCTTCTTGCTTCCAGTTTCTCAGTGAGTGACTGGAACCCTGGCCCAAATCCCGGAGTGTTGATTAGGGACCCATTGAACTTGGATTAATTTTGTGGTTTTTCTATATGCCTTTGGCACAAGAGTGGATGTCAGTTCCTAGATGCCTCATGTTATGCTCACCCAGCTGATCTAAACCCCACAGGCCCCTCCCAGCCATGCTGATACACACCATAAATAATTTCTACTGTGCATGCATGTGTGTACCTGCATGTGTTTAAGAGAGAGAGAAGAGAGAAAGATTTGGAGGGAGATGCTGAGACTCCTGCACTTTTGAGACATTGTATCTGTTGTACCCTGCTGCAAATCTATTTGTCCATCCTCTGTCTTAACATCTGCCTGTTTTCTGCATGGAAGAGAACCTAGAATCACTTTCTTGATGAGTCACTCTCTTCAACTGCTTTCTGTTTCCTTTGTTAAAAGGAACCACCTTGTTGCAGACTACGGCAGGACAAGGATAAGTGTAACTCTGTGCTCTGATTCCTTAGCCCCTTTTCCTCTCTACCCTAGAACTCTTCAACTCAAGAAATGCATGTTACTGTTTTTTCCATCTAATTGGTCAAGTGAGAAACATTCAAATTATCTTTATTTTTTCTCCCTTTATCTCCCACATTTGATGCTTTAAAACATTTTGTTAATTTTGTTTCAGAATATATTTAAAATTTGCCCTTTTCTTTTTATCTTTTCTACCAAAATCCTAGGGTAAGCCATCCTCTCCTCTTTGACTATTATAATATGCTCTTAAAAATTACTGTTTATATGTTTGCCCTCTAGTATTTTTACAAATGGCAGTTAAAATTATCCTCTTAAAAGTAAGTCAAATTAGGCTATTCTTTCATAAAACATTTTGCTAAGTTTACCTGACTATTCATGTAATTTAGGGCAAGTTATTTCCTGCCTCTGTGCCTTAGTTTACATGTGTGTAAAATTAAAAGTATGGTAGTGGTCATCCCATATTATAGTTGTGACAGATAAATAAGTTAAAAATGTAAAGTGCTTCAGGCACAGAGTAAAACTCAGCAAATGTTAATTTTTATTATCTTTGCAATTATCATTATCAATATCATTATTATATTTATAATCGAATCAAACCTGGAATCTTGGCCCTCCTTGGCCTATTTCCTACTTGATTGTGCCTTGGCATCCCATACACTCCGTCATGAAGTTCCAACCACCAACACTTCCTTAACTGTCTTTGGACCTCAGGACATTTGCACATACTGGTCTTTCTACTTGGAAGCTTCTCCTGTTATTCTCATGGCTGACACTTCAGAGATTATGAGTCAAATATGATCGCCTTAGAGACATCTCCTGACAACCTCATTGAACTCCTAGTTTTCGTTATTTCTTTCATAGAAAAAAAATCAATTTTTAATTTTAGTTGTTTTTGTTTGCTGTTGGTCATCTTACTACTCACACTCCCCTAGACTGCAAGCTCCTTGAAGACAGGGATCATATTTATCTTGTGTTTTGCGTGCCTCTAACACCTAACTTAGCTCCTAATATTAAGCCATGCTTATTTATGAAATGTCCTCAGTCTGTCTTCCTAAAATATTCCCACATCACTTCCCACTTGGCAACACTGTACTCTTTATTATTTATTTTTGATTTATTTTGAGATGGAATCTCGTTCTGTCACCCAGGCTGGAGTACAGTGACATGATCTTGGCTCATTGCAATCTCTGCCTTCCAGGTCCAAGTGATTCTCCTGCCTCAGCCTCCTGAGTAGCTGGGATTACAGGTGTGTGCCACTATGGCCAGCTAACTTTTATATTTTTTAGTAGAGAAGGGGGTTTCACCATGTTGGTCAGGCTGGTCTCAAACATTGCATTCTTTAGCCATGTGATTTTCTCACCGATTCCTGAATATACTATTCCAAATCACTCCGGGCTGTTTCTCCTGCAAGTAACTCCTGTCTTCCACTTCTCTATCTGCTCTTTCACCCTTGCCTCATTATGCAGCAAGATGCTTTCTATGTAAATGACGCGTTACTTTGAGACCCTATCTCTTAGTTGATAGTCCAGTTGTAGGATCTGAGATTATAGTGGTTGTGAAAGTTGAGTATTAATTGGCTATAGAAGGAAGAATGGAAAAAGAAGAAAATATAGGGAGGGGAACAGAGAGGTTGATAGGCAAGATGAAAGAACTTGGAGATAGCCAACCTCAGGGTGACCACATGGAAGTGAGCACCTGTTCAAGCAGGGGTACTGGGGGTCTGGCACGATGCAAGGAAGAAGTCTGATGCTGGTTTTCACATCATTCAGACACCATTCTTGTTTTGACACTCAGACATTTATTACCTGTTTGGCTTGTCTGTTTTACTCATGTTTCAAAGGCTGGAAGCCTGTTGTATACCTCATGTCTGCCTCTGGCATTGTCTTACACTGTCACATTTCCCAGTTGTAAATGGAGTCCAGCACTGGGAATGTGCCCCTGGGATGACACATTTTGTGTGTGTGTGTTGTTTTTTTTTTTTTTTTTTGCTCTCCAGAGCGTCTATGTATTAATGTAAGAAAATCCTTAGAAATGCAGATTTCTGAGGCTTGAAGAAAAACAAAACTACAGAGCCAAAACTTATTTCATTGGCAAGAACTGAGGTTCTTACACAGTCTGTGCCAAGGGCTGTGATCCAGTTCTCTTAACTCCTCTACCACGTTCTAAAACATCAAGGTACAAAAGTTCCTATGACTGATCAAGCCTACTTAGAAATATATAAAACCTTCATTCAAATATTTAAAATAAATAAAAAAATTTAGTAGTACATAAGCATTATGTCTACCTGTAAAAGCAGCATTTATTTGGTAAAGTATATCCTTCAGTTTTTGAGAAAGACTACACAGCATTCCTTTTTCTTCTGTTTGTGCACCTTTGACAGATAGCAGTCAGTGAATCCAATTTGCAGCATGATCTTTTTGCCCTGCAATTCATCCCCTTCACGAACACAAATGTGGTTTATAAAAAGCTTAGAACTGGGCATGCCATTTACAGGATCAACCAATCCCCAACACCTTCACGGACTCGCATCACCACATAGGTTTCCCAGCCAGAGAACATACCTGAGTCACAGGAGGAGTCCACATCATGAGCGCCGAGCATCCTCCTGCAGCACTGTAATAGATGACAAGGGAACAGATTTTAAAATATAACAGATATATGAATTAGAACTCAAAAGAAAAATAAATTTTTAAGATGAAGTTTATTTCCAACCAAGAAAAAGGATCATAGCTGGCATGTGCTGCTTCAGGAAACATGGAGACTTCACAGCCCCGGAGCCTGAGCCAATGACTCCCCTTTCCCACATGTTGGGGGAGAGACACTAGAAAAGTCCTTTATAGATTACCTTATAGGTCCATAAGAATAGTATTTAGCCCTCATCTTCCAATCTCTCTTCAATATTTCCCTCTTTCCTTTGTTCCTTCCTTCCCTCTGATTCATTTGTTCACCACATGTATACTGGGCAGTTACTTTGTACCAGATGCTGTGCTTTGAAAATGGATGAGTGACTCCCCTTCTCTCACAAAAATTCTGTTCTAGCAGGAAGGAAGGTCAGTAACTAACCCAGCTGCACACACAACACGCAACACCACACACACACACACACTCACACACATTTAGAGTCCTGAGTTATTTTTGAACACTAATGTGTGCTAAGATAAAAAATATTGCTGGGTGTAGTGGCTTACTCCTGTAATCCCAGCACTCTGGGAAGATCACTTGCGCTCAGGAGTTTGAGACCAGCCTGAGCAACATAATGAGACCCTGACTCTACTAAAATAAAAATAAAAATTCACCACATGTGGTGGCATGTACCTGGGGTCCCAGCTACTTGGGAGGCTGAGGTAGGAAGATTGCTTGAGCCTAAGAGTTCCAGCCTGCAGTCAGCCATTATCACATCACTGCACTACAGCCTGGGTGACAGAATGAGACCCTATCTCAAGAAAATAAAAATGATGAGAGTGACTGAGGGACTTATGGTATTGAGGTGGGTGGATGAACAATTGGAGAGTGGGGACTCGGCAAAGATGATATTTAGCAGGGATTTAAAAGTAAGGACCCCCTAAACAAAGATCCGGAGAAAGATCGAGCGGGTTGGAGAATAACAAGCCAGGATGACACAGCAGCAGATGGACGAAGGTCAGTGCAGCTAGAGAGAGCGAGGAAGGGGAAGGGGTAGAAGAGGAGTTGGAGAGGTAGCAGGGCAGAATCAGCAGGTGCCTGTGAGATGACTCTACACACACAAACCACGTTAGTAAAATAATAAGAATGACATACTTAAGACACATTTTATTATAATATGATACATTATGATTTAGCTCAGAGATGTTCAGCAAATTTCTCAAACTTGCACAGCACCTGCAACCACTGAACTCTAAACTAGTTCTATGTTCCTAAGATGATGCTGCCCTTCGGGAGGCTGATGACTTCCTCAAAGCCAGAGCCACTGATGGAAAACATGTCATTACATTTGGGAAGTAGCTATGCCCCTTCTGTATGCCACATTTTAAGTCCTGGAAAAAGGCAGTTATTGTCCCAAATGGAGATTTTGATTTTGTTTTGTGTTAAAAGACTTTATTTTCGTAGAAGCACTGCAAAAATAAAGGCTAAAGGTAGAAGGCTAATAAAATTGATTAGTAACAGTGTCTGCTGGAGAGAATTTACTTGTTACCATTTAAATTATGGGCAAAGGAATTGAACTCCAACAAAGAGCCCACGGTTACCCCCTTTCCCTGAGCCTGAGCAGGATCTGGGGATGTTTTGAGCAGAAAGAAAAAGTGATGAATAAAGACAAGCCACAGAGGGACCAATGTTCCTCCTCCTCAGTGCTTTCAGGGGTCACCGGAATGGACGGGGTCCTGTTCCTCTCCACAGTCTCCCAGGATTCTGATGGCACTCAGGGGAGACTTTGCACTGACTGAGAGTTAGAAAATTCTAGAGCACTAGCGCTTGTAAGACACATCATCTAATTCCAATCTTTTTACTTTATACGGTGAGTGAGATAGATATTCAAAGAGATTCAGGGACTTTCCCAAAGCAACACAGATGATTCATAGAGGACTTGGGACTGAGACAGAAGTGGCCAGAACCGAAGACCGGAGCCCTCTAAAGCCAGCTCACCACAACAAAGGGTGTAACAACCCAAAATTTAATTTAAAAATAATATTTTTTTCTAAGTTATAATATTAAATAGAAACAGCTGATTTAGAATTAGAGAACATGACACTACATCTTTAAAACATAGTAACGTAAAAAAGTCCTCTCATGCATGATATGCATAGATACATGACGGAAGAATAGAGCCCGGGCCATTATCAGTAGTTACTTCTCTTCTCTGGGTGTAAAAGAAATTTTGTTTCCTTCTTTGTGCTTTCCTTATTTTCCTTAAATTTCTAAAAATTACAGTTAATATTCTTTGTGGGCAGAAAAACAAAACCAAATAAAGCTAATAAAAGTTTTTGTAAAAAACCAAGAGTAGTGATATTGCTTTTTCATAGGAGCCTACTATTTTTTTCTCTTACAGGAAGGTAAAAACATAGGGACTTTCATATCACCACTCATTTTGTTCAAAATGGAATATAACAAAATACAAACTATTTCCCCAGGAGCATCTTCTCTTATGTGCTAACATTTTCGATAAAAGCATTTTAAAATCATCATTCTTTGCCTCCAAACCATTGTTCTGTATTTTCTACTTTTTTAATGTTCTGGGAGATAAATGGCTTTCTAACTTTTTCTGAATTTATATTATATTTTCTACATGTACAACTGATAGCAGTATTCTGATTAATTCTCAGCAACCACTGAGTCATTGAATGATGATGGATATCTAACAGAAGTATTGAGACAAAGTAGGTGCTCAATAAATATTCCTGAAAGGGAGGAAAGAAGCGAAGGAGGGAAGGAAAAAGGAAGGCATAAAGGCAGAGAGTAAGGAAGGGAAGAAGGAAGAAAGGGAGGAAGGGACAGAGGGAGGGAAGATGATGAATGATGAGATAAATAGTTGGATAATGTGAGATGTCAACATGACTGTTTAAAAACCAACCACAAATTCACCCAGTAAATCAAGTTAATTGTGCTCCATGAAAGGACTACCCTCCCAACTCATTGTGCCCTCCTAGGCCAGAATCTTTAAGTAAAAGTATTTGAACTTGTTTCCTATTAAGGATTAAATTTGTACCTTCCACCTGAAGAACTAGGACTTCCCCAGGCTGGGTATTCTCAAGGACGCCAGGGACAACACAAGGTTGAGCAGCCAGCACCAGAGCCGTGGTCAGACAGGAGCCCCAAGGAGCATCTGCCAGTATAAATAGGTTTCTTACCTGAAGAACACCTGGGCATAGGCTGGACAACTAGGCCCTTGGCTGCCCACCAGGTAAAAGAAGGATCCCATGAGAGGCACTGTGTAACTACCACATCCAGCTCTCCTTCATTTTCCATTAGGGCAGGGCTGCTAGCCACTCTGCTGCTGGAACCTCAGTTTACTTAGTGCTCCAAAAATAGCTGGCTTGAACTTGGGCTTAAACACAATTTGGCTGCAGAGTTAGAGTTTGTATAGCATGCTAGTAACTTGTTTCCTGGAATCTGAGGCATTTAGATCCAGTTTATGAGATATGAACAAGCCTACTTTCCTCCCTTCTTCCACCCACATCATCAGATAAACAGAGGCAGAACTGAGCTCAGTTAAGGAATAAAAGTTTGATGATTTCAGTTCTATGTGGGTTACTGATTTTGTGTTTCATTTTTACTTGATCTGATATTGTTGTCTATTTAAGACACAATTGTGCAGTGTTAAGAAGCCTGGCATCGATGCCTGCCTCTACAGCACAGTGTCTTTGTTACTAGAAAAATTACTTCCCTGCTCCTCAGCTGTCTTACATTTCAAATGTGGATAGCAATGAGACTTGCTACAGAGGGTTATTATGAAGATTGTCTTAGTCCATTTGTGCTCATATAACAAAATACTACAAACTGGGTAATTTATACAGAGCAGAAATATACTTCTTACAGTTCTGGACTCTGGGAAGGTCAAGATCAAGGTGCTGGCAGGTTTGGTGTCTGGTAAGGGCTGTTCTCTGCTCCCAGGACAGCGCCTTACTGCTATATCCTCCACGGGGGGTGATGATGTCCTCACCTGGCAGGAAGCCGGAGATTAAACTCTCTGAATGCTGTGGGAGCCGCTTTTATAAGGTTCTTAATCCTACTCACAAGCCAGGAGCCCTTATGGCTAAATTACCTCTTAATGGTCCCACCTGTTAATATTACATTGGCAGCACCTGATTTTCAAAGGGGCCACATTCAAACCATAGCAAGAATGGTATGATTCAATGCCCAGAAAGCATTTAGGTCTGGCACATAGTAGATTCTAATGCCATGCCAACTACAACCTCTTCCTCTTATTACCCTCAGTTTCCACATCTAGGAAAGCACCTTCTCCATTCCCAACCTATGTCCATTCACTCATGCGATATGGTTTGTCTGTGTACCTACCCAAATCTCAACTTGAATTGTATCTCCTATAATTCCCACATGTTGTGGGAGGGACCCAGGGGGTAATTAAATCATGGGGGGTTGGTCGTTCCCATTATATTCTCATGGTAGTGAATAAGTCTCATGAGATCTGATGGGTTTATCAGGGGTTTCCGCTTTTGCTTCTTTCTCATTTTTCTCTTGTCACTGCCATGTAAGAAGTGCCTTTCATTTCCCCACCATGATTCTGAGGCCTCCTCAGCCACATGGAACTGTATGTCCAATTGAACCTCTTTTTTCTTCTCAGTCTCAGATTTGTCTTTATAAGAAGCATGAAAACAGATTAATACACTCATCCATCAGGGATTTAACAGGCATGTTCTGTGTACATAGCAATTCATGAACTGAATTACTAGGGGCATGGATGTGTTAAGTGGGTGAAAAGGGAAGAGAAGTGGCATGCCTGTATCTTCTATTCTCACACTACTTTAAAGAACTGCCTGAGACTGGGTAATTTATGAAGAAAAGAGGTTTAGTTGAATCGACTCACAGTTTTCCAGGCTGTACAGGAAGCATGACTGGAAGGCCTCCGGAAACTTAAATAGCAGAAGGCAAAGGAAAAACAGGCACCTTCTTTACATGGCAGCAAGAGAGAGGAAGAGTGAAGGAGGAAGCGCCATATACTTTTAAACCATCAGATCTTGTGAGAAGTCACTCACTGTCACTAGAACAGCAAGGGAAAATCTGCCCTCATGATCCTATCACCTTCCACCAGGCCCCTCCTCCAATTGACATGAGATGTGGGCAGGGACACAAATCCAAACCATATCAAAGCCTGACAAAGCTCACTTTATATATGTCAGAAGAACTCAAAACTTGTGGAAAAATACAAATTGTCCTGTGTTGTGGCAATTATTTCACATAATTTTGCTCTAAATTTCAGAGAAATTCCAGGTTGGAAGAATCTTTCATGCCTTGCCAACTACTGTTTTGTTTATCCAAAAGGTACTGGACAGTGTTGGAGAGTCGTAAACAGCAGATGGACTTAAATTCTACACAGGATCCTCTGGTTACTGTGTGCAAAGAGATTCGTGGCCATTTAATTAATACTTGAAAAATAGATTTAAACTGTTCAGAAGAGGCTACCGAAGGTGAGTCAACAGGGTGGCATTGAGGTTGCAAGGTAGTCTGGGTGGTTTGAAAACTTGGTGGTTGCTGATTCCTTCAAGATAAAGACTCTAGAAGGTGGAGAGGGTGGAATAACAGGAATAAATGTGTTTGAAATGCAGTGTATTTAGTGGCTGTTGAAGTTCAAGGTAGGGCCTGCAAATATTACAGTTACACTTTTAAAAGATATGACAAACATTATTTACAGTCATCAGCATAAAGTTTCACTAGAATTTATAAAATGGATGAGATCTTTGAGAAAACAGAGGGATGTGCATAGAACATGGATAATTTCCTGAAAACACCAATATTTAAAAGCCAGAAAGGGGAACAGGAAGCAGGCAACACAGATTCTAGAGGTAGAAAGCAAGACGGAAAAGTTCCCCCGATTTCATAAGGTCATGTGAAGTCAAGTAATCCATATATCAGTTTTAAAGAGAATTAGGTAATAAGAAAGAAAAAGAATTTCATTGTCATGCCACACTGAGTTGTATATTTTCTTGATTCATTTAAAATCATGTCTTGCAATTTTGTAAGTAGCTGCCAATCATATGATCATATTTTAATGACCAGACATTATACTATAGAAAAATTATTATATTCAGTAACTCCTTTTAAGAGAACTTTATTTTTGTGTTTTTTTATTGTAAATAATAACCTGAAATACACACACACACACACATTTTGGGTTATTTAGAGAGAACACACACACACATACACACACAGTTTGGATGATTTTATTACTCTATAAACCTGAATGAGTTTCTTCAAAAGTATGAAAGTAAATCAATTCTGATAAACTTGTAACAGAATTGATCAGGCTCACACATAAGATTTTGCTAAAAATATTATGAAAGTTATTCTGATGTTTAATCCTTATCAAGAGTCTCTGGTATGAGATATACGGAATTTTTAAAGCTATAGCTATAAATTGTCAAACTGTATACAAAACGTTCTTTTATTTTTTTAATGATATTCTCATTTTACATGGTGAAGGACTCAGACCTCTGGACTTTTCTATCTCTCTTCATTATCTGTTGTTCTTTTCAAAAATCACCCAATTGTAACATAGGACACTGATGGAAGACAGAAAACATTGCACCTCCATGTTATTTTTCTTTGTTGTTTCACTTAAAGTTGATACATGGTTTAGTATAAGGAGGCACATTTCTACCTTCACGTTTATAGAATTGTCTGGTCTAATGTACTAAGAAAAGCAAGGATAGGTTTGTTTGAAATTCACCTCTGTTTTATATATTTTGTTTGAGGGAATTTATTCCCTATGATGATAAATGCTATCTGGTAGAAAAGAGTGCATTATATACAGAAAATCAGGGGTAGAAAACCTGTTGGGTAGGCCTTTCTCTATCTGTGACATTGGCCAAGTCATTTAAACAAATGGCAAAAGAAGAAACTGGAGTTGTTTAAAGTCCCATCTAGGGAATTAGACTCAGTGATCTGACTGTTGTCTGACCAAAGAGAAAGCAAATGAGGAAGTCTTTTGAATGTTTCAACACCTAGTAACAAAGAGGTTTACATTTAGATGTCCGCATGTAATGTTTAAAATAGATTCAACATTTCCACAGATACTCAAAATGTGCTTTTATGCTTTCTAAATTAGAAATTAAATATCCTTACTTCAACTACTCTCTTGTTTCAAATAAAATGATTTCCAATGTGCCTCAAAAGATGAAAACTTACAACATACTGAATCAACCTAAATATTCACTTTATAAAGTCAGATGGATCACTTGAGATCAGGAGTTCAAGACAAGCCTGACCAACATGGTGAAACTCCATCTCTACTAAAAAAAATACAAAAATTAGCTGGGTGTGGTGGCGCGCTACTCGGGAGGCTGAGGTAGGAGAATCACTTGAACCCAGGAGGCGGAGGTTGCACTGAGCTGAGATTGCACCATTGCACTCCAGCAGCCTGGGCAATTAAAAGCGAAACTCCGTCTCAAAAAAAGAAAGAAAGAAATGACAGTTTTAGTGGGTAGAATAATGACACCTCAAAGATGTCCACATCCTAATCCATGAAACCTGTGAGGTTAGGTTACTTTACATATAAAAAGGCACTTTACAGGAGTAATTAATTCTCTTAAAATTGAGAGCTATTATCCTGGATTATCTTGGTGGGACAAATATAATTGCAAGGGTTCTTATAAGAGAGAAGGAGGAGGTTCAGAGTCAGAGAAAAAGCAATGTGAAGACAGAAACAGAAAGAGAAAAATTGGAAGAGGCTTCACTGATGGCTTTAAAGATGGAGGAGACCATGAGGAATCCAGGCTGCCTCTAGAAGCTACAAAAACAAAGAATTAGGGAATATGCCCTTGCTGACCCATTTTAGACTTCTGACCTCTGGGGTTGTAACAGAACACATTTATGTTATTTTAAGCCACTTTACGTTTGTGGCAATTTGTTACATCATCTTAATATAGAGGCCATGCACAGTGAGGCATTGACAGAAGTAGCTGGGCCCTGAGGATTCACTGGAACACAACTACTCCTCAGGCCAATATTGCCTGCTCCCAGAATTTTACACTTAGGAGAAATACACTTTTAACACATATATTTAACTTTTTTTGGTCTATTTATCAAATTCAATTCTAGCCATTTTTCTTTTTTTTTGCCCAAGATGAAACGAAATGTCATTCAAAAACCAAGATATATAACTTAGTTTTCAAAATTTAGTACTCTAAAAGAACCAAAAGGAAAAAAATAAAAAAAAAACGACTTGACTTCTTCAATAGAAAAGAAGCAAACAAACAAAAGGAAATAAAAGGATATTGGGTCTTGTATACTGTCATGTATTAATGGTGGGGATACATTCTGATAAATGTGTCATTGGGCAATTTTGTCATTGTGAGAACATCACAGGGCGTAGTTACACAAACCAAGATGCTATAGCCCTATTACACACCTAGTTTATACGGAAGAGCCTATTGCTCTTAGGCTGCAAATCTGTACTGCATGTGACCGTACTGAATACTGTGGGCAATCATAACTCAATGGCAAGTATTTGTGTATCTAAAAACATCTAAGCACAGAAAAAGTACAGTAAAAATTCAGTATTATAATCTTATACGACCACCATGGTATATGCAGTTTGTCATTGACTAAGTCATTATGTGACACATGGCTATACCCCTAAAAGAAGTGAATGGGCCGGGAGCAGTGATTCATGCCTGTAATCCCAGCGCTTTGGGAGGCCAAGGTGGGCAGATCACTTGAGGTCAGGAGTTCGAGACCAGCCTGGCCAACAGCAAAACCCCGTCTCTACTAAAAAAAATACAAAATTTAGCCAGGCAGGGTGGCATGTGCCTGTAATCCCAGCTATGTGGGAGGCTGAGGCAGGAGAATCGCTTGAATGTGGGAGGTAGAGGTTGCAGTGAGCCAATATCGCACCCCCGTGCCACTGCACTCCACCCTGGGGACAGAGAGACTTCATTAAAAAACAAAACAAAATGAAAAATGAATGAAAAGGAGGCATTTGAGATTAAGGCAATGGGAAGAGATAAATGGAAAATGTTTGATACTGGAGTGATTTTAAGAAAAATGAAATGATGATATATATTAAAGGCAGTAAGTATTTGAAAATGCTCTGGCACCAGTGAAAACTAGGACACAATTAACGTATGTTCATCCCATACAGAAGGAACTGAAAAAGAGATAAGAATATCGAAAAAGGAATGAAGATGGATGGTATAGTTGAGCAGATAATGAAGATCAAACGTAACCTGCAAACTCTGGCACTTTCCTGGCTGGAAAGAGGAGGAACAAACATGACTGTAAAAAAATGACAAATCTTATCTATGCAGAAAAGAAAGTTTTGTTCATAGAGACCTTCTAGATAGAAATGGCTCATCACGCCTGAAGTGAAAATAATGAAGAGAAATTCACATACAGAATAATGCTAAAGCTCTTAAAACCACATAGGGAAAATAAGCCTAAGAATCCATGCCAGAAAGAAATGTATTTAATTTTATTTTAAACAAGGAGGCTCCCTCTCTTGGATCCACCTCTGAACTTTCTATGCTATGCATATTTTCCCATAAATACCAGCAAAGGAAGAGCTGACTTCATGAGTGTCTCACCAATGACAGACAGCTCACCCGGTGCAGAACAGTATGCAGACACTTTCCATCTTTTGTGAATCTTGCAAAAACAAACAAACAAAAACAAAACTATATATATATATATAGTTTTGTTATATATATATATAGGCGGTGAGAGCTCAGATGATTTCCCTAAGGTCACATTTCTAACTCAGATTTCTCTAATAACAAAGCCCCCTGTTGTAACAAGTTCCTTATACTCCTTTAAGGGAGCCAATAAGTATAGGCTATATTTATAAACCGTAGAGTGTTTAACCTGTTAAACAATATAGTTATTAAGTTTTTCTAATATCTCCAATCTGTTATCTTTTTTGTCAGCTTTCTAAAAATTAATTGAGCTGCTGATTTGTTCTTAAGGATGCATGGATCTCAAAGTAGTTTCTAATGGAATGGGAGAGAAACAAAAATATAGTCCTTATCAGGGGAGAAACCAGTCTATGCATTTTTATTAGAGTGGGGCAATCATTAGGCCCCCAGGGAAAAAGAGTAGGAGATGAAAGAAAGATTTACAGTAGGTAGTAATAGATAACAAAGTCAGACTTTTACCAAGTTTGGGAAATAACCCTAATGGAATCCTATTAATCAAAGTAGTTAACCATTAATTTATCTGATTGCCAATGGTACAGAACTGGTAATGGACAGGAAATTGTGTGTCTGAAATCAAAACAAACTTTATGGAAAGACAGTACTTATCCTCTCTCTCTCTCTCGCTCCATGTATATATATATAAAAACACTCATTCCACAAATACTGACACATATGGAAGCACTCAGGTATTTATTCAGCACAGACTAAGGGTAACAATTATAATAATGATGTTTTATAGACAAGAATCATGTGTTTTCATTCTTGTATTTCAGGGTTTGACTTGAGTTCACTCATACATGTTTCATAAGTGTTTTTGAATGGCCACTGTGTCTCAGATTGAATAGATATTTTCTTATCAGATAACTTCCACTCTCTAAGTTGTGTATTTCTTATAAAAAATTTGGGAGTCATACAGGTTAACATAATTGGCCAGGTTTGACTTGCAAGGGTGTTATTTGTGAGTCCTTTTTGGAAGGAATAGAAAGCTATTCCAGTTAGCTTAAGCAAACAATAGGAATCTCATTATAAATATAAGGTGGTGTCAACTGGAATCCAAAAACACAGTGGCAGGAGGACTCTGGTCACATGATCTAGAGAGATTCTCCTCTATGTTCTTGTCTAAACATCTGCCTGAACATATTTTTCACTTAGGCTAGAGGATGACCATTTTTTGGCTTTGAGGTTTTGTTTTGTTTTCAAATTTCCCAAGAGATAAATCCCATTAGGCCTATCTTATGTGAGGTGCCTCTTTCTCTCTACATAATGAACTCTACTTCCTGCATTTGAGTGGCAGGCACAAGATCCTGTCTGTCCAGATAATGTGCCCTACCCTCAGGGATGCATTGACCACTTCCAAGGTGGATATGTGAGGTTCCACAAATGTGATCCAGAAAGAAGGGTAGGGATCATCATGCAAAAATCTCTCTATATCTGAGTTTGTAAGCAGCGTGCATCTAGTGATCATGACACAGATTAGACCATCTTTATCACCATAAGGGCTTCCACAGAGTATGGCCAGGCCAGAAGAAACTAAAATTGTAGAGAAAGAGATTCACAAGAGCTTCTGAGTGATGTCCAGCTACAACTGGAAACAGTTCTACACATATACTTTGCATGTTTTGTTGGTGGTGGTGGTGGTGTTTTTGCAATATCTAAATTTATGTTACTTGAAAGCAAGAGAATCCCAGCTGATAAATTAAGTCTGCCTGGTTCCACAGCCAAATTCTTCCTACTTGGAGACAAATTCCACCTACTGTCTTGTCTCTGTGAACACTGTGTGTGAAAGAAACTAAAGTAATAAATCACAGGGAATAATGGTTATAAAGACTTGGACATTTCAAGTCTCCTTGGTTAAAACAAAGCCTAGAAACATCCCGAAATGAATCTCAGTCAAGCCACTTTCCACCTCTGTTCATGTCTCACCTTATCACCTTATTAACACCACTTTACTGTCTCAGAAGAATCATCTCATCTCTAAAACATTAAACTCAATATTGGGCATGCATTCTGGTTTTCATTTTTTTCTTAGCATACCTCCTCATTGCTTCTGGGGCAAATCTTGTGCATCCTTTTCCCATGCTCCATGTGAAATGCTACTACCAGTCAGAGGTATCTGATAAGATTAGAAGTTGGTACTAGAAATGATAAGAGCCAGTCCCTTTCTGGCAACAACTCTTGGAGATGAGCTGCTGGAAATCCCGGTGTAGGAAAGTGAGTGGAGGAAATGAAGCTGAAGTCTTAAGACAGCCAGAAAGGATAATGAGTGAACAAGTGAATCCTGGAGGTGTTTGCTGTCACTCCTGAACTCAGCTGCTGATCCTCTGCCTTCTAGATAGCCTTTTAGCCTATTCTAGTTAGAACTGGTTATACATCACTTGCATCCAGAGATGTCCAAAAGAGAGATGATTATTTCTTAGTTGAGCTGAGACAACAAAAGCTGTTCTTATTGAAAGAGCACCCTCTCTTCAGAACCTCAGGCTGCTCTCCTCTCCACCAAATGTCCACTCACTGCTAAGGTTCCTACCACACATTGGTTTTAGTCTATATCAGGGGGCCATTGCTACTGGCTTACCCCAGGTAGGCTGTACAGCAGCCTGTAAAGTGTCCTCAAGTTTACACAGATAGACTGACTAGCCAGGATTCATTGAGAAGGGCCAGAGAATTCAGCATCTTCATCCTAAAAATTTACATCATTTTGAGAACACGTGGCCAATTTGGCTATGATTATATCTTACAATGTGTATTTGTGGGTAGAATAAACTGGTTTTGAAAAGAAAGGAGGATAAGCACAGCATAATCTCTGTGTTCAAATTTTTTTTAAGTCACCCAACTTGCTTAGGTAACAGCTATGCAGAATGTGACGTTGTTCTGTGTCAGCGCCCAGACATCATGAAGTTGCTCAGCAAGAAGTCACCTCCACAATCATCCTGTTTGACTTCTGTAAGTCATGCCTTATGAGGGAATTTTTCTACTGTAATCCCAGAATGTGTTTTCTCTGTCTTTGCCTGAATGCTCCAAAGTTTGTTATTGTTTCAGACGGAAGTATATTTGCTCATAAGACTGCCTAAATTCATGTACGACTTGCCATTATTTACATTAGAGCTATTGGCCTTAGCTCTTTCTTCTAGAAAAAGATAGAACAATTCTAAACAGGGTTGAAAACACCTTCCACGGTCAACTGCCCACCATCCACCTATCTTCACTCCTAGTGGTTTTATGTTGTCCAGTCTGATAATCTCCTTTAATGATTCTGTTCATTAGTGGTTCCCAGATAAAGACAACCAGTGAACATCAAAATCTCCAGGGATCTACAAATAAACACATATAAGTACATCCTCCCAGACATAGTAGCCAATTGTTTAGCTGCTGAGTTACTGCATTAAAAAAATATATCCCCTGTGTGATCCTGGCTCATATCTAATTTAGAAACACAGATTAGTATAACATAACCCAGAGCGCACTGATGTACTTATTTTCCTCTGGCCTGATTTCTTTGGGAAGATGTGCCTGCGTGTTGGTGCCCATCAAGGCAACCTCTCTTCTCCTTGTCTGTAAATAGTACCTGTATCTTAAGGCTGCTGTGAGGATTATGCACTTAGAGTAGCACCTGCCATATGAGAAACATTTAATGAACATATCCTCCTACTCTGTAGCATTAACCATTGTAATTGGCCCTCAGTCTCTGTTTACTGTGGCTTCATCCAATTACTTTTACTGATCATCAAAGAAAGGATAACATAAGGAGTCTGTTCCTTCCTGGGTTGCCAAAGTTTCAACTGTTTGAGAAAACAGTCCCCCCTTTGCCACAAGTCTTTTCTGGTGTTGTTTCTAAAATAAAATCAATTTGAATAAATAAGGGGAGTAGAGACAAACATTGATTGAGCTCCTGCAGTGCTGGATGCTGTGCTCTTTATCTTTCTAATGTATTTATTTTCTCATTTAGTTCTTATAACCACCAAATGAAATAACTACTATAACAGTCCAGAAAAATAAGTCAAAGGGAAGTAAATTTCAGGGTTTTTTAAATTCAGTTCTGCCTGACTGTCGTATCCTGGATCCTTCTTTACGTAGTGGAAGGAATTGACAGGCGAGGGGCATCACTGCCTGCATCATCCCATTCATCACAGACACACGTGCATGCACCAGCCTGTGCAAGGCCCATTTAAAAACTCATTTCGACTGCGGAGAAACATAATGGGTACGAAAGAGGTCAATGCAGGCAAACAGATGAGGCAAGCATTGCCTGTGATATTTTAAGATGATAATTAATCACCCTTAATATCGCAACCATCTAAATATTGGAGGCATTTGCTCTCCATCCTTATCTAATTCTGATTACTTCTCATAAAGAGATTCATTTTGAAAATGACCATTTCCTTAATGTAGTGGAAATACATTTTCAATTTTCTATCTGCGTCAAACATATCCCCAATGAATCTGAGATTTAATTTAGTCAGTAAGTTGCCGAATGGGGCAACCAAGATGAATGGATTGAATAAAATAGTTCCATCATCATTCCTTTCTTCTGCTCTGATTATTAGAATTAGTCATAAGATATCTGTGCATGTAAAAAATTAACTTGGGGAAATTTGCTCTGGGCCAAAAAGAAATCAGGAAAGGTATAAATAGAACCTGACAGTGGCATCAAAGCTCCTACAGCATTGATAAATTTCCATGAGGACACGAAGGCAATACTTAAGAGTCAGAAACCTGTTCTTCCAGTTCAATCCTGTCCACAAAGCAATGCCTTCTCCCAAATCTATGCTTGCTAAAATGCTACCACTCCTTCCATCTCCTTTCAAATGCTACTTCCTCCCAGAGGCTGGCTCAGATTCTTCTCAATTGAATGTGACTCTATGCTTTTTTAAAGACATACACGTAGAGCGTGCTACTCAGTATTGTGCTTGTTTGCACTGCGTTCCTTCTTTGCTAGCCCAATTAATCAGTTATGATCATGCCTCCCATGACATTGCTTTATGCATAAAAAGCATGTGTTATGCAGCTTTGCTTTTCTCAGAGCCGAGCAAGGTATAGTATAGTTCTGTCAGTCAGCAATGGTTGAATTTACCTGTTGAGATGTTTCCTCCCTATCCGCCTCTCTGAGCCAGTCTGCAGATTGCTGCATGTTCAGTCCTCCTAACAATAAAATCAAAAAGCCAACAAACAAAAATGAGGACAATCACAACGGTGCAATCAAAAATTTTCACTAGATTTCCAGGACTACAAAATCAAATGTCAATCTAGAATTCACCAAACTTTTTCTATAAAGGGACAGATAATAAATATTTTTGGCTTTGTGTACCTTAGGGTTTCTGTTGCAACTAGTCAATTCTGCTGTTATGGCATGAAAGGGGACATAAATCTTCCATCAACAATTGAGTATGGCTGGACTACAATAAAACTTTATTCACAAAAGCAGAGAGTTGGCTGGATTTTACCTGGAGGCTCACACTTGCCAATACCTGATTTTTAGTTCAATGGTGTTTAATCATTTTTGATCTATGGAGCTTTCTCTTCCAATAAAATCTTCAATGATTTTCATCACATTCACTTAAATGCTGCAAGCAATGAGTCATCATTTTATCAGTGTCAAGTTGTCTATCTCCAATCCTGAATTCTTTCAGTTCCGTCTATGTGCACAGCCCTGTCTCCATGCTTTTTAAGCATAAACAAGGACATCCCTGAGAAATCTTTCCTTATTTTCTCAGTTAAATTAGATAGTGATTTAAAAAAAATATTCCATAGTGTATTACTCTGGTTTCTCCAATTATTTGCGTACAGTAGGATATTTATCTCAAATATACTGCTGCCTCCTACTCTTTAGCCTTCAGAAAGGAAGCTCACTGCTTGTATCTGGTGGACGTTTATTTCTTGAATTCAACTTTAATTGCTATTCATCCTGTATGCTCAGCCGAGGTGTCCTTTTCACAAAGACTTCTACATGTCTTCCAATTGTAGAGAAGAGACCTCCTTGATATCAAACAGATATATGCTAACTCTGGCTATTGTGGAGTCTTGGGAAAGTTTTTGAAGCTCTCCTTTCTTCATGGTATTTTCACATATAGCCAAGCTTACCCAGTGCTTAGCACATGCAATAAATATGTGCTCTGTGAACAGATGAATGCTGCTTATATTTTAATATTGCTGGATATATCCAATGAATCCATTTATATAAAGCTTTTGACCCACAGAGAAGCATATAATATATGCAAAATAAATGGTTGTCAGTGTTAAAGTTACTATTATTTCTCCACCTGAAATATACCTCTCCATCCTCTTAATGTCAGATTGCTTTGTCTATACTTTGGTGTTCATCAATTTCTCTTTGGCATTCCAATCTTTAAACTCATAACCTTACAATCCCTCAATGACTTAAAGCACTTAAAGATGGAATCTTTATTCTAAAGCACTTAGAGCAATCCCAGGCACAGCTCGAGGACTCAATTAATGTGTTTAGCAGAAATTAATGAATCAATGAATCCATCGTCATTTAAATTCATCAAGCAAGGGACTACTAGGAAGAGATGGCACACCAAAGTTACTGGGGAGAAGAGACAGGGTTTGAATGGAGCCCCTGAGCACAACCCTGTGTGATGTCATATGTGCAGTGATTCGGGGGTGTGCAGTGGTGAGGGGCTAGAAATTCTGGATTTGCACAGTTAAGCGAAGTGTAGGGATCCCTGGAAACCAAGCAGAAATAGATATCTTGATCTTTTTCATACTTTATCTATTTATTTTATCTGTAGTGTCACGCTTAGACCTTGATATCTGAAGAATAGTTTTTGGTTGAGAATTAAGAGCTACTTAATAATTTCCTGGAGTCAGAGAATGGGCAGGCGACCTTGCATATGAGACAGATCACTGGAATGGGAATTTTAACAGCTAGACTCAGGGTAAAAATTAACCAAGGAAATCTAGCTTTGCTACTCATAACCTATTCAACTATATAAAACTGCTCTATACTTTATATTTATAAATTGAATCAACTATCATCTATTTTATCCAGTTAATGAATACAAGAAAAAAGAAACAAAAACAATTATGTGCATAAAACCCCGGCACAGTGACTAAAACGTGCAACCTGTGCTATTCTGGCTACTCTCCTCTCCATACCTCTTTCTGTTCTCCTGACACTCAGGATAGCCTTCCTAAAGTTTTCAATTTGTAAATAGTTTTCAGTAAGGCTTGATAATCCCATCAAATATTTGATAGTCATATTGTTATCTTAAAGGTAAATGTAATTATAAGAAGTTTTCACAAAAGGGCATGGGCTCTATTTACTGAGCCAGTGATCAAACATACCTATCATATTTCCTGGTCTCACATAACACTAGGACTATTGCTCAGCAAGGAAGCAAAGACATTGGATATTATAAGGAAGAAACTGTGTTGCAGTGGTGGGAACATTAGAGAAAATAGAAACCCCTATTTGAGTATCCTTTCCCAAATATCCATCTGACCAAACTTGGTTGAGATGAGCCTAATTGTTTTTTACTGGAGAAAAACACCAATAATATCTTCTGGAGTTTGGTTGGGATTAACAAGCACAAAAAACTGACAGCATAATTTGTAAATCAAAAATGTCTCAAATGGTAGAAATTATTTGTGAATAACGAAGGGGAAGGGTTAGTCTCTGAAGCATCCCTCTCTCAAAGACACAGAACAATCCTTACCATGTACCCTGTTTACATAGCCCGTGGAATGAAAGGGTTTCCTATCATCTCAGCCAGTGATTATAGGCTGTTGGCATCAAGCAGAACCTTGTTCCAAATCCCAAATAATGGACCTTCTCCCCCGCTGCCACCCAGGCAACAGCATAAGCCACATTCAGTGGTAAAAAGTCCCCTTCTTATTGACAACTGGCATCTCTTATCCCTGCTATGTTTTTTGGTCTCTGCACAGTCCTCACCTACTCCATTTCCAGATATTGGCATCTAGTGTCAGCATGTGCAGCTATTCAGAGAACACTTGCTAATCGACTTTTGTGCTGGAATGAGATTAATCTAATGAGGCTGACAGGGAAAGAGAAAAGAATATGCAGGTATTGGGATAAAATAAGATGAGAAATCAATTACTGGAAGAAAGAGTAATGTGCATGAACATTTCAAAGCTAGGTGTTTTTCCTCCCTGGCTCTACTAGAGTGCAGCAGCTCACCTTGGTAAAGTTAAAACTTCCATAAAAATAGTCTTACAGAGTCTCCTGGGAAAATTGAAACCAGACAAGAACAGGAAACAGAGAAGGAAACGTGGCTATTCTGCCCTCTCCTTCTGGAAGCCCTTTTCTCCTCACTTCCTGGGCTTCCCTCTGCTTTTCCCTGTGACCTCTGCACACTTTCCTCCACTCACTCCTTACATATTGACAGCCCATGTCCAACTCTCAGCCCCTATAGCAGGGATCTGCAACTGGCTTCTTTTCCTCTCCTCCCTACATCTTCTCCTTGGATGATCCCACCCTGCCCACCCCCCCAATATCCAAATCTGTCTCCCAGCTAAACTAGTCTCCTTGTTGCGTGCCAGATGTACCCCTCTGAGAGATGGGGCGGGGGCTGGGGCGGGGGCTAGGGCTGGGGCTAGAGGAGAAGCCCGGAGAACTTGAGTTGAAGAGTGTTAGCCCGCCATCAAACCCAGAGGATGAAGAGTATGAACCAGGGGAACAAGGGAGCAGAGGGAGGTGGCTCCCAGTGAAGACCACAGGCCAGGGTCCCTCCCATAGCATGGACACAAATTATGTAATTATTTATGCACCCATGAGTGGTTTCTTCTTGGCAGATCATGAGCTTCAAGAAGCTGGGGCATTATTAATTAGGCATTCCTCTCCAAGTGACCAGTACAATCATACAAGGACCACTCCATAAGACATTTTGAAAACAACCATTTGTTATCAAGCAAATGATACACAGTCATACAGCTTGAAAAAAATCTCAACTCACTATTCTTTTAGGTACACTGAGGGCACTTTGTATGAAAAATTCTTTTGCGGAAAACAGTAATATTGTAGAGGAGGAGTCAGTAAGTTCTAGTTATTGTCAGCAAATGAAATCCTGACAGTTCAAGGTGAACTCAAGACATTTTCTATATTATACTTCTAATGTCAGTCCATATGGTACTGAACAAAGAGAGCACTCCTAGATCTGTAGTCCTTTCTGTGCCACATGAAACTCTCTCTAAAATATTTTAGCCAGTTCACTTGAGTACTTTTAATTACACTGAGTGTCTATGTCTAGAGTCCATTATGCTATTTATAAACTCCTTAATTTCATCATTGACTACTTATTCCTAATGTTAATTATGCTAATTAGCAAAACAGCTGGTGTTGACCAGCGTTAAAAGTAACTGAAACCCCTCCTTGCCATTTGTGGAGTGTGCATTTCTGATTTTAAAAAGCCATAGCTTCCTGTTGTTTAGCTTAAACTATCACATACATGATGTCATGCTGTCCATGCAGAAAGATTCTAAAGAAAACTACAGATGTCTTAAAACCCATAATTCCATCCTCTCTCTTGGCTTTTGGAACTCTTTAATGGGCAGCTTTTTTCTGTGCAGCTGACTAAGCAGGCCCCATTTGAGGTCACCAGTTTAATCTATAAAGATCTTAAAAAACAGATTCCAAAAAAATAAGTATGCATATGTTAATTAGCCCAATTTAGCCATTCCACAATATATACATATTTCAAAACAACATGCTGTACATGATAAATATATACTGTTTTTATTTGTTAATTAAAAAGAAATAATTGAAACAAGAAAAAAATACAGGGATTCTAGATTTCCTTTCTAGGGTGGGAAATGACTTAGACCTTTATAAATACAAAGCTGAATTTTATTTCCTAGGGCAGTGGTGAAGAAAAACGATGCTAATGCCAGATGTTTTCCTAATAATTCATCCTTTTGCATATAATTTCAACTAATACTTTTTTCTACTTCCCTTTTAATTGATAGTGTTGTAAACCTTAACTATTATTAAGAAAGCTGAGTGTAAGTTGAATAGAAAAAGAGTCATTACTGTTGTGGTAAGATAGAGGAAAGAATGACAAATCAAATCCAGAAGGAACAATTGGAAAAGTTTACGGAGAAAACAAGGCTTCACAGAGGAAGGCATTAAAAGTAGAGAGTAGTTAGGAAGATATTAACGGGAATCCTGTGCTCTAAAATGCAAACTATCAAAATTCAAACTAACCTGTAAGGCCGGCTGCCTCGCCCGGAGCTCGGACACGACCACCCCTCCCTGAGCCTGGAAACCACGTCACCATTCCGCGTTCATCTAGCTCCGCCAGGTAGCTTCCCCAACACCCACTTCTGCACTCCGCACCCAAATCTGCACTCGACACCAAGCTCTGCACTTGGCACCTAACCCGCCGTTGAAAAACCCCAAGGAAATTTGAAAAACCCTGTTTCCCAGTATCCAATCAATTGCCTCATGCTTTGTATCCCAATATCCAATCGCCTCTAACGCCCGCGTACTGAAAATCCCGCCCACCTACCAGTAGCAGCTCGCCCCGTCCAAGCCCTGTTTCCCAATATCCAATCAATTGCCCTATGCTTTGTCTCCCCAATGTCCACTCAATGGCCTCTGACCCCTATAAAACTCCTTGCCCTGGGAAGTTAAGCGCCACTTCTCTGGCCCCCCTTTCCCGGACCACAGAACCTCGCCCGGGAGCTTAATAAATTGGCATTTAATTTTCCTAGGCTGATCTCAGTTTCCTCCTTTTAAACTCGGCAATAACCCTTACATAACCAGGCTTCAGAGGGGACTCAGAACCAGGAACACTTTAGTGCTTATAATAACGTTAATGCTGGTGAAATGTGCATGCAATCTGTTCCCCTGGAAAATTTCTCTTCTTAGAAGTATTCTATCTAATAAGTAAAGAAGAAATCATACAATTAGAATAGCACCATTGTGAAACCGCTAATTAACTAATGGATGATTGTCAATAGCTATTAGCATCACAGAAAGAGAGACGTCTAGATAGGAGGAGCCTCTTGTGAGAATTACACAAAACTACTATTAAAGTAGTCTTGTTAAAAAAAAAAAGGAAGAAACGAAAAAAACTGTATCTGATTAAGACTTTAGATCAATTGATCAGTTTACAAGAAATACAAGGGACAGAAGAACATGGCAAATAATACCATGGCATTGACATCAGTATAATACACATTGTGGTCACCTTTACACAATAGCATGTAGAGATGACCACATGTCAGTTTGTCAGTTTCATCCCCAGATAATTGCCAAAAGACAGAATCTGTGTTGAATCAACTTTATGTACAGGAAATGAAGAAGCATATCAACGAATTATAGTGTTTGTAGCTTATTCATACTCTAATTCAAAGAAACAAACTTTTAAATAAAATATAGGGCCTTGGAAGACATGAGACTACTTCTTAGAATTATCAGTGACAGAATACGTTTTTAAAGATAAAACTGGTATTGTGCTATGTTTGTAGGAATTCTTATATTTTAAAGAAACCTACTTAGATACTTACAAAATAAAATGCTATGAGGTATGAGATCTTTGGTAAAATAATTTGAAGTGAAGAAAGGAATTTTGAATGTTGATAAAAAATATTGGCAGTTTTGTAATAATTTTTGGAGCTGACAGGTTCACTGGTTTCAATATACTTTGTTACACTGTTATATATATATATATATATATATATATGCACTTATTATTTATATACATTTATTTCCATAGTAAAAAATAGACGAAAGACCAAAAGTATTCCTTGAATGCTGCTTAGGTTTTTGGTGTGTTGTTTTATCTTATTTGGTTGTGTTTTTATTTTTGTTTTGTTTTTATATTACAAACATGACACTTTTCTCTATCTCTCAGCTCTCAGTTGGCCACTTAGTTTTCTGGTCAGGATCTAAATGGGATGAGATCACAGCATAGAGACCATTGGGTGCCAAGAAGAGACTACACTGTATTATCAATTTAGTCTGAAAGCCTGACAATGACTCATTGCCTGAATTCTGTTTCCTGGAGAAGCTATTATTGGCAAGACAGAAAAAAAGTTTTGAAGAATTTTAATTTGATATGAAACAGATGGAGATGAGCAATATTTTTCCTGTGTTTCTTGTAAATAGATTACTCCAGACCATACTCCATACCGTATATATATGAATGTAGGTATATGTGTGTGTGTATATACTATGTGTGTGTGTGCATATTTATTTGGATTTATTCGGTTGGTGAAATTTATCTATTATATAGGAATGTTTCAAATATATGTATATTTGAAACATAAAAATGTATTTTATTTTGAAGTTGTGTTTTGTATTTTTCCCAGTCCCATATCTGTTTGGTGACAGTCTTAGGTTCACACAAACATCTCCAAGCATACATACAGTATTCGAGCTATCAACACTATTTTAAAAAACATACCATTTTACACAAATGTGACATATGAGTCAGATGTCACAACATTGCAATTCCCTGGAAGCTGTGACTTCTCTATTGCACGTGGAGTGGATCTGCAACAGCCCTTCCAGGGCTCTGCACATCCCGATGCTGGCATCATTGCTCATCTCCCTAGGGAGAAGCCAGGTCACCCTGCGGAGGTTGACTGAGACCAATGGTTCTAGTTTACAAGCTTCTGGCTACAAACTCCTCTATTTTCTAAATTGGGATATGGATAGCCTCACCCACCCCCTCTTCCCCGAAGACTGACCCTTCAGAGTCCACACCAGGAAAAGGATCCATGCGACGAGGGGCAGAGCAGGGCTTTTTTTTTTTCTTAATTTTTATTGCACTTTAGGTTCTGGGGTACATGTGCAGATCATGCAGGATTGTTGCATAGGTACATACATGGCAATGTGATTTGCTGCCTCCATCCCCCCTTGTCACCTATATCTGGCATTTCTCCCCATGTTATCCCTCCCCCAGACTCCCTACCCCCCCACTGTCCTTCCCCTAGCCCCCCCCACCAGACCCCAGTGTGTGATGCTCCCCTTCCTGTGTCCATGTGTTCTCATTGTTCAACACCCACCAATGAGCGAGAACATGAAATGTTTGATTTTCTGTTCTTGTGTCAGTTTGCTGAGAATGATGGTTTTCAGATTCATCCATGTCCCTACAAAGGACACAAATTCATTGATTTTTATGGCTGCATAGTATTCCATGGTGTATATGTGCCACAGTTTCCTTGTCCAGTCTATCATTAATGGGCATTTGGGTTGGTTCCAGGTATTTGCTATTGCAAACAGTGCTGCAGTGAACTTACGTGTGCATGTGTCTTTATAATAGAATGATTTATAATCCTTTGGTATATACCCAGTAATGGGATTGCTGGGTCAAATGAAATTTCTATTTCTAGGTCCTTGAGGAAGCACCACACTGTCTTCCAAAATGGTTGCACTAATTTACACTCCCACCAGCAATGTAAAAGTGTTCCTATTTCTCCACATCCTCTCCAGCATCTGTTGTCTCCAGATATTTTAATGATCGCCATTCTAACTAGCATGAGGTGACATCTCAATGTGGTATTGATTTGCATTTCTCTGATGACCAGTAATGATGAGCATTTTTTCATATGTTTGTTGGCCTCTGACAAAGGTTGTAAAGGACCTCTTCAAGGAGAATTACAAACCACTGCTCAAGGAAATAAGGAAGGACACAAACAGATGGAAAAACCTTTCATGCTTATGGTTTGGAAGAATCAATATCACGAAAATGGCCATACTGCCCAAAGTAATTCATAGATTCGACTCTATCCCCATCAAGCTACCAATGACCTTCCTCACAGAACTGGAAAAAACCACCTTAAATGTCATCTGGAATGAAAACAGAGCCCTAATAGCCAAGACAATCCTAAGAAAAAAGAATAAAGCTAAAGGCATCATGCTACCTGACTTCAAACTATACCACAAGGCTACATTAATCAAAACAATATGGTACTGTACCAAAACAAAGATATAGATCAATGGAACAGAACAGAGGCCTCAGAGGCAATGCCACACAGCTACAACCATCTGATCTTTGACAAACCTGACAAAAACAAGCAATGGGGAAATGATACCCTGTTTAATAAATGGTGTTGGGAAAACTGGCTAGTCATGTGCAGAAAGCAAAAACTGGACCCCTTCCTGACACCTTACACTAAAATTAACTCCAGATGGATTAAAGACTTAAACGTAAGACCTAACACCATAAAAACCCTGGAAGAAAAACTAGGCAAAAGCATTCAGGACATAGGCATAGGCAAGGACTTCATGACTAAAACACCAAAAGCAATGGCAACAAGAGCCAAAATAGACAAATGGGACCTAACTAAACTCCAGAGCTTCTGTACAGCCAAAGAAACAATCATTAGAGTAAACCTGCAACCAAAAGAATGGAAAAAATTTTTGCAATCTACCCATCTGACAAAGAGGTAATATCCAGAATCTACAAAAAACTAAAACAGATTCACAAGAAAAAAACAAACCCATTTAAAAGTGGGCAAAGGACATGAACGGACACTTTTCAAAAGAGCAGGGCTCTTTAAAGCATCATACTGGTTTCTGCAACCATGTCTGAGGATGTCTGGTCTCCCTAGGCCCTGGGTGGCCAGCAACTTTTGGCTTTTCAATGTAAAAATCACAGTATGCAACCTCAATTCCAGTTGACTGTAGTGAGTTTGTGTGTATATATATATGTGTGTATATATATACCCTTTGCATGTGTGTGTGTATATATATACATGTATATAAGTATATGTATAGATGTATATATGTGTATATATGTGTTAATGTATATATGTGTGTATGTATGTCTATATAAAAACATATATACATATAGTGATATACATTTATGTTTATATATATACACATACAAAAAGTATATATACACACACACAAAGGGTGTATATGTGTGTGCATCTTATACATGTGTCTATATGTTATATATGTATATGTAAATCTTATACCTATGTATCTATAAGCATATATACACACACACATATATCTGTATATACATATATGTATAGTCCCAGCTGAATGACTGCCTTTCCCTATCAACATTCTCTGTTGATTTTCATTGCTGTACTTAGACTATAACTGTCTATTTACCTGCCTGTTTCTACCTTTCTCCACTCTGTAACCCAATCTTTTAAATATAATCTGGCACAAATGACATAAATATTTTTTAGTTGAATAAATACTGAGTGTATGACTGCATTGGAGTTAGAACATGGAAAAGATGAGAAATGACTTTAACAGGCACCCACATGTGGGAATATGGTATCATGATGTTATGCTTCTCCTTACCTTCCCAGTATGATTCTGTCTTCCTGGAATCCCCCTCTCAGTTCCTCCTTATCTGGCTACTGCCTACACATCCTACAAAACTTAGCTCAAGTATACCTCTTCCAGGAAGCTTCCTTGACCCACAGTGCCTGAGTTAAATGCCAAAATTCCATGTATTTGCCTTTAATGTGTCACTTTTTATATTCTACCATGGTAAGAAGTGTGCTAGTCTGTTCTGCCCCAGTAGACTGTGAACTTCTTGGAAGTCATTGTATATCTCCAGCATTCATTAGAGAGAAACATACACCTCAAGCGTTATTAGGCAGATCATAGAAACATGTCGATGATTGTTTACCAGGGAAGCTGGAATCCTTTCAGTTTATATGCTGTTGTTTGTCCAGTAATAGATCACCTTTTTTCTTTGTAACGGACTCCTACATTAAGAGGGAAACTTTGGATTAACATACAATGCCACATTTCCCAAATTCTCCTGCAGATAAGGATGGTCAACGGTGTGTAAAAATAATCCAACAAGAGGGGTTTTCTACTTAAACAATTACAGGGAGACAAGTGATTCAGCTTTAAGACAGAAGCCATTCTGCATTACTCCTCTTTTTTCTTTCATGTTATATGGAATGTGGACATGATGGCTGGAACTCCAGCAGCCACATTGTGTTAGGTCGTCTTCCAAGGATGGACAATTATAAATATAAAGGCAGGCTAGGTCCCAGTCAATAGAATCACCACATCAGCAGAAGACCATCTAACTCTGGACTTCTATGTGAGAAAAAATAAACACTTTTCTCGTTCAAGCTATTATATTTCCGTTTCTGTTACAAAGAGCTAGAGTAAATCCTAACTTGTATAACACTTAATTCTCAAGTAGTATTACATAGTATATGTTTGTTCAGGAAACCCCTTTATAATAACTCTTCACTAAGATGTTTACAGCAAAGGTGATTTGGGGAATATGTCCCAGATTCTTGCAGAGAAGTCAATATTTGCAGTCATTCTAAAAGTTGTATTTTAGCTATAAAGTGAAATGGTAAGGGAGTATCTGATGATCTGCAGGATTACAAATTTGGAGGGTAATTTTGTTTGTTCAAAGAAGTAGAAGTCAGGAAATACTGAGAAGGTAAGGGCTGAACTGGAGGGAGTGGTAAGGGACTCCCAGAGGCATAATGAGAAGGCATTTCTGGGGACAGGAACAGCCTATTTCCTAATGGGGAGATGCGAAAGTGGTTCATACTTTGGAGTAGACTGCAATGACTTGGTTTGATTTATAAAAAGGAATTTTTAGGTGACACAAGTCAGTGAAACCATGGTATATTAGCCCTTTTTTGTGTTGCTGTAAAGAAATATGAGGCTGGGTAATTCCTAAAGAAAAGAGGTTTAACTGGCTCATGATTATGTAGGCTGTGCAAGCATGGCACCCGCACTGCTTCTGGTAAAGCCACAGGAAGCTTAGAATCATGATGGAAGGTGAAGCGAGAGACAGTGTGTCACAAGGTGGGAGCAAGAGAGGGTGGCAGAGGTGCCACACTCTTTTAAACAACCAAATATCACGTGAACTAACTGAGAACTCACTCATCACTACGGGGATGGTGCTAAACCATTCATGAGGGATCTGTGCTCACGATCTGATCACCTCCCACCAGGTCCCACCTCCAATATTGAGATTCACACTTCAACATGGTATCTAGAGGGAACAGACATCCAAACCATATAAAGTGGTGAGGAATGGGAAGGTCAGAGGAAGGATAAACCTGTTAGAGATGGTCAAGGAGGCCTCCTGGAGAGTCACTTGTAAGTTCACCTCTGTTCGTATTTGGATGCAGTCTTACGGGAAATGCCAACCTTTATGAAAATAAAAGTGGAGCTCCTCTGCTTAAAGTAGCAATGGCATTTGCAAACTGTGCATCTCAGCTTACTTCTTAACTATTTATTTGTGCTGCAGGGACCACTGTGGAACTGCCACAGGGTCCTACAGTTCTGGAGAACACACTTTTACTTTAGAGTCAGTATTATTAACAAGAGAGTAAAGTTTGTTGAAAAGAAGGTAATGGGCCTATTCCACTGCCCCTAAAGTCCTCCCAGCTGAGTGACTGCCTTTCCAACAAGCACAGAGAAGAACAACACTACTGATAATAGTCTGCCTTGCTAACAGTATCTGAGCACTTGCTGTATGCCCCATGTTGGACTAAACCTTTACATGTGTTATTTCGTTTCATCTTTACAACAACCTTATAAGAAATAATTTGTTTGATAGCAGAGTAGGGTGACTATAGTTAACAATAATGTGTTGCATATTCCAAAATAGCTAGAAGAGAGAACTTGAAATACTCTCAGCCCATGGAAACAATACTCTAGGTGATGAACACCCCAGATACCCTGCTATCATGATTATACGTTCTATGCATGTAACAAAATATATCATTAACCCCATAAATATGTACAAATATTATTTATTAATAAAAAAATAAAAGAAATACTTTGCTAATATTTCTAACATAGAGACAGGAACACAGGCTCAGCAAGGATAAATAACTTGCTGGACTTTATATAGCTTGAAAGGGTAGAGCTGGGATTCAGCCCAGCTCTGCTGAGAGTAGAGCCTGTGACTACATGTGCAACGTGAGGTGTTTGGGGTCAAGGAGATGGCCAGCTTCCTTCTTTCAATTGCCTGCCCATCAGAAACAGGACTTACCCTCTTATTCCTCACCATACCCTGTATCTCCCAGCCCTTGAAGAATTACAGCACTTCAAAAAAGTGGTATGTTCTGTGGATTCTAGGGGAGACAGCTAGGCTGGGAATTTAAACAAAGACAAATTCTTGTTTTGCTATGTGGTCTTGAGGCATATACACAAGCTCTCTGAATTTCGGTTCTTCATCTCTTATTCAGGATAATACTCCCCCTACTTAGGGATTATGGGGATCACTAAGTGGGATGATTCCTTCTAAATGCCCAGCTCACTGCAGTCCTTATCATCAAATAGCCCTCCATACCCTGCCTCCCAGCCCCGTGCCTCACCCCAGGTTCTGCCCATTAAAATACACTCCACAAGCCGTTCATTTGGAGGCCACCACCTCAATCAGATAATAAGCTGCCGGGGTGCTGCCTCCATTGCCATCCACCTGTGCTTCACAGAAATCACATTCCATTCAATTAAGTTAAGTGGACTCCAAAGTGGAGTCACATGGCTCTGTTATTTGCCTGATTTAGAAAAAAAAATAAAAGCAAGGGGCGGGGTTCAATATGCATTCTGGCATTTGGGTCAGCTGGTGTCATGATATGACGACATAAACAGAATGCTATTTTAGAGAGGACACATTTGCACCTCCCTCCCAGCCCTGAGGTTTCTAAGGCCCCTCGAGGCATCAGCCCTGATTAGAAGACCTGGAAAATCAGGGTAATGAAAGAAGCCAGCCACATGTGACACTGATGGGGCCACAGAGGTCTGAGGGGCGAGTTAGGTGATGAGTTGTCTTTTACACAGACAGGTATTTCTTTGAAATCCTCTTTTGGCATCTGGCACAGTCTAAGTAACATATCTTGTCCCACTCTTTTATTCACTGCAAACATGGATTAAGTATTTTCTTGGCGCAGGGGGCAGAGATAGCTTCTGCAGGCATAAGCTGAACTCCAGGGCCGCTCCAGTACCCACTCAGTGCAAACCTGAAGAAAATGCCACACTGCTCTGAATCAATGTTATCTCATAAAATGGGTATGACAATAGGGCAGCACCCTGGGTTAGAGTGAAGGTCAAATTATATAACGCACTTTGGAAATTGGGAGCACTGTGAACATGTCTGCTCTTATTTTTTTAATATGAGACTTGCGTCAATGGAGGAATAAAGGGCGTATTGGTTTGTTATTGCTGCTGTAACAAATTGTCACAAATTTAGGGGGTTAAAACAACACAGACTTGTTATCTTACAATTCTGGAAATCAGAAGTCTGAAATAAGTTTCCTCAGACTACAATCTAAGTGTCTAGAGGGCTGTACTTCTGGAGGTGCTAAGGGAGCATCTGTTTCCTTGCCTTCCCCAGCTTTATTGCTTGGGTTGTGGGCACATTCTTCCGTCCTCAAAACCAGCAACATCAGGCCAAGTCTTTCCCACAGGGCTGTCTCTCTGGCTCTCTCTTTTCTGCTTCTCTTCCACTTATCAGAACTCATGTGATTATATGTGGAATCCAGACAATCCAAAGTCAGCTTATTGGTAACTCTAATCCATCTGCAATTTTAATTTTCCTTTCCCATGTAAACTAACATATATATTCAGAGGTCCTGTGAGTGAGGACATAGACATATTTGAAAGAGTTATTATTCTGCTGACCATAAGCAGTCACTGAGCTAGGGTGGATAGAAGAGGTTAAAAACAAGACAAACACGAGCTCTTCTTGTTAAGTTCATATGTATTTGTAATTTAAGTCCCTGATTTCTGGTTCACAATTTCCTAGCTCTGCGGCCTTGGGCAGTTAACTGAACCTCTCTGGGCCTCAGTTTCCCCATCCATTAAATGAGAGTAATAGCAATAGTGCCTATTTTCTAAGGTTAATTCTGGGTTTAAATAAGTTAATGCGTGGGCAGTGTTGAGTACTGTTCTTGGCCTATAATAAATTGGTCGGTAACTAGAGGCCATCTTTATGGCCATATACCACGTTTGTTGAATGAATGAATGAATGAGTGAATTAATAAGTTAATATAGAGAAATAGCAATAGGAGTGTTGCCTCATACAGACTCTAGATGTCATGTAATCAAAATTGAAACTACATTCTATAGGGGAACAAGAGATAGACCGTCTTTAGATGCTATTCCAAAACTATTCCACGTTTGTAAAGCTAATGAGAGACCACCAATTTAGGAGGTTGAGAGGAGCCTGGATTCTGCTAAGGTATAGATGTGAACAATTACCAGCTGTTTAGAGGTCATATGATTTGTGACTTCCCCAATTACTCCTACAGATAATTTCACTATTGTGGAACCTAAGATTGGTCTTTTGATATGTCTTTTTTCTGTTTTTTTGCATTACTGATGAGCAACCCGCCAACCTGTCCTGTGGCCCCAACCAGAAACAAACTCGGCATTCTAGAGGACCATTTTCCACACCCCTATGATTGCATCCCCCAACTATTCAGCAGCACCCATCCCCTATCCACTCTACTCCTAAGTGCCCTTCTGCTAAGGAATTATGAAAATTATCTCAAGGAATTCTGTTAATATCCCATCTGATCAAGAAACCCAAAGTTCAGAAAAGTTAAGAAGCTTGTCTGAAGTCACACAGCATGTCAATAGCAAATTCAATCCGTAATCCAGTTTGTCAGAATACAAAGTCCATGCCACCCAATAATTCCTCCCCATTGAGAGGTTAAATGTGGTCACTGTGATGTTCTATGTGTCACATAGAACTTGGCTAGGCTAAGATACTCAGTTGTTTGGCCAAACACAAGTCTTGATATTGCTGTGAAGATATGTTTTAGATGTGTTTAGTAACTTTGAGAAAAGTTGTTAATGATGTGTATGGGCCTCATCCAATTAGTTTACAACTGAAAGAGAAGACTGAAGTTTCCTGAAGAAGAATGGATTCTGAAACTCTTCTCAGGACCACAACACAGAACCCTTGCCTGAGTTTACAGTCTGCTGCCCTATGGAGCTCAAACTCAAAACTGCAACATCAGCTCTTATCTGAATTTCCAGCCTGCCAGCCTACCTTGCAGATTTCAGATATGCCAGTCCCTGCTATTGTAACCACTCAATAAGTTCTTCCTGCCCACTGCCAAGATAGAGCTGATTTATCAGAACAGGGGGAATTGCAATATAGAAAGAGCTTTACACACATAGAGCTGGGTGGATGGGAGTCTCGAGTTCGTTATTCCTCAAATCAGCCTTCCTGAAAATTTGAAGGTTAGCAATTTTCAAAGATATTCTGGTGGGGGAGTAGGGTGGATAGGGAATGGGGACTGCTGATTAGTTGAGGTTGCAATCATAGGGGTGGGAAAAAGGGTCCTCCTGCATGCTGAGTTCGCTTCTGGTTGGGGCCACAGGACAGGTTGGTGGGTCAGTCATCAGAAATGCAAAAAAAAAAACCCAGAAAAAAGGCATCTCAAAAGGCCTATCTTAGGTTCCACAATAGTGATGTTATCTGTAGTAGTAATTGGGGAAGTCACAAATCATGTGACCTCTAAGTGGCTGGTAGTTGTTCAAATCTATACCTTAGCAGAAGCCAGGCTCCTCTCATCCTCCTGAATTGGTGGTCTCTCATTAGCTTTACAAAGGTGGAATAGTTTGAGGGGCGGGGCTATGATTATTTAAACTGGAAACTAAGTTTATCCTAAAGTTAACTTGGGCCAAATCCAGAAATAGACAAGTTTGAAGGTTAAAGGCAAGATGGGACAGATCTCTTTTACTGTCACTATTTTCTTACTGTTATAATTTTTGCAAAGATGGTTTCACTATTATATTAGTTACTTCTTTAAAATCTCTCTTTCTCTGTTCCATTTCTCTGGAGAACACTCACTATTCTATTCTTTGTTCAAACACAGCAATGCAGATTTGTTTAATTTAGATCAGCTTTAACAAGCTAAAGATAACACCAAAAGATTAGTATGGTTTGGTGAAGAGTGAATTGGACCTTTCCAGTCAGGATACTGCATGCCAACCCTGCCTCACAGTTAATTCCCCATGCCCTTGGGCAAGTCATCCAACCTCAGAGGCCCGAGGTCCCATGCAATCCATGTACTCTCACTAGTGTTGGAAAATAATGAACCTGACTCTTGAGAGACACTATGTTTACTCTGGCAAGAAATTACACACAAATCTAGGACTCTGCTTAGTGTGTGGTTACCCTGGATTAAACCTTTACAAGTCCCAAATCCTGTAGAACACAAAGGTGCATGGACTCATTTAGAAGCTGAATATTACTGCTAAGAGAACATTAGTGATCATCATTGTCACCATTCTCTTTGTTCTGTATAGAAATAGTGGTGACCTAGAGAGAGAGTGACCTGACCAGGATCAGCTGGGGAGTTGGCAGTGAGCAGAGCAAATCCCACTCCGAGCACTTCCAGTGCATGCTCTTTACGAGTTCCGCTTGTGATAAATGATATCACTTCTTCCACCTGCCAAGAGGAGCAGCATTTTATGTCAGGGATGCTCTCATTCTGGAGACTGGAGGTTTTCCCGAGAGGATGACCAGGAGGCCCTTTTCACAGGAGCAGGACATTCGAAGAAAATGCCAAGTGCTTATTCGCCTGCACAAAGAACTTTAAGCAGTGTCTTCCAAATGTCAGTAGCTTAGGGAAAGACAATATCCAGCCACACAAATTCAAAGCCCATCTCCATGAATAGTAATTGTTCAAAAGCGTCTCTTAATAAAAATGAGAGGTAAAATGGATTTCCTTATTTTTTGGTTTTTCTTTTCCAGAGGTGCTTGCCATGTGTATCCAGGACTGTGTGAGCTAAGGGTTGGTTCTGCTGTGCTCCACAGAGTCAGGCCCCCCACCATTAGACATTGCTGTTGGTCTACTGTATTCAAGAGTAGTTTGCCACTATTCATCATCCTAGAAACTGAGCCATTGTCTTAAAAACTGCCCCAAGAAAAGCCTAAGTTATATTCTTGATAATAAGATGCAATTTTCTGAAGATAGGTTTACAAGATTTCAAGAAGTGAAGAAAGTGAGAGTTAAGGCACTAGAGATTGGTCTCAGCTCTCCACTTCATTTGCAAACTATGTAATCTTGAGCATTCTTTTTTTTCTCTGAGCCAGGCATAAAAGGAGTGTTAATTTATCCCTGAGTCCATGCACAGATATAAACTACCTAGGACATGTTCAGCACCCACTAAGTGCTTCCTAGCTATAAAACTAACACTTCTGTCTATTCAGTTTTGAAGTCTTCATTAGAGGCAGAACAAAGCCCAGAGGCAAGTTTTAGCTAATCAGATTTGTTTGTATAAACCTTCTTACCTTGGCTCATGGTGGATTCATTTTGACTATTAAGACTCATTCATTAAGACTCTAAGTCACCACTTACAAATGGTACATTACAATTCTTCATGGAAATGTTGGTCTCAGGTTGTAGGAAAACTACTAGCTGAGACCTGGGAGTACGTGAGGACACTGCCACTCTGTAGTAGATGGTTCTGGAATTGAAATCGTCTTTGCGAAAATTATATCAGTAAGAAAATTATGGCAGTGGGGGAGACTTGATCTAGCCTCCATCCCACCTTTAATTTTCAAGCTGCCAGACGTTGAGTTTATAGTTTAAATGATCATAGCTTTTCTCCAAAACTCAGCTGCCTTTGTAAAGTTAATGAGAGACTACCAGGATGTGAAGACAGAGGAATCTGGATTCTGCTAAGGTATATACATAAAGAATTGAGAGCCATTATTGCAGAGGTCATAAGATATGTGACTTTCCCAATTACTCATGCAGATAACACCACTAATGTGGAACATAAGATTGGCCTTTTGTGATATCTTTTTAGGTTTTTTGTATCTCTCACACTCATAACTCTACCTGGACCTGACACAGCTCCTATGGCCCCACCCAGAAGTGACTTAGCACAACAGAGTGACCAGACCAGGATCAGCTGGGGGAGTTGGCAGTGAGCAGAGCAACTACTGCAAGTCTTTATTATTTCATATCTGACCAAGTCAATAGGTGGCAAGCACCCATTGCCAAACCAGCCCTACCCCCTTCTCTCAAATTACCATTGAAAAACCTCTAACTTCCAAAGCTTCTATGAGATTGATTTGAGTAACAACTCTTGTCTTCCACATAGCATGGCAAGCCTCACATCAATTAAACTCTTTCTTTACTGCAATGTTATGGTCTTTGTTTGTGCAGCAGGCAGGAAGAACCTGTTGGGTAGTTACAGGATTCTGTAGAGTTGCATTGTGAAACATATACTCTTCACTCTTTTATTCAATTATTGAACACATTCACTGAGCAACTCACTGTTCAAGGGGTTAGGGACACAGCAGAGGAAAAAAAATCACACATCTACCCTCATTGAGTTGTGTTGTGATGGGGTAGAGATACAAAATGAAAATACATTACAACAAAGAAAAAATATATATATATATACATATATATGTGTGTATATTTATATTACATGATAATAAAAAGTGCCAAGAAGAAATTAGTTAAAGATGATGTGTTAGAGAGCCATGGAAAGGTGGGGTGACATTGGATTAGGCCATCAGAGGCCCTCTTCAAAAATGTGACAACTGGGCTGAGCTACAAGCTAAGGATACAAACGTCTGTACAGTATCCCAAAGAAAAGGCACTGGGTGACTTATACCAACTGAGGTGATGAGGATAGGGAGGCGGCGAGGGAAGAGCAGATGTGCATACCGAGCTCTGTATGTGGGACTAGAAACTCTTGCAGCTTTGGTGCCTCTCCCCCAGAGAGAAAGTGAGCTCCTTCAGATAAAAAGCCAAATCCAACTTCCTCATCCCCTAGAACCCTCCCCTTCTTAGGTGGTTCTACATAAAAATATGAAGATAATTTTTAAGCCTGATGAGTGAAAGCACTAACATCGCCTTCCTTGTACAGCACAAAACTTTGAGAATTATGTCTAGAAATAATAAATGCAATGCAAAAGTGGAATCTCCCCCAGAGTTGTTCAGTAGAGGCATGTAACAGCATGCAAAGTAGTCAAACACATCTTCTCTAATTGACTCTGTCTCTGCTGCCTCTTTATAACAATAAAGAGTTTAAGCATTCCATATGGCTTCCACACACCTGCTTGGGAATAAGCACCTGGAGAAACCTAAGCTCTCTTATAGTAAAATGGAAGGTTGGAATATTTGGTCTTTGAAACATGAAGCAGAGCATCTTTTGCTGGGCTAGCATCTGGACATGACCCTGGAGGAGAGAGAACTGCCACTGTGGAATATGGCCAATGCTGTTTCTCAGGAGAGAGCATCTGGATGAACCTCTGGTTTCAGAGGGAAAAGCACATTCCAGTAGGTCCATGTCTCCAGGGAGATCGAAGGACGGTGACTCTATTGGTCTTCTAGGATTGGTGTAACAAATTAACACAAACTGGGTGGCTTCAAATCACAGAAAAAAGAGTATTCTTTCACAGTTCTTGAGGCCCACAGTTGGAAATCAAAGTGTTGACCTGGCTACTCTCCCTGTGAACGATCTAGAGAGTCGTTACTTCTTCTAACTTCTGATAGCTCCAGGCTTCCCTGGTTTATGACAGCAAAAACTCCAACTTTGCTTCTCTCTTCACCAGACCTTCTCCCAAGTGTATCTGTGTGTCCTTCTTCTTCAGATTTGTACCTTATTTATGTCTGCAAAAACCCTATTCCCAATCAGATAGACACGAATTTTGGAGGATGTTATTCAACCCCCTTCAGTGACCTCTTAAATAAAGGGAGAGGTTTGTAGCTTGAGTATGTGGGGTTTTGAGTCTAAAACACAGATTAGGGTTTAGGTTCTATGTGATTTTAAGCATATCCAAATTTTTTGATCTTCTGGAGGCAGTAAGAGAGTAATTAATTTTTTATATTGCTTTTGTTTTTTTTGTATAATAGAGATGCAATTAAATGCTGTCCAAATAAGTATAATTTGAGGATTGAATAAAAAGTCAGTTTCACTAAAACCAATGAGCATTTGACATGGTAGACATAAATGTAATGCTGAGGTACTAAAATGAGGCTCAGCTGACACTATATTTCATGTTATTTTGGAATACAAACCTGTATCATGCATGTAAAGACTTAGGTAGTGTCCCCCCCCCCCCGGCCCCCCCGGCCTTTTGGGGGGGGTTAGTCATTTATTAAATGAACTGATGACTAAGTATTAGTTTAATATTAAACAAATATGTAGTGACCATCTGCTATGGTTTTATTTTCACTTTTTGTGTTGTGATTGGAGTTTTCTGTGTGTGATATGGCCTTTGAGACTTCTGGTGCCACTGGAATGATCAGGCTGATGTGAAAGTGTTACCTGTCGGAGGACCTTCAAATAAGACTAAAAAAAATAGCTGCTTAACACAGCTTAATAGATCATTATTAGCCAGGCATGTAGTCCCAGTTACTCAGGAGGCTGAGGTGGAAGAATCAACTGAACTCAAGAGTTTCAGTTTACAGTGAGCTATGATTGTACCATGACACTCCAGCCTGGGTGACACAGTGAGACTCCATCTCTATATAAAAATAAAATTAAATTTATAAAAGTAAAACAAAAAGATATTTTACAGATACACTTAAAACAGTTTTTGTAAGACAAAATAGAAAATCTGATTTCTATTTTTTAATGTTTTAAAGAAAACATGTTTTTACATGTATTTTTCTTTTCCAGAAAAGTGTTATCTGATTTGGGATTATTGCTATCACTCCTTCAAAAATATGTTAGGATAAAATAGTGAAAGTATTTTGTCAATATGGAAATAAAGTGAATTTTAAAAAATAGAAATAATTGAAACCAATTTACTAAGTACAATTATTAAATCCCTTAGACACATCTCATTAATTAGAACTCAGATAAAAATATATGATGCTGCCTAATAAAGTGCTGGAATTTCCTTTCCTTCATTAACTGCATGACATTGAGAAATTTACATAATCTCCCTGAGCCTGTTTCTTTAACTCCTAGCAGACTATGTGAAAAGGAAATCAGATTTCACATGTGAACACGCTCAGTGTCATCCCTGGGGGGCAGATGCCACAGTCCGATACTCCCTTACTCCAGTTGCATCTACTTGATGTGTCAAGATGCAGTGAAATGATTTTCTTCTAGATTTTGAAACCTCTTTCAGCTGTGAAAGTTGGTGGTTTTAGAGCAAGCCCATGGACCATCAGAGGCAAATATGACTCACAGTGCAGCCGATGAGTTAACTGTAATTGAAATAATAGTGCTCATTGAGTGACTTTTAAAGTTTTTTTGGATACAATCTCTTCTAATCCTTATATAAATGCAGTGATGTTGGTGGGTATTCACATTTGTCAGTGGGAAAATGGGCACAGAAAGGTTAAATAGTTAAAAAGATGGTAGTCTCTCTCTGTCTGTAAAGCATACTTGTAACACTACCTACTTCATTTCCACATTTCCTTCCTTCCTTCCTTCCTTCTTCTTTTTTTTTTTTTTTCCAGAGTTTTGCTCTTGTCTCCCAGGCTGGAGTGCAATAGTGTGATCTTGACTCACTGCAACCTCCACCTCTTAGATTTCAGTGATGCTCCTGCCTCAGCCTCCTGACTAGCTGGGATTACAGGAAGGCAGCCACCATGCCCGGCTAATTTTTGTATTTTTAGTAGAGACGGGGGTTTTGCCATGTTGTCCAGGCTGGTCTTGATCTCCTGACCTCATGTGACCTACACACCTTGGCCTCCCAAAATGCTGAGATTACAGGTATGAGCCACCACACCCAGCCACTATTTTTCTATAATAATTTAACCTGAATGTGTGGAAAAGAAGACGTAAAAAAAGTTATAGCACCATGTCAGATTTGTGTTTTTAGGTGGGGCAGTAATTGCAGTAAAATAAAAACCCAGCTCTACCAGCAGAGCATAACACTTACCCTCATTCTTCCAAGGTCTTTTCAGCAAGCTGCCTTCACTGTTTCCTCCCAGCAGCTAGAATACCTTGCCATGGTTATCATATAGCATTACTGTAAGGCCGGCTGCCTCGACAGGAGCTCAGACATGCCCAACCCTCCCTGAGCCTGGAAACTACGTCACCATTCCGCGCCCATCTAGCTCCGCCACGTAGCTTCCCCTAACGCCCACTTCTGCACTCCGCACCCAAATCTACAGTCGACACCAAGCTCTGCACTCAGCACCTAGCCCGCCGTTGAAAACCCCGCTGAAATTTGAAAAACCCTGTTTCCCAATATCCAATCAATTGCCTCATGCTTTGTTTCCCCAATGTCCACTCAATGGCCTCTAACCCCTATAAAACTCCGTGCCCTGGGAAGTTAAGCGCGACTTCTCTGGCCCCCTCTCCTGGACAACAGAACCTCGCCCGGGAGCTTAATAAATTGGCATTCAATTTTCCTAGGCTGATCTCAGTTTCCTCATTTTAAACTCGGCAATATCCCTTACAATTACAATAATCAATCTAAGATTGCAATAGTCTAGGTCAGCTAGTAGTCCTGTTTACCGTTGGCTGGGGCATCCCGTTAGGGAAGAAGAGCTGTGTCACATTGGGTAAACTATTAAACTTACTTTTTCATCAAGTTCTTATCTTTAAATCTCACTTAAAATAATAGTAGCTCTCCCATAGGGTTGCTTTTAGGATTAGATGGGATATGACACAAATAAAGCATGTAGTGTCTGATGCTGGGTAAACTGCTCACCAAACCTTGGCCATTTATTATCTCAACATTTACAGAGTGAAACAGAGTAAGAAAAGTGGTGGATGTTTGTTAACTATTAGCAGAAAATGTGTAGCACAGAACAAGTGAAGAGCGATGTGCCTGGAGCAGGAAGCTTTAAACAGAAAGCTGGCTCTACTTTCAATACATCTCTAATGAAAGCACTCCTCCTGTATTTCTAAGTTGTGTCGAGGCGATGTAATTCAGCATCGTCGTTACATAAATAGTACAGCCTTTGGAAAGGAAAATCTGCTAGTCTTTCTCTCTACTATGGGTCAGTGATTATCCCATCCAACCATATTTCAGTACCTAGAAATTCTCTCATCTCTCTGCCTAACAAGGGCCATGCCCTTCTTGATAAGCTATTAGAACCTAGATTTACCACTGTGTAGTTAAAGCATCTGTTTCTCCCTGAGGCCTGCGGAGGTCCACTGGAAGAAGTGATCTCTCCAACTCTGGTTTGTTTATTCATTTACTAAATATTTATTGTGACCCTACTCTGGGCCAGGCACTATGTCAGGTACAGAAATGAAATGGTGAGCAAAACCATGCATAATATTTGCTTTCATGAAGATTTCAGTGTATTAGGAGGGTCAAATTTTAATAAAGTAATTCCATGAATAGATGTGAAGTCGCACTCATATGTGTTGCAAAGAAGAGGTGATAATGGGATGTGGGTGTATAACAGGGAGAAATGGTAAGTGAGTAAGCCAGAGGGGGAGAGGTTAATTGAGGAAACCATCGTTGAGCTAAAGTCTGAAACAAGAGAGAAGGACTAGCAGATAAAGATGTAAGCTTGTGTGTGTTTAGAGAGAGATTATGGGTATTAGGTGTGTACTAAGGGCAGTAGGGTATTTTTTTTTTTTTTTTTTTTTGGACAGTGTGTTGCTCTGTCACCCAGGCTGGAGTGCTGGAGTGCTGGAGTGCTGGAGTACTGGAGTGCAGTGGTGCGGTCTCAGCTCACTGCAGCCTCTGCCCTCTGAATTCCAGTGATTCTCCTGCCTCAGCCTCCTGGGTAGCTGGGATTATAGGCATACAGTACCACAGCAGGCTAATTTTTGTATTTTTAGTAGAGATGGAGTTTTGCCATGTTGGCCAAGCTGGTCTCGAACTCCTGGCCTCAGATGATCCATTCGCCTCTGCCTCCCAAAGTGCTGGGATTACAGGCGTGAGCCATTGCTCAGCTGGCAGTAGGTGAATCTTAGGATCTTTCAGAAGTGGAAAAGGCCCTGTGGCGAAAGGAACATGGTGTGTCTGAGGTAGTGAAGTAAGGTGGCAGGGTGGCCACAGAGGGGAAGGTACCCAAATCCTTCTGATTGTTGGTTTTTCATTGTGATGTGTGTGCATATCCAAGTTCTTCTAGAGCAACACTGTTCAATGGAACTTTCTGCCATCATGTAAATGTTTTATGTCTTCACTATCCAACTAGTGGCTACTTAAGTGTGCAGTAGCCACTGACCACAGGTAGCTCCTATGAACAAAAGACTGAGTTTTAATGTTATTTAATTCTAACTATTTCAAATATAGAAAGACTGATGTGACTGGTGGCTTCCTAATTGACTCCCTGGTTCTAGAGTTTGTCCACAGACATCCAAGATCAAATCTCTTTGAAACAACCAAGTATAAAGGGGTCCATGACCCTTTGCAGTTCGGGGGAGCCTGACCTCTCTTGTTCTGGGGTGGAACCTGGGATTCAACCCCTGAGGAGGGAAACTGGCTAACAGGATTCTTGCTTTGCTGAGAGTCCCTGTTTCCATTTTTTTCCTTTTTGTCCAACAAATTCCATTTTTTCTCACCCTTCAAAGTGTCTGCAAGCCTAATCTCTCATGGCCATGTGACAAGATCCCAGCTTTTAACTGAACTATGGAGAAAGTCCTACAACATCTTAAGCACATGATTATTCCCTGATCTAACTATATATTATCCAAAGTGCCCCAAACTGTGCCATTATGTAGAAAACACTGATTTGGTATTTATTAGAAGGAAACTAATGGGGAAAAGAAAAATGAGAAAGACAGATTGCAAAGGAATAATTAAAACCTTAATCCGGTGTTTTGAGAGGAACTATGATATTAATAATACTACTGCTAATTGTCATGATGTAGCATTGCTACCACTACTACTTCTAATTACCATTACTATTATGAGTTAAGTGTTTATTGAGGGGTTTTAATGTGTGAGTCATTATGTGTCCTCATTACAATAACCCTGTGATGTAGTTGTTCTTTTGTCTCCATGTTACTCATGAGTAAAATGAAGCACAGAGGGAGGTCCTATTCTATTTGGCATAGGTGTCCATGGCATATCATTGACAGCTATCTACTCTTCCTCAGGGGAATATGTTTGGGACCAGACCTCCCTGCTTTTCAGGATCACCGATTCCATTTTCGAGTGTTCCTGATAGGTTCTTAATTTGTGAGAAAAAAAAAGTCTCTCTAATTCCACCCGCTAGTTGGAGCTTCTGCCCTTGGGCAAAGAAGGGCAAGCTAAAACCTGAATGGAAAAGCCAACCGATGGCACCTGCAGATGGGAAAATCACACCACCATCATGAGAACAGATTTCCATGAAATTGTCAACTCTTAAGCTACTCGGGATCATGGTGAGAGGTGATTTGAAGGTCTCCAAATGGTCCTTTGCTTTTGAATACTATGTTAAACCCCACTGGAGGAAGCAAACACCTAGCTTCAGGCAAGGAAGACTGCAGCAAAGGCATTGCCTCATCAAACTCCCCCCAGTTCTTCAGTTTCCTTAAATGTCGCTTTCTCTGAATCTTTCTTTACATTCCACTTTTAGGCAGAAGGAAGCATTGCCTTAGCAGTGTTTTTCTAACCACCATTCCTCTGCACTTCTTGTTTTAGCTGTTTTGCTCAACACTGTACTTCCAGCACCTAAAATAATGTATGACTCAGAACAAGTTCTGTGTATTTGTAGAATGAATGAGTAAGGTCAATGGTGCTGTCCTGTAATAACTTAATTATATAGTAATCTGTCTCACAAGAGTATAAACATTTAATTCAGGGACTGTGTTTAATGGCTGGCAAGTAATATCGGAGGATAAGGAGGGCTTCACTTACTGAGTTTGCTAGATATGATGTTGAGTACCTGAGGTGAGTAATCTTCATTGATCTTTGCACAAACCTACGGGTAGATATTTTAAAGGTAAGAACACTGTAACTCAGAGAATTTATATAGCTTGTCAAACTTGGTCATTATATTTTAACATATACAAATAGAGGAATCAGAAATATTTATTCGGCTGTCTTCTCTTCCATCTGTATCCCCAAACTCACCCATGTATTACCTTTTCTTTCTAATATGAACTGGTTCTAGTTCATTTAAAAAACATTTCAGTGTTTTCAGGCTGCAGAAATATATGGTTTTCCTTGTTCCTTTAGTTACACATTTTATTTCTTATTTTTTCCATCACGTATGTCAAGGGATGTATTTGTTTCTAGAAATCTACAAGTGGGGCCAATGCCTCACAGAATACTTGAGAACTTTATTTTTATGCCTAGTGAAAAAGAGTGCCTAGCACACAATGAGGGAAAGGAAAGAAGGAAGAAAAAAAGGAAGAAGAAAGGAAGGCAGGGAAGAATGGGGGAGGGAGGGAAGCAAAGAAATGAGGAATGATGCACTGTAGCTGAAAGAATACATTCTGGTATTAGGAAGATCTGGTTTCACACACTGTGTGACCACTGGAAGCAACTTAACTCTCTGCAAGTCCTTTTCTGTATCTGTGTAGTGAAGACAACATCCATTTCCAAAATTTGTTTTGAGAATATTTTTAAATCAAGGATGAAAACACTAGTAGAAAGTACATTGCAAGGGTCAGCATGCACATCTTTTCTCCACTCTGTCATTTTTCCTGGGAAAGGGGTTCCTATTGGACTCTGTCCACAGAAGCATTAAATAATGTTCACAGTAGGGGTGAGAACCACAGTGTAATTAATCTGATTGTACATTACACTGCTGCCTGCTGAGGTTTTCAGGATCAACTAGTTACAAATTATGATTCCAGGTGTTTCTTTGGCTCAATTAGACCTGGCTGATAGAGATGGATAATTGTGATGATTTTTCTACTTAATGCGTCATGATAAAAGTACTACATGTTTCTGGTGGAAATTCGGCAAACAAACATTAGGAAGGCAAACTAGACAGCAATGGTGAACACATATTCAAAGAAAGTCACTCTTACTTTCCAGTGCATTCTCTTTAAGGGTGCGGTATTTTTGTTTTTGTCTCCAACTCTGTTTTTTAGTTCTATATCTCTGATTCCTAACATAATGTCTGGCACATACAGCAGGTCCTCAAAACACCTTTATTGGATTAAGGGATATTTATATAATTGGGACTGTATTTTCTATAAGGCTGCATGTCTTACATTTTTACTTAACATTATTATCAAGAGCGCTTTAACATAGCATTAAACATTCTTTGACAAACCATGAAAATGATGCATAACACTCAATCTTGGGCCACACTGTCATTTATTGAACTAATTTCTAAAGTGGAGAAATTTAAATATCTTCAATATTTTTGAAATTACTACTAGCATCATAAATAAATAATCTTCATGAATAAGTACAGAGGGATAATTAAGTGACAGTTTTCAGAACATTTGGAGACCATCAAAATCATACTTGACTTTTTAAAGAAAGATTCCTTAATGTAGACAAAAATAAGTTTATTTTGAGGCTGCTGATGAACATTGTGAAATTGCAGGATAGAAAGGATTTGATATTTTATACGTCTGCCAGCAGTGCATGAAGGCAGTCATTTCAACCTTCACTCATTACAAACATTGATTTTTGTTTTGGCTAGTTTGCAGGTGACACATGGTGCTACACTGTTATGGTAACATTTATTTCAGTGAGGCTGGAATATTTATTTTCATTATACTTATCCAATAGGATCAAGATGCCTGGTGAAGAGGCAAGTCAGTGATGGAGTGTAAATCTTTGCAAGGCCCTCTAGGAGGATGAGCAATGCACCTGGAAAACCAACACTAAAACAAAAACCCTTCCAGCTTACATTTACGGGGCAAGGGTGGCAGTGACGCTCTGCTCAAGAGGAACAGAAAACACTTTTTATTGCACTTAACACAGATAAATCAACTAATTAATTCTGTTCAAAAAATACAGATTTTGTTAAATATCTAAATATTTGGCATAAACCCCCAAACACTAAATTTTGTGGTTTGGTTAATTTTAGACATATACATAGCATAGATAAGTCTTTAAGTGCTTGAAAGTGGTATATTTTCATAATTTAATAAATTCATTTTATCAAGCATTTAATATCGGCTGTGTACCAAGCACTTTGCTTGCCATTCGGAATGTGCAAGTTAGTAAGACATGAGCCTCTCCTCAAATTCTTCATTATTCAGAGGAGAAGATGGAAAATAAAATCAGCACTCAGTACAAAGTGTAATTCATGTGATAACACACATATACACAGAGTACTATCGGAACAGAGAAGGGAACACATAAGGAAAGACAAGTGTTGTTGAGATCATTCTTAAGGGATGAATTAGAATTTACTATGTGGTTGAAGATATAAAAGATGTTTCAGAAAAAATAAATTGACATATGTGAAGGTACATGAATGCCTAAGCTGTCTTTGCATAACTTTACAGTCTTCAATGTGGCTGCATTGTAGACTCTCAACTTTAAAATATACAGTGATCAGGATGGCAAAATAATTACATAGGAGATTATGAAGACATATCTGTTGAATGCGAAGGAGATGGAATTTGTCATAACAATGATTGGGAGATCCTAAATAACTTTAAATAAAAAGATTTATACTTAGAAACAGCACTTTTTTTTTCCATATTGAGAACTGATTGCAAATGGAAGGTGAATGGAGGTAGGACAGTAAATAGTCTTCGTGATATTCCAGAGTTCCAGGAAGAAATGACAGACTGAGCGAAGACTGTGACAGTGAGACTAGAGGGAAGATGTCAGTTACAAGAAAGTTTAGGAGATTATAGTTATTTGCTTCTAGGAGATACTTCAGCAACAAACCACTCTAATTTTCAGTAGCTTACAAAAATGATTTATTTCTCACTCATATTGGTTTCTCTAGGTAGTTGGTATTTTCCTCATGTCTCTTCTCATGCTTTGACTTAAACTGAAGGAACAACCCTATACAAGACATCTGTTATTATAGCACAGAGGAAAGGAAAGGGAATGACCCCAATATTCAATGACACTAAGGCTTTTGCACAGATATAGCCTATATCATACCCCTTCACACACCTTTGGATAAAGCAACTCTTATGGCCAAGTCCCCCTAGAAATGGAGATATGTAATCCTTTAAGAGGGGGGAATGTTTGAGAACAAAACTATAATCCATCACAGGAGATAAAATGAAATTAACTTAGAAGTTCACTCATTGCGTGGGCCAGTGTGGCAGGGCTTGAGGAGAATGATCAAACAGATGGAGACATCTAGGATGTTTCTCATGTTTCTTGACTGGCACTGCTTGAAAGAGAAGGGTGCTATTCACCAAAATATTAAATATGAGAGTCACCTCTGTTCAGGGAGGTAATGAGTTGAGTCTTGAAAGTATTAGCTGTCATTTCCAGGTGCAGTTGTTCAATAGGTATTTGTCCTTATGGGTCTCAAACTCACATGCAGTTAAATCTATTGACCTAGTTTTATTTTTTAAATTAAAGATAGTAACCGCTTGCTCTTTATTTATAATTCAATTCAATTTAATTTCCATATTATTAAAAGTGGTAAAAACTATTTTGAGGTGACCAAATTCTTTCCTGAAAAAAAAAATGACAGAGAAGTAGTGCTTTAGAGTAATGTAACAAGAACTCCATTTTATGTTGTTATTTATGTTGTATATTCCATTTGCTTTCAAAACAGTTGAAGTAGGAATATGGAGACAGAAGCTTGAATCTCTAGCCCCATCTCAATACAACATGTAGCTTTAGGCAAGCTGCTGTCTGGACTTCAATTTCTTCCTCTAAGAGTTCAAGGTTCCATGAGGGCAAAAACTTAATTTTAGTTACACACTCATGTATCACCAACATTCAGAACAGCCCTTGACACATAATCAATAACAAGTAACTATTTGTTGAGTTAATTGAATTAAAAAATTAGATACTATAATATTTTTTGTCTTTCATGGTTGCATTGATGCTTATATTTGATGGTGAATGTATTGATGGAAAGTTATCAAACTATTCTTCAGTTTAAAAGCCCTCATTCTTGAGGGCTTTTCTTTAATAAAACATGCACCCTTCTAAGAGGAATATGGCTGAGAATGCCAAGAAAAAGTTCACAGAAAGTGAGCTTCTAAATGTGGAATTATTTTCAATAGATGGTGAATAGTCAAAAAATAAAAAAATTGGATTCATATATGTCTGCTCAGTGTCTGCCTATCCAGCACAAGTCATAATGAACTCATGCATTGCTGAGCTCCCTAACTGCACTGAAGGAGAAGCTTTACATAACAGAGGTGGACATTTGGATTTATGAAGCCAGGGTTTACTTGAGTTTCACGGAACGCTTAAGTACTCAATTTTCCAGATCCACTTTTGCATTTTGAATTTTGTTGCATTTCTATTCTTGTTTTGTCAATAGTTTCTCAAATTGATGCATTTTTATTTCCCCAGGTCACTATTCTACAATATTAAATAAAACCTGCGCCAGAACTAATCATTGCAGAACTTAATCTCAGCTGCTTGTGCTTTTAATTGTGTCTCTTGCCATTTTATTTTGCTGAGCCTACAGGGTTGAAAAAAATGGGGAAAAATTGATGAACAGTAAAATTAAATGATCAATACATACTTGTATACATTTAGCACAAGCTCACATACATACTTACACAAAAGACTCATAATTAACCCCTAGATATGCATTAGTGAGGGTCTGGTGTTGATTTTAGTCCTCCCCTGGATTTAGAAAATAGATGTAACCTTAACTGTCATTTGGAAAAAAAATTACAGTCCTACTCCTTCCCTGATGTCCCGCTCTCAGCACCTTAATCTGTTCTACATTGTCATCAGTTTGGATTTATCCCATGCATTTTATGGCTCCTAAATATCTCTACTAGAGATAGGCTTCCTTCCCTCCCTGACATCTTATCCTCTTGGTATTGACCCTCTTTCAAGAACCTGACCTTCCAAGTCCTGGAATGAGCAGTCAACATCCTCCATGACTCCTTTCCAAGTGACTGGATGGAAATTGGTGTCTTAACCAGGGGAATTTAACTCAGTGATTGGGTTGGCAAAATTTGATTTTCTCTCACTTACAAATTTGGAAGTGAAATATGGAGATGAGTTTAATTAATCATGGGTTCCACACTAGATGAAAAGGCTCATGTGACTCAGGACTGCAGGCAAAGTCAGAGACTGCCAGAATGGAATATACAAAAAGAGAAGTCGAGTGAGCCTGTATTTAGAGAAAAAAATATATAGCGCACAAATATGGGAGATGCATAGTTAAAACGATACAAATGTGTTAGTTTTCTATTGCTGCTGTTGCAAATTATCACAAATTAGATGGTTTAGAAAAGCATACAATTACAATTCCCAGTGCTGTAGGTCAGGAGGCTGACATGGGTCTTACTGGGCTAACGTCCAGGTGCTGGCAGGCCTACACTCCTTTCTGGAGGCTCTGGGAAGCATCCATGTCCAAGCTCATTCAGGTGGTTGGCAGAATTCAATTCCATGTGATTGCAGGACTGAAGTCCCTGTTGGCTCGCTGGCTGTAAACCAGGGATCCCTCTCAGCTTTTAAAGGCTACTTACATTCTTTGAAATGTGGCTTTTTTCCTTCATCTTCAACGTCAGCAATGGTGGGTCAAATGTTTCTCATAATTCACATCCTTTTCACTTCCCCTTCTGCCTCTTCTGTTCTTTGCTCTCTCCTGCACCTGAGTCTCTCCTATTAAATCCAGAAAGAAACCCCCTGCTTTCTTGAGCTCCATTAGACTGGGGCCATCTGATATCCAGGATAATGTCATTTTATGGTCCCTGACCTTAATTATATGAATGCTTTTACAGCAATATTTAGGCTTGTGTTTAATTAAATAACAGAGGATTGGAATCTTTGGGGAAATGTTTAGAATCCTGGCTACCTCAGGAAAGAGAGCACGACAGAGACTCAGAGGCAGAGATGGGGGATGCTGAGAGGAGCTGATTGCTTCGTTAACATTTCAGTCCCCAGTTCAAACCCTTCCTGAAGCTTTGAAGCTCTTCCTGCCCTGGGTTTTAATGAGATCCACCTATATCCTTGCTATATCATCTCTATTTACTTAACCTGGCTTAAAAGGGTTCCATTAACAAACACATGCCCTATGTCTAAATCTTTTTGACACAATTAAAATTTTCCAGTGTCAAATAACAATTTGGTGTTCAAGGAACGGTACCCTGGGTTCGGTATCCACGGATTCAAGACCAGGCTTCCCCATACGGTAGACGTTTTATTTCCGTGAGCCTCGTTTTATAAAATCTGTGCAATTGAGATGAATTATAGGTTAACTCATAGGCTTCTCATAAGGTTTAAATGGATAATGTGTGCAAAAATTTTCACTGCTGACAAGTAACAAAAGAGATGTGACACAGTAAGTCACTCAAATTTATAAGTTTGTTTTCAAATGGTACCTCACACTTGACCAAGAAACAATGTGGCAGGTGGCCTGGCACGGTGGCCCACAACTGTAATCCAAGCACTTTAGGAGGCCGAGGCAGGTGGATCATGAAGTCAGGAGATGGAGACCACCCTGGCTAACATGGTGAAACCCCATCTCTACTAAAAATACAGAAAAAAAAATAGATGGGCATGTTGGCATACACCTGTGGTCCCAGCTACTCAGGAGGCTGAGGCAGGAGGATCACTTGAACCCGGGAGGTGGAGGCTGCAGTGAGCCGAGATCATGCCACTGCACTTCAGCCGGGCAACAGGGCGAGACTCCATCTCAAAAAAAAAAACAAACAAAAAAAAAACTACAGCAGGCACGTTTAGTTTCTCCGTGTTTTCCAAATATGTACCAACACACTTATGTATTGTATTATTTTTCTTTTCTTTGTTCTTTCCAACCCATTCTGACTGCTGTCAGAGGTCACCCTCTTCCAGCAGTGGTACTGACCAGGCCAGAGTCAGCTAAGGCAAATATGGCTTGCTCTGATGTAATGTTACTACCATGATCAGAGGCACATTTACTTTAAGTAAAATTTAAAAAATTATTTATGGGCTTTGAGCACTGAGGTCAAAAGATACAGCATTCTGAAACATTCACTTACCATGTAATAGGATCCGAGAGAAAGGTTAGCGAGATTGAGGGGGATAGAAGAAATGTCTGTAAGTTACAGGTTTGGTGGAGAAAAGACAAAAGTTCTTTTCTGTTGGAGACTATTTTGCCTGTGAAGGTTGTGTCAAGATTGTCTGGTGAAAATATAAGAACATGATGGAGTATGGTGGTTGAAGGATAACAGGATCACAGAGTTCGAAATAGTCATTGCCAAGAACAGTTGGGTTGATTGGGAAACCATACCAGGCAGACAATATGGGATATCACAACAGTATAGGTAGCCATCTCTCAGGCCTTGAGGAGGAAATAAACACCGTCGCCAGAGAAATGGGGAAAGACTGTTACAGTGGGGCCATAACTGAGCTGATTCTAAAATGATGACAAGCAGTTTACAGTGTGAAAGAGGAAAACACAAGAGGAGCCCATGTTAGAACAGCACTGGACAGGCTCCCTAGGTGAAGCATAAGGTGTGCCTGGTAGAGGGCAGCAGAAAGGGTCAGAGATGTGGATGTGGAGCCCATTCCAGACTGCCCTTGCTACTTAGAATATGGACATTATTTGGTAGACAACAGAGAGATAGCAGAGGGCCTTAAATACAGGCTGTGTCTGTCCTTATTCTTTAACCTTTCATTCATTTATTCTGTGTTTATTGAATTGTCATTAAGCATCAGGTTTATGTTTAAAAGATAACACTTGGCTGGGTGTGGTGGCTCATGCCTGTAATCCCAGCACTTTGAGTGTCCAAGGTGGGAGAATCACTTGAGGTCAAGAATTCAAGACCAACCTGGCCAACATGGTGAAACCCCGTTTCTACTATAAAATACAAAAATTATCTGGGAATGGTGGCAGGCACCTGTAATCCCAGCTACTTGAGAGGCTGAGGCAAGAGAATTGCCTGAACACAAGAGGTAGAAGTTGCAGTGAGCCGAGATCGCCCCAGTGCACTCCAGCCTGGGCAACAGAGTGAGACTTTGTCTCAAAAAAAAAAAAAAGAAAAAGGAAAGATAACACTTATACAAATAACTTCAATAATTCTAATAATAATAATTAAGAGCAAACATTGATGGAGGGCCTAGGAATTTCTAAGTGCTGGGTAAATTCTTTCTTCATTTCAGTAATATTAAGTGTAAAGCAAGGTTCCTAGTCATCCTTTTAAATGAGAACACTGAGGCACAGAGAGATTACTGAGCCAAGCTCAAATTGCATCACTATTAATTCAGGATCCCACGTTTGAATGCAGGCAGTGTGAAGTCAGAACTTGAAATCTTCATGTCCCTTTGCAAGAAGACCTGCAGGAGAGTTTATAGGCAGAGAAGGACCTCTGCTAAGAATTATTGCTCCAGGTCTTAATGTGCTATTGCTTGTTGTTGAGGAAAGCGAAATAAAAGAGTAGTCAGAAAAAAATATTGGCATGTTATATGAATATTTCTATTTGGCTGATATACTAGTGTCTAACTGAAAATGGTTCAGTCCCCTCAATGAAAAATCTATATTGCTTATAGACACAGCTCTCTCAACAAGTCCAGTGATCTGATGCACTCTTGCTCATGAAACACTTTCTCATTGCCTGTGGTTTCTTATAGCTTATTAAATTAAGACTTCCAGAGTAGAGTAGATATCAAGTTTATACCAACAGATAAATTGAGATTGTACTTACAGTTTACAGGGGTTAGAAAGCCTGGTTTAAAAGATTGTTATATGTGTGTTCTTGTAACTGAAGCTAATAAAATTGACATAAATCAGAAATAATGGGTGTTCTCTAGTGGGTACTTTCACAGATTAAATTAATGCTAAAGCAATATTTGTAGCCATTTAAAAAAGGTTTTGAAGATAAAAGCCATCCTAACTTTTAAGTTTTATTATTATGTAAAACAGGAAGATTCATTTTTTACAAAGTCTTCAACACAAGCTAAAACTGGGAAGGCAGTAAAATTTTTTTTTTAAATTATTCAAACAGATCAATAATATGATTTTCTTTATTGTTTTATTTCAAGATTTGTGTGCTTTTCTTGCATCCAAGAATTTACACTTATTGAAATGCAAGTAAAATATTATTTGTACTTCTGTCTATTATAGTTAAATAATACACAGAGATAAATAAAAAAATTTGACCTGTAAATATATTTCTGTATATTTGCTTTTTGTAGATTTCTTGCATACACACACATATACACACAAACACACACCACACATACAAGAAATATATATATATATACACACACAGGAAATACATATACACACATACATGCACAAGACGCACGTGTATTTATATATATATAGTGGATAGACAGATAGATAGATATAATATTACTTAGACACACCACTGAGAGCATCTCTAATACCTGTGAGCCTTGGATGCACTATTCAAACGGAGAACTTGATAAAATGGAAATATTTCTTCTTTTCCATATTATCATATGCAAAATTGTAAATGTTCTATAATTGACTGCTGATATTATTGATATCTAATTACTTTAAACGCACAAGTTAAAAACAAAAAAATACTGATTGTTATAGAAACAGGACTCAAGAACTCTAAAAGCTGCATATTGTATGTCAGTTATTTCTTTTATCCTCAGTTTTGATTGCTATCTTTTATGAAGACCACTGGTAAGGACTAAAATGTTTAGGTGGTGATGTGACAGAATTAATGTCATTCCGTAATCAAATGCAGGGCTTGTGTTTGGGCTTCAGATTTTTCATGTAGACAAAAGGCAAAAGTAGATATAGAAAAGAAGTTGTGAACTTTGCTAGACGTTTTTATCAGCCACCTTCCCTCATTTAATGTTTGCCTCCTATGCCCTAACCAAATTCTACACAGAATCTTCCCATTGAGAGCATAGAATAAGGAATTCAGAAATTCACCATCTTGGTCCATCTGGATCACAGTTTGGCCCACCTCAAGGCCTCAGTTCCTCCAATTGGCCATTGGCCCTATTTCTGCAACATCTCCATCTCTTTGACCTTCAGGTACATGGGTGCTAATAGCTTCCTGTTATTACTATTTTATGTGTCTCACTTTTGCTTGTTGGTTCCTTTGAACCTGCCTATATTTCTTTCAAATATTGTTATCTTTTGTTTAAACTGTCCTTTTAAATGTGTCATTTATTTTCTGCAGGAATGCTGAATAATATAGGGAGGTAGGGATTTATTTTAAACAGCACAGATTATCACATTCTACTATAGTATGACTTAAGGCTCTATAGAATCACACCAATCTGTTACTCTTTTTTCATTTCAAGCAGTAAACTGGAAAAACAAAAACCATATGGTGAGTAAAAACAATAATTAACATTTAATACAATATAACATTTGTGGTGCTGCAAACAACCACAAAACCTCCGTGGCATATAAAAGTAAGTGTTTATTGCTAATACTCTGAGGTGGTTAGCTAGAAAGCTTGCTGATCTTGCCTGGGTTCATCCAGATGTCTTAACATCAGCTGCCTTTTAGTTGACCTCAGATGGCCTTGGCTGAGACATTTGGAGCAGCTTGGCACGCTCATGGGACTCCTGCTGGGAGCATCCCACTACTGTAGGCTTGTCCTTCTCATGGTGATGGTAGAGGCAAGGAATATAAATAAAAACATACACACTGATTTTTTCAAGCCTCTGCTTGTGTGATGCCTGGTAGATCCCACTGGCCAAAACAAATCACATGCCTAGCCTAGAGTCAGTATGAGGGCTTCACAAAGATAAAATACATGGTGTGGGTGAAAAATAATTAGAAAGGTATTTGACCACAATGTCTAATAAAATGACAGTTGCAATTATATATATATATATATATATATATATATGCAATTATATATATATATATATATGCAATTATATATATATATATCTCCTAATTTTAAAGATAATATATCCACTAGAATATTCTTCAGACTTTTAAAAACCTAACACGTCTGAATCAGATTACTATATTCTTCTTCCAATCATTACATGGATTCCTGCATCAGTGTTTACCTGCGTGGGGTTGACATCACTGTCCATTCAGACTACAGGCGGGAAAACAGGGAATGCTTTCCCATTCCTAATTGTCACTTCGTAGCAGTCATAAGATATGACAGTCTTATGTTTACATCCTACATATTTCCCAGAATATTCCAGTTTTTTCAATATCTACTAATGTTACTCAGGCTTAAGGATGTCCTATGTTTTTAACAAACTACTGATCCAATATCTCAAGTATTATTTATATCTTCCATTTTTGTCTTTGTAAAAGTGCAAATACCACAGCCATCCATCTAAATAAACCATTTTGCATACCAGTCTCCAGCCTACAATTCTACAAAGTCTTCCTAATGAGTGGGAAAAAAAACCTGAACTACTTTCAACCGACCCCTGAATTCCCTTTCATCGTCTTCAGACAAAGTTGTCTGCTCTACACTTCACTTATGTCAACTGACATTCCATTTTCTGCATTAAATCTAATGTCAGCCAGGTTGTGGTTCATTCCTGTAATCCCAGGTACTTTGGGAGGCTGAGGCAGCAGGCTTGCTTGAGCCCAGGAGTTTAAGATCAGCCTGGACAACATAGCAAGATCCCATCTTTACTAAAAATACAAAAAATTAGTCAGGCATGGTGGTGCACACTTGTAGTCTCAGCTTGGGAAGCTGAGGCTGCAGTGAGCCGAGATTACACCACTGCACTCCAGCCTGGGAGACAGGAGTGAGACCCTGTCTCAAGAAAAACCTAAAATTGGATTTTATATTTCTGTATTTTGCATATGTCTCTCTACTTAGATATCCTTCTACTTTCTACTGTTTATTTATCTAACTCCTGGTTTATCTTTTACATTCATATCAGAATCACCTTTCCAGGAAGCTTTCTTAATTCCTTTGGGTTGCGAAAATAAAAACTCTTCTGTTACCCTCATACTCACCACATTGCTATTCAAAATGCTTATCTACAGGGTGATATCCTTAATACTTCACCCTAATCAATGCCCAGACAATGTCCTGAACACAACAGGTACCCAATAGCTCTTCTATTGCTATTGCTAAACTAAAGTTAACTAAAGAGAACTGGTGATAAAGTAACCTCACACATGACAAAATTGTAGTTGAAATTCTAGTCTTCTGGGTTTCAATTACTTAATATAAAGCATGGCCAAGTTTCATGCTCAGAGTACATTATTAATTAGGTAGCAAATTTTATAAAATGCCTACTATGAGTCTGGTTAATATTCTCTGTGGGAAAAGCTTACATTCTAAAATCTGCTAAACTCATTATGACGTATTTATTGGATAGGAGAGAATATTATACATTTGAGAATGATTTTCAAAAACTGAGAATTAACTTTGAAAGGCCAAGATAGGTGAATCATTTGAAGTCAGGAGTTCAAGACCAGTCTTGGCAACATGGTGAAACCCCGTCTCTACTAAAAATACAAAAAATAGCTGGGTATGATGGCATGTGCCTGTAGTCCCAGCTACTCAGGAGGCTGAGGTGGAAGAAATGCTTGAATTTGGGAGGAAGAGATTGCAGGGAGCCTAGATGGCACCACTGCACTCTAGCCTGGGCAACAGAGGGAGACTCCCCATGAAAGAAACAAGACAAAACAAACAAACAAAAACACGGAGATATGAAGCTTAGAGATATAACAGATCAAGACGTGCTTCTCAGTAAATGTACACTGTCAATTTCTAGTACCACCTGTGTTACCCAACTATCCAAGAATGTGGGTTTTTAAAACTCAAAGCAGTTTGTTCTTTCTTGTAATTAGAAAGTTGCTGCATATTTAATATTAATTCCCTGTGCTTTTTAAGGCTTACTTTTATATTCTACTGCAAATGCTTTTTTTTTTGTTCCAATAGGATATTAGTTAATGAATGTCCTTTTGGGATTAGATTCATTAGTTTAATTATTATTCTTCAAGTTCTTGGATCTGTAACTTAATCACTCTAAGCTATAGGATTCTATTTTTATTACAGCGCAATACAGCTAAATTCCTTAAACTTCAGCTAATTTTAGGAGGATCATCAGAAGATAAATGTTAATAACAATATATTGACTTAGCTTTACATTTGCAAATAATTTCACCTACTTTATCTCATTTGATGGCTTTTAAAAAATTTATATTTTTTCCTGAATTGTAATTGAGATGCTTTTAGAATTTCTGTAAATAAAATTAAATATTGCTACCAATATATGCAAAATTATTTCTAGCAATTAGATAGATAGGTAGATAGAGACAGAGAGGTAGATAGTGAATTTATCAAGTATATTTGCACCAAGTTGAAATGATATTTGAAAAAAGTAGTGAAAACTTGCCAGTATTAAAAAAAAGGCAAAATGATGGCAATGTACACTTTACAACTTAGAAGTAATCTAGTTAAAAATCCTGTGGTTCTATTAATGAGAGTGCAATGAAACATCAAGTAAATGTGCTGAATAAGTCAAAGAATGAATGACCCTAGAAAAATTGCTGATAAGACTTTAACACTTGATAGAATAAGTTTGATAAGAAAATTTAAAACATAAAATAAAATATGTGTAACATAATCATAGAAATATTGAAAGCTTTTATCTTCCAGTTTAACCTAAGGGAGGAATCTAGACACATGAAACACAAGTGTTAGGATATTTACCACAGTGTTACCTGTAAATGGCAAATAAACAATGCAAAACATCATTATTACATGAATAATTATGATGCAGCATTCTGCTATGATATTACAAAAAGTAAAATATACAAGTTACTATGTGGAATCAAGGGAAATTATTGTCATATAATCAGGAGTAATAAAAGCAAGGTGTAAATCGCTGTGATGAAAAAATTTGTCTTGGGGAGCTATGGTGAAGACAAGAATGTAATTTATGTACACAACAATATTGAAATGAAGGTGGCTAATTCATGAGTGGTATAAAAATCACATAATTTGTGTTTTTGTGTGACAAATTCCTTGTAATATTTCTGTGTTTCTATGTGTGTATATGTTAAAATTAAAAGAAATAAAAGCATAAAGGGGGAAAAGTATAAAATAATTTATACTTTTATAATTTATACAAAAATAATTTCTATCAAATATTTAAAGATAATTTCAGTAATTGTGACCGTAAAACAGTGTGCCACATCTTAGTTTTATTGATAATTTATTACAAGCAAAATTTCAAGATATATTTTGAGAATTTTATCTAACATATCTATATATAAACATATATGGTTGGAAATTATTTTAAAATTTAATAATTGCTTATTGTAATAACACAATATTCCACTTATAATGTAAGAATGCATTGTTAATATCAGAAATGATTATTTTATAACAATAGTAAATGTTTTTGTGGGTGATTTCTCATGGCTATTATGAACATGAATTATCAAACTGCTATCTCCTAGTTCTACATAGTAGTGCCACCTTATTCCAAATGGCCTTCATTCTTAGCCCCATAATTCTTGTAATTTGTTTTATAAAATTGTTTCCAAAAATGGCCTTACTAATGGCCACATGCTATTCTCAGTTCTGCTCTTATACCTTCTTCCTCTCATGTAATGTCCTTTCTTCAAATGCATTGCTTAGAATCAAAGTCTGTATCTCTTCATCTTAGTATTTAAGGGTACAGTGCCTGAGCAATAAGTAAGCAACAAATAAATATTAAATAATTAGTGATTACTAAGACCAGATAATCAGACTTTCTGTAATTGTAATAAAATAGACTTTTAGTGAGAATCCAAGGAGTACAAGCAAAGTAACTGCATTTTGCCAGAAGTTACACAGTTTTAGATACATATTTTGTGCTTTATTTTATCTTATTTCATTTTATTTTTTTCAGATCCATACTCATGGTGCCACTTTCAAAAGTTTGAAATAATCTTAGGTTTAACCCTAAGGTAGTTAGGTCATTGCTTTTTTTCTATTTCTAAATGATGCAATAGGGTCTTGAAAGTTATTCCTAAGATAGCAAAATTCCCTGAAAGAGAAAATACAGTATAACAAGTACTGATGACATTATTCAGTGGAATAAAAGTGACATTTCCTTGGAAGCTCTACATTTCTTAAATCATGTGAGAATCCAAGGGGTACAAGCAAATAACTGCACTTTACCAGAAGTGACACAGTTTAAAATATATTTTTGTGCTTTATTTTATCTTACTTCATTTTATTTTTTCAGATCCATACACATGGGGCCACTTCCAAAAGTCTGAAATAACCTTAGGTTTAGCCCTAAGGTAGTTAGCTTATTACTTTTTTTCTTTTTCTAAATGTTGCAATAGGGTTTTAAAAGTTATTCCTAACATAGCAAGAAAATACATTATATCAACTACTGACGATATTATTCAGTGGAATTAAAGTGACATTTCGTTGGAAGCTCTACGTTTCTTAACTCAAGTATTTTAAATGAATCTTTTCAAATTTCATATTTGACATTTTTTGTCAAAAATTTTTACATACAAAATGAAGAATAAATACCACTTTAAATAATTTTTTCAGGTTACATTCAAATGAAAGAAAAACTTGTAAAGGAAAAACAAAGAAACTTTACTATTTCAGAGTTAATTTTTCTCAAACATTAATTAATCCTTAAGGCACTAATTCAACTTTGTTCTGCATCATGATATTAATTTTGTCAGTAGCCCTGAACAGTATAATCAATGTTGGCTCTTTCCTTGTGTAGGAGGGATAAAATGGAGCTGCATCTCTTTCTCTGTAGCTCCGGAAGCTGGAGTAGGAAATGTAACTAGCCTAAGGTGTGTTGGATGTGATGGTGCTATTTTAGTGTTTTGGTGTGTTTGAATTCTGCCTTCTGTCATTTTATTAAAAACAATTGGAACAGGATCATCCACTGATCTGGAGTTGCATCTTACTTTGATAATGAAACTTGCAAGTAAGGCTATAACATTAATAATTAAGATTAAGCATAACATGTTGGAAACTCTCATCTCATTCCCTCATTTTAAGACTGACTTATTTTGTGTTACTCTGGAAGACAATACAAGGAACAATGAGGGGGAGGCGAAGTACAAAGAGAGAAGTCCTTTTTCTCTCTCTGAGGAACACCTTGTTAAACATATTGCTACTGAAGAAATGATTAGCTAAAAAAAAATTACAGAACCACAAACAATTACAGAGTCAGACAGACTTCTTTGGTATATAGTTATACTATATATGCTCTGCTATATAGTTATGTCATAGGCAATATGAAATTTACTCTCTGAAGAAAGTCTTTAAAGGTGGTAGTATAAATCATCTAAATTGCTTCTTTTTGAATATGTTTTTGGCTATCTAGGTACTTCGTATTTATACATACACATTTGAATCAGCTCAAAACTTAAAAAAAAATGGCAGATGGCATTTAATTAGTATTACACTGAATCTATAAATCAATTTTGAGAGAATCAACATCTTAAAAGTATTGAATCTTTCACAATGATATGTCTATTCTTTATTTAGGTCTTTCTTAATTTCTCTCAGAATTACTTGTAGTTTTTGTAATATATATATTGCAAATGTTTGTTAAATTTATTCCTAGGTATTCGATGGCTTATAATGCTATTGTAAGTGATATTTTAAGTTTAGTTTTCCAATTGTCTGTTACAATCATTATGCAATTGATTTTTATTGTTAAAATTTATAGTTTGACCTTGACAAATTTAAGGGTTTTTTTTTTTATTTCTAGTGTTATATTTTTAAATATATTTCTATTTTTCACACACAAAATTTTAATATGTTAAAATAGAAGATTTTTGTCTTCATTTTCAACACTTAAGTATTTAGTTTCTTATTTTTGCTTATTGAAATAGGTGCTACATTACATTATTTAACAGAACTATTATATAGGTAGGATGGAGGAGGGAAAAACATAAAGTGTGAGAGAAAGTGAGCATAAGCAAACAATTAAAAATTTTAAATCATGTTCTAGAAAGAGGCATTCTAATAAAACAATATTGATGGTGAGGAACATAAATCACTAGAAATATTGAGAAGTTTAAATAAATGCATAAGAACACTGAATAATTTAACCTAGAATAAATGTAAGAGATGTGTTTCAAAACATAAATTCTCAATATTGATTTGGCAATAGGCAGAAAATCTAGAGATAGACTTATAAAAACAAAATATGGAAAAAGCCTTAGAAATGTTTACAGGAAAATTACTTGAAATCTTCAAGAAAAATAAAATATTTAGGTTAAAAATAAAATATTAATCCAGAGGAGAGAAAAGGAAAGTTTCTCACCTCATTTTATGAGGCTACCAGACTATTTAGACTAAATCTGACATTCAAAAGGAACAAATGGTATATACTTATATTTTTATTTATGTATGTATAACTTATAAAATAATAAAACTATGCAATTTAATAATAACCTCTCCCAGGCCTCTCTCTTAGCTGCTGGTGATTTGTTATTTGCTCAATTTGTCTTAACAAAATACAGCATATCAAGTGTCTTAACAGAAGGGTGCAGTAGCTCATGCCGGTAATCCCAGCACCTTGGGAGGTGGGCCGATCACTTGAGGCCAGGAGTTTGAGACCAGCCTGACCAACATATCGAAACCCCACCTTTACTAAAAAATACAAAAATTAGCTGGGCGTGGTGGTGTGCGCCTATAGTCCTAGCTACTTGGAAGGCTGAGGCACAGAATAGCTTGAATATGGGAGGTAGAGGTTGCAGCAATTGGTGATCCTGCCACTGCACTCCAGCTTAGGCAACAGAGCAAGACCCTGTCTCAACAACAACAAAAAAGTTAAATAAATAACAGAAATTGATTGTCTAACAGCTCTAGAGGCTGAGATCAAGGTGTTGGCAGGGTTGGTTCCTTCTGAGAGCTGCAAGGAAGCATGTCTCCCAGGCCTCTCTCCTAGCTGCTAGGGATTTGCTACAAAGCATTCACATTCCTTAACTTGTAAAATCTTCACCATAATCTCTGCCTTTATCTTCATATGGATTGCATGCATCTGTGTTCAAACGTCCCCCTTTGAGAAAGACATCAATCATACTACAAACAAAGGTCCATTGTCCATCAGTACGACCTCATTTTAACTAATTCACATCTGCAATGACCCAATTTCCAAACAAAATCAAACCCTCGAGTGGGCGGTTAGGACTTCGGAATATGAATTTTATGGAGACACCACTCAACCCATAACAGATGCTAAGTAATTTTCTATCACTTGATTAATTTTAATTTTGTACACTCATATATATGTAGACATAGCGATTTAAGACTATTGAGTATTATGTAATATAATACTTTCTAAAATTTCAGGCACAAAATACTAATAATAGTATATTCAATAATGCAACAACTCATAAATAATCATATAATAGTAACTAACCAGCAAATAAATGATGCAAGCCTCATCGGAAAACATTATCTTAACATTTTCTTTCAAAAGTGGGTTACAGCATCATCTGTGTATGCCAGGGTCTTTAAACTTCAACCTTTTAGAATTGGTAGCTCTACTTCTCTTGCCACCACCCTACATCACCTCAAAAGCATTTTCATAAAATATATTTATCATAGAAAAACAAAATTAATACCCCCAAACCTAAAATGCAATAAAAAATATATTAAAAAAAAGAAAAACAAAATTAAAATCATTTTCCAAATGTGCCAAATTAACAAATCAAAATGGAATTTAAATAGATTTTTAAAGAAAGATAAAAGTTCGCAAACATAAAATGGATTCCAGTTGTTCATATTAGCATCAGTTCCAGAGCACCATGATTATTTCACACTTTGGTGAAATCCAGGGCAGGGTTAGTATTTTTATTCCTTAGCACATATCAGTCAATTAGTAAACAATTGCAACATGAATAATTAATGAGCAAAAGGCCTACATTCTGACAGTTTATGTTTTCAAAGCTTGTTGTTTTACAATTACATTAATAATCTTGGCTGGTTTTGAAGAAATTTGGTACACTGCCACCACAATGGGTCCTACAGGTTAATTTTTAATTTATGGTCTGGCAGCCATGTTGGAGAAACATATTGAATGAATGAATTTACTCGTATACAAATTACAGTTTACTTTGTTGTGTTCTGACTAGATTCAATAGCGATCCCTCACTCCTAGAACAAATGATAGCCCTGTGTGTGCTCAATAGGTGACAATGCTCTATTAGCCCTTCAGTTATAAGGATTACCCTTTTGTCCCCTACAATGATAATAAGCTAAATGCTTTGATAATGAGATTCTGAGTCAATATCATCGATCTTAATGTTTATAGTGTTCTCGTTCCCAAAACACATTGCAAGCTATATAAAGGGACAGCTACATCCAATGTATAAAAGCTAATTAGTTCATATTGGTTATCACTGTGGGGGACTTGGGTTTGAGAATTTTTTCCCATGGCTCTTAGGCCAAGCTATCAATTGCAATGGTGTAGGGAACTTTAAATAAGTAATAAGTACTGATGCTTGAACTTTAACATATTAAAATGATTCCCCAATTATGGTTTCATGAAAGTCAGCATCAACATCAACTGAAAACTTGCTAGAAATAGAAATTCTCAAGAACTGAACCAGAAACTCAAGGGTAAGTCCCAAAAAACCTGTTTACCATGCCATCCCAATAATTCTTCTACTGAAGTCTTAGAATCACTTGATAAGGCAGATCACTAGGTTTGAGAGGCAAGAGGAGTGTCTGAACCATCTTAATAGTGAATATGTAAGTGCTTTAGTAAATATATATCTATCTGCAAATCCAAAAAATCTAATATATACAACTAAAATATTTATTTATATTTTCAAATACACATATATATTCTTATTCAGTGATATACTGTTAGTACTTTGGTGAATTATATAAATTATTATATTATAGTAAAATTGTGGTTTAATTATAATAATATTAGATGGTACCCAGATGTGCTATTAAAAATAAATTAGAAACAAAAACAATTTGGGTAATATTAATATAAGTCAATGGCAAGAGGTGAGATTAATATGGTAAGTCAATGGCAAGAGGTAAGTCAATGGCAAGAGGTAAGTCAATGGCAAGAGGTAAGTCAATGGCAAGAGCTGTCACTGTTAGTGTGGGAGGTTACGACAAGCAACAGGAGGAGGCTGAAATGATCCCTGTGATACTGGATATGAGTTGGAGGCATCGTTAGAAACTAATGTTTAGCAAAATATAGATAGAAGGAACAAATCTCTCATGCAAAAGAATTTCAAATAATGTAACTATATACTCATTTCCCTCAAGGATGTGGAGTATAACTCTTCATTCATTAAGCTGTGGCAAAAAATGACTTCTTTCCAAATACTGGAGTATAAAATGGAGAAAAAAAAAGAATAACTTTGCATGGGAGATCGCTAACAAAAACTACCTGAACCAGATGATCACAGTAAACATAAAGAGTAATAAACCACATGGGAGTATATCCCCTTGACATGCTGAGATGAGAATAGTGTTTTACCTTTGTGATCGTACATTGTAATCAGGATAACACAACAGACAAATCCCAAGGGAGAGACATCCTACGAAATGCCTTATTAATACCCCTCAGATCTGTCAAGTTCATTAAAAACAAGGAATGTCTTATAAGTGGCCACCTCAAAGGAGTCTAAAGCAGGATGACACCTATATGTAATGTGGTATCTGGATGGAATAATAAAAAAAGAAACATAACTGAGAAATAAAAAAGGAAATAACTGAGAAAAGGCTAGAAAAAGCATAGACTTTAGTTACTGATAATGTTTTTCTAAATGCTGATGCTGCCATTACACTTCAGTTCACAGTAAGTAAATTGTAAGCTTTTATCAGCTTCTGAACAAATAGAGACCATAACCATTCATTCATTCATTCATCTACCACTTAATTAATACATACTGAATATTTACTACTTATATTTGTGAATACAAACTAGCAGAGAAGGGTGAGTTGACAACATCTACAGTACATCATGTCACTCAGTCGCAGGTAGATATGGAAAGTTTATTTGTGTACAAAAATTGCAAATACATCTTTCGGAGCATTGCTAGGGATTTCTAGAGCTCTGGTTGCTATATTGTAACCATTTTATCTTGCAGAATATCTGTAATGAGTTTGTATTAATTTTGTAAGGATGAAATTATGCTAGACCTTTAAAACAATATAATAAAATTCCTTAATTAAAAGAAGAATAAAAATTGTTTGGAAAAAAACAGGTCACTTGTAGAGGTCCTTTAGGGTCAGCTGTGGTCTTAGACACTGCTGCCTCAGAGAAACAGCAAAATTGTGCTTTCAGTCCGCAGCATAGCTCTGAATATACATATACAAGTGTTTTAGTAAATATATATTCTTATATATGTTTCTCCTTATCATTTATAACTATTTTCCCTGCCAGAAAATGAAGACTGGATGTTAGTGAAAATGCTAGTATAAGAAACTTCAAATTCTTTCCCTCCACAAAGACAATGAAGAAATGAAAAACTGTCAGAATCAACTTTTCTGAATTATAGAAATGAACCAAAGGCTTGCAGCCACCCAAATAAACACTTGTTCATTACAAAAGGCTAATTTTTGGTAATAACGGTGAACTTCATGGCATTTTAACTTATCCTAATTCCTATCCTCTACAGTCCAGTAAGAAACACTTGTCCATTACAAAAGGCTAATTTTTGGTCATAACCATAAATTTTATGGCATTCTAACTTACTCTAGCCCCATGTTCCACAATCCAGTATTCCCTGTAGGATACAGAGATGATTGGACCTTATTCATAAAGAATTATAATCAATTATTTGTTTTTACCTGGCTTTTGGCTCCCTGATAGACTGGCTCAAACGGATTATCACAATTTTACCTAACTTGAAATTAGCTTAATGCCAAAGTTGCCTCCTAGTGAAGAAAAGCTTAGAAGAAAAGTCTAGGGAATAAGATATCTTTAAGAGGTCTGAAAACCTCTAACACATTCCGGGAATGTAGAATGCCACACACATGCTCAGGATAGACCTAAAAAGATCCTCTACTCTCACCTCCTGCTGATATTGACAGTCTTTGGAAGCAGGAAGTAAAAGCTAAGGCAAACTTGTAAACTGCCCAGTCAATGAGGAAGGCATGTCACAACAAACAAACATAGCCTCATGGAAAGACTGGAAGATTTATGGTACCAGGCATTTAAGAAAATCTCTATCCGATCAGACATTGATCACCAAAATAATGGAACAGAAAATTCTGGGGCCACACACAACAAAGAATATAGATTTAACGGAATTATTTCAAAAACGTAACTAAACAAAATGAACAACAACAGTAGTAAGCAACAACAATTACAGATCCTGAGAAGGAGAAGTAATACGATTTTCAGTGTTATCAGATTATAATATTCAAATTCCAATTTTCAACCCCAAATTGCAAGGGATGAAAAAAGATAGAAAGGATGGTTCATAAATAGGAAAAAAATATTATAAAAACTTATGCTTGAACAAACCCAAATGTTAGAATGTTTAGACAAAGATTTTAAACCAGTTATTTTAAATATACTGAATGAACAAGAAACCACACCTCAAGAATTAAGAGAAAGTATGAGAGTGATATTGCAAAAAATAGAGAATAAAGGAACAGAATTTGTAAAATTAGCCAAATAAAAAGTCTGAAGTTGAAAAGTACAACTGATATGAAAATTCACTAGAGAAGCACAACAGCAGATTTGAGCAAACAAAAAAAACAATCAGCAAACTTGAATAGGTCATTTGAAGTCATCCATTCTGAGGAACCAAAAATATAAAGAACAAAGAAAAATAAAGAGTGCTGAAAAGACTTGTGGAACACCATGAAGCACAATTACATTGACCTATTTGAAGTTCAGAAGGATGAGAGAAAGGAAGAGAAAAAATGATATTTAAAGAATAATGATTCAAAATTTCTCAAATTAGACACAAACCATCAATCTACATGTATAAATAGCTGAACAAAGTGAAAGTAGGAAAAAAAAAAACTGAAAGGGAGCCATATGGAATTACATTGTTATTATATTGTTGAAAACAAAGACAAAGAATCAAGAAAGCAGTAAGAGAGAAGCAACTCGTTATGTACAAATGGCTCTCAATAAGACAAACAACAAAGTTTTCATCAGAAACTATGGAAGCCAAAAAGCAGTGAGGTGACGGTGACATATTCTAATTTCCGAAAGAAACATATATGGGAATCAAAGAATTCTATATTGCACAAAATTGTCCTTCAAAAATGAAGGAGAAATAAAGACATCAACAGATAAAACGTAAGAGTTTGTTACTCTAAAGCCTGTTCTTCAACAAATGCTAAAGAGAGCCTTGAGGGCTGGAGAGAAAGATCACTAGACAGTAACTCAAATCACATTTTAAAAAGAACACTGGGAAGTTAACCACATAGGTAAATGAAAGACATTATAAATGCATTTTTCTTTGTATTTTAAAAATCTAATTTAAAAGACAACTGTATAAAGCAATAATACTTAATTTTGGTTGATGGGCAAACTATGTATAAAAATGCAATCTGTGAAAGTGACTGTGTAAAGTTTAGGAAAAAATACATAGAAGCAACTTTTTTGTATGCTGTTAACTAAGTTTGTATTAATCTAAATCAGACTACTATATTTTAAGATTTTAATTTTTATTGCCATAGTAACTACCAAGAAAGTATCTAAGGAAATATAGAAAAAGTATAATTAATATGATCCACAAGAAAATACCTATTAATTAAAAAAAATTCAGCAATGTAGGAATTAAAGAACAAGTAAGACGTAACACATATAGAAAATAAATAGCAATATTGCAGGACTAACTTCTGCCTTATCAGTAATCATATTAATTATAAATAAATCAAACTCTTTAATAACAATGTGCAGACTATATTAAAAATAAAATATAATCCAACTTTACATAGTCTACAAGAGACTCACTTTAAATTCAATTATATAAATAGAGTTAAAGGAAAAATATAAAAAAATTAATTGCAAACAGTACTCAAAAGAGAGCTGAAGTAACTATGTTATCAGACAAAATAGACTTTAAAATAAAAATTGTTGAGTGACAAAGAAAGACATTATGTACTGATAAAGTTTCAGTCAATCAAGAAGATATAATAATTATAAACATATAAGCACCTCAGAACAGATCTCCAAAATGCATAAAACCAAACTGACAGAATAAAATGTAGAGATGGACAAATCAACAATTATAGTTGAAGCCTACAATGCCTCACTTTCCGTAATGTATAGAACCAGTAGACAGAAAGTCTATGATCGCATACGAGATGCAAACAACACCATATACCAGGTATTAGGTTGGTGCAAATGTTATCAGTTTTTGTCATTACTTTCAAAGTAATTGCAGCAAAACCGCAATTACTTTTGCACCAGCTTAATAAATCACTATATGTATATCATATGTAAACAACAATAGGTAAGTAAATAATAAAGTTCATGTGATTATTTCAACACACACTAAATGGTCAAGTGGCAAAGTCCAACATGTTTTCATAGCAAAAATACCTAATAAACTAGGAATAGAAAAAGACTTTTTGCCAGGTACAGTGGCTCACACCTGTGATCCCAGCACTTTGGGATGCCAAGCCAGGTATATCACTTGAGGTCAGGAGTTTGAGACCAGCCTGGCCAACATGGTGAAGCCCTGTCTCTACTAAAAATACAAAAATGATCTGGGCATGGTGGTGCATCCCTATAATCCCATCTACTTGAGAATCTGAGACATGAGAATCGCTTGAACACAGGAGGTGGAGGCTGTGGTGAGCTAAGATTGCACCACTGCACTTCAGCCTGGGTGACAGACTGAGACTCTGTCTCAAAAAGAAAAAAAAAAAAAAAAAAATGAAAAGAAAAAGAAAAAAAAATAAAAAGTATTTTTCAATCTGAAAAAGAACAAAAGAACAATTGTGAAAATTCCACCACAAACATCATACTTAAATGTGAAAGACAAAAGTCTTTTTTCTAAGGTCAGGTGTAATACAAGTATGTTTATTCACATCATTTCTCTTCACATTATATTGGAAGGTCTAGCAAAAAGAAATAAAAAATTGAAAACAAAAAAAGGAATAAAAGATGTTCATTTGCATAGGAAGAAATAATACAATTATCATTATTTGCAGGTGGCATTGTCTTACATAAAAGAAGGATCTACTTCTCTTCCGTCAAAGAAAACAAAATAAGACAAAAAGAAACCTATTAGAGCTAACAAATAAGCTTAGCAAACTTGTAGAATACAGTATCAACATAAAGAATCAGTTGGATTTCTATATGATCACAAAGAATCACCTGAAAATGGCATTGAAAAAACATGGCATACAAAAGAATAACATATTTAGAAAGAAATTTAACAGAAGTGCAAGACAAACTCTAAAATCTACAAAAACATTGTATGTAATTGGCTTATAATAGAATAAGTAGCATTGTGGGTAATAATTCATAATTATTATTATTTTACTACTTTTTGGTGATTATCATGGTTATAAGTTCCAGAAACTAACACCAGACTGATATTAGGTTGTGTGACAACAAAATATGAAAGGGTCTGAGAACAGAAAAGTCAGAGCCCAAGTAAAATACCAAAAATGGAATTCAAATACAAACTATGTTTCTAGCTCTCTGACAGTAGTCAGATAAATCACTTAAATTATGGTCAAGAATCTTGAGATATTAGCAAGATAAGAACGGAATATCTGAATTTAGGATTGAAACACCTTGATATCTCTCCTTCAGTTACATTTCCTCCTCTTACCTCCTCATACTCCCAAGAACCAATTCAACTTGTAGCTGAAAAGGCCATCAGATGGACATTCAGGAAGACATTTTTGGGGCAGCCTCCCAAAAACTGAATTTCATACTACCACCACAAGGACTTTGCACTGGATTTGACATAATTTGTCATTGTTCCATAAATACCCCACTGATATTGCAACTGGGAACAATAAGGCCAATAGATATATTCCAGTGTTCCCAAGAATGGCCTAAGTTGTATGTCATTCTGAAGAATTTATCTAAATAAAGTTTCTCAACCTTAGCACTTCTTTGCTTATACATTTCTGTCCCATAAAACATTAATGTAAAAGAAAGTGAAAATGCTAAGTATTTTATTTTGCTACTATGTTTTCTGGCTAAATAGCTTCAGTGTAGACATTTCAAATTGCAGAGCTCCCACACAGGAAATGCCACTCGCCCCATCTGTTAATACAAAAAGCATAAAGTCCTTGTGCTAGGCTTTGAGGATGCTATTGCTTTACACTGTAAGGACAACTAGCCCATCTGGCCTTAACAGTAGTGTTGCGAGAGCCTCAATTTGAACAGATGGATTCTTGGATTAATAAATTGAAAAGACCAGCTGATGTGTTGGCTCAGTGTATTTTTATCAACTATATGGTAGGAAGAGTTTGAAGTAAGTGTGGCAATATTTCTGATCTAATTATTGTCACCTTGAAGGACATAAAAGCTATCAGATACTTTGAAGGAAACAATGAGAGTCTTTGATTCTATATGAAAGGTCAACAAACCTCCCAGAGGGGTTAGACAATTGCTATGCTTCTTTTTAAAATGCTATAATATGAATAAAAGAGTTATTAATTAGTAAAAAAAAAAAAGCACTTTGTCTATGTGAATGGAAGGGTAGAAATAGTTTATCCGTTGATATATTGTTTGGTTTAGAAATTAATTAGTCATTCATTCACTCAAGAAATGGTTATTAAATATGTGAGTCTGCAAATTTGCATCAAATTTTTTTTCTATGCTTATCTCTTATCATGGATAGTTGTATATCTTATATCATAATGACATTGAACTAATTACAGTCATTGGAAACCACAGTTCCCTTTTCTGTTTCCAAATGGCCAAGTATATATTCATTTGTAATATACATTTTCCTACATAGGATTTACCAAATCATTTTTAAGATCTTGTTTGAATTTTACATTCATGACATCACCTAAGACTTTTTAAATTTTGTTAAATTCCTACAAAAATTTACAAAATTGCAACTATTCTAGAAAGATGAATAGGCAAGTCTTATAAGTTACCTGTGTGCCAAAGAAATTATCACATAGATGTATTAGTCTGTTCTTACATTGCTGTAAAGGACTACCTGACACTGGGTAATTTATGAATAAACAAGGTTTAATTGTTGCACAGTTCTGCAGGCTGTACAAAAAGCATGGCTGGGAGTCCTCAGGAAACTTATGATCATGGCAGAAAGGTAAAGGGGAAATAAGCACGTCTTCATATGGCAGCAGGAGAAAGCGAGTGAAGGGGGAAATGCTACACAGTTTTAAACAACCAAATCTCATGAGAACTCACTCACTATCATGAGAATAGCAAGGGGAAAATCCACCTTCATGATCCAATTACGTTTCAGCAGGCCCCAGCCACCAACATTGAGGATTAGAATTCTACAGGAGATTTGGGTCGGGACACAGAGCCAAACTATATCAACAGATATTTGAAGAAAACAAGATTCTGTGGTGTAAAACTGACCCTGGAGAAAACAAAACAAAAATAAAACCTTAAAAATGGAATAGAACTTAAAAGGTTAAATAAGTATCCTTGATGGCTTTCAGAAGGATATTGCATCCATACAAAAGGGAACTGGAATGTCCAAAAGAGTCAGGGGCAAATGTTCAGAGGAAAGGAGCAGCTGAGTGAAGATCAATTGTCTTGGACTTGGAAGGTGGGAGGAAGGGGCAGAAGGCAGAGCTGAGTTTGAAGCATCTGAGCTAATAAAGTCTCTACCTCTATCACAGACAGATGATTCACAGCCACTCTACCTTCCAAGCCCATCAATTCCCTGTTTAAAATATCCAGGAGATGGATTACTGTACTAACTACTTTGCACACTGGATTTACCGGGAGGATTTAGTGAAATACTCCCTCTTCCAATAAATCACACTATGAATATTGATTGTGGTGCCCTCTACTTATCTAAAAGTTTTATGTGGATTATAAAAAAAAATGCAGTGACTGTTTCAGTGGAAGGATTTGGAGGGGAAGGATCTTGTCGAGAAAACAAATCTATGGACATGTTCTAAAATATGCAAAGCCAGTGTTTATAGCATGAGGAATGAGTATATAACACAGCACTGCCGATTGGGACCAATTTATTACATGCTATACAAGTGCTAAACTGCCTTAAATCAATAGTTTGCAAGACAGCAGAAGGTTGGGCGTGATAAGTCATCATCTTAATGAAATATGGATTATTCCAAAACTATTAAACAAGTGATTGGTGTCAAGAAAATTGTTCACTTTTCAGAGCTAAACAAAACCATTTATTTCAGAGCAGAGAAATCAATAGACATCCGTGGCCTGCCATGTAGCTTGAATATATAAATACATATATGGTTAAAATTTCTCATTGGCAGCTGGCTGTGTTCTATGCTCTTCATTGTTATTTAATTTCTGAGAAGTAATTTTATATAGTGTTTGCTGGAGGAAAGAGTAGAAAAAAATATTCCCCATCTCCCTCATCTTAATTTTTCTTCTCATTTCCTTTCTCTTTTCTTTGCTGGCATTTATGGAGCATCTATTATGTGATTATAGATACTAGCCTCAGTTATTTTTCCAGATTATTTTACATAGCATTTAAAACAATCCTGAGAAATAGGAATTATTACCCTATTTTTCTACCTGAGGAATAGATGTGATGGTAAATGATCCCTAGGTCTCTAGCTAATGTACATCTTGGGAATTCTTGGCTTCCATGATCATGTAAGTTAATTCCCATAATAAATTTCCTCTTATATATCTCTAAATGCTTATTGTTTCTGTTTTTCTGGAGAATTATAACTAGTGCAACAGAGGTGGAGAACAACCATGTAATTTGCCTGAAGTTAAACAGTTAGTTAAGTGTGGAAAGGGCATAGAATTCAGATATTTGAATGAGCTTCGCTTTCCATTGGGAAGTCTGGTGAACATAAAACCAGTCTTTACATAGAAACCAAATCGTCCTATGCTGTAAAAATTCCTCTCCTCTTTGCTGGTCCCCCCTCCTTTTAAGTGGTGCAGTGGTGCATCTTCTGAGAAAAACATTTCTCAAACAGGTATTTCCCCATGTGATCCATCATCAAACAAACTATGGACCTTGGTCAATAATACAGATTCTGCCAACCATCCGTGAGTTATTAATACAGGGAAGATTTTTAAGTGGAAGTCTGGAGACTTTTATTTTATTTATCTTATTTTTTTGGAGGGGGGTGTCTATGGCAGTGTTAAGGGAAACATTCAAATAACATATATCTCAAGCTACTTGCTGAGCTCTGTGGATTCTCAAATCCGCTATTAAAGCCTCATAGCCTCAACTAAAGAAATAAGAAAGAAAAATCAGTTCCTTGCCTTTGTCCAAGTGGTCTTTCTTTGTAGTTCATTTTATTTTCTTGCTTTCTTCTTCTGCTACTTTTTATTATTGCCATCAACACATTCCTACCCCTCACCATTTTAGTTACATTATAGATTGATTTTAACAGGCTTGCATGCATTCTTTTGCTCATACATTCAGTAAATATTTATTAAGTGCTATTGTGTGACAGATATGGTACTATTTAATCATCAAGGAAAAATTGTAAGGTATATTTTATTATCAACACCTTCTTTTACAGATGATGAATTAAGATTGTTCCTTGATTTCCATTAAGTGGAATATTCAAAACTTGATTAAATTTTTTTTTTTCTTTTTTTGAGACGGAGTCTTGCTCTGTTACCCAGGTGGAGATTGTAGTAGTGCGATCTCGACTCACTGTAACCTCCGCCTACTGGGTTCAAGCAATTCTCCTGCCTCAGCCTCCTGAGTAGCTGGGATTACAGGTGTCCACCATCACACTTGGCGAATTTTTGTATTTTTAGTAGCGACGGGGTTTCACCATGTTGGCCAAGCTGATTTCTAACTCCTGACCTTAGACAATTTGCCCGCCTCGGCCTCCCAAAGAGCTGGGATTACAGGTGTGAGCCATTTCACCAGGCCAGATTTAATTGATACAGAGGTAGAATCTTTCCAAGGTGTTTCATGTATGTCAGCTCACCTGGACCCTTAATAACTTCAATATTTTTTTCTATGACTAAGTGTACATATTAATTTATTTTTCAAAAGTATTTTTAAGATGCCTTTTAGGTATTAGGTGCTTAGGATAAAATGATGAGTTTAAAAAATACGTTAACCCTGGTCTCCAGAAGCTATGGTCTTTGGAGGGCTGAGGTGAAATAATCACTTGAGCCCAGAAGCTCAAGATCAGCCTGGACAACACAATGGGACTTTCCTTCTATAAAAAGATAGAAATATACAAAATTGCTGGATTCGGTGGCATGCACTTGTTTTTCCAGCTACTCCAGTGGCTGAGATGGGACTATTGCCTCAGGTTCCTGAGTGGAAAATATGTACTTATGTATTTACCCAAATAATATATGATTATAATTTATGATTAATTTTATTAAGAAAGTTATAAATTGCTATTAGACAACAAAGTAGAGAGAGGCTTGTAGGGTGAGCACAGTTTCCCTAATAAGTGACTTGTGAGGTGATTTTTTTTTACCTGAGACGGGGTCTCACTCTGTCTTCCAGGCTGGAGTGTAGTGGTGCAATCACAGTTCAACCTCCTGGGCTCATGCAATCTTCCCACCTCAGCTTCCTGAGTAGCTGGGTCTACAGGCACATGCCACTACATGCAGCAAATACTATATATATATATTTTATTTTTTATAGATTCAAGTTTCCACTATGTTGCCCAGGCTGGTCTCGAGTTTCTGAGCTCAAGCCGGCCTCCTGCCTCAGCCTCCCAGTGTGTTTGGATTACAGACTTGAGCCACTGTGCCTGCCCTGGTTGTGTGTGAAAGTAAACACTGGGCTACAGAGCTAGAAAGTACAAAACTATGATAGAGTTTTCAGGTTGTGTGAGCATCTAGGTCTTTACACTTGGAAAAGAGACATGAAAGGATGCTGAACAACAGCATGAGGCAACCAGGCAAGCTGGAGCACAGGAGGCTTGCTCTCCACCCTGTGATACCTCTGACACTAGGGTGGAATGTGACCTCTCGCAACCTTCAGAGCACTGCCTGTTTGACTTCACAGCCACATGCATCTGCTACCTGCTCACCTCTGCAGCTATCACACTAACCTGTGACATTCCTGGTAAAGTTTAAAAGATAATGCAAGCTTCATGCACTGTTCTGTGAAACGTATGCACAATCTAGTAGGACTAACAAGTATGTAAACAGGTGACTATCCACCTATGTGATCATTAGAAGCCTTGGCTTTTAGAGGAGAGTGACTTTATCTCTGTCATAATACAGATTAACAAAGCTTGGTAGTTAGGATGACTCCTAAGGCTCATATTGAGAAAAGACGTGAGAGAACTGGAAGAGTAGGTGAAAATGTGAGTTTAAATAACACGGTGGATGTATGCAGCAGTGAGAAAGAGATGCCTAATAGCATGCATCAAAAGACCTAGAGGTATAAAATAAAGCTGTATTAAAGGAGATGTCGAAAAATGACCAGATGATGAATTAGAATAGTAGAAACAAAGGTGGGAAGATATATTAGGCCTTCAAATAGAGCTTAAGGAAGATATTTCTTCCTTTGAGTTGACAGCACAATGGTTGTGGAGGCCATAATAGCACAATTCAAGGTAACGGATGTGATTTGTAAATATTTGGAATCAGTGCTCCCTCGCACCACCCACAGTCCATTGATGGATTGCATAATAATCTTTTAAAAATAAACACCAAATGTTATAAAGTACAAACCCCAAAAAACAAATGCTCAATTTTTTATTCAGTAATGAGTGATATAATGCAATTTGCTTATTTATATTAAATACCAGACTTTCCAAAATAGTTTATGCTATGCTTTTGCTTTGGTTTCCATGTCCTGGAAGTGTTGAATTCTTATCCCCTGCTACAATTTTTTATTTAAAAAGCATATTTTAGTATTTGCATCCTTTTATTTTTCAAAAATATATGTGATTTTTAATGCATGTAACTCTAAATTCTGTTTCACATGATAACATAATGTATACAAAAAGAAAATCAATGAATGAGTGTCCTTTGTGCTTTATCTACCAATGCATTTGTCCATGAATATGATGCATAGAATTTGTTAGCAATAAAGCACATCTATTTAATTGTCAGCCTATGTTGATCCATGGTGATGTCTTTAAAGTTGGTCTTTAATGTGTGAGAAGTACTAGTATCCTGGTGCTGCATGTTTTTAGCTGTTTTACCTCCTGTGCATATGTTTTATATTTGCAAATGGGGACAACAGTAATTATTACAACATTGTGAGGATTAAACAATACAGTGACACCAAGTAGGCTGTCAGCAAGAGATACTCCCTGTCCTCTTTAATAATTCCTCCCAAGCTAAAGTATTTAATAATTCTAACAAAGATAATAGCTAGCAAGATTTCAATTTTATTCCTACCAAATGGTGCTGGTGAACATAGAAGGATAAGATGCTAATAAAAATCTTCTCTAATTTCTCAAGGCTGCTAAATTAAGCTGGAAATAGCAAAGCACCAGTATCCTTCAAAGACGTTTGCAATTATTCAGCCTATACTCCTTTCCTGAAATACCTCTCATACCAGCTTTTGTACTTTAGCTTCACACTTAGAACTTTTGGCCCAGCTGCAACTACAAAGTATTAGGAAAGGAAGAATAAAATTATTAGCATTTAATGCTCACTGAGCATTATAATTCTGAAAACTCTCTGCCTAGGAGAACTTATACTCTGGACAATAAATGCAGGAACACGTAGGAAGACACTTTGGCACTTAAAAAGAAGTAGCCAAAAATAAATTATTCAGGCCCAGTTGGTTTAGAATGTGAAACAAGTGTTCCTGTTTGCAAATAAAAAATGAATACACTATTCAAGGAGTAATTGTTTAATTCTTTTCTGGGAAGTCCTTTTGTTATAATTCTTCTCATCATGAACACTATTTTAAGAATACTGTCAAAATTTCTGTTAAGCAGAAACATTGCATTCCACTGCCCCCAACTTGCTATAAAAAGTAAAGAAAAACATGATTATTGATATGTGGTTTCCACATAAGGAGTTTGTCTCTTGTCTTTGTGCATAGCAGTCGCTACATCTGGAATATTTTTCCCTTCTCTGGACCTTGCAAGCTTCCATTTGTCCTTTGAATCTCCGTTTATCTGTCATTTTGTCTAAAAAGTCACCCAGACCCTTTCTATACATACAAATCAACTACTTCCTTTAACCTGATATGTGCACTCTAAACAACCACTCCACTTTGTCAAGTCAAGAGCTCAGCATTTTACTTACATTATATAATTTAATCATCATACGAATCAATGTGTTATTGTCTCCATGGTGCAGGTATTGAAACCTAAGTAATTTGTATTCAGGTATTCACTCAATGTCACCTTGTGGATGTCTAGACTTGAATTTGAATCTAGATATACCTGGCCCCAGTATTGGGTCCAAACTTACCCTGCTTTACTAGCTTTCCTCATAATTCTTTTACCCACATTTGCTACAGGTGAATACATTTCTCAGACCTGTTGTATTTTGTGGCATTTGGACTAAGACAAGTAGTTGGCCACATAGGACATCATATTAGGCTTGTAGATGTCAATCACTGGATTTGTAGAAAGACAAGCCTGTTTTAAATTTTGGGTTCTTTCCTATTGCTTTGTGGCCTTGACTAAATTAGTTAAACTCCTTTGAGCTGCAATTTCCTCATCTGGAAAAACAAAACAAAACACAACAACATCTTGCATATACAAAGTGTTACTTTATAATTTTCTGATGGTTAATTGAGATATCAATAAAGGTGACTAGAGTGCCTGTATTAGTCCATTCCTGCACTGCTATAAAGAAACACCTGAGACTGGGTAATTTTTTTTATTGCATTTTAGATTTTGGGGTACATGTGAAGAACATGCATGTGAAGAAGGTACACACATGGCAGTGTGATTTGCTGCCTTCCTCCCCATCACCTATATCTGGCATTTCTCCCCATGCTATCTCTCCCCCAACTCCCCCACCCCCCCGCTGTCCCTCCCCTATTTCCCCCCCCCGACAGACCCCAGTGTGTGATGCTCCCCCTCCCTGTGTCCATATGTTCTCATTGTTCAACAGAGACTGGGTAATTTTTAAAGAAAAGAGATTTCATTCCCTCACAGTTATGCAGGCTGTAATGGAAGCTTAGAAGATTTTGCTTCTGAGGAGGCCTCAGGAAACTTACAATCAAGACAGAAGGTGAAGGGGAAGCAGAGATGTGTTACATGGCTGGAGCAGGTGGAAGGGAAAGAGGCAGGAGGTGTCACACACTTTTAAACAACTAGATCTCATGGGAACTATCATCATAACAGCACGAAGGAGGATGGTGTGTTAAACTATGAGAATCCCACGCCCCCATAATTCAGTCACCTTCTACCAGGCCCCACCTCCAACACTTGAGAATAAACTTTGACATGAGATTTGGTTGAGGACACAGATTCACACCACATAATTCCACTCCGGCCTCTCCAAAATATCATGTGTTTATCACATTTCAAAATACAATCATGTCTTCCCAACAGTCCTCCAAAGTGTTATCTCATTCCAGCATTAACTCAAAAGTCTAGAGTCTCATCTGAGACAAAGCAAGTACCCTCTGCCTATAAGCCTGTAACATCAAAAACAAGTTAGTTATTTTCAACCTACAATGGAGGTATAGGAATTGGGTAAATAATCCAGTTAAAAAAAGGAGAAATGGACCAAAAGAAAGGGGTTACAGGCTCCACACATGTCCAAAACCTACCATGGTAGTCATTAGATGTTAAAGCTTCAAAATAATCTTCTTTAACTCCGTGTCTCACATCTAGGGCTTGCTGGTGCAAGGGGTGGGTTCCCAAGGCCTTAAGCAGATTTGGCCATGTGGTTTTGCAGGTTTCAGCCCCAAACAGTTTCTCCCAAGGGCTAACACTGAGTGTCTGCAGCTTTTCCAGGTGCAAAGTGCCAGTGGATTTACCATTCTGGAGTCTGGAGGCTGGTAGACCTCTTCTCACAACTCCACTAGGCAGTGCCCCTGTAGGGACTCTGTGTGGGGCTTCAATCCAATGTTTTCCCTTGACATTGCCCTACCAGAGGTTATTAATGAGGGCTTTGCCCCTGTAGCAGGCTTCTGCCTGGATGTTCAGGCTTTTTAAACGTCCTCAAAAATCTAGGGGAGAGGTTCCCAATCCTCAACTCTTGCATTCTGTGCACCTGCAGGCTTAACACCATGTGTAGACTGCCAAGCTTAGGGCTAGTACCCTCTGAAGTAGTAGTCTCAGGTGTACCTGGGCCCATTTGAGCCTTGGTTGGAGCTAAAACAATCAGGATGCAGGAAGCAGTGTCTCCAGGCTGCACAGGGTAGTGGGGCCCTACAAAATCATTCTGTCCTCCTAGGCCTCTGGGTCTGTGATTGGAGGGGCTGCCACAAAGGTCTTTGATATGCCTTTGGGGCCTTTTCCCCATTGTCATAATTATTAGCACTTGGCTTCTTTTTACTTATAGAACATTTCTGCAGTCTGCCTGAATTCTTCCCCTGAAAATGGGCTTTTCTTTGCTAACGCATGGTTGCACAGCAAAATTTCAAAACTTCTACTCCCTGCTTCCTCTGTAAATATAAATACTAATGAAAACACATGTACACAGGGAGGAGAACAACACACACACTGGGGCCTGTCAGGAGTGGAGTGAGGGGGAGAGAGAACATTAGGAAAAATAGCTAATGCATGCTGGGCTTAATACCTAGGTGATAGGTTGATAGGTGCAGCAAACCACCATAGCACACATTTACCTGTGTAACAAATCTGCACATCCTGCACATGCACCCCAGAAGTTAAAACAAAAATAAAAATTAAAAAAATAAGTAAATAAATAAAAATAAGTTCTAGCTTCAGGTCATTTATTTGCTCACATATATGAGCATAGGTGGTTAAAAGCATCCAGGCTACTATATAAACACTTTGTTGCTTAGAAATTTATTCCACCAGATACCTTAAATCATCACTCTAAAGTTTAAGTTTCCATAGATCCCTAGAGAAGGGCACCATGCAGTCAGGCTCTTTGCTAAAGCATAGCAAAAGTGACTTTTACAACAGTTTCCAATAAGTTCCTCATTTCCATCTGAGACATTCTCAGCCTGGACTTCCTTGTCCATATCACCACTAGCATTTTGGTCACAACCACTCAACAAGTCTCTAAGAAGTTCCAACCTTTCCCTCATCTTCCTGTCTTCTTCTGAGTCCAAACTTCCAAATTGTTCCAACCTCTGTCTATTACCTATTTCCCAAGTTACTGCCACATTTTCAGGTATCCTTATAGCAATGCCCCACTCTTTGGCACCAATTTTCTATATTAGTCCATTTTCACACTGCTACAAAGAAATACCTGAGACTGAGTAATTTATTTAAAAAAGAGGCTTAATTGGGTCACAGTTTTGTGGGCTGTACAGAATGCACAACAGCTTCTGCTTCTGGGGAGGTCCTAGGAAACTTTCAATCATGGTGAAAATTAAAAGAGAAACAGGCATATCTTACATCTTACACAGTGTTAAGCAACCAGATCTCACAAACTCACTATCACTATGGCAGTACCAAGGGGGTTGGTGTAAAACCATGAGAAACCACTCCCATGATCCAATTACCTTCCAGTAGGCCCCACCTCCAACACTGGGGATTACAATTCAATGTGAGATTTGAGTGGGGACACAGATCCAGGTGCCATTTCAGTGCTGTTTTATGGCATCAATTCATACATAATAGCTATAAAGTTAGTAGTTATCATCATTATCATTCTAGTAATAAATGATGTCAATACTAAAAAGAAAATTAATAAGTAAATAAGAGTATAGTAAAATATTCTGGACACTTATGAAACTCTCTCTTTAAATATTCTCTTTCTAATACTTATATTAAGGCATTTATCCATTTATTGATTTATCAATTTTTTTCTTTTTTAATATTTTTTAGAGTTTTGTGGGTTCATAGTTGGGGGTACATATATATATATATATTTATGGGGGTACATAAGATGTTTGGATACAGGAATGCTGTGTGAAATAAGCACATCATGTAGAATGGGGTAACCATCCTCTCAAGCATTTATCCTTTGAGTTAAAAACCATCAAATATTTATTCTAGTGTTGGGCGCTATTCTAGTGTTGGGATTACCATTATTTAGATTTTGGTTCAATTCCCACTTCTTAAGAGAAGCATTTTATGCCCCTCAAATCTAAATAAGATCTTTTCATGATTGTTTCCTTAGCATCATGTTCATGTTTTTTATACATATTTGTAAAAATTTTATTTGTATGTTTATTTGTTTTATATCTCTCCCTCATGGAGAACAGAAGCCAGAACTTGGCATAGTGCTCAACAAATCAAGGTTATCCAATCAATATTAAAAACTGAATGGCATGAACTAGAAAAAAAAGGAGTTTACAAGTAATCAAATAAAAAACATTATCCCAACCAAGCCAGGTATGAGTATTGCTTAGAAAAAAAAAAAAAAAAGCAGCTGAGAACAAATGAAGTAGAAAGTGGAAGATGTATTACAAAATGCACCCCTCATCTAATGCCTAAGGAAATAAGCAAAATATAGTAAAATGCGTGAGACTGCTTAGCATAAAAATTAGACAATATACAGAGCACAAATTAAGGAGGAGCTGAAGAAGAAACAGACTACAATTCCATTTTTATAAAATATTCCATGTATTCAACATATTCACTCCTTAGTGAAAGTTGCCCATTACCATAGCACCTGATGTTACTTTTAAGTAGAGGTTTGCAGTGATTTATTTTATTGTTTTAAGTCTTCTCAATTTTTAATAACCATATATGATGTTATGACATAAGACATTTTTAAAATTTAAAATGAAAATAACAGTGCCTAGATTCTAACAATGGTTAATTCCAGGAGATGTGGGATGAGGATAATTATAAGAATATAGTATTATAATATTTTCCCTCTGCTTTTCTGTATATGTTTTTATTGTAACCCATAAGACACTTGATGAATTGCTTGATGCAATTATGTAAGACAGTGCCTGAGTCTTCTGATGACATTTGTATGCCAGAAGTGTGGGGCATATCAGAAAACATGTAGGTCACATTTGAAGAATTGGACAAAGTTAAGTACCTATGTAGTTATTTATTCTTGAATTTATGATGCAGCATTATACATTTTTTTTGTTTATATGTCTTTTGTGCTAGGATATGAGACCATCTAGATAGGGAGTTTGTCTTATTTCTTCACTTTCTATAGAATCTGACACATTATAAGTGTTTTACAGGGTCTTGAAAGGAAGTGAGTTGTCTTAGCTCTGACACAAAAGGTTGTGAAAGCTCAGCCATGCCAGGTAACATAACTTTGTTATTCCTGATAAGCACATTTTCTGTTATCTTCCTCATCAACAATAGAATATGATCTTCCTGCCTCAGGAATAATGTTTCCAGATGATGGAAATCTTCAGATACTTCAACTCAGGTGAGACACTTGGGTTTTCCTCCAAATAGAAACAGGGCTTCGGAAGCTCATCATATGCTTCATTTAATTACTTGCCAATTCACAGTGTTAAGTTTCTCATGATGCTAATGGAGTCCTTGAAAATGCTGAGAGAACGGTATGAAATGGCCTGATGTTTTAATGGGGTTGAGGGTGGTGAGTGTTAGATATAATTTAACCTATAGGAACTAATAGCTTTTGAAATAATCATGCCCCTTGACTACCAACTGGAAAGCTACTCAGAGTAATTGAACACATATTCCAACTCAGAAAAATGTTGCTTCTTTCTTTTCTTTTCTTTTTTTTTTTTTTTTTTTTTGAGATGGAGTTTCACTCTAGTTGCCCAGGTTGGAGTGCAATGGCACAATCTTGGCTCACCACAACCTCCGCCTCCCAAGTTCAAGTGATTCTCCTGCCTTAGCCTACCAAGTAGCTGGGATTACAAGCCTGCGCCACCACGCCCAGCTAATTTTGTATTTTTAGTAGAGACAGGGTTTATCTCTGTTGGTCAGGCCAGTCTCGAACTCCTGACCTCAGGTGATCCGCCCGTCTCAGCCTCCCAAAGTGCTGGGATTACAGGAGTGAGCCACCACACCCAGTCTTTGTGTTCTTGATGTAAATACTGGGACAACTGTTGTCACTTTAAGAACACCAGTGGGCAGCACCCAATTTTGACTTAATTCAGTGATCACTTTAAAAAATTTTCAAATATATATGTAAATTTAAAAATGAACATTTTTATAGGTATGTATTTGTATGTGTATTTATATATACGTCTTATGTTTTTATTTGTTTTTACATACATTTAAACATATTAAATAATTTGATTTTAAAATGTGAGAAAAACACATATGAAAATTGTTCTATTTTATTCTGACACCCAATACATCAATTTGTAAATCTGTAGAGTGAAACGATGCCACTTTGGGGACCACTCACTAAATAAAGGCTTGAATTAGACTGCCTGGGCATATTGTGGCTCCTCCATCAATTAGTTTGGGAGCACAGGAAGTCTTTTATTCTCTCTGAGCTTGATGTCTCCATCATGAAATGGTGTCCCCCAGCAACCACAGTTGCACTCTTACTGCCACTTCTGTGCATATGGTGCACCTCAAGTACCTATATTGAGCCCCCTCTGCCTTTCCTTGTGGTTGTGGCATAAAGATCTGACACACACACACACACACACACACACACACACACACACAAATGGCTCTAGAGCTCCGTACTGTGCTAGGAGCACTTCTGAGGCTCCAGGAAGGTCAAAGAATGACAATAAATTATTACTTATTTGGTTTGCTTTGTTTTGTGTTTCACCTCATTCAAAAATATTTATTGAATTTTACTTAGGTACCAATGTCTGGCTTATAGGAAGTGTTTAATAGATATTAATTATATTATATTAATATTAATATATTATCCTTGTATTATATTAATATTAATATATTAATATATTATCCTTATATTAATTATAAGGATTACAGTCCTTATAATGGTTATCCTGAGAGGATTGTAACATCCTGATAACAACCATTTCTTCAGTGTGTTTGGTATCTATCCCAAGGCACTTGGCATGCTAAATTATTAGAAAATAGACTCTGCTCCTTTCAGTAAAATACTCTTCTTGAGATTATTTATATAGGAATTATATATGGACTGTCCTCCATTTAAATTTTTTAATTAAAAAGTATCATAAATTGTGGCCTGATATATTCTCCTGTTACCTGTTTACCATGGCCTCCCAATTATCTTTCTAGTGGGATCACTGGAGAAAGCTGCCAGAGGAACAGAGGGATACACATTGTTTAGTTCCACAAAAATCCAGCTATATCAAGAGTTGCCAAGAGGTACACCAATTAAAGACAATTTATTAAAGAATAAGTTCTGAGGATTTGTCCAAAGATCTGGTAAAAGATAAATAAAACCTATATGAAGCACAGAATCTTAACACATTAAAAATCAAAGAGTGAGAGTTTTAAACCTTACCTTTAAATATTTGGCAATACTCCCATTAAAAGATGAGGAATAATTCCTTTTTCCTTGAATATAGACTTGCTTTAGTGACTTTCGTGTAATGAATAGAATGAGTGGAAGCAATGCAGTATGACTTTTGACGCTATGTTAGAAAAGCGACTGTATCTTCCATCTCTTTCTCTCTCTCCAGCTTTCTCAGAATGTGTCTTTGGAACCGTGAGCTGCCTTATTGGAAGTCCAGTTACCCGAAGCCACCGTGCTGGGGAGTCCACAAAGCAAACTATACTGGAGACATCGTCCCAGCTGTTCTCATCCTCAGAGGCTGCTGAAGCCAAATGGAGCAGTAGTGACCTACCCCTGCCAATTCCTGTCCAAATAGTACAGTCATAATTAAAATAAACATTGCTACAGCTTTCTGTGAGTAAATATCAGTGAAGTTTGTTACATCAATAAAAAGAACAGAATGACTCTTCATGGAGCAGGGGAATATATGATAAAAAGGAGGAAAACATTTTAAGATTCTGTAGTTTTGAAATTAAAACAAATATTCTTTACTGTAACAAACCCAGTTTTTTCTATTTCCAAAATTTATTTAGCCCTACATGCCTCCTGAGCCACCTCCTCACTGGAGAGCTCCAACAGGTCCGCCTCCTGGTCTTCTGCAACTACCATTTTCTTGTTTCTTTTTTTCAGCATTCCTCCAGGGGAGGATCAGCCCTCAGCAGGGACTCTATTGCACCCATTGCAGGGAAAGTTGCAGTGCTGTATAATCCAAGTGCCCACAGAGTCCCTGGCCCCTCCTGGCAACAATTAAACCAAAAGAAAGTACTGGTTATCACATGATTTAATAGATAGGGTCATTCAGGATGAAAAAAATGTTAATTATTGTGGCCAGTGTAATTTTTGCTACTCAGCATCTCTTAACCCACCATCTGGTAACTTTAACTTAATTTTGTTTATTGTTTTTCAACTTGGAACGTAGGGCTTATTAAATGTGACCTCTCCACTGATTTGCAAATGTTGCATGTGAGAGAAAACACACGATTTCCTTGTTGACACATACCACTAAATGTAAAAGCCTAGATCCATAAAACCAATTTCCAAGGCTTAAGGGTAAATGTTTTATGATAGAATATGCCATGAGCCTACAAGAATAATCTAAATTAAAACATATCCATGTTTTTCTTCATAAAGCACCTACCACTTTATCACGAGGCATTGGATTATTATCATGGAGTTTAATCTGGTTCTGGTGAACCAAAAAGAAGCATTGTAATTAGTAACAACTTTAGAAAGTTTAAATTTTTATAGACCAGATTATCTGATTAAGTTGTTACATTATATAAATGTAACAAGTGAGAGACAGAGCAAGAGTAAGAGATAGATTGAGAAGAGTTATGATTGTATTAAAAGTTCAATTTTTCATTCTGTTCAGGGATTAACTTGATTGACAGGCCTATGATCTGAGCTGTAATTTACATTTTTTCAAGGATAACATGTTTTCTGGAGTAGTAAGGAAATCTTGTTGCAGTATCTTTCCTATACTTCCCTTACACCTGCAGAACGTAATTTTGTGTCCATGGGGGGATATGATCACTGTACCTGAAGACAGATCTTATTGTAGTAATGGGGCTGTGTGTGGCTGTGATCATGGAAACACTCCAGTTTCCAGGACCAAAAAAAAAAAATACCCATCATGCAAGTGAAGTCATCACTAATTTAGGGGCAATTTTATTTCCAAACGTTTGTCCTCGTAGTTCCATCTCCTCAAGAACCCTTGTTAAGCCAAACAGACTATAATGGGGGTCCCAGTCCCCAACACAATTTCTGACATGCAACCAAAAATCAATGTTGATCTCTGGAGAATGAAATCTAAGTTATCTGCTTCTACCAATACATTGCATCTATGCTCTTTTCTACTGAGACCTGGAAATGTCCAAGTCGTATTTCTTTTATTCTTTTGATCTTTTTCTAACCAATTCTGTCTCATTCTTTCTTCCTATTTAAGTATTTATTAATTATTCATTTATTTTTACTTGTTTCCACATAGACACACAAGAGACTTTTAAGTATGCAGACTTGTCAGTAGCCTCTCTGCCTTAATTCCACAGACATTGAGAAGTATACGTTCCATAGACTTTTGACATGTCCTGTAGTAATAAAAGTGAGCTTTTATACCACCAAATACTGGAGCTTAAAACAACAACCACATTTTTAGCTTTAAAATTCTACGAGTTGGGAATTTGATCTGGATTCAAATGGATGATTCTTATTTCCTAGCTTCGCTTACTCATGTATGTGCAATCAGCTATTGAGTCATCAGGAGGCCAGATGGTCTAACCTGCTGGAAAATCAAAGACAACATGAGCCAGGACAAGTTAGAATAACTGCCCACTACAAGCCACAGACACAAAAGAGAGCACAGCCAAAAGCAGCAAAGGTTGAACCCAGAGGTGTTCCAAAATGCAGAATCATAGGCTAAATAAATGGTTATTTTAAGTAATTGGGTTTTGAGATTATTTGTTAAATAGTAATAGCTAACTGATACAGAAATTGGAATCTAGGACTGGGGAACTAACGTAATAATATATTGCATTGGCTTCGATAAAGAGTGGCAAAAAGAAGCTGAAAAATGGTGAGGAAACACCAGAGGCTGGGAAAACATTGAGGCAACTTTTGGAGCTGGCTGGGTAAATGGCAATGCTTGTCATTCAGCACCAAGGTAAATGGCAGAAACACAGCCCATGGCATTTTGAAAGTTTAAAAAAAGTACCAAATGCACTTTTTGGTTTAACTGAACAAACCTCCAGGCAGTATGCTGTAGACATCAGATAGCTGGTCCTAGGTACTGCTGACCCTCGAACAATGTGGAGGTTAGGGAAAACCAACCCTCCATGCAGTTTAAAATTTGTGTACAACTTTTGGCTCCCTGAAAACTTAACTACGCATAGCCTACTGTTGACTGGAGGCCTTACTGACAATGTAAACTGTCGATTAATGCATATGTTGTATGTTATATTTATTATATACAGTATTCTAACAATACAGTTAGCAAGATAAAAGAAAATTGTATTGAGAAAAGCATAAGGAAGAGAAAATATATTTCCTATCCATTAAGTGGAAGTGGATCATCATATAGGTCTACATCCTTGTTATCTTTATGTCGAGTAGCCTGGGGTAATGGGGGGATGAGTAGGGCTTGGTCTTACTGTGTCAGGGGTGGCAGAAGTAGCAGAAAGTCTGTGTATAAGTAGTCTTGTGCAATTCAACCCCATGTGTTTCAAGGATCAACTGTACATTGTATAAGTCTATAAGCAGGACATACACAGAGAAGATATCCAAATTGCTAAGTAAAAACTAAAGCTGTTTCTGAGCTAGACTTTCCTAGGAATACAAGTCTCTAAGTCAAATTAAATCTGAAGTCAAAGCTTAAATATTTAAGAATTCATAAATAATTAAGTGATGCCTGGTATACCCTCCCAGCTAGATGAAGGACTTCCTAGGGTCTCATGGGTGTTGTTAAATAGTTGACTGATGCATCGGATATAGTTTTGGATTAGTCCAGAGAGCAAAATATGTCTTGACAACAACTTAGAACGTGGCTTTTGGTGATGAGCCTAAAAGGAATAAAATTCATAGATGGCTCATATAGCATATGAGACTTACAACTCATTTGTGCCAATGGCAGCTTACTAAGTTTGATCGGGAGTTGTGTCTAAAGCCCTCCCTAATAATGAATTTTCACCTGGGCTGCTTCCAACTTGCAGATGTCTCAGTGTCTTCATGTTTCACCTGTGGAGTCATATTGGGCTGAAGAGTCATATCAGGTATCCCTGGGTTCTCATATCATACCATCATCGTGATAGCCAACCATCAGCTCCAAGCCTTCCACTTGTATGTCAATCACTGGACATAAAACTGCAAAAGATTTTCAAAAACTGTTCAGAAACTAGAAGTAATACGGTGAGATAAAAATCAAGGGTCACTAACTGGCTACTTTAACTTTTGTTGGAACACCAAAGAGAAATTTGTACCAAAAAATAAGCAGCAAAATAATAGTAAATACCCAACAGATTAAAAAACCACGTGGTACTGAGTCCTCTGATGTTTCTATTCAATTGATATTGGAGGCATAATTTCCAATGTGGCTGTGTCCAGCACGGTGGACAGACACAAATCTAGTTCTCACCAAGTAGCAGCGATAGAAGATATAAACTCCTCAGGAAACGAGAGAAACCATCCGATGGCTGGGTAATTTGATTGCAGCTAAGGGACAGTGTTCTTTATGTAATAATATCCTGGTCTGTTACATTTAATAAATCTCTTCTTGATAGAGTGCCAGGGACTTGCAGTTATGAGAGCGTCAAACCACATGGCCTCAAACGTAAGTGTTTACTTTTGAAGAGGGATCTCAAATGGCCATGAACCCTGACACTCATGACCCTCACTAAATAGTCCATCAGATGTTTGTGCCACTCCAGTCGTTTCATCCCCTCTCTCAGAGAATTCGAGTCCTCTTCCTTTTAAGTGCCACCCATGGGACCTAGCTCTACATTTTGAAAAGCAAATAAACATGCATCCTTACCCCCCAAGGCTTCAGATATTTTATTCATTTATAATAGATTTACTGCACACATACCATCTGCAGGGCTCTGGGGACTTAATCGTGTAGAAGTAGCAGGAAGGCTCTTTGCTCCTGAGGAGTGCATGGTCCAGTAAAAAATACAGTGCATACAATTAGGGGAAAAAGTAGAATAGTTTGCTCTATTATGAAATGGTGCATTGTAAAAACACTGTGTCTGCGAATGGATTAACTTTTCTAAATTAACAGCCTTCAGTTTCTTTCATCATCTGTTGAATGGCACTATTTGTCAGCATTATGTGAATATTCTGTTTTCAGAATCTTTAAACTAAATAGGTAGATGAAGATGAATGGATGAATGGATAACTAGCTAGCTAGATGAGATAGGTAGATAGATAGACAGATTGATAAAAGAGCATGAATATGTGTCAAGCACCATAATAGGTATTGGTGACACAGATAAAATATTAACTCCTGTTTTCAAAAAGATGCAGTGTGATAATAGCTATGTTGTATATAGGAATGCTTTTCTGTGGGAACTCATAACAAGATCACTCAGTTTATCTAAGGATGTATTAGTCAGGGTTCTCTAAAGGAAGAGAACTATTAGGATAGATGAATACCTGAAGGGGAGTATATTAGGAGAATTGACTCACAGGATCACAAGGTGAAGTCCCACAATAGGACATCTGCAAGCTGAGGAATCAGGAAACCAGTCAAATTTCCAGAACCTCAAAAGTAGGGAAGCTGACAGTGCAGCCATCAGTCCATGTCTGAAGGCCCGAGAGCCCCTGGCAAATCACTGGTGTAAGTTTAAGAGCCCCAAAGCTAAAGAACTTGGAGTCTGATGTTGGAGGACAGGAAGCATCCATCACAGGAGAAAGATGGAGACCGGAAGACTCAGGCAGTCTAGTCTTTCTAGGTTCCTCTGCCTACTTTTATCTTAGCCTTGATGGCAGCCAATTTGAGGGTGCTCACCAAGATGGAGGGTGGGTCTGCCCTCTCTGAGTTCACTGACTCGAATGTTACTCTCCTTTGGCAACACCCTTAAAGACACATCAAGGCACAATACTTTGTGTCCTTCAATCCAACCAAGTTGACACCCTGTATTCACCACCACAGGGTGGAGAGGAAAAGCTTCCTGTATGCGGTGAAGGGACACTTACTAGTAGGCACACAAACTCATTAATAGCCAGCAGGAAATTAAGAAAGTGTGTTGCTGAGAAACATTAAGTTTACCCTGCGCCCACTGTTCCCTTGTGGAAGATACTTTTAGTTTGTAATTAGTGGTAGGCAGGTAACAGCAGCCTACCTGGTAGATTCCTGAGTTATGTGTCTATGTAGAACACCTGTGTATTAATAAGAATCACCTGTCAAAGAGCAAATAGGTACGTGGATGAATCTCTGCTTGGGGCCTTCAGCCTGGAAGAGCTGTCAGCCCTGCAGGTTCTCAGGCTGTTGGTCCCCAGGATAGATCCACTCTGTTGTGCTATCTGGGTGTCTGCCTCTCAACTCCTTCAGCTTGCCTGGGTGGGAGTCTCCTGACTGAGCTGGTACTCGGTAGTGTGTAAAGCAGAAGTAAAATATGTAACATTGACTGTTTTACTGGAGAGAGCATATTAGTAACTAAAAACATTTAAATTCAATTTAAAAACAAAGTAACTGTGGGTCAGATTAAGTCCGCAAGCGAACGAGCTGTAAAATGACTTAGAGTCTGGAGACAGAGAAGGAAGTAGAAAGAAAAACAGCAGAGGGCATCAGGTCCCAGGTCCAGAGAGGTGAGAGGGGAACTGGATGCCAGACCTTTGCTAAGTCATGTCTGTGATAAAAGGCAATGGCAGCAGCTTGGTTCTTCAACTCACACATGCTCTACTGGGCGTTGAGCTCTTCCACTGTCTCTTTCTACTGGGGCATATATACTCAGCTAACACTTCAGTGCTACAGAGAGTTTTCATCCTATGTCCCACCTGATGTGCCATGTATTCACCTCTAAAACATTTTTTTCTCTTTATTTTAAAAACTTACCAAGCAGATTCCTTGGTTTATTTCCTACTACTGCTATCTGATTTTGCTGAGTTAAAAGGAAGTACCAAAGAAAGATGTTTAGGTTGCATTTATCCCATGCACTATTTAATCACTGCTGGCTATCTACAATCCTCCATGTGCAAACTTAGAAGTGAACATCTAATTCACAGATGCCTGTATCTATGTTAAGGAAGACAAAGGCTCCCTGGATGTGCAGCTACCTTCTCTAAGGAGAGATGGAAGGAGAAGCTGCTAGAGCTGCTTCCAAGGCCGGGAGTCCAGAGAGTGCCTGGGGCCCCTCCTCCCATCTCAAATCTTCTTTTTCATCAATATTAGAGTTTTTCTCAAGACTTGGCTAACCCTGACTACTGTAAACGCATCATGAAACATACTTTCTCACCAGTAGCAATTTCCCCAATAATCCTAAATCCCTTCTGCAGCTCTGACTGAAACAAAGGGAGCCCCACATCTACTTGGAGCAGTAAATGTCATACCTTCCACCAGTTCCTGCCCATCAGAGGTCTCTTCATCTGGAGAAGACACTTCCCTGCTTCCAGAACTGATTCATTTTCCCTGTCAAAACCAGATCTTGCTTTCTGAGCCAATACTAGTTCCCACCTACTTCCAGTGAAGTGTTTTGTCTACAAGAAAACCAGGTGCATTGTCATTGGAGTTTTCTTACTTATCTTACTGATCTTTGTTTCCAACACCACGCGCTTCATTTGCTGATTCTGCCAGCTCTTAGGTGTGTGTACATTAAAAAGGCAGAGATGATAGGCAGGCCTGACCTCTGACTCCTTGGCCAACTTTGAGCTTCCATAAACTTTCCAATTTCATGTGAAAAGGATACACTCAAAGGAAGTGAGGACCTCTCCCACTCTTCTCATTTAAGCTTTTCACACCCAAATATTGCTGAAGACTTAATTTTTTCTTTTTCTTCTTCTTTTCATTTTTTTTTTTTTGAGATGGAGTCTTGCTTTGTCACACAGGCTGGAGTGCAGTGGCAGGATCTTGGCTCCACCTCCTGGGTTCAAGCAATTCTTCTGCCTCAGTCTCCTGAGCAGCTGGAACTACAGGCATGTGCCATCAGGCCTGGCTAATTATTGTATTTTTAGTAGAGATGAGGTTTCACCATGCTGGCCAAACTGGTCTCGAACTCCTGACCTCATGATCCACCCACCTCGGCCTCCCGAAGTGCTAGGATTTACAGCATGAGCCATGGCGCCCAGCCTGCTGAAGACGTATATGCTGGTGAGCTAGGCAAGACCGCAGATGAACTTTAGGATTCATTTTGTTTGTTCACTGAAAGCCTAAAGAAAATAATTTTCATGATATTTTACACCTGAAAAAATAGGAAGATGACTTCCATGCCTTTCAATCGGTGTGCATAAGTTTTTGAAGGAGGTGACATGGAGCAGACAGGCTGCTCACACTTCCCGCTACTTGGAGTGATCACTGGAAACAAACACCTGGCCTAATGGGGGAGCAAGTTTTCTCTACGTAGGCCCTGAGGGTGGATGTAGAGGCTTTACTATTTGGGATATGAAGCATGGGAAACTGAACCAAAGGAAGAATGTGACTCCCTATAAATTCTGTTAAAAAAAAAAAAAGCCCAGGCCGGGTACGGTGGCTCACACCTGTAATCTCAGTAATTTGAGAGGCTGATGCAGGCGGATCACATGAGGTCAGGAGTTCAAGACAAGCCTGGTCAAAATGGCAAAACCCCATCTCTGCTGAAAATACAAAAATTAGCCAGGGATGCTGGCGTGTGCCTACAATCCCAGCTTCTTGGGAGGCTGAGGTAGAAGAATCGCTTGAACCTGGGAGGTGGTGGCTGCAGTGAGCAGAGATCACGCCACTGCACTCCAGCCTGGGTAACAGAGCAAGACTCTGTCTCAAAAGAGAAAAAAATAAAAAAAACACCGTTCCAATCATCTGCTTCATGGAGGAGAAATGAGGGAATGCAGAGGTGGGCATGGTCACCACCTGTATGCTTGAGCTGCTTGCGGGGTTGGAGAATGACAATTATAGTCAGGTTGGCATGAAGACATTTGGAGTATTGATTTAAAAGAAAGGGTTAGGAGCAGTAGACAGGAAGTCTACATGAAAGGTGTTCTACTTTCTCATGAAAATGAGGCTGAGCATCATCTTTATTTATTTATTAATTAAGCTCTGGGGTACATATGCAGGATGGGCAGGTTTGTTATATAGCTAAATGTGTGCCACGGTGGTTTGCTTGAACATCTTCTTTAAGGCAATGGAGCTAAGAAAGCATATTATGACAGAGGAAGGTATATGGGAGGATTATATTTCTCTCTTATTCTGTATGATGAAAGGTTTAACATGGTATAGGGGGATAATGTGAGCACGGAGAAGTGAAAAAGGATAAATACATCATTTGTCCTGGCTCTTAATCCCAGAACATGCTTGTCTTTGATGTAATAAACCCATGACTTTAAGAAAGAACTACGTCTTTGCTTCCTGCCTCAGGAATCTCTGGTACTCCTTCCTCCTTCCTGGAGCTTCCCCAGGTAATGTTGGTTGTCTGGAGCCATATACACATATGTGTGTGAGCGTGTATATATATATGTATATGTGTGTGAGTGTGTGTGTGTATGTATCACCCCACTGCACCCCATCCTGGGCGACAGAGCAAGACTCTGTCTTTAAAAAAAAAAATTAATTAATTAATTAATACATAACTATATGTTAATTTTAGTTAATAAATAGATGAAATTTGGGATATTAGTAATATCCCAGGTATTATAATAAAAATGTTATTACAATAAGATAATAATAATTTCTACTACTACTTAGGATGGGTTTGCTTGTTTTTAATGCATTTATAATTGGATTAGTTTGGGTCCTGGCAGTATCATGGCAAAGTGTTGATTGAAGAGTGATTATTAGTGTAGAAATATTTCCAAAAGTGTGGGCCATGTTAAGGGAAATTTATAAGGGGTGGTGCAGCATCCTTGGGCTAGACAAAATAAACAGGGCTATTACCCTTAGGCTCGAGAGCTCAAGAGGAGTGAGCAGCCACTAAAATCTGCAGAAAACAGAGCAGGTTATGAGGCCCACGGACAGGAGCTGAGGCCTGAAGTAGAGAAGTGTATCTGCTTAAACCCTTGGCCTGATAGGGAGAGGATCAGGTACATGAACACCAAAAGCTGTATCTTCTGCCTGCTATACTCAGACTTCCTGTGGGAGTTTTCCATGGTTCCTACCCCTAAATGCTCAGAAGTCACAGGGCAGGACAGGACAGGTTATGCCTGACAACAAATACAACCATTCAGCCCTTAGGGAATAGACAAAGGTAGAAAATGGTAGAAAATGGATTTGGAGGAGCCAATAAATAATATACAACACAATGTCTACTTTACAGTTGGTTGTTACAGGAATGTAAAGGTTATATATTATCCTTACCATATAACTCTGGAAACAGAATACATCTACCGTACTCAGTTTTACTGGTTGTAGACAACAGAAATGGACTCTAGCTGCCTGTTTGAAATAATTTTCCCAGAAGTAGACTCTGAGCAAAGAATAAGAGTGCAGGTGATTTTTTGGGGAAAGACTTTCTAGCTAGGGATACCACATAAAATATGAAATATCTAGTTAAATTTCAATTTTATATAAGCAACAAATAATATTTCAGTATAGCTGTATCACAAGTACCACATCAGACGTACCTGTACTGAAACAAATCAGAACAAAAGGAAAACAAGAAGTACAGCAAAACAAGAGCTACACTTGTTATTTAACTAAAATTCAAATTTAACTGGGTGCCTTATTTTTTTTTTTTCTAAATCTGACCAAGAGAAAACAGAAAGGGATGATTGAAGCATGAAAGGGAATGGAAAAGAGACAAACAGGGCTGCAATTTCAGAAGCTCCAGGTTCAGCCTGATTGTGAAGGACGCTCTCAGTGTGCCAGACACATCAGTCAGTCCTGTCTCAAGTAAAAGGAGCTGAGCGTCTGGGCTTCCATGTTAATTATATGAGTTGGCTGTTAAGAATTGACAGTAGACTCTGTGTATGTTTGGGGTAGGGTAGGGGATATATGTAAGACTCTCAACTCACAGACACCTTGGAATTTTCCTACCAGTTGATATGTGACTCCAGTGTCTAAGCTATCTTTTGGAATATATCAAGTGCAATTAGTTAGTATCAGTTCATGATCAGGTAAGAGGGACAGGAAGGGAACTAACTGTGGCAATAACGGTGTCCACAACAGTGTCTTAAGCAGCATGGACATTTGGTAAAATGCTCTTGGAAACTTATAGTATGGACTGAAAACTGGAGGCCCCGGCAAATTGCCACCTGGGGACCAAGTTATTTGAAAGCTGGCAGAGGTCACATCTTTGGATTAGACTGGGCTCCATGCCACTGCCACTGTGTTACTGACTCAAAGAAATAAGAGAGGGCTTCAGTGGGCTCCCCCTGAGAGACGTGTCTATCCTCCCTCTGGATGGTTCATCTTGAATAGAGGACCTGCCATTAGATGCTGGGAGTCAGACAGTGACAAACGTTGCCTACTCATTCATGTGCGCACACAGCAAATATGTATCAGGCTTCTACATAAGTTTTTCATATTTAAGTGACAAGAATAAAGGGAACAAATTATTTATTTTTCACCAAATGTTCACTGGATACCTACATACATGTTGAAGGTTTTACAGAATTGTCTGTTTTTTCTTAATGACCTCTGTCCGCACAGCATTGGGTTTCATCTTTGTAATTGAAAATCGTATTATTCTTCTGTTCAAAATTCTCCAGTGTCTTCTCATTGTAGTGGGAGCAAACTCCAAGATTCCTAATGAGCTCCGCATGGCCAATCCTAACTTTTTTTAAAATGACTTCCTTACTTCATTGGCTGCAGATATCCTTGACTTGTTATTCTTCTTTGAATATAGGGAGCACATCCCCACTTTTCTCCATGAGGCCTGCTCTGTCTGAAACACTCTTCCCCCAAATGTCTATATGACAGCTGCTTTTGTCACTTCATTTAAGTGTCTGCTGACCTGCTATCTCTGTGGGCAACTCCCATCCCCCATAATCTCTGTCCTTTTCTTCTGTTTTTTCTTCACAATTGATAAATGAGACTGCAGCATATATGTATCGGGGTATGTATTAGTCAGTTTTCACACTGCTGATAAAGACATACTAGAGACTGGGTGTTTTATAAAGAAAAAGAGGTTTAAAGAAAGCACAGTTCTACATGGCTGGGGAGGTCTCACAGTCATGGTGGAAGGCAAAAGGCACGTCTTACATGGCAGCAGGCAAGACAGAATGAGAATCAAGTGAAAGGGATTTCCTCTTATAATACCATTAGAGCACTGGGTCCCTCCCATAAGATGTAGGAATTACAGGAACTACAATTCAACAGGAGATTTGGATGGGGACACAGCGAAACCGTATCAGGCTGTGTGTGTGTGTGTGTGTTTGTGTGTATGTCTGTGTGTCTGTGTGTATCTCCATCCCAAGAGGGAAAATACATAGTCTGTTGAGTTCATTGCTGGACCTAAACCCCCCAAAATAGAACATGGTAAATATAAGATTTTTAAAATATTCATTCAAGTAAAGGAAGGAAGGAAAGAAGAGAGGAAGAAGGGAAGGAAGGAGGAAGAAAAGGAGTCCTAGATTCTGGTTTCATAGATGCGAAAAGTGATGATAAGAGGGCAGGGACCTTGCCTACATCTTCCTGCTCTTCCCCACACATGTTCGTCTCACCTCCTTGCTTAGATAATGTGACTGTCTAGAGAGGAGGCTGTGCCTGTGCTCTCCCACCTCCCTTGCTTTCAGGTGTACATGGACACACCCATGTTACAATGATTGGTCTTCCTTCCTGGAATCACCTGCTCTTTGTTTGTGAAGATTAGATCATCCACGGTATCCTATCTCATCCCCTTTGTGATAATATAATCTTGATCATTGAGGCCTCTTTCTCTACATCACAGTCCTCTTCCCCTCCCCATCTTTATTCCGTTAGTATCACCTGCTTCCCTTAGTAAGACAGTGTCAGCAGATTCTCAAACCTCAGAAGCCATGGTTTGATGATGCTTTAATAAAGTAAAATATAGAAAACTTAATTAAGGAGAGGGCAGATATCACATCTGATTTTCTATGCAGCCTGAGCCTTATATGTGCAATCCTGACTGCCAATAAGGTGTGTTATGAGCTGTGTAATATTGGTGTCAAAGAGCAGAAATCTGAAAATTTGAGAAGCAGGTAAAGCATGATATAGTTTTAAAATATTACTGTAATTCCTAGAATATCAAATGGACTATGGAAACTCTAATTCCAAAAAGGTTTGCTACATTAGGATATAATATTACCGAAAGAACTGGGATGTTTATTTTGAAGTTTATGTTTCGATTGTTTTTTTTGAATTTAGATTACTGAAAGGCTTTAACTAAAGTAACTGAAAAGTTGAGTGATGTGCTACTCCTCCCTTCCTATCATTGGTTTATAGCAGTCAATAATCATGTGATTCTTCCAGCAGTGAGGACTAGTCACAATGGCACACAGTGTCGATGGTTCTTTCTCACTCCTACTGAAATCAGGCACAATCATGTTACTTAATTTGACCAATAAAAATGAAGAGAACTTGTATCAGTCACTCCAATAATGAAAGTTTGAAGGTCAACAAATAATATGTCTTGCTCTCTTCACCTTGTTTGCTTCTTACATTTTTAAATGATGCTTCCATCTGCTGGAGTAAAACATAGAGTAAGAAGATGTCCCTGTTGGCCTGGAGGTGAAAATAAAGAAACTTTGTTTCGTAAGTCACTGGGTTGATCGGTGAGTGTTTTTTGGTTGCTGCAGCATAAACTAGCCTACTCTGACTACTACAGGGGTTGTCAGGTAAGATCAAGAAAGAGAGATACGGCAATCATTAGGATTTTGGTATAGACTGAACAATTTCAAATGCAGAATGATCAGATAGTAAAATGTGAATATTATACTCATGTTTAAGAGAAAGAGAACAAATTTAAATAAGCAAATTTTGTAAATGAAATTTTAAAAAGCTATACAACAAAGAGAGCTTTGAGGCATGGGATTGGACCCAGGAATTAACACTGAGACATGAGAATCTGGAAGGTGAAGAGAAGCAAATCTCTGTATTTTTGCTAAGTTCACTAGGTTACTTGCAACATTTTCCTGGATTGCAGGAGGCAGTAAGCTGTTATTTGCCTTGGTTTGGCTCAGTTTGAATAGAAAATCAATCAACCAAAACTATGATACTTGAGTGCCATGTTGAGTGTTTCTGTGTTTCCAGCCCCGTGAAGACTATGACTGCTAAATAAAGTGATCTGAAATGTCAATAGTTATGACTAGGACTGATATTATCAAGCCTAGAATACTACATAGCCACATACATTGGGACTGAGATACTTTGACCTTACTTGAGCAAAAGGTTATGGAATGCAGATGCACCAATGTAGTATTGAGAAAGATATTACAGGTGTATTAATAAAATATAAACCTTGAATAGGAAAGACATGGGGGCATATTTTTAAAAGCAGCATTTTGATGATAATTGTATTAGCCTGTTCTCATGCTGCTAATAAAGGTATATCTGAGACTGGGTAATTTAGAAAGGAAAGCAGTTTAATTGACTCACAGTTCCACATGGCTGAGGAGGCCTCACAATCATGGCTGAAGGGGAATGGGAAGCAAAGTCACATCTTACATGGCGGCAGGCAAGAGAGAGTATGTGCAGGGGCACTTTCATTTATAAAACCATCAGTTCTCATGAGACTTATTCACTATCATGAGAACAGCACAGGAAAAACCTACCTCCATGATTCAGTTACCTCCCATCAGGTTCCTCCTGTGACACGTTGAAATTATGGGAGCTACAATTCAAGAAAAGATTTGAGTGGGCATGCAGCCAAATCATATAAATACTCAAAACAGATCCTTGAATGGGTCCCTGAGATAAAATCCTACACAGCTACTTCTTACATGAATAACTTTATACTTCTTGACAAATTATTTAAATTCTCTGCATTTCAGTGTTTTTTTTTTCATTTTTTAAATTAGAAGAATGTCCACCTGAAATACAGTATTTTTCAATAAATATTAGCTAAGTTTATTGAAATAACCTTTTTCAAGGCCTTAGGTGCTCTCAGAAGTTTGGGTTCTTGGAGCCTGATCAACTTGCTGTGAGTGCCTGCAAGATAATGTATGGGCAGGTACTAGAAAGGGAGAAAATCCAGACACAGGAAGGCTGAAGTTTTATAAATGGGGAAGTTGATGGCTCCAAACCCATTGCCTGGCAGCGCATCACTAGAAGATCAGGACTTAAAACACTTCCTAAAGAGTTCTTTAGTTATTTTGCAGAATAACCAAAGGAGTCATGACTTCCACAAACCCGGCTGCCACCTGCGTGTACCACCCCTTACTTCTCCTCTCCTGCCCTGCCTCCTACTTCTTTTCTCCTACTCATTGAATTGAGTGGACAAGCCTCAGTGCTTCTGTCTGCTGAGACAGCTCTGTGACCGAGACAATGAAACCAGCTCTAGTTTACCCAAGCCATGGAGTCCAGAAGGCATTTGCACAGCCCGGTTCTTTTTGGCAAACTTGCTCTTCATTATAATCACTATTTTCTGTATTGTTCCTTAGTTCTAAAATAATCATAAAGGAGATCAAAATTCAATTTTCAAATGTTATTAAATTTAATTAAATATTTTACATATGGACTAAAATCTACATCTACCAAACAGAAATCTTACACCTCACAATTCACACAATGCTTCATTGTAGTGAACATTAAGCATAAACGAAACTGGCAAGTGGTCACTAAGAAGGACAGCATTAGCTGGGCACAGTGGCTCACGCCTGTAATCCCAGCACTATGGGAGGCCGAGGCAGGCGTATCACCTGAGGTCAGAAGTTTGAGACCAGCCTGGCCAACATAGTGAAACCCCATCTCTACTAAAAAGCACAAAATTTAACCAGGCGTGATGGCACGCTCCTTTAGTATCAGCTACTTGAGTGGTTGAGGCAGGAGAGTCACTTGAACCTGGGAGGCAGAGGTTGTAGTGAGCCAAGGTTGCGTCATTGCACTCCAGCCTGGGCAACAGAGCAAGACTCTGTCTCAAAAAGAAAAAAATAACATTGCTCATTATCTCATTTCTTCGTCTTTGTCTTTGCAATCTCTGTGCTATCAATTTCACCTTGAATCGTTGGCTGTCATATCATGGGCACATGGGATAGGCACATGAACAAGCTCAATGATTTTGAATCTTCACAAACTCACTCTTGAAACCATTATGTGTATCAGAGTCTATCAGGATCTGACTCTCCAAGAATTCTAAGAATTTAACCTCCTTAGAGAATACCATGTTTATTTAAAGGTAAGTAATTTGCAAATGCACTAATTTGAGGCAAATCTGTGTTGTAAGTGTGTGTGCATATGTGTGTACAAAAGCAACAAAGTCACAGCAATTGTGTAAAATTTAAAGAAAATGTGTGGTTTTGTGTTTTGTTTTGAGAGTGCTTCATCACTGATGGTGTTTAGAAAGTCTGATACACTGCAATAGTAAGGAGCACACTGACATTGGGTCACTGTCATTGTTTCTACATTTCCACAATGAACAACCCCATGGCCAGCCCTCAGGACCGCTCCCACTGCCTGGACTGATACATGCCTGCTCCTAACTTTCCTTTCTGGAGGGTTGCAGCTCCTCTCTGAATTCCCTGCTGACGGATGGAGAACTATTTTCTAGCTTACTAAGGCCTCATCTGATCCTCCTGGCATGGACAACTTGGCAAATGCCTAGAGCCTCTGAAAATATCTCTTGAAAATTTGCAATAGCTTCTGACTTTCACTGGCTGCCTTATGCTACCCAGGTCACCAGAATGTGGTAGAAAACATGTGGTAGGATAGCATGAGGTCATGCTATCCTAATCTTCTTCCTTTTTATTTCTGAACCCACCTCCCTACAAAATCTCTCCTGTTCTACAGCAGTTACAGACACAAGTTGCAATGCATAAGTGTAGAGTAATGTACTGATGTGTGTATGTTTGTGTGTGTGTGTGTGTATGCACGTATGTGTTGGGTAAGGGGCCCAGACGGTGGTGGACAGGAGATTGCAATACACCAGAAGTGGCCCGCATGGCATCTCCATGACCATGCCATTCTGCAGGAGAAAGCTGGAAGAAATCCCTAAAAATGCCTGCATGTATATTTCTATACATGCATCCATAAAAACTTAGTTGTTTGCCTTCACTCCAACATGCAAAACATCTGGATATATAACAAATTATAAGAATTAAAAACAAATGAAAAACAATGAGTTTAATCATAGCTTCATTGTCATCTATGTGTGAATCAGAGCAGCTGTCAGGGTTGTGATAAGAATACGACTTTGCTACCAAGTCAGACATGATGTCTTTCTCCTCCTCATTCCTCACTCAGGCTTACCTTTCTCTGCTTGTTATTCAGCTTCAAAACCCTCAGTCGAGGCATAATTCACTGCAGTTTTTAGACTTTTCAAAGAAAAGCCTTCTGGAAAAATTTTTCATTAATTTATTTTTAGCTGGAGAAAAGCAGGTGATAACCTTTAAAAATAAGTAAATGGGACTGCTAGAAACACACACACACACACAAAATGAATTACTTTTGTTCTCTTTTTTCTTTGTTTTACCATTTCCCTGAAACTTTAGCATTTTTTTCTGTGATTTATTTTGTCTTGTTAAACTTCGTGAGAGGATATCATACCGTATATGCAGGAGGGGAACAGAATCTCTCATTAAGCCTGGGACACCTGAGACAGTCTCAGTTGTGCTAAGGAGACAAAGGACTGTCTACCTGAGAAATGCTATAAAAGACTAATAGTTTGAACCATAGTTCAAAGTATATATTAGTGAAGATATTTTAGTTAAATTTCTTAAAATAACATTATTGAGAGCTAATATGTGTTATGCCTCTTAAAAAATCTTAGAGCTCTTTCTGTCTTGAAAAGCAGTGTGATAGGGTGAAACACAGAGTAACTGGGTGCCTTCTTTGGAATAATTTCATCATTATTTCATTTAATTCTCACTACCCTATAAACCTGATGTTTATGTTCATGTATTTGTTTGTTTGTATTTTTTTTTTTTTTTTTTTTTTTTTGTCGCCCAGGCTGGAGTGCAGTGGTGCGATCTTTGCTCACCACAATCTCCACCTCCTGGGTTCAAGTCATTCTCCTGCCTCCGCCTCCTGAGTAGCTGGGACTACAGACACGTGCCACCATGTCCGGCTAATTTTTGTAGTTTTAGTAGAGGCGGGGCTTCACCATGTTGGCCAGGATGGTCTTGATCTCCAGACCTTGTGATCCACTCGCCTCAACTTCCCAAAGTGCTGAGATTACGGGCGTGAGCCACCGCTCCCGACCTTATGTTGGGGAAACTATAGTTGGGGAAACTGAAGTTCAGAAAAATGAGAGAATAACACCTAAACCACACCACTTCTTGACAGTCAAACTTGGTGTCAATGAGCTGTAAAAAGATACAGATGGACTGTAGTGGGCTTATAGAGGAAGGACAGATAACATTTTCCTTCCTGTTGCAGGGAAAAATGCTCTGTGAAAGGATGGTTATTTAGTCTTAACTCAAAAAACTTAAAGGGGTTTGGTCAGAAATTTGGGTAAGAAGGTTTTCTAGTGAAGAAAATAGGATGAGGTGAACAGGGAAGAAAGAAATGATACGATCCATCCTTCTTTTTCATTATCTTTCTTCCTATAGAAACTTCACTCCCTTTCCAAGAGTTACAACCCCAAATCTCATTCTGTGAATACATCCAATCGTCAGTCCAAGATCTCCAGGTGAAATGCCGTGCCCTCTATCAGAACTGGATATGACTCCTCTGGTTCTCAGCCTATGAACAGAATAATACAAGTTGTCTGCCTCTAGATCCCTACTTGATACACAATGGCGGAACCCAAAAAGGAATCCTATAGCAGGCACCTGCCTTCAAATGAGGGGAAAATAGGAAACATTTAGCATTGGATGTTCCACGGAACCTCTGAAGTACCTTGTGGAAGGACAATGGAATGGTCAAGTCTTCCTGAGCCCTAGGGGAAATCCATTCATTAGACTCTGGTCATTCTCAGAGAGAAATTGCTCTGTCTACTGTTCAATTTGGTGCTTACCTCTGGGCATACATTTTCTTCCTTAGCCACATCTGAAATGGATTTTAAGGAATATGCCTTCTTAGGAAACTTATAGTCTGTGGAGTCTGCTTTCTGCTTCTGGGAGATTTGGAACCTGAAAATGATTTTATCATTTGAAAAATCAAAAGCATTTTAAGTCCTTGCTTGTGTTCTGTTTGAAAACACAGGTCTTTCAAACACACATCATGCTTGTGATCCCCTTGCTAGCTGTCAGTCCATTCCTTAGTTAACCACAATCAAAGTGGGCATGATTCCTGGGCATGGTTCCCAAACTTGGCTATTTGTTTTGTTTTATATATTTTTACATCTTGTTTTCTCTCAAATTAATGGCAGTAACCTTGAGAACACCAGGAGGAACAGGTGAGAATGTTACACTTTAATCACATCCATGCCCTGAGTCATTTTGTTTAACTGAGAAGTTTTGCTGGACTTTTGTCACTCACATGTCACTCATGTCCTTTCAAGATACCATCTCTTTGACTCTAGAAACAGTCAGGTTTTCTCATTCAATAAGGCCCTGAGTGGCTGGATTTTCTTTACTTAGCTTTGCATCAGCTTACAAACGACCTGGTTTTTGTTTTTGTTTTTATTTCCTCTTATGTTGACCATGAATATTCTGTTTTCCAACCACAAGCTCAACAGTTATATGGTATGATTCTCAAGTTATCAGGGCCTATGTGCTTATCAATTATTTTGCTAGTTTATATCATGCATTGACATTTTCCCAGCTTCTGATGTTAATGTCCTTGCTGTCTATTGTGGTGACTGCTAAGATTGAAACTGTTAGAATTTTGTTTTTCCTACCTTCTAATTCAAGGTAGTTTTCTCTGTTGTCTTAATACAAGCTACTGTAACAAACACACATACATCAATGATTTAAAAAGTTAAAAATGTATTTGATGTCCGTGTCACAGCCTAATTGAATATTTGGTGAGAGGTCTTCCATGTAGTTATTCAGAGATCCTGAGCCCTTCTACTTTCTAATATCACCCTTATCTTGGTCTTGTTAAAATACTTCACAGGGTTCTGCATCCAGCCAGCCAAAGAGCTGAGAGAGAGAGATCAGTGATCTCCCTGGAGAGTTTTGTGATATGCATCGTACCTGTCCATTGGGATAGTATGACAAGGTCATTGGCCAGACCGTGTCATGCTACCTGATGAAAATGCAAAGAGTTCTGGCAAATGTAGTCCTCCTATTTGTTGAGGACAAGAGGAAATTATTTGATGAGCATACAATATGGGCTGTGCCAAATGAGGAGTCTATGGTATCATCAAAGCTTCAAAGGGAAAAGACTGGGTATTGCAGAGACTGCTCCTACTTACCAATATGTGTGTTTTTCTCCTCCTTCCTGAGTACACAGGTAGACTACACTTACTAGCCTCCTTGAGATAGTTTTGTACCATAAAACTGAGATAGAGCTTTGTGCTGAAAATAGCACAGTCCATGTGTTGAAAATGGGTTTGAAAATGAGTGCAGGGAGTAGAATGCACCTCCACAGGATTTATTTTTAAATTTTGTGTTAAACCACTCACATTTTAATACATTGATAAGCATATCCATTACAAGAATGAGGCTGAGCAGATGTGGTGGCTCATGCCTGTAATCCCAGCACCTTGGGAGGCCAAGGTGGGCTGATCATCTGAGGTCAGAAATTTGAGACAAGCCTGGCAAACATAGTGAAACCCTTCTCTACTAAAAATACAAAAATGAGCTGGGCATGGTGGTGTATACCTGTAATCCCAGCTACTCAGGAGCCAAGGCATGAGAATTGCTTGAACTGAAGAGAGAGGAGGTTACAGTGAGCTGAGATCACACCACTGCACTCCAGCCTTGCGACAGAGAGAGATCTGTCAAAAAAAAAAAAAAAAAAAATGAGGCTGGCCTTATTGATAATGATAGACACATCAAGTGCAGGAATTTTGTATCCTGGTTACAAGGCTAAAATTTGGTGTCAAATATAGATTTGCTTCTCACCCCTAGGTTTGGGGAACTAACAACTATCAAACCGCTGATATGTGTCAGAAACTTTAAGTGCTGAAACTATTTTTTTAAGTCCAGATTATTAAGTCTTTTATTGTTTAAGTGAAGAAATGCAGTTAAATAAATTTTCTGAGAAAACAAAGATAATAAAGAGTGAAGCTACATTTCACCATCTGATTCTTTTTGATTTTTTTTCTTATTACTGTCTTATTCTATTTCCAGATGCCTTCCATTTTTTGATATTTTGTTTTACAAGTTAAGTTCTCAATACATACTATGGATTAAGTTATTTGTCACCATTCTTATCTCTCCTATAATATGAAGCATTATGCATCCACCTCCTTGCCATGGTCTGGTGGTAGGTGAAGACTTCTCTCGTCTATGGCTTTGAACTTGGCCAATGGGTTGTTGCAAACATGATGCAAGCTGGGGCTTAAAATGTGTTTGTGTGGTTACACCTGCCCCTTTGTATTTCTGTTATTGCCATGAAAAGATTATGCAACATTTTTCCTTCAGCCCAGAGGAAAAGAGAAGTGGGTCAGACCTGGTTCTAATTCACAGCCTGGAGACGTGTTCAGCTAGACCAACTAAACTCCTGCTGACTCACAAATACATTCGAAAGGCAGAAATAACCAACCTATCTACCTATCTTTCTTTCTTTCTCTTTCTTTCCTCTCTCTCTTTCTTTCTTTTCTGTTGTTTTTTTTTAAACTTTCTAAGCCACTAGATTTTGTACTACAATTTTTCCAAATGCAGAGATATTATCTATTTTTTCTTTTATCCTTCAAAATAATATCTGCTCAAGAGAGAGCCTTTGATGTCTATCTATACTGCGTCTGCCTTTCACCAAATGTTTACCCAGTGCCTAAAAGGTTTCATGCATTGTATCATTTGCAATGAACACAGGAATAAATGAGGACACAAGGATGAGTTGTTGTTGCTATTGTTTTGTAGAATATCAGTAGACTGTGATGACTTTACATCACTGGAAATGCGCTTAGCAAAGTTTTACCTTTCTCTCTTTTCAATGCCAAATCCACTCACCATGAATGAGCATCTGTAGCATTTTAGAAATAGCCTTGAGAAATCTACTTATAGTGGCTTAAATCTTCAGACTGCCTTTATCGTAACTCAGGAAAGAGGTGGCAGGGAGGGGGGAGAGACAGAGAGAGAGAGAGAGAGAGGTCAAGTGATTTCCCTGGAAATTTTTGTGATGTACATCATGTCTGCCCATGTTCATTGGCCAGACTTTGTCATACTATCCCATGAAAATGTAAGATTCCTGGGAAATGTAGTCTTCCTGTTCGTTAGAACAAAAAGGGAAATAATTTGATGGGCATGCAATATTGGCTTTGCCAAATGAGGGGTCAAAACTTCAAACTGAAGGGACTGGATATGGCAGAGACTGCTACTATTCATCAACATGTGTGTTTTTTTCCCCCTCTTTCCTAAGCACGCAGGAAGACTACAATTACCAGCCCTATTGAGATAGTTTTGTACCATAAAACTATGTTCTCTCCTTAGGAGAGGACCAGGGCAAAGCTCACAGTGGAGTACAGCCCTCAGAGAAGCACACTGATATTGCTGACAGAGAACTGCTAATACCTGGTGAATCAGAACACAAAGCTGGCACACATTTCAGCTCTGAAAATGAACAAGAGTAATTGCAATTCACTGGTGCATAAACGTATATATTAGAATGCAGATGGACTGAAAAATTGGGTTGATACTTACATCTTAACTTACCACCAAGTCAAGTTGAAGAAACAGAAAATATATTTTCCTGAGGAAATTGTTTAATCAGTATCTCTGTGCTTCCAATTCTGAGTTTCTATGCCTACGCTGATATCAGCAATTCTAGAGGGATTTCATATTTCTCTACCTTTCCTCATATGTGGCAAAGACCTGTCAAATAATTAAGCATCTCTATTAAAACCTTTACCTTATTGTGTCTTATTGTTCCTATTTTAGATATCTAACTCTTCCTCCAGGGAAAATTAAACACACACACACACACACACACACACACACACACTACTATTTCTCATTGTTTCACCATCAAGAAACATTTTGCCTCTAATGTTCAAGCTTGAAGTACATGATTTTGAAATTAAATGTATAAGTAAAAAGTTTTCCTGTGAAGAATCAAGAGATGGATAAAATTTGTGAGAGAAACCACATTTATTTCCAAAAGAAGCTTTCATTTTTAACTTCTATTGAATTTGATTTCCTTCTAAATACATAGAATGATAAGCAATATTAATGAAAAGTAAATAAATAAATGTTTTCAGACACAATTGTAAAGTCAGATTCTAATAGGAAAATAAGCTGGAACTAATACAAGCTATGTTTCTCTTCTCCCCATTATGCCCTAAAACTAAATTACTCAGTGCTCTTTAATCTCTGAAATTGTCCAAATTGAGGTAAACAATTCAGGAAGCCTCATGCATAATTTATGAAGAAGTTCACAGTGTAGTGTATTTGCCCTAATTTAATAACATCACACTATTATAATTTGACTTTTAATATATTATGGTTATTTATTGAATTTTTAATTAGTCTCAAAATTGGTTTCTGCAGATTCAAAAATCCCTTTTAATAACAGAACTGGACAAAGGAACTATTTTAAACCTCTTATGCCTTTTTGAAAGTCTTTGGAAATGGCGCTGATTATACAAGTTTCCCTGTACATACACATACCCCTATGTGCCAAGGCCAAAGACAGAATGAAGGCTGATGTCCAAATGAGAGGAAGACTCCTGCAAAATTCACGAAGAGCTCGCTGGTCAAAATTCTCTTCTAGGAATAATTGTGTACTTCATAGGAAATGCTCAGGCTTTTACTAAATACATTAATATTCTTGGGAAATTTTTTTCTCTGTGTTTTTTTTTTTCTGCAAATAAGTTTGAATTTCACAGTAGGAAATAAGGCAAAGTGGGAGCTTTGTATCATAAACATGTAATCTCAATAAATAGGGTAATTCAAAAGCATATCATTATAGTACCCATTACAAGCCCTGCTTTATGAATTCAACATTTTCCTTTTCTACTTTATACATTGGTGATGTTAGTTTATAAATAAAAGCATGGCTGGGTACAGTGGCTCATACCTTTAATCCCAGCACATTGGGAGGCTGAGGTGGGTGGATCACCTGTTGTCAGGAGTTTGAAATCAGCCTGGCCAACATGGTGAAACCCCTTCTCTACTAAAAATACAAAAATTATCTGGGTGTGGTGGTATGCACCTGTAGTCCAAACTACTCAGGAGGCTGAGGCAGGAGAATCACTTGAACTCAGGAGGTGGTGATTGCTGTGAGCTGAGATCACACCACTGCACCCCAGACTAGGAGACAGAGAGAGACTTTGCCTCCCAGAAAAACAAAACAAAACAAAAAATAAAGTATGTTTATGAAGAGTCAACCTAGCACCTGGCAGGAAGCTGGCAGAATTCTTAGTCCATTTTGTGTTGCTGTAACAGAATTCCAGTGACTGGGTAACATATAAATAAAATTAGTTTACTTCTCATAGTTCTGGAGGATGGGAAGTCCAAGGTCAAGAGGTTTGCATCATGTGAAGGCATTTTCGCTGAGTCATCTCATGGTGGATAGCAGACAGACAAGGCCATGCATGCAAGAGAGAGAGAAGGGAGAAGAGAGAGAGAGAGATAGATAGGAGAGAGAGAGAGAGAGAGAGAGAGAAGTGGAACTGAACTTATTCTTTTATCAGAAAACCACTCTCACAATAACTAGATGATACAGTTTGGATATTTGTTCCTACCCTAATCTCATGTGGAATTGTCATCAGCAGTTCTGAAGGTGATGTTTGGTGGCAGGTGGTGTTTGTGTCATGGAGGTAGAATCCCTAATGGCTTGGTACTGTCTTTGCAATAGTGAGTGAGTTCCCGCAAAATCTGGTTGTTTAAATGGGTGTTCTATTTTAGTAGACTCCACACCCCAACAACTTTCTCTTGCTCCTGCTTTCATTATGTGATGTGCCTGCTCCCCCTTCATCTTTTGCCATGATTATAAGCTTCCTGAGGCCTCCCTAGAAGCTGAGAAGATGCTAGCACCAGGCTTCCTGTAAAGCCTTCAGAACTATGAGCCAATTGAACCTATTTTTTTTTTAATGAATTACAGAGCCACGGATTTCTTTATGGCAATGCAAGAACAGCCTAATGCAGTCAGGTACTCTCATGATAAAGACATTAATCCATTCATGAGGGAAGAACAATTATTATCTAATCACCTCTTAAAGGTCCCACCTTTCAATATTGTTGAATTGGAGACTAAGTTTCCAATACATGAACTTTGGGGAACACATTTAAATTGTAGCATACGGATTTGCTGAATGACCCCAGAAAACATTTACTAAGTTTTTAGGAAATGGAAAAAAAATACACTTATATGTTTTATTTCAAAAGGTCTATTGCTTTAACATCTATCTTTAAAAACACAGTATCACCCACCCATTCAATTGAAACTCCTTTAGAGCATAAACTGAGATTTTTTTGCTGTCTAATAACCTGCTATCTCTACCCAGTTATTTTCATAACCATATGAAAGAACTTTCTATCACTCCACCTCTTGTGCATATTTGCCTAAAATTCTCTCCTCCTTATTTATAGAACTGAAGGAAAAACAACCAAACATCTAGAGTTTTGTTTTGTTTTGTTTTGTTTTGTTTTTTTGAGCCCCTTGGTAGCATCAAACAATTTGGCATCTGTTGACCACAATGCTTTGCATATCTATCTCTGAAAGCAGTTCCCATAGTGTCATGGTCATTCATGTAAAGGGATAAATGCCTCATTAAATGTTGAGCTCCTTCAAGATTAGAGATATCCACATTTGTATCAGTAACACATAATGCAGTGCTTTTACATAGTACTTGGTAAATAGCTGTTGAGTTGAAATTTAATATGGATAAGTGTATACAAAGATATATAATATTTCAACATAAGATTCAGAAGCAGGCATTCGGACTTATAAACTAAAACATACAAACACAAAGGAAATGCACATGAGGACTCTGTAAAGTAGGCAAAAACAGAAGAGTTAAAACTTGGAGAAGTGACCTCCCAGAGGTGAGGTTCTGTAATTTTTCTTTCTATTTGCTTTCTAAAAACATTTCTCTCAACTTTGCACCAAGGATCAGCCCCAGCTGCAAATAAGTGGCACCATGAAAGAGGAATCACCTGTATCTGGCCAGAGGAAAACTGGAGCACGTGGGAAAAATTTGAGATCATTGATAACTATAGACACAGGTCTGCTAAATCTATAATTGAACCAAAAATTGTAGGCTTATCCCTGAGCTATGGACTCAAACCAGTAATAGCAGAGGTTTGGCAAACTGACTGAGATTTGGATGGGTGCTCAGTCTCAAACTTTCTCCAGGATTACATATGCATGGAAGACACCCAAACCAATGTACCAAAAGCTTAGAGAACATAAGTAAAATAAAAAGTAAACACCTGTTTCTAGACCATTCCCTCAGCTATGTAGGCATAAATCAGACTCAAAGCAGCATAGTAGAGCTTAGAGACATGAATGAGAGTTGAGCCATCACAAAAAGAAGATGAGATGGAATTGGAAATTGAACCTATCTGGGCTGATTGCCTGCTAGAACAAAACATTAGCATTCTCTGTATGATTATAATACAACCTAGTATCCTCACGATATAACATTCACGATATACATGTTAAAATTCAAAATTACTTGTATACAAAAAAAAAAGTCCAGGTGTGGTGGCTTATGCCTGTAATCCAAGCAGTTTGGGAGACCGAGGCAGGAAGATAACTTGAGCTCAGGAGTTTGAGATCAGCCTGGTTAACGTGGCAAAACCCTGTCTCTACAAAAATTATAAAAATTTGCCAGGCATGGTGGTGCACACATGTGGTCCCAGCTACTTGGGAGGCTGAGGTAGAAGAAGCGCTTGAGCCCAGGAGATTGAGGCTGCAGTACACATACATATTAAATAATAAATAAAAATAAACAAATTTCAAGCGGAAAAGCAATCATGATCAATAGATGCTAACCCCAATATGACTGTGATATTAAAATAATTATAAAAACAGAAGGGCTTTAAACCAGCTATTGAAACCATGTTCTATGAAGTATAGAGATCTACATTCAAATTCATATAAAAAAGGTCAGAAGTCAAGAGATATTTTTAAATGAAAATTTTGAGCATAGGAATACAGAATTTAAAAGAAAATTTACTAGATGGGCTCAATAGCAGAATGGATAATAGAAGAAAAAGCTGTCAATTTGAAGATAGATCAATAGATATTATTCATTCTAAATAGACAAAAATATTCGGGAAGAAACAGATCTGAAAAGACTGTGGGAAATTTTCAAAATGTCTAATATACACACCACTGGGGTAACAGAAATAAAGAAAACAAATATTAGCTATGAAAAATATTCAGAAAAAGAATCACTAACAATTTTAAATTTATAGTTTTAAAAAGCTCAGTAAATCTTAAACACAATAAACAAAGCTAACTATTTTTAAACTGCTAAACACTAAATGTAAGTATAAGATGTTGGAAACAGCTAGTACAAAGAGAAATCACATATTACATAAAGGAGATACTGACCTGCATGAGTGTGAATTTCTAATCAGAAATACGGAGGGCAGAAGAAAATGAAATAACTCATAGAAAGTAATCAAAGAAAGTCATGTTACAACAGAATTCTACATTCAGCAACAATATTTGTTCAGAATGAGAGCAAAAAAGAGAAATTCTCAGATGAAGGAAAACTAATGAGGTTTGTAGATCTTCATAGAATGAAAAGAAATTTGAAAGACAATTCTTCAAGCTGAAGGAAAATATGCCAGAGTGGAACATGGCTCTTTGAAAATGAAGATCAAGGAAAGTGGTGACTATCTGGGTAAATATGGAAAACTATGTATTTCCTCTTAAGTCCTTTCAAATATGTATGAATCTTAAAGCAAGTGTTATAATATTTTATAGTGAGGTTTTCAATGTATGCAGATGTAACATATAACAAGCACAAAGCAAATATCAATGTGTCTGAGGGAAATAAAAAGACCTATATCATGAGAATATTTCAACATTTTATGTGAAGTGGTACAATTCTGTCTTTACATAGACTATGAAATGTTATATATGCATATCATATCTTAAAGCAACAAATAAAAAAGAGACAACCAAAAAGTCAATAGAAAACTTAAAATGAAAAATCAAAAATGATTCAAATATTCTAATACAAGGAAGACAATAATGAATAAAGAATAAAGAAACACAGAAAATAAACCAAAAAAAAAAACCTATAAAATGGCACACTAAAATCCAATCATATGAATAACTAATGATATAATGCATTTAATTATTATTATATAAACTTCCAAATAACAGAGATTAACAAAGTAGACAGCAATCAAATAAGCAAGCAATACTCTATAAGCTATTTATAAGGTTCTTTAACTCCAAGGAAACAGTTATACTGAAAGAAATGCATGGAGAAAGAAAAACCATGCACAGTAATCACTAAAAAAGCTTGAAGCAGCTATTTTAATATCAGAAAACTGATATTTAGAAAAGTGTTGTTCTTAGATAAAGAAAAACATATGATGAACAAATAGATAATTAATCAGAAATAGATATCATTATACTTGTCTACACATCTAGTTGAAAGTCTTAAGTTAAAAAAGACAAAATTGAGTTAGAGGGATAAATTCCACAAGTACTATAGTTGTTTGTAATACTCCCCTGTTAGCTATTGATATAACAACAATAAAAAACCAGTAGTGATGTTTAACACTTAAGGAACATAATCAACTGCCTTACTCTAATTGAAATTTAGAGATCTCTACATATAATCAACATTGAATACACACCCTGTTAATGTGTAGATGGTACATTTGTCAAATAGTTGCCATTATGGGCCATAAAACAAGTTCCGAAAATTTTTTAAAATCAAAATTATACAGAGAATATTGTTTGACTGCAATGGAATTAACATAGATTTCAATAGCAATAAGGTACCTAAAACATTTGCAATTTTCTGGAAATCAAGCAGCCCACTTATAAAGAATTTATTGGTTTAAAATACATTTACAAGGAAAATTAGAACATATTTTGATCATTTATTTTGATTAATGTCAGGGGGTGAGAAAAGTTATTACTACAAAACCTATGGACAACAAATGGTTAATGAAATATGTCAGTAATTTTATATTGGCACATTTGACAACTTAGATGACATGAACAAATTTCTCAACAAATACAACTTATCAAAACTCTCACAAGAAGACACAAAAAATTTTAAAATCATATTATCTATTGAAGAAGTTGGATTTGTTAGCAATACTTTTCCAAAAGAGGACTCCAAAACAATCTGGTTTATTTGAAAAATACTATCAAACATTTAAGGATAAAGAGATAATATAGAAAATAAGAAAATGTGTGTTTGACTGTGTGCATGTGAAAGATTTACACACATTTCTACAAACATTTTCAGAAAATATATCAAGAGTGATCATTGCTTAACTTGTTTTAAAAGACCAGCACAACCCTAATAGCAAATCTGACAAAGGCATTCAAAAAAGACAATTACAGACATATATCCTTTATATTTATAAGCACAAAACAAAATAATACCAAATATCACCTAATAATAGATCTTAAAAATTTTGTATATCATGACCAAGTAGAATTTAACCCAGGATTGTGTGGTTAGTTTAATGTTACAAAAAAATCAGTCAATAAAATTTACCACATTAACAGAATAAAATGGAAAAAGTTTTTTAAAGTAGATTCATAAAGAACATTAGACAGAATTTAAGAGTACCTAAAGTAGAGATAGTAAGAAACTTCCTCAAATTTTAAAAAGACATAGATGAAAAATTGACAGCAAACCTTGCAGTGAGAGACACATGTTTCTCTCTGATTTCCAAAATTAGGCAACTGAACTGTTTCCTCTTGTTTGGGGAAATAAACTTCTTCTATTCAACCTTGCATTGGTGGTCTTAGAGATTCCAATGAGCTAAGATAAAGAAAAGGTTTAAAGATTTTAATGGAAGAAGCAAAATGGTCTTTATTTGTAGATGAGATAATGGTTTACACAGAAAATCCCAAGGAATCTAAAAATAAAGCAGAAATGAAACAAAACAAGAAACCTAAATCCTACTCAAAATTAGTTATGATTTTAGATACACAAGGCTAATAATTCAAAATTAATTCCATTCTTACAGAGTAGCAGAAAACAATTAGAATTAAAATACTGGCAATTAAACTGTCCAAATGGGGAGTGAGTGAATCTATAATTGAATTAATTTATTTTCAAAGAATTATTTGTTCATGAGCATACTTTTAAAACATATTTTGTTTTTAAGTGGATCGGGTACTTTACGAAATGACAGGATTTTAATATTTGAAAAGTTACACATCTGAGTCCTTTTTATGTTATTAGGAAAATCTCTGTATTAAAAATGCCACAATAGCTTATTAGAATATTAGCCTATACTTAATCCTGCACCCATTTTGAATATTATACTATTAAACATACTCTACTAAGTCTTAGGAAACCTTAGCTACAGGTCTGATTCTAAAGTGAATCCACTGTGTGTCCTTACGATGTATTTTATTGATCCTGGTCTAAATTTTCTTATGTGATAACATGAACACTTGGAAAAGATATCTTTAAGAAGATTTTTAATATTTCAAAAATTAAAATATTTTCACATTATAATTCTTCCATTTTTGTTGCAAATATTTAAATATGGCAGAATTGTAAATCGTAAAATGTGAATATATAGCTTTTTTTTTTCATTTCTTGATCTCTAACTCACATTCTCTTCTTTGACATTCTCATTAAGACTTTTCTCTATATTATCCCCAATAATTTCCTTACAAACATACACATGTGATATTAAATGAAACCATTTAAAATCCTTCAAAATGCTCTATCACTTATGTTTCTCACTGAACATCTAGACTTCACTATTTCTAACAGTGATAAATGTACTAAATATGGCTAATTTAAACTAATAAATTAATATCCTTGATTTTATTTCTACCCAAATTATACCTATCTTTGAAGACCTCATTCAAGTAAGAATCAAACTTACATGTGAATATATGAATAATTCAATGACCTCAGATCATATTCAATCAAGAATGGCTAGGTATGTGTTTTTGTTGAAAATGTCACACATCTGTGATAATATATTTAAATACAAGTATTATACATTATGTATTTTTCTACCTTTGTGTCTGTATTGATCTTCTTCCTTCTAGCTGAAGAGTATTTTTCTTGCCTTTTAAAACAACCATATTCCAATTCCATTTTGTTTTGTTTTTGGTTCCTGGGTTTTTGTTGGTTTTGACAGTAGCCTTGCCACTTTTCTGCAAGATTTAAAGAAGATGGGAAATGAATCTGAAATTTAAAACAAGGCCACCCTTAAGAAACATACCTGAGTTTCAGGTAATGCAAGGATGCTTTAAGAGTTTATTCACCTGCCAAGGTCTAGTATCCTTAGGACATTTCAGTATATTTCTTGAAGATCAAACCCTCATTCTATTCCTTAATGTACTCTTCTAAACCAGGTTTTTATAGTATATTTGCAAAGCCCCTTTTAATGTCAAATGAACCCCTGTTCTCAACTTCATTATCACAAAAATGCCAGTTCTTCTGTAGTGAGGAAATACAATTACTTATGACTAAAGTATTTGGATGAAAACAAAACCAACAACTGTTATTGGAAATAAGGCCAGCGTTTTCTATGATCTCACAGGGGTTCTGATAAGGCTATATGAATATGAAAAAAGAAGACCAAAAGAGACAGCTTTGCAATGCTTAGACCACAGTCATCCTATATCTAATTCCATTTTTTTTTTTTGGCTTTCAAGACCTGTATCAGAGGGAGATTATTCCTAATTGTGTTTTCTTTTGAACTAATTTGCTAGATCTGAAGGAAAAATGAGGGAAATTAACAGGGACCAAGATAAGAGGTCAGAAACAGAAGAGAACTCACTTTTAGAGTATTTACTTAGTAGAGGGTTTTGAGCAGACCACAGGGTGTTGAAGTAAGAAGGACAGTGACTGAACAGTGGTTTGACCACTTGATAGGTCCCTCAGGCAATCCTCATATCTCTCATCAGTGAACTAAGGAAAATAATAGCCACTTCAAGGTGACATCACTGAGGAAATACAATTAATCATTGTATGCCCAGTTGTAATATAGAGTAAATGCATGTTCTCAAGGTTTAATAGGCAGTTTTTGTCCTTGAAAGCTACCTAGTATTTTAGAAAGAGAAAGTATTTTAGAGAACAATAGATCTATATTAAGATCCTGATCTATATTTGCTGGTTATTTGATCTTGGAGAGCTTCTTTAATCGTCCTGTGCTTCAGTTTTTGTGGCTGAAAAAATAACAAGTCTCAGCTTAGAGGTTGTCATGAATTTAATGAAACTGAATGAAATTTCTGGAATCCAGTCATCACCATAACCTTCACACATTCCCTTGTTTCTTTAATGTCATTCCCCATTTCTTTATTATATACAGATAAGTTGGACTTAATAAAATAGTAAAAGGTCCAGTGCAATGAATAACACTCAGAAAACTCTTTGCTACAAGTAGATCTTATTACTGTAAGTGTGAGTGCCAATCCGCTTCTTTTTGGGAGGACTAGTTATCCAAGCACCTCTTTTCCCCAACTTTAGCAAAATAATGCCCCCAGGGCTGACCTTCCTACACTTTTCAAGCTCCATGAGCCAAGCTCCCCTAGTCTGGCTTTGTCTTACTGAAATTACCCATAAAGAACCCCAACATTAACTTATCTATATGATAGAGAATGTTTCAGGGACCAATTCTAAGAGAAACAGACTTTCCTAAAAAAATTACTGAATTATTTATTTGTGAAACTCTCAAAAGGAAGTAAGTCCCTCAGCTTTGTCCCTGAAGCTGATGTTAGGAAAAAGGACAATTTATTTTCCAGAGTCTTCCAAGACTGGCTTTGTAAGTAAATGATTTTAAGATGTGAGCATCCTGTTGTATGGTTCCAAGGTTCTAATTCTATGATAATAAAAACAAAAAAATTTTAGTCTCTAAAATTTTAACTTGCTGAAAGTCTAAGTTTTAAGCTTTTATTTCAATATCTGACAAAGCTTTGAATATTCCCATTAAAATTCTAGATTATACAGCTAGATACATAAAATTTTCTAGCAGGTTTATTCTTTGAACCAAGAACATGAAAATAATAAATATTTTATAATTCCACGTGGCTTTCATACTGAATGCATTCAACACCCACACACCATGTTTGTTTTTAATTGATACTGATTATTTCTCCCTTTATGAAAGCCAATTGTAATTTATAATATGATATAATGGGGTAGATACCTCAACCAGAAATAACTTGGGTTTTTACCTGAAGCAAAGGTAAACCTGGCGTATCAATGTATCTTCTTTACACCTTCCATGCTCTCACTTTTAAAATCGCCACTTAAGGATACCTTTCTCCTAGAAGCCTGCCAGGATTTACCATAGGCACTTTTCAAACACATGACATCTTAACTTAAAATGATTTCTAAAGGTACTGTAACTCTCTAAATCTTGTGAGTCCATTAACCACTCTTAAGAAGCTTTTTTTTTTTTTTTTAACAGCTTGCTTCTAGATAGGAAGATCATAGTTTCAGTATAAATAGCGGACCAGGATACATGTGCAAGGATGTGTATACTCAGGATGTGAAACTGCGTACAACTAGGCAAAGCAACCACTAGGTGGGGGTGTTGCCCTGCATTCCAGGGCCAGGACACTTGCCATGATTGTCCATTGCACCATTGTTAGAGCAAAATACATGAAGCCTTGCCAAACAGGTGCATGAGTTCTTGTCTAAGCAGGTGAATTGATCAGTAATTCCCACTCGGCTAAGAATCACATATTTTTACAAAAAATATTAGACATGATAGATCTTTTTCCTTGCCAAACAAAGTACACAAATTTTTCCTATGGAAAACACTTTCCCCCACCCCCAACACCAAGAAATATCAGTGATTTATTTTTCATAAAATTTTAGTCTATCTTGTAAAGTGTGGTATTTGACACAGATCTCTTAGCCTTTACATTGTCATTAACTTTTATTACAATCCTAAGTAGGGTATTTTATATGTTTATATGGGTTTCAGTCTTGCTGTAAGTACAGATGATGGGTTTGGAATGCATTTTTGCTAAGACGGCATCTAAATCTGAGGTGACTTACCTGACTTGCCTTCAGGCTTTAGGCTCTGCTGCTGCCCATCTTTTTGCTGCTGGCTCCATGTGCTGAGGACTGTGTGTGTTGGGGGGGTAACTTCTGGCTGGCAGAGCCAGGGTCAGTGGGTTTGGCCAGATGCCATCCTCCGTCAGGAAGAAAGGGTAAGTACACGGCCTTCATTTCCAGTAGCACTTCCAACACCAATATTATGTAAGGCACATATACAATTTAAAATGTCCTAGCAGTACTATTTTTAAAAATGAAAAAATAGGAAATTAGTTTTCACATATACTTATATTACCTAATATAGATAAAATGTTATCATTTCAACAGGCAATCAACATAGAAACTTACTAATGAGGTAGATCAAACATTATTTTTCTTTGCTTAGACACTGATGTGTGTTTTGAATTTCTAGCACATCTTAATTTAGATGTTACATTTTCATAGGAAATATGTGACCTGATTTTAAACTTCATAAAAGAAGTCGCAAAAATAGATCCATATACCCAGGTAATCACAAATATAATTAAATGTTTTTCAATAATGTACTGAGTATGTTTTCAATTTGAATTAAATTAATTCATTATGTAAGACTAAAATTTCATCTATTCAGATATGCTTGCCACATATCCGGTGCTCAATAAACAGGAGAGGCTCGAGGCTGCTGTATTTAAGATTTAAGGTGCCATGACATGCTGAAAGTAATCTCAGTGGATCTTGCTATAAGAAAAGAAGACAATCATTTTATAACCCCCTAGCGAATTTGCTAAACTGAGAACTATTGTACCATTGGCATAACTCTTCTCTCAAACATAACTGGGCATCTTTTGAAAGCAAGCATCCTACATTTATTAACATGTATTGATCTGGAATCAGGAAAAATAAAATGCTCAGACATGGCCATAGTCAGCTCATCTACTATTGCTGAGAGACATTTAAATAAGAAACTTGCGTTTTATTACACTTACATTCTTCCCCTGACAATTATGGAACTTTACGAATCTCAACCTCATTACATTTGGATAGGAGCCAACTGTCTTCAGGAAATGGTACTAAAAATTAATGATGGTGAATTGCTGAAAAAAAAAAAAGTGGTGGGGAAGAAGACATATGGTTAATGATGACATATTATTGCAGAAAAATGCAGTAGTTTGCACAAGTTCTGATGACAGGAATTGGAGTGGGAATGCTGCTAACTCAAGTGGTAATGTTAGGAACCACGCAGGTCCCGTGGAAGCTGCTTTGTGAGACTGCTCTTCCCTACGATCATATTTGATATGCAACATTACTTCCTGGTTGCTGAGGTTCAGCATGTAATGGGGCTTTGTCATAAATGGAGAGAATTGCAGGGGAGAGGCATCTTTCTCCATTTCCCTTAAATGAAATCTAGCTGTGTATGAGTTTAGGACAAACATATGGAACATTTGAACACCCATATACCCAGCTCACCATCATGGGTGCTGAGATGACTGTGTTATTAAATTTCTTGCCCAGAATAATGAAGTATTTCTAACTGTAGTTCAGAAGATAATGAAATTTGAATGGAAGATGTTTTCTTTCTTTGAATATAGAAATGTTGTCCATCCCAATTTTTATCAAAGGAATGCTCCCCTCAGCATGCTGTATTCAGACACTTTGTTTTCTGTAGTGTGGATAAAAGGCACTTTAAATTTATTTTGTAAAAAGAAGATGGGAGAAATAGAATTCAGCCTAAGCATAGGAATTTTTAAAAACTCACACACTCACTTTGCCTTGTCCATCTTAAATTCCCTATAAACCTGAAGGGAGTGACTTGCTCAGATCCCTTAACTGTTAATAGGATTTAAATTAATTGAGCCAAACCAAAGAACAGGCTATTGGGGACAAAAGGGTTATTAGAGTTAAACTGGAGTTAGGGATATAGATTGCAGAAATAACCTTCATCTTCAGTAAATCCACAGTCAATCCTACACAAAGTTTTCTTAAAGGATGTACATAAAGCAGGAAGAATGACCAACATGTCAAATAACATATTATTATTAGCAAGCCTGAGAGCCAAACTTCAAAACACAGGTTCAAGTCTCAAGAGCTCAGCAGACTGCTTTGGGGATTCTTTCTAGAACCAGGTCTAGGTCAGCTTAAACTCAGGTAAGTGGATAGAAGAAATACACACACACACACACCACACACACACCACACACACACACCCCCCCCCACACACACACTACACACACACACACCACACACACACCACACACACACACACACACACACACACACACACACACACACACACACACACACACACCACACACACACAACACACACACACACACACACACACACACACACACCACACACACACCACACACACACCACACACACACACACCACACACACACCCCCCCCCCCCCCACACACACACTACACACACACACACCACACACACACCACACACACACACACACCACACACACACACACACACACACACACACACACACACACACACACACACACACACACACACACACCACACACCACACACACACACACCACACACACACCACACACACCACACACACACACACACACACACACACACACACACACACACACACACACACACACACACACACACACACACACACACACACACACACACACACCACACACACACACACCACACACACGCACACCACACACACACACCACACACACACACACACACACACACACACACACACACACACACCACACACACACACCCCACACACACACACACCACACACACACACACACACACACCACACACACACAATTTCTGCCACTTGGAGATTTGGTTCAATCAGTGTACTAGAGTCTGATCAATCTGAATAATATGGATATTTGGGGGGAAAACGAGATGAAAGAGGAATCTCTTCTGTTTCTGCATGGTTGTTAAATGTAAAAGAAAACAACTTTCTTCAAATCATACTCCAAACTGCCATGGTTTATAATGGAAAGGAGATTCAACAGAGACTCCACAATTCTTCATCTCACCTCAGCGCTCCAGTCTCAGCCTTCTTTAGGGTCTGGGTTGAGTACAGTGGTTTTAACACGGATTCCTTCTGCTATCTGTAGTTACCCCCCACCCCCTGGGGTGCCATTCCCTCCTCACTATTTCAGCCCAATCACACATACTTTTTTCCTTTGTATATTCAACACAGCTGAGAGGAACGGCATAGCTCTCTCCTTCATAAAGGTGTTTGTGACCCCCTTTCGGAATTAGTTTCTTCCTTAGAGAACTTGGCTTATTTCAGATATAAACCATACTGTAGCTTCACTTGCCCTGGAGTCACTTGTAAGAGTGCTGCCTTCCTTGCCTTACACTGAGCAACCTGATGCTATGCTGTGCCTTTCTGGGTAGCAGCATGATAGACGAAAACAAACAAAAACATGCAACAAATAAAAATATAAAAGAAAACCTCGCAAAAGTCTACAGCTTATTAGATACACAACCTTGGGCAGGATGAAATTCATTCTATTCATCTTTCTAAGGGTCATAACCATAGTATCAACTTCATAGTTTCTTATAAAGAGTTGAATACATTTTTATCTCCAAGGTCCTGTAATATACAGTTATTAATTCAAGGTTTTTGATTGGCTAATAGCAAATGAATAAACAATTCATATTAATGTCTACAACTATTAACTCAAAGCAGGGGCATGTATTTATTTACTTATTTCAGATTTTGACATAATTATAGATGTATATAGAGTTATAACAAACAATCCAGAGATAGCCTTTCTATACTTCGCCAATTGTAACATTGATGTAATAATTCAAGATAGTAGGGAGGGCTCAAGCTCAGTGAAATTTGAAATGAAACGACACGTATTAGGATTCAGAGTGAAGATCTAGGCTTTGGCATCTTTAAGACTACTCCTCACCAAGTGAGTAATAAAACTTCTATAAAAACAAGACAAGCACATTCTTAAGACCATCCCCTTTTTTAAGTTACCAGCATGCTCCAGCTGCACTGTCTAAGCCATCTTGTGATTTGTATTCAAGGCTAAGGTTGACCCAGAGACCAGTAGGGGGGATTGGGAAGAGCACATTATTGTTGTTTTCCACTCCAAGGAACTTGAAAAGGTGTCATTCAGCAAGCAGTGGCAAGAAATGCAATTCCTCGTCCCGGCCCAAGGAAAGTGCAGTTCTGCAACATAGCGAAAAAGCTGGTTTATCAGGACTCTCCGGACTGCTTTAAGGGCATAGCCTGGAGACATGTTCCAGAAAATTCACAGCCTTCCCTTCTAGAGCCTTCCAGGGATGAGACGGCCTGCACCAAATAAAACACAGCAGCCTGGGGGACACTACCTCCATGTATTGATAAACAACACATGCATAGTGGTTCTGGTTTAGATTTGGTTAAGTAAGATGCCATTTCCAGTGGTTTGTGTGCCCAACAGCCATGAAACTCTCCAATACCTGGCCTCCTTTAATTCTCCAATCAAAACCTGTTTACCTTTTCCATGGCATGTTCCAAACTCTCGCCTTGTCCCTCAGCTTCATGTTTCCTTCCAGTCTCTCTTTGAATCTCTCCAATGACCTCATCTGTTCACAGGAAGTGAAGGCCCTAGGGCACACCTGCCTCCCTGCCTGCCGTTTCCCAACAGTGCACTTTCCCATCACCTGGTACCAAGGTTGGTTCATCCACCTCTCTCTGCCAGTATTCTGGCCATGTTCTCATGCCATATTAGTAATGAGGGACTGCCTTGTGCGCTATAAAAGTTGTGACAGCCTCCATGGCCTGCACTGCTATGTGCCAGTAGGACCCTGCAGAACTCTGAGAATCAAAACTGATGTCTGACCTGGCCAGGGAGGGAGTAAAATCACTCTCGTTTGGGAGCCACTGTGATAAACTCATGTCTTTTATTTCCTCTCTTGTCTTCTCAAACATTTTGCCCCCTTATATATTTACTTCATTTTTTTCCTCTCATGTTATGTCTACTGACTCCTTCATAAAATATATAGAAAGATACCAGTTACCTCTGGCTGAAAATAAATGAACAGCAAAATAACACAAAATAACTTACAACAAACTCACTTGACCCTGTGACTCTGCTCGGTATCGGCCCCTCATTCTCTGATCTTTGCCTCCAAGCACAGCCAGCTGCACACACTTACACACTCTGTCCTACCTAATCTCATTTCTGATACCACAGCTCTGCCAAAGTTACCATTGGCTGCTCACTTGCTAAATTGTATGGAAATGTCTAATTCCCCATGTTTCACATGACTTCTGCAAACCGTACCACTGACGAAAAATTCTCTTCACCCACACACATTTTATACACATCTCAGTTCCTTCAAACAAAAATATACAAAACTGAACTAATTGTATGTCAAACCATGGGTCCCTAAACAAAAATAAAATTGAACCAATTATATCTCAAACCATAAGTCACTGGATAGACGAAGAAGAAAAAGAAGGAGAGGAAGAATAGGGGAAGAAGAAATATTAAAAAGAGAAAGAGAAGGAAAAGAAAGAAGGAGGAAACATACATGTTTTTTACAAATAGTTTTTTTCCCCTAGATCCCTTATCTTGAAACCAATTGAAAACACTGAGAATCTGAGCATCTGTCTCAATTTTTCCCTTTGTAAAATTCCTGTTAACTTGACTAGTCACCAAGTCTTTCACTACTACCTCCTATACCTCTGACATGGTCTGAATATTTGTCTGTACCGAATCTCATGTTAAATTGCAATCCCCAGCCTTGGAGGTGGAGCCTGGTGAGTGATGATTGGATCATGGGGTTGGATTTCTCATGCATGGTTTAGCATCATCTGCTTGATGCTGTTTTCATGACCTTGAGTTCTCTAGCGATCTGGTCATTTAAAGTGTGTAGCACCTCCCACCTCCCTCTCTCCTGCTCCTTCTCCTGCCATGTATGATGTGTCTGCTCCCTGTTCACCTTCCGCGATAATTCTGTTTCCTGAGTCCTCCTCAGAAGCTGAGCAGATGCCGGCATCATGCTTCCTGCACGACCTGCAGAACCATGAGCAGGCTGTACAGTTAAAGCCCTTTTATAAAAAAAATCAATTACCCAGTCTCAGGAATTTCTTTACAGCAATGTGAGAACAAACTAATACAACCTCTTTTCAGATTACCCCCCTTTCCTTCATCCCTGATATGTTCTTAATTCAAGCACGTTTCACCTCTTACTTAGCACTTGCTCCTTTTGTCTCAAGTTTCTTCTGCCCTGCTGCAGCATCTATTCCAAAACACAGGAGTAAGTAAATCAATTCCCATGCTATTGTGCTATTTCTTTTCCCATAAGACAAATACAAGACTTCTAAGCATGTCCCATAAACCCCAGTGCGCCAACCCTCACCTTAGCAGTGTTATTTTCTACAGCTCCACAGTATCCCCAGCTATACACTCCAGACTATGTGCTGAAACAGAGATAGGTCCTGGTCCCCATATCACCATGCCTTTGCTGAGTTCTTTCCCCAAATCCCATGCAGCTTGCAAGGCTCTATTCTACCTTTGAGAATATTCTGAGGAATTGCATTCCATTGGAAAATCTTTCCTTGTGGCACCTTCTCCCCACCCTGAATTCGTTCTCTGAGCTTCTACATTTCCTGCACATAAAGCTCACTATATTGTAGTCATTTATGTATCTTTTCCCCTCTATTACACTAGCAGCTCTTGAAGAACAGGGACTATACACTATAAACATTTTTATCTGCGGACTTTGCAATATCCAGCACTTAGTAGATGATCAATAAATTTTTGCTGATACGATAAAACAAAATAATATAATTCTTATTTCACCTCTTTGGTTTTGAATTACATAATTCTTTCTCTATTCACAATAGAACATGTGGTAAATCTACAACACAAAGGAACATTAAATTTTTACTTAAATATACACCTTATGAAAGTCATGGCTTTTGCTAGTCTTATCAAAAGAGAAAATGTCATCTACAAAAGTTGACATTTTTATCTTGAATGGTTTACTTGATGAGACTCACTGTTTGCAAGTTACAGAGAGCCTTGCACACCAGTTCTAGGTTTGGTTGAATTAACATGGCCTTTCTATATGTGTAAACTACTGACATTTAAGCTTGATGCCATCCACCTGGCTGATGCATGTTGCCATGAAACATGAGTAAATTGAAAAAGAGATATTATTTCTAAAAACATGATAAATTCCATTTTAAATATTTGAATGGAGAGAATTTTACAGTGCACCTATTTTATTCTGATTAAAGTTTAATTTCTAATAATTGATTTCTAGTTCAGGGCTTGTTTTATTTATTCCATTTATTACATAAGGATTGACTCTTACTTTTCTAGGAGTCTATATGTGCATTATTACAAAACTACTTTCATTTAGGTAGATGTTTTTGTCCCCCATTTTATAAGTAAAATTACCGAGGCTTACTGATTTGTTCAGGTTGGAAATAAAGGACTTAAATTTAGATACTCCAACTCAGTATATAGCTCAGACCTCCTTATCCAAAGTTTCTTTATAAGCCTACGAATGTAAGCAAGTGGGAAAGAGATAAAGGAGAAAATAAAAGGCAATGACTTCCAGACAGAAAGCCTTTCTGATTAATTTGTGGTGGGAGCTGCTTAGCAAGCAAAACCTCTGAAATGCTCAAGGCTCTTACAGCCTCTTATAACTTCACACTCCATTTACGATATCATTGAAAGAAACAAACAATGACAAGTACGAGGTTGGGAAGTCTCTGGGGGCAATTTATACGGATAAAATATATGGTCAGTTTTCTTCATCTGATGCCACATTTTGCTTTTTCCTCCCTTGAGATAAAGATGAGCAATATTAAATGCGTCAAGACACAGGTGAGTGAAGCTGTAGAGCGACTCTGTCCAATATGGCAGCCACTTACAGGTGATTGTTGACAATACAACTTAAATTAGTAAAATCAAGTGTTTCTGTTCTTCAGTTGAACTAGTGCCAGCTTCGCCTTCCTTAGCAAGATGTTCAACATGGAATTTCCATTATCACAGAAGTTTTCACTAGGCAGTGCTATTCTAGAACCAGTACCATTAGCCACTCTCTGTAGAATACCAAGAGTTCAGTTTCAAATTTGTAAATTCTCTTATCTATCCTAAACGCAAAAAATCGTCACTGGATTTGGTGATCTTGGGGGTGTAACCTTGACGGTATTTAGGTTTTTGTATTCAGAGCCCAGTATAGGCATGATATATGGTGACTATTCTATATAGCTTGCTGAAAGTATAAACACATGTATGAATATATTTGTTTTCCTTTCAGTGATAGAATTTGTAATATTTCTCCATCCAGGTCTACTTACTTTCTAGTAAATACATTCAACTGCTAAGGAAAGGACCAAAAGGGTGCTAGATCCCCAGTGCTTACCCATGCATTAGGTTCATACATTTATTATTTAGTTTTATTTTCCACAATAAGCACCCTGTAGAAAATATTACAATATTACATTTTTTTGTTTGTTTGTTTTGTTCTTGTTTTACCATTCTGGACTTCTATAAAACAACACAACGTTCTGAGAACACCACAAATGATAAGCTCTTTTTTAGAATATTGTGATTTATGTTAAGTGTTTAATGTAATGCTACTGCTTTTACTTCCAGGAAATAAATTAGCTCTTGATTTAGGTATACCATATTATCCTCATGTTCTTTAAATCTTCTCTGCTGTACTATCTCAGGGGTTTTTCATAGCTGCTTCTTTCACTGACTGGTGTTTAAATTTCGGTGCTCATCAGACTTATTAGCCTTAAACTCCTTGTCATCTCCAACCGTAGCTTCCAGACTAATTTTCAAAATTCTCACGGGGAAACCCTTCATTAGCTACACAGACAATCATTTCAAGACCTTGTTAACTTAATTTCTCCCCTTTCCCTGACTCACTCCAATCTTTTCTCAACTCAACCTATGTTCATCCTTAGAATTTGTCACTAAAATATTCTCTCTGTATGATCTTAATTCCAAACAGCCCATCGTTGCCTTTTTCTTTGTTACTCCCTGTGATGGTTAATACTGAGTGTCAACTTGACTGGATTGAAAGATACAAAGTATTGATCCTGGGTGTGTCTGTGAGGGTGTTGCCAAAGGAGATTAGCATTTCAGTCAGTGGGCTGGGAAAGGCAGACCCACCCTTAATCTGGGTGGGCACCATCTAATCAGCTGCCAGCATGGCTATAATATAAGCAGGCAGAAAAAATGTGAAAGGAGAGACTGGCCTGGTCTCCCAACCTACATCTTTCTCCTGTGCTGAATACTTCCTGCCTTCAAACACTGGACTCCAGGTTCTTCAGTTTTGGGACTTGGATTGGCTCTCCTTGCTCCTCAGCTTGTAGACAGCCTAAGCCTGTTGTGGGACCTTGTGATCATATGAGTTAATCCCATATATATATATTCCAACTCAATATATAGCTTGGACCTCCTTACCCAAAGTTTCTTTGTAAGCCTACAAATGCAAGCAAGTGGGAAAGTGTTGATCAACATTTAATTAAATAATATCCCATATATATATCAATCGAGTTATATGTGTGTGTGTGTATGAACTAATAGGATATTAGTTCATACACACACACACACACACACACACACACACACACACACACACAAACCCTGTCATCTACAACCATAGCTTCCAGGCTAATTTGGAGATAACTAATAGGATATACATATATATCCTCTTAGTTCTGTCCCTCTAGAGAACCCTGACTAATACACTTCCCTTAGAACTTTGACTCCAACAATTGCTTGACTTCTTCGGAAGCTCTCATCAATGGTACAGCATCTTTTCCCTGCCCTGCCCTATTTACTGCCTTCACTCTCCGCCACAGCTGCTCCAGTTTTCTCACTCTTTTACACACAGCATTAATACGTTTCCCTACCCCATTACCCTCAGCTACTGGATGTACGTGGCTCTATGTCAAACCTGGTTAAGTCTCGGTCACTGCTTACTCTGTGACTTCACCAAAATAACTCACGTGGTAACTGGAAAAAAACAAAACTTTACTGGCTGGTCTCAAGTATCTCCTTAGATCTTTCCAGCAATTCTATTCAATTTTTCCAGTTTATTCTCTCAATATCCTAGATCTATAATTTCCAAGTCAAATACAATGATGGTGAAATTGATACAAGAAAAGGAAGGGAGGAAAGGGAACTCTGACAACCCTAGGAATCAACCACCTGCCCTGAATGCTGAGGAGATCAATAGAACACTCATAATCTATTAGCAGAACTCCACTTGGAAATCTCTGAACTGGAAGACCTTCTTTCTCACCTTATCTCTCCCCAAATATAAACACCTCTTCAAGCCTGAAGCATAATTTGGGTTTGAAGATGCTGCTTCTATTCTCCCCTGGAAAATAGAAACAATCTAAAAAATTCTGCATGTTCTCACCACTGAATCTGAGAATCTTTATATAAAAATGCATATATACTGCTTTAATTTGTATTGGAATAAATGAAATGCCTGTGCTTGCATTTAACTCTAAGGTTCCACTTGTGTATGGATCCCATTGCATCACATGTGCTTAAGGACGCTACTTCTGCAATTTACCTATCTTTTTCTTGCCTGCTATTTTCTTGTAATATAACTTTTCGGTATCCATATCAATATCCTAAATATTTACCATCTCACAATATCCGTGCTGTTTTCCCACATCCTTCCAGATGATGCCTAACTTCTCCACTTGCTCTTACCACAAAGTTCCTCACATAGTAGTTGATATTCCTTTTTCCTCATTACTTCTATTTCCCTGAAACCCAAGCCAGTTAAGCACTCAGGCATTTGTCCTCACCATTCCACAGAAGCAGCTGCAGTCAAGGTCATAGTTAATCTAAATGTTTCCAAATTCAGTGATCAATAGTTAGTCCGCATTTTACTCAAACTGTTAGAATCCCTGTCAAGAAAGCTCTTTGCTTCCTTCTGTTTGAAAGTGTTCTTCACTCATTTCCTAGTCTCTCTCTCTCTCTCTCTCTCTCTCTCTCTTTCAGCCTTTCTGATCATTTATTGCTCCATTGTCTCTTGCTTTCTGCTACAGGATTCCTCTCAATAGTTCAACTTACGTCACACCAATGTCCTGATTTTGCATTTTCTGAAGTTCAGTTATTGTTCTTCCTCTCTTTCTATCTCATTTCTCTCCCCCACCCGACCCATAGGTGATATCATATGCTTCCATGGCATATTGGGAATTTATGTACTGACAACTCACAACTCTCCCTATTCCATTTTTCCAAACCTTAGAATCAAGTATCTGAATGCTTACATAATATTGGGTTGCTTACAGACATCCCAAGCTCAACAAGCCCAAGGGCATTGGCCAGAGAGAAGGAGTGAAGCTTAATTCTTTACATCTTTAAAGTGTTGCAAAAATTTAAACTATACATGGGTCTACCATAAACTAAATGCTCTTGTCCCCAAAAATGTATATGTTGAAGTCTGTTTCCAGTGTGATAGGATTTGGAGTTGAGGCTTTTGGGAGATAATTTGGGTTAGATTATGTCATGATGGTGTAGCTTCAAAGATAGAATTATTGTTCTTACAAAAAAAGAAAGATGTTCTCTCTTTCCTCTCTCTTTCTGTAATATTAAGCCAAAGAAAGGCCATGTGAACACACATTAGGAAGGCTGCTATCTATAAGCCAGGAACACGGCTTTCAGCAGACACCAAATCTGCCTACACCTTGATCTTGGACCTCCCAGACTCCAGAACTGAGAGAAATGCATTTCTATTATTTAAGTCACCTAGCCTATAATACTTTGTTACAGCATCCTAATCTGATTAAGTGAGGGTCTTTAATAAATATTGGTTGAACACGCAAATAAATAAATAATTGAGAAAATACACAAAACTAAAGCCTTAAGATTATCTTAAATATAGTGAATTCCAGCCCATCAACCTGATATTGTAATGTCATCTACAACATCATCTGCAAGAGTCACTCGGTTATATGAAACTTTCAGAAACAGAAGAAAAGTTAACATTTTTCATCATTAGCTCTTATTTGGAAGGACATTCCTTGTGGTAAGTACAACTCTTCTCTTCCCAAATGTTCACTCACCATACCTCTCTTTGCTCCCTGTATTCTTACTGAAATAACCTATTGCCTCTTCCAGATGGTAGATTTCCAGACACAGGAAGGTATAAAGATGTCTTAACAAAACATAAGCTGTAGCAGACCTGGGGCACAGACATCAGGCTTCTGGTCACAGGAGGCTTTTTCTATCAAGAAAAGCTGAAATTATTCCAAGTAACCATCCTGACCTCACGTGTCATCATGTTCTTCTTTCGATTTTTGACAAGCTCAGACAAGCACAATTCATCGGGACACATTTTCTCCTTTGGCCCAAATACATGACACAATGTGAAAATACAAGACACTTAAATATTATCTCTTTTGTGCCCCACACCGTGGTGTTCAGCGTCCAGAACAAATAGAAGCCAGAAATCTTAATCCTTCTAGTTGAATCTGATTTTTCTCCTTGACTGCTACTCTTCTCGTAACAAACTCTTGCTACGTTTGTGACTTTATTTCTCATGCTAAGACTCATGGTCAGTCCAAGGCAGAATTAACTTTCCCTGGGTGACCTATATCACTCTCGATTACAAATGTAAACCCTGAAACCATATCTGTCTGCTTTCATTGGATTAGTGCTTCTGTCTGCTTTCGTTTTTGGCTAAATTACTGTTTAAACTCACCAAGTCCTGACTATCAGGTCAGATTTTGCCATTATCTACTCGGACTGTGTTTCTGCTGGAGTTCCCTTGTTCCCTCAAGAAGGTATCTAATATGAATTAATTAAAATTAAGCTTAGGGGAAGTTGTAGTCCTCTCAACCTCTATTGCTTTTTCCCTAGCTCATTCTAGTTGCCACTTTCCAAAGACAAAGTATCCCATTGCCATCCTTCAGCACCTCTATTTGTTTGAATTGAAATATTTCAACATGTCACCACCTGGACTTGAGGTATGAATAGAATCTGGTGGGCTTAGACATGCTTAAAACTCAGACTTCCAGAATTTCTGAGGTAATGTCCTTGCATATCACACATTCTGATCCATTTTCCACCTGTACCAGCACAATCTGTTTAATATGTAAATCATATTATGCCATTCATCTGCCTAAATGCTCTTCAGTAAATTCTCATTGCCCTCCTAGCAGATGAGGACCGTGTACATTTATCCAGCCTCCTTCTTCCATTTCATCCTCACCTTGCACTCATTTTCGGACTGTTCTCACTGCAAAGCCCTGCTCCCCCAGTGCAACTGCTTTCCCAATGGCCCCTGCTGTCGTGGACTTCTACTGTCAGGAGCTAAGGATGCTAACAACTGCTAGGTGGGGGAGGTGGAGCAGTTTGGGTGGGATGGGTGGGTTGGCCTCGCTAACATGGCAACATTTGAACAGACCCTTCATAGAGTTAGTGGAGGACACTATGAGAATGTGGGAGGAAAGAGAGCTCCAGGCAATAGAGAAGCAGAACAAGGATACTGAGACAGAGTGTGCTTGGTGTTTTCCAGAAATAGCATGAAGGCCAGCATCGGTAGAGCAGAAAAAAACAGAAAAAGGGGTTGATAGACTCAGAACAAATTAGAAAGAAAAAAAGATTATGTAAGAATTTAGGGACAGTGATTAGGACTTTGATTTTTTTAAAAATAGGTTAGGTCATTGTGAGAAGAGGAATAAGTTATTTAAACACCCGTTTTTGAGTTCAAAAAAGTAAGACAGAAAATTAATCTGGGAGGTTATGTAAGTAGACCAATTTCACTCAGTCAGTAAGAGTAGGACGAGTATTTGCATTCAAAGCTGGAACTGAAAACAGTGTGATTTTAGCAGCTGCTTCAGAGTAGAGTAGCTTGAATAGAGGCAGGCAGGACACAAGAAATGTAATGAGAGAGGGAAAGGCCAAGCTTGATGAGACGGAAGTTGTGACAGAACAGAGCTTAGAATGGCATGTTTGTATTTTTAGAGCTTTGCTTTATATTTTGTGATTTAATCCATCACTTACAGGACAAATCGATATAGGGTGGAGTCTCCTCATGGCCAGTTTTTTTTGGTGGGGGATAGGGAATGGTAAAGAAATATGTAATGATTACATTTATTGTCCAAGTTGCTCCTCTTAAAATGTCCATCAGGACTGAAACGTACGAACTTCACTCCTCATTTGATGACAACCTGCTTTTCCAATCAGAGTTGCAAGACGGCTAACCTTGTCCTAAATATGTGTCTTTGTTGTGAGTAGCTATCACACTAGTGGGAGATTTTATTTTGTTTGACTGTCTTGAGAATGTAAAATAAATAAGGAGACTAAAAGCAACCACGTCAGATACATCTTTCAAAGATTCTGCCAAGATCTGTCAACCTGAGCCTCTAAATAACCAGTGACAAATGTTGTGTTGACATATTTCTCTATTTCCCAGTGAATAATTAACAGCAAGTGTCAAGGAAGGCTAGTGTAATAATTTCAAACAAATAAAAACTTACTTCCAATTCATGTCAAGCATCCATAGCCCCTCCATTATAGACACATTTCTGAAACAAAGAAAACTATTTGCAAAATTATCAGAAAACTAGGTGCCTTCTAGGCAGGGTGGAATTTTCCTCCCTTCTTTTCATTGTCAGAGCAAAAATAAACAGAGAGCTAAAAGTGTGGAGAAGCAGCTGAAGACATTTGATGAAAGGAGTCTGTTATTTCTCTGGCATTAGAGGCAGTGTGGTGTGAAATGAACAGTCTCTTAAGTCAGACAAACGAAGGTCCAAATCTTGAAACCAGCACTGACTGGCACTGTGACCTTGAGCTCCAGAATCCATATCTTAGTTTTCTCATTTGTTAAACAGAGTTAATAACCCCTAGTTTGCAAGGCTATTGAAGGATCAGGATAATATATGCTTACTTTGTGAGGGATCAAACCAAATTTGATGTGCACTACCACAGCGAAGATTCCCTATGAGTGAAGGAGTAAATTGATGAATGAATATGTTCTCATAATACCTCGCTTGCAGAGGACACCCACAAATTGTGCTTCCCTCATTTCCTTTTCCTTTTAACACCTTTTTAAGGAAGTCATCTTTGTGTGTAAGCTCTCTAGGTTGTGGGCAGGAAAGTGCAAAATTAAGATAGCAATCACAAGTTAATAAAACTTTCTGGACTTAAGATTTATCTATAAAATTGAAACATTAGAATCTACAACAAAAGGCATTATAAAGATTAAATAGGATTTTGGGTATAAGACTTTAGCAAATCACCTGGCTGACTGATGGCAGTCAGTAAATACGAATTAAATTTGAATCATCTAAGATTCACATTTTTTCCTGATTGCCAAATTTACAATGTATTATTCCTAACAGCTAAAAACAAAACGTTCTTCTCTGAATTCAACTGAGTAACTTTCGTAGTAGAAAAAAATATATAAATATATACTTTTATTTTTATAGAGGTTCATTAATTAATTTCACATCTGCTCTTGAATTACATATTTTCAATAAATTTTATGCCAGAAGAGAATCATCAAAAAAGATTAAAATAAAAACACAATGACTACTTTCTGAGGCATTCTCCATTATGATCTACGACTATTCTTTGTCATATAAGGGAAGAAAATCGTATTTCTAGCTAAATAGGTGATTAAAGATTTTATCCTCAACATCTTGCCTGATGAAAATAGAATATTTCTTGTGGCTAGATAGTGTATTATACATTTTTAAAGTGGCACGTATCAGAATATTTGTCTGCCTATTAATTTTTAAAAATTGGCTTAGCCACAAAGCAGACTAGACATATTTTTTTACTTTTGATCATAAAAATGTCATCTTAATTTTATTTTAATTTCTCATTTGAAATTTCATCTTTTGTAACATATCTCTAAGTTTCATGTACGGTTACAAATATAGCCCTCTACAGCAGCAATAAGTAAACTATGGCCCACTGGATAAATATGGCTTACCACATTTTTTGCATAGTTCTTACAAAATAAGAATGGCCATTATATTTTGAAATGTTTTTAAAAATCAGAAGAAGAGTATGATTTATGACAAGTGATAATTACATAAAATTCACATTTTAGTTTCCTTTTAAAAAGCATAACTGGAGCATAGCCATACTTATCTACATATTATATGTGGCTGTTTCCATGTTGTAATGAGTTAAGTGGTTGTGCTAGAGAATGCATGTCTTTTAAAGCTTAAAATATTTGCTATATTGCCCTTTATAGAAAAAGTTTGTCAATCCCTTCTCTAAAGTACCTTAAAAGGTTTCCATATAGCTATACATAAATTATGACCAATTTTACAGCAGAGCTCCAGAAAAGTTGTGCTTTACCTAAAGACATATCACTAAGCAGATATGTAACTTGCAATGGAAAACAGATCTTCTGGTTGAGGAGTTTGGTGAATAAAGATGTAAGCGGTGATATCATTATATTAAAATGATTTATAAATTTCACAGGGAATTTATGAAAATCCAGACTTGCTAACTATGAATTTTTCTGTTAATGTCTAGAGACTGCTGGGCTTGGCAAAAAAACATCCTTCCAAATTGAAATCAAATTTGTTTTCTTCTTTGTGGATTAAACATTTATTAGTTACATCTACTGGATCCTGAATAAGATTTTCATTTGCTGATACAAATGATTTGTTGGCCAAGTGCTCCATCTGATTGATGCAAGTTCCTCTTTCCTCTCCATATAACTCTCCATGCTTATTATTTTCACCCTTCTCTTTGTTGGCTTCCAGAAGTCTGGATTTCTAAAAAAAAATGAGGACACTGAAGACAAGAACAGTTTTAGTTTCAAAAAGCTGATGAAATTTACTAAACTCTGACCTAAAATAGAATGACCACGTGGATTTCAATCAAGCAATTCAGCCTTTCTTTTTGATTAAAACTTCTTTTTTTTTTTCCAGATATAACTCAGCTCTGAGACTGCAATTTTGATAGAATTATTTTATTAGTAATTTATCCAGAAAATGCAGGGAAAATGGATGTTCTGTTCTTTTTCTTCTTTACATTATAGCTCACTAAAAAGACTGTCTCAGAATTTGGTTGGTGGTGCCCATATCTTCTAGTAGTACAAGACAAAACCAACTCAGAACACAAGAAGGAAGTAATTGTAGGCAAACTGACAGGACTGACAACTTGATACATAAAGATGGCTTTGTTTCTTTACTTGGTGAATGATTGAGGTCTCTTTAGAGGGGAAGTGAAGTCTCATTCAAGCGATAGGGTGATAGAGCTTCAAAGACAGAGATTATGATCAATATAAAAATAAAATGTGTAATGGTCAAAAGAAGGGGGTTTGCATTTAGGCAAGTCTGACTTCAAGTGTATCTTTATCACTCAAATGCCTTGGAACAATAGGAATATTTAAATTTTCTGAATTTCTTACCTAAAAAGGTGAGGATGAGATGACGATGATGACGATAGTCCTTAGTTATCTTAGCATTATTGGATGATTCAGTGAAATAGTGCACATATTAGTATAGTGGCTGGTACACATAGGAATGGTAGATGTCAGTTAGAATAATAAAAATTAAATGAAAACACACAACTATGCTTGTTTTTTCCACTTTATTATTATCACAAAGGAGCACATTTAAACTGTAGGTTTAAGGTGATGACATCTCAGGTGGAACATGAAATAACAAAACTGACTTCATTCATTTGTAGACATAATGGTAAACTATTACAGATATAATTGAGAATAAAACCCAAGGCAGCAAAACAATAACATATCCAAGATCCTAGGGGGCATGTGGGACCAAAAAACAAAAAAAGAAGAGAGAATGAGAAAGAGGCTTAGTTATCAGAACTAGGGCACCTAGTTTCTGTTGGGTGAATAGCAGGGATATCAGATCTGGATCTTGATGCTAACACCAAAATGATGTAGTTACAGCTACTTATTTACTAAGTATCCCCAGCTGTGTGTGATTGAGGAGAATGAATTCCAGTGTCAGAAAATAGAAAGATCAGACAAAAATAAAAGTACAAAATTGATATGCACTGCTCACAAATCCCAAACTTCTTTTCTCTCCTTTTTCCTTCAACGGTCTCAGAAAATATTTTCAATTACATCTATATATCTAATGAGCATTTAGTGGATGATCAAAGTGGATGAAACATAGTAAATATATGGTAAATGAGAATTAATTAATAAATACATAAATTAATATTAACAGTATGGTACTGTTTAAGTGTTGGAGATGTGTTGATGAATGAGACATTATCTCTGTACTTAAGAAGCTCACAATTTAGTGGCTGAAGCAGACATCTTAATGCAAATTAACATGAGATAACTGTTTAATGTCATTCTTTTGGGAGCTGAATTTCAGAATATTCAGTGTGTCCAGATATATTTCCTCATTTGATCTTAAAAGTAGCTACGTGCAAAATGTATTTTAAGTTACATCTGAGCAAAAACAGACCAATGAAATGATATCATTAACCTAAGGTCTTGTAGTTAATTAATGTAAGAAGTATCAGAAATAACCTTCGTCCTCTTCCTCTAATCCTGATACTCAGTAAGGACACTTCACTGACATCTCCTTATCTCTTAGCAATAATGCTCAAATGTATCCCTAGCATCAAGAAGACTTTCCAAGCTCAAAGGACGAGAATTCCAGGCTTAGTTGCAGAAGAAGCAACATAATAGAAATGCCTGATGTCCAGATGGGAAACAGTAAATTTATAGTTTGGTTAGTGGTTTCCAGAGAACTTCCATATTCTTTAACGACTGGTACCACTGAAGCCATTATCATATTGAGGATTTCCAAAATTACAGTGACGTATAGCAAGTGAAACTTTTATGTGGTTATGCAGAATCTTGTTAAAGAAAAACATATGAAGAAAGATAAATGAAGATAAAGGATTAATATACTCCCACATGCAAAAATCTTGAAGTTGTAATACACATAGACTCAAGGTTTATGAGAAGTAGAACCTAGAATAAAGTATTTACAAGCTGAGGTTCATTTTCCAGGATATAATGAGGTATTCCAAAGACCATTACTTAGTCATGAGGCTTACTCCCAAAGACAGGGCCAACTGAATGGATAGCAGTAACCAATAGCATGTAATTCATTAGTTGAGACTGGTTGTGGTATTGGATGGATGTGCTCTGCTGAACAAAGGCTTTAGCAGTAGAAGTGTTGGGGGAAAATATTTGTTACAGTTTAGTAGATAATTTCCCATAGGTTGAACACCATGAGTTAGTTTAAGTTAACAGAAATACACCTAGCCCACTAGAGCTGCCAGTCCTGGGATATCCAGCCCCCTAAGCAGGGATCCTAGGCACAGCACTGCAACATATTAAAGCCCCAGTCACGTAGACGGACATGCAGGACAAAACTTCTCTGCCAGTGGGCAATTAGAGTTCAATTTTAGATCCAAGGGGGAGACCAAATCCTGTAATCAATGACAAATCTAGAATTTACAGGGGAAGAATGTTGTTCTGAGGCATACGCACACCTAATGTTTTACCATAGGCAAAAATGGTCTGAGACAGGAAAACTAACGCCAAATCTTACACTAAGATACTACAAGGATCATTTTGAACTGCTCACAGACCAGGCAAGGCAGAGTCCTAATAGGTAAAGACCTTCGTTGTTGGCCACATTCTTGGACTTTGGTAAAGTAAGGCCAGTTGCAGAGGTGATGATCAAATAGCCTGAGAAGATGTGTGTACACAGGAATATCAATGCACTGCTCCCCCTGGGAAGTAATAAACATAGATTTTGGGTCACTCAAGTATTAAATATAGATAAAAAGATAACATCTCATATATTATCATAATTCACAGATATTCCCTGAAGTTTTTTTTTTTTTCTGTCTCTGTAAGGCAGGCAAGTAAGAACATAGTCTAGAGAATTATAATCCTGGCTGACCTCATAATCAATACCTACCTGCAGTAGCAGATTAATCTTTTGGAGATGAAAAATTAAAAAGAAAACCTTGATTCAAATTTCATGCTCCCAGTGCTATGTGAGTGTGACTGTCATTTCGTTTCTTTGGTTCAGCAATTTATCAAATTCTATTTTAGGGAGAAAAAATCTATCTTCCATTCTGCGTACTCCTTCTAGGGATACAACAAATTATTCCACATTAAATTATTTTGCATCCGTAGTATCAAAGAGCTGGAAAGTAACCTTGTAGTCCACCATGTTTAAAACCACTTACGTCGAAGATATGAAAAAACAAGGAACTCTAAGGGAAAAGATCTCTGTAAGAAACAAATTAAAAGTGCTCTAAACTAAAGCCCAAGAAAAGCAAGAGAAACAGGTGTGCCCCTAGGGTCATGGCAAGCTCTCATATGCTGACCTGTCAATGATCTCAGAGTTCCTATCTGCTTTCCTCCATCAGTGATGGAGACAAACACAGATCTTGTCCAAGGCCAGGTTTTTGGGATAACAGCACTTCTGGCATGACTAGAAAAGTTTGAAATCTTTTGCATCTGTATGACACACTCCACACAGTCCTCATGTTGACTCCTCTTTTCCAAAGGGCTGATATACTTATTAGGGCTGAAGCCTTCTTCCAGTTGCAAGATGCACTTCTTCACTATGATAAGTTAACTCAGGGACCGGTGGCCTAGGGGAAAGCAGAATGGGAATAAAGACTTTGGTCTTTTTCTATTGCAGGCCAAATAAATTGCAATATAGTAATTCTACATAGTTCGAAAGATCTCACTTGATTCAGGCTTCAGAGGTTGAGTTGGAAATGATTAATTTTGATGCACTTTTTTGGTCTCAGCTTTCTCTGAGTACACACCTTACTTATAACTAAACTGTTGCTGTGGCTGAGTTGAATAGATGACAAACTGGCACCAGTAAATGCCTTCCTTCCAAGATTCTCCCTAATCTTCTCTGACTTTCTCATACCCTCATCTCCAATACCATTCCCTCCTTTGATTCTACTGTCCCTCACTGAATGTTTGTGTCTTCATCTCAGTTTATCATTTAGAGGTAACACGTGCAAACTAAATCCTGCTTAAGAGCCACAACATCGATACAATGAGAATACCACATCATTTGGCACAGACATTGAGCTTATTTGAAAGTATGCAATTTATTAGACTAATAACACACCATACTCCTCTGCTATTAAGAAATTTTAATATGAGGTTATAGGAAGAGGCTTATAAAACAAAATGTGTGAGGACATTTATATATAGATTTTATCTGTTATCTCTCCCCAAGAGGAACACACAAATAAGCAAGCAATCAAGAGAAATGCTTAGAAACACTTTCCTCCAAATACTGAAAAAGGGAATTGAATGAAAGAAAAGAGTCTATATTTTCTTCTGGGAGACCAATCCCACATACTACACAAATAAATTCCAATGTGTTGAATAGATCTTGCTCAATCACAGTCCCTGAGAGGTGGTGAATCTCCCTGGCCTTGTCCTGGAATGCCTCTGCTGTGCACAGCCACACATGGTGAAATACGTACTCAACCTGTTTTGTCATTTCAACTAGGGAATTAATCTCAATAGTCCACTAGCTCCTGTAAGGCCCTGCTCCCCCTTTTGAGCTCTGTGGCCTGCTCTGTTGATTTCTTTGAAACTGAGGTTGATGGCTTAATTCTAATATTAATATTTGTGAATCTTTTGCAAAGAAAAACAATTCAACTTCTAAGTTCCTCCACAAGAGATTGTAATGCTTGCCACCTTCCTTTTTCCTTCTTGCTTGCTTTTTTCCTTATTTTCGAAGGGAATGCATATCTTTTGCTCAAGCAATTCAACTATTTTAGGTTATTGTATTGCTATAAAGAAATACTTGAGGCTGAGTAGTTTATAAAGAAAAGAGGTTTGATTGCCTTACAGTTTGGCAGGCTTTACAGGAAGTATAGTGCTAGCATCTGCTCTGCTTCTGGTGAGGCCTCAGAAAGCTTCCAATCATTGTGGAAGGCAAAAAGGGAACAGGTATCTCACATAGTGAGAGTGGGAGCAAGAGAGATGGGAAGGTGTCACACACTTGGAAACAACCAGCTCTTGTGAGAATTCACTCATCATCACTAGGACAGCACCAAGTCATGAGGGATCTTCTCTCATGACCAATACACTTCCCACCAGGCCCGCTTCCAATACTGGGGATTATATCTCAACATGAGATTCGGTGGGGACATCCAAACTATGTCACTAACCCAACATATTTAGAATATACTCTCCTCTCTCTGGCAGTGTGGAAGGAAAGAAGGAGCAGTTGAGCATTCAGTTGTTCAGAAGGCAGGTGTTGAGACTACACACTACTTTTTAAGCAGAGGCACAGGACAGAAAATAACCTTAGAAAACAGAAGAAAAAAGATCATTCACATGTGTCACCTTTCAATTACTGAAACTTCAGTTACTCTACATGTGGCCAAATCAATACTTCTAATCTAATAGACCACACTTGTATCTATTCCTCTTGGGGAAGACAGAAAGGGAAGGTTTGACAAAGAGAAGAGTCTGTACTCTGTCCTTAGAGACCCGTCCCATGTGCTGACAACACCCCAGAGATTAGGCCGCAAAAGCTATTTTTGAAAAAATATATTTTTGAAAAAAGATATTTCAAAAAATAAAGAAAAAAATTGTATTTCCCAAACTTCATCATTATAATCCGTTGAACACAGTGTATGTGTTTAGAATTTTGTGTTGTCATGCCTTCCTCATGTTTAAAGGCAGTTTTCTCTACTTCACTGGCTTCTATCTAAGTTGTTATTGTTGCTAGGTTGGCCATCAGTGCTATTGTTGTTCTGATAAAGATCATGTACTTTTTTTTTCTTTTTCTTCCAGCTAATTTTATAATTGTTCTTACCATCTTTCATTTTAGCAGTGTGATTGTGATGGGCCAAGGTGAGTTTTTCCTGTGTATTTCTACGACAGATTTTTACTAAGCTTCTTAAACTTGTGGATTAATATCTTTTATCACTTTTTGAACATTTCTGGACATTATATCTTCGAATTGTGTTTCCGACCCCTGCTCAATACAAACATTAGAACATTCAAATGTGTCCGTATGTCTCATATATACTATTTTGCCCTTTTCATTTTTTTGCTTTTGTGTTTCAATTTGAATATTTTTGATTTATCTTTCTTTAACTTTTCATCCAATTAGTACTTAATTTTAGGTATTGTAGTTTGGTATCATTATTTGAATTTTCTTTTAAGATATTATCCTCCTGTTATTATTTTATTTTTAATAACTGTTTCAAAATCTCTGCGATACAGCACAGAAGCAGATTTGCTTGCTTGACTGAAACCCAATCTTTAGCCCATATTCAAAATCAGCACATGCCTCCAAGAAAAACAGCAGAAGGACTTAGCTCGTGTCAAAACAGTTCTTTCTGTTCTGGAATTTTCATTCCCATTGCTCTGTTTCCACAAGTTTAGAATAATGGTAAAAATATGAATTTTATAATTTGTCTCTATTTCTATATATCTATATTTATTGCAGTGTTAGTGATGACCTGCCACAATTAGTCCATCTACTCAGAAGTGAAAGTTGAAAAGTATAGATCTAAATTCCAACTCATTCACTTATCAGCAACTGAGTGAGATTCTGGACAAAGTACTTCTGAATATCAGTCTTCTCATTTGCAAAACGAAGTCGCTATTTTATTAGATGTGTGACCTTCATCAAGAAGGTACAAAGTACTGTTTTGTATTTCCAACCTACATGTTTTCCTCTTTCTCTCACAAGATTTTTGACCTTTTGTTATTAATTCAACAGTGACCCGTTTTTAGGTTTATTTTCTTTTGTAGCAAATTCTATTTGTGTCACTTGCTGCATTGCAATGAAAGATTGTGAGCTTCTGGGCATGACATTCATAGTGCATAAAATATGAAATCTCACTGAGAAGCAACGTTGTGGAGCAGGAGCATCAAACCAACAGAGACTTGACTCATGCAAATGGAATGGCAGCTTATAAATCATCCAAGGGCAAGTCAAGGTCAATGAAGACCAAAGAAAGGCACCATGTGTCATTCCCCAAACCACAAAACCCCAATTTTATTATGTAGATTGAGTGTATTAGTACATTTTAAAGGGAAGGGGCTAAATCTGAAAGGAAGAGAAATAAGTAGAACTGTAAAATACAGAGAGGATGAGGCAAGCAGTGAAAGGTGGCAAGCACCAAATGAACAGGGAGAGCAGATCAGAGACTGTAAAAGCAAGATATGAAGGAGCAAAATAACATTTTCAAAAGAGGCAAAAACAGTCATGACAGATGGGGTACACTATATCAAAAGACCAACAGTGAAAGAGAAAATTTGACAGAAGAAGGAGAGAAAAGGAAGAATACACAGTGGGCAAAGAAGGAGAAATACAGCAGGCTGTAAGAAGTAATGAAAATAAAAAAGAAACCAAGGAAGGGAAGAGAAACAGGGAGAGGACAAAAAATAACCTACACGAAGCTCTAGGAGGAGAAAAAAGGAGAAGAAACAGAGAAAAAGGTCTCTGTGAGCAAAGATTGACAGAAAGAGAGAATGCAAATCAAACAGAGATGCAGGAAGAATGGAGATACCATGGGAGGAAAAGGGAATGAGAACAACCAGAAAAAGAAAACAACAACAATAAGAATATAATTAAACAGATATTTAGTTCAAGGAAATACTTGCAGTGGACTAGATGCCCTGTAGGCTGGCCTCACATAATTCATGCACAGGTACACAAAAGCATGTCATGCATCTACTGTTTTCTGTATTTTATAAAGGTTAAAAATATTATCCAAGACCATGTAGGTGGTTAAGCTGGAAATCCATCCTGGGTTTGTATGTCTCTAAAGATCATGTTCTTTCCACTCTGCCAAACACAGAAATTGGAGCATGCAGACAGAGAAAAAAAATGATGGCTGTTAAAAGCAGGTAAAAGATGGAGACAGAGATAACCCAGATGAAGGGTTGTATACCCATGGCTCACTTTGCCAAGACTGTAAGCCGCCCTCTCCTAAAAAAATTTAAAACTTTTCATGTTGATTTACCCAGTGTGGAAATGTCTACAGAGCAAAGCATGTTCTTTTGGTGTTAAGTCATTAAGTCATTCTGATTTAGGGATGTGGACATCTAACTTACACAAGCAAGTTTGAGATACAGTCTTTGCTTTCTAGCTGTATCTCAATGTCAGATTGAATCAGGAGGCTGCTTTGCAAGCTGCCCTTGCTTTCTGGGCTGGCTCAACGGAAGGCCAAGCTGTTTGCCCCAGGGCCAAAATTAATCAAGACAAAAAAAAAAAAGAAGAGCCTAATTGCAAGACAACTTTGGAGCAAGTGCAGGTTAACTACACGTCCCAAACACATACAAAGGAAATCAGGAGCAGGATGTAATCCAAGCAATTCTGAAGAAATATTGCATGCAGATTGGCAGTGATAGAACACGATCCCAGATGATGGAATAGGGATAGGGACAATGAGAGTGAAAACCATGATCATTCTTCTTTGTCCTACTATTGTTATCCTAATTCAGTCATCTCTGTTATTTTGCAGTTATCTCCTAGTAAGTGTTTTGTCTTTAATGGAATCCTCTTCTGCTTTATCCTCTCACCTTTCCTATGTTCATCCTCTCAAGGGAGGCCAGGCCATCTCAGTCCATGGCTCATGAGACATTTGATTTCAATTTGCTATCTCGACTGTGAAGACATGTTACAGTATGTCTTTTATGTTTTTATAATATATTTTATAAATTATGAATACATATACAATATACTTAATTATTTATAAATATGTAATTATTTTTATTTATATATAATCATTTATAAACCTATTTTATAAATATGTTTTATAAATAATATATTTATAATATATCATAAATAGGCCTTTTATGAAGTTAGATATAAAGAATGAATATATAATAATAAATATATAGTAAATATTAAATATACATTTATATATAAATATATAAAAGGCATATTTTAAAATATCTTCACAGTTCAAATTAGTAATGAGAAATCAAATGTGTATATATACACATGTATGTAATGCATATTGTATAATATATGTATATCTCCTTATTTCCTGTATAATCCCTTCATACATTTTCAGCTCTAATTACGTTTTCTAATTTTGAATATGGGTTATGATCGCTGACTTAAAGGATGAGAAGGACTTGATACAGCATGGAATTGTCTGGAATTGGACTTTAAAAATGAACTTGAATGAGTGTTAGATTCACTGAAGTTTGGATGCTGGTAGAGATTTCAGAGAGTACACTGTTATCTGCCTAATATGCTGTCACTATTTCTTTAGGAGCAGGAAAGCCCAATCATACTCTAGGCCTCTTCTGTGGACGCACAGGTATAGCTAGGCAAAGGCTTCACTTGCATGCAGACATGGCTTACGGCTCCTGGTCTCGTGGCCTGAGCTATAGCGTGAAAACTGCTTAAAGTACACACCAAGGACTTGACTCTTGATAATCAGGATTCATTTCCTTACCTGCATGACACTCACTACTAGAGATTGGAAGGAATACCCAGGTAACTTTCTAGATGTGTCTGTGTTTTTCCTTATCTGTGCATCCTTAGAAAAGTCACTTAGATTCTGTATGATTCAGTCATTCAATCTAGGGAAAAATATGTTACCTAAAATTTTTTAACAAACTATATTAAACACTGAAGATAAATTTCGGGATAATTCCTCTGCATAAAACATCGTCCTAGATTGAAAGGCAAGAGACCCCTAAATTAACATTGACAATTAACATTGTCATTGATTCATTGGATAAGCTGTAGTTATCACCCTTCTTTAGGACTCAGTTACTCTCAGCTGGACTGCATCAGCTGCAAACTGCTGGCCAGGGACCTAAGTAGATCTGTGTTTTATTTAGTCTTGTAAATTCTGGTGTGTGTGTGTGTGTGTGTGTGTGTGTGTGTGTGTGAAAGTTTTTGTGTGTTAGCATTCAAATATCACATATTGCCAGAGGAAACTATTTAGAACACATTGATAAAAGTTACTTTTTTTAAAAATCATATTTTTTTATTATACTTTAAGTTCTGGGGTACATGTGCAGATCGTGCAGGACTGTCACATAGAAGCTGTCCTGAGAAGTGACAGGATCTCCCAATAGCGGGTTTGCCTTTCTTCACAGAAAATCTTAGTGTTGGATGTGAATAGCAGTTGTTTTCTTTTATCTGGTTTGTGTTTCCTAACTTGCCACACCCTCTGTCTGTAATTTTCACTCATTTATGCATTTGCTTAACCCTCAAGGCTTCAGTATTTATGGCTGCTGAGATAATTTCTAGGCTCCTTTTCAACTTGAAAATTTTGTGATTCTAAGCATGAAACATGACCCTTATCTTCAAAAAATGTATTTTCAATCAATCAAAAATATTTATTTAAAGTACTAAGAATCCAGAGTATTGAACTAAGAACCTCAGTTGGCATTTATGTGATTACCTACAAAATTATATTTTCCTTTCTCCTGTATTTTTTAATAAAGAATGCCGGTATCAACTCCCCTTGACATTAATCCTATTATTCATGTTAATATGACAGGTATGTAAAACTCCCACTGCAAAATCATTACAAGGGATTTCTTTATCACAGCTGAAGTTAAAATGCCTAATAATTGTTAATGCTAACAAAAGTAGCCACTATTAGTTGGCTTTTAAAAATATAATCACATGACAGGAATTCTCTGCTTCATTTTCCTTACAAAGCCTGTGCAGTCACCATATAACAAAATCAGAAATGGTGAACCATCAGTGAAAAATGCCAGCTTACCCATTTAGGAAGTAGAAAGTGTCCACGTTTAAATTTTCTTTTTCTTTCTTTCTTTCTTTTTTTTTTTTGCAAACTTTTTAATGGACCCAGGAAGAAATTAAGGAAATCCTACGTTGATCCCTACTCTGTTTAAAGTCATATAAAAAGAATGAAGCATGTGGTCAGAACTCAAAGTGAAAAGATGACTTGTGGGTATTGCAGAGCCTGGCTAAACCTCAACTCTGGTGAATTTCTCCTTCAGGAAATTAACCTTTCATGCCTACAGCCTTGGAAATTTTGGTCTCATACCCACAGGGAGTGGTCAAAGAAAGCCAGAGACACTTCTTTCTCCCTCAATTTGTCTGGCAAATTCTCAAAGTAATTGAACCCAACACTCAATCTTGTCTATCCCCGTATGTTCACAACTTAATAGGCTGAAAACTAGACAAGCATTCAACTCATTACCATCAAGGAATCCTCTGGTTCTCCTTGTTACTAGGTCAGCATTTTCCTGGTGCTTACTCTCCCTCATAGAGAGTTATTTAATAAATTGACCTCTCTTGCCATCCCCAAAGCTTCTTCTACCATCTTTACTCTCAGTGGATAGCCATTCCATCCTGAGAAAATAGAAGCAATCAGAAGAGATGTTCCATGAAATCCCCCCCCCACTTCATTTTACAACCATAGACCTCTGGGCCCCTGATGCTACCTTGCCTACTGTGACTCAGGAAGGACCTCTGAGCTCCTGTCTGGAGCTTCTGCTAATGCCTGGACCATGTTCCTGCTACCAGGTGAAGCCTGCTGCCCCTCCAAATCTGCTCTCTCTCCTTCTGCATCAATTTTCACTTCTGATGAAAATTGCAGAGGTCATTGACATCAGGACACAAAATGTATTCTGAAATTCAGAATCAGAGTGATTAAAGCAAAAGAAGAAAAAGAAGAAGAGGTATAAAACTCTGTATCTTAAGCCCACCAAAGGCTTTCCATCTGCATCAGCATCACCAAGGCCCCAAATATCCTTCCTCACATTCTTTGCTTTGTCTCTTAAATATTTTCCTCACTGTACATTTCTCCAGCTGCACTGGCCTCTTTTAAGATTTTCATAAAATTTTCAGAAATGTTTCATTGCAGGAATTTTTTTTCACTTTCTGTTTTTTTCTGCCTGGATCCATCTTCCTCCAGGTATACAGAGGACACTTCTCACTTCCAACAGTTTTGAGCTCAAAAGGCACCTTCTTAGTGGGTCTTTCCCTCACTACCCTAGAGTAATTTAGATACCTCCCTGCAATTGTTCCTACTTCCTTTTCTCACCTGCATTTCTCCATAGCAAATAACCATTCACTGAGACATTGGAGATAAAAAATTACTGTTTAGTATCTGTCCTTATCCACTAACATGCACCCGGGAAGACAGGTGCTTTGTCTAATGTGTTTAATGATACATCCCAGAAAAATAAAAATAGAACCTGGCATATAGTATTAAATACATTTTGGTTAAAAAGTGAGTACTGAATAATCACATATTTATCTATTTTCCAAAAAGGATTTAAAATAATATTGGAAATTGATTCATGGCCATATCTTATCAATGATGAAGAATACAAACCTTGACGAAAGAGAGAAATGCAGTAAATAACTGGGATGACTTCGTTACTGGATCTGATCTTTAACTTGAGTGCAAAATATCTCATAACATTTCCTTTAAAATTTGAAGTATTTTAGGTTGAATTTTGAAGTATTAGGTTGAAGTATTTTAGGTTGAATGCTTTTTTATAGCCAAGCTACAGGCCGCTTATAGAAACTTTGAGGCTGACGTGACTTTCCGGCTAAACTCACGTGCAAAAGTAACTTGTTTCCCCACCCACCACTTTCCCAATGTCCTGAAAGGATATGTGCATACTGGTTATTACCACTTATCTCTCCCATCCCAGTCTATCCTCTGCTTTCTCTGCCTGTGGAGTCCTCTGGGCTACATCATCTAGGCTTTTTTCCCAGGTGATGTCCAGAATAGTTCTTCAAATAGGCATTTCTAATTTGGATTTAACTGAGGATTGGATGTTGGAAGGTCAATGTTCAAGTTATGTATTTTTTCTACCTCTTCCCAGCTTTGGAGAATTTCAGTCTGCAGCTGATCCAATGTCTACAGAGTCTTTTGGGCACCTCATTTTCAGCACACCAGCTTCTATCAGATAACATCATCTCCCTCACTTCCCCCATTGATCTGCTGGCTTAAGAGAAGTAATGGCTTCCTCTCCGGCTAGTACCTGAATTAGTGTCACCTGCTAATTCCCTTTATCCGGCCCACATCTCTTACAAAGTCCCTTTATTTACATATTTCTTTAAAAACTCCCCCCACCGCCTCCCTGCATGTGCCTTCTGTTTCAGGGTCTGTCTGTTCCTTGTCTTTCTGTCTTTCTTCATGTTTTCTTCTTGACTTAACACTTCATTTTGAGTACAGAGTAAAACTCAATGTGAACTCTGCCAGGGATCACAATTCCACAAGCAAGCCATTTAATTTTTTCCAGCCTGGAGGGTATATTTTTATTTAATCAAAATATTTCTTGAGTGTCTGATATGTATCAGACAGACAAGGTAAAGTACTTGCTATTAATTGTATTATTTCTGAGGTAGATGGAAAATAACTGATGCCTCATCTTAAACAGCAATCATGCAGCAAAACCTACCTGGCAGTGGCATGAGCAGTGTAGTAAAGGAATGTTGAAGCATTACATGAGGTCCATCCCACATGCCCACCCAGAAGAAACCTTTCAACTTGGAACATCCCTGGAATATATAATGGAAGACTGAGTCCCAGCAGTACCCTGGCCAATTCCAACAGCTTGTATTTTAGGAAACACATAAAACAAAAGAAACAGCTTGGAAATCTTCTCAGAAGTTACAAGAGTAAAGCTTAGATTTAGTGAACCAAAGAAAGGAAGAAGACCCTGATCTTAATTTTCCCAACTGTGAGTAATGAGCATGGATTCCTCTGCCTCAATCCTGTATTTCTTTCAGCAGAATTCACCTGTACACCATAAGTTTGATAACATTTGTTAAATAATGCCTTTTGTTAAATTTATGACAAATTCATAAAAGCAAGGGATTATGTGAATTCATTTGTTTAAAATAACGACAATGCATGTCTACCATTTTTAACTTGGCTTAGGAAACTCTATGCTAGGACACAGTTAGTACTAGAAGGCTCTCTGACAGGGCTCTCTCTGTCAGCTCTGCTCACAGACAAAACAAGAAGGTGCCACTAAGACCCTAAGATTTTGGATTTGGCCCTCTGGTCTCTATGTAGCTTTTTCTCTTTCATTACTTTCTGCCACCCAGTGTCATCTATTAATTCAAGTTTCTCGTGACATCTTACTTTATTCTTTACTTGATTCTACTCTGTTTGAATTCCAATTCTATCTACAGCCAACTCTAACTTGCCAGCCTAAATCACATTGACCCATAGCACCCTGGATCACTTTGAATAAAAGTTCATTTTGGGCTCAGAAAATGTCCACAGTCTGCCTTTGTTTAGGGTCTTATTTTTTTTTGTTAGAACTAAAAATAAGAACTAGTGTGGCTGACATTGGAAGGACATTAAAGTGTTTAGTATAGCAAGGTTGGGTGTCAGATATGCTCAGGTGAGAATCTGGACTCTGCCACACATAAGCTTTTTGAAAACTTAATGCATATTTTTTAGATTCGCTTCTCCAGTGATCTATGTGTCTTGCCTCTGAACACTGGAAGGTGCTGTACTACACTTTCACTCCTTTGGATTCTGGAGTTTTTATTGAAAATATTATATCTCACTCCTATCCATGTACCCAGGATAGTCAGAGGGAGAAAGAGAGGGTGAGAAGAAAGAAGGGAAAGAGGAAGAGGAAGAGAGAAAATTCCCTTTAATCCTGGCACTAGGACACACCTGTGAGCACTCAACTTCTGCCTATCCGGAGCATAAATTTTTGGGGCCAATACATTTCTCTTTTGGTTGCCATGAAGTTGAGTTGCAATTACATCACTTGTTTCAAAATAATTGTGAATAAAGCAACAATGTGAGATTAATTGTGCTTACATTTAAAGGAGTATAATAGTACCTACCTTCAGAATTATTGTTAAGATGAAATTTCAAAACAAAGCTCATGAAAATGTTCATGAAATGTAAAATGCTGCATGACCATTGCATGTCTTTTTCATTATTGTTGGGTATGGTTTGGATTTGGCTGACTTACCAAATGTGCACATTCTATGTTGACTTAAATGGGTCAAATGGATACTAAGATTTTCCTTATTATGTAAAACAAAAAGGATTTGTTGAAAGCTAAAGAAGCTGACCAATCATCCTCCTTGTCTTTCCGCCAAATCCTGATGTTTAGTAACTGGGTTATATTACATCTGGCTTTTGAAATCAGAAGGAATTGCACAGTTCAGAGTTGCATGCACCTAAAGCTATGATTCTCAGCACTAGTTACACTTTATATCATCTATGGAACTAATAACAAATAAAAATATTCTCAAGGAGATTACATTTTAACATGTCTTGGGTGAATGCCTAGAACTTGTACTTCTAAGACTCTTTATCTGAGATTCTTATTTACTTATTAATTCCTGAGTATTTGGGCAGAGGAGGGAATTATTACTTGAAACATTTTCATTCTCAAAACCTTCTCCATGATTCACTAGTTAATTGGAACTGTGTCACTTTAAACCTAATCAATAGGTCTGACTCCTGGGTTATAATCAGCAAAAGCCAGCTAAAGTAATGTCTTTATTTAGTCCTATTACATTTGTTATGCATGAGGTCTTTTGGGAAATTGAAAATTTTATCTTGAAAACTTTGAGGCTGTAGGCATTTCAGATTATTGTACCAATGGTCCACAAATAATATCCCAGAATAAACAAAGGACTTTATCCCCCTCATGGGGAATTTTTAGGGTGGGGTTGAAGGATTGGATGTTTTAGTACTTTATGCTTTCCAACAAAGAGATCTTGGTGGTGTGTGTCTGCACATTATAATAGGAGACCCATGAAACAGTGTCTGTGACCAAAGAGCAGATTTCCTTTCTCTGAGAAGCCATGATGGCTTGGGACTTTACCCTTGAGGATGACTAACTGGGAGTAGTGAGTTGGGAGAGGAGGCACAGTCAGCCAGATGAGACACATTAACCCTGGACTCCATGCGGTGAGAGATACAAAGGCTATAATCTTCCTACAAGAAAGAAAAAAGTTAATACCCTTCTATTTTTCTCCCTTTATCTGAGAAAGACAAAATTTTTGTCTTACCTAATCTTTTGTTTTATTAACTTCCCAATGAGCACTTATTTTTGAGCCCATGAGAGGTGATAGAAAGATGAGGGTTGACCTGAGAAGTCAGGACATCTGAGCATTTGTACAGACTCAGAACATACTCTGTGTGCCCCTGAAATATTCATGTTTTGAGTTTTCTGTTTGTGGAGAAAGAGTTCATGAGACAATCTCCAGATCTAACATTCTGATTCCATCTAGTTTGTTGGCAAATTAGTCATTGTCTTATCCATCAATTATTTACATAAAATCTTTTCAAGTCAATACCTATATAAGCAAAAATCTTCCAGTTCTCTGGCTGAAGCCACAAGAAAAAGTGGGCAGTATTTCTTACCCACCTATCTCGGGAAATGTTCCTATTAGGTTGTTGCTGACAAGGCATGCATTATTAACATCCCAGCTGTGATTACATTTAAGAGGTCCAGGCTCCTCCTCCTGTTAGCTAAGTAAGGTTGATGTTTGGAGTCCTGGTTTCCAGGTCTCTTAAATGAAGGTGTTGCATTTTACTTTTTGTGGGTTGAGTGGATATTAAATAATCAATATACACCAAACTAATTTTCTCTATTTTTTTTTCTTCTCCTATTTCCCATTCCAAGTTAGTCAAAAAAGTCTCTTAAATGTCAGAACTAATGTCCCAATGGACATTTTCAAACTTGAAAATATATGCTTAGACAATCTTGCTTCATTTCGTCAATTATTTCATGTTGGTTGCTTGAATATGCCTTAGGCTTTTGGAATATTGGTTATTTTTTATTATAGGTTTACTGGTTGATTACAAAATCAAATATTCTCTAAATGCAAAGGGTTTTACTGATTTGAAAATATTTCAGGCTTTTTCTGTGGTCTCCAAAATTGGCCTTTTAAAACTGCCATTAGCAGAGAAGCAATAAACAGATCATTAGCACTGATGATGTCATAATGGATAATGGAAAAGCATTAATTTTCATAATATCATCTTTAATTACAACTAATGCTGAAATGCAATGGAGCTGACTTTGTCTTATTAAATGAAGCAAATATTTTAAAGTATTAATTAATAAAATCAATCTTAATAAATTAGTGACAGCAAAATTTATTGTTTAAAATTTTTAAGCCTGCAAAATAAAGAAAGTCTTGTAGTTCAAGAAGATACCATTAATATTATTTAGTGCTTTCATTAGCCTTTGGAAATATCACAAGAAAATCCCAAGAAGGCTTTCTCATTTTCCTCAATCTCAATTTTCATCCTCAAAATGGGAATGTTAGGGGCAATGTCCTATGTTAGTATGTGGATTAAATGAGATCATTGATGGAAAATCATCCATAATCATTCAAATTGTGAGTGGTTTCTTATTACTACTACAGGCAAGATAGAATTGGCTGGGGGAAGGGTATGGTATACCTTTCACTTTGCATTTCTGAAATAGTAATCAAAGTTACACAAACAAGGACAAATAGTCAACATTTATCAAATAATGATGTGTGCTAGGCACTCTGTTCAACACTTCAGATAGATTATTGTATGTAATCCTCATAAAACATTTGAGGAAGATATTATGAGGCTCACTTCACCAATGCGGAAACAAATGAAGATTAATGAGGTTACAGTCTTCTCTCAAGGTTACAAAGGCAGAAAATGATGGTTCCAAATCTCTTTTAACTCCAGAATCCATATCCCTAGGCACAAGACTGTTATGTCTCTGAGACTATCTAGGCAACTTTCCCTTGCTAATTGGTATTGTCACAGCTTCTGTTTGACCACTTAACTTTCTGGAATTCTTTTATTTCTGTCAGCATGTGAGAAAGAAATTAATGAAGAAACTAAGATTAAATAATAAATCTTAGAGAAAGGTACTTGGGACATGGCCTGGCTATATGAAAGGGAGTTGGTGAGAAGAATCTTTATAATTGTATAGTATCTAACTGGTTGACTTCCAACTTTGATAGCATTACTATGTTAGCATCTGAAATTCAAAGTCCAGGGAAATACAGGTGTTCCCTTAAATAATTTATACTTTTTAGCTATCCCCCAAACAATTTATTTTAATATTTAATCTTTATTGTTTACAAGGAGATAGATTTGAGAAAAATAAATAAAAATAAATTTTAATAGGATGTTCTCCTGTGTTCCCATCACATGTATACATATGTTGGTTACAGCTCTTTCTAACCTCTATGTTAATTCACCTGTTTAATGTCTTATTCTGGACTCTGATTCTCAAGAACTCTCTACCACTTATTTTAGAAGTTAACATAACACAATGGTTAATGTTCTGTCCCCTTCTCCTGCTACTTTATCTTTCTAAACATCAGTTCTCTCGTATTAAATGAAGCTAATAATAAAATCTAACTATATATTTCTTGAAGATTAAATGAGTTGGCATACAGTGCCTGACTTACAGAAGCTATTTAGGATTGGAAGACAATTACTATCTGTACATTTGTAACCAATACCATTCATTTTGTATTAATTAAATGAACCAATTAGTTGATAGGTTGCTCATGTTCAGAACTTTCTGTAGATAAAAACACTTTCTTGTGAAATAGCAAACTCCCTATCATTATTAAAGGAGAGACTAGATACCCACTTGATGAGCATGTAACAAATCATTCTTACACCAGATGATAGTTTGTAAAAGTATAGATTCAATCTTGCCCAAACCTTAGTGTCTGTGATCTCATGCACTAAAAATTAAATTCAGCATCATTCTAGATTGTTTTAGAGAGGTGATTTTGTTTGTCTCTGAAGTAATGAAACAGTATAAAACTGATATAATTTACAATTGGAGATCACAAGATTAGCAAGAGGTTTATTTATAAACTATGGCATATAGATGTAGAAATTTGTCTTTTCATGTTCATTGCTTAAAGGATCATGTTAGGAGCTATTTCTCAGTCTTTTATTTTGCCAAGAAGATGGTAGTGAAAGTAATATTCTCTGCTTAATTATTAATGCTGCACTGATTGGTTTTCTCATAGTCTAAGTGACAAAAAATCCATTAAGAAATATAAGCAGCAAAGTCACAGATAAAACTTACAGTTTAACTCAAGAGCAAAAAAAATTTAGCCAGGTCTCGTTAATCTTTCCAATTTAATTTTCTTGCCTTTAAAAAGCAGACTGTAAAGAATGGATTACTACTTTAACAAAATAGTATAAATATTGATGATGCTAATAGGAGCTTTTATTTAGGACTTACCATTTGCTATGCAAAGCACTAGACATCCGTATTTACCATTTCATAATCCATCCAGTATACCTCTTGAGATAGATTTGATCATGCTTACTTTACAGGTGATGGCAAAAACAGATAAATTTCTTTAATTTTCTTTCTTTGTCTTAGAAAGTAACAAAGTAGGTCGGGCATGGTGGCTCACACCTGTAATCCCAGCACTTTGGGAGGCTGAGACAGGTGGATCACCTGAGGTCAGGAGTTCAAGATCAGCCTGGCCAACATGGCGAAACCCCGTCTCTACTAAAAATACAAAAATTAGCCAGATGTGGTGGTGGGCACCTGTAATCCCAGCTACTTGGGAGGCTGAGGCAGGAGAATAGGAGAATCGCTTGAACCCTGGAGGTGGAAGTTGTAGTGAGCTGAGACCACGCCAGTGCACTCCGGCCTGGGAGACAAGAGTGAAACTCTGTCTCAAAAAAAAAAAAAAAAAAAAAAAAGAAAGCAACAAAATAAAGGTTGATCAACAGACTCCAGTGTCTTTGCTCATTCATTTACTACTGTGGTTTACATCATGACCCTTTCCAAATATTACTCCCTTAATATTCCCCTGCTGTCTTAAGTATCTGTCATAATAAGGTTGGTGTGGGCCAAGGTCTGTGGACTTCTTTTGATGTCAGCGGGATTTACAAATTCCAAAGTAGCAACAATGCACATTTGTTGAGCTTTCTAAGCGGAAACATATACGTAATAGGGAAAACCAGCTTAAAAGTAAGGGAGAGGGTCAGAATGCTGAAAGTGGAACCATCGTACTCAAGTTTGTCAATCTGTGGCTGAGACTGCTAACATCCTAGCAGAACCCATTCTCACTCCCCATTATAGGATAATGGTGAGGCCTGGCTGGACTTCATTTCACAACCTTCCTTACAGATTTATGTACTTAAGTAACTATTACCTACTCAATGGACTGTAAGCAGAAATGTTTTGTGCTGTTTTGGAGTGAGGCTTTTGAGAGAGAAAGGGTGTGTCCTTCAAGTTTTATTTTCACTTCCACTGCCCAGGTGCAGTAAGCAAGTATCTCGGGGAGGTGAGAGAAATGTGATGAAAACAGATTAAATTCCTGAAAGTCACTTGCTAATGTAAATATGAGATATGTGTGGTTTGACAGAGGGAAATAAAATGTTATGCTGCTTTCATTTTATCTTCGTCATCAATGTTGCTAATTCCTAAGCCATTCTAATAAACATGTGATCCAAAACCTAAGCACTAGGAAAGTTAACCAGTCTGTCAGTCTGTTTCCTTTTTTCCCCCAACTTCCACACACTGATCCTTTTGTGAGGATTGTGATTCTTTTTCTCTTCTGTGTTGTATCTTGTTGGTGACTTTCCCTTTACATAGATTGTGTGAATCACACAATATTGAATTTCACTGTACAATTTCTATTAAAACCTACTAGTTGTTTTATAATGTAAGTAACCTCACTGTGATAGGCAGAATGATGGGCCCAAAGATGTCCATGTCCTAATGTCAGGAATTTATGAATACGGCATGTTACAGAGGAAGAGGAAATTAAGGTTGCAGCTGTTAATTATGGTTGGTAATCAGCTGACCTTCAGATGGGGAGATTATTTTGCAATATCTAGATAGGTTCTGTATAATCACCAGGGTCTTTGTAAGTGGAAGAAAGGCTAGGAAGTTTGAGGATCAAAGTGAGAGAGATTTGAAAACACAAAACCACTGGCTTTGATTGTAGAGAAAGGGGTCATGTACCTCAAGAATCTAAAAAAGATGAGAAATAGACTCTCCCGTGGAGGCTGTAGAAGAAACACAGGCGTGCTGACATCTTGATTTTAGCCCAGCAAGACCCATTTTGAGCAACTGACCTTCAAAACTGAAAGATAATGAATCTGTGTTTCTTTAAAGTACTAATTGTACAGTAATGTTTTACAACAACAGGAAACTATTAATATATAATCAACTAAATTAGAAGTTATTTGGCAAAACTGAAGATACATCGAAACTGTATCATCCTTGGCACTTATAATATTACAAGGCACACATTAGACACTCAGTTCGTGGCCAACCAAAAAATACAATATCCAACATGATCATCAGAAATGGTCATCGGAAATCAAGGCAGATATGTTTTCTTATCAGATTTCTCCCAGCTGCAGAAGCACAGCTTGTGACAAATGGTGCAGAAACGGAATTCTCCTAGTTTTTCTAGGTAGCAGATTTGGCAGGTGCATGTGCAACTCAAATTAAACAGAACCCTTGAAAGGAAGCTTGCCATGAGCAATCAAAATGTAGCCAAGTGTTCCAACCAAATGTAATAATAAATACCAGTGGACAGATCTGGGACAATTTGAGGGAAATGTGTCAGTTAGATAATAGAGACAATTAGCTACGGGGCTCATTGTGGTCACTTTTATTAATACATCCACCGAGGTCACAAATCATGCCAAACAAAAGTGGGCAAATATGATTGAGAGAAAATGCACAATAGGGAATGTTGGAGGGAGACAGAGATTTATTACAACATCCATTGCATTTTTACAGATAGCATTAAAAGCGACAAGTTCCTACTCATGCAACTTCTTAGCTCTTGTGTTCTTTTCTCCCTGAAAATAATGTAGAAGTGGCTTACATTTTATTATTGTTATTAATATTACATGGAACAGTTATTGCAGTACTAATAAAAAGTAATATTTTGTGCTTATAATCACTCTTTTTAGGAGAAGAATAAGCCTCTCTTGAAAGTCCAGAGTAAAGCATTTGCATCTTCATTTTATGAGTGTAATTAGCACATTTGTCCATGCTGTCATCAATGAAATCAACATGATAATAACTCCTTATGTTTATGTAGCCATATACAATTTACCAAGCGTTTTCCCATTCTTTATGATGTTATATCCACCATATCTCTGGATTTTGTTAATGATTCTTATGGGAAAGCAAGACAGGAAGAAATGTCCCCACGTTTATTATTGTTTTAGGAGAGGAAAGTAAAGATTCAGAGAGGGGTACGGCTAGGTCTTTGATGATGTTTCTAGTCTCTTAGACTATGAGGTTCTAAGTTGGGTAAAGCCATTTCCGGGTCACCTCCCTCAAAACAGTTCCATTCTTGATGTGGTTCTACCTGTCATTTATTGCAATTTCATACAAATATTGCTTGCTTTCCTGCTTTTCATGACCAGATACGTCTATGGTGTAACTTGAAGTATGGTCCAAATATTAGTCAAAACACCCTCTTAGTTTACGTAAACAAAATTGGATATAAATCCTTCATATGACTCCTTCCTATGTAAGTTATTCTCAGACCAAGGGAGTTTTCTAGAGACATGCTTAGTTGATATTACAATGTGATTTAAATAATGGAATTTTGAAATCTCTGCCAGCTCTTTGGAGTCATTATTTTATTTTACATTGTGCAGACTATTGTGAAAGCAGAAACTCATAGAAAGAGTATGAAATTGGATAGACATGATTGGGAATTTAGGTTTTATCTTTAACTATTAAGTTAAATGTACATAATTTCCCTGAATAGTGTTGATTAAAAAGGAGTTAATGACACCACTTTATCTTCCCATTGTGAAGAAAACCAGTAAATTAAATATCAGAAAAGTTTAATTAAATCTACCTATTAAAGAATTATTATTATACTGTTTTCCCTCAAATAGCAATTCAATAATCTCAGACTTTTTGGTTGTGTGGTCAGGTGTACAGAGACAAATGACCATTGGTCTCTACATTCTAAGTGTTCTCATTATTTGACTCTGTCTCTACATGGACTTGGGAACACTGAGAGTTTCTTTGTCTCTTTGGAAGTTAGACACGCAATGTTGGCTGCGTTGCTCTTAAAGGTCGCATTTCATCATTACTTTGCTTCTACATGGTATTTCACAATTCAGGAAAGAACACAGTGGGTATCTCACTCTAGATAAGTGCTTTCAGGTTAATGTATGAGTCAGGTAGGTCAACATAGTCCCATAACCAGCCGTAATTGATAATTTAAAAAATAACAAGCATGTGAATTTAGTAAAGGGTTGCAGCCAACAAGTCAGAATTCTACAAAAAGAACAACGGATGGGTCAGCATTCAAGGAGAAAGAGCAGGTGAACTGAAACTTGACTTACCCACATAGAAGAATTTCCTCCATCCTTTCTGCCATCACTGAAACTTGTACCTAGTTCTATCATGGATTGCACTCACTTGTGGTTTTCATATCTGGCCTTATCCTCCTCCTTCTGGACAGAGAATTGTGAGTTTTGCCTCATTTGCTTTGATTTTCACTTTGCTTAGTGCCTAACACCGTGTAGGTATTTATTAGGCACTTTCTGGGTTTGAATAGAATGGGGATCCGGGACACTGACACCCTGATACATTATAATTGTAGAATGCAATCAAATATTGGTCAAGCTTCTATTTGACTTATTCCTTCTTTTCATTTTTGTCTCAATTATATGTGATTTATGAATGATAACTATAATGTATTAAACATGAGCCAGCTACCCTTACTAAAATTATTTCATCTAATAGCTTTGTGTGATAATACATCAAAGAAAATACCTCTTTCTCTCTCTCACACACACACAGTCAGATGAAGAAATTGAGGATCAGAGATGGTAAGTAACCACCACAAAGTCACACAGCTGATGTGGATAGCTTCATTCCAGTATTGGTGGATTCTTTCTAGGTAACATGAACGAGTTGCTTGCTATATCCCAGATGTAATGAATTTTCTGGCACTTATGTGCTGGGTCACATTTACAGAGGGAACACAGGGACAGCAGGTAGTTTCGGATGCTTGGAGAAGATATTTCATTTCCTAGCTTCAGTGCCCACTTGATTTTTCTAATCACAATTAGGACTATGTAAGAAAATAAAGAAGAAGAATCAGCAGTATAAACACTGCCAGGAGTTCACCTCACTGCTTATAGACCTTAATTAAACCTAATTTGTAAATCTTAATTGAATCACATGTACAGGCATTAATAAAGCAGTATAATAACACTGCTCTCCCAGTAAGACAACACAATAATACTACATGCATATTCCTGGAAAACGTTCTCACGTGGGCCTCATCAAAGCATAACAAAGAAGTAGATAAACAATTAATCTCATTAATTGCAATCGAAAGGACAAAAAGTACAAGCCAGTTGCCTAGAGAAATTAACTTTGCCAGATTTCCTCACAAACAGATATGGTGCTAATGAAGTGACAGTGTGAAACAAGGGAACATCTGAAGAATGCAAAAACTCAGCTGGAACGTCAAGAGAAGGACACAAATGGAGAAAACCAAAATCATTTCATGCAAAAGTCAGTTCTTCCAAGATTACTCTTAAATTCATTCATTCCTTTACTCAACAAATGTACGTTGAAAACCTACACTACAAGCTGGCCACTGGTCTTAGAAATGACAAATTAACATAACTTAGATGTGCTTCTTTATAAGAGGGTAAATAACTCTGAATTAGGGACTATTTGGGGTTAGCCACTTTTATAATATTTCTTATTTTGTATCTTTTATTAAAATCCTCAACAACTGATGAGTTAAGTGTACTAATAAAACTTAACAGATAAAAAATATTTGGGGTAGGTATTGATCAAGGTCACATAATTCATGAGTAAGTGGGCAAGTGGTGGATTAAATAGTCCTCTGACTCCCAAGGCCATGCATATTACAAAATATACCTATAGACCACTATGATTGGCAGACTTGTATGTGGATATTGGACTCTTGTTCCCTCTTCATCTGAGCACTAGAGACTACATTCTTAAGAAAACACCTCTCAGCCTTGATCAAGTGTTCTGATTGGAATTCCGGCACTACCAGACATCAACTTTTACTCCAGGTGCCATTTGTATCTCTCTTCTTCTCAGTGGCTCTTTCATCTGAATGCCACAAGATAGCTACTGTCTCCTTCATTCATGTTGACACTTCCCTTTGAGCCATTCTGGTCTACCCGGTATCCTTTTTCTTTTCTTTTCTCTTTTCTTTTCTTTCCTTTTCTTTCTTTTTCTCTTTCTTTCTTTCTTTCTTTCTTCTTTCTTTCTTTTTTTCTTTCTTTCTTTCTCTTTCTTTTTTCTTTCTTTCTTTCTTTTCTTTTCTTTCTTTCTTTTTCTTTTTTTTTTTGACAGAGTCTTGCTCTGTCACTAGGCTGGAGTGCAATGGCATGATCTTGGCTTATGACAACTTCCGTCTCCTGGGTTCAAGCGATTCTCTTGCCTCAGCATCCCAAGTAGCTGGGATTACAAGCATGCATCACCACGCCCAGCTAATTTTTGTATTTTTAGTAGAGATGAGGTTTCACCATGTTGGACAGGCTGGTCTCAATCTCTTGACCTCGTGATCCGCCCACCTCAGCCTTCCAAAGTGCCAGGATTACAGTTGTGAGTCACTGCACCCAGCCAAGAGACTGCATTCTTTTTTTTTTCCAATTTCCAAAATACTTATTTTTTAAATAGTGCTAATTATGAGAAATTTAAAAATATACTAAGGATGTACCCATTCTACTGCTTACCATATATTGTGTCCTCTAATTTTAAGAGCCTTTTTTACAATGTTGGAAGCACACTATTGTGTATGCTGGGTGGGTTTTTTTTTCACGTTAATATTATAACATGAGCATGTTCCCATCTTTATAAGCATAATTCAAAGTGTTAGTAAATTTACTGAACTGTATCTTACTTTTAGTTTGCTTTCAGTTTTCCTGCATTATAAATAATATGACAATGAGTAGTTTTTACTGAAGGCTTTTCTCTGTTTTGAAATATTTATTTATATGGAGTCATAGGACCAATATATATGTTGCTAAATTGTGCTCCAAGACAGATTGAAATGATTTGCCTCTCATATCAGTTCCCAATTTTCATTGATGCCCAGCATTTAAATTTTTTAATGAAAAAGAACAAAACAGTTTCTTGAATTGACCAGATTAAAAAAAAAAAAAAAAACTACCATTTTCTTTGATTTTTGTTAACCATTTTATATCCTTTTCTGATGAATTGCATATTTATGGTACATATACAGAGAGCAATGTTGAAGAATAATGAAATCGTATTGTGGATACAAAACCAAATGGATCCTGACTAATTCCTACATTACTTCCACACTTCGCATGTTTAGACTGACAGCTTCCCAGTCTAAATGAGCAGTTTTCTTTTCCACCAAAAAAACATGATATGACTGATTTCTGCCAAGTGTTTTTGTATTTCCATTTCATGCCACTTTATACATTAAGTCTTATGTTTTAGTATTTTGCCTTAGTGAAGAATGGCATGATTAACAAATGAAAAACGGTAAATCATCTTCTATCGAAGAAGCATTTTTTAATTGTACTTTAAGTTCTGGTGTACATGCGCAGATCATGCAGGATTGTTGCATAGGTACATACATGGCAAGGTGGTTTGCTGCCTCTATCCCCCGGTCACCTATATCTGGCATTTCTCCCCGTGTTTGCATTCTTAAGAAAGCACCTCTCAGCCTTGATTAAATGTTCTAATTGCAATGCTGGCACCACCAGACCTCAATTCTTGCTCTAGGTGCCATGTAGATCTCTCTTTTCTCAGTGGCTCTTTCATCTGAAACCCACAAGACAACTACTATCTTCCTCATTCTTTTTTTTCTATTGTACTTTAGGTTATGGGGTACATGTGCAAATCAGGCAGGATTGTTGCACAGGTACATACATGGTGATGCGGTTCACATTCCCCATCCTCCCGTCAACTACATCTGGCATTTCTCCCTATGTTATCCCTCCCCGACCACCCCACCCCCCTCTGTCTTCCTCATTCTTGTTGACACTTCCCTTTGAGCCCTTCTGTTCTACCCAGTATCCTTTTTCTAACAGTTGTTTCATAATCTTGAAGCTGGAGCGTGACTTGCCCCACTCAGAATCTGCAATGATTTGGATCTTGCCTCATCTACAATCTTCAACTCCAGAGCTAATCCACACGTGCCACTTAACAGGTGTATCTGTCTCTGTTTAGGCCATTTTCGATGCTTTGAATGCCCTTCTTTCACATCCGGGGACTCCCAACTTATTCAATATTAGGTTCAGGTGACACCTCTATGATTCTTCTTTTAATCTTTTTTTGACTAAAGGAGAGAAAACCTCTCGGGTTTGCAATTGGTCCAGTTATCCAATAATAAAGTACAGTTCCTGTTTCTATGTTTGTGTTTTCACCATATGGCCAGTGTCTCAATAGAAAGATTCATTGTTTTTATCCTGGCATCTGCAGCATAGGGCATGGGAAAATATTTCTACTTAAAGTATGAATAAAACGTAAAGGGTCTGTCACAACCCACCTGCAACTGATGCAGCTATTTCTCCAGTGCCCACACTTGCCTGAAACAGTAGAGAGAGGCCAGACCTTCCTGATCATAAACAGAGAACATGACAGAGGCGTCGCTCAGGAAATAAGTTCATGTGACACACATTGATAGTCTTCTACAAAACAAAAATAAAAATGAAAAAGAGAAGCCTTGTTTACACAGGATGTCCTCACACCCTTCAGGTGACAAAATGCTCATTTTCCCTCTGTATGTCACAACTCTGATCAGAGGTCACAAGGCCTGATATCAACTCCACTTTCATCTACCATAGTGCATTTATAGTCCACTAAATGATCACTCATGCTGAGTCATGCCTCCCTTCCATCTATTTCCTAAGAGTTCTTCAAAGAGTCTCAAAGGCAAACAAGCAGGCAAACAAATAGACACAAACAACATCTAATCATATTACTTCCACAGATGAAATAATCTAATGTCATCTTGGTTAATACCATAAATATTTCATATGCCTTGTAAAGCTTTTCATAGTGCAGCTGCTGCTGACCTCCCAAGGCTTCCTCCATCCTCTTTATCAACATTGCACATTCTAGCCAGACATTAGTATGTTGTGTTATCTAAACAATAAGTCATCTGTAGCATTAGTCTTTTAAAAAACATTTATAGACTTTATTGTATGATCATTTTTTTGATTTATAAAAAAATTAAGCAGAAAGCACAGTTCTCTTATTCCCCTTCTCCTGACACTCTGATCCCCCCTCAAATTGCCTCTATTATTGATATTTTACATGTGTGTAGTACATTACAATTGATGACCTGGCATTGATACACTATTGTTAACTGAAATCCACAGTTTGTCTTAAAGTTCACTCTCTGTGTTTATCATTCTATGAATTGTTCTCTTCTCATGGGTTGCTCCATTTGTGTAGAAGGCACTGGTGCCTGTTCTTTATTTGGCTCGGTCATCCTTCAGGTTTCAACTTAGATGTCACTACTTCCAGAAAGCCTTCCTGGATACCTAATACTGCTCCCGAGTCACATGGCTCATGAGTAAAGGGTTAGTCCTATTTTAAATGAGTGCTCTCTCTATGTGCCCCAGATATTCTGATATTCTCGAATTACCTTTATTTCAGCACTTACTTCCTCGTATGTTAATACTATGCTTATTTAGCTGCCATGGTCTTAAGGGCAGGAGATATATCTTGCTGATTCTTTTATTTCCAAGTAGCTACCAGGTTAACTGGCAAATAAGACGTAATCAATGCATTTTGTTTTGTTGACTAGGTAAATGTGATGTTTCATTTAGGATATGCTTAGAGTCCTTAAACAAGTGGAATTACATTTTGTTGCTGAGATTTCTATCAAAAAGTTTTCTAAATAAGGACAGAGTTAAAATCTCCAGCTAATGTATCTATAGAATGACCCATGCCCTACCTACCTAACTGCTACCTGGTCCCAGGGTTACTAATAGCTGTACCCACGTAAAAAAAAAACAACAATTTTTGAACTAAACCTTTTTTACAAGGGAAACCATTATTTTTCTTTACCTTACTTGGTTGTTGTGAGGTGGGTATCAGAGGAATAAAGTGTGTACTGTAAAATGCCTCAACAAATGACAATGCATAGAGATGTCATACATCTTCCAACTCTCCTTTGGAAGGAACTGAAACCATCTTGTGTAGGCATTCTCACCTCTATTTACCCTTGGGCTATGTATGACCCATGGCTTGGCAGGAAACAGTAAGAAAGGCCAATCATATCTTTTCTGTAGTTACTTTGTTATATTTTTTGCCATTTTCAGTGATCTGAGTGTACAAAATTGAATGCCTCTGGATTATGAAACTTACTCTTGAGATGTGAAATGTAATTATCCTAAAATTAATTACTATTAAAGACAGAACATATTAGACTTCAAAATGTTAACTTATTATCCTGGAGTGCATTAGCTTTGTTCTAAATTTTAGGAACTGTTTTATCTTAAATGAATAAATAGAGAGGGATGCCTTGAATAAATTTGTGTAAATCCAACTGGGATGACAGAGACAAGGCCCAAAGTGGAGAAGAGATCTGTAGATGGCAAGAAGGGAATAAAGCAACAAGTGTGCCAAGCAAAAGACTTGTATGCCTGAGATAGTATCCAACATGTAATTATCAGATTAAAGAATGAACCAAAGTAGTTCAGCTAGTTCAACAAGCTCCCATATTTAACTTTTATCATGCATTCAGCACTTACTTTGAGCCATCAATAAGCTAAGCCTCAGCATGCATTATTTATTTATTTTTTATGATATTATCCTCAGTTTAGTGACAAAGAAATTGTTACTTAGAACTGTTAACTAATCTTTTGAATGTATAGATCGAGTAAGTCAAATATTCAGGAAGCCAGTCCCACCTCTGATTCTCTTCCATGTTCCTAACCACAGCTTTGGAGCCTCTGATAGTAATATTTTCTATGATGGAATACTAGTTCTAAGTATTCAGAGTTACTAACTTTAAACCATGACACAAAAAGGCCAACATTGTGGATTATTGTCCAATCTATATTCTGTGTCTCACTCTTTTTTTTTTCAGTGATGGCCAGATAATCAGTGTTTCTGTTCTCACCCCTGGGTACTTGGGACCACCTCTTACTGTAACCTCATATTCTGAACCCAGCATCGGTAAACATTTTTGCAGAGAGTCAAATAGTAAATATTTAGACTTTGGGAGGCCATGCAGTCTTGGCTAAAAACTACTCATCTCCTCACTAAAGCTGCCACACAGAATATGTAAATGAATGAAAGTGACTGGGTGCCTCTATAAGCTGATGTGTAAATATGGGCAGTAGACTGAATTCGGTCTGAGCAGTGAAGTGTCACAATTCTACCCATTTCTTTCAAGGGACTTTTGTTCTACTTATTTTAGCCACAGCCCAAAGATACCACAGAATGCTATTTCTATCTATCTGTATTATTTATGGTTGGTAACAGGTTTTCAGAAAATACTTTAACTTTTCTATTCCTGATATTTTGTTTCACTAAGAGAAAAAAGTACTTTTCCTAAACCATTAAATTGATTTCAGAATCTACTAATGGAATATAATTCATAGATTGAAAATTACAAAATATTCTGAAGATAAAAAAGTAAGAATTGGTTTCTAGAAAATCTTTGTGGAAGATTCTAAGTTATATAAAGGAGTACAACAAGTAAAAGGGGGCAGAATTTTGGATCTGGATGTGTCATTATAATTCCTAACACATTGCTTTTTCTTTGCATAATTGATTGAACAAATTAAAACATCTTTCTTTTTCAAGGTAAGATATTATATTATGGTTCAAATGAAATTATCTTTTCTGGTAGGATTATAGGCTTCAATATTGTTAGGCAGATAGCTCTGATTAAAAAAAAATCCTAGGATCTATAAATCCGATTTTTTCATTCAAAATATACGTGTGCAGTTTGCTCTATGTCTTGAGTATTCTAACTCTAAAAATCACTCACTTTTTACCTAAAACAACATTTCCCATTTGAAAACTACTGGCAGGGAATGAGATATTCCTTCTCAGTACATCATCCTTACATGGGGACTACCACATTCAGCAAATAAAAATATAGGTTGCCAACTTCACTTTTCATTTTAGGTAAACCACAAATAATAGTATATTATAAGTATATTCTTTGTAATGTCTGTGTCATATTATGATAAAAATCCATTGTTTAGCTAAATTTAAATTTAATCGGACATCCGCATTTTGTCTGAAAAGCCTATTCATAAAGCTATTCTGCATAGGAAGATAAAAGTGAGATACGTTGAAATGTACAGGAAGATTTTCAATATTCCCTGAAAAAAAACGAAACTCTCCCATGATGTCGTGTTGTCAAATGCTCTGATACTTTTTTTAGATCTGTTTTTCAGTTTTGTTGAGGTACAAGTGACGGTCAAGATGTACAACATGACTATTTAGTATGTGTATACATTGTGAAATGATTACCTCAATCGAATGAACACATCCATCACCACACATAGCTATTACTCTACATAACCAATGTCTCCATTTTCCACATACCTCAGGTGCTGGCAGTCACCATTATATTTTCTGCTTCTGTGAGTCTGATATTTTTAGAGTCCACATATATGTGAGATTGGGCAGTATTTGTCTTTCTAAGCCAGGCTTATTTCACTTAGCATTATGTCATCCAGGTTTCTCTATGTGGTTAAAATCACAAAAGTTCTCCTTTTTGAGTTTTGGTGAACTTACTGAAACAATGACCTCCTTTCTAGGAAGCCCACAAGCTGTGCATAAAAATGATGATTATTATTTTTGTTCTCCATTCTTTTGCTTTGTCCTAGATCTAGCTCTACTATAAAATCTGCATATTTAAAATGATTTTTCTGTGGGAAGATGTTTGGGTTCAAGGTGTGGAGGGACTATAGTTTTTAAGAGGAAAATCATTAACGAAGCTGCAGCGTTGTAGGCTGACATTAGTTGCTTATTAGTGTCACTGTATTTGGTTTAGATCTCTAGTTCCTTCACGGGAAAGCACTTGATATGCAACCTTCCTATTTCCTTCTTGGTCCATTAATTTGAACCATAATCTTATCCATTTCAGCACTGGGCTTTTATCATGCCCTGTCTAGATGAGTTATTCAGCCAATAAATCCATTAAATTCATTTTCCAAAATGTAGAGGTTTCTCCCACAAAACACGGAATCTTGCAGCTAAGATGTATCTAATGCTGTTGAAGTTAGATATTGACAGAAACATGGATCTCATTTTGAGTTTTTCTGATGATTATTTGGATTCAGTAAAAATAATAAAAAAAAGAACGGTTTAAGGTGTTTTGCTTCTCCCAGACCGTGTGGGTTTTGAGAAATTACACTCATATCTTGCCTTTTGTCTCATTTCTCGCCTTTTGCCCTCCCTTGTTTGTCCATAAACTGAGTGACTTATAAACAACAAATATTTGTTTCTCACAGTTCAAGAGGCTAAGAAATGTCCAAGGTTATGGCACCAGCAGATGCCATGTCTGGTGAAGGCATGCCTCCTCATGGATAGTTGTGTTCTCACTGTAACCTCACATGATGGAAGAGGGGAAGGGTCTCTCTCTGGCCTCTTTTATATTTCTATTCATGACGGCAGAGTCCTTATCATCTCTCAAAAACCCTGCATCCTAATACCGCCACATGGGGCATTAGAATTTTAACATATACATTTGAAAGGGAGGTCACACACCTGGAAACCACTGCACCCCTTATTGTATTTGAAAACAATGTCATGTTGCTTCTGATGAATGCTTCTCAATTTAGAAGGCAATCAAATGACCATAATCTAATTTGAGCATCAAAATAATTCCTTGGCCAATTTCTTTTTCTAATTGCCCTACATAGACTGAGATTAGAAGTCATTTTATTTGGATTTACCTAGGACCACACCATTTTTTTGTGACCTGGTATTTCTACTGTTTGTAAGCCACACAAAATACTTTTTATATTACTATCATCATTTTAATTTATCACATTTTAAAATTTTTACCTAAGTTCACTGTAAAAAAAAAATGAGTCAGAGTCTAATTAGTGTCATTGCTAAAAAAGCTTGGGGAAGTAAAATTAATAACAGCCACATTTCATTGAATGCCTACTGTAACCCTATAAGCTATAAAGTATCTCAATTTTACTGAGGAGGAAAATGAAGTCATTCAGCTTACCGGTAAAAGAGCAGGGTTAGAGCTGTGTTCTGCTGGCCTCTGAAGCCTGTGTCTTCCTTTCAATGTGCTTTGCAGCAAATATTGCTGAGATTCTTTTCTGGGCCAGAAGGTGTCTGGACTTCGGCAAAGGCAATTGGCATGTTTCTTCTTACCATGGAGCCCTCAATTAGGTATGAAAAACATGAGGCTAACAAGAAAAGACACACACATAAAACAAGTATAAATGATAGTAAGTGCAATGAAGCGCATGTCCTGACTTCTGTGAAGGATGTCTCGAATAGGGAGGGGGACTGCTGTCTACACAGTGTCTTCGAGGGAAGCTCCTCTGAAGTTGAACCTGATAACTGCAAGATGAAAAGGCATTTGTCATGGAAGAGCATAATGTGGGGGGATTTCAGGCAGAAATGTAAATAATTTGAAGCAAGAAAGAAATAGAATTTTTGAAGGACTGAAAAAGGTCATAACAAAGCTACAGTGCACATGAGCAGGAAGAAATGGTACAAACTGGGGATGGAGGGTAAGAAATAGAAATTGAATTAGACTGAATTTATAGGTCACAGCCAGAGCTACTGGGCATGTTCTAACTCAATAGGAACTCACTGGAGAGTTTGAAGCAGAGGTGTGACGTATACTAGAATGCAGTGAAATCTCTTTGGTTTTGGATTGAAAGGTTTATTAATTTAAGAAAATAATCTGAGTATCAATACATTTAGTAGAATCTGCTCATTAGAAAACACTTGTTCATTTCCTTGGACAGGTAATGGCCATGGGGGGAAATGGGGACAACGCAAACCACCATCCACACGAAGAAGGCAAACCTATTTCACAAAGTTGTAGCATTAGAGGACAACACACAATTTAAGGGCATTTCTATAAAGAAAGCTAGCTTCTACCAGTTTTTGTTAGTTCAAGGAAAGATTTTAGAAGATCCAAGGATGTAACTGAATTAGCATTTTCAGAAATGCAAAAAGTAATTTACGTGTTTGTGTTTACCGAAAAATTAATAAGACTGTTAAAAGTATTAGATTTCCCAAATACAAATTTCTTATCCTTACATAATTTCTTTAACTTTTCTAGCCCAAAGCTCATTTGCAAGCTCCCTGGTGTCTGGACCTGGTTCAGATAATAGGTAAATTATCTGAACAATGATAGGAAGAGGTGTCCATCTCGAACCAAGGAGAAGTAACCCTGGGATTGATTCGGAGAACTTGACACACTTAGTGTTCTCACCTGCTGTGGCTCTCAGTGGTGCTCGAGTCACTTCATCTCACAGTTTGAGCAGCTGTGGTGAGGACAGAAGACAGGGAGGAGATATTGGTAGAAGAGGGAAGCTTCCTGGCAAAAGCCCCCACCTGCAAACCTGAAAACTCACAACCATAAATGGGAACAGGCATTCCTGGTTTTGCACCTAAATGTTACCTTTTGGCCCATCACATCCCCATATCCTGTACTCATATATAACACAAACCTCAGGCTCCACAAGGAGATGAGAGAGCTAACAGAAGAGCAGAAGAATGACAGAATGGTGTGGCAGAGAAAGAGAGGCGCCTCTGTATGCCCAGAGCAGTTCATCTGGGCATGTTCAGAGAGATTGGCCACTGGATTACCAAACTCCAGGAGAAGATCATCTTCCTACTCTATCCCCCTTCCAGCTCCCCAACCATCCTGCTAAGAGCCACCTCTGCCACTCAACGAAACCCCACATTCATCCTTCAAGTCAGTGTATAGCCCGATTCTTCTGGATGCCAGACAAGGACCTGGGTACCAAAAGAGCATTGAGCTGGCTAACACTTAAGCAGTCCATGGACGGTAAGGCTAAAGAGGACACTGTAACCAATACCCACTTGGGCTTCAGGAGCCACAGGCTCCCACCCCTGCATGCTGCCATGGGCCAGAGCCCATGGGGGCTCACCCCGGCTCCTGCACCTGCCTGTCTAAATGCTTCCCCCTCTTGTAAATGGTTTGAGTGCCCATGGTGGCCAAACAGATAAGTCATACCCCTGTCGCATATCCTGTGAGGGGGTCAGGATATTTTCCCATTTCAGCTGTTGTTTTCTCAGGGCAGAGGTAGGGAAGTCCAGTCTGTGACTGTTCCACCAAGGACGAATCTGGGTTACAGAGCCTCGTTAGTTGTTCCATCTTCTCCACAGGGCAACACAACGACAAACCAGCATGCTGTCCTCATCTTTGAAGTAAAATCTAAAAAGGAAGCATCCCTCAGGATGCCTAGCACTTGTCTTTTCACTTAAATTATATAATTGAGTCCAAAGTTGTGCCGTAGTAATCCAGGTATTCTGAGAGCGGAGACTATTGCGAAAGATAATTGCTTCTTCTGACAACTTCTTCTAGTCTGAGTTCCTGAGGTCTGAGTTGCTCTGGGCAGAAGCCTGGGGCAGGAAAGACATGGCTTTCTATACTTCCTCTAAGATGGAAACCCTGTATCCAAAGAAAGCAAACCTGAAGGTAAAATGTGGATAGACTTGTTCATCAAACGTTTGAAATTAAACTGTCAACGTGAAGAGACTGAAAGGAAAAAAAATATATATATCTTGAGGGAATCTGGCAATGCAAAAGTCAACACCCAATTCAAAGAGCCAAGACCAGAAAGAGGTGGAAGCACAGCATGAGGAGATGCATCCTGTGTGGGAGCCTGGGCTTTGAAGTCAGCAAATCTGAATTCTGACTCTTATTAGATCTGTTTCCCTGGAAAGGACACAGCGGTCTCTAAGCCTCACTTTCACCCCTGTAATTAAATTTTCTGGCATCAAGTGAATACTTAATCTTGAAATCACTCTTCAGAATATTTTACCTGTGTTTTCTTATTTAAATTTTACAACAAATCTTCTTGATCATTATTAATTTATCTCAAATTTACATATGAGACCTTTGAAAACAGAGATACCAAGTTTATTGCTAAAAGTCACATGGTCACTCAGCGGTGAATTCAGTACCCAGATTCAGACCTCTGATTCCAGAGACCAGTTTCTTAACATACCTCCAGATGAATCAGTAAAAAATGGCAAATAATAAATGATAGTAGCAGTCACTGCTACTAAAAATACAGTTTGCCCATTTTTAGAATTACATTTTGGTATTTATTAAAATTTTTTCATGTTTTAATCATTATATTTATGTTTTCTATTATACACTTGAGTATATAAAGCATAGTTATAATAGTATTTTCTGTAAACCACATCATCTCTGCTTTCTGGGTCACGTTTTCTTCATTCTTTTACTATCTAGTAACTTTTAATTGGATATAGGGCATTGTACATTTTATTTTGTGAAGGAATTTATTGCATCCTTTAAAGATTCTTGACCTTTTACTGGCAGGAAGTCAAGTTACTTGTGTATTAGTTTGATCCTTTTGAGTTTTGCTTTTGAGCTGTTTTAGGGAAAAACAAAATTAGCCTTCATTCTAGAACTTTATGAGCCCCAATAAGAAGGTTATGTTGACCCTCTATTAAAAGTCCTATAGATTCAATACGATCTCTCTTCTCTAGGTGAAAGCAATTCAAATAATTTCCAGTCTTGTGTGAACCTTGGGTTTTGTGCATCTTACAACTCACTGTATTCCATGTAAATTGTGTAATTAAGTACTAAATCATTGCTCTTTTGTAATTGTTTTTTTTTTCTTTTGAATTTGTTCTTGTTAATTTTTTTTTTTTTTTTTTTTCCTATGGAGGGACAGATTAGTGTTCAGATGAAGGCTTAAGAGGTCTTTGCAGAATCAACAGTTTTAGCTGTCCTGCTCTCCTCAAACTTCCATCTTTGACTTCAACTCAGCAAGGTGGCTAGAGTCTGAGTTTTCCTTCTGAACTGAAATTTGTGGATCACTTCTGGGTCCAGAAAGCAGGAGTGCTGTTTGGGCCCTCCATTCTTGTTTCACTTTCTCAGATGAGACAGTCTTGTGCTGCTTGCCATCCAATGTCACACACACACAAAAGGTTTTTTCTTTTATTTTGTCCTATTTTCTATTTGTGCTTGACAAGAGTGAAAATCCAGACTATTTTACTCTTTCTTAGGTGGAAGTGGAAACCCACTAATATTACTACAAATTTCTCATGAAATGGTACTTGGAATATCTTTCTAGAGTGTGTTAAATTCCTTTGGCAAATGGAGGGAAAGAAGAAATAGCAGAGATACTAACCCAGTCTGGAGAGGTTAAAGTAGACAAGGAAGACTTTTTGGAAGAGGTGGGGCCTGAGCTGGTTCTCAAAAGCCAGACGAATTTTCAGATGTCAACACTCCTTTAGTGCAATTAGCATGGCAAGTTTAGAGGGAGCATAAATGAATGATTGAAATTGCTTGACTTAATGAAGCCTTAATAATAACCCTAATTCAGTTTATTAAGCATCTATCACTCATAGATGAATAGCTAATGCCTTTTCTAATAAAACAGTCATAATAAAATAAAGGAAGCAGTAACATATATTATTTTTATTCTTTTAATCACATACTTTCTAAGTGGAGATATTGAATCCTTTGGAATAGCTCTACAAAATGCATTTTTTCTTTTTTTAATTTCAAAATTTAATTTACTTGATGATACATCAGGAACAATTAGGTGCTGTTTTCTTATCCTACTGATAATTAAATGAAAACAGATTCCAATTTCAACTCCACATATTACGCTCTGGAAAGCGACTCTTCTTATCATTGGAGAAAACTAACCAAATGAACTGGATTTTAATCGCCCCATCTAAAAAACACCACCACCAACAACAACAACAATAACAACAACAACACTTCTTTCTTTTGGGAGCCCTCCGATTCAGCTGCCTTCATCCATGAGTTCAGCCTAATAAAATAATAACCTCGGTCCATCAATGGATATAGATGACCTTTCTCTATGTCATCAGTGATATAGGTAACTCCTTCTCTACTTAGAGGAGTTAAGACATAGAAGCATTTTCAAAAGGAAATGCTAAGAGAACAAAAGATGATGTTATCACAGGAAATTCAAATATTATTAACCCATTTAATTTCCTAAATAGTAGCTTTCTTATCCTACCATAGCTGAGTATCTGTCAGTCCTTGAAATGCAACACTGGTCACAACATTCTACCTCACTATCCTTTTTTGCTTTCTTGGCAACTCTGAGACTGCCTCCACATAGCTGACACATCTCTCAGTTACTTGAAAACAGTGCTTTAGAAGCCTGGCCATCTTAGGGTCAACTAAAAAAGGTAAGGAAATTAAATGTACAGACCACCTGTAACAACAGGTATTGTGCCATTTTAAACTACAGTATCCCATTTAGACTGTAACTAAATTCTGAGGGGCTATCTCCATGTTATTGTTGACTGGTGAGATAAAGCAAATTGCCCGAAGCTGTATGATTAATGAACGGCAGAGGTTGGGTGGAGTGGCGCGCACCTGTAATACCAGCTACTGAGGAGGCCGAGGCAGGAGAATTGCTTTAACCCGGGAGGCAGAGGTTGCTGTAAGAAGGGATCGAGCTACTGCACTCCAGCCTGGGTGACAGAGCGGGACTCAGTCTCAAAAAAAAGAAAAAAAAAAATGACAGATCTAGGTTACAGTTTTACCTGATTCACAGGTACCAAACACACATGCTCTAAGGTGTAGGCACTAAATCACATTTCTGCCTCAGCATCCCTCCTGCTGCTCTTCAGTTTTTGCAAGACAGAATATGCCTATTCTTCTCTCACTTATTTAGCAAACATTGATTGCACTCCTACTACAGGTTATGTCGGAGGCTACACATCTCAAAATGCCTTGTAAATAAATTCCAGCTTCTATACTTCAGAATATCACAAACTAGTAGAAAATGCAGGAATGGAAGTAATGAGTTAGCGATTTACCCTAGTGCAGAAGAAATGTAAATATTTCAGGAGAAGAAAGTAGAAAACCTATGCAGCCCGGTTCAGGTGTATGTGATGGTGGAGATAGATCTCTATGAAATTTGTTGGCAGCGCATTTTAAACAAGAAAACAGTGTTTTCCAGACAAGTAGAAAGGGGAAGGGTCTCCAAACAAGATTGCTCCATCATGGAGGAAAGATAAACACTGCTAATTCAGAAACTGCTCTATATTTTAGAGGAGGTCAATTATTACATCTGACTTACAAAGGTGAAGGTCTGTAATGGGATGGGGGTTAAGAAAAGAAGAGGGTTGGACTGCTTTCTGTTGTGTGCTCCATTTGGAATGCTTTCTTTCTTTCTCTGCAATTTGTCCATCTGGCAAGCTTCAACTCGTTTCCAGGACAATGTGAAAACCAATAATTCACTTGTTTACTTATGTTTCTAATACACGTTATAAATGCCTGTGTTTTTGCTTTTGTCATGCAGTACAATATTCTGTGTCTGTCCACCAGCCCCTGAAGACTGTGAACTTTCTAGGAAAAGAAAAGCTGTACCCTACTTAGCTCTTACTTCCAGGACTTAGGTTAGTGGTAGTACTAGGCAGAGGATGAGCATTTGATGGCTGTTTGCTCACTGCCCTAGCAAATGAATGTAATGAGAGAAACATAGTGATGTGCTCCAATTCTTCCTTCACACCTATAGAATTGTTTCATATATACAGGCTACTAATGTAAATAATGTAACTTTTCACTACCCCGCCCTTTCACCCTATCTTCCCCTAAAGTAAGTTGTTTTTTTTTAAATAACAGTTGTGTCTTAGTGAATTTGTTTTTCACTAAATCCAATGTTGCTATTATCTCTCTGAGTTTCTAACCCCTCAAAGTCCATTTGTATTATATCTTTATTTACTCTGTTGCTTGCTATATCTCAGAGTTTAGTACAATTTGTGAATTGTATTAATATGCTGTTTACTCTTGCTTTGAAATCTCATGTACTGTACCACTTTTCATGTAGCTTATCACCAAGAAAAAAGTAGAGGTCTGCTAAATTAAATGTGTCAGTGTTATTTAATTTGGAAGGGTTATGAATATAAAGAAAGAAAAAAAATGATAGAAGAGGATTTAATAGATTGCAAAAAACGGATGCTTAAAAAATGTGATGTCTTATGAAAAAACATACTGGAAGAAAATAGATAAAACATATGTGTACTGGAGGTGTGAAATAATTGGAAAATAGTCATTTAGAAGAGAATAGCAGAAGTGTTAATACATAGTGCAGAACTTACATCTGAAAAAATAATATATATAACTTAGAAAACTGGAGTATTGGAGCTGAAAGCCACTCTGGGGACTATTAAATGTTTCCTTCCATTTTTATTGATAAAGAGAGAAAGCCCAAAGGACTTTGCCAAGGGCATAAGCCCAAGAGTTACAAAGAATATTCTAGAAGCCAGGTTTCATTTTCCTAATTCGCTGTTCTTTCCCAGTCTTTTACATATGTAAGACCTTATGGGTTAAAAATGAATGACACATAAATTTTTTTTTTCAATTGTACTTTAGGTTCTGAGGTACATGTGCAGATCATGCAGGATTGTTGCATAGGTACACACATGGCAATGTGGTTTGCTGCCTCCATCCCCCACATAAATCTTTTTGAGTTGTATGATACCCTTATTAAAGTAGGGAGGATAGTTTTCATTTTCTTTATCTGACACATTAAAAATCTAAGGCTCAGGGAGGCAGTGATTAGTGGAAGGGCAGACTTCTAGTTAAGTGGTGAAGTCAGATCCCAAACTTTTTTTCTCATTCCAAGGTCAACATTCTAGCAAATATACTTCACTGATCCTGACATAAAATGAATGTCCAATTACACTAGAAAGACACATGACAACAAACTAGCTCATCTTCAATCGAAAAGTTGAAGAGACATGATGACTGCTGAGATAACAGAAAAATGAATTTTAGAATTTGCCAGTGGTTGCAGACTGGAGGGTGAACCAACATTAACATTGCATTCAGATAGCCCAGAATTGTAACACGGCTTTGATGTTTCTGGTCAATATTGACAGTGTTGTCAAGACTACCAGCCTAATGCCAGCCCCATGTAAACTGTAAATTGTCACTTGGGCAGGCCTACCTGTGGTAACTGTAATTGGCTGGAGCCATAAAATATGATCCAGCCATTTCCTGATATTCATCTGCATGGGTAGAGTGGGTACTGGGAAGCAGGAGGGTTTGGCTTCTCATATTTCTGTTAGCATCAGATTCTGGGAATCAGAACACTATGTCAATAGCATTAACAGGTAGATCTGAATCTCTAGAATAGCTACAGAAATAGCTGACAGAAGAGAGATTCTCAAAGTACAGCGGAGAAAATTAAGATGGGGTATGTCAGCATTGATCAGAAATAGGTATTGCTTTGAAATCTTCTTCACTTTAGGTTAGATATTTGCGCGATTTTATTTTCACAGCACTTTACAAAAAAGTGCATTCAATGCAAACTCTACAATAGAAAAAAAAGTGTATACTATTCTTAGAGTTATAATAGCAGCTAAAACAAACATCATGTGTTTTTATATGAAGTGTTTCTATATTTGGATGTAGATTAACTCTGATTTAACCTCACTACCACACAAAGTCAAATTGCTAATTATACTTGTATGTATGTAAGAATTTAGGCAGAAGGTTTTAAATAAGTAAATACTTGATTTGCATTAGAGAATACATGGAAATCCTTAACCAATTTCCTACCGCAATTATTAGCAGTGCTACTTTGCGCTGGTCACTTAATTTTTCTGAATCCATTTTCTTAACTTTAAGTGTAATATATAACGTTTGCCTTAATACCCAGAAGGTTGTTATAATATTTGCATAATTTGATAATATTAAAGGAGTTTAGAAAATACGAGAGGGGTTTAAAATGCCCAAAAATAGGGATATACTAGGCCACAATTGCGTTAAAAGCAAGAGTAACTATCTCAAGTATTTGATATTTTGGGCGGAAAATAAAAGTAGAGATTTCCAACACACAGTTTTGAAGTTGCTGGTCAATGTATTCTTTTTAGTTTGATTGTCTTTTTCTGTTGTTGTTGTTTGCTTGTTTTCCAGTTTAAACAGACTCCAGGCCAGTAACTGCAGAGGATAGAAAAGGACAGGTTGGTTTCAAGACTCCAGTTAATGCTATGCAAAGGGAAAACTGGAGCAAAATAATATGGAGCCAAGGCAGGAAAACTGCCCAGTGATGGAAATTATGGGGCAACAGGTGCCTCTGGGCCCATGAGTACCCTGGGCAAAATCAATGTATGTGAGTCCTTGTTTACCCTTGTGGGGAACAAGATGAGCCCTGGTGTTTATCTCAGTTACAGAGGTAAATGCCTGGGTTGGATCAGGGACTTCAAAACAGCTGAACTGGGGGAGGTACAGGCTGCAGATTTACTCTGACAAGAAATGCAACAGCCAGTTAGAGAGATAAGCCAATGCCCGAAGCAGAAAAATTAAATAATCATCACAAAGTTGTGAAAGTGGGAGAATCAAGTGGTCAAGATCAAGATAACTACAGCAGCAGCATGGTGCCTGGGAGCTGGAGCAGCAGGGATCTGGATGAGGATGCCCCTGTCTGGGGGATCTGTGCCCTGCTTTGTAGACACTGGCTGCTCAGTGCATTGGCAAAGTGAAAGGTAGAAAAATATCCCATCCCAAAGATGTCCACATCTTAATCACTGGAATCTGCAAATATATTACCTTATAGTACCAAAGGGACTTTGCAGATATGATTAAGTTAAAGATTTTGAGATGGGAAGATGATCCTAGACCACCCTGGATTATTTCCAGTATAATCACAAAGGTCCTTACAGAGGGAGGCAGGAAGTTTCGTGCCGGAAGAGCAGAGTGGCAATGGAAGCTGAGATTGTAGAGATGTGTCCAGGAGCCAAGGAATATGGAAAACCTCTAGAAGCTGGAAGAGGCAAAAAAAATATAGTAAAATAAAAAAATATATATAATAAAATGTAATCTTCCCCTGGAGTTTCTAGAAAGAACATAGTTTTGCCAACATGCTGATTGTACTGTAAAATTCATTTTGGGTATCTGACCTTCAAGACTGTGAGATAAAAATTTTGTGTGGTCTTAAGTCATTAACTTTGTGATAATTTGTTACTGCAGCTCTGGGAGACAAAAACAGGCAGATGAGTCTATTTTTAGGATTCATCCAGAGTCTAGGAAGGGCTCTTCATGAGTATTTCGCAGATTTGAGAAAAGGCAAGAAAGAACTAATGGGGATGGATATTCTAAGGACACGAGAAAATAATTTTTAAGACCACCTTGAAGAATATTTTGTCAACCTCTATCTGTATTTTTAATATCCTAAATTCTTCTGTGTCTGAATAATCTCAGTTATTTGAGCATATATAAATTAGCTATTGACTTCTTAATTAATAAAACTAACTTAGATTTTGGTACCCAAAAAATCAGAAGTTCTTTTACTTGTAAATTCAGTAAAGTGGGAGTTGTCATCAAATAGAATATTTTTTGAACCACAACGATTATAGTGAACAAACCTTTAAAATAGTCTATGTTATATACAGAATTCTTTTCTCTTAGCAGATTTTTTAAAAAAAATAACGATTTAGCAGAAAATGTCGTACTTGGAATTTTTATATTGCTTGTCCCATATAGCTTGTAATAACAAGAGAAAAAAATTTTTCCAATAATTTGTATTTTTTTTCCACATGGTGTATATAGAAAGGTATATTGGGATTTTGTAGTTTTTTACTAACATTAACCATTTTAAACATTTTAAAAAGGATTCTGTTCAGTTCACACATTTTTTTCCTCCTCACAAAAAGTTTTTTCCACCTACAGGAGTGATTTTCACAGGCCTGCTGGTCCAAGGTGGGGTTGAGAGTGTCTCTTCCTGGAACATGAACCCCTGACCTGTGAATACACTTCCCACTTACGAGTTGACAAAGAACATATACATATATTAAAAGCTGTGTTGGTGACCTCATTGTAATGCATGCTCTTGTACTTTACTGGTGGAATTGCAACTTGGAACAAAACTTTCTGAGGACGACTTTGCAACATGAAAAGAACTATAATAAAGTAAATGCCCTTAGCCCAATAATTTGTCTCCTGATTTAATAAAAAGAAAACATTCAGAGACGTTTACAAAGTTGGTACACAAGAATGTTTACAGTAACATTAAAATTCATAAGTATAAAAAATTTGGAAATACTCAGAATGCCTAATAAAAAGTGACTATTTTCTTGTAAATTATACTTTCATAAGCTAGCATAAACCATTAAAATCATGATTTTGTGGTATTCTTTATGATATTCAGAAGCTTACAGTATGTCAAAAACTAAAATATAAAATTATCATAAGCCCTTAATTTTATTAAGAAATACTTATTTATGGATAGAAAAAATGTTTACAGTGGTAGTCCAGTAGAATCTAGGTTAATTTTTGTCTTGTTATTTATAATCTTGCATATTTTGCAAATTAGCTGCAACTAAGATGTCCCAACGTCCTTTAGTCATATAAGCCAGAAACTAGGACATGCCTCTTGACACCTTGTCCTCCCTCCCTCAGGCTCCATTTTTTAATCAGTTTACTCATGCTTTACTTTTTAATCCGTTCATTTATTTCTCCCTATATTCACCCCTAACACTCAAACCCAAGCTTGCATTATCTCTCTTCCATGTTGATGAACCTCCTATGTGATCTATCACCAAACTCTCTTGAGCTTTTTCAGTTCATTATGTACACTTTGGCCAAATGATAATAGTAAAACATAAATTGCATTATGCAAAATACTCAATTTAAAATATCTATTAGCTTCCCCTAAAACTTGGAATAAATACAAAATGTTTGGTTCTACATATAAGGCCCTAGTGATCTGAATTCTACCTACTTCTCAACTTCATTTCTGACCACTTTCCCACAGAACCTCCCGACCTCCTTATTCATCGATCAATATGTCTATTATCCTTATAGCCACAGGGCATTTGACTTCTCAGGTCCTTACAAGAATTGAGACTGAAGCTTCAAATCACATCCTCAAAGAGTTCTTGCTGGTCTTTCTCAATCATTCTGGTTCCTCCTCACTTTATAAGCTTGCACGTTGCTTCACACTTCTCCCTCATAATGAACAACACAATTCTAACCAAGTAACTTTGCGTCATGGTTTGGTAAGTCTGTTTTCTTTCTACACTGTAAGCTCTGAAGGTAGCATGTCTATGTTTTTTTTAACGCCTTTATCCTCAAATCTAGTTAGTGCTGTATAGAAGGTAGGTTTTCGAATATTTCTCTATTCAGTAAATGAATAAAATTTAGTAATAAAATTATTACCTAATCTACCTGAGCCATGGGAAGTCTTATGAGAAACCAAAAGACAATAAGCAGCTTCATTATCCTGATAGGTCCTTGGTTCAGACACTTTTTCCATATCTATTATAAATTTTTTTTTCTCAGTTGTCCCGAACAGTTTCACAAAATGTGATCTGAATCTTGGCTTTCAGTAGGTGATTCCTGCTTCATCAATTATCATACAGTATCTCTGTATAATCTGCATCTGTACAATCAGTATCTCTGTATACTGTGTAATTAGTATTTCTGTATAGTCAATGTTGAAGCAGAAGTCAACTTTCAAAATACTCTACAATTTTCTGTTTATATGCAGGTGTTTTCTCTGGGTCCTTCACCCCAGTGATTACACAGAATCTCCTTGTGATTGTTGATTTCCTAAGTTTCTTTTTCATTTCCTCATGACAAGGCAAATCTTCTCTCCCTAATTCCTTTTCATTGGTGACTCATTTTTTTACACTCACTTCTTGATCTGGCTTCTGTATTTAGCTTCTCTTACGTACAGCATCCTTCGTGTCTCCCATCTTAGCACTCAAAGTGTATCCTACAGATAAGTGGTATGCAAGTTCTCCCTTTACTGAATAACACCCAAAAAATTAAGCCAAAGAACTCAGGTCCTAGTTTTTAGGATTGTGATTGTTTTTCTGGATTTGCCTGGTTTACCTCTTTAATCATCCCCTTTTGATGATGACTCACTTCTAGAAAGGCCGGGTCTGAACTGTAGTGTTCCAGAATACTATCTCTAGTAATTGTTCTTTGGATTTATGCAATTGCATACGGCACTGTGGTTTATTTGTACATGACCCTGCTTTTATTTCTGAGATGTAACTCTTAATAGGCAGGTACTCTGTCTCATGCATTTCCATAGTCCCTGCAATACCTAGTAGGTGCCTATACACAGTAAGTATTTAATCCACATTTACTAGAAAAAATTGGAAGTTGGAGCTCTAGAATCTAGAAGTGACCATGGACATGCCTTGGGTTCTGTCAATATTAGGTATGTATCAATGAGGTAGATTGTTAGTGCTCAACTATTGCATTTGGAATTTTGTGTGCTAGGTTAGCTAGAAGGTGCCCTCATTGCATCCTCTGAGAATCTCTACATTAAGTTTATAAAGTCAGTTTTCAGAAAACATCTCTGTTTGAAGACTCCTGGAAAATAAGATTTCTTTTCCACACTAAGAGAAATATTTATGTGAGTTAAATGACCAAGCTTGCAAAACATCTATTTAAGGGCTAGAAGAATGAGTATAATAAAAGCCAGACTAAATTTTAGTCTACCTAATTTAAGTATCTCTGATTCAACAGCATGACTATTTTGTCTTAATGGCACTATCTACTGTAGTACTGCTATTCTCGTGCCAAAAATTGATTAGATGAACTCTTTATAAAATTTATGATGACTGGGAAAATATGGGTGAATTTAATTTCATCAGTCCAGAAAATATCATCTTCCTTCTTAATGGAGTGGAACATAAAAAGAAGAAATAGAGGGCCAAGTTAGTTGCAGTAATTAGGGAGCTGGCCAAGAAATGAGAGTTATGGTTACTTAAAACGCATTTCCATGGAAGTCTGATCAAAGGAACCCTCAATAGTATTGAGCTGATAGCGGAGATACAGTTTATTAAGAGGTGAGTACAAAACAGACTACTTTTTTTCTGAAAGAATGTATTAAGGTATATCCCTAACTGTGGGTCTTATACGTAATAGTTACTCAAGAAATAATTGTTGAAATGTTTATAGCTATGTGAAATATAAAACAATATGTCTGTGGTTCAGAAGCTCTTTATTGCATCTCTTACATGGTTAAATTCAGAAACAAACAGTAAAGACTGTGATGTATAAACAGTAACAGAGAGAGAGAGAGAAAAGAGAGAGCAGAGATGAGCACAGGGAAAAATGGTGTTTATGTTTTAATTCATCAGTAACATATTCTGGTTATTGATACCGCTTATCATAATATCATTCATGTTGTAGCTTATGTAAGTTACCAAGACTTGTTTGGTCTGTATAACGTTTAGTTTTCTAACAACTCTTAAGGTGGATATGGATAATATTATAATCTCAGTTATAGAGATGAAGCATCTCGCTTTCAGAACATTAAACAACTTCCCAAGGCCACCTAAGTAATACATGAGCTGCTTTTATTTTTTTTTAAACTTTGAGCTACTAGAAATCATTAGTTTGTGTTACACATGCATAAAAAGTAAACTTATAAACTGTTGGGAGAAATCATAGGATGATATCTTTGCAATGTGAGAGTAGACAAAGATTTTTTAGACAGAATATGAAATGCAATAAACACAGAATAACAAAGATGAATTAGACTACATTGACATTAAAATCTCTGGCCCAGCAGAAGACATTATTAGAAAAATACACTGGTAGTCACAGACTGGGAGACATTATTCACAACACATATATTTGACAAAGAACTTCTTTCCAGAATATATACAAAATTCTTACAGTTCTACGAGAAATAGAAAAACAATCTTCTAAAAATAGAAAATGTTTGATGAAAGTGTTTATAAATTATCAAAACGAGCGAACACTAAACATGGGAAAAGATGTTTGACTTTAATAGTCATGAGGGAAATGGAAACTAAAGCTGCAATAAAATACCACTGCACACTCATGAGAATGAATAAACTTAAAAAAAAAGAAGGAAGGTGATGAGTTGATAGGTGCAGCAAACCACCATGGCACACATTTACCTATAAAACAAACCTGCACATTCTGCACATGTATCCTGGAACTTATAAAATAAAATAAAATTTTTAAAACTCCACAATACAAAGAATTGATGAGAACACAGAGGAACTGGAACTCTTATACATTGCTAGAGGGAATTGAAAATGGAATGTTTGGATAATATCTTGGCACTATCTTTTAAAGTTAAACATACCCCAACCATGTAACCCACCAATTACACTCCTAGGTATTTTACACAAGGTAAATAAAAATATATGTCTGTGCAACAAATTGTACATTTATCTATAGTAGCCCAAACCTGGAAACCTCACATGTTCACTAAGAGGTTGTATAGAAAAGATAGGATATGCTCATACAATAGAATACTATTTGTCAAAACAAGGAGATGGGCTGCTGATACATGTAGCATGAATGAATCTCAAAAACATTATTTTGAGGGAAATAAACTACCCACAATATTTGGATACAAATAATATACCATATGATTCCACTTATACGAAGATCTAGAAAATTCACATATATTATCTAGTGAGAGAGAGCAGATGGGCCTGGAGCCTGGGGCAAAGTGGAAGTTGGAAATGGGGAGAAGGTAACTCTACTGAATGATAAAAATATTCAATAACTTGATAAGGGTGACAGCTATCCAGGTGTATGCATTTGTAAAAACTCACTAACGTGCACTTTAAATGTATGTGTTTTGTCGTGTATAAATTATACATCAATAACTTTGATTTATACAAATGCACTGCATTATGCTATTCAGTCTTCCACAGAATACATCTGTGAATCGTATTTTATCTCATTTTTACTCTCGCTCTGTCAGCCAGGCTGGAGCGCTGTAGTGCGATCTTGGCTCACTGCAACCTCTGTCCCAGGGTTCAAGCAATTCTCCTGCTTCAGCCTCCCGAGTAGCGGGGATTACAGTCACCCGCCACCACGCCCAGCTAATTTTTGTATTTTTATTAGAGACAGGGTTTCAACATGTTGGTCAAGCTGATCTGGAACTCCTGACCTCAGATGATCCACCTACCTCAGCCTCCTAAAGTGCTGGAATTATAGACGTGAGCCACTAGGTCCAGCCCGTGAATCATATTTTAGATCTTGTTTGACTTGTCTGTTATTCCATAACAAATTACCTCAAAATTTAGTGTCTTAAAACATTAAGCATTGATAATCTTACACATCTGATATCTCTGGGTCAAAACTCTGGTAGCATGTTAGCTGGGTGGTTTGATCTTGAGGTCTCAAGTGATTGGCCAGGGCTGCAGTCAACTGAGTACTTCTCTGAGCAAAGGAGACACTTTCTAAGCAACCCATGAACATGCCTGGAAATGGGTGCTGGACATTCCGGAGACCCCAGTACCTTGCATAAGGACCAGTCCATACGGATGCATTAGCATATTTATGGCATGGTAGCTGGTTCTGCCAGAGCAAGCAATTCAAGAGACAGGAAGGTGGAAGCCACAACATCTTTGGGTCTTACAGTTACAAGTCACAGTGGCACTGTCCTCCATACACTGTTGGTCATGCAGGTCAGCCCTCTCCACTCAGGGAGAACTGCACAAAGATCTGGGTACCAAGAAGCTAAGCACATGGGGGCATTTTGGAGACTGATTACCAAAGATCTCTATTCAAAACGGTCAATATGTTAAGCATATAATTTTTAATCAATATTTAATTAATTCTGTGTAATTTATTTATATTAATTCAGTATCTAAGAGTTTTCTATTTCATTTTTCTCTGTACCGTTCCATGGACAATTTCAATGGGGCTGTCATCAAGTGGGTCATTTGTTTTAAGTGTATATAATTTTATGGTGATTGATAGACACTAAATCAGATGAAGTTGGATTTATTATTTATTCAAAGGGGGGTTACAGGCAAGACAGAAAAGATAATCAAAGAAGCTAGTCCTGCTAACAAGCTCACAGATAATCGAGCAGTCAATCAGAGACTTAAGTTCAGATATGCAGACTTCAAGGATATTTCCATAAGGATGTCAAGTCAGTTCAAGATTTACAAGTGTGAGGGCTGTGGGAAGCCCCCGTCAATTGAGGTAGAAGACAGCAGCTGCTTCCCTTTAGAAGGCCACGTGCTCTGTGAGAACTGCCTTACTGCTGGACCCAGGACGCAGGTGAGGAGAGGGTCCTCTTCAGACTATAGTCCATGCCTCATCTTGGACCGCACACACTTAGATCACCCACTCCCACATCTGTTATTCCATTCCCAACCCCACCTCAGCACTCCTAGTTCCCTGATTCAGGGCCCCGCCATGGCCTAGGGATGCAGAGTCTCATCCCCAGGTGCTGGTCCTCACTCATGCTACAGAGATCACCCATGGTCTACCAGGCACCCCGCCTGAGAGCGGCACCAGGATATGTGCTGCTGCCTTGGCTTTTGCACTAATGCCTCGCTGGCCCCTGAGCAGCCTTTGTACTCTGCTTGCTGAGGGCCAGGAGACGTCTGGACCCTCCAGAACTTTCCCCACCTTCCCTTTTGCTTCCAGGTTGTGGCTACAGCTACAAATAACAAAACCTTGTTTTCCAGAGAAAAATAAAAATTAAAGATTATTGCTATTATTATTTTTTCATACTTTAATCATTTCACTCATATATTCTATACCATATTCTAGCATGACTTGTTGCTCTGCATTTGTACTAAAGTCATCCCTCAGTGCCCACCATTGAATTTTACAAAAGAACAACTTTTATACAACAGAAGTTTAGAGTGTTTTGTTTTGTTTGGTTTCATTTTGTTTTTGAGGTGGAGTCTTGCTCTGTTACCCAGACCAGAGGAGTGCAGTGGCGCAACCTTGGCTCACTGCAACCTCTGCCTCCCAGGTTCAAGCAATTCTCCTGCTTCAGTCTCCTGAGCAGCTGGGAGTACAGGCATGCGCCACCACGCCCAGCTACTTTTCGTAGTTTTAGTAGAGATGGTATTTCACCATGTTGGCCAGGCTGCTCTCAAACTCCCGACCTCGTGATCCATCTGTCTTAGCCTCACAAAGTGTTGTGATTACAGGTATGAGCCACTGCGCCTGGCCTAGAGTGTTGTTTATATACATTCCATTCAGTTCTTACAACAATCCTATGGTGTAGACAGATGTTTAATTTCCACTCATGAGAGATGAAATAGTGAGTCTCTGATGGGCTTTATATAAACTGGCAGATGTCATATAATCCATCCAAAATAGAATCAGTCTTCTTTACTAGAACTTTTGATGCCAAATCTCCTAGATTTTGTTTTATAGCAAACCACTCCTTGTTGTGTTTTAGTTTTAGTTCTCATCTTTAATCCTTGCTACCTAGGGTTTTTTTTTTTTTTTTTTTTTTTCCCCAGTAGCATATAGTAGAGCCAATAGGTTTATTTTTAATTTAACTGTCTGCACATAGAAAATGTACTTAGCTGAATTTGACATGGTTATATGAATCAGCATCAGTTTAATTTTAATTCAGGTATTTAAACATTTACATAGCATTTACTGTGTGCCAGTTTATTCTTTGAGAATGCAACATTGAGCATAAAAAAGGCTCACTTGCTTTTGTTTTTCCCTCCCTCCCTTCCTCCCTTCCTTCCTTCCTCTTTCTTTCTCTTTCTTTCTCTCTCCCTTTCTTTCTTTCATTTCTATTTATAATAGAATATTTTGATAATACACAAAATTAGAAAGTATATTTATTAAACTCTACGCACCTATCACTCAGATGCAGTAATATGATCATTTTGCCAATCTTATTTTACATATCTCTCCTGCATTTTAAACATAATTATTATTTTTTAGGATAATATTTGTGCCTTAGCAACATTCAAAGGTGACCTAATGTTTTGTAATCTCATGAATTGATAGGTTAAACATTATTCAGCATAGTCCAATCCATTGCATACGATATTCTTTTCTTTTTCTTTGTGGTGATAACGCTTCACATATGACTACGTTCTTAAACTTTTCAGTGTACAATAAAATGTTGATAACTCCAGGCACAATATTGTGCAGCAGATCTCTAGAACTTACTCATCTTGTATCATTGAACCTATATACGAATTGAACAAAAACCCACCATTTACCCCTTCCACCAGCCCCTATAAACCATCCTTCTACTCCCTGCTTCTTTGACTTGGACTGCTGTAAATACTTCAGGAAAGTGGGAATTATGCATGATTTGTCCTTCTCTATTTCACTTAACACAATGTTTTCAATGCCCATCCATGTTGCCACACATAACAGGATTTCCTTCTTTATTAAGGCTGAATAATAGTTCATGGTACATATAAACCACATTTTATTTATCCATTCACTTCACTATTATTTATTATTAGATATAAGAACAATATCTTATTATTAGATGTTAAAACAAAGTGTTTTTCTAACATCTAATAATAGCCATATGATGGCCATTGTTAAAAAAAAAAAACAAAACAAGAAAAACTAATTGTTGTCAGGAACGTAAAAAAAAAAAAAAATTGGGTACATGGTGGTGAGAATGTAAAATGGGGCAGCCACATGGGCAACAGTAAGGAGGTTCCTCAAAAATTAAGAATAGAACTAACATATGATGCAGCAATCCTATATCTGGGTATTTACCCAAAAGAGTTAAAATTAGGATCTTAAAGAAATATTTACATTTCCATGTTTATGGTAGCATTAGTCATAATAGCTGAGATGTGGAAACAATCAGCACTCTTTTTGATGCTCAAATCATTTAGAGATATGAAAAAGTCTTTCAATTTCTCTCACATATCTTTTTTGTTTGGAAGTGATGGTCTTCGACAAAAGGACATACATTTAAGATAAGAGATGTCACATAAGTGCATAATTAGAACAAAATGTGTGTGTGTGTGTTTTTAGTGCCAGAAGTTTTCAAAGGATGCTGAGTTATTACAGAGAAGGAATGTCAGCAAATACTGGATCCCAGACCCCCTTAGTAATGATGTCAATAAGTTGACCATGTCAATACATTTCAAATGGGTCAGCAAAGCAGCCTTAGTTAAAGAAAGATAAATGCAGCTTAAAGACGCTTAGGGCAATCCAAGTAAGTGGAAGAGGAATAAAACAAGTAAGAGCTGGGATCACCTGGAGAGCCTGGACCCAGTGACATATAGAGAAGCTGCATAGGTACATGAAATAGTTTTCAGAAACATGTACCATTAAGTGTGAATCACACAGTGACATTCCTACACACACACACACACACACACACACACTACTCAGAGAAAAGGGGAAACAAATGAGTCACTTGACAGTGGAGAAAACGGATTAACACTTCCTCGACCAGGTGATTAAGGTTAACGTCCACAGTGGTAGGTCATGCTAACAGTATTTTGATAGCATGTGATGCAAATGGCATTATACTTCCATGATCTTTGTCCCAACAACAATTTCCTAATTAATAGGAAAATATCAGACACATCTCAAGAGGGGGAATATTCTACAAAACACAAAATTGTCAATGTCATCAAAAGCAAGGAGGATGCGAAAAACTGTCACAACCAAAAGGTGTGTTACCTCAGCCTGAGGTGACATGATAACTAAATATTGGGTTATCCTGGATGGAATTCTGTAACAGAAAAAAGATAAGGAATAAAAACTAAAGAAATATGAATACATTATGGAGTGTGTTAATGAGAAGATTCCCATACTGGTTTGTTGGATGTGAAAAATGTACCACAGAGATGAAAGATATTAACAGTAGGGAAACCTCAGTATGAAACATATAAGAACTCTCTATACACTCTGCATATTTTCTGTAAAGCTAAAACTAAATTATCTGTTATTTGTAATGTATTACTACGGCCCATGAGGGTAGTTTACATCTTGATTGTATAATCTTGAGCAAAACACACAAACAAACAAACAAAAATGCTTTGTGGCACAATTGTCATATTTGAAAATTAAGAGTAATGGCAAGATGAACCTCAAATGTTAATGTGAAAATTAAATGAGATGATCCATGTGAGTTTCTAAAACATGGCCAAACCTTTCCTATATCCAGGCAAGCTATTCACTGTTGTTTGTTATTAACATTATTGTCATTAATTTTATTCTTATTTCTATTATCATTGCCATTTTTATATCTTGACTTTGCCTTGGTCGCCTGGAAGCAGCTTCCTGGAGCTCAACTGTGAGAACTTTGAGGTTACTTTGGGCCTAAGTACAGTGAGAGATTCCAAGCTCCTGCCTATCTGTGGCCTGAGGAAGTAAGGGGAAGACATCTCCAAGTCAACCATTTTTAAATCTCTGAAGTAGAAGGTGATTGGTCTGAGAAAGTTAAGTTTCAAGGAAATTTAAGACACTGCAGGAGCACATTATCTCCAGAGATGTTCCTGACTGACAAAGCAGAACTTTGTCCCAGTGGCCTTAAAAATCTTGGAGAATCCTTGTTTGGAGGAATTAAAAGTTTCTTTCTGTGATAAGATGTACTTTTACAGTGAGGGTTGTGTCGTCTCTTTCTAATAACCATGAGCATTGATGTTAGGGAAAAATCCCTAATATGACTTGAAAATCTCCTCTTGAGCAGCCAAACTATTTTTTTTCTTTTTAAAAATTATCTCCTTCTCTCTTCTCCTTATTCTCCTTCCTCTCTTCCTCCTCCTCCTCCTCTTTCTTCTTCCTCTTCTTCTTCGTTTTTTTTTCTTCAAGAAATGTAGCCCAAGTCTCTACTCTGATATTTTTTAATAAAGTCCCTGGGTTCTCCCCATCCCTTCACACTCCCCTACTCACAGGTCAAAATTTAGATCTCTCATTCTCAAACCTGATCCATTTACCTCTTCTCAGTTTATTTCCCTTGATTAATTTTTGCATTTTAATGATTTTGCCAGATTCCACTAACACTTCAGTGCTGAATTCAAATATTTACATCTCTGTGAATCCAGGGCTTGATTTATTGAACAGTTGGTCCCTAAGGTTTTTACCCTACAGATGCTCTTTTTAGTTGGGAAGAACACTTCAGCGGAGGGTCCATATCTTATGCATAAGGAGATTCTTGGCACACAGTACAATATCAGGTTTAATTGGCTTGAATTGAGACAATGTTTATGTACAGTGAAATGTACAGATTTTAACTATACACTTCCATGATATTTTAACACATGCACATCTTCATGTAAACGACTTCCTGGGTAATGTGTAGAACATTTTCTTCTGCCAGAAATTCCCTCATGGCCCCTTTCAGTCAATTTGCTACTCAATAAGGAACTACTGTTTATGTTTCTATCAACACAGCTTGACTTTGTCTTTTCTTGTACTACATATAAATGGAATTATAAAGTGTGTGTTTTTATGCCCGACTGATTTCCCACATTGTTTTCTTCTTCATTTTTTAAAATATTATCTTTGTTGTTTTAGGTATTGGTACTTACATATTTTTCCTCATTGAATAGTATTCTAGTGTGTGAACATGCCACAGTTTGTTTATTCATTCTCCCAATGACAAAAATTTTTTTCATTGATTCTGGCTTTGTGCTATTAAGAAGAGAGCTGCTATAAATATTTTTGTACAGATCTTAACATATGTTTTCATGTCTTCTATTAATAGATATAGACATAGAGTATACTACTTGGGTTATATTATAGGTATATGTTTACCTTTATATTTAAAAAAAAACACTACCAAAAGGTGTGGCACCATTTAAACATTCTACTCCTCATTAATTATGATATTTCTGGCTTATCTGTGCTCTCACCAACACTGGGTAGTCAGACTTCCATAATTTTAACTATTCTTGTGGGAGTGAAGTAATAGCTCACTTTAATTTTTATTTCTAATGTTGTTACTAATGACGTTGAACACCTTTGTATGTGCTTTATGGCTATAAGTATATCTCCTTTTAAGAAGGTCCTATTAATATATTTATTATCCTTATTTAATTTAGTTGTTAGTTTTCTGATAGGAGAGTTACAATAGTCAGTTAAGTACCAGATTTTTGTCAGATATATGCATTGAAATATTATTTCCTTCTGGCCTTTGACTTGCTTTTACATTGTAGTGGTTTATTTTCATTTTTTATTGCATTTATTTTGGTTATAATTTTAAATTTATTTTAGTCGTTATTTCCTTTTTATTATGAAACAATTTCAAGCTTACAGAAAAGTTGCAAAGCTAGCACAACTAATAATTTTTCTGATAATTTTGAATATGACTTTACACCTCATCATCCTTGAGTATTTTAATGTATAATTCCAACAAGGACCTACCCACACTTAAGGACGACACAACTATCAGAATCAAAAAGTTAATACGGATGCACTACTATCAGCTAATGTCCTCCCCCATTAAAGTTTTATCAATTGTCTAGGTAGTTTAACAAATGTGATGCTGAGTTTTTCACATCACATCTTGTCAGGTGATCTACTATTTCCATTTGCCTCTAAACTGGTAGGGTTAGCATCAGTCACTTAACCTAGGTCATGTCTGCCAGATTTCTTCACTATAAAGTTACTTTTTCTTCTGAAGATCTAAGTAAGCTTAGGTAAGTTATGTTGAGACTAAGTAAATGTCTTCTTTCTCTATCAAATATTCACCCACGAATTTTAACAGCTGTTGATATTTTTTCTGGCAAATAAATTATTACTAAGATTGTTTCCATTGGTGATTTTTAAAGTTTCGTAATTATTTCCACATTTATTAACTTGTCTTCTATTGTAAGGAAATGTTTATCTTCACTTTTTTTCTGCTATTTAAAAAATTACCTAATTTATATGCTATTTTTTAAAAATTACCTAATTTATATCAGTGTGAACTCATTGGCTTCTACTTTATTCAATAATTATAATATGTAATAATTACAGAATTTGATATTTAAATTTTCTCTAAAAGTGGCCAGTGAGAGCCCTTTTAACCTGGGTTCTCTGTCCTTTAGATAAGTGTCCAGGATTCAATGAATATGTCTTAATTTCTGATGCATAAATTGTTTCAGGCTCATAATACACCTTGCCCCTGTCCCAGCCCTGAATATCAACATTGCTCTAAGGAGCATTGGTACATTTATTGGAGATTGACATTTATAAATCAATAGTTGGATGTCATATTTGTTAATTGCTGTTAGAGTGACAGCACTCCCAGGTCTTCCCATATTTAGAATATATATGTCTTTGTATGTATTATTATAAATTTCTTTATATATCAATCTTTACATTGAAAAGCATGCATTAATACAGCACTCTCAATTCCAATTTAATAGTAGAGTCCATTCCATTTTTCCCCTTTTCATATTTGCAGTTCTTTTCTTTGCCATAAACCTGAGAACCAGTATCTTCAGTGGATTTTTAATTGCAACAGTGAGCCCAGTATACAACTCATCTCCAGTTACCATCACCATGTCTGCCCTCCTCCTGCTGCTATACTCTGAAACATGGTTCCTGATGGTTTAGCTTCCACATTACCCCATCAGGCTCTGTGCCTCATGTTTTAGTGTTATCTGACATTTTTTAATGCTATAGCTGGTATAATTTAAACAATAGAAATTTATTTTTTTTTCCACAGTCTAAAGGCTAGAAATTTGAGATCTGAGTGCCAGCATGGTCAAGTTCTGGTGAGGGTTTTCTACCTAGTTCACTGATGTCCACCTTGTGTCATCACTTGGAAACAGAGAGAGAGGGAAGGAGAGAAAGAGAGTGAGAGACAGAGAGAGAGAGAAAGAGAGAAAGCATGCTTTCTGATTTCCATGGTGATTAAAGACATTAATCCCATCATCTATATGTGCATTTACAGGCATCAAATGTTTATTATCACCATGCTGTTTAAATTTTTCTTAAGGAATTCTCATACAAGGAACGGATTGGTACTGAATATATGCACATGGACTAACTTTGCACTTCAGATATCACTGGGTCTTAATTTTAAAACACACAAACTCATATATACACACTTTATTTGTGTATGTATATAATATATACATACATATATACATACTACATATATACATATATCATATATATACACACACATATATACATATATATCACTACAGTGTATACACAGTGATATGGCAATATAGTTTGGTTGTGTCCCCACCCAAATCTCACCTTGAATTGTAATAATCCCCACATGTCAAGGGCAGGGCCAGGTGGAGGTATTTGAATAATGGGGGTAGTTTCCTCTGTAACATTCTCATGGTAATGAATAAGTCTCATGAGATCTGATGGTTTTATAAATGGGAGTCCCCCCTGCACAAGCTCTCTTGCCTGCTGCCATGTAAGATGTGACTTTGCTCTTCATTCACCTTCAGCCATGATTGTGAGGCCACCCCAGGCATATGGAACTGTGAATCAATTAAACCTCTTTTCTTTATAAATTGCCTAGTCTTGGATATGTCTTTATAGCAGCATGAGAACAGACTATTACAGTAAATTGGTACTGGTAGAGTAGTGTGCTGCTGTAAAGGTACTCAAAAATGTAGAAGCAACTTTGGAACTGGGTAACAGGCAGAGGTTGCAACAGTTTGCAGAGATCAGAAGAAGATATAAAAATGTGAGGAAGTTTGAAACTTCCTAGAGACTTGGAGGGCTCAGAAGACAGGAAGATGTGGGAAAGTTTGGAATGCCCTAGAGATTTGTTGAATGGCTTTGAGCAAAATTCTGATAGTGATATGGACAATAAAGTCCAGGCTGAGGTGGTCTCAGATGGAGATAAGGAACTTGTTGGGAATTGGAGCAAAGGTGACTTTTGCTATGCTTTAGCAAAGAGACTGGTGGCATTTTGACCCTGCCCTAGAGATCTGTGGAATTTTTAACTTGAGAGAGATGATTTAGGGTATCTGGCTAAAGGAATTTTTAAGTGGCAAAGTGTTCAAGAGGAAGCTGAGCATTAAAATTTGAAAAATGTGTGACCTGTCAAAGCAATAGAAAGAAAAACCTGTTTTCTGGGGAGAAATTCAAGCCAGGTGCACAAATTTCCAGAAGTAACAAGGAGCCAAATGTTAATCACCAAGTCAATGGGGAAAATGTCTCCAGGGCATGTCAGATACCTTTGAGGCAGCCCCTCCCATCAGAGGCCCAGAGTCCTAGGAGGAAAAATAGTTTCCTGGGCTGAGTCCAGGGTGCTGCATGCAGCCTTGGAACTTGGTGTTCTGCATCCCAGCAACTCTAGCCATGGCTAAAAAGGGCCAAGGCTTGAGCTCTGGCTTCAGAGAGTGCAAGCTCCAAGCCTTAGTGCTTTCTCATAGTGTTGAGCTTGCCAGTACATAGAAGTCAAAAACTGAGGTATGGGAACCTTCCACCTAGATTTCAGAAGATGTATGGAAATGCCTGGATGTCCAGGCAGAGGTTTACTGCAGGGGTGGAGCTTTAATGGAGAACTTTTGCTAAGGCAGTGTGGAAGGGAAATGTGGGGTGGGAGCCCCCCACACAGAGAACCCACTGTGACACTGCCTAGTTGAGTTGTGAGCAGAGGGCAACAAGCTGTGGGAAACTACCTTTTGCATAACCTAGATGTGACACATGGAGTCAAAGGAGATCAATTTGGGACATTAAGATTTAGTGAATGCCCTATTGGCTTTTGGACTTGCATGGGACCTATAGCCCTTTTGTTCTGAAGAATTTCTCCTACTTGGAATGGGTGTAGGTGCCAAATGCCTGTACCCCTATTGTATCTATGAAGTAACTTACTTGCTTTTGATTTTACAGTCTCATAGGCAAAAGAGATTTTCCTTGTCCCAGGTGAGATTTTGGACTGTGGACTTTTGAGTGAATGCGAAAATGAGTTAAGACTTTAAGGGACTGTTGGGAAGGCATAGTTAGTTTTAAAATGTGAGGACATGTGACTTGGGAGTGGCCAGTGGTAGAATGATATGGTTTGGTTGTGTCCCCCACCTGAATCTCACCTTGAATTGTAATAATCCCCATGTGTCAAGGGTGGGCCCAGATGAAGATAATTAAATCTGGGGGGCTGTTTTCCACATACTGTTCTCATGGTAGTGAGTAAGTCTCATGAGATCTGATGGTTTTATAAAGGGCAGTTCCCCTGCACAAACTCTCTCTTCCTTGCTGCCATGTAAGAAGTGACTATACGCCTCTTTTGCCTTCAGCCATGATTGTGAGGACTCTCCAGCCATGTGGAACTGTGAGTCAGTTAAACCTCTTTTCTTTGCAAATTACACAGTCTTGGGTATGTCTTTATTAGCAATGTAAGAATAGACTAATACAAATACAGCTATCTAGACTACATATGTGTGTATGTGTGTGTGTTTGTATGCATACCTATACTTCATATGTGTGTATGTATGCTTGCTTAGTGATGGCTTAGTTTTATAGGGAATATATATATATATATATATATATATATATTCCCTATATATTATATAATATATATGTGTAATATATACACACACACACACACACACATATATATATAACAAAAATTTGAATGCAAGTAGCATGCTATATAAGAAGTATTAATTAGAATTTGTAAAAAAAAAAAAAAAAAAAAAAAAGAACACTTTCTTTGCCATTCACTTGGGACTAATTACCCAGCTATAATTGGGCATAGGAACAACCTTAGATTATCAGGTTATGTTACAGCAGGCAAACATGTTTAGGAAAATAAATCTTGTCTTTATGAGTTGCTCTAAAAATGCTTTACTCTCTTTGACCCCTAAGTTTCTGCCAGAATTTAAATGCCTTTGTAACATGTTGAACTGTGCTATCAGCAACACTACAAGACTGTCCTGTGCTCAAGTGAACAGGTGATAGTATTTGGATCTTCCAATTCAAAAGATTCACTGGAGGACCCTACTAAAATTAGCCTCTGTAAACTGACTCCATATTTCTTTATCACTCCAACATTTTCCCCTTGTGTTTTTAACTTTCTGATGAACCTTACAAACTATGTGTTCTACCAGTTTCTCAAATACATTGTATCTGAAGTTGGATTTATCTTCCTTGCCTGCCTAATCCCCTATCTTGTTCAATATATGACACTATTACCACTTATAAATTCAGACTTTAATGTATATACAGTGGTCTTTTTCATTATCCTCTACATTGCTTTTCTCAATTAATAAATAATATTTCTAATTCAATTACTAATTTCCTCTGTCCCTTGACTAATTTCCTAAGGAGTCTCCACTACTTCACGTTCCCCTTTGATTCATTCTAAACACAAAGTCAGTTCACATCAATGATAATAGCAGTGCAATAAGAAGATGACCGGATCAGGAGACAGATTAGTCTCAGTTCAGCCACAGATAAGCTTTAAACCTTTAGTATGTTATTTACATTCTAAAGCCCCCACTTTCTGTTTTGGTAAAGTAATTGTGAAACTAACCCATTTATATTTACTAATTTCTTCAGTTCATTCTTGTTTATTGAATACAAAATATATACTAAAAGTATGGAGAGTATAGAATGTAAGAATTAAAGAAAGAGGAAAGAAACATGAAAGGTGGCTTGCCAAAATCTTAAAACCTCTTAGTCTGTAAGACAGTATGCCTCTGACTTAACTCAGCCAGAAGGCTCCTCTCAGGTTTGCTTTCTCAAAAATAAACCTGTCTTAACTGAGGTGCCACCTTTTGTGTTTCTTCCCTCTTTCTTTAATTCTTACATTGACAAATATAAAAAAATAGATACCACTGGATGTTTATTCAACAGACAATTATTTATTCTTTACTGTGTTTCAAAATATTAGGCATTTCAGAAAGGGGTGAATAAAATAGACTGCCCTTAGTAGAGGTGCTATATTGTAGTGATAAACTCTGTTACAGTAAACTCTCAATGAATATACTATATAAATATATGTATGGATGCCTATACATATAATCAAAATATATGTTCAATATATGTTATATCTGTACATATGACAAATGTTAGTAAACAATATATATTTTACCTCACTTTGCTTTTCTAACATTAATTTGAATGCTTTTTCGTGTATTTAATTATAATATAGTTTACCAAATTCCCAATTAAAACCATATAAAACAAACATTTCCAAATGGTAAGTACTTATATTGTTTATAATTATTTGTCCCATGAATAATATGAAGATGAATTTTCTTTAAAATTGATTTCTAAATGCCTCTCTGAGTGCTCCACTGAAATACACTAAAAGAAATTAATATCTTAGAACTTCCAATCTGTTCTATATTTGTGCTAATAGAAATATAATTTTAATTTTTCTAGTGGCCACACTAGAAAGAGTAAAAAGAAATAAATGAAATAAATGAAGTTAATCACTTCTTGGCCTTTTGGCTAAGATCAAGTGAAGAAATAAGTAAAATTAATTGTAATAATTTATTTAACTCAATTTATTTAAAATACCATTTAATGTTTAATCATTCTTATATTATTAAAAAGATATTACATTTTCTAGGTTTTATTGTAGTAGACCCTCAAAAGTGTTTTACACTTAAACCATAGCTCAGTTGACTTGCTGCATTTCAAGTTCTCAATAGCCATAATGTGGCTAGTGACGATCTTATTAAAAAGCACAGCTCTAGACTATAGAATCAGAATGAAAGCTTCCACAGAATACAGCTACCTAAAAAATTTATATTTACACTTCCAGTACCTGTAAGAGTATCTCATCCATTCACAAACACAATAAATATTTATGGAATGAATTGATAAATGCACAAATGTTGGCAAATTTCAAACCCAACTTATATAAAATTCAGTTTCTGTTTATATGATTACTGGTTGCCCAGCTCTCAATACACACTTTATTTATTTAAAGATTTTTCTAAATGGAGACAAACATACTGATATGTCACTATCATTTAATATTTCTCTTTCTTATTTATATGACCTCAGTCATATGTATTCCATACAATAATTGACCATTTGCATTTTTAATTTTGTTAATATTTCAGTAACATTGCCAATTATTTAATTGGAATATTTGTTTTATTTTAATAATTACTTGTAACACATATATTACATGCATATGTATATATACATGTATCTGTCTATCTACCTATATTGTGGCCTTCATTGCTTTTATGGTGAAAGTTCTTCTAAATTTTTATTTTACTGTTTTAAACTTGATTATAATGGTTTTTGACCTATAAAATTTTTAAAATATTATTAGACAATTCTCATTTTGTTTATTTTGTGTTTTCCTAATCATATGCAATTAAAACTACAGATTACTATATCTTATATTATTTTTGAATAAAAATTTACTTAAACACATGAAAAGCACAATAAAATACACGGCAATTTTAGAAGAATTTACTTAATTCTGGGCCCCCTTAGCTTCTCACTCTGCTCTCTGCCCTCTCATGGATAATGTCACCCATTTTTTTTTTTTTAATTTGTAGCACCAACTAGATCTCCATTTCTAAAATTTACTGTCCACCTAAATCCCACTGCTCAGGTCAATACCTTTATTGCAGCCTTCATATAAGACACCTAAGAAGACATCAATATTTTGCATGTACCTTAGATAATGCTTGTGCATTATTAACAAGTGATTCTAACTCCACTGTTCGTTATTTTAGAGACTGACACCACCATATCTAAGCTAGAAACATAAGAGAAATGCTTGACTCTTCCCTTTCATATCCGTTTCACAACATTCAAAATGATATCCTCAACATTTGAATCTACCCAAGACTCTCGATTCCTTCTCTCTAAATTTTCCCCTGACTCATGGCCAACCATCATTTTTTCACAGGATTATTGCGGTGGTTCCCTAAGAAACGTCTTGGCCTAAAGTCTTACATTGCCAATGATACTTCTCAAGATTAAATCCACAGCCATATTTCTTACTTCATTTGCTATTCATAGTCCTCATTTCCTCTTCCCCACTTTACATAGTGCTTATGCAATTTGCCCAAAATCCTACAGTTTGTGCCACTTAAATGGAGATCTATCTGCAAGTTCATATGTTCTTAATGAATAGAGCATGTTGCACTTTCTCAAACCCCTAAACCTTGAGGCACATTGTCCCTTTTGTACAGGAACACTATTCTCTCTTACTCTTTGCTTATTTCAATTTTTTCCTTGGATCCCATCTTCTCCGGGAATGTCACTGGATTATGTACACATCCCTATGTACCACACCTCTAGTGCCCTGCACTCCCCTTCATATTAGAATGGTCATTGTGCCTTACTGCAAGTGTGTAATTGTTTCTCTCCATTTCCAGGTTTGGGGCTTTTTAAGTGTGTTGCTACACTTACCTTGTCACCCAAGGCCCTGGCATAGCTAACCCATAAAAAGTTCTCAAGATATACGTGTTAATTGAGCAAATGAATAGATAGATAACATAGAAAACAGTGTGGCATCTTCCTCTTAAGCTCCTCACTAGCCCCTTTGGAAACCAAGTATATCAAGTACTAGTTCTGTGGTTTTTTCAGGAAATGCCGGAATCCATATAAGATTAATTATGAGCCAATCCCCTATTATCCTTCAAGCTTTTTTGTTTTTTAAAGAGCCATTAGAAATGTAGCTTAATTTCCAAAGAATCTAGAATAAGGGGCTTATTGTCATGCTGTCAGTTGTCTTATATTGATGCTAATAAAGTTTTCCTTACTGTCAAAAAAAAAAAGAATGATGAAGATAATGATTATTATTAAGATAAAGATAATGATGTCAATGTTAGATTGAAAGAGCACAATTTTAGAATAAAACCATAAAGCAATTGCATTCTTTCTCACAACTGCCCCTACAGCCTTTTCCATTTGCTTCCTTTCTCTATTCCAATTGGATAAAAACTAAGGTGGTTTCCGCAATATATATGGCCACTTCAAATAAAATAACGATCTTTTTCACAAGAATGGTCTTAGTTCTGTTACTAATATGTCATGATCTGGGTCTCATTCAAACTTTGAACTTCACATACAATCCTTGATTCTTTTCTTCCCCAGTCTCTGTCGGCTGAAAGAAATCAGCCTGCCGTAGGAGAGAAACTCTTAACTGCATCTTCTAGAAAATAAAAGCTGAGGATGGGAGGAAGGTGAAATAAATCTCATTCTATTGAAGCTGGAATCAAATTCTAATGCCCACAAGAGGTAGTTAAATAAAACCCTCTCTGGACTGGGGAAGTACTCGAAGTTACACTTTTTTCTAATGAACCATTTTTATGGTATCCTCGGAGACTCACATTGCTGGAGATTTTTTATCCTCAATGATGCAAAAGCTACTGGCTGCTTAAAACTCACAGTTAAAGCCCCAGTTGTTGCTGCAACCGATGTAGGTTTCAACCTAGGTTATGTAACTCATGCATGTGTGTATGCCCTACCCCCCAAACACATGAAGTTAACAAGAATTGTGAATCTGTGTCCATTAATTCATGGGAGTGCAGTTTCAACCTGCTATTTATGGTCACAGTCACTTCTATCTTCTCAATGACTCTTTCATTTCTTAGGACTAAGCCCATTATGAATATACTTTGATCTCTGAGTTTGAAAGGACAGAGGGAACAGTATATTAAGCTCATTGAACAATCTTCTTAGAACCTCTCTCACTTAACTTTGGATGATAGAACTCCCAGGTCCCTTGTATTTCCCCACTGACAGTGGCAGGATGCAAAGTAACTCTATAACCCTCCTGACAGGTATTCTATAAACTTAAACTTCTTGTCCTCAGCATTAACCCATTTTTTCCCTCAAATTATGTGTTACAGAGAGATCACAGTCTGTCTTTCAGCTATTTTACGTAGAAGTCCTGTCTAGATTGTCTCCTTACACTCCTGAATGCCTGAAATTTTGTCAACTGTTTTCTTGATTCTTTAGCTGAAACCTCTGCTGAACATGCCATTTAAAAAAACAAATTCTGTTTCAGCAATCAGATTGTTTGCAGGGACATGGATGAAGCTGGAAACCATCATTCTTAGCAAATTAACAGAGGAACAGAAAACTGAACACCACATATTCTCACTCAGAAGTGGGAATTAAACAATGAGAACACATGAACACAGGGAGCGGACATCACACATTGGGGCCTGTCAATGGGTGGGGGAGTAAGAGGAAGGAGCGCACTGGGACAAACACCTAATGCATGCAGGGCTTAAAACCTAGATGACAGGTTGATAGGTGCAGCAAACCACCGTGGTACATGTCTACCTATGTAACAAACCTGCATATTCAGCACATTTATCCCAGAACTTAAAGTAACATAAATAAATAAATAAATAAATGACATGTATATTCTGTTCATAGCTAACAAAACATACAAAGGAAAAAAACCCCACAAAACCAACACATACATACTTTTATAATTTAAAGAGCCCTATCACATCCTCCCCTTTTCTTGTTAATTTCCTTCCTTCCTTCCTTCCTTCCTCCTTTCTTCCCTCCCTCCTTTCTTTCTTTTCTTTCTTTCCCCTTCCTTCCTTCCTTCCTTCCTTCCATCTTTTTTGTTGGAATTTTGCTCTTGTTGCCCAGGCTGGAGTGCAACCTCCACCTCCCTGCAACCTGTGCCTCCCAGGTTCAAGCGATTCTCCTGTCTCAGCCTCCTCAGTAGCTGAGGTTATAAGCACAAACCACCACACTCAACTAATTTTTGTATTTTTTGTAGATACAGGGTTTCTCCATGTTGGTCAAACTAGTCTCAAACTCCTGACCTCATGATCCACCCAAACTGGCCTCCCAAAGTGCTGGGATTACAGGTGTGAGCCACTGTGGACAATCTCATTTATGTTAATATTTTCTCATTTCCTTTAATTAATTTGAAACTCAAATATTTTAATTAATCTCCAATTCCCTTAGGCCAACAGGTGGTGAAGTTGAGGTATGTGTCTAGATCTCTACCTGCAAGTTCTGCATATTTCCATTTTACAACCATGTCAAGCTGTCGTGCAAATGTCACTAAGAAGGACCTAGGCAGAGAAGGTGCTACCCTAGGAGTAAAGAGGGCTAAGACTTGAATGTGATAGGGTGCTGAGGGGGTGTGGTGAGAAAGGTATGTACATTGAGAACTAAAGTCATCCTCAAATGTGGAATACATACCTGAGTCTCTTTGAAAAACTCCCTTGGAGTAGGCTGATATTGGTGTGGTCTGGATGCAATTTTACATTATAACTCATGATTTAGGGGCAACATTTAAAGAAAAATGATTTTTATTATAGAGATAAGCTAGACAAATATGCACTCCCAGATGAATTTTGAATAGTGATATCTCCTTGCAGATTTTCGTTTCTCTTAATAGATTCAAGGCTGCAGAAAACTAGTGCTGCCTTATGGTTTTCTCCCTGGGGGAGTGCTTAGCATATGGCGTCAGAAAAACAAATGGGGGCTCTGAAAACTTCTCCATCCTTGACAAGATAACGCAGAGAAGAGACCCAAAAAAATGCCAAAGAGGGAAGAGGAGATAAAAGGGAGTGAGACAGGTGACACTGGCTAAATAAATCATTCTCGTTGAAATTCCGTGTCATCGTAAGGTTAATGAAGATGGGACTGCTCATCCCTACCATTTATGATTCTAGCTTTTCTCCTATGTAAAATTAGGATGCAGCAGGAGATTAAGAACCTATTCAGAAAAACAAAAGTTTTAAAAGCATATTTTTTATTTACTAATTCAGTACATGTCTACTGAGTACTGCCATGCTGCCAACGCTGGGCCAAGATCTGGGGGATAAAAAAAAATTAGAAAGATGTGTTTATTGCCTTCTAAAACATGTGGTCTCAGGAGCTAGGACTCTAAATGGAAAGTTAAATTACATCTTATTAGGAGCAATGGAATCATCAAGTGAATAACCTAGTAGCAGGAAGCTCAATGGAAATCCCAGGTATCCTTACAAAGGGCCACAGCATGCCGATTAGAGTGTCTGGCAACCTGAGACAATCAGGAAGGTAGTCTCCAGGGTTACAAATTTGACCTTGACTGCTGATGATCTCCTTTGCTGGCAACGATGGAAAGATGTAGTTATTGGTACATTCAGTATCATGATGCTAATTCTAGGAATATTACCAGGAAAGTAGAGTAAATTTTATTTGCTCTTTATGAAAAACAGACAGACATTCTACATAAAAAGACTTTGTACATATATATATATTTTTTGTCAAGTTCAAAATAGTGGGTGAAGATAAGCCCAAGCAATAATGTCTCTTTATTGTTGATTTTAATTCTTCTTCATATATTCTGAATACAAGCTGTCTGTTATATTTATTTGCTGTAAATATTTTTCTTAGTTTGGGTCTGTTTTCTTAATGATGTCCTTAGGTGAGAAGAAACTTTAATTTTGATAAAGTATATTTCATCACTGGTTTATTGTTTTTACTGTGTGTGTGTGTGTGTGTGTGTGTGTGTGTGTGGTATATCCTATTACAGAGATGGAAGATATATTTCCATTCTTTTTTCTAGAGAAGTGACTCTCAAATGGAGACTTTTTTGCCTCCCAGAAAACATTTGGTAAAACCCGAAGTGATTTTTAGTTGTTACAGAAGGATAGGTGCTAACTGACCAAAAATGTCAAATCTTCAGAGGGTGAGAACCCTACTTCATAAATATTTGCATAGGTGTGTAATCCATCTAAATTAATTTTGGAACATGGAGTGAAATAGGAGGTAGGTGTATTTTTCAGCCTTGAATATTAAAAATATGTTTTTTTTAAAATTTCATGATTACTTTGGCTATCTTGTTAACAATTAATTACTTAAAAACATGTCAGTCTATTTTTAGATCTGATTCTGGCTTATGGACTGATTTTAAGCCTATCATATGCTAATTCTACACTATTTTGAGTACTCTAATTTTATTTTACATTTTTTAAACAAGTTGCTAAATACTCCAACTTTATTTTTCCAGATTTGTTCTGCATTTCCTAATAAATATTAATATAAGACTCACGACTTCTACAAAAAATAATTTTGATTAGTGTTTTATTAACTTTATAAACAACTGTGGAAATAATTGACATTTTAACAACACAGAGGCCTGCAATCCATAAATATGATACATCTCTTTGTACATGTGTTATATTATTTGTCTTACTAATGTTTTATAACTTTCAGACTTACTAGATTTTGTTGTTTTCATATTTAATCATTTAATATTTTTGTTAGCTACTTTACATTAAGTTTATTCCTTTTATTCTTCTTATTTTGTAACTTTTATTTTAGGTTCAGAGGTGCATGTGTGGTTTGTTATGTAGGTAAATTGTGTGTGGAGGAATTTGCGGTACAGATTATTTCATAACGAGGTAATAAGCATAGTACCCAATAGGTAGTTTCTCATCCTCACTTTCGTCCAACTGTCCACCCTAAAGTAGGTCCCTGTGTCTGTTGTTCCCTTCTTGGTATCCATATATACTCGATGTTTTGCAGTAAATGGGTTTGTGTTCCTGTGTTATTTCACTTAGGATAATGATCTCCAGTTCCAACAATATGCTGCAAAGAATATGATCTCATTCTTTTTTATGGCTGTGTAGTATTTCATAGTGTATATGTACTACATTTTCTTTATCCAATCTTCCATTGATGAACATTTAGGCTGATTCCATGTCATTGCTATTTTGACTATGCTGTGATGAACATGATACATGTATGTGTCTTTATAATACAATAATTTAAGTTCCTTTGGCTATTTATACAATTATGGAATTGCTAAGTTGAATGGTTATTTTGTTTTAAGTTCTTTCAGAAATCGCCAAACTGCTTTCCACAATGGCTGAACTAATTTGCACTCCCACCAACAGTGTATAAACATTCCCTTTTTGCTGTAACCTTAGTAACATCTATAATTTTTTGATATTTTAATAATAGTCATTCTGACAAATGCAAGATGGTAACTCATCGTGGTTTCAATTTGCATTTTTTCTAGTGGTTAGTGAAGTTCATAATTTTTCATATGCTTGTTGGTTACATGTGTGTCTTCTTTTGAAAACTGTTCATGTCCTTTCTTCACTTTTTAATGGGGTGGTTTGGGATGAATTTGCTTATAAATTTGTCTAAGTTTCTTATACATGCTAGACATTAGACCATCCTCAGATGCAAAGTTGCAAATATATTCTCTCATTATGTAGGTTGCCTTTATTCTGTTGATAGTTTATTTTGCTGTGCAGAATCTCTTTAGTTTAATTAGGTCCACTTTTTTAAATTTTTGCTTTTGTTACAATTTCTTTTGGCATCCTTGTCATGAAATCTTTATTCAGTCTGATGTCCAGGATGGTATTTCTTCAGTTATATTCTAAGGCTTTTATAGTTTTGGGTTTTACATTGAAGTCTTTAATTTATCTTGAGTTGATTTTTGTATATGGCATAAGGAAGGGTTCCAGTTTTAATCTTCTGCATATGGCTAGCTGGTTATCCCAGCATCATTTATTGAATAGGGACTTTTTTAGTCCCTTTGCTTGTTGCTGTCAGCATTGCTAAATATCAGACGGTTGTACGTGTACAGCCTTAATTCTGGGTTCTGTATTCTGTTCCACTGGCCTATATGCCTGTTTTTGTGCCTGTACCATGCTGTTTTGGTTACTGTAGTCCTGTACTATAGTTTGAAGTTGGGTAATGTGATGTCTCTAGCTTTATTCTTTTTGCTTAGGATCACCCCAACTATTAGGGCTTCTTTTTTTTTTTTTTTTTTTTGGTTCCATATGAATTTTAGAGTAGTTTTCTCTAGTTCTGTGGAGAATATCATTGGCAGTGTGATAGAAATAGCATTGAATCTGTAAATTGCTTTGGGCAGTATGGCCATTTTCATGATATTGATTCTCTCTGTCTATGAGCATGGGATATTTTTCAATTTGTTTCCAATTTGTTTGTCTGATTTCTTTGAGCACTATTTCATAACTCTCATTGTAGAGGTCTTTCACCTTCCCTGTTACCTGTACTCCCAATTTTTTTGTGTGTGTGTGTAGAAATTGCAAATAGGATTGCCTTTCTGATTGGGCTCTTGGCTTAGCTGTTTTTGGTGTATAGGAATGCTTGTGATTTTTATACATTGATTTTGTTTCCCAAAACTTTGCTGAAGTTTATCAGCTGAGGGAACTTTTGGTCAGAGATCATGGGGATTTCTAGGTAGAGAATGATATCATCAGCAAACAGGGATATTTTGACTTCCTCTATTTTTATTTGAATGCCTTTTATTTCTTTCTCTTGACTAATTACTCTGGCCAGGACTTCCAGTACAATTTTGCATAACAGTGGTGACATGCAGCATCCTTGTCTTTGTCTGGTTTTCAAAGGGAATGTTCCAGCTTTTGTCCACCCAGTACAATGTTAGGTGTGGGCTTGCAATAGATGGCTCTTGTTATTTTGAAGTATGTTCCTTCAATGTGTAACTTGTTAAGGGTTTTTAACATGAAGGGATGTTAAATTTTATTGAAAGCCTTTTCTGTATCTATTGAGATAGACATATAGTTTTTGTTTTTAGATCTGTTTTTGTGTTGACATTTCTTAATTTGTGTATGTTGAACCAACCTAGCCTCCCAGTGATGAAGCCTACTTGATTGTGGTGGATTAACTTTTTCATATGCTGCTGGATTTGGTTTGCTAATATGATGTTGAGGATGTTTGAATCTATGTTCATCAAAGATATTGACCTAAAGTTTTGTTGTTGTTGTTGTTGTGTCTCTGCCAGGTTTTGATATCAGGATGACGCTGGCCTCAGAGAATGAGTTAGGGTCCCTTTTCCCCTATTTTTGGGAATAGTTTCAGTAAGAATGGTACCAGATTTTCATTACAAATCTGGTAGAATTTGTAAATCCATCTTATCCCAGGATTTTTGAATTGGCAGGCTTTTTTTTTTTTTTTTTTTTGGTTGGAGGGGGCGGATTGGCAGGCTTTTTGTTACTGATTCGATTTTGAAATTCTGTATTGATCTCTTCAGAGATATAGCTTCTTTCTGGTTCAAGTCTTGGGAGGCTATATGTGTCCATGAATTTATCCATTTCTTCTAGGTTTTCTAGCTTATGTACATAGGAGTATTCATGGTAGTCTCTGAGAGTTATTTGCATTTCTGTGGGATCAGTGGTGATGTCCTCTTTGTCATTTCTGATTGTGTTTATTTGGATCTTCTCTGCTTTTTTTTTTTATTACTGTATTCATGGTCCAGATACCTTATAAAAACATCAGAACAAACCTCCTGGATTTGTTGGTCTTCTGTATGGTTCTTCTCATCTGAAATTCCTTCATTTCAGCTCTTATTTGGGCTATTTTCTGTCTTCTGCTAGCATTGGGGTTGATTTGCTCTTGCATCACTAGTTTTTTCAGTTGATGTTAGCTTGTTAATTTGAGATTTTTCTAACTTATTGTCGTGGGTGTTTAGTGCTGTAAACTTTTCTCATAGCACGGTGTTTGCTGTGTTTCAGATATTCTGGTATGTTGTATCTTTGTTCTCATTCAAAGAATTTCTTGATATCTTCCTTACGTTCGTTACTTAGTCAAAAATCATTCAGGAGCAGATTGTTGAATTTCCATGGAATTATTTGGTTGTAAGCAATTTTCATGATATTGATTTCTATTTTCATTGTGCTGCAGTCCCAGAATGTGGTTGGTGTGATTTTTCTTGAATTTGCTGAGTATGGTTTTATGCCCAATTGTGGGATTGATTTTAGAGTATGTGTCATGTGCAGATGAAAAGAATGGAGAGAGCGAGAGAGAGAGAGAGAGAGATTTATTTTTTGCTGTGATAGGGATGGCGTGTTCTGTAGGTGTTTATTTAGTCTATCTGTGCAAGTGCTAAATTCAGGTCCTGAATATTCTTTTTAGTTTTCTACCTTGGTGATCTGTCTAATATTATCAGTGGGGTATTGAAGTCTCCCACTGTTACCATGTAGTAGTTTAAATTTGTTTGCAGGTCTCTTAAGTACTTGCTTTATAAATCTAGATGCTTCTTTGTTGAGTGCATAGAAATTTAGGATAGTTAGGTCTTCTTGTTGAATTGAGAACTTTACCATTATATAATGCCTCTTTTTGTGTTTTTGATCTTTGTTCATTGAAATTCTGTTTTGACCGAAGTTAGAATAGCAATGCCTACTTTTTTCTGTTTTCCATTTGCTTGATATATGTTTCTCCATTCATTTAATATGAGACTATGGGTGTCACTGCATCTGAGATGGGTCTCTTGAAGACAGGGTACCATTGGGTCTTGCTTCTTTATCCAACTTGCCACGCTATGAATTTTAATAGGGGCATTTAGCCCAATTACATTCAAGATTAGTATTGACATTTGTGGATTTGTTTGTGTCATCATGTTTTTAGCTAGTTATTATGCAGACTTTTTGTGTGGTTGCTTTATAGTGCCACTTGTCTGTGTACTAAAGTGTTTTTTGTTGTGGCTGATAATAGTCTTTCCTTTCCATATTTAGCACCCCATTCAGGACCTTTTATAAGAAAAGTCTGGTGGTAATAAAATCCCTTAGCATGCACTTGTCTGAAAAGGCTCTGATTTGTCTGCTTATAAAGCTTAGTTTTGCTAGATCCAAAATTCTTGATTGGAAAAAGGTCTTCTGTTATCCTGTTGGGGTTCCCTTTGGAGGTGACCTGACCCTTCTCTCTAGCTGCCTTTTACAATGTTTCTTTCATTTTGACTTCAGAGACTATGATAACTATGTGTCTTCAGGATGGTCTTCTTGTGCAGTATTTCACATGGAGTTTTCTGCATTTCCTGAACTTGAATGTTGGCCTCTCTAGCAAGGTTGGGAACTTTTCATGAATGATATCCTGAAATATGTTTTCTAAGTGGTTTGCGTTCTCTCCCTGCATTTCAGGGATGTCAGTGTGTCATAGATTCAGTCTTTTTACATTATTGTATATTTCTTGGAGGTTTTGTTCACCCCTTATTTACTGTTTTTTGCTTTATTTTTGTCTGACTGAGTTATTTCATAGAGCACATTTTCAAGGTCTGAGATTCTTACCTCTGCCAGTGCAGAAGCTATGATGCAGGCCCCTAGGAGGCACCTTGGTTGGGCAGCTGAGACTGCACTGCAAGTAAGCACAGCCAACCTGGGCTTTGTATTATTGCTGCCATTCATTTAATGTATAATAGTATTGAAATGATACAAAGAAGGGAGGAAGAAATTTGAATCGTTTTGCTGTTATAAGTACTTATACAATCTGTAAAGCACTATGATGCTATTTGAAAGTGGACATGGATTGGCTGTAAATGCATATTGAAAACTGAAAGGCAACAACAAAAATTAATATATATATATATATATAATTAATATGCTAAAACAGAGAGAAAATAAAATCATATAAAATGCTCATTTAAAACCACAAAAGGCAGAAAATGAGTGGAAGACAAAAGAGAAACAAAGAACAAGGATATCAAACTCAAAACAGTAACAAATACAGTAGATATTAATCAAATTATATTAGTAATCACTTTGAATACCAGTGGTTTAAATTGTTTAAATTTTCTAATTCAAAGAGATTGTTAGAGTAGATTTAAAAAGTGTTGTCTGTAAGAAACTCACTTCAAAGATTCATTCACATACAGATTAAAAATAAATTATTGAGAAAAACATACACCATGCTTGCACTAGTTGATATGGTCTAGCTCTGTGTCCCCACTGAAATCGCAAGTGCAATTGTAATTCAGTATTGGAGATGGGACCTCACGGGAAGTGATTGGATCAGAGTGGTTTCTAATGGTTTAGCATCATCCCTCTAGTATTATTTCATGATAGAGTTCTCACAGATCTGGTTGTTTGAAAGTGTGTAGCACCTTCCCCTTCTCTCTCTCTCTCCTGCCCGTCATGTGAAAACGTGCTTGCTTCACCTTGGCCTTCCACCGTGATTGTGAGTTTCCTGAGACATCCCCCAGAAGCAGAATTCTGCACATCCAATTGAACTGTGAGCCAACTAAACCTTTTTCTTTATAAAATTCCCAGTCTCAGGTATGTCTTTTTAGCAATATGAGAAGGGACTAATACACTAATCAAAAGGAAGCAAGAGTAGCAGTGTTAATTTCAGACAGAGTAGACTTCACAGCAAAGAAATTTATCTGGAAGGAAGAATAATCTTACATAATGATAAAAGGGTCAATTCTCCAAGAAGACATAATAATCCTTAACATGGCTGCACATAACAACAGAGCATTGAACAACGCAAGGCAAAAACTAAGTGAAATGCAACTATAAATAGATGAGTCGACAACCATAACTGGAGACTTCGTGACCCCTCCACTAGGAATGCACAGATCCAACAAGAAGAAAATTAGTGAGGACATCGTTATGCTCCTCCGCATCACCAATCAACTGACTGTAATTAACATACATAGATGACTTCATTCAAAAATAGCAGAATACACATTTTTTTCAAACTCACATGGGGCATTTTTGAAGATAGGCCACATTCTGGGTCATAAAAACACACCTTAAAAATTGAAATAATATAAATGATACAATGTCTGCTCTAAGACCACATTGGGATCAAACTAATCATCAATAACACAAAGATAACTAAAACATTCCAAAATTCTTGAATAATAAACATCACATTTCTAAATATGCATTAGTCAAATAGGATATCACAAGAAATTTTTTTTCAAAACTTGAAAATAAAACATAACAAATTTGTGGAATGCAACAAAAACAGTGTTTAGAGGGAGTTTATAGCTTTAAATGTGTACCTCAAAACAGAAGTATTTAAAATAATGTGTTTTATCCTTAAGAGACTAGCAAAAAGAAGAGCCAATTAAATTCAAAGTAACTAGAAAAAAATAAATAAAAATTTAAACAGAAATCAATGAAATTAAAAGCAACAATAAAAAAAAACCAAGAGATGGTTCTTTGAAAAGATCAATGAAACTAAGAAACATGTAGCCAAAACAACTGTAAAAAAAATAAAAAGGAGAGAGTGAAAGCACAGCCACAATGGTTTGCTTCTGTAATCCCAGCACTTTGATAGCCTAAGGCAAGGGGATCCTTTGAGCTCAGGAGGTTGAGACAAGTCTTGGCAACATAGCAAGATACTGTCTCTACAAAAAACAAAGAAATTAGCAGTGCATGATGGTGTGTATCTGTAGTCCCAGATACTCAGGTAGCAGAGAAAGAATGATTGCATACGCCCTAGGAGGCTGAGGATGCAGTAAGCTGTGATAGCACCACTGCAATTAGCCTGGACAACAGTGTGAGAGCCTGTCTCATTTAAAAAGATAAAAAATAAAAATATTTTCATAAAGAGAGAAAAAGAAAAAAGAGAGGGTATAGGCACAAATCACTGATAGCAGAAGTGAGAAGAAGGTATCACTGCAGATCTTATGGACATTAAAAGAAAATAAAAGATTTATATTTCTTTGGCTATATACCCGGTAATGGGATTGCTGGGTCAAATGGTAATTTTGGTTCTAAATCTTTGAGGAATTGCCACACTGTCTTCCATTAAAAAGTGGGCAAATGATATGAACACGTTTCAAAAAATGACATACATGTGGCCAAGAGGCATATGAAAATTAGCTCAACATCATGGATCAGAATCACTGATCATTGGAGAAATGCTGGTCAAAACCAAAATGAGATACTATCTCACACCAGTCAGAATGGCAATTACTAAAAAGTCAAGAAACAATAGTTGATGGTGAGCTTGCTGAGAAATAGGAATGATTTTGCACTGTTGGTGGGAATGTAAATTAGTTAAACCATTGTGCATTGCAGCAGTATTCACAATAACAAAGCCATGGAATCAACCCAAATACCCATCCATGATAGAATTGATAAAGAAAATGTGGTACATATACACCATGGAATACTATGCAGCCATAAACAGAAAGGAGATCATGTCGTTTTCAGGGACATGGATGAAGCTGGAAGACATTATCCTCAGCAAAATAATGCAGGAACAGAAAACGAAACAGTGCATGTTCTCACTTATAAGTGGAGGCTGAACAATGAGACCCACTGGACACAGGGGGAGGGAGACAACACTCACTGGGGCCTGTCAGGGGAGGGTTGGGGGAAGGAGAGCATTAGAGAAAAGAGCTAATGCATGCTGGGCTTAATACCTAGGTGATAGATCGACAGGTGCAGCAAGCCACCATGGCATACATTTATCTATGTAAAAAACCTGCATATCCTGCACATGTACCTTGGAACTTAAAAAAAATTATAAAAAATAATATTATGAACCATATTATGCCCACAAATTTTATAACCTAGATTGATGGGCTAATCTCTTTTTTTTTTTTTTTTTTTTTTTTTTTGAGACTAAGTCTTACTCTGTTGTCTCGGCTCACTGCAACCTCCGCCTCCCAGGTTCAAACAACTCTCCTGTATCAACCTACTGAGTAGCTGTGATTACAGGCATGCAAAACCATGCCCAGCTAATTTTTGTATTTTTAGTAGAGATGGGGTTTCACCATGTTGGCCAGGCTGGCTTGAACTCCTGACCTCGTGATCCACCCGCTTGGGCCTCCCAAAGTGCTGGGATTACAGGTATGAGCCACCGTGCCCAACCAGGCTAATTCTTTTAAAAACATGAGCTGTCAAAATTCAGAGAATAAAAATTAACAATCTAAATAGGCCTATATATACTAAAAAATTGAAACAATATTTAGTATTTCAAAGCAGAAAGATACTGTGTCTTCATTGAGTTCACTGGTGAATTCTATTAAACATTTAAGGAAGAAATTATATGATTTTTCAAGTCCTTTGGAGGATAGAAATAGGAAATACTTTCTACCTTATGTAAAAAAGCCAGCATTGCCCTAATACTTAAAACAAGACAAAGCTATTACAGGAAAATGATAGATTCACATTGCTAATGAACAAAGATGAAAAAATCCTCAAAAAAATATTTGCACAATGAATAAAACTTTATAGAAATAACTGTACACCATTATTTAGTGGGTTTTATTTCAGGTATGCAAGTGTGGATCCACATTCAAAAATCAATTATTGTAATTTATTGCCTCACTATGCTAAAAAAGAAAATTACAACATATATTAATAGATGCAGATTTTAACAAAATCAAACATTTATTTATGATAAAAATTATTGGCAAACTAGAAAGAGGGAAAGTTCCTCAAATTCATAAAGAATATATATATAAAACCTACTGTTAGCATCTTCTTAAATAGGGAGAAACTCAAGCTTACCTACTAAGATCAGGTACAAGACAGAAATGTCCCCCGACACCATTGTTCTTCAGCATTGTCACTAATTCAAGAAGACAAGAAAATAAAATGTATATGGATTGGGAAGGAAGAAATAAAAAAATATTTGATTTGCAGCTGATATGATCATCTATGTAGATAATTCAAAATAACTGACAAAAGTGAAACTGCTGGAACAAATAAACAATTACAGCAACATTTCAGGATACAAGGTTAATATATTATACAAAAATAAATCATTTTTCCATACTCTAGCAATAAACAAGTGGAATTTGAAAATAAAAGCATAATATCATTTACATTAGCATCCCCCCAAAATGAAATGCTTATGTATAAATATAATAAAATATGTGCAAGATGTATATGATTACTATAAAACTCTGATGAAATAAATCAAAAAAGAAGTAAATAAATGGAAAAATATTCCATGTCTGTGAACAGGAAAACTCAATACTGTCAAGACATCAGTTCTTCCCAAATTGATGTATAGGTTAAATGCAACCCCAATCAAAACTCCATGAAGTTATTTGACAAAAATCACTAAACTGATTCCGAAGTTTATAGAGAGGAGTGAAAGGCTCAGGATAGCAAAGACAATCTTGAAAGAGAAGAAAAAAGTGAGAGAACTGGCACTACCTGCTTTCAAGTCTGATAAATTTACAACACTCAAAACAGGATGCTAAGTGTGAAAGAATAGACAGATCAATGGCATGAAATAGAAAGTTCAGAAATATACCCACATAATTATAACCAACTGTCCTTTGACAAAGGGACAATTGCAGGACAATGAAGCAAAGTTACTGGTTTTCAATAACTGGTTCAAACAAACAAACAAACAAAAAACTAGACACAATTCTGAAACTCTTCACAAAAAATTAACTCAGAATAGATCATAGGTCTACCTGTAAAATGCAAAACTATAAATCTTATAAATCTTGTGGAATGTAGAAGAGAAGAAAACCTAGATGATCTTGGATATGGCAATGACCTTTCAGGTACAACATTAAAGTTATGATCCATGAAAAAAACAATTGATAATTGAACTTCATTAAAATTAGAAACTTCTACTATGCAAAATAGTCTGTTGAGGGGATGAAATGACAAGACACAGACAGGGTAAAGATATTTGCAAAAAAAAAAAAAATTCTGCTAAAGGACTATTATCTAAAATACACCAAAAATTATTGAAACTCAACAATATAAATAAACTGACTCAATTTAAAGATAGGCCAAACACCTTAAAAGACACATCACCAAAGATTTATTGATGGCAAATAAGCATACAAAAAGATGCTTCACATCATATACCATCAGGGAAATGCAAATTAAAACAATAAGATACCACTACACACCTATCAGAATGGCCAAAATGTGGAACACTGACAACACCAAATTCTGGCTAGGATGTGGAGCAGCAGGAACTCTCACTCATTACTGATGGAAATGCCATGTGGTACAGCCACTTTAGAAGAAATTTTGACAGTTTTTTTACAAAACTAATTTTACTATGCGATCTGACAATCACACTCCATGGTGTTTTACTCAAATTATTTAAAAAATTATGTCCACACAAAAACCTTCAAACAGGTATTTACAGCACTATTATTTATGAATGTCAAAACTTGGAAGGAAACAAGATATCCTTCAATAAGTTAAAGGGTAAGTAAACTATGGTACATCCAGACAGTGAAATATTACTCAAACTGACAAAGAAATGAGCTATGAAGCCATGAAAAGACGAAGACAAACCTTAAATGCATACTACTAAGTGAAATAATCCAGACTAAAAAGGCTACATGCTATATGGTTCCATATATATGACGTTCTGGAAAAGGCACAACTATGGAGACACTAAGATAATCAGTGATTTCCAGAAAGGTTGAGGGGAGGGAAGGATGAATAGGAAAAGCACAGAGGATTTTTAGAGCAGTGAAAATACTCTTTTGCTATTATACCGATGTGTGCATGTCGTTACACATGTGTTGAAACCCACAGATTATACAACACTGATCATGAACCCCCATGTAAACTAGGGAGGTTAGGTGATTATGACGTGCCAGTGGAGCTCATCAGCTGAAATACATGTACCACTCTGGTGGCGGATGTTGATAATGAAAGAGTCTGTAAATGTGAGGGGAGAGAGAGAGTATATGGGAAATCTATCCATATTTCTCTCAATTTTGCTGTGAACCCAAAAGTGGTCTTTAAAATATCTTAAAAATTGAACCAAAAACTGGGAATTCAGTTATTTAACAAACAAAACTCTATTAGGGTCTGCAAATGTGTGGGGGAGGAAGAGTATATGGGAAATCTCTCTATATTTCTCTTAATTTTGCTGTGAACCCAAAATTGGTCTTAAAGATGTCTTAAAAAGTGAGCCAAGAACTATAAATTTAGTTATTATTTAACAAACAAATAAAATGCCACTAGGGCAATTTTTCTTCTTAGAGCCTAGAAGAGTGATTTAGATAAATACTTGACAAATAAATAAAAGAAAAAATGCTTAGTTTTTTTTTTTAGCTCATAAGTATATTAAAATTCAAAATTATTATAGACCTCATAGATCCCTTCTTGCAGGTACAGTTCTAGGAACCCTATTATAGGCGAAACATCAGAAGCATTCTAAGATAATAGCAAGGAAACAGAAGGAAGCTGAGGCCAGCTTGAATGCTTAGCACTTATCACTCACTTGGTAAGAAAACACTGCATGGGGGAGAAATGCCAGATATAGGTGATGGGGGAGGAAGGCAGCAAATCACACTGCCATGTGTGTAACTATGCAACAATCTTCCATGTTCTTCACATGTACCCCCAAACCTAAAATGCAATAAAAAAATAAATAAAATAAAAATAAAAAATAAAAAAAAAAAAGAAAACACTGCATGGAAAGTAGCTCTGTTCTGCAGCACACAATGTCTACACCAGTGTCACCAGGTGTACCAGGCCTCTGCGAGGCTCCAAACCTTCCTCCAGATTCATGTCCAGCATGTTCTACATTGGTAAAATTTCACAGAAAAAAAAAAGTTTATTCCTATGCAGAATATGGTTTTAAGAAGATAGAAACATTTTAGCATGTCAAAATGAGTCTTCCTCACATCATGCCCCAACATCAAAAGAAAATAAAATGTAGTGATATAAATGTGGACAATTCTTGCAATCAGAAACACAAATTATGCATTGTATTAGGTTGGTGCAAAAGTAATTGCGGTTTTTACCATTCGAAGTAGTAGCAAAAACCGCAATTATTTTTTCATCAATCTAATATGTACCACAATTCTTTATTTTCTGTAATAGTATAATGATTGCATTCCATCATAATATGAAACAAAATCCAAATTGCAGTCATCACCTTGGGGGACTGTGAGGATTATTTTCAAAACGAGTGGGGACTATGTCTCCCTAGTCATGCTACTGACCCTTGTATATGAGCAGTTTTAAACACACAGGATGATTATGGCTGCAGTCCTGGGAAATCAAATTTATCACTTCAGTGCCAAACTCAGTATTTCAAAGAATGCAACATTTAATGACTAAGTCAGTTTCTGAAAATCTATCATGATAGTTGAAGTTAGGCCACTCTCTCAAGAGTGATGGAGTGATGATAAAAATTACCAGGTGGCCAGTTTTGCTGACTCAGTGTGTGGATTCCATGACCGCTGGGTACTCTATAATGCTTGGGTCTTTACTGAGCCCTGCTTAGGGTTTAACTAAGTATAAAATAAGGAGAGATAATCCCCAGCATTCAATTTTTTATAGAATTCAAATTCCAAAGTCTAAAGGCTTCATAAAGACATTTAAAAACAGATTTAAATGGAAGAAATGAATCTCCTGCTGTTTGGCCCCTCGGCAAGGAAGATCATCCTTCAACTAATTAGCAGAAGAAATGAGCCTGCACTTTAACCTACTTACTTTTTGAATTTATCATCCCTAGTCTACCTGTTTTAATTAAGTGTATTTAAAGTTTGTACAAAAGATTTAATTAGACTTAAACACAGTGCAGTTCTGGGAATCACAGAAAGGGCACGTGTGCCTTAAAAAGCTCATCATCGTGGACCAGGGTTAACCTTGTGCCCCCTAAGATGTAAGCTCTATATTTTCCCTAAAAATGTGGAAGTCCTAAAAATGCTTCTGTCACTTAAACATTTTATAAAAAGTAACTTCCCCGTATTGGCTCAGCCTAAAATCATGGAATAGTACAACAGGAAAGGGTTTTAGTTTTTATCTAGTCCAACTTTATTGTTTTGGTTATAAGACACAGAGACTTCAAAACACTAAAAACTTGTCCAAGCAGGCAGTATGTCTTACACTGACAGCGCTTAGAACAGAACCCAATTCTTCATACTCCAGAGTCGGTGCCCACTTCACTGCATCACATTGCAGAGTTTTAATTCTATGTGGTAAGCATTTCTTGTCAGCTGTTAAAAGCCATCTATTGGCCAGACACAGTGGCTCATGCCTGTAATCCCAGCACTTTGGGAGGCCAAGGCAGGAGGATCTCTTGAATCCAAGAGTTCAAGACCAACCTGGGTAACATAGCAAGTAACCGTCCATTTTTGACCTGTGGTCTGATATTCTCTACAAAAAATAAAAAATTAGCCAGGCGTTGTGGTGTACGACTGCAGTCCCAGCTACTTGGAGGCTGAGGTAGGAGAATCCCTGAGCCCAGGCAGTCAATGTTGCCGGGAGCCGTGGTCATGCCACTGCACTCAGCCTGGGAGACAGAGTGAGACCCTGTATCAACAACAGTAAACATTTATTCATTTAGGATTAGTTAATAACTTCCTATTAATGAGACCAACCATGCTATGTAATGGAGGTCTCTCGATTTCAAAAGCCACACACCATTTGGCAGTTGTCTGGACAAAATACTTTGGAATATACCTTGACTCTTATATTTCAAATGCAAGGTATTTATTTAGCTCACTTGTTTTTGGATGCTTTATGGTAAGTAGATGATCCTGACGCTACCTTCAATAAACTGACAATTTAGTTGTGCTTTTAAGGCCAACATAAAATTGGGAGAAGAAATGAAAGTCAAGGATTATCGAGTTCACAAAATGTACACAGTTGGGGAATAAAATAAAATTTCTCACAACTCCAAACATTCTTTGAGGTATATGTAAAAATGTGGCACACATGAACATAAAGAAATAACTTGGACAAAGTCCCAGTGAATTTCATACTCTAGATAGGGTGGTACTTACAGCACATCACTGACAATGTTCAGGTTCTCTGAGTATATTTAAGCACAACAAACACAGCATATGGAGAGAGGCTACAGACAAGCACAATAAAGGAAGCTTTTCTGATCTTTGCTTTTATCATGGCCCAGAGGTTTATTATATCTCTTCTGAGGCATTAATTATCACAATCATAATCAACAATTACAGTCATATGTTGCTTAATGACAGGGATGTATTCTGAGAAATGTGTCCTTAGGTAATTTTGTTGTGAGAATGCTATAGAGTGTACTTATGCAAACCTAGATTATGTAGCCTGTTACACACCTAGGTTATATAGTATTGTCTATTGCTCCTAGCCTACAAATCTGCACAGAATGTTACTGTACTGAGTGCTGTAGACAACTATAACACAATAAGTATTTGTGTAACTAAAGAGGCAGTAAAAAAACAGTATTATAATCTTATGGGAACACTTTTGTTTTTGTGGTCTTTAACTGAAAAACCTCTATGTAGCACGTAACTGTACTTGAAGATCTTATTAATTCATTTGTGTGTTCCTCCAGTTCTTACTGAACTATGATTATAGGCCAAATGCCAAATGCGTCTCTATGTTCTAGCTACATAGTTTGAATAAGAACAAACATTGCCCATATACTCTAGAATAAAAGATAATTAATAAATAGAAAATAATATGATACAAAGTTCAGTTCTGTGGAGAAATGAAACAGAGGAAAAAGGGAGGCAGAGAGCAACAGGAAAAATTTTTTTAACATGAGAAGACCAAAGGAGTCTTTCTTGGTCAGAGACCCATATTAAGTTCAGGAATAGGAGAGGGAAGCACCTGAGAAAAGAATGATTCATGCAAAACATGAATGCCACATACAAAAGGCACAAGTAGAGACCCCATTTAGAATGCTCAAGAAATGGCAAGAAGGTTGGTGTCATGTGAGCAGAGTGAGCAAGGGAAGTAATAAAAATACAGTTGAAGAGGTAAATTCTTAGGCAAGATTATATAAAGCCTTGTAAATCATGGCAGGTTATGAGATTTTATTATAATTGGGATGAAATGCTATTAGAGAACTGAAATTGGGAGTGGCATGAGCTCATATGTTTATTTTTAAGTATATTTTCAGATTTGCCGACAAACTATAAAAAATAGTACTAAAAGCAAGCATATACCCTCTACCTAGAATCGTGCATTTTTGACCTGTGGTCTGATATGAATTGGCTGTGTTCCCACCTGCATCTCATCTTGAACTGTAGCTCCTATAATCCCCACGTATCATGGGAGGCACCCTCTGGGTCATAACTGAATCATGGGGGTGGGTTTTTCTATGCCCATTCTAAGAAAATTTTGCCTACTTCCAGGTTGCAATGATAATGATATTGTACTATATTATTTTCCCAAACTCTTTATAAATTTAGCTTTAGTATACAAGTGTATAATCTATCTCTAAATAATTCTTGTGTATGATTTAAAATCATGACCAAGACCTAGGTTTTGGCTTTTCATATATTTTTAATGTGGATAAGTAGTTCCAACACCATTTGTTGAAAAAACATTTTTTTTTCTCATTAAACGCTCTATTGCCTTTCAGTTGACCATGTAAGTGTGGGTCCTTTTCTGTACTGTTATTCTACTGTGTTTATCTACTTTCTTATTCTTATGCCAGAACCACACTGTCTTGAATCAGGTAGTGTAAGCCCCCTGCTTCAAGACTCTTGACATTCCCCTATAAAATTTACATTCTCAATTTTTTTTTCAAAAATTAGGTTAGGATTCTGTTTACGTTTGCATTGGATCTGTAGAATAATTTGGGAAATTCTGGCATCTTAACAATATTTATACTTGCAATCCCTTCATATGTCATCTTTTCATTTATGTAGACCTTTCTTAGTTTCTTTCAGAAGTATTTCATAGTTGCCAGAGCATAAGACTTTTGCGTCTGTTGTTAAAATGATTCCTAAGTTATATGTCTGAAACTGTTATGCATACATACATTTATCACATTACATATATAAATTAGATATGTTTTGTATGTATTACATTTATTTATTTTCTTTAAGTTTCCACTATCCAGTGGCTTGCCACAGTAATTCAGAGATATGAGTAATTGTGGCATGTTAATGTTGTATCCTAAGCTTTACTTAATTTATTTTTAAATTCTAGTAGCCATTCTGCAGCTTTCTTACAATCTCTGTGGGAACTATTTTATCTGCAAACTGAGGGTAAATTTACTTCTTCCTTTCCAATTCATTTGACTCTTACTTTTCTTGTCTGTTTCACTAGCCAGAATGTCCAATGGAATGGTAAACAGCCATTTTTTAAAAAAGTTATAGGGAAGGAGTTAGTATATTGCTAAATAATGTTAATTTATAGTAGATATTCTTTGTAAGAATGAAGATGTACCCTTCTATTTTAATTTGCTGAGTGTTTTTAAATCACAGTTGAGTGTTGAAATTTGTCAAATATTTTTTCTGCATCTGTTAAGATATCCATGTGGTATTTATCTTTTATTCTCTTACTATGACAAATTATATTAACTGATTTTTTGCTAACCAAATTACACGCACTGATTTAATCATACCTGTTTTCTTCTAATTTGTGTTATGGGCATGCTGGCCTCTTCTGGTGAGTTTTTCCGTTCTGCTCCATTTTCTTGAATAATTGTGTGAAGTGATGTTTTGTTTTGCATTGATTTTTCTTAATTGTTTGTTGTAAAATGTCACTGGAATTGGGGGGGCTGTCGGAAAAAAAATAGTCTTACACACTTTAATGTGACCTGGCTAGTTTTCTCAAGACTTGACTTTCTCCAGCTTCTGCTGGATTTGAGCTCCTGCCATAGCTTTTACTCTGACAGCGACAGAGAAGTCTGTCTTGGGGCAATAGTTGGGACAGGGAAACCTACTAGAAAGTTCCAACAGAACTCCACGTGGGAAAACATGGTGGTGTCAGCTACCATACAGTGGTGATTTGTTTAAAACTGTTAAAGCTGACAAGATTTGATATGAAATTCAAACAAAAGAATGGACTCCATAGCTTTTTATTCCTAACAAGCAACTGATAGACAAAACTAAAGGAGGTGATTACTGCATTGTCAAACATCTGAGGGTAGAACCACAGGTTCTCATTAGCATTTCATCTCTCTCTGGTGCTCCTAATGGTGCCTAGCACTATTTACTATTACAATAGTAAATAACAATACTATCACTATTGAGTAACAGTTTCAGCATTACAAGGAAACATATCCTTGAGTGGTTATTACAAGTCAGACTCTTTTCTAAGCTGTTTTATTCTTCATATAGTGACTTCTTTAATAATCATACAAAGCAAATGAAATAGACATTTTTATTACTTTTCTCATTTTACAAATGAATAAACTTAGGCATCAAGAGTATTACTAATTTTCTAAAGGTTAAATAGATGGCAAATATTTGGTAAATAAGTGAAAAAATGGATGGATGGGTCAATACCAAAACTGCTAGTTTATGTAAACAAGGCTTAAATTACCTGAACTTTAGAAAATGAAGAACATAAATTGAAAAAGGGTGAAGTTAGAGTCAGAGAATCAGTTTAAAGACACTAGTAATCCTGGCAAGATATGATATGGGATTGAACTAAGGAACCAGCTGTAGGAATTCAGAAGGGATGATGCCTTTGAGAAATACTTGGGAGGTAGAACTGATAAGAATTGGTGGCCCGTTGAATATAGGTTGTAAGGATTAATGTAAAAAAAAAAAAAATTAAAGCTGAGTGCGGTGGCTCATGCCTGTAATCCCAGCACTTTGGGAGGACAAGGCGGGTGGATCAGGAAGTCAGGAGATCCAGACCATCCTGGCCAACATGGTGAAACTCTGTCTCTACTAAAAATACAAAAGTAACTGGGTGTGGTGACATGTACCTGTAATCCCAGCTACTCAGGAGTCTGAGGCAGGAGAATCGCTTGAACCCAGAGGTGGATATTGCAGTGAGCCAAGATAGCGCCACTACACTCCAGCCTGGCTACAGAGCAAGACTTAGTCTAAAAAAAAAAAAAAATTAAAATTCTTGGAAGATTGAAATAATAGGGTTACTTTCCTGAATCTGCCCAAATTATGGGGGTCACAAATCTGAAATGCTGGGCTTTCGTCAATGTCGAAGCACAAAATTTTAGTTTTAGAATGGATAATACTAAAAAATATTCTCCTCCTATGTCCTCATTAGAAATGAAGAGACACATTACAGACAGGCAAAGTTACCAGTCTGAGGTCACTGAACAGATAGAGACAGAGTCAATGCCAGAACCTGGGTATCCTGAACTTCAAGCCGCTATTCCTTTTGCCATGACATGTCACCCCTCATGGCTCTTAAATCATGAGGACATCTAAGTAGTCATAGATTTCAGGACTCATCAGATTTTTTTTTTTCTGATATCTTCTCTTCATTGGTGCCATCCTCTGTAGTTCATGTTAATGTCTTGTTAAAATGATCCTGAGAAAGTGTATCCACTCCTTTAACAAATATTGATGGTAGTCTATATTATAGAAGGCATTGTGCTAGATAGGTCCTCATATTGTCCTCTGTGGCCTCAATCCTACTGATAAAATTTTTCATTGGATGTCTGCTGCATGCCAAGTATTATTCAAAGCATTCTTCTCATGGAATGTGAGTTTTAATATCTGGATGCAAGTTCAAGTCTATTTCATGCCAAAGTTCACACTGTTTCTGTGAGGCAGAAAAACTTGAAGCTGAAAACTGTCTTTAGTTTATTTTTTTCAATAATACTTTTGCTCTTCTATTTCTTCTGCTTCTTCCATATCTTATGAGTTATAGCTGGCATTAGCTTATTCTCTCCCATACTTCCTCTTGTTTGCTTCCTTTCAGAAAATAAGATTCTCTATCCATATACCAGTGCAAATAATGAGTTCTTTGAAACCAAGATCTTGGGAGATGCTCAGAGAATGACTGGCATTCTGCAGTATAACAATGTCTTGTCTGTGAGCATCACTAAGGGAGTTGCATGGAAGGTGTCTTGTCAGGAATCGCTGCAGGTTATTTACAAGTTGACCATTGAGACTTCCAAGGAATATTGATGCTTCCGTGTAGCTGAAGCTGACTTTTATGCAAATATCTAATTGTGCTGGAATTGTGGCATGCCTTCTCCAAGAAATCTCCCAATCTTCAATTTGTCATCATTCTATGATGAGGTAATTTTCTTACCTAAATAGGTTTTCCTATTTAGGTAAGAAACCCTAAATAGGTTTTCCTCGGAAGAAGATGGGGGCAAGATTAAATGCTAACATTTCCAGTAAAGTATATGCAAAGAACTTTAAGTACCTCAGTAAATGGGATCTACAATTATTTGCAATGAGCTTGTAATGATGATGCTAATGTCTATTTTCATAAGATCCTGCATCAACGTAACTACATTCACAGTAAACTTGTCAGATGTCAACAATACGGGTGCTGTAATCTAGTTCCCAGGTTTATAAACTGCTGTGCCCTGTGGCATTTTCTCAGAATGACTGTATAACATTGAGCCAGAGGCCGCTTTTACTTCTAACATAAATACAAGAACAACCTTAATAAAACAGATGAATTACACTGCCGTGTAAATTAGACTGTTGTAATGGACTCCAGCGGCAAATGCAGTGAAATAGTATCCAATGTGATTAGGCTTACTGTGCCAAAGACAGTGACTGTAAATCATGAAAGGCTGCCAATTTTTATTTTATTTTATTTTACTTTATTTTATTGGTTTTTTCATTCACATTTCTCACCCCTTGAGGGAGTGTATGATTTGCCCATGGGCCACAATTTAGTAGTCTGTAGTCCTGGGTCAGCTTTTTCAGGTCTATGTTCTGAATAGCAATACAAATGCAGAGAAAGTCCATGAAACCTGACTAGCACATGCATTCTACACAAGATTTAAGCCCAGTCATGGTGGACTTAAGCATTTCCTCCAAAGTATCAGATATGGGGTTATTATTTGTCTGTTGGTGACATATTTTGGAGGTCTCCTGTAAACATATATTTTGAAAGCCATTTACAAGTATTTTGTTTGTTGTTTGCACTAGAAAAAAAGCAGGCAAAACTAGAAATTAAAGAGAACCTTCTAACAAAAGGGGGCCAGAAGCATGTTTTCAAAGTTGATTTGGGGATCAAAGGTTTTTTCTGTAGAAGTGGTATGTGGGCATGAAGGGTTGGCGAACAACAAGGAAAATCATGCTATAAAGGCTATTTAATGGAGAAACCAGTTAATGCAAAGATCAAATAGAGTGTCCCAGGTACTTGACTAAGCAGATAAAAGGGATAATTTAGGTATAAAGGTAAAGAACATAGAGAAGGCAAGAGGAACTGTCAACAGGTAGTGTTTGTACGTATTCCACACTGGAACATTGCCAAGAAAGGGAAGGGGAGTTAATTTTTACTAAGAAAGACACTGTGGACCCATTAGGGAGGGAATTCATCCTATGGAAAGAAATTCACAGGCAGTGGAAACTTAACTCAATGCAAAGTTGAGTACCAGAGGAAGGACTTTTGGGTAGAACCCGTTGTTTAGTATTCATATTTGGCTAGTGGTCTGTCTTTGAGAGAACTCACATGGAGAGGGAGAGCTGGGAAGGAATGAAAATAAGTTGTTCCATCAAAATGTATAAGAGTAAAGGTCATACAGCCTTGATAACTTTTGTTTTAGAGTGTAACGCAAAGCAGAAGAGGACCTTGGTGTTCCACTCCATAGCTGATATAGGTGATTTTCCAGAGAAATTACATGTTTATGATGGGAAATATCCATGGAAGCAATCGTCTGCTTATATGGAAATGTCTGCATTTACATGCCTTCTTTATCAGGCTACAAGGTCTCCAGCATAGAAGCTGTGCTCAAGTCACTCCTCTATCATCAGCACCTATCACAGCACGGAGTAGAGAATGTCTTCAATACATGTACATTTGACCCCTACTGCATGAAAAAATCAAGAAGCTGACATGGGCTTGTGCATCAGCTCAGGACTTTAGCTTACAAGGAAAAGTGATTTCCACATGCTGAATAACCAATATATTTGGAGCAGGACAAAAGAACGGAGGATTGATCTACATACATGGCAGTGCTCTGCAGAAAAAATAATGGCCTGGGATTCTCTATGCAACGTACCTGGGAGTATGACTCAATGGTCATCTGCAGCAGCAACTTTGACAAGGGAAAACTTGCTTCAAAGGTCATGTACTGTGGCCAGTTTGCAATGGACTGCATCAGTAAGCGTTTGCCGAAACCCATGCTGAGGGATCTGTTGCAGATCACATAAGACGTTGGCGAGGAGAAGAGGACAGGCCAAGTTCCAGGTGAAGCATGGAATCAAAGCAGGCAATAAACTTGATTGTCTTACCCCATGCAAGTAAACTAGAGAAAATGGGTGTTATAATCCAGTCCCTGCATTGAAAGGCAAAGAAGATACGGTCCAGAATACTTTCCTACTCTAAAGGGGGAAAACTTGGTCAAAGGCCACCATTATACAAAAATAGATCTGGGGTTGGACGAAAAGTCTCCTGAATCTCAATTTTTTTCTGAATTAATTCAGTTCTTCATGATTTTATTTTTGTATGAAACTTGAGTGCTACCAAGTTAACCGATAATTATAAGTTAGATGCTCTGCTTCCTGACTCACGGTCTGTCAACTGGTTTTAGAAGACATAAAACAAACCCCAGTAAAAATTACATTTATTAATTTTGTTGCCAAATATTTATCTAGTTTTAATTTTGATTCAGGCTGTGTGCTTCATGCTGAGATTATTATTGTTCCCAGTTTCCTGCACCCATCTACCTACAGACATACTTGCTCAAGGATTTAGAAAAAAGAGATTTGATGGCTTTCCTATTAAAACACAATGCAATTCAATTCTATTGCTAATTCCTAAAGCATCCAAATGGAATAAAAGTTTGGAGGATATTTCTGGGGAGCGATAATGGGGTAAAAACTCAAGGGGAAGGCAAAAAGTCACTATGATATTGTTATTGCCAGGTTCTTAACCCACTCCGCAGTTACTTCATGTTAAGTAATCAGGTTAAAGCATTTCACCTTCAGAATTCAAGACAATTTGGAAGTTAGGAAAGGGAATTGTGGGTACCAACGACAAAGTTGCTGACAAAGACCAAAGTTTAAATAAAACATGTTCAGTGGAGATGAATCAATACTTTATTTGTTAAGAAGAAGTAAAAGTACAAAAAGGCTTGTACAACAGAGCATAAAAAAGTGAGAAATCAATTCCACTTAATTCAGAATGCTTGAAGAGTCACCTACGCCATTACATATGAATAATTCAGGAACAGAAATTTATTGCAGACACATATTGTTTGGTTTAGATCTAGTACTGCCCCTCATTTGACCTAAATCATGTAAAGAGTGATATGCAACTAATTGAAATAACATTTTTCAAGTAAGACAATGCCTCAGGAGTATCCCTAATGTGATCCTGAAATAGAATTTAGATGATGAAGTATCAGATGACAATTGTTTCAGTAGTGTGATATTATAGCATGTTAACTATGATGCGTGAGCATCCTCTAATTTGCTAATTGCCACAGGTTAGAAATGAATTAGAGGCAAAAACGTCTGCAGGTGGCTTCTCTTCTTCTCAATGATGTCAACCATGCTTAAGTAATGCCCATTATTATTTTCTGGTGCTTACAGGCTGGCCAAGTAGACACTGTCTAAAGCAGAACACACAAGCCTAGGAAGGATACACTAAGTCAGTGATGAAAGTGGTACAGCGGCTTTCTAAGCAGACCCGCACCTTCCTGTATAAAGAAGCACGAATGTACTTAGTCCAGCAGCATGAGTTTAGAAGTGGGAAACACAAGGCTTAGGAGCTAAAATGATGCAAAGTTTTTCAACCATCTAGGCTAGTACTCAAACCCAGATCACAGGATCCTTTCTTATTAATTTAAGGTACTTTCTGTTATGCTCTTATTTTTGTATTTTGTTGTTACTTCTTACACTGCGATCTGTGCCTCCTGTTACTAGCATCTATATCATAATGATTTTCTGTTCTATGTCAAGCTCTGTCCTAAGTACCTGATTGACCAAATTCTCAGAAATGAATAAAATGAGGTCCAGATAGCTACATTGACATACTTAATGTCACAGAGTACATAGCTATGCTAACATTCAAGTTCCCTTTGCTGGAGCTTATCAGGCATAATTTTCGTACAAATCACTTGATCATTGTTACCAATGTACATTCTGTTTTAATATATTTGAGTTATGACTTGAGAATCTGCATTTATAGGAAGTTCCCACGTAAAGGCTATAGTGCACAGACTACAGCACAGACAATGGACAATTTTATTCTGTGCAGGTGGGATGAAATAATACTTTGAAGAAAATGCAATAAATGCTATAAATCGTGTATTCATGAATATACAACAAACACAATCACAAAAATAGAAAGTAATTATATTAGTCATGATTTCATAGAAAAGTAAAACCTGTAAGAAAAACACTTGTATTAGTTCATTTTCATACCACTATAAGGGAACTACCTGAGACTGGGTAATTTATAAAGAAAAAAGGTTTAATTGACTCACAGTTCTGCATGGCTGGGGAGGCTTCAGGAAACTCACAATCATGGCTGGGCTAAGGGGAAGAAAGGCATGTCTTACATGGTGTCAGGAAAGAGAAAATGAAGGGGAAACTGCCACTTTTAAACCATCAGATCTACTGAGAACTTACTCACTACACAAGAACAGCATGGCGGAAACTGCCTTCATGATCCAATCACTTCCCATCGGGTCTTTCCCTATCTATGTGGGAATTACAATTTGAGATGAGATTTGAGTGGGGAGAGAGAGCCAAACCATATCAATACATAACAAACATATATATATACACACAGAGAGAGAATCTATGAAATGTATTTCTCTCTATCTAAATATATCAACTGGTTTTCTATATATGTAGAGTAGATAGGCAGATATGTATATCTATTTATACATACATGCATACATAAAGAGATTTATTATACGACATTGTCTCAGGTGACTATGGAGACTGGCAGATTCCAAGATCTACAGGGTGAAAACCCAAAAGAGCTGATGTTTCAGGTCAAGTAAAAAACTAATGATCCCCCACTGGAATGTCATCAGCAAGAGGAATCCTCTCTAACTCAGAGAAGGGTCAGAATTTTTGGTCTATTCAGTCTTTCAACTGACTGGATGAGGCCCACCTACATGAGTTAGGGTAATCTATTTTACTCAATTTGCTTGTTTCAATGGTAATCTTATCTAACAACTTCCTCACAGACATACTGAGAATAATGTTGAACCAAGTACCTGAGCACCCTATGGCTCAGTCGAGTGACACATAAAGTTAACCATCACAGTGGTACTATTTTGATGCTAATAAATGGACTGGAGAAATCTTATACTTTTGGCTCAAATAAATTTCTGAAGATCTGGTTCCTTAATCAAACTCTGCCTAGAACCCACTAGAGTAGAACATATCACCTTAAATATGCATGAGGCCTTTGTTGATACTATGCCTTTCTGGTATTTCCAAGACAGCAGTGGAGAGTTCATAATTATCCTGGTGTGTTGGTACCCTTTCCTTTGACCTGATATAGACAGAATGGGCCAGGAGGCTGTGGCAGACTGTCAAAGCTTCCTCCGCTCCCCAAATTCCCAGCATAATCCTCCCACCTTTCACCAAGTTTTACCTTACCCTTTATAATTAGCCCACATGGGATTGACAGGGTGATGAAAGCCAACTTCTAAGAGTTTTACTGCATTTCTTTATTCAACCTGCCAGAGCATTAAAAATTGATTATTGATTCATTAGATGAAAAGTTTTCAACCCTGTGAAGCCAGTTAAAGAGCAGGTTATTGATTTTCTTAATCAGAACTAGGTTGCTAAATGGCTTTCCATAAATGTTAATAAAATGAGAATAGATAAGATATGGCTCTGTAGGTTTAATACACCAGAATTAGTGCATTCTTAGGTACTGGACAAACAGACCTTAGTCCTACTCCCAGGCCTGTCCTATTCTAGCTGTGTAACTTTGATCACGTTTACATAGCCTCTTCATATGCCTCATCTATTGCGTGGGAGTAATAACACCAACACTCAAGGGTTATTTGAAGTCTAGAATATTAAAATACAACTCCTGTGTCTTTGTATAGTAGATGTTCAATAAATTGCACCTACTGTTTTATTTATTGTCAGACACTTAGCTTCTGCTTGGAGGCAGGTACTATGCTAAAGAAATATGAGTATAAAGATGGACATGAAGTTTAATGTCTGGAATCTTCACAGGCTTGGTCAATTCTCACCATAGTAGATATAATTTAAATAATGTTTCATATCTAGATTTAGAGGGTTGTAAAATCTTTGGGATTGGACAGTGCTGTGATTTTCATCACAAAAGAGTGCAGCTGATTCTTAAAAAGATTAGAAAATGGGCCAGGTGCAGTAGCTTGTTCCTGTAATCCCAACACTTTGGAAGGCTGAGGCAGGTGGATCACATGAGGTCAGGAGTTCGAGGCCAGCCTGGCAAACAGGGTGAAATCCTGTCTCTACTAATAACACAAAAATTAGCCAGCATGGTCCACACGCCTCTAATCCCAGCTACTCAGGAGACTGAGGCGGGAGAATCACTTGAACCAGAGAGGCAGAGGTTGCAGTGAGCCGAGATTACACCATTGCACTCCAACCTGGGCAACAGGAGTGAAACTCCATCTCCAAAATAAAAATAAAAAATAAAAAATAGTTTGCATCAGACTTTGTAGTGCTCACAACAAGTTTTAAGAATTTTCAAATGTGCTGGGACTCGGCAACCCGTCTCGATAAAAGCAGTGGGATTCCTTCTACTGGAAGCAGGGAATGGAAATGAGGGGGAAGTGGCTGCAGGCTGTAACTCAGTGTTTTGCAATCTTTTTCATTATTGCCCCCATCAGGAAGTCTTCTTAGATATCATTTTCTCTACTCACTCCTTCACCTTATCAAACTTTAACATAACGTATATACTATATCTTTATGTACTATATGTATGTCTGTAATTTATATATAAAAAGAGAAAATTCCCACTGCCTCCCACAAGACCAGTTTTTGCCATTTTAAAGGTAATATTGCTCCACTTTAGAAGGCATAAGCAAAACTAGTACTAGTTATGGCCTCACCAGGTTTGGAATGAAGGAAGAAGTTGCTTATTGAAATTAGCCATAGCAGGGTGACAGACATGGCCAGCAAGGAAGAATTCACCACAAGAAAGGCAACCCTTCCCTTTTGAAAACCTCTGAATTGGAGAAAGCCATTTTGGTCAGAAACTGTTGAAAAAGAAAAAGGAAGAGATAGGACAATAATCCCTCAGGAGAAGAGATAGGACAATAATCCTTCAGGAGAAGAGCAGAAAGGCGATTCCACCAGACCTGCAATATTAAATAGGAAGGTAGCCCTGTTCTTCAGAAGGTTTTTATGTCATTGAATCTGCACACTGTTAACAATGCATCATCAGTTAAGATGGGCTGCCTTTTCCTTTGTTGCAGTATGGCAAGTGTCACTTGCTATTATATTGTATAACAGTGAGATCTGACTTAGTGCAGAGGGTAGGAAAATCTTCCTGGATTTAGCAAAGGTCTTTCAGGTCAAGGCAGAGTCCATAAATGAGGTGAAGCTGGAGGTGGAATAGAGAAGAGGACACTGAAAGGAGAAGTCATCCTGTATCTCAGTAGCTTTGCAATAGGAGGTATCCTGCAGCATAAATTCAGAATGTCTGAAATATACCCAGTGGGTATAGGAAAGGTGGTGTCAGATGGGGCAAGAGAAGTTGGGGTCGGGGGAAAGCAGAGAGTCACAGTTGTGTTCAGCTTTTGGTCTTTATCTTCAGAGCAATGTGGAGCCATTGTCGGTGTGTGGGTTTGTGATGAGATTAAATTCTCTTGATGTATTATGGAGAACAGATGGAAATAGGCTAAGCGTGAAGAGGAGGGAGGTCTCGCAAAGAGAGGAGGGAATGTGAATAATCCAACTAGGGGAAAACTGCAGGCATCCAAATGAGAGAAAATGATCATTTAGACCAGTGTGGTCTGGAGCAGGGGGAAAAAAAAGATGGGATATATTTAGGTGAATTTAATAAAATAATTCATTTTTGAATTCTGATGAGAGGTGAAAATGAGATACACTAATGTATCCATTTCCTTAACTAAGTAAAGAGAGGTGGCATTCCTTAAATACTGGAAGAGGTCCAATTTGGGAATGAGCAATGTTGTGTTTGTTCTTAGATATCTTGAATTTTACATGATTTCCAGACAATTAAGGAAAGTGTAAGAAGGAAATAGTAGCTTGACTTACACATGTGTCCTCCACCTGTGCACAGATGCTAATTAAGGCTGTGGTTGTGGATGAAGTCATCCTGAGGAGGACAGGACCTATGACTGAGCTTTCAGAGGCACCCATAAATAATGAGATGTTAGAGAAGGGTTAGACTGAGACAAACAGATGTTGCTTGAGACTTAGGAGAAAAATCTGAAAAGTAGGATAAGATGGCAGCAGAGGAAATAAAGAGTTTCAAAGGAGGAAGTGACCCCTTGGATTGAGTCTTGCTTAGGGCTCAAGAAATGCAAGGAACAAATAATTTTGGTTGAAGAAGTAAGGACACTATTATCTGAGTAATGAGGAAGAATTTCTGTTGGAATGGGACTGGGAGGGGAAGACATGGAGTATGAGAATGGAGGCACCTATTTAAAATAACAGTGGACTGTGGAATGGAAGAGGGAAGCCCTAGCTGCAGGTGTATATGAGGCCAATAAAACCTTTTAGGTGCTTGTGTTTGAATTGGAAAGATTTAAGCATGTTATTGCTAGTTAGAAGATATGGAAGTTAGAGGGAAGGGCTAAATGTAACACAGAGAGAGGAGAATGTCAACAGAATTTGAGAAAGGTGAAAGAGAAAGAACTCCAAAGCATAGGCAAGAAGCTTTGCCTTCATTATGGAAGAAGCAGTTCTTGTATTTTTGTGGGTTATAATTAGGGTAGCTTAGAGTATAAGAAGCAAGAAACAGAGACCCAGATCTTGCAAATATTTCCAAGAAAGAGAAAAGGTGGTTTTGTTCCTATAAAATTAAACCTTGTCCTAGGAAAGAGGCAGTATCTGAGAATTTGGATGACACTAACTTCAGGCTGAAAAATAGAAGCATCCATTTTTACATTGTTTGCTATGGCACCTTGGTACCTAGAAGCTCTGAAAGGGGCCAGTACAGCCATCACTCCAGCTTTCTTGATAAAATCTGAAGCCCTCGTGGCCACCAAAATGTTCAAAACAAATATAAAAATATGTAGTGACAATTTAGGAAAAGTATGCTCCTGTGAACATGAATTAAGTGGTTTATAAGTAAAATTATGATTACCCCAAATTTTTAAATGGAAGCTTTCGTTATTATCCTCTGGTGAGATTACTCAATGATTTGTCAGCCAAAGCAGGGTATTTAAATTATTACTTATGAAACAATTTTGAAAAGTATTGCCCCTTTCATGAGAACAGAGGGTCTTTCCTGAATTAATTTACCAAGACTGTGTTATGTGGTAGGATAAGGGTTTGGCTTCAGAAAGATGTAGGTTAATAATTTGCTGTCATTTGCTCCTGATGTGATCTTGGACAAATGTTTAAAGATCTCTGAAATTTAGATTTCTAATGTTTCTAATGATGAAGATACTTCTTATTTTTGGTGTGGAGACTGAGTGAAATGTCATAGGTCAATGATTCCAAGTTTGACCATGCCACATCTATAGTAGGTGATCCGTACAAACAAGGTCATCCCTGAAGGTTTTTTCTTCAAGACTTTTAACTGCCTAAACAACCTTTATTGTCCTTAATGACAGATTCATAGTTTTATGCAGGTAACAATGCACCCAGTTAAAATTCACATACTCATGCCTTTCAGTAAGGTGTGTTTTATTAAATATAGAATTGACTATAATTTAGGGGCAACCTGGAAGCCTCCTCAAAAGTAGCTGATTGAAGGAGTCAGCTCATGCCCTTCTGCTCTTTTTCCCCTTCCTGTAATATGGGGATTACCAGATTTCTAGTTGTAATTTTGAAATACAAACTGATGCTTAAAAAAGAAAACTGCAAAGAACCCCAGTCCTTGATGACCACAAAGCTGTCACAGCAGCTCAGGGCTTCCAAGCTCCTAATGTTTATACAGGAGTTAAGCCATTGTAATATTGAGTTTGCTGATATAGAACTAAGAGTTTTGCTCCTTTTCCAACGTTTAACCAAAGCAAAAATGGTCAATTTTGCAAAATTTCTTAGTGTAAACTACAAAACAACAACAACAACAAAAAACAAAAAACAAAGAAAACACAGTGTTATATCTTTCCTCCTTCTGTGTATTTAGGTGTGCTATTTTTGATGTACAGAATATGCCTTCATACTATCTCTCATCTCCACAAAGAAGTAAATTTGTGACCAGTCACTTTTTTCGATATCTCTGTATTTATAGGAGACTTTATTGTAACTCCATCTCACAAAAACTAATTAACCTGGCTTTCAGATCCAGAAGCATTAAATGTTCTCAAACCATGAGGAGAAAATAACAATTGTGTATATTGAACACTTGCTGTACTGAGATCCCTATATTAAATAATACACACAAACACACACATACTTCTTATGGGTTTACATATACCCATAACTATGCATATATTAAATACACATAAATAAAATATTTATGTCTTATGTACATGCATATTTATACATATGTATATGCATGTGTACATGCACACATGTAAAATCTAATACAGGGAATTGGATAGAACTGGCGCTTGATCAACATCTGTTAAATAAACACACAATTACTTTAATAAAATAAAATTATGAGAATAAGAGTTACTATTTTTTCCTCCTCAGATGGAAAACCTAATTCTAAGATCTATATTGAGTGTCTGAAGACAAGATTAGTTGCAGTGGTTTAGTGACCCAATTTTTCTGGTTCTTACCTGTAATATATGGGCTAGCAAAGCTTATCATCATGACAAGAATCTAGAAAGAGCTGTAGTATGAATAATAATATCTTACCTATCAAGCAGTTAAAAGATGTTTTTACAACTAGTAAATAATTCAATTGTCATAACATCCTATGTGGTAAGAATTTTATCCTCCCTGTTTGATCAAAAGATGAAACTGAGATTTTATGTTCTGTGATTTAAACATATACATCATAGAACCAGAATCAATATTAGGGTTTGCATACCAAGTTCAATTGTCCTTCCATGGTGGGATGTAAGCCATGGTATGCAAGTGTTGGGCTAGAGAATCAACGTGAAGCTTGTGCCCATCCTTTACCAGGAAGTCCTTAAGGTTCATTAGCTACAAAATATCTCATGCTCATCCCCCACTGAACTCAAGGGCTGTATATTGTAGTTCTACAAACTTCTTCTATCCCTTCAGTAATAAAACATGACAAAATGTTGTAATTGCAGAGTTAGTCTTGTGAAAGACATTTGTAGCTATGACCAAGTAGGTGGTAGTGGAAATCACACAGAGGAAAATTTCGGCGATGGTACCCAACCTGTTGATACCCAGAAAACAGAATGCTTTATGTACATCCATGGGAGTGCACAATTTCATGATATTTTAATATACATGAGCACTTAATTCATCCAGTTTTAAGATGTCAAGATTCATCTTTTGAATACTGTAGTGACGGTAACTCTAGAGGTGGACAACTGTTTCTGGATACAGTGAAAGAAATGAGAATAGTACGTGCTGTTTGATTTGATTTGGAAGAGTGTGCATGTGTATTTGTGTGTGTGCACATGTTGTGGAGTTTCTTTGTATGCCCATTGAGGAGTTTGTTTGTTTGTTTGTTTTTAACAACAAGAAGCTTCCTAAGTTTATGCCCTTGCGTTTCCCATGGTGTCATCTCTCAGCATCTTCCCTTTGACTGTCTCTCTTACCTCTGGATTTGCCACTGCTCCTGAATATCACACCTGTAGTTTTAGTTTGTCACCCACGTACTTATATTCCTCTCTACTATTTAAAATCTGCCACCATGTATTTGGCTAATTTATCCAGGGGGATTCATTAACAATGCATACTTTTAGAAGTTTGATATTCTTTTCTTCCGTACTTCCAACAGATTGCTTTTCTTAATAACCAATAACCAATTAGACTATGATGTTCTAAGAGTATGTGTTCTGAAGCCACCTTATAGGTTTCATTTGGTTTGGTTTCGGTTTGGGGCTTTTTGTTTTTGATCTTACAGTATTTGGAGGACTGCCAGTTGAAATGAATAGTATGCTTTCCTGCTGAGATTCCCACAAAGGATAAAAAGTCTCTTGGGAGATCAGAATACATTCAGTCATGGAACAATTGTTGAGTGAGATAACATTCTGGTCACAATCAAACATGATTTTTGAAACAATTTTCTCTGCATAAATTTCTCAGTTGCTGTTTTACTTTATACAATATGATATTAGTAATATAAATAGGCATTCTGTTTAGCAATATTTGAAAATCCTTTTGCATTTTTGTGCCATCCAGACAGGAAACTAAATGTCTTGGAAATCGTAGAGGTTACGATTTTACAATCTCTTACACATTTATCTGATTTAGGTATTATCATTATTATCATTATTCTTCTTATTGTTATTTCCATTTAAAAATTGCTACCAGATGTGGATGAGAACACTTTCTATGTTTTGTCTCCTAGCAACATATGTGGTAGAGGACATTTACCTGGGTCTGGGAGGATGACTGGCCGTATCTCTGCTTACCCATGTGGCACAGCCTCCCAGCTCTCCGAAGGGCTATAAACTTGACCTATATCTGCCAATAAAGCTGTTAGGTGATAACTTCTCATGAGGTCACTACATCCTAGAAAAGATTCAAAATGCATATCCTGTACAGACACCTTTTATACTATTTCTAATTATAAGACAGTGTGGTAGCATATTTATTCTAAGGATTCTGTGATAGAATTAGATAAGCCAATTGATTGACTGAAGAGGATCAATGCTTACTGGAACCAAAAAATAATATTATCTCAAACAGGAGTGTCTGGTTACCAATTTCTATTTAAGTAAAGTATTGGGTAACTATCTGTTAAAGTGATAACTATAATAGGTAACTTCACTTAAAGGATTTTTTGTATTAATAGCTAAAAATATTATTGGCTAAATTAGTCATGATTTATATACCAAATATTTTAAACATTTATATTTCAGATGCTGCTGTTTAATAGGCAAGGAGATGAATGAAATAGAGACAAAAACCCTTTTTCATGAACTTAATGTCTAGTGGGGGGAGCACACTTTATTCAGATAAGTAGACAAATGCATAATTGCATGTAGAAAGGCCTGTAATGCTGTTTCTTTCTCTTTGATAATATTGTAAGCTTTATATAGCCTATGGCTAGATTCTGTTTTTCTGTAAATTGACACTTTGGTCAGTGCAGTTGGTGGAACATAGAAGGTGCTAATTACATGATTTTGGATGAATGAATGCAAGAAAGAAAAGCTGTTTTATGAAAACCTGGAGAGTATCCTAAGAACAAACCTCTTTGTGCAGGCTAATAACTGCCTCTTTCCATTTAAGACAGAAGCCAACATATTTTTATTTGCCTGTTTTTTCATGAATGCACCAGATATGTAGCAAGACAATAAAAGATGTTTTCCAACCACTCTAATGTGGTTGAGGAAAAGTAATGAACTTTATACAGCAAGTAAGGGCTGGTGTAGGGACACTGTTTCAAGGAGGGTCCATAAATATTCTAGGGGGTAGTTCCCTTGTTCCCTGCTTGCATAAGCTGGGCTGGCTCTTCATCCTGGCAACATGTTTTGGGACCTCTGTAAGCCTGATATTCTCACCTGTCCTTCAACTCTAAGAGAATTTCAAAATTAAGATATTTTTTCACAACTAAATTTGCTTGCTCTTTGGATTCTCCATGGAGCCCACCAGGAAATCATAGACGTTTAACTCCTCAAATAAATATTTGTAGCATATATTTAATGTGTTTTGGACTGGATGAACATTGTTGTAGCATAATAGAGATAAATATGAATAAACAAAAACAGAATAACAAAGAGATAGGAGTATATGGATCAGAAATTCCACTTACTATAACCCCTTAGCTCTTCAGCTTTTATCCATGGGCCAAATTACATGGAAACTGGTTTAAAATGACATATAGTGATTTTTAAAGTTGTTTTTTGCTATTTGTTACAAATGCTCAAGCTAATCATAATTGATTTTTTGTTTACAATTGTACTTGTGCAATCATTCAGGAGTAAGAGAAATTTTGAACAAACATTTTTTGACCCCAGAGTATTTAAAATATATAATAGTAATTAAATATATTTGTAATTTCAAAGAGCTATGTGCTCTAGAAAAAAATTTAAAAATAGACAAAAATAAGTATGCTATGTTGCTTTGGGAGTATGCAATGTCAAGAAGAAAGAGAGACTTTCAAATTGTAAGATTTGTGATTTTAGCAAGAAGATAACAACCGAGAGGAGACTGAACAAGAACACCAAGGTAGAAGAGGGGACAAACAGACACATGCAGGTGTTTTTACTGCAGCACTGTTCATAAAAGTAAAGGCATAAAATCAACCTAGGTGTTCAGCAACTGTGGACTTCATAAAGAAAATGTGGTATGTATGCACCATGGAATACTATGCAGTCATAGAAAGAATGAAATTATGTTCTTTGCAGCAACATGGATGCAGCTGGAGGCCATTATCCTCAGAAAATTAATGCGGAAATGGAAAATCCAATGCAGCGTGTTCTCACTTATATGTGGGAGCTAAACAGTGGGTATGCACAGATATAAAATAGAAACAACAGACAAAAAGAAGGGAGGGATAAAGGAGGACAAGGGTTGTAAAGCTACCCATTGCGTACTATGCTCAGATTTTGGAGAAAGTTTAAACAGAAGCCCAAACTTTGGTATTACACAATATATTCATGTAACAAACCAGTGTATGTACCCTTTGAAACTATAATTTTTTTAAAAAAGGAGGAAAAATAGAAACTAGGGCAACACCACTGCAGATGAAGAGGAAAGGAGACACATTACAGTCATTCTGCAAGTACAAATATATTTAAGGTGTTTGACCAAGGTTTTGAGGCTTTGGAGGAGAGGTTGAGGGGTTGGGGAGTAATTGTTTGGATAACAGACATATTAGAGGTGATCCTCAGAGATAGCAGCTGATTTTGTAGGTCATGGTGAGTTGGAAGTGCCTAGAAGACATCCATTTGTTAATTGTTAATTGCTAATCCAGACAGTTAATTAGAAAGGATTTGCCAGATATCAGTAGAGTTGGAAGCATAAATATATACATTTTGAAGTTATGGACAAGTGGGTGGTATTTGGAAAGGAATGATATCTCTTGGAGCAAACAAATATAAACCTGTCATTTTTTTAAAGGCAGCAAGCAGAGGCACCTTTTTCAAAGACTTTGTTGACAGCAGGAAGTGCAATAAGATATCAGCTGAAAGTAATGTAAAGAATGCAGAATGTTAGAAAGTTGAGAGGAAGAAACAAGCAGAATTCACAGGAAGGCAAGGGATAATGGATACTGTGAAGTCCCAAAGAATCTAAGATAGAATGGGTTTAAAGACATAAGAACGTCAGTGTAATATGGTCATACTGACATTTCATAGATTTCTATGAAATATGCTTAGCAATGCTTAGTTATGCAATTTAGAGACTTGCTTCTAAATGAACCCTTTAATTGGACAGCCATCTTTTCTAATGTATTTATTAGCATTACTACTCTTACCATGACTGAGCCCTTCATACATATGTCAAGTGATTTTTAAAGACACATATCTAAGTGTCTTCACATTGTCATATATTTACCCTTAGTTGAAAGATGAGGAAAATGAGCTTCACCAACTTGGATAACAAATCAAAATTAATTCAGCTCATAAAGAGAAATGCCAAGATGAGAATCAGATCTGTCTGACCTCAAGTTCATGGACTCTTGCTACACTGACTCTCATCAGATACATCTTCCCTCTGAGAGAGACAGATGGGAATAATAGGTGACAGTATGGTAGAAAAGAGAAGATAACTTGAGGGGGGACTTTTACATGTGACTTTTTTTTTCTTTTTATGAAGCAGGAATCTGAATGATGTATTGGCTATGGTTCTAAAATGAAACTATGAAAAGTATAACTTGTATGTGATTAAAATACATCATTATTATGTCACCCTTCTAAACAGATGCACTATTTATTAAGAGCACACAGTCCAGTGGATGTAGAAATGGTACTGTTTTGGTAATAATTTCCATGCAATGTAGATGCAGACATCTGGGACTGTCAACACTAATTTTCAAGCAGTGTGACACAAAGCTTTGAACTTTCTGTTTTTGAGAAATATCACTCCCCTTGAAGTCAATATTAGTTAATGTTAAGTTATTCTCTTTGCTTTTCTTTTATGGCAAGGCTGCAAGAAATGGTACTCTTAGGCAGAAGTCCATGCATGAAACCATTTTTTTTCCTGAAATCAATTGCATGTATAATCACTGACAATATTTCTCTCTGACTATTGTAGAGTTACTATGCTACTCTACCTGATAGCTTTATTTAACAGTGCACCATATTAGCTTTAAAAGATAGTCAATAAGGCAGATCAATATTTATGATGTAATAAATCAGAGAGATGTACTCACAAAACAGAAAATCTTTAAGCTGAGGATTGGGTACTAGGTACCTAAAAAGGATGTATTGCCACGAAGATGTACCTTTAAAATTTCATCGTGCTCTCAGAAAACAACAGTAAACATAGTAGGACTATTAAAGCTAGACAACTATGCAAATCTAGACCAATTTTTACCTAAACACAAGCTTAGAAGACTTTGTATAATGAGAAATTTTACTTCTCAAAAAGTATAATTTTTCTCCCTAAATCACGCTAGAATTTAATCTTACATTTGCTCAATTCCAAATCTTATGTTATTTCCACTTTTCTCTGCCATAAACAGTATGAAGCTAATTACTATTTACTATCCTGTTGAATTAAAAATTTGGCTCATTTATATATTATTTCTAGGGGTAACTTTGACAAAAGTTAATTGCCAACAAGCCCAGCATCTATGTGCACAGGGCGCTAAAGGTAATTACATAGGAGAAGAAAGAAAGGACAAATAGAGAAAGCTGTGCCAATAAAAGGTCACATTCATTTTCATGGGTTTTTTTGTAAGCTATAGTTACAGCCGCAATATTTTGATATCATGAATAGATTTCCCAGGAAGACTGCCACAGGTAAAATGCATCCTAGGATCAGATAAGGGGAAACATTTTTGAAAGGCTAGTGGGCCCTGAAGGGTGAATGTAATCTATGGACAAATTTAATAAGACAATACTAATTTAGAGATAAGAAAATGCCTGTTAATCAAGAACAACAAAAAATATGTATTTTAGAGGACAAGGGTGATTTACAGATTCTAAATGTGCCACATACAAACCAGTACAATTGATAAATATCAATGACCTTTCTAATATTTGCAAGCACACATATTGAACGAGTTGGAAGAGCAGAAAAATCCACTCATTCTCTATTACAATCACTTTTCAATTAAAAAAAATTCTGCCCTGTGTACTGCATGAAGAGTATTTACCCAATCATATCAGTAGATTTGAGTCTTATTCCTGGACTATATGCTTCTTCTGTATAGGTCCAAAACTAAATGACATTCTGTAATTTATGCAAAAAAGAAAATCAATTTTCACAATTATTCAAAGTAAAATAGCTGCCCCAAGTTGCCATGTACCCCTAAACCCATGCATAATTGGGATCCTGCATGCCTCATTTCCACATGTTGTCTCAAATAACAGCCAAGAGTTTCTCTGTAGATGGGAGTCACTACTGGGAGTTGATATAGGGGAGAGGCAAAAATGAATGATTATTGAGTCCTGCAACGTATCAGGAATTGGGCAGATCTAAACTACATATCTCATGCTATGGAAGTTGATATAGCAGAATTCACAGTGGCTTTGGGGGTTTTAAGACATGTTTTCAAATTCTAGTTTCAATTGTGAGAACTTGTGCAGTCTCATTGATCTCTTTTAGTAACACTTGTTGATCTCTAAAAAAGTTATAAATGATACTCCAGTTACATGTAGGCATGAATATGAAGCAAGGTAAAATATACAAGGTTCCTAGCTTAGTGTATGTGCAACGACAAGAACTTTTCCCATGATTTATTATGGAAATAAATGATTTGTGGTGCCACTTCATGGCCTGTTAGGAACTGGGCTGTACTGTAGAAATGAGCAAAGCCCTATGGGTATTTACAGCTGCTCCCCCATCACTTTCATTGCAACCTGAGTTCCAACTACTGGTTTTTTGTTGTTGTTTTTTTACAAAGCAAAAGCAAGTTTATAAACAAGTAAAGGAATGAAAGAATGGCTACTCCATAGAAAGAGCACCCCCTGAGGACTTCTGGTTGCCCATTTTTATGTTTTAAAAAAATTTTTATTATTATTATTTATATATATGTATATATATTTCATTGCATTTTAGGTTTTGGGATACAAGTGAAGAACATGCAGGATTGTTGCATAGGTACATACATGGCAATGTAGTTTGCTGCCTTCCTCCCCATCACCTATATCTGGCATTTCTCCCCATGTTATCCCTCCCCCAACTCCCCACCCGCTGCTGTCTCCCTTAGTTCCCTGCCACAGACCCCAGTGTGTGATGCTCCCCTCCCCTGTGTCCATGTGTTCTCATTGTTCAACACCCACCTATGAGTGAGAACACGTGGTGTTTGATTTTCCGTTTTTGTGTCAGTTTGCTGAGAATGATGGTTTCCAGATTCATCCTTGTCCCTACAAAGGACACAAACTCACCGTTTTTTATGGCTGCATAGTATTCCATGGTGTATATGTGCCACATTTTTCCTGTCCAGTCTATCATCGATAGGCATTTCGGTTGATTCCAAGTCTTTGCTATTGTAAACAGTGTCGCAATGAACATTCGTGTGCATGTACTGTTAGATCGGTGGGGAACATTAGGACATCACGCTCATAGGAGCGTGAACCCAATTGTGAACTGCACATGAGAGGGATCCAGGTCACGTGCTCCTTATGAAAATCTTATGCTGCTAATCTGTCACTGTCTCCCATCATCCCCAGAGGGAACCATCCAGTTCCAGGAAAACAAGCTCAGGGCTCCTGCTGATTCTACATTATGGTGAGTTGTATATTTATTTCATTATTTATTACAATGCAATAATAACAGAACTAAAATGCACAATAAATGAAATGTGCTTGAATCATCCCAAAACCACCACCCCTAACCCATTAGTGGAAAAGTTGTCTTCTGTGACACTGGTCCCTGGTGACAAAAAGATCAGGAACTACTGCTCTAAGACACAGTTTGCTTACCTGTAAAATGATAAAACAACAAAAAGTATTTAGCTCAGGAGCTCTTATGAGAATTGAGTTGTAATATGTAAAGCTCTTAGTACAGAATCTGGTATACACAAGTGATAGTTAAGTGGTACCTATTAGTATAAAACCTGTGTCATATAGGTATATTAAATTCATTTTAAAGAAAAGAGAAACAACTCTTTAAGGATCCAAAACAATAATCAGTGAATAACTAGCCAAGTCATTTCATCAATACTGACCTTTAAACTCCTAGAAAAAAATGACATTCAAGAGATGATCACAAATCTTGGACATGAAAGAACATTTAGGAAACCCTGACTGCAGGCACATCCTTGAGGCTGCTAAACAAGACCCAGAGAGAGGAACTGACTGGCCCAACCTCCCAAACTCAGGCTTTCTTATATCTTCTTGTATCCTTTCCAGACTTCTCATGGAGTGACCTTTGTTTCTTTCTTTTTTTTTTTTTTTTATTGCATTTTAGGTTTGGGGGTACATGTGAAGAACATGGAAGATTGTTGCATAGGTACACACATGGCAGTGTGATTTGCTGCCTTCCTCCCCATCACCTATATCTGGCATTTCTCCCCATGCTATCCCTCCCCAACTCCCCACCCCCCACTATCCCTCCCCTTTTCCCCCCACAGACCCCAGTGTGTGATACTCTACTCCCTGTGTCCATGTGTTCCATTGTCCTTCATATGCACGTACATAGACATCTCCATAAAGACCATCTTGCTTTGTCTCCCGAGACTGCCTCTGATGTTGTATTCTCTCTCCTTGTTAGTATCTCATTGGCAGCCATTGAGCATGACTTCTTCAAAAACACTTGTCGCCAATATGCTTCATCATAAGATTCACCAGAGATTATTAAAATGTAGATTTGAAGTCTTCCCCCTATGAAGATTTTACCTAGGTCTTGTCTATAGTGTTCTGAGTTTTAAAACGATATTTTTGCCAGACACATTTGCAAATACTACTATGGGAAAAGAGGCTGTACTTGGCCTTTCAGAAACAGCAAGCATCTGATCATATCCGCTCCATTCTCTTCCGTGTCTCATCCACTGCTTCTGCCCCTTATCTTTGTACTATTATTTCATCGGTTACAACTTTTGGGATCATCTTTAAGTAACTTGAAATCAAAGAGCTTCTAGTTGGACTGAAGATAAGCTTAAGTGGTTCAATTTACCCCTTGAGAACATATGTAATATTTTGCTCTTACATGTTTCTGTTTTCAAACGTGTTGCTTTCTTAGGTTCCAAGACATTAGTAAAGGGATCCTAACCCAAGGGGTTGATAAATGATGTGAAGTCTCTTTTCCAAAACAAAACCAAAAACAGCAACAAAAACACACGTTTATTGAACAAGTGTTTCCCAGTTGTTTATTGGGTGGCTAACTCTGTTCAATCAAGGTTGAATAGACATAGACAATACAATGTTCTAAAGATGTTTAATTTTAATACATTTGGGAAAAAAAAACCATAAAATTTTAACCTGAATATCTCAGATTGGGTTTCCTCAGAAAATAGAAACTGAGAGGGTAATTTGCATGCCAGAAATTTACTGAAGAGTTTACTCAACAACAACATTCATTAAGACTGGATGGAGAGAAGTTAAATTTCTGAATGGTTGCAACAAAAGCCTCAGCTGATCTTATGGGAAGCTCAGGAGCTAGGATGGAACTTCAAAATAATTCAAATCGAGTCAAGTATCTCAGGCTTCTGTAACCAACATTGGCAAGTCACTAGTTACAAGACCCTTACTCTGCAAGGAGTAAATCTGTGTCAGTAACTTCTTCTGGTCACTAGCAATTGTAGGGAAGAAAATCTGCTGTGATTCATCAGCAGAAAACTCTTTCAGTAGCTGGAGAAAAGGTTGCCTTGTTCCTGTAGAGTGTATGAGGGTTATTAATTAATTAATTAGTTTTTTTTGAGAGACAGAATCTTGCTCTTCACCCAGGCTGGAGTGCAGCTGCACGATCTCAGCTCACTGCAACCCTCACCTCCAAGGTTCAAGTGATTCTCCTGATTTAGCTCCCCAGGGAGCTGCAACTATAGGTGTGCACACCCACGCCCAGCTATTTTTCTTGTGTGTGTGTATTTTTAATAGAAATGGGGTTTCACCATGTTGGCCAGCCTGGTCCCAAACTCCTGACCTCAGGTGATCCACCTGCCTCGGCCTCCCAAAGTGCTGGGATTACAGGTGTAAACCAAACACCTGGCCGAGGATTCATTATAGCACACTGTAGCAACAACTGCAGTCTATCTCTTGAACCACTTACTACAACTTGCTTTATATAATAGGGTCACCTCACCAGGAACCCTGCAGGATAATGTTAGTTGGGAAAGCTTTCAAAAGAAAGGCTAGTTGGATGAGCTGCAGCCCAAATAGTCGCATCCTATCCTTTCTTGACTATTCATTCTAGGTATCCCATACCCTCAGATAGCACCTCTGCCATTCTATGTGGCATACATGTAGAGGTAACACACACCCTGTTCCTGAGGGTTCTGAACTATTGATCATGTAGCTTTAGTACTTGTCTATCATCTAAACTGGGCACAGATAAGACGCACACTGGTGGGTCGCCTCAGTGATAAATATATTCTCTCACTCCCACTGTGTAACAATAGCCCTGATAATCAGAGTCAATTACCTTGGCCAGGTTGATGACACTGTCACTTACCTACAGCTCTGTTGGAACAAGACGCTTACACTGTCCAGAGAATAGCTATAGATTAAGGCTTAAAGATATTGTTGTACAATCACCTGATGGGAGCAAGCTTCCTACAGAAATCCAAACCCTTAGCTCCACGGAAGCTAGTGTTGTGAAAAGAAAAGCATAAATCCTCCAAAGTGAATCAGAAGGGGGATGATAAGTAGGATCTCTCCTATTTCTACCTTTTTATTTATCTTCCTATATATTCTACTTAATGGGGGACAGAGCACCAGTGGTGGGCAGCCTGTAAATGGCCCTTGACAATTCCTATCTCGTGATGTCATGTCCTGATATAATCCTCTCCTCTTGAATGTTGGCTGCTCTTGATAATGTTTAATGAATAAATGAATAGAATATGGTTGAATAGATGGTACATAATTTTTGATATTGAGTTATAAAAAGACATTGGCTTCTGTCTTGGGTTCATGCTACTTGCTCTTGAACCACTTGCTCTGAAAGAATAAAGCCCCTATATGTTCATGACACTCAGCCTTTGGAGAGGCCTGTCTGGCAAAAATAAAATTTAAAATCTGAGAACTCTTATTTGAACACCCTGAGAGAAAGTGGTTTATACCAACAGCCAAGGAAGTCAGATTCGAGGTGAATTTTCAACCCCCCAGGAAAATCTTTAAATGACCACAGTTCTGACAAATAGCCACCTATTGTGGCTTGCCAGAAGTCACACATGACATCATTTCCATCCGTAGCCATCATAGTGTATGTAGGGGCATATAATTCAATGGAAAATCTGCTTGCATCAGAGCCTTGATCTTCTGCAAAACCTTTTACTACAGTTGACTCCGTTCAAAGTTTGTAGTCTTGCATATCATTCAGAAAATTAGCCTGAGCAATAGTCTCAGAATTCTCTGATACCTGGGAGCCCAATGTGGCTTATCAGGTATGGTGCTTTTTTCTTCATGGTGAAAGGTATGAGATGCAATAATTTGACATCTACATTGCAATGGATGTCTTAGAACTAAGCATGACGGTAGTGATGGAAACTTCACTGGTGCAGTAGGTCTGAGAATCTTTGTAGCATTTCTTTCCCACCTGTGAGAGTGTAGGAGTCTTCAAAAAATTTTACTTATTGCAAATTTTGTCCCAGTATCATGATACCTTTAATATAGTAGACACATGTGATGTTTTGCAATATATTTGAATGCCCCAGGTCTCTTAAGAGTATGCTATAACAGAGAATGTAAGAGTTAACATCACTCTAGAGAAAGACTATAAACATCTACTGTCTATACGAATGTGGACAGTGTCTAGTTCTCCTTTATGATAGATATAAGAAAATGTATTTTCAAAATCAATGACTGCATACCATGTGCCTGAATTTTGACTAATATGCTCCAGTCAGGATGATTCCAGGGATAAGTGAGGTAGGTGGATGTCTGGGTATTGCTCAATTTACATCATCAAAATAAATAAAGCTAGATAATTAGTCCACTGGTAAAAAGTACAAATCTTTCACTGAGTTTCCGGATGTGAGGCAGTTTTCAAACCAGAATTCATTGACTGAAAGGAAAACCAGGTCCTAATGAGAAAGGACCCTGAAATAACATGGAAACATTTGACATTTACCAAAGAGATCTATGGTAACTTATTTGGTTAACTTTACACGTGGAAGAAATTAATTACCAGAAAATTGAGGATTATTGAAGACCAAGTTGTATCCTGATGTCTGGCAACCTGAAGTGTCCTGATGAACCTGGTTAGAGTGGAAGTAAATAAGAAGTATGATATACATAGACAGGGATATATAAAGAAACGAGAGTAATGATCACTGAGTAGGTTTGTGGACCTAGCGCATTCCTTGTGAGCCAAAACTTGGCCAACATTCTATGTATTACCTGGCTCTTATTCACTTCCACTCTAACCAGGTTCATCATGACACTTCAGGTTATCTGGCACAAAAGCTACCATGGGATTGACTACTTGTGAGTGTTTGCAGTAGTCCCTGTTATCCTGCAAGGTCATTCAGTTTTTTAACTAAATGAGATGATAATGAAGACTGCAATCCCTTTATATATTATACTAGTGGTCCCCAACCTTTTTGGCACCAGGGACCTGTTTCATGGACACAATTTTTCCATGGACCAGGGTTGGGGGGTCTGGAGGAATGGTTTCGGGGATGAAATTGTTCCACCTCAGATCATCAGCCATTGGTTAGATTCTCATAAGGAGTGCACAACCTACCTCCCTTGCATGTGCTTACAATAAGTCCCCACTCCTATGAGAACCTAATGCCGCCGCTGACCTGACAGGTGCTGGAGCTCAGGTGATAACGTGGACAATGGGGGAGTAGCTGCAAATACTCATGCATCTTTGCTCACTCACTTTCTGCTCACCTTCTGCTGTGCAGCCCCGCTCCTAACAGGTCACAGATTGGCGTGGGTCTCTGGTCCAGGGGTTGGGGACCCTTGCTTTAGGTTTTAAGAGTAGTGAGTAATCTCCACCATTATTCCTATGACAAAATGTTATTTTTATTTACTATTTTGACTAAGGATAGAGTGTCAGATGCTTTCACTTGGCATTTGCTAGGATAATACTATTTATTCTAGAAGTGAAGGAAATGATGTATCATCCAACTACCAAGCATGTCCATTCCAGTGATATATGCAGAAATAAGAGTAATGATCACTGGGTAGGTTTGTGGACCTAGCGCATTTCTTGTGAGCCAAAACTTGGCCAACATTCTATGTATTATCTGGCTCTTACTTACTTTCACTCTAACCAGTTCAAGATGACACTTCAGGACATCAGGGTGTAACTCAATTTTCAATAATTCTCAAATGTCTGGTGATTGATTTCTTCCATGTGTAAAGTTAACCAAATAAGTTATCATAGATCTCTTTGGTAAATGATTGGAAAAAGAACTGCTATGTGTTTCTATGTCATTTCAGGGCCCTTTCTCATAAGGACCTGGTTTTCCTTTCAGTCAATAAATTCTGGTTTGAAAATTGCCTCCTATCTGGAAACTGGGTGAAGAATTCTTACTTTATGCCAATGTACTAATGATTCAGTTTTATTTACTTTGATGCTGTAAATTGAGCAATACCCTTTCCAGATATCCACCTACTTCACTTTCCCATGGAATCACCCTGTTCTATTAATTATCTCAATAGCTCTCAGTGGGCCACATCTTTTTTGAAAGAGTCTCACTCTGTCACCTGAGCTGGAGTATAGTTGTGCAATCCCGGCTCACTGCAACCTCTGCCTCCTGGATTCAAGCGATTATGTTGCCTCAGCCTCCCAAGTAGCTGGGGTTACAGGAATGTGTGCCACCCCTGACCAATTTTTGTGTTTTTAGTAGAGACAGGGTTTTGCCATGATGGCCAGGCTGGTCTCAAACCTCTGGCCTCAAGTGATGTGCCTGCCTTGACCTCCCAAATTTCTGGGATTACAGGTATGAGCCACCCTGCTTGGCCAGTAGGTTAGATCTTGCTGGTTGCCCCACCAACCTTGCAACTTATTGAGACAGTTGCATCTACCTGTTTTTTTTTTTAATGGTTTTGTGCCACCACTTTGTCTCTATTATTTGGAATCTTATCTCTACTGTTATCAGGAAGCCAACTCTATAATAGCATCTCCTACAAAGACAAGGGCCACCTATAGCTTCCCAGTGATGTTGGTGCCCCCCCTCACCAGCACATTTAAACAACGTCCTCAGGGGCTTTCTTCAGAAGATAGTTGACTGCTGGGATTTCTGGCCTTATATGGAACACCCACTTTAGCATACTATGTCTTTTGGTCCCCTTTTCTACGGTCTGCCACAGCAGATTTGGAGTTTGCACTTCATTTAGTGTGGACCATCACTTTCCCCAAGTTTCCATGACATCCTAGCCATGTGATCACACTACCTCCAGGGACTTTGCCAGGGTATAATATTCCCTTTGTCCTGAGGATGCTCTCATGTCGATAAACTCATTCAACTTTATGTTCTGCTCCTACTCAATTTTGCATATTAAGAGTCCAGTCTGAAAGCACACTCACCCAGTTGCCACAGGTCCACGTTGCTTAGATTTTGAAGCACCTTTAACAGGAGCTTCATTTATCTCTTTCAGGCCCAACACTTTTGGTCAGAGTGAGTTGGGTTCTAGTTATTAGCTAGGCATTAGGCAGAGAAATGAAAGTAAATCCTGAAGGTGCACATGTGCTGTCATGTAGGTCAGATGTCTCTGTATTGTCTCTAAGCAAAGGAGCATCACTAGCCTGCATCCGTGCAGAGTGTTCAGAAGAATCGTAATCTTCGGATTTTTGAGTGCTGTCACTCAGATATCTCTCTATCTAGCCTCTGGATCACATTTCTTCTTCCTAATCAGGCCTCTGACCTTGGCAAACCAGTCTTATAGGGGACTGAAAATTCAACCTTCTTGGGGCTCCACTACCTTTACAATTAAATTTTATCCTGATCCTTAATTTTTATGTACTCTAACTGGAAGAGACATCAGTCTCTTCATATGTTGCCAAGGAAACTGTGTGTTTTCCACATATTTTCTTAGATTATTGATTAGTTACCATAAGCCTTTTACTGACTTTTTCCAACTGTTTGCCAACACTTAGTGAGAGTCATTTAATCCATTTTTTTTACAATTACTTTTTTCATTGAATTCAAATATCTGAGATATTGCAGAAAAGAGTGTATTCCCTTCTACTGGTTCTCATTCCAAGTTACAGACAGAAAATTTTCATGTTTTCAGTGTTACAGCCTGAAAGAGCCTATTAGTAATCCAACCACCACCAATGGTAAGGGACTTTACACCAGCCAGTCAACAAGCATTGCAGCTCTAAAATCCCATTTAGATTCAGTTTCTTTGGTCCACTCACATTTCAAAGTCTCTTAGGTCATGTTCTCCAGGGAATAGACTCTAAATTGGAGGTTTATGTCTGAGAAGTTCATTAGGGAGTGCTATCAGGAACAATGCCTCTAAGTAGTGAGAGAAGCAGAATTGTCTAAAGGCATTGAAATGTGGTGTAGCTACAACAAAGGGCTCAGCTGGTCACATGCAGAGCTCTTGGGTTGGAACAGACCCTTGTGATGTCCTTAAATGATATATGTATGCTGGTCCGTTTCACCTTTGCATCAACTAGACATTGGCTGCAGCTTGCTTCTGTGCAAGGAGCGTAACCTTGGGTGATGCAACTCCCTTCTGCAGAATGCCAATTCCAGGGAGAGACTCAGCTATGAGTCATCAACAGACTAACATCCTGGAAGCTGGGGGAATTTGAGTCTCTGTCGTGAAAAGAGAGGGAGGTTCTTCAAAGATCACCAGAACATCTTCTACAATAACTATGCAGTAGAGACTGAAAAGACAAGTAAGAATTCACTGCTGCTGAAGACTGTTTATAAAAATGCCCTGAACACATCTGGTAGGTGGTCGACAAATATTTTTCCTTAAGGGAGATATAACTCAAAACTGGCAGCTCACTCCGACTATAAGATTTAAGTTCAGACAGGTCAGTATCCAAGCTCTGAGTCTGCCACTACGTGCATAATTCTGGAGTCTTGTTTTGCCTTATTTATAAAATGACAACCATTACCTTACATTACAAAACAGAATTGAGGATTAGAAAGATGATATATAAGACAAGCATGATGATCAGCAAATGGTGAGTGCACTGCAATAATGAATGGATATTTTATCTATATTTTTGCCTATTGTAAAACTGACCCCTTGCTGAATGCAATGCCATTAGAGAGACAATTGCAGCAGGTAATACATGGGCTGAGATTCAGACTTGGAAGGTAACTGGACTTGTAGTGCAGATTCTACCACTTGTGTCTATTTCCTGGCATGATTCACTTCTTTGATATATTCTTTCTAATAGTTAAAGTGAGTTATTTACTTGCAAAAATCCTTTAGGTTTTCAGCTTTGCTTTTCCATCATCTGTAAAATGAGAATTAATAAAGTGCATCTCACTGAATTATGGAGAGTCAAGTAAGGTCACATATAGAAACATAATTTATAAACTCTAAAGGTTATGGGACTCTATCATGAATAATAACAAACAGCTCTGTGGTGCAATACTTTAAAGCTAAACCTCAGGTTTAGTATAATAGTAAATATAAACTATACTTTCATGTAAAGATCCCATTTCTCCTTTGTTTTTATTTATGTCAGTGTCTCATTAGGATCACCACCTCTTTTTCTGTTAGTATTCCAGCCTTATTTTTCTCATGTAAAACAGTCTACAGGGTAGTAGGCCATGCAGATTACAGGCACGTCTCATACATTAACTTGTTAGGTAATTGTAAATAACACATTATCTCTATCTCTCCTATTTTCTTTTTGTAAAATATATAAATGATTATGAATGATTTTAAAACTTTGTAAGATTATTTTTCTCACGATAGTCCAGATATGAGTTTTCTTGGGGGAAGGGTGCATGTTTATGTGATAAAAAGTAGCTATACCATCAATTCTACATATATTTTATAAAATTTTAGAGTACTTCATTCAAAATTCAGGCAGTTGGAGAATCTACGTGGATTTCTGTCTACTTCCAGAAATATCTGCCAAGTGGCAGACATTAGATACCACTTTGTCCAGATCTCTAATTGTAAAGAGAAGTCAGAATACTGGCCATTCTTTAATGAGATCTCCAATTTTAAAATGTTGGTCACTGTGCAGAGACCTGCTTGGCCACTAGGACATTCTTCTCCACTCAGGCTCCTGTCCAACATTCACACACAGCTCCAGTGCCCTCTTTATGTGTTTCCCAGGTCCATCTGGGTTGAAAGTCACATATCTCAGAAGCCTTGTGAAACTTGGAGTGTTTCATAAGGCTTAAAGTGTCTTCTAGTGCTAAGATAGCTGTGATGATCACTCAGGGAACACAACAATCAGTAGTCATAATATTGCTGGAAGGCCCTCTGGAGAAGGAGAGGCACAAAAAGTCAGACTGTGAAAATTAAAATAATTCATCAATAAGCAGAGATCATCTCATTCCCACGAGCAGCAAAAAAGTTCAGGAAAATATTACTTTATCAAATGAGCAAAATAAGGTATCAGGAGCTAACTCTGAATTAATGATCTCTCAGAGAAATAATTCAAAATAGCTATTTTAAAGAAGGTTAGCAAACTTTAATAAAATACAGAGAATCAACACAGATATTTGTCAGAGAAATTTAACTGAGAATGAAATAATAAAAAATAAACAGAAATCCTGGAGGTGCTAAATAAAATCAATTAAATTAAAAATGCAATGGAGAATATCAAGAGCAGAATTGATCAAACAGGAAAAAGAATCAGTGAGTTCAAATATATGCAATTTGAAAATACACAGAGAAGAATAAAGAAAAAAGAATGAAAAATAACAAGCAAAGTTCATGGGATCTATGGGATAACATCAAAATTGCACATGTTTGGTTTGTTGAAGTTAAGGAGATAATTGAGAAGAGACAGAGGGCTAGAAAGTTTATTCAAAGAAATCATGATAGAAAACTTTCCAAATTGAAAGAAAGACATTAATATCCAGATACAGGAACTTCAAATGTCACCAGATTCAACCAAAATAAGAATATTGCAAGACATAATATAATACAATTCACAAAGGTCAATGACAAAGAAAGGATCCTGAAAACAATGAGAAAAGAAGCAAATAACATGTAAAGGAGATTCAAAGCACCTGACAAAAGACTTTTCAGGAGGGAGTGGGATAACATATTCTGGGTGCTGAGGGAGGAAATATGTCAGCCAAGAATACTGTACCCAAAAATGTTATTCATCAGAAATGAAAGAGAGAGAAAGACTACCAGACAAATGAAAGCTGGAGACTTTTTGTTATCAGACTGGTCCTACAAAAAAAAAATGCTAAAGACACTTCTTCAAACAAAAATAATTGAACACTAATGTGATTGTTATAATAATATTATAATCATGGCCTTTAAATGGCTCACATCTTAAATAAGAAGTCTAAAGGATCAGACTACTAAAAATTATAGTATAACAACTTTTTATTAAGGAGATAGTGTAAATAGTAATATAAAAATTTTAAATCTGGGGAGAGAAAAAATGTTACTGTGTAGTTTTATGTTTTACTTTTTAACATTTTTGTAATGAAAGTTAAGTTGATACAAAATTTAAATACTTGTTATAAATATAGACTATTTTTGTAAGCCTCCTGGTAACTGCAAAGTGAAACCTATAAATGATACACTAAAAATAGAAAGTAACAGATCAAAACTACTACCAGAGAAAATCACTTAACTGTAAAAGAAGACATTAAGAAATGAAGTTAGAGAGGAGTTACACAACAGCTTGTAAATAAGTAACAATATGAAAATACTAAAGTCTCACCTATCAATAATAATACTGAAAGTAAATTGACTAAATTCTCCAACTACAAAACAGAGTGGTTTAATGAATTAAAAAACAATACTTACCTATATGCTATCCATAAGAAATTCATTTCAACTATAAAGACACATATGGACTGAAAGTGAAAAGATGGAAAAAGATATGCCATGAACATTAAAGTCAAAAAGAGAAGTAGTTCTACTTAGATAAAATAGACTCTAACTGAAAAACAATGAAAAGAGACAAAGGTTATTATATAATGATAAAAGTATCAATTCAGCAATAAGACATAAGTATACTAAGTATATATGCAACTAAGACCCAAACAACAAAGCATATAAAACAAATATTAATAAATCTAAAGGGAGACATAGACTGCAATATAATAATAGAACACTTCAACACTTCATCTTTGACAATGAACAGATTATCCAGATATAAAATCAACAATGAAATATTGCACTTAAACAACGAAATATTGTACTCTAGACCACAGGGCCCTAACAGACCTTTAAAAATGTTGCATTCAACTGCTAAAATGTATTGGCATAAAAATAGACACATAGGCAAATGGAACAGAACAAAGCCCAGGAATGAATCCATACACATTTAATTCATTTTTGACAGAGTCCAAAAACGTACATAGTGGAAAGGACAGTCTCTTTAATAAATGGTGCTGAAAAAACTGGATATCCATATGTAGAAAAATGAAACAAAATCCCCGTCTTTCATTATTTACAAAAATTAAATCAAAAGCGGTTGAAGAATTACATATAATATCTAAAACTATGAAACTACTAGAATAAAACATTAGGGAAATGTTATAAAATATTGGACTGAGAGAATATTTTCTGGCTAAGACCTCAAAAACACAGGCAACAAAAGCAATAGTATACAAACGCAATTATGTCAAGTTAAAAAGTTTCTCCACATTAAAAAAAAAAAAAAATGGGAGACCATATTTGCAACCTATCCATCTGACAAGGGGTTAACAACCAGAATCTATAAGGAACTCAAACAACTCAATAGTTATATATATATATATATATATATATATATATATGTGTGTGTGTGTGTGTGTGTGTGTGTGTGTGTGTGTCAAAATGATCTGATTAAAAATGGGCAACAGAATTGAATAGACTAGACACTTCTCAAAAGAGGAATACAAATGGCCAATAGGTATATAAAAATGTAACAAACACCAATAATCAGAGAAATGTAAATTAAAACCACAATGAGATATTATCTCACCCCAGTTAGAACAGTTATTACCAACAAGACAAAAACAAACAAACAAACAAACAAACAAAACAAATACTGGAGAGTATGTGGAGGAAGGGGATTCCTTGTACACCTTTGGTGAGAAGGTAAGGTACTACTGCCTTTACAGGAAAAAGTAAGATTTCTCAAACAAATAAAAAAATAAAAATAGTTACCGTATGATCCAGCAATCTGACTACTGGGCATATGTCCAAAAGAAAATGAATTAGTATATCAAAGATATCTGCACTTCCATGTATATTGCCACACTATTCACAATAGGAGAGATATGGAATCAATCTAAGAGTCCACTAATCAATGAATGGGCAAAGAAATTCTGGTATATGCACACAATACTATATTACACAAACATAAAAAAAAAATCTTTTCATTCACAGCAGTAATGAAACTGGAGGTCATTATGTTAAGTGAAATTAGCAAGGAACATAAAGACAAATATTTCCTGTTCTTGCTCACATGTGGCAGCTAAAAATGTGGATGTCATGGAGGTTGAGAGTAGAAGGATGGTTACCAGAAGCTGGGAAAGGAAAGAGGAAGAGGTATGAAGAGGAGTTTGTAAATTTGTATAAAAATACAATTTGATAGAAGGAATATATTCTAGTATTAGATAATGCAGCAGGAAAATTATAGCTAACAATAATTTTTGGATATTTCAAAATATCTAGAAGAGAAGAATTGTAATGTTCCCAACAAAAAGAAAAGATAAATTACACCGACTTGATAAATTACAAATTGTGCACATGTATCAAAGTATTTCATATACTCCAAAAATATGAGCAACTATGCTATATCAACAAAAGTTACAATAAATAAATAAATAAATACTGTATACCTTCAGACAAAACACATCTGTGTGCCCACATGTTGCCAGTTTTCAAAAGGTTATAGAGATACCTGTCTTCTACTAATTCAGTTAGGGTCTTGTTTTACTTTGTATGGGGTCATGGTAAATACACATGTAACTATTATATATCACATATATAAGTGGTGAGATATGATGGTAGAATAACTTTATAATTTTTGTCTCTTGTTATTCTTTTACATCTGATCATGAGTTTAATTTTTCTGGAGCCCTGGATGAAATTTTGGACAGCTCCATGATTGTTCAGATCACTCATGAAGAAAAACAGAAAAGCAAAGAAAACTTCTTGCTAATATCTAGGACTGTATAATACTCAGTACTCAGACTTTAATTTGAGGTCAAGACTTTCTCCACCATATCCATCTTCACCCACAGCACTGCCCCGGTGGAAGGAAGCCTGGAGTTGAGATAGTGAGTGTGGTAGTCATCTTTTTACTTCTCTACTTCAAAACTTTGACTTCCTTCTTCTCATTTTGGTAACCTCAGCCCAGTGTTTGATCCTGTGGTAGGCAGAATCATCGACTCCCAAAGATGTCTATGTCTTACTGCTCAGCGCCTGTGAATATGTTAGGTTACATAGAGAAGGAGAACTAAAGTTGTTAATTCTCTGACCTTAAAATAAAGAGATTATCATAAATTACTTGTGTGGAAACAAGGTAGTCACATGGGCTTTTATAAGTGGAAGAGAGAAGAAGAAGAGTAAGAACCAGAGAGATGACCTGAGTGTTGGTGGTATAGTAGTGAGCATAGTTACCTTCCAGAGAGAATTCAGGAAAGACGTGGCCTGGGGTTGTTGGCTTTCATGATGAAAAATGTGGCCATGTCAAGGAGTGTGACTGGCTTCTCTTATCTAGAAAAGACAAAGAAACAGATAATCTGTTAAAGTCTCCAAAAGAAATTTATCCCTGCCAATGCTCATTTTAGTCCAGGAGACCCATTTCAGACTTTCTGACCTCCAGAAATATTCACAGTAGAGCTCTTCCCCAAAAACGATTCTTTAAAACTAATCTCTCCCTTTACCAAAAAAAAAAAAAAAAAAAAAAAATAGAAAAGGCAAACTAATGGATAGTGACAGCAAAAGGATGAACAGTTGCCTATGGATGGGAGGGAAGGACATAAGGAAGGAGGGATGTATTATAAAATGGCAGAAGGAAATTCTTAGATTAAATAAATATATTAAATACCTTAATTATGGATGTGGTCTTACAGGCATAGATACATTTTAAATCTGATCAAAAGGTATGCTTTAAATATGCATTGTTTATTTTATGTTAATCACACTTAAGCAACTAACTGTGTGCTGCTAATTTGTTACAGCAGGCACAGGAAATTAATAAAGGCTCCTCCTGGGTTAAATGAGGGAAACAAAGCAAAGAAGGGGGACATATACGTTCCCATCTAGCTAATGCTTTTATAGTGATCTAAAACTTAGCAAAACTCTGCATGTGGGAGATATTTAAGGCTGAACCCTGTATTAGGCCATTTTCACACTGCTAATAAAAGGCATACCTGAGACTGGACAATTTACAAAAGAAAGAATTTTACTGGACTTACAGTTCCCCATTGCTGGGGGAGGCCTCACAATCATGGCGGAAGATAAGAAGAAGCAAATCACGTCTTATGTGGATGGCAGCAGGCAAAAAAAGAGAGCTTGTGCCGAGAAACTCCCATTTTTAAAACCATCAGATCTTGTAAGACCAATTCACTATCACAAGAACAGCATGGGGAAGACCCACCCCCATGATTTAATCATCTTGGACCAGTCCCCCCACAACACATGGGAATTATGGAAGCTACAAGATGAGATTTGGGTGAGGACACAGAGCCACACCATAGCAAACCCCATGGACAGAATCCCTCAGATGCCTTCTCTCTATTTTTCTTGACAAGAGAAAGCGTCCCACTTTAGGGTGGCTGTTGTTCACTCTCTTACAGTTTCTAGGCATGCAAGACTCTCCTCCAGCTTCCCTGCTCAGGTGCCACTTCCTTCTGGGGGAGCCTCCTGTAAAGAATTTATTTAGATAATGCTGTCTATATTCGGCCTATGGGAGAATACTTGTGAAACATTTTAGCTTTGAAAGTTTGGTAGCATACTTTCTTCCTAAATCCAGCCCTTTCTTCTGCTGCTCCACTGAACCTCTTGCCTGGTGGTTCTCTCCAGTGAGATTCAAACACCACATGTCCATGGCCCTCAGACAACAGACGGCATGCAATAAACTTCTTGTCTCCTTAATCTGACTTGGGAGAAGGGTAATACGTCTCTCTATGGTGGGTGGTCAGCACTTACAGTAGAGCTCTGCCCAAAAACGATACTTTAAAATTTATCTTTCCTTTTACCAAATACAAAATAAAAAAAGAAAAAGAAAATACAAATTAATTTATAATGACATGAGAAAGATCAACAGTTGCCTAGGGAGGGGAAGGAAGAGCATAAGGAAGGAGGGATGTGTTATAAAAGAGCAGACAGAAATTCTTAAGAGTTAATGAATATATTAAATAAATTAATTATGAAAGTGGTTTTACGGGTATGGATACATTTTAAATTTGATCAAATGGTGTGCTTTAAACATGCATTGCTTGTTGTATGTCAATCATATCCTGATCAAGCTATTTAAAAATTTAAATAAAACACAAATTTTAAAAGAATCTGTCACATGCAATCCCCAACACTTTATCACCCTTTATGTGGGAAAAGCATCTATATCTAACTAGTTCTCACAAATTTAACTTGAAAAACAAAGTTGCATTTGTCTAGCATTTCATTTTGGTCTTTGCGTTAGACAAAACTTTGATTTGAACGTCACGTGATAAACCAAGGTTAGGGTTTCTGCTCATTAATCAGTTAATTAAAGAAAGGAAAGTTAAAAAGAAAGAAAAAAATCCTCTCACCTAAACAATTTAGATAATTAGTATGTTTTCCATTAGTTTTTCTCTATAATTGCTTCACTGCTGTAGTTTTCCTTGATAGCATGTTTGTGATGACTTAAACATAACATTTTGGCTACATTCCCCAGCTGGCATGGTTGCTTTTTTCTGTATTTCTATAAAACTTTATGTAATGTTCATTTTAATGGAAGTCTAAATAAAAGGTTTGAAAGATTGAATTCTATGTAAGCACTAAAACATCACTAGAAGTTAAAAAAAAAAATGTGATGAAGTCTGGCTTACTGTGGAAAGCTAGAACACGTCTCCTTAAAATGTCTGTGTATAAGAAATGCACACAGATCTTGTTAAAGTGCAGATTTCTGAGCCTTATCACCTGCAAGTCTATGCTTTGTCAATGCAGTGTCAGACCCAGGAATCTTCATTTTCACTGAGAACTTTGATAAATTGATACACAATGTCCCTGGGCACTCCATTAGGAAATACTGATTTTACTAGGGTCATTATTATTATTAGAATAGCCTTTTATATCAAATTTCTGATCATCTACCTGGTGTCACGTATGTTGACAAGTATTTTATATATGTCATCTAAAAACAAATTCACAAGAAGATGCCTGTAGTAAACACTCTAACCATTTAACAGCTGAAGAAATCAAAGCCCAGAGAGATTAAGGAAAATTGGTCAAGACACACAGATTCAAGGCATCTACTTGGAATTGGACTCAGGTTTGTAGACCTAAAGCACATATTTAATCAGTGAAGAAAACTTGCAAGAGATTTTTTTCTTAAAAAATGAAAGGCTAATAATTCAATTTTCAAGGTGTGTGGAACTTAAATTCATATTTCATTGGGATACTAAAAGGGATATTTTTTAGAAGAAAAAGGACAGAATGGCAAATAGAGTCATGTAGACAGACAATTACAACTATGTGGCATGTTCTTCTCCATCCCAATATAACTAAACAAGTTTTAAAAATACAACAAGAACATTATAGCTTGTTATCTTACTTGGTGTTTTCATGCATTTTACTTTCAAATTCCACCTAAGTAGGTATGTTTATTTTACTGTAGAAATTGATGTTCTCTTCATTCTATTGAAACCAGTGTGCAATATGCAATATGGGCCAAATTGCATCAAGTCCCAAAAAAGATAATACCTTTGGCATGAGACATGCATTTCCAAAGAAACACTTTCTAACAATGATGCATTAGAAAACTGTCTCCCATTTAAACTTCCACCCGTTAAAATATATTAACCACTCAACCAAAATAATAAAAAGTTAGGATCAGTATTTTTAAGACAGGAAAAGTCATACACCATAGAGCTTATTCCGTGTACTCTCTCCTTAATGAGCATGTGCCATTGGATCCACTAGCACTGACAGAGCAGGGTTTTCATAGCCATCTTTGTGTTTGGGTTCTTTGCTGATTGATAACTGTCAATTGTCAATGAAACATGTGAATGACACATATCATCTAGAAAATATATGAGGCATTCCAAAACAAAAAGGAAAACACATTTCATTGGATGGTTTTGTTCATTAAATGAGAAAATGCAAGCAGAAGAGCTATTCCATTGTTTAATAGGAATGCACAGGTGACTCTGGACCCTGAAACAAAAAATGAGTGTGTTAGTGTATTAGTCAGGGTGCTCCACAGAAACAGAACCAATAGGATACATAGATACACAGAAAAAGATATAAAGATGGAGACATAGATATCTAGGAAGACATTTATTATAAGATGTCTGTTCATGAAAATGTAAAGGCTGAAAAGACTCAAGAGCCAATGGTGTAGATTCCAGTCCAGGCATGAAAACCTGAGAATCAGGAGTATTGAGGGCAAGAGAAGATTGATATAACAGTTCAAACAGTCAGGCAAAGTTAATTAACTTTTTTCCGCATTTGTGTTCTATTCAGGCTTTCAACAAATTGGACGGGAGGGGTTGGTCCACTAATTCACATGTTAATCTCCTTCAGCAACACCCCTGGGGACACATCCAGAAGTAATGTTTAACCACATATCTGGACGTCCATGGCTCGGTTACATTAACACGTAAAATTAACCATAACAACAGACACTAGTTGGGATTGGGATTCTATCAGATGATACCAAGGCCAGAAAATACAGGTATTCTGCTTTCTCAACCACCTCTCCTTCTGTACAAATAAACAGACAATGAACAATATAAAAATATTCAACAATTTTATTAGTGACACATAATTTGATGTTAGCATTTGATATTCCTGAGTAGACTTCTCTGCAAAACTGTGCTAAATAATACGTCTTAGGTTCAATATACAAACAAGCATGATATGTCCCCTTAAGTATTCTGCCTGACTAACAGCGAGAGCCTGCTTTGAAATTCTAAGAACTTGCTAGTACCAAATTCCAGAATGACTACGTATATCCCTTTGACTGAGCTGTTCTAGTTCATAGGCACTGTTCTGGCTGAATTTTACATAGATTCCCTTTTCACTCTGAAAACTGTCATGGTTTGGAAGGCAGCAAGCCACCTTGCCATGTATATACCTATGCAACAATCCTGCATGATCTGCACATGTACCCCAGAACCTAAATTATAATTTAAAAAAATTAAAACCTGCATAAAAAGGAATCTTTACCCTCTATCTCAGGAAAAAAAAGTCTTCATGAAACCATATGCAGTTACATTGTCAATTTACATCTGCCTTAAACTGAGGATATGCAAATGTGTACAGAGTGGTATAATGGACATTGGAAACTCAGAAGGGAGGAAGGTGGGAGGCAGTTGAGGAGTGAAAACCTACCTATTGGGTACAATGTACACTACTCCGGTGATGGATGCCCTAAAATCCTAGACTTCACCACTATACAATTCACCCATGTAACCAAAAACCACCTGTAGCCCTAAAGCTACTGAAATAAAAACAGAAAAACAAAAAACAGCAACAACAAAAAAGAGTATGCAGTTACCATTCCAAGTACTCATGTGGAAAAGAAAGAAAGGAAAAGAAACTAGTCTTGTTCTGGAATCTCCATGAACTTGGAATCAGGAGGTTAAATTGGAAGGACTGGCGTGAGCATATGTATAAGCATATATGCTTATACAACATACTTGGAACCAGGTCTCAATCAGCATCCTAGGATCAGATCAATTAACATTATACTCTTTCCTTTTGAGTACTGGTAAAGAAGATTCTTCTGCCAGTTCTCAGTTACTATCAGCATATCTCAGAATGCCTGCAGAGTGCCTGACAGGTGCTTTAGAGGTGTGTCCAGAACTCTCCAAGCCACTGTCATCTTCTACCATCATTACTAAAGCCCGGAACCTTGTGCTGCAATTAGAGGCTGATATTTCGTATGTGCCTGGGAATTTAGACAAAGGGCAGTTTGTATTTTCATGTTTAATGTGAACCGCCTTCCCAAGGGTCACAAAGTGAGTCCACGGTGATAAACTGCTGGAAGTTTGAGTTAGATAATTTCCATGTTTAATAACCACCTCAGGGTGAGTTCTTTCTCAGGTGGATTTTCTGTCCCTGACCAAAATTTGCTCCTGGTGGTTGTGCTCCATATATTATTATGAACATTCCTAAACATGTTGGATCCTTAGTTAAATAAATTGAAGATGAGCTGTGATCTTTCTCTCTCCTCTTTGTGCCATAATTTTTCCACTGGAGCTTATATTACAAGAGGTAGAAATACTTAGGAGATTCCTCTAAAATGGTCAAGTTTGTACTTTCTCAATTACCCAAAATTAGAATGTAGACAGTGTTCTACTCATATCTAGATAATAGCCTTCCATAGGTGTGAAGAAAATAGTTGGTCTCCATTTGCTCATCAAAAACCTATGTCAGTGTCTGAGCCCCTTGTCCTCTTTCAGTGCCTCCACCAACCAGCTCTGAGGAGGTTGGGACTTCGATGATCCTTCTTTATACTACAAGGAGTTTTTGTTAAAGAAGGAAGAGAGAGGGAAGGAAGAGGCTTTCTCTGTGACCTTAGTTAAGACACATTCAATCTAAGATTGTCAGTTTCTTTTAACTAGAAGAGGGAGGAAAATTCTAATAAAGTCTTCTTAATGTCCTTCCTAGGATACAATTTTTTATCTGTATTTCATTTTATCTGCAATATTACCTTCTAACAGCAATTGCGACTGTATATCTTAAGTATCATGGAGCTAATGCCAACTGTAGACCCTAGAAACTCACAAACATATTCATTCTACAAACAGCAGAGGTGATGCCAGGTCTGCCCTTTTACACTGTTTGGTGCTGGTTGGTGCTGCCACAATTTTCTAACTTGAGCTCCCTAGCTCTGGAAATGGTTGAACAATCTGTGGATGTTTTTAATATCCCTTTTTGTCCCCACACAGGTGTGAGCAACAGAGAGCATCTGAGTGGATTCAATCATTGGCTTTGAATAGTGGCCATGATTGTGCATCACATGCAGGAGAACTTCAACTTCTGTGAATATGCTTCTGAAGATCCCTGATCTTTCAGCTAATCAAGTTATTTACAGATATGCTCAAGAATGGCCAAAACTATTTATGAAACCACTGCACTTTTTTTTTTTAACACATCTAAAATTCTGGTTGGTGCTAGGGATCAACTAGTGACCAAAGCACACTCAGGCTCTGCTTGCACAGTTACCTGTGGCATGATGAAGGCAGACTCATGGAGAAGCAAGGGTAGCCTGTTGAACTGAGAGCCTAGGCGACAGAGGCGAAGGTTTCCATAGCCCCAGTTTTACATTCTGAATGGGTCAGGCAATTTCTTTTCTCTAGAGTCATCCCAGCGCTGGGTAGAGCAGGAGCCTCACTGTAGAGAGTTCGCTGTGCTGGGTGACTTGGATGAATATTTATACACCTTCAGCTGCTCATCTTGCTGAGTTTACATTCTGAGCCAGCAAGGCAGAGTTGGCCTAGGCAGTAGCCAGTTTCTAGGAGAAACTTTAAAATAGATTTTCAAATTTAGATTTTTCTTGAAAAATCTACAATGTAGAATATTTTCAATGTAAGTGGGAGGAGCAATAAATCTGAATCAGCACTAGATATTTTATGTTTCATCTTCCCAATTTGGTAGGCAATAAAAACAATTTTTTAACTTAAGTTGTATCTGCTTTTACTAGTTAAATTGAAAATTTGTTATTTTTTATACATTTTTGTATCATGAAACTTTGTATGTGTAGTGTATCTGTATGTGTGAATGTTTCTTTTATGCTTATTTTATTAGGGAATTGCCTTTCTTATTTATTAAAGCCTTTTAAATATGTCAACTCTGTATCTTTCCTATGTGTTTGAAATAACATATTTCCTAATTTGCTATTGGTTTTAAATATTTTATAACATAATTTACAATAATTTTATAGTTTTATTTCATTAAATGTAGGTATATTTTTCTTTATGATTTTTCCCTAAGGTATTATTATTAGAAAGGCATTCTCCATCCTTTGGTTAAAATTATTTATTTTCTTCATAGTGCTTTTAAAATTTTATTAGTGATGTTTTAAATTTGAAATTGCATTGGTAGTTACTTGAATTAAGTACCAGAGGTTTCTTTCCCAAATAATTTGACGGTCTTCTTAGGATTATTAGTTAATGTATCCATCCCATTTCTCAGATTTGAAATGTTACCCCTTCTCTTTCATTAAAAAAAAAAAGCTTTAAACATATTAAAGAAATGCAGATCCTCTCTTTCGCTCTTAACTGTTCCTGCACTTCTAATTTTGTCACATTGTTATAACTCAATTCTGAAACAAGTCCCAAACTTCTTTGTACACTCTTACGCTTTTATTACTTACAGGTGTCTTTAATGTGGTTTCACTGTTGTTTGCCTGTTCTTGTGAGTAGTGTGACTTTGAAAGGTGACCTTAGAAACAAGAGGAAGCCAAGCAGCCTGGGTCTCTTGGCCTTCATGTCTGCTTCTGAAGTTAGTGGCAGCGGAAGTGGAGAAGGGGATTGAAAGGTATCTTTAAGTCAGAAATAATAGAAAGTAAAAACTGGTAAATGTGAGGAGAGTTGGGAAATTAAGAACATGGTAGGCTGACGTTCTGTTAATACCTGAGTTGACCAGGGGGTTAGTTATGCCATTGATCAAGTTAAAGAAAAAGATGCCAGGAATGAGCTGGGGCACAGTGGATTGGGCAGCCTTCCATCTTGACAGCACACCAAAATATATAAATTAGCAAAAGCCCATCCTTCCCTAATGCCACTAAGCTGTCAGTTTCTGGAATTATCATCATTATTAAATTCATAATGGTTTTAATGAAGGTGTCACCCAAACTGACGTTTTAAAAATAAAGTGAGATGAAGACGACACTGGAGGCTTGGAACGACCTTAGAAAACTGCTCCGGGAAACCTGAGAATGTCCCAATTGCTTAAGGAAATTCTGTGTCAGCTACATGGCTCATTCCATTCCTTTGCCTTGCATTGGAGAGATTTATCTAAATTGACACTGGTTCATGGCTCCCAGAAGACCCCACCTAAACCACCACTCTGCTTTCTCGAGAAGCAAATAGAGCAAAGAGTCCATAAATCCAGCTACAAACGCTTTCAACAAATTAGACAAACAACATGTACTGGCTCAACCATAGCATGTGATTTATCTGATTGAAAAAGAGTTCAAACTAATTGTTTTCTATTGTTCATAGAAAGTGAACAAGGTGAGTGGTGTGCCTGGCAAAATTTCAGCCACTTTCTGATTTTCCTGTTACTGCCAATGTTCATAGAGAATAAACATGTATCACAACAGTATCATTCCTGGCTCAAATATGCAAAGGTGCTGCCTGATTTCTAACCTACTGATTATGTGAAAATACTCTTAAAAAATCAAGTTCCCTGTGTGAGGGGCCACACTGCTATGAAAGGCTGGATTGGCGTCATGTGCTTGCGCTCAGAATACCGAAGCAACCTTTGGTGTTTCCTTCTGCCTGCTAGGGTATTTGAAGGTGACAATGTCACACACAGACCACTCTCACTTCTTAGGTAACAGGAAATGGAGTTACAAGACAAGTCACATCTGGCTCTTCCTCTCACAGAACTCAACATGAGGAAAATAGCGCAGGTGATTGCAGTGTAGCTGCTCAGAGCTGTGTGAGAGGTTTGTCCAGAAAGGCTTGTAAGTCTAGAAGAAAGAGAAAATTTATCTCCCCCGGGGAAACAATGAGTGTTTTCTTAACTTCACAGAAGTCAAATCCACTGAACCACTGAAGCAGATATAAAAAGATCACTTGCTGGCCAACACGGTGAAACCCTGTCTCTACTCAAAATACAAAATCCAGCTGGGTGTGGTGGTGGATGCCTGTGATCCCAGCTACTCCGGAGGCTGAGGCACGAGAACCACTTGAACCCGAGAGACAGAGGTTGCAGTGAGTGGGCAAGTGTTAATTTCCTATGTCTGCTTTAATACACAGAACATCATGGCTTAAAACTGCATAAATTGATGATCTGATAGTTCCATAGGTCACATGTTTAAAAGGAACAGTCATTCTGGACACTTCAAAAGAGAACCTGACTCCTTGCCATGTTCAGCTTCTAGAAGCAGCCTGTGGTACTTGGCTTACGACCTCTTCTTTAGTTTTTTGCTCGTGTGGTCATATCTCCTACTACTAACTCTGATCCTTCTGCTCTCATCTTATTAGACCTCTAAGATAACCCCTGGGTAATTTCCTCATCTCAAGACCCTCAACTTCTAATCACATCTGCAAATCCCTCTTACCAGGCAAGGTAATGTATTCACAGCTTCTGGAGATTTAAACTGAAACACCTTTGTGGCCATTATTTAGCTTTCCACAGGCATTTTAGTCAGTGAGAAAAATAAAAACCTATTCAAAGACATAAATAAAGATTATATGTTGTAAAATGATAAACAGGAAATCCTATCTCTGCTATTAATCCCTTTTCAGTTTTCAGGAGATTGTAGAGAGCCTGATAGAATTTAATTTAATTCCAGGCCAGTTTGAATTTCAGACTAATATATGATTTTACAGATACTATGGTGCATGAAGATCCAAAATATCTAGGCTATAATAACTTCCCATTTAGATCTGAAGAAGGCATAGCATGTAATAAAGTGATCCCTTAGTTACCATTTTACCATATATTGTAGGTTCAGGTCCCCCCTGGCAGTATACCACACTACATTCTATCAGGAACTTGGGAGCAATGTGCCTGCTCCTAGATTATTTGCCTATCCCAGAGTTATTATTCATGTTATTGTTCTTGTCTTCATTTCAATAAATCATAAAAATTTTCCATTTTATCCATAAACACTGCTAAAATTCGACATTTATATCCATTTCTTAAATCCAGTTTCAATGAACACTTTACAGATACAAGCAAATAGATTTAAATATAGATTTTAAATCATGTAGATTTAAATATGTTCAAGAATACCTGGCTAGGCGTGGTGGCCCACGCCTGTAATCCCAGCACTTTGGGAGGCCGAGGCAGCTGGATCACCCGAGGTCAGGAGTTCAAGACCAGCCTGGTCAACATGATAAAACCCTGTCTTTACTAAATATATAAAAAATTAGCTGGGCATGGTGGCGGGTGCCTGTAATTTCCGCTACTTAGGAGGCTGAGGCAGGAGAATTGCTTGAACTGGGAGGCAGAGGTTGCAGTGAGCCGAGATTGCACCATTGTACTCAGCCTGGTCAACGACAGTGAAACTCCATCTCAAAAATAAAAAAATAAAAAAAGGAATAGCTAAAGCATCCTACAACAAAGAAAGCACAAACAGTCATTGCAAGAAAAAAAATGGAAGTGATTCTTCTAAGCATACATGTTAAATAAAGGAAATAGCAAAGAGAAAAAAAAAACAAAAAAATTAGAAGTGATTATTATTAATCATAATACTCAGAATGAATTTAAATTTACCAATGATTCATGATATGTGTGTGTAGGTGCATTAGTTCAGATTGGAATCTTTGTAGCATATAATGCTGAAAAGCTAGGCTAAAGGCAATCTGTGTGTTGTCTTAGTCACTAGCCTAATGTGTTTTGAAATTCATGAAGAGTGAGAAGTCACTGAAAAAATTCAAACTGGCAGAACCATAGGTTCTATATTGTTAAAGGCACATATTTTTGCGGCAGATGAAATGAAGAAGGAACTTTGGAGAAGGCAAGTTCAGCTGCTGAAGGAATTAGGGATATAGTAATAAAAAAAGTAGAGTGAACAAGAGAGAATCAAGCTAAGATCAATAAGGTGTGTGACAGATTTGATGTCGAGGGTAAGGGAGACCACTGGGAGGCAGTGTTGGCCAGCAAGACAAGCACAGCCTCAGCCTTCAGACACAGTGCAGGGAGACGCTCCACCAACTGCTGGCTGTGTGACTTTGAGTCCTTTGCTTGACCTCTCTCAGTCTCAATGGCAGTCCTCTGAAATTCCTACCTAAAAGAGTTGTGGGCTTGGAAGAATGCGTCATGCATGGTGTGCACTTAACAAATCTTAGCGCTGCATCATATTCACTTAATTTTTTTGATTCCCATGGCAACCCAGTGCGCTTATATCACCACCTAGTCTTTTTATTTTGAAAACAAAGCAACAATTTTTTTGCTTCTTGCCTCATATTCACTCTGCATAACATGAATAGTTATCTCCATCATACAGCATTTTATACAATAATTTCCAATAATCATTTATTTATTTATTTTTATTTTTGAGATAGGGTCTTGCTCTGTCACTCAGGCTGGAGTGCAGTGGCACAATCATAACTCACTGCAGCCTCAACTTGTCAGGCTCAAGTCATTCACCTGCCTATGTCTTTCTAGTAGCTGGGACCACAGGCATGTGCTACCATGCCTGGCTAATTTTTTAAAAAAAAATGTTTTTTAGGATGAAGTCTTCCCGTATTTTCCAGGCTGCTCTCAAACTCCTGGGCTCAAGCAATCTTCCCATCTCAACCTCTCCAAGTGCTGGGATTACAGGTATGAGCCAGCCCAAAGACTCAATTCTTATGCATGGAATTAAATGCCTTAGCTGTGAATTATCAGGGATGGATGAAGAAATGGTGGTTCTGGAAGGATTTCGCATGGGACTTAGGCAAATGTGCAGTGCATGGAAGAAGTAGGTGTAAGGGTGAAGTGGGATTCTCTTTCTGGGAGCATCAAAAAATGAGTAAGTAAAGAGTCATTCCTCAAATGCAGTTAAGGAACTCTGAGCAATTTGACATGAAGATGCTGAAAGCAACAGGGAGCAGAATGTAACATTCCTCCCGAGCACACACCTCGTTATTTGGCAGGCACAGGGCGGGGGTTCCCAAATGCATGAGATAACCCTCCAGTCTGGTCTACTATTTAATAAAATTAATGGAAACAGAAAAAAAAATGTGCACATAGAATGTGAGACAAAGCAGAGAGATGAGTTATTTTAACTGAAATACTTCAGCTTGAATGACCTAGATGTTTATATTTTATCTTTCTAATTAAGAGGAAAATCATCATACTATTGAACACACATACACACTCACAGGCATGTATCCTGGGGTTTATTTCTGAGCACCTCTTGCCTAGTTAGTATACCTTATCCAAGTGGCTCTCTCTGTCTTCCTTTCTCCAAATGGCTAATCTCTCTTCTCCTGTGTAATCTCAGTACCTACGTCAGATCTGTGTCTCATATTGAACTTAGCACTCTGATTTTGAAATAACTTTTCTTTCTTACCAGTTATTGAGCCTATTGAAGAAAAAGAAATGCTTCTTTTACTTTAGCAAGTTCAATATTCTTTGCTGCTCGTGCAAAATAGCAGACAGATGAATATACACTTCTTGATATTTGAGACTTAGATCAGAGACGATCACCTCCCAGCAGTTCTAGAGTTAGGGAATGTTAAGATCTTGGTTTCAGCCAGGCGCAGTGGCGCACGCCTGTAATCCCAGCTACTCGGGAGGCTGAGGCAGGAGAATTGCTTGAACCCAGGAGGCAGAGGTTGCGGTGAGCTGAGATCAGGCCATTGCACTCCAGCCTGGGTAACAAGAGAGAAACTCCATCTCAAAAAAAAAAAAAAAAAAAAAGATATTGGTTTCCCCTGAAGACTATTTTATCTCTTTCCAACTTATAAATGTTGGAAGGTCTCTGTTCATGACCCCTGAAGCCTTCTCTATTTCCTCTTCCTATGGTTTTTATCCAGTGCATGTGTCTACAAACCATGGATATGCTGATGACTCCACACAGCTGTGTTTCAAGCTCCCGCTTTGTCCAGATGTCGGATGGAGGTTTCAAACCAGACATGGACCAACCAGAAATACTTTGGTTCTTTACCTTAAACTAGTTTATTTCTAATACTTCAAAACTCAGGCCCCAAAAGTTATAGTTTCCCTTGATTTCTAATATTACCTGAATCTATCTGCAATTTATGAACAATTTGATCTTCTCTATGTCAAGAATCTTTTTCAAGTATGATGAGACTTTATCTCCACTGCTCCCTGTGGGTTGATTTTCACCAGGGTTTCTCATCTGGACCACCAAAATTGTCTTCTCACTGTCCTGCCTGCTTTTCTTCGTGCTGGCTCTGCATCCATTTCCCACACAGTGGCCAAAGTGGCATTTTAACAACCTAAGCCAAATTGATACCTGCCAATCCAAGCCTTCCAGTGACATCTCCCGACAGGAAGTGTAAAACCACATTGCTTACCACAGCTTCAAAGAGTCTACGTAGCATGGTCCTCTGCATCTTGCTAAACATACTTCCTACCATTTTCTTCCTCATTCAATACACACCACTGGCCTCTTTTTCTTTTGTGAACACACCAGGTTCTTTCTTATTTTATAGTCTGTTTTGCATGATGCCCCAAGTTTCTACAGTGCTATTCCCCAACATTGAAATATAGCCCTATCTATGTGATTCTTCATGTATTGCTCAAGTAATACTTCTCAATTGAGATTTCTCTTTCAAATCCACCCTCTCCCTATTCACCCAATTACTTTTTAATAACTAATTCTATTATCTTTGTATTATATAGATGACTTCTTCTCTTAAATCATGTGTTTGTTTCTTTATAATCAATTGATGGGTTATCTTTTCCTTGGCACTAACACCTGGATTGTGTATCAGAGCCTAGAACAACGTATGTTCCACAGGAGGGCTCATTAACTTGTTATTTATTAAGTAATGAATACATCGATCTTAACGGGATCATACAAATTCATTCAGCTACACAAGCCCATTTTATAGACGACCAAACAGGCTTACGCCTCTTGACAAGGGTTGGGGGATTCATCCCTGTTGTATTGCTGTTTTCTATTCCTCCCATGTCTCTGTAAGCTTTTATTACTTCTCATAACACACGGCACTTAGGAGATGTAGAGATAGCAGCAGTACAGCTTACTTATTCTATGCCTCAGGGTAATTTTTAGAGCTTTAAAATATTATGTGCACATTTTATAGGAAAATGAGAGACGGAGAGCCCAACCTTATAGGTTTGGGTTGAGGATGGCTCCCAGGGTCCCAATATTTTATGGCATCCCGTTATAAAAGTGATCATCAATCTTCATCTTTGTCTTCTCCCCCAACACTCCGTGCCTCTTGTTGCATCTTACTTTTTTTTCAGCAAGGATTTCATTTTATCCTTTGAAGCCAAACGTGTACACTGCACATACTTTTCAGAACAGAAGCAGCTGTCTTCCAATTGTTTTCCTTTGTGTCAGTATTACATTGTTATTAAAAGCGCTCATTCATTGCCTAATGCTTAAAACAATAATTTCTTCTACAATCTCTAAGCAAATGTAAATATTTGGAAACCGTTTTAAGTTTTTTGGCACTGTTTTTATCTACCTTCTTCGTTATTGCCTGTAATACTACTCCATACTTTTTAAAAACTGAGGATGAATTTAGGTTACTGTGTGACCTTTTCTTAAAACGTATAATTTTAATTTTCATCTAGTCATATTCGAACTCAGACTATATGGTTTTTCTTTTGTTTTTCTTGCTGGTGATGTCTTTATGGATATGTAGTTTCATGCTAAAAGTTGGTGAAATGCAAAAGATTAATTTTCTGGCTTCTGAAAATATATGTTAAATTTCTTGTACTATACCTAAAATTGGATGTGAACTGTATCTGCTAAAATTGAAATAGAAGAGAAAAGGAAATGGCAGAAAAATATGGTGATAAACATATGGTTTCAAAAAAGTCTCTGAACAAGTCAGAATGTGTTCAATCTAATCCTGATTTTTAAAAATTGTGTATTTTTTATCACGTAAGTGTCCAGGAGCACCCCATTTATTTTCCTACTATTTTTTCCTCCATGTACCTTCACAGTAAGTCCTACCTACCATTGCAGATTGCCAAAAGAAATAGAATTTAAAAAAATAATGCTAATTCTTATTAAAATTACAGTTCATGGTTTGGAAGCTATTGAAATTGTGTTAACTTAAGCTTTAAATAATGACAGTTTTTAGTTTTTTGTTCAACTCTTGCTTATAGACTATGTACTAGGCTCTGGAGAACTCAGTGAAAAACAATGCAAAGTCCCTCCTGTGAAGCTATGTATAGCTTTCCAGATGACACAGACAATAAACAAGCAATGTCAGTCGAGTTTGCTGAGGGCTACAAAAAGGAACATTGCGGGGATGCTAATAAATCTACAGTACAAGGGAAGATTGGTCAATGCAAGTTTCTTTAAGGAAGTGACATAAAGTAAACAAATGAAGAATAAGTGGGATTAACTGGGAGAAGTGGGTGGAAGAACAGAGGAGGGGAATGTGAGCAGATCTGGGAAGTGAAAACCCTGTGAGCACATGCCCAAAGGAAAGAGAGATGATGAGTGTCAGGAAGTAAAAATAGCAGAATATGGAAATGGAAGTTGACAAGCAAAATACTGCAGTTTTAGAAGTTAAACAGATTATGAAATATTAAAACTTTTGCAAGTCAGTTTAAACAGTTGGAATTCCACTCATTGATGAGCAGTAGGGAACCACTGTGGGTTCCTAAACAAGAGGTGGCAGAGGTGTATTTATAGGAGCTCCTCTGCCGATGGGCAGGAAATGGATTAGAGTTAGGCAAAAGCAAGGCATGTTTTGAGTTTCTTTGCCTCTCAGGTTCTAGAACTTGCCACTCAAAGTCAAAGGCCCTAAAACTATGACACAGGAAGACAGTGAAGCACACACCTATTTCTGACACAATATCCCCAATTTCTTTCCACCTGAAAGAATGGTACGATGGTAAAAACACAGACTTAGACTCAGAGGGAGATGGCTTGGGAAGAAATACACCAAGTCTATGGGTGAGTTGCTTTATCTCTGTGTCCCAAGGCCCTTATCTATAAAATGGAGAATATAATGATGCTCTAAATTATAAATTTCTGGGGCTGTCAAATCATGCTGTGTTTTGCACAACACAAGAGGTTTAATTCACACCACAGTCTATTGACTGAGCTGTGATAAAGATTAAATGTACCAATACATGTAATGAGCCCAGCCCACAGCATGTGATACATAGGTGCTAGCTACTATTATTACTAATGTACTGGGCCTTATTCCATATAACTTCCTATAGCTTCTGTTTTCTCCTTCTTCTTTGTAAGTTAGAGATAGTCTTAGGCCCACTAATAATATTGAGCGGGCATGAGGCAAGAGGAAAAACAGAGGTCCCCTGCCTTCTCTTTGACCCCTAGCACCATGTCACCTTAAGATGATCTGGTGGACATATCTATGGACAAGCTCTTCCTCACATCCAAGCCAAGCTCCACAGCACTCCAGTGTCTGAAAGCACATACATTTTTTGCTACCTGTCATGCTGAAGAACATGTAAACATACAAGTTAGTCTGTAAGAAAAGACCCTTGCATACTGATCCATACATTCCTGCAAGTGGGAATGAGACTATGTACAAATTTCAGAGACCTGAGTCTCCAAACAGTAGTTTAGAAAGGAAGAAGTGAGTTCTGGATAGGTGCTTCAACAAGTCTAATTGTCCCATGAACCCCTTGCCCTCAGGGGATGGGGCAAGGAGGGGTAGAGGACAACAGATGAGGGATGGAGTAAAGTTCTCTAATGTCTGGGGCCCAGAGAAGGAGCTCCGATTGCCAGATCTACAAGATCCTTGAATAGCCTTGGTTGAAGAATGTTTCTCTCCTAATTCTCTCTAGCCTACTAATCTCTGCCAACCTCAAAATAGAAGACAGAGACAAACTTACATTTTATTATCATGATGGACAGCAAAGAAGGGACCCAGAAGGTAGGGAGAGCATTCTGTCACCAAAGTTCATACCTTCTTGTCTCAGTGAAAACCCCTTTGAGTGCTATTGTAACTCTATTTCACCTAGTGACCAGAGACAGGAAGAGGTATTTTAAAAATACAGTAACTTACTCCATCACAATATCTTCCTTATAGGTTTTATAAAATTCTAATGAGATATGCACAATTAACTCACCTCCTCCACAGAACTAGAAACCACAAAGGCTTTGGAGCCAGACCAACCTAAGTTTAAATTTCAGTTCTACTATTTTTTAGCTGATGAAGCTTTGAGTACATTGATCCTCCCAAGTCTCAATTTCTTCATATGTGAAAAGTGGATATAATACCTGTCTCTGAATATGTGCAAGGAAAATACATATGCTCATGAATCTCAAGCATCTAAGAACATTGTAACTAAGTAATAAAACTTCGATTTTTGCCTGCTTCACATTTTTTCTTATCAGTGAAAGATAAAATAATTTCGGGACTCAAATTATCTTACCCAGAGTGCAAACTCCTTATATTTGGCTAGGACAAATGATCCTCTTGTCTGTCCATGTCAAATTGCTCAGAGTTCCTTAATTGCACTTGAGGAATTATTCTTTACTTGCTCATTTTCTGATGCTCCCAAAAAGCGAATCCCGCTTCACCCTTACACCTACTTCTTCCATGCCGAAAGAACTCTCTTCTTGTTTGGTTACCAGGTTCTTTAAAGAAGATAGACTCAGCCCGGCTAGCAAATCTTAATTACTTTGAATCAATAATAAAAGTTCCATTTTCAATTCCAGTGTTCCATTGAAAAATTGTCATATAACACAATGCTAGCCAATAGACATAAGGGGCTTCCAGGCAAGGTTACTTGTTTCTGAAAGAGGACTCAATGTTATACTGTTTATGCTCAAGAATTTAGATGTTTCTGTAATAATATGAGGCGAAGAACCACTGTAGCATCCAGTAATTATGAGAGGAAGAGCACAAGGTCAAACCCAGCATACAGGGAATGACAGAAGAAGACTTGGAAAGAGCAAGACATTTCTTTCAATCTATGTAAGTAATGTTTAAACTCCGGATTTTGTGTTATGTGCAAAAATGAACCTCTTCTTAATAAATAATTTTGAGTTTCAGACCAACACGTCCTAAACTTTGATCATGCTGTTTTCTTTATTTGAAATGTCTCTTGCTCTTTTCCTAGCTGCTAAGGCACAACTTAATGTTTTTTTTTTTTTTTTACATTTTGTTTGTTTCCTGGTTTTCATTACCATCAGTTACCTATATGAGCTCCTTTTAATTAATTACTTTAATGTCTATATTCCCTTAAGGCAATTATCATACTTCCATTATGAGATGATTGGTGAAAAGACATTTGCCACAACTAACCTGTAAGTTCTCAATATCTGAGGCCATATCTTACTCATTTTATATCAGTAGGCCCTAACACTAACTTATGATGCAAATCCCATCAACCACTTCCCAAACAGAATTCAACCACAGCCAATTAGAAGCATACAAAACAAAAAGCATGCCATGTCAATCTAATTCAGCTAAAAAGAGCATGGTCTCTCTTTCACTAAAAAGCAAAATCTAAGCCTAAATCAAAATCACCTGATGCCACTTTGGAGGCAACTCCTCTGAAAACAATATTGACTTCAGGCGTTTTAGAGTCTAGTTAGGTTGCATGTTGTTGCAATGATAATAGGTGAATAATACGTTTTCTAATGTTTAAAGAATAACTTCATTTTTATTCTTCGCCAATTTAATGAACATTTGAGATTCTTCAATTACTCAGTCCCTCTTCTAAGTTCCAAGGTTACCTTTAAGAAAAGATAGGGAACTGGAAATTTGTCAAGCAGAAAATGTAATTAAAACATGTTTGCTACAATGGAGTTGTGTGCAAGTTAATAATGAAACAGAGAGAAAAAAGAAAAAGATTAAAGCCAGAACTTTTAAATTGTAAATAGAGGGACAAGAATAATATGCTTTTTAATAATCATTTTTAATTTTATTTTATAGCCCATTGCCAATGGAAAGGTCGTATATTTAGACAGTACCATCATGGTCAAGTAAATATGCCTATAACAAGGCTCCCCCCGTTGATTTCAACATGCCCCCAAATATATGAAACTTATTAGAGCTTTATGAGCCTTTTTCTGATACCCCGAACCCCAAAATGGATGGCACAATCTAGAAGAAAAACTTCCTCCTATCCAGTACAAAAACTTCCTATGGCACTCAAGGATGTAAAAAACTTATCATTTCCAAAGAACACACCTACATACGGGATACTGTTAGAAAAGATTTAAGTGTTTTCTTTGCTACATGTTCAACTTCCTTTTCCTGTTTCTTCCTATTTTAGGATGAGGTAATCCAGAGAATATTCCATGTTCATATGACTTCTGCTGTTCTGTTCTTGCTTCAACAAGAAATTCAAGAAGAAATTTGCATACTGTATCCATAATCTTATTCTGGGAAATATGTTATTGATCCATTTTCTTTAAAATTGTATTTTGTGTTCTTTCTCACAGATTTTCTTCTGATGCATGCAAAGTCTGAATCAGGATTATGAAAGTGGAAATCTAGAATGTAGGTGTTAGGAAAGCACTTTGTTTTACACTTTGTGCTTCTTTATTTTCTCTTTTGCAAGTGAAGCTTCAGTGTGAGTGATTTCCAATTCTGGCTAAACTACAGTCTAGATTCTCTCCATTTTCTCAGGGTGTTACAGGTGTCTCAAAATATACTTGAAACAAATGATTACACTTTTAAATACTTTTGTAGAGAATATCATATGATACAGTAAATAGTGCCACAAAAAGTAAATACTGAAAATAAATTTCAAAAAAGATAACGTATTTAACATCTGGTGAGTTTGAGAATTAATATAATACTTTAATACTGTGTATTTCAAAATAAATAATATATTTCAGAATAAAATGATAGGTAAAACTGACTTGTAAAGTACTCAAAGTAATCTTCAGATTAGTTTATCAGTCTGTGTATCTGTGAATGTAAGAAGTTTTATTCTAATTTTATATCAGAAAGAATAAATATAATGTTAAATTTTTGACCAATTCCATGTCAAATAGTGAACACATTTTTTTCTTGTATTATTCTCAAATTGTTATTAGTGAAAACTACTGCCAAGAAAATTGTCCTAATAGTAAACATTTAATAAGTATCTATGGCTTAAAAGTCCTGTACCAAGTATAGGCAAAATGCTGCTACATACAGCTGTCCTAATGCTTGTATAGGTGGAATCCTATTCTAGTAACTTCCAAGGCAACAAAAAGAATTTGCCCAATCAGATGATTTCAAGTAGTGTTTAATATTATATAACATATAAAAATTCTATTTCTCAAACCAAGTGGGCTTAGTCCTTTGGAGTTTGCAATACGGTTAACCTTAGTACAACTAGTCTAGGTATTTCTAATGTTTTTACGGAATAAGTAAGTTCCCCCCACCCCACCCCCTACACATATATGTATGTATGCCACTTTTAACATTTGATAATTGTTTTACTTGGCACAGTGCAGAAACATAAACTATGCTTTTGTGTGTTCATATATCCAAGACAGGGAAGAACTGAGTTCTCTCTCATATCACACACCCACACACAGACAAATATGTATATATACGTATGTCACTTTCAACATTTTATGACTCTATTACTCAACTCAGTGTATAAAAATAAAAAAAACAATGCTTTGTGTATGCATACATTCAAGACAGGGACGAACTGAGTGCTTCATAGAGTTGTTGGTCAGTGGAACTGAAATAATTAGAACAGATCCCTTCAGTCTCACCAACACAACAATTCTATGAATAGATACTGTTATTACTCTTTCTGTTTTATTTTGTTTTACAGATTAAGAAAACAAGGCTTAGTAAGATTATGCAGTTTTTTCAAAGTTGCAAGACATGTAAGCAATGAAAACACAATTTGAAATTAGGCTAACTTCACAGCCACAAATAAAACATAAATGTAAATGTGACTAATATCCATCATCATACTCTAGTAAGCTAGAAACGCTTGGGGAGGGAAAGTAGTCTGTATTTCTAGCACCTTCTAACTTCTAGACACACATATTGTTTCTAAACACATACTGTATGTCAGGTATTGTGCTTATTATAACATTGGGTTTTTGTCTCTTCCTTTCCTCAGGAATCACTCGATAGGCAGGAGACACATAAATAGACAATTATAACCAGTGAGGAAACCAGCTCATGTTCATGATGTGTCTAGCCCAAGACCATAAAATTATCCTCTGACTTCCCCTGACCCACACCATCCTCCTCTTTTCCACCAACTGCTTCTCAAGAACAGAACTATGATCCTTCAGGAATGACCCTCTTGTGAATGATGCGCTTGCTCTCTGCTTTATTTTACAAACCCAAGCAAATCCCTTAACCTTCCTCATCCAGCTTGCTCAACTGTAAAGCCAAAATAATCACACTGACCCAGCCTCCCGGGGTCACGATGTGAATTGGTTAGCTAATATTTGCAGATTGTTTTGGAAATGTTAAAGACTAAGGGTTTTTAAGACTGCACTATGGAGCAATAAAAAGACGTAAAACCAGAAAGCAGAACAAAGCATTCTTTGAACCCTTGCATAAATGGTTGGAGCCAGAGATAAAAACACAATTATAATGAAGATAGTGAACTGTAAGTGACAGCAAGAAATTGCATCATCACTTTTGGAGTGAGTGAGAAGACACTTGTGGCATTAATCAGGAGAGAGAGAGAGAGGGGGAGAGAGAAAGAAAGAGAGAGAGAAAGAAAGCAGGAATAAACCTACTGAGCCCGGTATTAGATTACTCTATTAAACGCCTCCCTTGTGTATTCAGCCAATATCCTCACACTTACAACTTAGTCCAAATCATCATCTTCCCTGGTCTGAAAACGTTAAAGTGTTACCCAGTCCCTTACTCCCCAATGTGCTTCTTTTCTCCCTTCCTCTTCCCTCCATTCTCTCTCTCTCTCTCTCTCTGTCCACCCCCCCTCCCTCTCACACAGTTCTATACATGGAAGCAGGAAACTAGAGCTAAAAGAAAAAAAAATGGTTATGTCACTTAAAATCCTTCACTTGGCTGTTTGAGAACAAAATAATGCAAAGGTTTTGGCATGGCAACGAAGGCACTCCCAACAGGCCTGGCCCAGGCACTCTCCACACACAGCCTCCAGTTCTCCACACTGCTCTGCAGCTTTGGCAGAGACAAATGACAGGGTACTGTGTCCCCTTCACATGTCTGCACTGGTCTCTGTCCTCAATGCTCCTCACCTTTGTCTATCACATTTCCACTCAGACAAAATTTGATCCGTATAATGCCCCTCACATGAGCTCAGTCAGGAATGCCACTTCTTCCTCCACAGCTACACTGCCATTCAGAGTCTCTTTGTTCATAAAGTAACTGCCCTGTCAGGAATTCTAGTAATATTTAGCTCTGGAAGTTCATTTCTTAGTGAAAGCATCATGCCTCCTTGTTTTTGTTTTGCTTCTTTTGTTTACTGACTCACATAGTGCCTGGCACAGCTTAGTCTTCCATTAAATGTTTGAGAGCAGAGGAAAAGAAAGAAGGAGATGAAGAAGATGGAAAGATGAGAAATTACAATATATGGAAGAGGGAACACAGCTCCTGACCTAAGAATTTTATGATCTAAAATGAAAGACAAAAATGAAAGACAAAAATGGAAACAGTAAAATCTTACTAGCAACACTGTATTATGTAGTAGTATTTGCCTGAGTTTTCTGACGGAAGTACAATTGCTAAGCCCCTTTTGCACGTGAGCGTACTGAGGTGCAACACATTAGCTCATCCAGGTTCACACAGCTAAATAAGTGACAAGCTAGAATTTGAGCTCAGGCAGTCTGAGTGGCACTAGAGGCATGGGCATGATATGCCCCAAGAGACAGCCTCCCTGAAAACAGAGGGCTTTTCCAAAGGAGGTGCCATTTTAGTGGGTTCCTGAAAAGAAGTGTGAACTGACTCAGCACAAGAAGAAAAACAGGCACCCAAGGCAGACAGAGACTTCCTGAGGCTTATTAATGTCAGGGTGAGTCAGGTGATCAAATGATGAAGTGGAGAAGGTAAAGTCAGCAGTTCAGGGCAGCTGGTGGGAGCATTCAGCGTGGGAGACAGTGAGAGATGAGGTAGGAGAGAAGATGAAGGGTGCGTCATGAACTCCATGCTAAGAATTCAGGCTTTTTACAAGCAGGTGTCATGAGATGGAAGACTCCTCTGGCAGCATTACCTGGGGGAGACTGACAAGAGGGGGTGGGGAGACATGGAAGATCTTTTGGCAAGATCAGGTTACAATCCACATTTAGCAGTTCTGCCTTGGATAAGATTCAATGATCCACAAATTAAGCAATGATTCTTAGATACAGCCTTTTGTCACAAACTTCATGTTTGCCTCAAAGCTCTGCTAGGGAGCGGAGCACCAGGGAGCATGTATTTTGGGCAGTCTACATGACTTGTATGTAATCTTCCTGGAACCACAAAGTGGCAGGTCAGTAAGAGGTGAATAAGGACGCTGGTCTGCAGCTTACAAGTTAAAGCCAACTTTTCTCCCTTTCATCCACTATCTATCCTACATGCTGAAGGTAATGCAAAGTAGGCTTCCTTCAGGCTCGACTACAGTGAGAAATCTGAGGATTCCATTACTCGTTGTGGAAGTCTAGTTCCTTCCCAGCCTACACCTATTATGGGAATCTGCCCTTGTGACTTAGATAACAGCACAGTTTCAGGGCCTCCCAAGAACTTCTTGTATGCAATCATTATTAAGAAACTTTGGGTTAGAATGTATTTATGTATTTAATTGACAAAGCATAATCATGTATATTTATAGGTATAAAGTGATATTGTAATCTATGTAGACATTATAGAAATATTCAATCAAGGGAATGAGTCAATGTTTTATTCTATAGGAAATAAGACCATCTGGTCAGGGGCTTAAACTCATGTTATCTAGAAAGCTGTAAGTCCAAACTTCCTGAGCTTAAAAGTAGGAAGGGAGAGGGGACTTCTGCTTCTATGGATATGGAATAGATGTATGTTCCTCTATTCCTCTAAGTACAACGAATGATCTTTGCATACACACCACACACACACACACACACACACACCTGTGCACAAGAGGTAGGGGAGAAGGTGGTAGTGGCAGGCAGACAGCTAGAAATCTTGTGATCTTAGCAGTTACGTATTTGTTCTGTTTTGCTTTGCCTTGAGTATGCCAGATTTTAAACTGAATAACTTGATAACCTCAAAATCACAAGAGACACAGACAAACACAAAACTAATAGCTACAACAACAATAATAACAACAACAAAAAAAATTGATCTCTCCAGCCAAAGATCAGGAAAGGAGCAACTTGATAAAACAGAAAGTGTGAAGACAGTGACTGTTCTTCCACCAAACACCGTGGAAAAACCTGTGATCTCCCATAAACCCAGATTACCAAAATTCTAGTGAAGAGCTTCACCTTCCACTTTTTGGAGACCATTAGGAATACATCTAATAACTCTGCAAAGAAGGTTTCAGAAAAGGACTAACAGGGAGCCAACACCATAAAAAGGCCCCTTTCACACCTGCACACATATGTTTGTGGCAGTGCTGTTTACAATAGCAGAGACCTGGAAACAAACCAAATGCCCATCAATGATAGACTGGACAAAGAAAATGTGGTAAATATACACCACGGAATACTATGCAGCCATAAAAAACGATGAGTTTGTGTCCTTTGTAGAGACATGGATGAATCTAGAAACCATCATTCTCAGCAAACTGACACAAGAACAGAAAACCAAACACTGCATGTTTTTACTCATAGGCGGGTAATAAACAATGAGAACACTTGGGCACAGGGAAGGGAACAACACTCACAGGGGTAGGTGGGGGGGGTGGAGGGGTGGGGAGGAAAGGGTCAGCAGTGGGTGGGGAAGATGGGGAGGGGATAACACTAGGAGAAATGCCTGATGTAGGTGATGGGGCGGTGGGGGCGGGGTTCAGATAGAGACAGCAAACCACCGTGGCATGTATGTACCTATGCCACAATCCTGCAGGATGCAGGATGTGCACATGTACCCCAGAGCCCAAAGTACAATAAAAAAAAATACCAAAAAAGGCCCCTTTCCTTGAGGTGTTAGTAGAGCCCTCTCAGGGGAGCTGACATTCCCCTTCCACCCTGTAATAATAAGGGGCCACCTCCTCACCAGGAGTCAATGAAGGCTCTGACGGGATCCTGTACTTCTGTGCCCATCTGGCAAGAACAAGGTGACATCAAAAGCCTTGCTGAAACAGTGTGAGTGTCACAGAATGACTACATAAGATCCAGAGTCTTAGAACATAATAAGAAAATGCTGTTTTCAATTGAAAATCACTTGTTATACCAAGGACCAGAAAGATCTCAAACTGAATGAAACAAAGATAATCAATACATGCCAATACTAGATGACACAGATGCTAAGATTTTCTGTCTATATATATAAATATATATATTGAAAAATATATATATTTATATAATATATGTATATATTTTGAGACAGGGTTGCTCTGTCACCCAGGTTGGTGTACACTGGCATGATCTTGCCTCACTGCAACCTCCACCTCTTGGGTTCAAGCATTTCTCCTGCCTCAACCTCCAGAGTAGCTGGGATTATAGGTGCCCACCACCACATCCGGCTAATTTTTATATTTTTCATAGAGACGGGGGTTCCACCATGTTGGTCAGGCTGGTCTCAAACTCCTGACCTCAAGTGATCCACCTGCCTCTACCTCCCAAAGTGCTGGGATTACAGGCATGAGTCACTGTGCCCAGCTTTTGTCAAAGATTTTAAATAAGTCATCGTAAAAATGCTTCAGCAAGCAAGTACAAGCACATGTGAAATAAATGAAAAAAAAATTACTAAGTTTCAACCCAGTTGCTGAAATAAAAGATACATTAACCCCAAATCCTGTACACAGTAAAATAACCTTCAGGAATAAAGAGAAACTCAAGACTTTCTCAGATGCAGGAAAACTATAAGTATTTGTCTCAGAAGTACCCTAAATAAATGGCCAAAGGAGCTCATCTAAACAGAAAGAAAACAACAAAGAAGGAACTAATAACCAGTAAGCATCAGGAAGGAAGAAGAACATTGTAAGCAAAAGTATTGGTAACTACAGTAGGCTTTTGAGTTTTTTAAGTTGATTGAAACGAACATCATAACATGCTGAGGAGATTGTAATATACAGAGAGAGGAAATACAACACAGTGACATTATAAAGTAGGGAAGGGAAAGGAATGTAAAGTAGTAAAGTTTCTACAGTTCACTCAAACTGCTAAAATGATGACACAGTAAAGAGTGATAAGTTATGTTTATACATTGCAATAGCAGGAACAACCATAAACAAAAGAACTATAGAAAAATCCAAGTTGAATTTTAAAAAATAATCAGGTAATCCACAGGAGAGCAGGAAAAGAAAACACAAAAACAAAAACCACAACAAACAGGGAAAAGGGCAGCTCTGAGTCCTAACACAGCAGTGATACTGTCAAGGGCAAATGGTCTAAACATACTAATGATTGGTACAGATTTTGGCAGACTGGAATAAAAGAAATGACCCAACACTTCCTGTCTACAATAAACTCACTTAAAATACTATGACCTAGGCAGGTTGAATACTAAAAAAAAAAAAAAGAAGAAGAATGTATCATGTAACCAAAAGAATGCATAACTGAGATATTACTATCAGATAACGTAGATTTCAGAGAAAAGAAAATTGCAGACTCAGAGGAGAATGTTATGTAATGATAAAAGGGTCAATCTACCGAGAAGACATAAAAATCCTAAATGTGTATGCATCAAATAATAGAGATGAAAAACATGAGAAGCAAAACCTGATAGAACTAAGGATGAATAAACAAATCTACAATTGTAGTTAGAGACATCAACACTGCTCTTTCAACAACCAATAGAACAAATAGACAGACAATTATCTGGGATGTGGAAGAGCTCAACAGCATCATCAGTCAGCGGAATCTAATTGACATTTATGGAACACTACATCCAACAATAGTCGAATACATATTCTTTTCAAGAGCTCATGGGACATAAATGAAGAGAGTTCATATTCTGGTCCAAAAAGTTCTATTTACCTCATCCAGCTGATCCAGTTTGAAGGAACATCATTTTATTCTTGATTGACTTTTGTTGTTCTGACATTTATTCCATCTAAAGTATTATGCTGAGCCAGATGAAATTCCTGTTTTTAGAGTTCAAAATGACCTAATATCAGCATTTTTATGTAGTTTGAATGAATATTTTCAAAATCTGGTCCAAACATTTGACTTCAAACTTATTGTCTATTCATCTCTTTCAAAATAATGTCTTCTTTTTTTTCTTGTGCATTATCTTGCTAATTTGAAAGCAGCATAAGATTTGGGTGGATACCATAGACTTAAAAAATTTTTTTTCCTGTCCTCAAACCAAAGAATGCACAAATTTAAGGTTTAATAACATTGCTGAGAAAAGATTAGTGAAGGGAGAGTGGATGATACATTTAAAATCTCAGCTTAAGGGAGAATTCTGAAACGATGGGAACAGCATTAGGACCACAGACTTCACTCTGGCTCAAGACCCAGAGAAACTATATTAGAAAGCTAAAATCTCATGCAGCATTTACCACTTCTCACTCCCCACAAAACTAGGTCATAATACATTTCTATGAACTCTAAAATAAAATATGTATGGATATAAATAACCAATGGCCAAAAGAACTGTACATTATCAGTGTCTGTGTGGATGATAGCAGAGGAAATCAGTACAACATATGTTGCACCTGAGAAATGGAGAACTGCAAAATACCCAACAAGTATTCATGGGAAAGACCAATGGGTCTATTTGAGAAAGCTGAGGAAACTGTGAAGGAATTTGCCCAATCCAGGGGTGGTGTAGACCAGCCCAAGGGCTAGACCAGCCTCTATTTCTATGAACCTTGAAAACTGAGCTACCAGGACTTGCTTTCAGCATGGGGGCCTATGATGAGAAGAAACTACTATGAGTGAAATCAAAACTAAGAAGTCTAAGGACAATAAATATTTTAAAATGAAGAAATACCAAAGTGGGGAAAGAACGTGAAGCCAGGAAAATTAGAAGTCAAGTTGCCACATTTTGTATTATGACAAGAAAACAACAGAAGCGTATATTTGTGTTATTGAAGTAGCTATCTGAATGGGTCCTCTTTTAAAACTTCAGAATTAAATCTGTTTTAAAATGAGCAACAGAAAAGTACGGAGATCAAATTTTATACAAAGTTACTGTAAGATAAAGGAGAGTAAGGAGAAGAGTAGCATTCTGCAGGCAATGACAATATACCAGAAAAATCAAAACTGAAACACATCATTTCAAAACCATCAAGAAATTCATACAAGGCATGAAGGGAAAATGTCTACCAGAATTTTTGAAAAACTTAGGTGCAGAATTCAGGAAAGATTTATAAATAAAAGGATATAATTTTGGAAATGAAGCGTAAACCAGGTGGAACACAAATAAATAAACATAATAAATGATGCTTAAAGAGTTATAATAGTGAAAAGTAGAATAATATTGTTACATGTGAGAAATAAAAAGATTTTAAAAATGATTTCAGAAAGAGAGAATATACTGAAGATATTCAAAGAGGATTCAACAATGATAGCAGAAATCCCTAAAGGAAAAAGAAAAGAAATCAAGGCCAGGCATAATAAATATTGATGAAAGCATTTGAGACCATGTACACAAAAAGTATACTATGTCTATGAGAATGTTAACCAAGAATGACCAACACCAAGACACACATTCTAGTAAAAGTGATAGAATTTAAAAGAGGTGAGAGAAAAAAATGATTTTGGATATTTAGGCAAACACACAAGTCTGTAATTCATGAGAGAAAATTAGATTTATATCAGACTCTTGGGAGTAATGCTTTATGACAGAAGAAAACGGAATAACAAATTTAAAGGCACTCAAGAAAAGAAAATGTAAGCAAATGAATTTATATTTAGCTAAAGTGACCTTGAAATACAAAGGACATGTGAGTCCTTCTTAAGGAGTCTATTATTAAATAAATTTCTAAAAAACAGAATAATTGGAGAAAGATTGACAAAAAGGACCCCTGGGAATCATTGTTTATGTGGTGGTTTTTAGAAATAAAGGAAACAGAAAGAGAGAGAGAAAGAGACACGAGAGAGAATATATTTTAATGGCTACATGATTTACCTGTACAGATAAAAATGCAACCATTAAAAATTGGGGCTTGGGGGAGTTTATAAGAACACAAAAATGTAAACCCATGTTCAAAAATTATATGGAAGGTTTTATATTATTTATATTATATTATATTATATTACATAATAAAGATACACTTGTAATGACCCAGCAATATCACTCCTAGGGCTCTACCTTCTCCATCCTATCATCCAAAAAATAAAGCATGACCACACAAATACTTAAATGCTAAGATTTGCCACAGAATTTTTCTTAGTAGTCAAAGAAACAAAATAATCTAAACTTTTATTGACTAGTGAATAGATAAAAACAGTAATACATCCAAATATCCAAAACATGGATTACAATTTAGCAAAAAGGGAATGAAGTACTTATACATGCAATGATATGGATGAATCTAAAAAGAAAAAAAATATGGTAAATAAGAAAAGCCAGACACAAAAGACAACATACTGTATAATCCCATGTATATAATATTCTAGAAAAGGCAAAGCTAGGTGGAAAAATACAGATTAGTTGTTGCTTGGAGACAGGAGTTAACCGTACAGGGGCATGAGAGAACTCTGCTCTGAATTGGAATATTTTAAAACAATTCTGGAAGAGGTTGTATAACTGTAAACCTAGAGCAAAATTCAACAAACTACACTTAAAATGGGTGAGTCTATGGAATGCATAATTAATAAATCTGTAAACAATGACGGGGAATTGAGATCGCAAATGACAAAAATAATACTGCTTTTGGTAAACATAATCAATATGGTGGGATTATCATGGTCATTCTGAGAAGGTTTTGTGTGAAAATTTGAACAAAACAAATCAATGAACATGGGATCTACTAAATGTATCATCCTCTGTATCCTTAAGAATCAGAATTCTTAAGATGAAAGAAAAGATTATATATATACATATATGTGTGTGTGTGTGTGTGTGTGTGTGTATATATATCAAGGTGAAAGAAAAGGTATATACATGTGTGTGTGTGTGTAATAGAGAAAAGATTAAATAAAACCTATAATCCTGATTTTAAGTTCAAAATATCTGTTTTAGCTCACACCTTAATAATCTGCTAAACCACGCATTTTTATAGTTTATGGTATGTGTTTTTTATAACAAAAAGGTTAGAGATGATGAGAGAATTTAAGTAAACATATGTGCAGAATTTTTTTTTTTTTTTTTTTTTTTTACTTCTCACAGTGGTACAACCTGGGCCAATTCTCTTGAAGCAACTCATCCTCAATCTTCCCTTCATGTAAAATGGGGGATAATGATGCTCATTTTGAAATATTCTTGATTTGATATACATCTGAGTGCCTCGTAGGGGTGGAGTCAATTTCAAATGGGAAAATGATGATTATGATAATGACCATGATTATGATGAATTATTGCATATTTTTTGTAATTTTCCCTTAGGATATTTGGTTACAGAACCATGGATGTGATTGAAGGTTTCCACAGATTAGAAATTCATATTAATAAATAATTTTTCTCATGTGATTTTTGGCATTCAGGTTTTACACTGCAGCACTTAAATTTTTATTTCTCCAAATGTCTCTTGTAGTGTTTGCAAATTGACTGAGTTTAAACCAGAACAGCAATGACTGCAAAATAAAAACAAACAAACAAAACAATGTTTAGGTCTTTTCCAGACATGAAATACGTGTCTGGGGATTCTCTGAACACTTGCCATGGTGTTCTTCCCTTGTTGAGGATTTTCTTCATTCTTCCTATGATAAATATTTCCTCTTTCTCATTGTCATGCACTGGCATTTTTTTGTGTTTAGTGTTGCTTAGTACTTAATTTATTATTTAGTCAATCTCTACAATTCCCTATAAACCTCTACCCCTCAATGCTGAAACGCAAATCCCTTCAACTAAGGAAATCGTATTTAGAAAAAATAAAAATAAGTACTTCCTATCATTTTCCTGTAAGTAATAACCAAATAATAGAATCCTTGAGGGGGATTTCTAATAATTATTTGTAACACATTTACATTCATTATTGCATCTATAAATCTTCTCTTTGAGAATGAAAAATCAGATTGCAGTTCTATTCAATAGCTGGAAAAGCAATGGTGCAGAAGCAGGAAGATGTTCATTGTCACATCCCTAGCAGAGGCAGAGCCAGAGTAGGACAGGGATGTTCATACTTTCCGGGAGAGTCTTCATTTCTAACCTCGTAGCTGTGCTTAGCTTTTGGAGGAGTGGGGTTCCTTTAGACAATTCTAGCGTGAAGAAACATCACCTCACAGATTCTCCAATGCATTCTGAGTGAGAAACTTGTCACCCATCTCTATTAGCATATTCTAGGAAATTCTGACCTATTATTGAAAGTTAGACAATTCTAAAACAAAGACTAGGTTCACTGCATGTGAGCTAGTGAGATAAGCTTGAAGTCTAAAAAGAGGCTCCCCAAAAATTCAGTATCGGGCTGTGCTGGTCCACTTTACAGCCCAGTATCCTGTACTCTCAGCTCGATCCGTTTGCCTAAGGAAAAAGAATGCCCTACCTGGAGGCCTCAAAAAGTCACCTCTGAAAAACTGCCTCTGAAATATATGCGGAGAAAAGAGTTTCCCTGTGCCAAGAGAACACCAAAGGTTGTTGGCCTGTGGGACCGTGGTCTGAGAGACGCCAGAGGGCACAGTGGGGCTGGAGAACAGCAGTGCTGAGTGTGCCCTGCAGGTGCCAGTGTGGTCAGGCCAGCCGTGCAACTGTTAGCAAAGGTGGACAGCAGCTGAACAGGCAACAGCTCAGGCTGACAAAATGCTCTCACCCAGCCCCATCTCCCAGCATGTCTGGAGGAAGTAATATAGGTGAGCTAAGTAAAGAGGGGGAGATCAGAATCCCGCTAACAAAATGTGGATGCTGAGGAAATTGAGAAGGGAGATAATTATATGATGGTGATATATTTTTCTTTACCTGTGTGTGAAACGTGAGCATGTATGTCATTTGAGTTTGAATGCTCTTCATATTCACTTGGATGGCTGTGAGCTGCTTGAATACAACATTCTGCCTGAAATAGCTTCAGCAACATTGAGCCTGCCTCCCATTTTGTAGTGTTCTTTGGGTATTTGAGGAGAGATCAGGAAGGGACAGAAAAAGAATCAGCAAAATAAGCAAGGGTAGAAAAAAGTAGAAGAGTGGTTTAGAAGAAATAACATTGTGTAAGCATTGATATTTGGAGCTTTGTCACAATTCTACTTCTATGCGTTAACTTCAGGCAAGCTGTAACTTAACTCTTAACTACAGTATTCTCATCTGAAAATGAGAGCACTGAACCAAACTATTTCTTAGAGATTATTGATTGTATATCTCAGAAGAATAGAAAGTTGCTAGGTGGTGCTAGATATTTTAGGGAGAGCTTCAATGCTGCAATGTTTTATAGGAAATATAATGATGTATGCATGTGCCTGTGTGCCAGTACATGTGTATGTGTGTAACCTTGGTTTCTTGATCCTAGCAGATTAGACCATTTGACAGAGGAGATTTCTAATGATCTATATGTTTATATGTAAGTGAGGTTTATCACCTGAGTATAAGAAACATAATCTTTTCTCCCCCTTCTTTGCTGTTATGCATTCCCTGGCCAAACTTCAAGCCACATTCCAAGTGTCTTCTTTTCTGAAATTTCTGTTCACAAAGGGTGAGTTTTCATGTTCTGATTCTCCATGTTCCTGAAGAAACTCACTCTAATGATTTACAAAGCTGTCACTCCAGAGCGATGTTTTCAGCAGTAAAGAACTGTCTTGTAGGCGTGTTCATTCTTTGCAGATTATTTACTGCTTCCTGGGGCAGCGTTTCTCCTACAATCTCCACACTAAATCAGGTGCCAAGTCCTGTTGACTCTCCCTCCTAAACATCTCTCATAGCTGTCTCCCTGCTACAATCCCTCTGCCAGTGACATGGTGTTCATGCCAGGCTTCATTCTTCCTGTCCTGGACAGCTACTAAAGACTCTAAATCCATCATAATAATTCATCTTGCTATTCTCCAAAATACTTTTTTAATATAATCTTGCACAAACTCTTTGCTTTAAATATTTCAGTGACTACCAGTTGCCTTTAAGATACACTCTAAATGTCTGCCAATATATATAAATTACAGATGAATAATAATATTAATAGCTAACAAATAATAAGACATAATTATGTGTCAGGGACTTCAGTGGCACTGCTATGGTTTGGGTCTGTGTCTCCACCCAAATCTTATCTTTAATTATAATCCCTATGTGTTGAGGAAGGGAACTGTTATCCCCATGTGTTGAGGGAGGAAACTGATTAGATCACAGGGGAACTTTCCCTCATGCTGTTCTCATGATACTAGAAACAGTAGTGCCCACATGAATGCCCTCTGTCCGTTTACTAGAAATGGTAGTGCCCACATGAATGCCCTCTGTCCGTTTACTAGAAACGGTAGTGCCCACATGAATGCCCTCTATTCATTTACTAGAAATGGTAGTGCCCACAGGAATGCCCTCTGTGGGTTTACTAGTGCCATGTGTGCATTCCCCAGCCTCTGTGGGCTTTGCTGCTCACATGTGACATTTTCTCCAAACAATTCTCCTTTGGCAAGTGAAATCACCTTGCCTGTGTGGAAAGCTAGAAGACTCCTGGGGCTTATTTTCTCAGCCAAGCAAGCACCGTGTGCTATTTAAATAGCCCACCTCTTATCTCCAGTCAGGACCGCCTGTGTGGTGAAACTTATACTCCAGAGGTCTCTGGAGGCTTAGAATGAGTCTGAGACTTAATCTGAAGGTTTACCATCATTTTCTACTTCTTCCCTACCCCTGCTTCCCTTACCCCACGATCACTATCCTAGGAGCATTTTCTCACTTTATCAGTTGTGCCTGAATATTTGGCTCAGGGTATGCTTCTGGAAAATTTAATAACCTCGGGTGAGTATGTAAGGGTCACATAAACTTAAAAAATAAATCTAACATTAACTGACTCCACTGTTAGGTGAATTGAAATAAACATAGTATTTTGTACTTTGGTTGCTAGAACATAACACTGTAGAATTACTTGTGCCTGTTCTTTTGAGTAATTCCTGTCCATTTTCCTAAATTGTGAGCTTTTGAAGCTTTAAAAAGCATATTCTTCTCACAATTTCTAGAAAAGTAATAGGCAGGTAACAGGTAACTAGAAAGTATTAATGACTGATTACTCATTTTATTAAAAATTACATGACATGCACCTGGATAATTATTTAGAAGATATAAAAAGAAAAATAAAATTCTTGATTGAATTAAGCAAAAAAAAAACTTGTAATTTTGCCCCACAAATAATTTTAATCCATATATTCCAAATAAATAATTTTATATTTCCACTTTAATGTTTCTATGCTGATATAATATCTCAGATATGATCTCAGTATATAATTTTTTGAAACTTTGCCTTATGAGTTATCAATAGAAGAATGAAAAAGCATGTGAAGATCAATACATTTGAGACTATCAATAATATCTTACTGTGAGTACTTCTGAAAGCTGAATTATAATCACACCTAACAATAGTCTCCAGTAAAGGTGTCATATAGCACCTAAATCATGGATAATCTCAAATATTAATCTATTTAATTCTTAAAAATATAGATATCCATTCACTTCAACTACATCTGATTTTTTCTTTAATAGTTCAATCAGAGAATAGAACATAAATGCCTCTGGGATAAGAGTATTCACAAAAATGAGTGAATCAGATCCGGGATAAGCAAATCAGTGAATGCTACCAACACCCAACTCAGGATGAAATAGGACCTAGGGAATAGAAGCCTCTCACTCCTCTAAGATTAGAAAGGGCTGAAAAAACAGAATGCTCACAGACCTTCTGAAGGGAGAAGATGCTTCTTTTAAAATGTAGAATTTATTATTGTTTAGGTTTGCTGAGGCCAATAGATTAGGAGACAATTGCCATTGAAAAGATAATTTTTACTCAAGGTTTTCAAAAGGATGGGGCACCCTATACGATGCAGAGTCACATAGGGAAGTAGTGCTGAGGATAAAGAGGCAGGAGGAACAGGAGAAAAGCATGACACTGGTCTTTACTGTGGTTTTTATGGGAAAGACAAGGTGGGGCAGGCTAGGCTGATTCAGGATTGGCCAGTGTAACTTCAGCAGGCTCTGTGGTGGAGGGTGCCTGGCCCTGGGTGATTAAGGCAGAGCAGTGTTACCTTCCTGGGTTTGAGTCAGATACAGGAAGTGTTTAGTGATGGGACCTGGATTGGTTAGTATGCATACAAGAGTTACACTCCAGGGCAGAATAACGCTAAGAAGTGCTTCTCTAAGAAGAGGCTCCTCCTGGGAAAGGCACTTCTCCCCAGTCACTGAGGCCCCAGATGCTAGAGCATCAAGAATACAGAAAATAAGAAAACAGAGTTCCATTTGACTCAGCAATCCCATTACTGGGTATATACCCCCAAAATTATAAATTGTTATATTATAAAGACACATACACACATATGTTCATTATGGTGCTGTTTACAATAGCAAAGACCTGGAACCAACTAAAATGCCCATCAATGATAGACTAAACAAAGAAAATGTGGTACATATACACCATGGAATACTATGCAGCCATAAAAAGCAATGAGTTTGTGTCCTTTGTAGGGACATGGATGAATCTGGAAACCATCATTTTCAGCAAACTGACACAAGAACAGAAAATCAAATACCGCATGTTCTCACTCATAGGTGGGTTTTGAACAATGAGAACATACGGGATTAGGGAGGGGAACATCACACACTGGGGTAGGTTGGGAGGTGGGGGGGCTAGGGGAGGGACAACAGTGGGTGGGGAGGATGGAGAGGGAAAACACTGGGAGAAATGTGTGATGTAGGTGACAGGAGGATGGAGACTGCAAACCACCATGGCATGTGTGTACCTACGCAACAACCCTGTGGGATGTGCACATGTACCTTAGAGCTTAAAGTCCAATTAAAAAAAGAAAAAAGGAAACAGAGTTTGTACACCACTGCTTCCCTCTTGCTGTGTGTTGGTATGTGGCAAGCAGGTCCAGTATCGACAGGTCTCCTGACGTTTCATGAAAAACTCATGTTGGTGGTTAATGAATTAAATTTAAAAAGTGATAAAAATACTGATGTGTACTACACAGTATTACCTCCAGTTGGAGTCCTCCACTGCATAGGAGTGCTCTAAGGCAGAAAGGGTCCAGACATATATTGTATGCAGTATGAACCTAATAAGGAATTACCAATGAAGAAGTTTTGGTCCATGTGTGAAGAGAGACATTTCTGCAATCTTTAAAATATGCATTGACAAATGACTAATATGCACGATGATTTAGTACTTCATGCAATATTATCAGACACATTAGAACATTTGCCACTTTCTAATGTAGCAAAAGATATATTTAATATAATAATTTAATAATTTATAATACTTTGAATTGATTATGTTTTATAAAATACATTATCTATATTATATTTGTTCTTAATTATATATTTAATATGTAGAATTATAATATATAGTATATATAATTGTTATATTTGTGTGTACATGAGCAAGCTATAGGGCGGAGTTTAAACGACATCAAAAGGGTCATAGAGGCAGAAGGTGGCTGAGCTGGGCAAACCACAAACCGGAGCTTCTAAGTCCAAATCCAGTCTACCAAAAGGCTTGCATTAGAACATAGAAGGAAATGCTACCAATCAATGAAAAAGACAGCTCAGTAGGTAAATGTCCACTGACTATTTTGAATAGCTATGTGACTATAAAATATACAAATACTCTATAAATATATGAAAGGCAGTCAACATCATTAGTTATCAGAAACACGCAAAATAAAACTACATGGAATACTAATACATACGACTAAAATGGCTAAAATGTAAAAGACTGAAAATACCAAGTGTTATCAAGAATATGAAACAGCAAAAATTCTCTTACAGGGCTCACCAAAATGTAAATTGGTATATCTATTTTTGAGAGTGTTTTGACAGTATTTATTTTTTAAGAAATATTAATTAAGACATAACTTGCAAACAGTAAAATGTACCCTTATTGATATAGTCACCACTGCAAACAAGATAAGAATTCTTCTATTATATCCTCAATTTTTTCATGCTTATTCATGGTCCACTGTCCACCCCCTACATTCCACCCTAGAAACCATTAATCGATAGTTTTAGTTTTGCTTTTTCCAGAATGTCATACAAATGAAAACATGTAGCATTTAGCCCTTTGACTCCAGATCCATTCGTTTACTGTAAGACCTATGAGATCTGCTTATATTTCTGCATGTATTAGTAAGTCTCTTCTTCTTTGCTGATGTTTAATATTCCATTTTAGGAGTATTCCACCATTTGTTCCGTTACTGGTTGAAAGACATTTAGATTGTTTTCTGCTTTTTGTGTTTATAAATAAAACCATTGTGAATAATTGCCTATAAACTTCTTTGTAAATATAATTTTTCATTTCTCATCTGTAAATACCTAGGAATGGGATTCTTGGATAGTGTGGTGGTCCTATATTTAAAATAAGAAATTGCCGAACAATTTTTTAAAGTGATGCATTCCCATCACAAATATATGTAAATTTTGATTGTTCCACATTCTCACCAATACTTCATATTGTTAGGATTTTCCTCTTTTTAATAATTTATTTCAGAAATTCTAATGTGTATGTAGAGGTATCACATTGTCAGCTCAACTGCATTTCCCTAATGCAAATTTTACTGTGCATATTTTCTGTACAGATAAGTGCTCAGGGAATTATCATCTCAAATCTTTCACCCCATTCATTGCAGAGAAATTGTGTGCAGTATGCTTTCCCATGACTGTCAATTTTATCATCAATTGCTCCTCTCAGTTCTGTCAGCTTTTTGCATCATGTTTAAGGAAACTCTGCTGTTAGGTTCATGTGTATTTAAAAATATTTTTTCTTTTTTTCTTATTTACCCCATTATCATTATCATTATTTTGCTATCATGAATGTTCTTTTATATCCTGATAATACTGCTACTTCAGAAGTCTTTTTCTGATTAATGTATTTATTCCAACTATGTTTTGACTAATGATCATAAGATATATGTATATTTTTTTCCCATCCTTTTACTTTTAGCTTACATTTTACTTAAATACAAACAAAATTAAAAGATCTGATTTTCATCATAAAAATTTTAAGATAGTGACAAGATAAAGCATAAACTGGAGAAAAACATATAACAGATATAAAAGTTAAAATGTGCAAAAAATGAGTTTTCCATGAATAATTTTTAGAAAAATAAAAGTAACAACAAAAATGTGCAAAAGTCATGAAAAGGCATTTCACACAAGTAAAAATTTGCTTTGTGAAAACCACACTGGAACTCTGCAAGCTCAGCTACCTTCAAATTTGTCTATGCCAGGAAAAGGCACTAGAGGTACATGGAAAGACTGGAAGAAGAGGAAAGATTGTTTTTTTCTTTTTGTTTTCTGTTTGTTTCGCATTTCTCTTCTTGTAAATTAATTCATCAATGTCTCTTCATTCCAAAAATGAGAATTTCTTTGCTGTGGCAAAGGTTTAACCAGTTTGCAGGGTTTTTAAAATTTATTTTTGTTTATTATTATTTTTCTCCAGCATTGAAATATCGTATTTTACTGTGTTTGCTCAAAGATATTGGTACCACCCAGCCCTATTCCACATTTAGAGATCTTGCCTTTCTGCAGTGCCCCCTTCTATGAACTTAGAGATCCCACGGACTTGGGTTCTCATGGAAGTGCAGAAACCCTAGTACTGGCTGTCACTCTGTATTTAAGGGACTAGATTCCAGCCATGCAAACCCCTCCTCTGAGCTCAGAAAAACCTGCTCTAGTCGATAGCAGTGCCCTTCTCAGAGGGCCACCACATTCTGCGTTGCAGCTCTATAGGACTTCTAAGCTTTAATAGTTCCAAACTCTTCCCTGGGTTTCCCCCAGGCCTAGAGATGGTAGCTGAAACTACTGCTACTACCGTTTCTTAGTGTTCTCTTCTTTGTCTTTTCGATGATCTAGATAATGCATTTAAGCCTAGTTAACAATGATTTCTGTCAAATTATGAGATAAAATAACCAGTGTTTCTGTCTCCTGACTAATATATTTGTAAACTTATTTTTCTAAACAAGGGGAGTATATACAGGAAATCAATGATGGAATTAGACTTTGTGTAGGAAGCAATGGATGAGAAAAGGAAGAAAAACAATTAAGTGATGGATTTTTATAACTTTTTAGTTATTAAAGTAGTGTGTTCATGGAAGTTCATTTTGTTGTCATGTTTTGTCACTTATTTAAATGCATTATTATTTTATTTTGGAGGATAACTGAAACATGAGACGTTTTAAAAATAAAGTAACATCAACTGTGAGCCACTGAAAAAAAGCCAGTATTAGTCCATTCTCACACTACTATGAAGAAATACCCAAAACTGGGTAATTTATTTTAAAAAAGAGTTTTAATTGACTTGCAGTTGCCCTGGCTGGGGAGGCCTCAGGAAACTTACAATCATGGTGGAAGGCATCTCTTCACAGGGCAGCAGGAGACAGAAAAAGAGCCAAACCAAGTGGGGAAAGCCCCTTATTGAATCATCACCTCCATGATCTAATTACTTCCCACCAAGTCCCTCCTACAACACATAGGGATTATGGGAACTACAATTCAAGATGAGATTTAGATGGGGACATAGCCAAACCATATCAAAGCCAATATGAGTGAATAAAGCCACAGTGAAGAGTGAGCAGAGGCGGTTTATGAGACCACCATCATCGGTCTCTTCTAGGCATTTTTATATTTTGTATGAACCAATATGTACTATTTTGTGATTATGCTAAGTTTTAGCTGGTGTTCTATTATTTGAAAACAAAATTTTAAGTACTCTTCGAGTTATGGAATGGTATAGTTTAATTTATCCACAAGTCTCCATTAAACTTAAATAAACCGTAACATAAAACAGCAACGTACATTGATGGTCCATTTATGATTTATCCAGTCTTTCAAATTTACATTTGACAATATTGATAGTATTGATGTCAGTAATAGTAACAACTGAATTTCATTACGTTTAGTATGCACTAGTGATAAGTTCTTTACCTACATATTGTAATAGAATCTTCATAAGAATCCTCTGAGTTATGTCCTTCTATTAATCCCATTTTACAGCTTGTCATAAGTGATATTCCAAAAATTCTCCCCTCTCCCCAAGCTTCCAAGATTCTGTTTTCCAGTTACTCAATCAGAAAGTAACCTAGGTACTGCTATGAAGAGGCTGTAGATGTAATTAAGATTGCTGAGCAGTTGACATTAAGATAGTGGAAATATTCAGGCAGGCCTAATCTAATCAGTTGAACTCCTAAAACCCTACAATCATTTCTGGACAGCAAAGAAGAGGAAATCATGACAGGAACTCAGATTTAAAGCATGAGATGGCCAGGGTGTGCCTTTAATGGTTTGAAGATGGAGAGAAAGAAAGAATGAAAATGATCTTTAGAAGAAGAGACCACTCTCTGTTGACAACCTGGAAGGAAAGAGCACTTCAATGCCACAGTCACAAAAAACTGAATTCTGGAGCACTCTGAATGAGCTTGAAAGTGAGTTCTTCCCTACAAGCTCCAGATAAGAGCTTGACTAGCCAATACCTTATTTTCAGGTTTGACTCTACTAAACAGGGGTACAGTTGAGCCCACTCCAATTTCTGACCCACAGAACTAAGATTTAATAAATGAATGTTGCCTTAAGCTATTACACTTGTGATAATTTTTTGTATATCAATAGCAAACACATATTAAAGTAAACTAAACTGAGAAAGATTAATTTAGAAACAGAATTAGAAGGATTGTGGAACTTCGCCACTTCAGTATGACTCAAACACTCTTACATTTTGCCACTATGATCATGCAAAGAAATAAGACAAAACTGTTTTTGCTATACACTTAAATTTTCTTCTTGTATTCAACTAACGAATTCCCTCTTTTTTCATAATTACCAACCATTTATAGTCCTTTGTGTCTCTGAAACATCTAGCACCATACAAGTACATGGTGGAAGTTCAAGGAAAGAAAAGTCTCATTAAACTAATTTGAATTTTTAAATTTGATACGTTCATATCCCACTCAGATCTCAGCTGAAAAAGATTTTAATGAAGCTTGCATAAATCAGAGTGGCATTATATGGTCTAATAGTTAACTAATCCTTAATTGTGCAGTACTTTGAAATTTAATGACCATTATAGAGTACCCCAACAGGATTAAAATGAACCAGGGAGAGTCATGCTAGAAGAATAAATTAGAAAAATGCATATCACTAATGACAAAAGAGGCATTTTTGTTGCCACCTTCCTTTGGGGGATTTTGCAGTAAAATTAAAATGTGGTTTATTGTTCCATTGTTTTTGATATTTTCTTTTCCTATTGTTTGTTGACTTGAATTGTCATGGGTTGATGAACGGAACGACAGATGTAAATCAATAAAGATTTTTCTGTGTGCAAGCACAATGAGGCTGAACAACCAAAGGTGGGGTAGAAACCATAACATGATTTGGCCTCCTGACAAAAAGGCTTTTAACACATTAAAGCAGGAAACATAAGGTACCCGTAAAATAAAACAACAATAAATACCATACTGAGTTTAATAATTTTATTTTACATTACATATTGTTTTAGAGTTTATAGAAACACTTCAAGATCTTGATCAGATGCATCAATCATTTGTTGAGCCCCTCTCATAGACCAAGCAGCTGTTTCACATATTATACAATTTCCTTTTCAGTATTTCTACAGAGTCAGCAGAGCAAGCATGTTTTCCCAATTTGCAGATGAGAAAACATACACTCAAAATATTCAAGCAACATTCTCAAATGCCAACAACTCATTTGTAACATACTATGCACACAGCAGGATTAAGCCGAGTATGACTAATATTTGAATGGCTATTGCATTATGTCTATGTAAATGTCATAAGAGCATCAGAATTGAGGGAAAAAAAGCACTCTCCCTAAGAAGTTACTTTACATATTAACTATATTTACCATACCCAAAGAAGAAGTGTACCATATAACAATGAGACAGAATATTTAAATCTTGATGACTAGAATACACAAGGCATATAGGTCATAACATACATATGTAAACCTGTTGTACATGATAAAGATGAATACCTTTTTAATTAAGAGATTTTTGATAAGTGAAAGCAACCTCTGTAGTTGCTCTCTTATGTAGAAAGATGACTTTAAAAGAGTCAAAATGACCCTCATGCTGGAAACACAATACCCAGTCTTTTGTGTATAGAGTTGTCTTACGTATTCCAGAAAAAGATGATTTCAATCAGAGAGTGACCAAGATTAATCCATATGACAGAATCAAATTGGCACTCTGCTTTTTGATGCTAAGACAGTGGGTACACTGACCCACAACAAGCCTAAATGCCTCCATAGTAGTTCCTTTCTATTTTTGGGATTTATAGCATAGGATTGAGTGGCACCATTGAGTCCTTCTGCTCTGAATTCACACTCACCAAGGAAGAAGCAATTATTAACCTGGCATCCTAATAGATGTGGTTTAAGAAGAAATGGTTCTGCCCAATCAAAATAACTGTCCAGATTACTTAGCAAAAACAGCCAACTTATCATGCTTAATAGATTGGCATATTGGTGGGCACATTAGTCTCAGCCTCGGACTCTCATGGCTCATCATTGTGAATTCTGTAAGATCAGGTCATTTTTTGATGCCTGAGTCAAAAACTAGCCTCTCAGTCCCATTAGCCTAAACCATGATATTGCTGGCAAAAGAGATATAATCAGAAGCCAGTAAACTCCAAAGCCCTAAAAGGTGAACTGGGAAGATGTGAGGTAGATTACATGGGATACAGCCATCTCCTTTCACAGCACAAATTTCCTTGTGCTTTGTTTAAGTCCAAATAGTTTCAGTGTAAGTGACCAGCTCAATTTCTACAAAAAGATTTAATTTAGATGAGGTAGAATGAGCTACCTTTTCTGCCTGTATTCCCCAAACTCACAATTGTTATTCAGCATCTACTCCTTAAATATCTAATTTTCCTAAGCCATCTAGGTTGCTCATGGCACGGAGAGAACTTGAGCATGATTCTGTGAGGATATGATTGCTTGTTACCATAATTAACTATTTATTGACATCCCCGGATATGATAGAAAAAGAACTGATCTGGTGACCTTCCTAGAGTCTAGCACTCTCTTTCCTATCCCCCCTGGTTAGGTAACAATCCTAGGAAACCAAAATCAATAGGGTCACTGGGCTTTACCAATAGAGTAACACCTTATCTTGTCTCCTGGACCTTCCTCATGCCCAACAGGACAAGATGGAACATGCAGTTTTCAGTTCAGTGGCACTTTTAAGGTGTGTTATAATAGAAGCTGTCCTTCCTTGGGGAATAAGGGTTTCTAATAAGCTGAGCCAAAACCTTAAGGTTAAGAGCACAAGTTCCACAAATGAGACGTGAGTAGTCAGTTGAGAGGACCAGTCCTACTTCGACCATTTGGACCACAGATCCATTCAATCCAGTTCATGGAGCACACATAAAAGATATGCTATTCGTGTGTCCAGGCAGCATCCTAGGATAGACCACCCCAACCCTTCAGTGTTTTCTTCAGCTGACCACTTTCCAGTGACTTGGAATACATTATCATCAAGCTTGTTGCTATTCCTTTGTCATAAAATGGTTCCCTGGGTCTAAAATAGTGTTGAGGAAGATTGTTCCTCAACACTGTTTTAGATAAAATTTTAGATAAGATTTTCTCTGAATTCTCTGATGGTGATGTGGTGGAAGCACTGTGAGTTGGTAAGCAAACCCCTATCACTCTTGTAGGTGACAATAACTGCTTAGAAGTTCTGACATTCAGATTTTTGCCTGCCAGCTCTTTCCCCTAAATACCGCATGGATGATTGACAGAATTTGTGGTTACATAATCTTGTGGTGGTAGAGAGGAAAGAGTTGTAGACTGGGGGCGGGGTGGGGAGCGGGGGGCGCATGCTTCCATACAGGGAATAACTGCATCCTTTCTGGTCTCTGCTTCAGGGGCTTTTGTTTTTTGCTTACATGTTTGTTTTGCTGGCTGCACAGTGGAATGCAGAGCAGTGATGTGAGATTTCCCCTGGGTATTCTGCTGGTTGCTGCTTCTGAGGACTGTTCCTGAGTTTATGCGCTGTGTGATGCTGCCAGCAGGAAGGTGGTAAGAAGAAAAATATTCATATCTCCCTGCTGAATAGACCTTACCTCAGCCCACTCTCCTAACTGTGATGGCTGTGTGATTCCTAGGCAAGGAGGTTTCCCCTACAATCTTTGGCAACACTCACAGTTCTCTGGGCCCCTCAGCATTTCATTCTGATTTCAATATCTCTCCATATCCTGCTAAATGCCACAGCCTGGGACACAGGAGCAAAGGCTCTTTCCTGCCAGACAAATAGGCTCCTGTTCTGCTTGACCAAGCCACTTGCATATGGCTGCCCCTAGTTTGATGTAAGAGTTGAGAAAATAGAAAGGGATAAATGTGGAGGGCTGCCTGCCAGGCATGTCCTAGTAGGGTTCTACAAAGGGAGTGAGCAGAGGGGGACCATAGCCCTGGTATTCTCATCATCCCATTCATCCCGTCTCACACTCCCCTTTGCCTCTGGGATTTCCACCGCCAATTATATTCTTCTCTCATGCTAAGATGAACATGTGTATGTGAGGGTTAATTTTAGGTATCTACTTGACTGAATTAATGGATACCCAGATAGCTGATAAAGCATTATTTCTGGGTGCACCTGTGAGGGTGTTTCCTGCACAGATTGGCATTTGAATCTGTGGCCTGGGTAAGGGACCTCTACCCGTACCCAATGTTATTGAGCACAATCCAATCAGCTAAAGACCAGGATAGAAGAAAAAGGCAGAAAAAAGATGCACTTTTTGTTTCTTCTTTTTTCTTTGTTCTTTTTCTTTTCTTTCTCTTTTCTTTCTTCCTTTCTTTCTCTTTCATCTTTCTTTTATCACTCACCTTCCTCCATCTCTCCTTCCTCCTTTCCTCTCTCCCCTCCTCCCTCCCTCCCCTTCTTCCCTCCCTCCCTTCTTTCCTCCCTTCCTTCATTCCTTCCTTCCTCCTTCCCTGCCTCCCTCCTTCCCTCTCTCCTTCCTCCCCTCTCTCCCCTCCCTCCCTCCCTTCCTCCCTTCCTTCCTTCCTCTTCCCTCCTTCCCTCTCTCCCTACCTTCCTTCCTTCTCTCTTGTGGAGATGGGACACCCATATTCTCGTGCCCTTGAACATCAGACAACAGGTTCTCCAGCCTTCAGACCCCACGACTTGCACCAGCAGTCCCCTAGTTTCTCCAGCATGTAGACAGTGTATTTTGGCACTTCTCGGCATCCATAATGATATGGACATTTACCTTAATAAACCCTCATCTTGTATTTGTATATATGTATTCTATTGGTTCCGTTTTTCTGGAGAGCCATGAAGGGTACAATATGTTTCACAAAATACGTTCTTGATGTGAGTGGTGCATTCAAGCTGCATCCTATTCTACTTAATTCTGTTGTGTTGTAATCAATAACTAAGGAAAAACAAACTGAACAAAAAATCCCACCAAAAACAGCACACAAAACATGTCTTAATACCACTTGGTCGATTTTCTGACACATACTGATGGATCACAATCTGCAGGATGGATAGACTTGGAAAACCCTTTCCTATCCTAATATGACTAATTGTTTTTGTTATTGTTTTTACAAAATAGCTAGTCAGTAAAGAAACTTGGTTTCAAAACTCAAGGCTTCTTGGTGGCCTCTGCATTCTAGGAAATACCATCACCACCTTCTCCTTCCTGAGAGCAATGAATCCAGGGTTCGGCCCAGAAAGTAGAGGACTGCAAAGGAGCTTACTTTGGTGTAAATTAAAATGAATGGGTTTAATTTTTGCAAAACATTATTCTCATTGTAAGACTTTCTATTATCTCAGTGTGGGAGAGCCAGAAATAAGGCAACATATGCCAAATGTTAAATCTCAGATCTGGCTACTTGCCTTTCTTTTCTTATTTATTGTGTTTTTCACTGTCCACTGAACAATAATCCCTATGTTTATCAAATGGGTGTCTGGACTTAGATCCAATTATAGCCAGCACAAGAAAAAGGACACGCTATTAGGGAAAAGCAGCTGGAACCACCCCAATTCATGGGGGATTTGTTCCAGGACCACCTGCAGCTATCAAAATCCATGCATACTCAATTCCAACAGTCTAGCCTGTATCTGCAGCTAGGAAATGCTGGTCTTCTGGGGAGGCGGGTTTCACATCCTGCCAGTTATGAATTTTGTTTCTATCTTTGGTTGTGAATGCAGAACCCACTTGAATAGAGGGTCAATTTTATTTACTGAAAAAAAATTTGCTTTAAGTAGACTCCCCCAGTTCTAACCTGTATTGTTCAAGGGTCAACTATGCTTTTCTCGCCCCCATCTTGAATACAAACACTAAGGGAAAAAAGTAAGTAGTTGAAATTCGTCAGAGAGCAACACAAAAACTCAACAAGGCTTGCTTGGTTTAGACAAGGACACAGTGAGACCTCCCAGGTCAAAGGTTGCCACAGTGAGCTTCTTCCCCAGATGCTTTTTGCTCCCCCTGTCCAGGTGGCCATAACTCTCACTCCATTATATGCATATGGATGGGCATGGCTTAGGGGCACATCAGAACGGTGAAAACATGATTAGTGTGAAGATTTTTAAGTTGTTATAATTTAGATTCTAAATATCTTTGTGAAATTGACTCTACATGAGATCAGGCAGTGATCTTACTCCAATGGCATGTGGTAGTCCAAGTAACTGATAAAGTTTGCTAGGATTCACCAGCCCAACATTTTTGTTTTGCATTTCAATATGCCCATAGGGTTTGATTTTAAAGGGAGTGATGTAGCGTGGAAGCTGTCACAGTCAGTTTCAAGGGACAATCACAATGTTACCCACTTTGATTTTATTCAGGATGTGTTACAGATAGGACTGTTTCCACAATGTAAAAATGTGTAACAAATAAATAAATAAATAGGTGAATAAATAGCTATGTAAACATATGGTCAACTAAGATGAGGATTGGTGTGTTTAGTTAATTGCTGTGGTTACTGCAGAAAGTCTTAGAGCCTTTTAGATGCATCCTAAATACCCAATGAGGGTTAAAATATGCAGATTCTTCAACATGTTGAACATTTCCTCTTTTGATACGAATGTTGCTTGGAACACACTCTGGAAATCAGTGATATAGACACAAGAACTTACATTATGGCCAAAATCAGAACTGAGTTTGTAGTGAAGTGATAACACTGTTTCTTTAGCTTTACACAAGAAAAGACAGTCCTATCTTGAATTATCTAAATTTCATTTCTTAAAAATATTATTTTCTTTTATTGTAGCAATACCAAAATCAATACATGATGCATTTCCCTCATTCTTTGTAAAAATATTCACCTACCCCCTACTTTTTCATATCCCTCAAACATGCTAATCCATCTTGTTTTCTTTAATCTTTTTTCTCCAGTTTCCAAGCAAATCACATTATTGAATGCTAACTTTCAAACCTGCAGATAAAATATTTTTGGATGAGTCTGTCTCTATAATTATTTGCAGTATAGTCTTTCATTAAAATATTAACAAATTGTTGACAATCTCTTTTGCATACCAATGAACTATTCATTGAAAATTTTCAGCGGTTGTGTTCTTAGTGCATGTTTTAAAGTAAATAATGCTGAATTATGAGCTGACAAACCTGCTGTTGAACTTCCACTTTCTACCCCCCAGCTGTCTCTGAGAGGCAGATATAATGAATCCCAGGATGAGGATTACATAGTACCACCTATTCCATAAGATATTTTATTTCTAAGCTTGAGAGTATCCAGTAGTGAGCTTAAATATTATATCACTGAGCTATTGATTAGAATGAATTTTGTTATTCATTCTAACCTGCAGAGATCCAAATTGTATTTCTAATTTAATTTTAAAGGTGACAGCAGTTACTATGTTTTTTTTAATATTACTTTTTTTGAAAAGAAAAACGGTTATTGACATTGAGTTTCATGTGTACCCTAGTGAGAAAGCAACAAATAGCAATCCCTCACTATTGGCAAATAAAATTACATCCCTTCATTGTGTTGTCTATAAAATTTTTTGAATGCCTACTATGTGTAAGTTACTGTGTAATGTGTACACATACATAATATCTGTTTAGTTTGAGTAAACATATTCACAAAATGAATATATATATTTGTATACACTTATACATATTATATATATTTATATATATACTTATATATATTATATATACTTAAATATATTCATTTTGTGAATATGTTTACACAAACTAAACAGATATTATATATCTGTACACATTGCACAGCATATTTATATATATATCTGAATTATATATATATACTATATATATGTGTGTGTGTGTGTGTGTGTGTATATATATATCTCTGACATTATCTCTTCCTGTGACATCTATTCCTGACATTAAGTTCAACATATAATTGTTGCTCAGAAATTGGAATGCTTTCTCCCCAACTGTATACTGTGCTGAGATTTTGGGGAAAACAGGTCACAGGAGCTGTTTGCCCCCATTGGTAGCTGAGGTGATCTCAAGCCAACATTAAGTATTGAGAGGAAAGACTTGGTCCATTAGCTCCACAGGATTCTAAGCCAGCAGCAGAATGAAGAGGATTAAGGTGCTGTCAACCCATTCAGAAAATAGCAGGACTCTAGTGTTGCTTTGTTATCAAGGGGAACTGGGTACTTTTCTTCTTTTATATTGTATACAATAGTATTTTGATTGTTGTAACTACTCAAAAGGATACCATTTTCATGAGCAGACTGTACTAAAAATATGAACAATGATTATCCTTTCAGTTTCCTTGCTCAAGGACTAGCTCTAGGCTTTCTCACTTCTATCTTTACTTACCTTCTTGTTCTGTTCTGCTTGAATCTCAGGGTTCATCACTCAGAATACTCTTACCTGTTCTACTCCACATGCCCCTTTCTTCTTCTTCACACACACAAAAAAATATTTCTAGATAAAATGAACCTCTGTGTGTTTATTACAGAATAGCTGGACCTCACGGGAGAAAATCACACAGCCTGGAAGATTGAATTTGCTTTAATTTTATTATTTCATACGTCTAATAGCTCTCTGTGCTGCCCAGAGTACCTATTACCCTACGTCCATAATCTTGTTCTCCTCTGTTGCTTTGAGATGAGTATTTCACCCCTTCTCCTTTCCCCCTAAAACATCTTACTGTTATTGACCTCTTCCCTCTCAGCAGTTGATCTAATTTGGAAACTGAATGACATCACAAAATGGCACTTCATTTTGGATGCAGCTGGAGAATTTTTCAAAGTCTGAATCTCAGAGCTGAGGATACTCTATTTCATGGCGTTTGCCAGTTTCCTTTTCCCTGCTCTACCTCATCTCTTTCACTGTCTGTGCCTTGAGTACCAAAAAGGACGTATTTGTCTACAGTAGGTTGTGACTCAGCGTGTATTTATTACTTGCTGCTAGCTAGGTCAACTATCAAACTTTAATTTTTCCATTTTTTGCTATTTATATGTTTGTCCCTTAATCCAGGACTGAAACACAAGCCCCTGAGTGCTGGCAGAGAAGGCCACCTGAGAAAATGACACATACTGAAGGACTCTGAGATGACTAGAGTGGAATTTGAAGGAGCTGGAGGTCTACAGTGCTGAATGAAAGAGCAAAAGAACTACTGCTGTGGAAGAAAGTTTACTCCTCAAGTTCGGTTGCTTAATCTAGAGGTTATGTCAATAAATAGCAGAGATAAAAAGTTTTAAGTGTTCACCACAACATATAGACAAACATAAACATTGTTTCCTCAAATTATTTTGGAAAATTATATTATTTACACTTAAGACATTTTATTAAATATAGCCTTAACTGATATTTGAGTTTTATAGGTTTTTCATTTCGGGACTAATGTACAGCAACAAGTTTCAATCATTAGACCAGGTATGGTGGCTCACAAATGTAATCCCAGCACTATGGGAGGCTGAGGTGGGAGGATCACTTGAGGACGGGAGTTTGAGACCAGCATGGCCATCATGAAGAAAACCCCATCTCTACTAAAAGTACAAAAATTAGCTGGGTATCGTGTCAGGTACCTGTAATCTCAGCTACTTGGGAGGCTGAGGCAGGAGAATCACTTGAACTCGGGAGGCAGAGGTTGCAGTGAACTTAAACTGTACTGCTGCACTCCAGCCTGGGTGACAGTGAGGCTCCATCTCAAAAAAAAATTACAATCAATAAAATGTTTGTGTGGAGGTTTATGAAAATATAATGTCCCTCTTCACTGCTAAGCTCTGACTCAGAGACAATAAATTTGTTTACTCATTCTTACAAGAATAACTATTTAAAATTTATGGAGTGACTACACTATTTCATGTTTTAATTTTCTTCTAGATTTTGATAATTCAGATATAATCACAGCATATAACATTATTGTCTTGAGGGAGCTTATATTCTATGGAAGGGGATATACCACAAACCTATAATCATATGTTTATAGATGCATTTATGTATACATATTGTGATAAAATCCCAAGAGGAATATAAAAGGGAGCCAGGCAAAGGGGGAGTAGAGAGTAAGAGGGATGTATCATATAGAGTAGTCAGCAAAGGCCTCAGCAAGTAGTCTGCATTTGATTAGAGACTTAGCGTTCTTTTATGTAAGCCAAGAAAATACAAAACCAATACCATGGTGTGTAAGACACTAAGGAGAAAGCATGCTATGTGTGTTTGAGAAGCAATGAGAAGGCCATTGTGACTGAAGTAGAGTGAGTGAGAGAGTGAGTCATGGAAATGGAGTGGAGGAGAATCACAGGCAGCAGATCATGCAGGGCTTTGTGGACAGCTACAAAGTGTTGGCTGAGATGAGAAAAAATAGGGGAATTTTTAGAAGAAAAGTAACATGATCTGATTTAAGCTTTAACGGGGTTCCTCCTCTGCCTACTGCGTTGAGTAGACACTGGAAGACATTATGACAAGAGAGACCAGCAGGGAGGTGAAAGAGCTAATGCATTTCAAGTAAGAAATAATGGTGCAGTCAGGATGGTGACCATGGAGAAAGTGAGAGTATTGAATATATTCAGATTCATTTCAATGATAGATTCAATAGGATTTTTCGATAGATTAACAGTGAGTGGAAAGAAGAGGCAAAAAATGAGTGAATAGTAGTGTAATTAACTGAGTTAGGGAAGACTGAAGGAGCACATTGAAGTAGTGAAAGCAAGACATATTTTTTAATATGTTAAGCAGAGATGTCTTGAAGGTGATTGTATAAGAAGTCAAGTAAGTAATTTGATTAATAAGTCTAGAGTGTTTGGGAACATATAAACTAGAGATCTTTAGATGGTAGTTGAACTATGAGTTTACAGTTGGGAGTAAAATTGGTACCATAGATATATGCTGCAAATTTGGGATTTCTCAGCATGTATATGGTATTTAAGTTCATATGAGTAAAAGAAATCTCCTAGGAGTAAGTATGGTAGAAAATTGAGGAGGTCTGAAGCTCAGTCACTCCAGCATTGAACAAAGAAAGAAAGTAGATAAATCAATGTGGCAGTGAAAGCGTGTGGATGTTGTCTTATAATTATCTGTGTTTTTCTCAATATGATAGGTAGAAGTATATTAGACAAGAGTGAAAATAGAGGCAATAAGGGAGGTTTTGGAAATTTTAGGAGAAAGGATGAATCATAGCTATCCTGGAAATCAAAAGATTGAATGGATTGAGGAAATAGTGAAGAATTGACAGCAGCATTAATAGTCAATTTGACATTGGGTATGTCTGAATTATAGAGTTACCATGAAACAATAGCTTGTTTCATTTTTCTCCAGCCATGCTTTGATATGGGGCTGCTGAAACAGAATAATGCCAAAACCTTCATTTCACTAGAATAAAAGATTCATTTGTTGAGGAAAAAGAGGGTAGTATGTGGAAATTTGATTTAAATGAACTGTAACAAGGAGGGACCATGGACTCTAAAGGGAAATAAACATCAATGTAAGGTCATGAGGAATGTAATAAGTGATAACGATGGAGCAGGATTAATGAAATGTAGATCTCTAGGGGGACAAATACATTGTTGGAATTGGGTGTCAGTGAAAAATAAGTTAGAATAAAAGGTGATAAAAAAATGAAAAACTTGGAAATCAGACTATAAAGAGTATACAAATGTTGGTAGTGGGTTCTAGAGTATTATTTTGAGTGGTTTTCCTTAATGTAGAGGTTATATACCATCATTGATGTTCAAAACTATTTAAATAAATAAGAAGCAAAATAGGTAATTAACACCCAAATATGATAAATTCACAGTCTCAAATCCAGTACAAAATTATCAGAGGAACAAGTAAAATGGAGCCATTATTAGGAGAAAAAGCAGTCAATATAATCAGACCAAAAAATCACACATATAATATAATTCATAGACATTAAAATAGCTGACATGAATATATTCTAAATGTCTAAATATCTGGAGAAATTTTTAAACATGTTTTGGAAGCTCATGAAAAATATAAAGAAGATCCAAATTGAAATTCTAGATATTAAAAAGTACATTATCTGAAAACCAGGTGCAGGTGCATGCCTGTAATCCCAGCACTTTTGGAGGCCAAAGCAGGTGGATCACTTGAGGTTAGGATGTCAAGACTAGCCTGGCCAACATAGTGAAATCTTGTCTTTACCAAAAATAAAAAATAAAATAAAATAAATTAAAAAAAAGCTGAGCGTGGTGGTGCATACCTGTAATCCTGCCTACTCAGGAAGCTAAGACAGGAGAATCACTTGAACTCAGGAGGCAAAGACCAAGATGGTGCCACTACTTTCCAGCCTGGGCGATAGATCAAGACTCTGTCTCAAAGAAAGGAAAAAAGAAAATATTTGTAAAAACATATCTGATTAAACACATGCATCCACAATATGTAACTAAAACTCAAGGCTCCTACTTCTAGATATTTGTACTAGAGAAATGAATACTTAGATTCACACAAAAACAAAAGTTTTAAAACTTCAAAAACCTTTCCATTTGTCATTGGGTAAACAAACAGTGGTACATCCATACAATGGAATGCTACCAAGCAATGAAAGATAACATATTGTTACACAGAACAGCATGGAAAAATTCTCAAATACTAGGTGAAAAAAGCCAACATTTATATTATATATGATTTTATTATATGACAACATGGAAAATAAAAAATTTGCAAGGATAGAAAAAAAGTATATATATATATAATATATATATATATATATATATATATATATATATACACACATATCTCAGTGGTTGCCAGAGCCTAAAGGTTATTGGAGGGCTTCACCACGTTGGAGAAAAATGGATCTTCTAGGGTGATGAATATTTTTAATATATTGATTGTAGTGACGGGCAGGACCAACTGCATTTGTCAAAACTTATGAACTGTACACTCATGTGTATGAGTTATAGCTTAATAAATCTGATTTAGTTGTTGGAAATGTAATCTATGTGGATATTACACTGACCAGAAATTAAAGTAGTTAGATTATTAGTGAGAATAACAAGAGTCAGGTACTACAATGTTTCAGAAATAAGAGCTTTGGAGTTTGTAAGGTGATTCATATTAAGTGTTAGTGTGGTACTGCCTGCTTCCATGAGTTCCAATGAAGTTAAATCAAAGGAAAGCGTTGAATTGAAGCTTTGGCGAGAGCAGTAAATTAGGGAAACTCTTTGAGTTGCATGAAGAGTGTGGATGAGTAAATACTCATGGTTTTGAGAAGATTTCAGGGGAAGCGGCAGTCTCCATGGTGAGCCAGATTCCTGTTAGAGCAAGAAGGGTAACAAAACACAAGAAATGTTGCTGAGATGTCAGGTAATCTCCCGGTGTCCAAAGGGTGGAGCGGAAGTGTTTAGGAGGTTTGTGATGAACATAAAACTTGTTGAGTTTATCCTGGCAAATGGCTTCAATGGCAATAAAGTCCGTGACAGGACTCTGGTACTTGTGGCCCTGAGTATTAGTGAGGAGGCAGAGTAGCGACTGCCCATGAGAACACAGAGCCCTGGAGATCCCTCCTCCATATGCCGATTATATAGAAGCAGGGAATGTCTCCCCAAGGTCACATGGAGGTTTCCAGTTGTCTGTGTGTGTGTGTATGTGCATGTGTGTGTGTGTGTGTGTGTCTACAGATATATACACACACATATATGTGTACATATACACACACAGACATATGTATATACATACACATATATATGTATGTATGTGTCTATATATGTACATACATATATATAAGCTCACAGTATTAGAAAATGCTTCATAATAAATCATATGTGTAATGTAATAAATCATATATAGGCTGAGAAGTCCCATGATTTGCCTTATGCAAGCTGGAGACCCAGGGAAGCCACTGGTATAGTTCTAATTCAAGCCCAAAGGCCTGATAAGCAGAGAAGCCAAAGATGTAAGTCCCAGTTCTAGTCCAAAGGCCCAAGAACAAGGAGAAGATAGATGTTCCAACTCAAAGACGGAGAGTAAGTTTGCCCTTCCTCTACCTTTTTGTTCTGTTTGATCCCTCAATTAATTGAACAATGTTCTTCCACATTGGTGAGGGTTGTTTTCGTTCTCTGCCTGCTGATTTAAACACTAATCTCTTCTGGAAAGGCCCTCACAGACACTCTGAAATAATGTTTCACCAGCTCTCTGGGCATTTCTTAGCCCAGTCAAGTTGATACATAAAATTGATTATCGCAACACTTTTGTATCTCTCAAGGCCTAATTCTATAGTTTCTAACCTCTGAAATTCACTTAATAAGTATTTATAAATGAATGGATAAAAAATAGGTAAACGAAACAATAACTTAGACATTCAAGAATCTTGTTTCTAATCATACTTTTTATATTTAGTCTTGAACATTTAGAATCCATCATTATGTATTACAAATTTTTCAACAAAGAAAAACTTTACTGAAAGTTACTGTGAACCCTGAATATTTGAGACTGTCTCAGTTAATTTAGAAAGTTCATTTCTCCAAGGTTGAGGACATGCTTGTGACACAACCTCAGGAGGTCCTGGTGACATGTGCCCAAGGTGGTCAGAGCACAGCTTGGTTTTATACATTTTAGGAAGACAGGAGACATCAATCCATATATGTAAGATGTATGCTGTTTCTGTCCAGAAAGGAGGGTCAGCTCAAGCTGGGAGGGAGCTTCTGGATCACAGGTAGGTGATAGAAAAACAGTTGCATTCTTTTGAGCTTCTGATTAGTCCCTCCAAAGGAGGCAATGAGACATGCATTCACCTCTCAGTGAGCAGAGGGATGACTTTGAAAAGAATGGGAGGCAGGTTTGCCATAAGCGGTTCCCAGCTTGACTTTTCCTTTTAGCTTAGTGATTTGGGGGCCCCAAGATTTATTTTCCTTTCACATTACCACATGAAAATGAAGAGAATTCCCTTTGGCATTTTTTTCCACTTATACATTCAACTATATCTGAGGGTTTACTAAGGGGCTACTGATTGATTGGATCTGAAAAAAATTCACGGGATCAGAGATGCAACCATTGAAATAGAATAAATGGTTTCTTTATCCTTTTTTTACTTTAAATTCATATTTGGGAATGACTTTGGGAGATTGTTCATACCTTCCAAGTTCTCTTGTTAAAAGACTGCTTTCAGAAAGAGAGGCAATTCTAGGGTAGGAAGCCAAAGGCAGATATCCCAGAGTCCATTATCAAAGAAGCTTGACCAAATAATTAGTTCCAGTCTCTACCATGGAAACCTCAGGCTAGCTGATTCCAGTCTTGTTAGTAACAACAGGGTCATGCATTTCCTGATAATTAAACTTGTGGAAGCTCATTTGTTGTCAGGGTTCTGGCCACTTTATTGACAATTGTTTGTTTTGTTTCTCCTGAGGTTGTTTCTCTTGCCATGATTGCCACCACCTTTCTCAACTATGTGGTTCTTCAAAAATTAAACATTGATAAATGTTTTAAGGACAAAGAGGAAAGCTGTTTAGAGCTGACATGAAAATTTCTCTTGTTTCTTTAAAGCTTGTTTGCCAGGGAATGAAAAGCTACAATTACTTTAACGTGATCATGGGTTTTCATACCAATGCTGAATGCACGATTACTCTTGGCTTCAGCAATGTGTTTGAAAAGGGAGACCCAAAAAGGTAATCAACTTGGTGTTTTTGGCAGACAAAAGGAGAATGATTCAGGAAGGATCAGAGGGCAGAGAAAATGGCTGTAGAAAAATCCCCCTCTGCAGAGCCCAAGCCATAGTTTAACTATTTCAGACTTTCTTTCTCGTCCTTGTAATTTAAGAATTGTTCCATTTTCAAATGATTAGTCAGATCTGTTCATCTGAATATTAGATTTTCAACATCTTGGTCACAAATGTAATAGTATTTGATTGGGTTCTAATCTTGCAATTAATTCCCAGTAGTAGAGTCTGAAAAGCAATACTAATTATGGGGATTCCCTAGTAGTGAGAGAGAGAACTGGTGGTGTGATCTCAGGCATCATTTAGCTTTGAGAAGCCTAGAGTCGGTCTCTAATCTTTCTTTGAAACTTCAGAAATACTAAACTCTAAAAAAAAAATAGGATTATTTGAAAAGAAATAATATAATATAAAACACCATAACAAAACAACATAATATAATGCAGGTTGTGGAGAATCAGAGTGATATAAATGGAATGGGTTTCAGCTTTAAAGTCAGGTTGGAATGCGGCTTGAATATACACTGCCACTTACTAACTCTCTAGCTTTAAGCAGCCACTGAACTTCACCGAGCAAAAGGTCTCTCTTCAGTAAACTGACATTTAAAAGATATTTTATTTTATTTATTTTTTGAGACAGAGTCTCACTCTGTCACCCAGACTGAAGTGCAGTGGCATGATCTCTGCTTACTGCAACCTCTGCCTCCCAGGTTCAAGTGATTCTTCTGCCTCACCCTCCCAAGTAGCTGGGACTGCAAGTGTGTGCCACAATGCTCTGCTAATTTTTGTATTTTTGTAGAGATGGGGTTTCACCATGTTGACCAGGCTAGTGTTGAATTCCTGATCTCAGATGTTTGCCCACTTTGGCCTGCCAGAGTGCTGGGATTACAGGCATGAGCCACCACACCCAGCCAATATATTTTATTTTGAAGAATTGTGAGCATTAGAAAAAAGAAAGTCAAATGTTTAGCACAGTATGTAGTAAATTGCAGTCAATAGTAGCTAGACAAATGTATAACTACTATTAGACCAAAAGCACATTTTCAGTCATGTTCCTAGAATTTTAGAATAAGTTTCACTGCATATTCAGGCTGAGAAATTATGCAAAATATTTTTGTTTCTGTTGAATAGACAATAGGAAAAGAAATGGAAATACATGACCTTTGACACTCTAAACATTGTGCTTTCATTTTTCTCTACTCATTTGCTTATTGATATAGTTTGGATAATCATTCCCTCCAAATCTCATGATAAAACCGGTGCTGGAGGGGCGGGCCTGGTGGGAGATGTTTGGGTCATGGGGGTGGATTTCTCATGAATGGCTTGCCTATCTTCCCCACAATAATTACACATGACAGCTGGTTGTTTAAAGGAGCCTAGCACCTCTTGCTGTTGCTCCCACTGTGTGATACATCTTCTCCTTGTTCATCTTCTGTCATAATTGGAATCTTGCTGAGGCCTCATTAGAAGCAGATCTTAATGCCATGCTTCTTGTACAGTCTGTAGAACCATGAACCCAAATAAACCTCTTTTCTTTATAATTTACCCGGCCTCAGGTATTCCTTTATAGCAACACAAAACAGACAAACACAGTCATGTTGCTGCATTTACCTAGAATGTTCCTCATCCCTTTTACTGTTTATCAAACTCCTATTCATTGTTTCAGGTCAGTAAAAAAATACATAGAAAATATAGAACTATGCATGAATGTCTGGCCATGGAGTAAGAAGGGGAAGTGCTTGTCTCTGTGACCTATATCATAGATAAATTACTATAGGTGGTACCAAAGGGCCTTAGTTTTCCCCCTCTGCTTGACTAAACTTTAGATAGGCTTCTTCTTGATTCTAGGATCCTGACCCTGCCTTCTTAGAGCATTGGCTTTAGTAATCCTGTAATCATAAAGTCTATTTCTGGCCCTTTGAGATATAAATAAAATAACTAGCATGTACTACTATGTTTTACCATTAACATATGAATTGGTGTGATCATATACACCTATTATTCTACTAAAATTTATAGGTGTTGGGCATGTAAATAAGAAGCAAATCCGTCATGCTAATAATTACTACAGTCCAAGAGAGACAGTTCTGTAAATTTTTAGCAATAGCTATAAATTTTAGCAAAAATATTATTTCTTACATCTAAAAAATCATAACTTTTAGATAGGCTTCTTCCTAATTCCAGCTCCCAGAGCTCTGTTTCTTAGAGCACTGGCTTTAGAAATCTTGTACTTGTAAAGATTTTTTCTGGCCCCTTGAGATGTAAATCTTTTCAAAAGACTCTCACAAGTTTTACAACCCAGGAATATAGTTCTCATGAACCTGGGAGGCAGACTCTTGAAATATAATCATCACAGAAGATGGTGCCCCTATCTCCTGATCTTTGTGCATGGATAGGAGCCTATTTTGGATGGGAGCCAATTAGCAAACAATGATGAGATAATCACAGAGAAAAATCCTTACCAATTTAGGCTGGATGCAGTGGCTCACGCCTGTAATCCCAGCACTTAGGGAGATCAAAGCAGGCGGATTATTTGAGGTCAGGAGTTTAAGACTAGCCTGGACTGCATGGTGAAATCCCATCTCCACTAAAAATAAAAAATAAAAAAATAACTAGATGTGGTGGTGGGTGCCTATAATTTTAGCTACTGGAGGAGGCTGAGGCAGGAGAATCACTTGAACCCAGGAGATGGAGGTTGCAGTGAGCTGAGATGACACCACTATATCTTGAAATTCTAGATACATCCTATTGATCAACCTCACCCATAACTTCTCTAAAATTTTTCTTTTATAGATTGATCTGCTGGTACTCTTCTGCTACAATATTCTTAAATAAAGTCTCCTTGTCTGCTTAAATGTGTCCAGTGCAATTTTTACTTTGACAGTAGTATTTAAGCTTGGCTTTGGAAAACAGTACTTCATCTTCCAATGAGACAGAAATATGGACTACTTTTAATTTTCCCATAAAATATAGTGTCATTAAAATGGGTATATCATTGAAAGCATCCCTTTGTTCATATATCTGTGTTTTGCAGATGAATGCCACCACCCAAATTATTCCCTAGAATGAACCTCAATTTGTCTGCCAAAGTTGCTTCTCTATGAAGTCAACTTCTATCTGCTCAACTCTAATATCTTGTTTATACTTCTGTTTTATGTAACATGAAAAAAATCATAATTTGTACACCAGCACATTTAAGCTTTTCTAGATTCAGTGTATTCAAGGTAGAGAGTAGAATAAAAATAAAAAGAAAAAAAAAGAAAAAATAACAAAACAAAACAAAAAAACATAAAAATAAAATAAAAAGCAGAAAATAAAATAAAAAAATAAAATATAAGTAAATAAATAAAAATAAAAAACAAAAAAGTAAGAGAATATGTCTTAGTATTGTTTACAATTTTTAAGTGTCTACAAATAGTAGAAATTTAAATATTTGATTAAAAATAATGTATAATATGTACTATTTAAGCAATAAAACTACTTGGATATAGTACTATTTTGAACAATTAACATATGAATTGGTATAATAATATATGCCTATTATACTCCCCAAATTCATAGGTCTTAGGCATGTAAATAACAGGCAAATCCAGCATGCTAATAATGGTCACAGTTTAGGAGAGACAGTTCTGTAAATGTATTATTGCATATAACATCATAAAAATTATAAAACACTATGTATAAACAAATGTAAAAACACAAGACAATGGATTTTGACTGGAGAACTGTTTTCTGGATTTTTCTCATTATCAAAATCACTGGAAACGTTTGTTAAAAATAGCAGCAGAGCCTGATGCAGCAGTTTCAAGTGAGATCTAGAGTCTAGAAAATACTAGGCAAGAAGGATTTGGCAAGATTTCTGGAGAATGTGGAATTTCAGCAGGATTTTGAAAGCTGGGAGGACTTCTCAAGAAACAGTTTGTATAAAGGTATTTTAAGTAGAGGGGGACCCACAGCGTTCATTTACTGAGATGGGAGACTGCGGGACATACCATGGAAGGGTACAAGGTTGAAGTGGTAATACTGTAAGCTGCAAGCAAGGAAAAACGGGAATAGAGTTGAATATAATGCAACTGGAATAAAAATTTGAGGAAATATAATTCTCATGTGCATGAAGACCAAAAAAGAAACAACTTTCACTGGGACCATTGTTTATGCCAGATTTTCCTATAATTTGTTAGGCAATATAGTGAGATGAAGAAGAACCCTCAGAGTAATATTTCTGCGTACACACTTACTCTTCACAATTTTTTAGAGAAAGAACTATGTGTGTCATGAATAGTAATAGCTATTTTGAATTCACCAATACTGCTGAAAACCCCTCTCCTGAATGTCTGACCCACTGCAAATCATAGCTCTAAATGGTTTATGTTTTCTCTAAATATCTTACACCTTTCTGCTCCCTGGAGCTTCAGTGTCAGCCTTCAGTAAATGGTACAAGAATCTATTTTGTTGGTGGGTTTACCTACAGGAAATCTCCCTGCCTTCTTATTTAACTCACATTGAATGTAAATGTTTTATATTTATTTTTCACCAATAATCATAAGCCTGAGGCCAATGAGTGAATTTTGAGTAAAAGAATAAATGAGGTGGATTCATTCCAGAACCTAATCATTTCCTGTGAGTAAGTTGAGAGCTTAGGGAATTAACTGTTTCACAACATTAGAATATTTTGTATCACATAGGCCTGCTTTTTACTAAAATTAATTTTAGAACAAGAATATTTATCTATACATTTTTGTTTGTTGTTGTTTCCACTCCCACAGAAAAATGTTTCAGAAAGAATGCTATGATAGAAATTGGATTTCAGCAGAAGACACCATCAGTTGGTGGATTTTATTAGTCCTTGACAACTTTCTCTGCCTTTAAGTTGGTATTTCTTAACCAATGATTTTGTGTGGTTCTAAAGGCACAACATTAAAGAAATATTGGATTATGTATGATTAAGTTATTTATATTTGAAGTTCTTCTGATTATACCAAAGTAGAACCTTTAGCAAATAAGCCTACCCCTGTCTTATATTTTCCCATAAAAAAGTGAAGTTTTTTTAACATAACACATGTGCAAGCAAAAAAATTAGTCCTTGCAAATTATTAACAGTATAAATATATTTAAAGAGTAGCAGTTCATATAAATGTAATAACATAATTTTAAATAATTAGTTTAAAATAATTTTACTAATTGCAGTAAAATTATGAAGGTCATATTGTAATAACAGTTGTTTAGAAAACACTGCAGCCAGAATTACTTCTTAAAATTCAATTTTGTCTAAGCTACACTCTTCTTAAAATCTTTCCACTAAAATCCCATCTTAGTAAATGGTAACATCCAGTTGGTGTTCTCTTTCTCTAATCTTGCTTTTTAAGCCCCTCAGCAAGTCCTACCTCTAAATTTTGTCTTAAATTTTCTGTTTCTCAATCTCTGCTTCCATCATCATCTACTACGTAAATTGAAGAGTCTTCCAAATCCACTATTTTCCTCTTCTTTTCCACCCCAGTCAATTTCTCAAGCAGCCAAAACGGTCTTTCTAAATATATGTCGGTCAGCTCACTCCACTGAAAATCCTTCAATTACTAAGAAGAACATATTTAAACTGAGTCTGGGGTAAAAATGTGAATTTCTTTTCCAGGCTTCAGAAACACTAAATACTCAGGATCCTGATCACTTCTCTGATATTATTTCCTTCTGGGCTTCCCATTTTCAGCCACACTTGTCTTTTTTGGGCCTCTAAAATATGCTAGGTTCATTTCCAGCCTAGTAATTTTGTGCTACTTGACTCTCTGCCTGGAATGTGAGCCCACAAATCCACCCACCCTACACACACCACCGATTTGTACACAAGTTCTCCCTGAGGTTTCAGATCTGAGTCATGTCATGTCCCTGAACCACACAATCCAAAGACAACTGATTATTTGCATAACTCTCATTGTGAAATAATTTATTTTATTTTATAGCTGTTCATTGGTTTACTTTTAGTTTTGCCTGCTAGTGTATAAGCTCCATAAATCCAAGGACCTGTGACATGTTGTTTATTGTTTTATCCCTGTAAAAACTGAACCTGGTGCACATCAAGGACTTGGGATCTGAAGGTGGACTGAGGCGTCTGACTCTGAACTTTCTCCTGGCCTCAGGCACACCTTGTACTTCCTTGGTTTGGTTTCCTCTTCTCATTTTCTTCCTACCTGGAATGCCACCTTCTGCTTCAATCTGATTATCGCTTGCTGGTTGTTTCAAAGACTATGGTGACTGGTAGCCTGGTTTGACTGGGACAGTAGGTCTATCGTTCTGTTGTAATCTTGATAGTGTTTCCTTTCATTCTCATCAAGAGAGAATTTAGGAACTAGTAGAGATGCTATTATCCCTTCTTTTAGGATCTCATGGCATTTTTTACACATTTTTAATAGCCGTAATTGACTACATTATATTTTCATGATCATGTATGTGTGCATATGTGTATAATATTTAACTTTATGTTTTAAATAATTTAAGACTTTAAAATATTACAAAATTACTGTACAGAATTTCCATAAATTTTTCACCCAGCTTCACAAAATGTTAACATGTTATATAACCAAATTATAATTATCAAATCTGAGAAATTTCCATTAATATAATGAAACAGATCTACTAATCTGTAATTTATATTTTGTATATTACCTCACCATTGTCCTTTTCAGGCCCAAGATCTAATGTGGGATTGCACATTATATTTATTTGTAATGACTTCTTTGTTTCCTTCAATCTGGGGCAGATCCTAAGTTTTTCTTTGTTTTTCATGATTTGAAATTTTAGCACACAGTCATGTTCAGTTGTTTAAATTTAATTTTCTTCATATATATTTGAGGTGGAGTTTGTGTCCTTCATGAAAACAGCAAATCATAGAGCATCAATGTTTCTGAGTCCTGTGTATTATCTGAAAAGAGATGGAATAATAGGATCTTAAAAATTTGTATTTGGTTCCAAGAACCCTTATTTTCTTCCCTCTCCTAATGCCTGCAGCAAAGTAGCCATATTTTGTCTTTTCCATTCTTTCTTTCACCTGGGCCTTCTGCCATTTGTGAATTCAACTGAGAGAATTTCAGGCTCTTCTTAGCTGCCACACTGAGCCAATTAAAGGAAAGATAATGAACAATATGTAGGAAGAAACTTCCCAAATCTTTTGTATCTTCTACCAACCTTTCACCTTCTGCTTCGGGTATCCTCTCTTAACCCTTGATTTTAATAGGAAAGATTCTCCTTCTCCCAGTAAAAAGAGAGGCCTGGAGGATTGAAAGGAGCTGTCCATTTGCTATTGGCAATGACATTGCAACTTTCATTTTCATGAGGGATCTTGTAATGTACTTAGGGGAGTAGGCATATTAATAAAATGAAATAATTAAAAACAGGATAAAATAAGTGTGTGGAGTATTTATTTTATTAAACAAAATCTCAGCATTTTATGAACGCAGCATGCTATGAAAAAATTGAGAGAGGAAATAAGAATCGAGTGTGGGGCATTGTGGAAGATTTCCAAGGAGAAGTGAGCTAGACCTTTAGGGAGGGGTAACAAGCCACAGACAAAAAGCAATCAGGAAGCATGGTTTTTTATGTTCAATAAACAAGGACCAAAACTTAACAAGAATCTTAGCTACTGAAGCAAAAAAGTGTAACTACGTTGTAAGGAATGTCTTCTAAGTGAAGTCTAGTGATGACCCTTTACTTCTGTGGAATACATTAGGCTTTATAAAACATTTTATTTAATGTTTCAAGAGATTTAGGAGTTAGGTTTTAAAAGTGTGCTTACGACTATTTCATTGATGTAAAGTCAGAGAGTAGGTAAGGTTTAAGTGGTTTCTCTGCCTTCTTGTTTTCAGAAAATTGTGTCCAATATGAGGCCCCAGGAGGACACAAACAGGAAAGGAAAGGAAGGTCAAAGTGTTCATTCAACCCCACTGCTTCATGACCTCAACCCTTGGTCATGCTTGGGAAGGGCTGATTTCCAATCCTGTGGCCTCAGGAGCTATCAAGCTGTCTCTGTCTTATTTGCTATGCCTCCCCTGGTCTAGTAACCACTCTCTTCCCTTGTCAACATGCCTGGGGGTTGTAAACCTAGGATCCCCCTCTTCCTCTCCCCACTTTTGCCAATGCTATCACTGCGCATACCTTTATACATAATTCTTCACTGACTGTTCTCCCATTACTTCTGTGGGTGTACCACTTGCTTCCTGCTGGGTTCCTGACAAATTGTGACCGAAACTGATATTAATCTGGTATGAAATCAAGGCCTGAAGAGTTTCAAAGTCTTACTGGTCTAAGAAAGCCTGCCTTTTGAATGGCATAACTCTAGTCAGCTAGACTTCTTCCCGGTAGCCACATTTGTTTACTTAATCCTCTCAAGGAGCCTGAGGCATTGCTCTTATCGTCTTTATCTTTTATTTTAGAAAAAAGAGGTTAATTGTCCAAGTTTCTGTAGCTTTTAAAAACAAATTTGACTTTCCTTACTACATGGTCTCACTAGGTTATTGTATACATTTTCTTGGCTTAAAATATTATCACTATGTTGAAGGCTTTCAAATTTGTATTTCCATCTGGAATTCTTCCCTGAGCTCCAGGGCCATAAACTAAAATTCCTTCTCCAAACCTCTGCTAGGATTAATTTTTAAAAACCCAAACATAATGTTACATTAAAATGCTGATTCTATTCTTCATATAATGTCCCCCTTACAGCTTTTCCCACTTGAATACATGTCACCGTCATGCATTACAGTTTCCCAACTTCATATTCAATACATCATCAGGTCCTCAAAATATACTCTAAATCTCATCATTTTTCACAATATCCTCTGCCAAAAACTAGGTCCACATGTTGTCATGTCTTGACTGTGGTAACACAATGGCCTCCAAACTGCTTTCCTGAGTCCTGTTCTGATCTTCGTAACTGTCTTCTTCACCATTGCCTGTGAGACTTTCCAAAATTATATATTGCATGGCAACATTTAAAATGGCTTTAAAATCCTCCATAGTCTAGCTTCTGGTTAATCTCCTACTGCAGTCTTTTCTACCATTTGCTTAAATATCACCAGCTTTCCTTTTGCGCTTTAGATAGCATTAGCCTTCATCCCTAATGATTACTGCATGATAGTTGACATGTTTACTCATTATGCTTTTTTCTACCTTTGCATGGATGCCTCATTCTCATTTCAGGTCAGAACTCCATGTCCACCTCCTCAGAGAGTCTTTTCCAGCTTTAGTAAGACAGTATTCTCCTCCTTTAATTTACAATTTACACGCTTTGCTTTACTTAGCAGCACATATCAGTGTCTTAAATCACCTTTTCTTCCCTCTTTCTTTTCTTTCTTCCTATTTTCTTTTCTTCTTTCCTTTACAGTATTTTTATTTCATTCTTTCCTTTCTACTAAAAAATAAGCTCCAGTGAAGTAGAAAATCCAGTTGTATTCTTGGCTGCTAAGATGAATGTCCAGAGCACCCATGCAGCACATGGCAAAAAAAATAATTAAATGTATCAAGATTTTATTACAGGAAATAACTGAGATGGGGAAGGCTGAGAGACTCATTAGACCATGATGCAAGGCCTACAGCAAGTTAAAAAGAGGAAAGAGGGTTGACAGGAGGCCCTTGACTTCCCATGTAGTCTAAAGTTTCAGCACCAGGTTGTTGAGTTGAAGTCATCTGACAAAGGTTCCCAAGTCTCCCAGAAACGCGTTTTCCTTAGCATTCATGCTGTAGGAATTCTCGGTTTGGAGCAGCTTCGAGAGATGTGGCCTGAGTGTAAGGGGAGCTACAGATTGCAAAGCACAGCATCTGAGATCCTGCACTACAATCCCTATAGTGGATCCGCCAGGTGCATTCTCAGGCCAGAATGGCTGCTGTTACTCAAGAAAAAGCCAGTTCTTGAGGTCCAACAGGTGCTCCATACAAGACTATGTTTTTCCTAAAAGAATGGGCCAAGAATGCAACTCAGTGATAAACAACAGTCCATCCCCCAGTCAAACAGGTTACTTTGTAGGATGGAGACTGACTCATAAAGAAATGCATTTAGAAAGAAGAGGGGAGAAGATCTAACTCCCACTAGAGAGAGGATTGGGAATGACCAATGGGATCATAGAGAGCCTCCAAACTGGCGAAACAAGAGCATACTCAGGTGTATGAAAAGCTTTCCTTCGACTGGATGGGATTTAGTTCAATGTGATTGGAATAAATTGTGTCCTAATAACATGTCTGTTTGTCTTGGACCCCTTAGTCTGAGAACGAGATACCTAGGAGTTTGTGAATGTATCAAGATAATAAAAAGTGTTACCTGATATGTATTAAACATGCAAAAATATATGATTGCATATTTAGGAATAAATCCATTTTCCAACTGCTTTCAGATTATTTTCAGAAAGCATTTTAGATGAGATCACACTGAGTATGTTTGTCACAATGAATTAGAAGTTGAAAGCCTATGTCCAAAAAAAGCAAACGACTCAGAAGTAACAAAAGCCAAAAAGCAGTACATTCTGCATAGCTAAACTGAAAAGTAGCGAGCTCAAAATGGTGAAAGAACCAAGATAGGACTTATAATCGCATTTTGTCTAAGTTGAATTCCATTTTTTGAGAGCATAATAAGAGATAATGAATAGCACCGATGTCAAAGAGAAGAAAAGAATACATTTCATCAGTCTATTCACACTAAAATCTATTAGGGGTAAACTCAACACACCCTCAGGTTATCAGGTATATTTTAGCACCAGCTGGCTGAAATAGTCTTATCTCCTTTTCCTACAAAAAGCACTAACTGTGGAAATCAGCAGGACTGTCTCAGCTCTTAGGCAGTCTCTATCAAGGGACAGGAAACTGACCTTTCATTATGCTTGTCTTGCTTCAAATTAGAGTCACACATGAGTGGATCTGACTGCACTTTATAATAAACATCATTTAACCCTGTTCTGCTTTCTTTGTGACTTTCCATTAAGTGATTTAGTAGAGAAAACACCAGAGACTTGGTTATGTCCTTGGAGTGCAGGAGTTATGGGGTTGATGCAAAAGTTATCACAATTTTTGCCATTTAAAAATAACTTCATGTTTGGCCATTAAACATAATGGCAGAAACCGCAATGACTTTTTGCGCCAGTCTGATACAAGGCCCCAGGAAATGGTGGGCCCCATGGGTTAATTCATTCATTGGTCCCATTCTGTTTGCATCATGGATCAGACTAAAAGTAACGTGAATAGAAATGGCCAGAAAAATCAATCATTCCAAAAGGGTGAAAAACCCAAAGCTTGATAATTGTACACACCATTATTCACAGAATATACAAAAGTATGCTTCTGCATAAATCAGTTTGGTATTAGGTGCCAGCTCTTGCAAAAGAAGAGGCATATATATTTTAAGAAATGACAGCACTGTTGCTTAAATGAATAAAGAACAGGAAGTTACAGAGTATTGGAAGAGACTGAAATGCAATGTGGAGCCATTTATTTATTCTATAAATACTACAAAATTCCTCCTAAGTGCTGGGCACAAAGTACCTAAAGGAAAAGAAGACTCAGTGCTTCAGTAAACACTCCTGGACTTGGGCAGCACAGCTCCAGAACACAAGATAAATACAGGCTGAAAA